>OY754337.1:10787333-12222415 GCA_963573305.1 Pyrrhosoma nymphula
TTATCTTTAATCCAGTAGGATTAACTGCAATTAAAGTACTGAAGTTTCTTAAGCTGTCAACGCTGGTAAAATTAACTGCCTGAATACATGCCTAGGGGACAGTGTGATAATCAGCATGTATTTTTTTCAGTATAGTGTCTTTTTTTTTGTCTGCAAGTACCTTATTTTTCCAACTTCAGATCTTAATTGATTTTTTCATGTACTCTTACCCTTGCTAGCCACCCATCAACTTAATTTTAAATGGAAACAACCAATTTAGATGCATCTACGCCAAGGATGAGTCCTCTGGGGAGGGAATTGTCCTTCATGGAAAATTTTTACCAAAACTGTCTTTGGTGTTTTACCAAATTGTTTTTGTAGCTTCGTTGTGCCATTGTTTGCACCACAAATGTAAGGCCGTGCATTTTAAGCAGAGTCCTGGGTCATGACTGATCAGTAAAATTATGCCAGTTTCCTTTCTAAGCATTAATATATGAGTCTTTTGATTCTAAACATGGATTAAATAAAATAAAAGGCAAAGTTAAACTGCTCTTTGAGACTGGAGTAGATGTTTATGTGACCACATTGTAAAACAAAAGTGAGGTCTCCTTATCTCATCGTTACATTCTAAATCTGGCCTTTATATTTACATTTATTGGAGTCACAGTTTTGTACTGCATTCTGCCATTTTTTGCTAAATTCAGATTTTACTCAAATTGCCCTATTATTTAAATTTATGAATGCAGAGGTAATATTTTATTCTCCCTTTGTTACAAATAACACAACAGTGGAAACCAGTTGAGACACTCCTGGAAGGCTATTTGTCTAGAATTGCCAAGTTGTGAAATTGGGTAGAACTTTTCACAGAAAAATGCTGTTGATAAAGTCATAATTTTTGTCTCTTGCAGCAATATTGTATTTTTAGTTTTGACATCTCTAAAGTCACTAATGCACTTTGGAAGCACGTAAAAAACTCTGTTCTAGCCTGTGAAGTAGCTAAAGCATTAAATTTGAATTAAAAATAATCACGAAGAGGTTTTGAAATGCATTTTACAGCAACACCTCTAAGGACTGCTCTAGAATCAGTATTTCTAAAGAGAGTCTTAAGTTCCTTCAGCAATTTTGTTAATAATAAAAGACACAGATAGACAGACTAATAATGCTCCATTTCAATAGCGAAAATTAACTAGTTACTTGTGTTCATTTAAGTTTTCTTAAGCGTTCTTCATTAAAGAATTAATAAATGCCATTGTGTAACAAATAGATGCTCAATCTTTTACTTCTTTAAAGCCAAATTTTTAGATTTGTGTTTGAGGGAAAGCCTAGAACTACTTATGGGTTCATAAATTTTTAAGGAAATTAGAAATGGATTCTGATTTGTTTTAGGCTTATAAGTATTGATGATGAAATGAAAAGGAAGTGGGATTTATAATTAGGTGAAAGTATGATTCGGATTTGAGATTTAATAAAATAAAGAGATAACTAATTATTGTTATTTATTTAGGGAATGAAGACGTACAATGAAAATGGCTCTCCACGTATTTTGGCTGTCGACCTTGGCTTGAAGTTTGCACAGTTGCGCTGTATGTGTCGTCGTGGAGCCAGAGTTGACCTTGTTCCATGGGATGCCAATATATGTGACCTCATCAAACACTATGATGGGTTATTCCTTAGCAATGGCCCTGGTGATCCTCGAGATCTTGGAGCAGTGGTGAACAATCTGGCGGAGGTCTATTCCAAAGACATTCCAATTTTTGGGATATGTATGGGTCATCAAGTGATGGCCCTTGCTGCTGGATGTAAAATATACAAGATGCCGTGAGTTAAATATTTCTTGTAGATTTGATGTGTGGGATATGCCTGAAGTTGTCATGCCGAACGTCATACTGAAAGATGATGATTCCTTCAGGAAAATTTACATTTTGTTCAGTTTTATTTTTCAATTTCTTGCGTTCAGTAAATACTGTTAGACTTTTTTAAAGAGTGAGCTTTCACTGACCCTTATGCCAGCTTCAACAGGCAATAATGACTGCCTTAATCTACTACTCTATGTATGGAGAGAGATATATTTGGCAGATGCAGCAATGGAGATGGCTAACCCTTTCCATTTGAATTTTTATCACCCTTGAAGTTGGTTCCATACTGCCCTTGCAGAACACATTTTTAGCGTTAACACAATCAGGTTGAATAAAACTAAACATTTGCCTAAAGAAATGTTATATTTCCCTAGAACAATCCATGAAATGATTGAAATATGTAAAAGACCAGAAAATCTCATCAAGGATAATGGGTACTAATTTCCATACGTTTGGAAAAGGGGGATTAAATTTCAAATGGAAACTGTAAGTGACCTCCACTTACTCTGATGTAATTTAGAACTTAGCTGACTAAAAATATACAATCATGTAAACTGATCCTTTGGAGGTGACCATGAGACATGAGATAAAACTGTTCAATCTAATCATTGTTAACTGGGAAATTTTCAGAATTATTCACCATATTGGGAAAAAGTTGTTTTGTCTGACCTTATTGACTTTGTTTACTTCATTGCTTTTCAGGTATGGCAACCGTGGTCATAACCAGCCATGTGTACATGAAGGTACTGGTCAATGCTTCATGACATCACAGAATCATGGATATGCTGTCTCGGCTGACAAATTACCTAATGGATGGCTGCCACTTTTCACGAATGCGAATGACCTTTCGAATGAGGGTTTAGTTCATGTATCTAAACCACATTTCAGGTGAGAAATATTTGATGAATCATTTGAACAGATTCATTTTTGCTAGCCTCCTTTAAACTGAGTGGCTTGGGGAATAGGAGAGTATAGATAAGCATTTAATGTATTTATATTTACTCAAGCGGTGGAATTCATAGCTTTCCATTAATCTCTAATACATTAGTGTGAAAGAAATTAAGGCTAATAGATTCAGTATTGCAAAAGAGCCAAAAATTACGATAATTTTCCAAGGTGGAGGTAAATTATGAAAAATACCACAGTAGTTTGTAGTCTCTCTAGAAATAAATTGAATCAGCATTATTCGGGGACTGGGTGTATTCACCTTGATAGCAATGGTCTCATCAAATGTCCCTTGACCTATGATTCGGAAAATGTTCAAGCATACCGTATTTCTCCCAATGTAGTCCCCCTCCGAATATAGTCCACCTAGTCAATTTTTGAAGCTTCAGTTTTAGAAAAAGTTTCAAATAGCAAAGCTGGTCTGACAATTATTATTCTCAGGTTATCAACTTGTGCACCTTAAGTAATTCCACTGTTTCACTTACCAATATGGAGAGCGAAATCATAAATGCCCGTCGAGTACATACACATCTCGGCCGCTCCGTCCCATGGGTTTTTTTTTGGGGCTTTCGCGCCATGGCCCATATCTAATCCCTTCCCCTCTCTTCCTTCTTGAGTCTTCCTTCCTCGAGTGATGACTGTAGGATCGCCAGGCATAATGGAGTAGCATTTTTCAGATGGTGCGTTATCCTTTATCCCTTTTACCTGCATGAGCACTTCCATAGTTTGGTAGCCGCTCCTCCCATCTCGCTTCACGTGCTTCCCAAGATTCTTGTTTGCCCTGAATCGCTGACGAGTCATGGTTCTCAGCTTTGTTTCTGCTTTTCCCATCAACTCTTGCCCCATCTCCCCAATCTCGAATCACGAGGTAAGAAAGGCTGAAGTTATAGGGGCTATCAGTTTTGAATAAAAAACTTTTTATTCTAAATGGATATCTATCACTTCCACGAAGTCAAGCCTGAAACAACCAAATTTATACAGGGACTACTACTAGGGTGTTGTCTGTCCGACACTGCATCAGCGATTGTTTTCTTGGGTTCCCTCGAGCTTCTTTCGGAGGGCTAAGGGATTCTGGGTTCGTCGCCGAACTTGACGTGTTACTCCACCCGTACCCTTCTCTCCAGTTTACCAAGCCCCTCCCCTAGCGGAAGCCACCCGAGAAGTTAGGGCATGGGGAAGCGATGAGTTGAAATGTGATACTTTTGGATCGTAGTCGTAACTGATAGGGGACTTCCGGTGAGCAAGGATGATGATGCAGCAGTTCTTCATCGTAGAAACGTCTTGGGGGAAATGGGCTTAGAGCAGGCTGGGGAAGTTGACTTAAGAGTAGGCCAGTAAAAAGGTCTACGGCGTAAATTTCGGTGACCTGAAAAATACACCTTATGTGATATTACTGGACACATGCCCGAAATTATTCATTTTGTTTTTATTTTCCGTGTGATCGTGTCTGATAGTGCATACTTCTCCAACTTTAACTTGAACCTGATAAACATGAAGAATATTGACCATCAACTCTCCATTTTAGTGCATATTCTTTGCCTTTTTATAAAAAAATACATAGCAGTACGGTGATTATCTCGTAAAATATGGGATCTTTTTCGTTAATTTTCGGAAAGTAAGTTTAGTTCAAACCCGGATAATTCAAAGTCCAATTTTTTTGGTCCCTTGAATTTCGAATTACCGAGGTTATACTGTTATTGAATGGATGTATGGAGATGACTCAAAATATGAGAATGGATGGTAGAGCTAAGTAATGTGAGAAAATTGTAAATGAAAAATGGATGTAATTGTTTGGACATTGTGATCCAACGTGACCAATTAAGAGATACCAATATGTTGCTTTTCTTTTGTATCATATTGATCTGGCAGATTCAATCATTCTGTCCTCGGTCCCAGATACTTGCGGAGTAGGTACTCGGGACATGGCCTATCAAGAGAGAACATCTCACTTTTACTTGTCCTACAAAGTGTCCACATAAGGAGTCTTAATTTTCTGATGCTATGCTGCATTTTTTCCAGATTGTTTTCTGTAAAAAAGGGCTGAAGTTATGGTGATGCTCCTGTGTCTGATTTTATGTTACATTCATTTTTTTATGTATTTATGTACTCACAACACCATATTGATATACCTACATACATTATTAAAAAAAAAAGAAAAAAAAGGAAAAGCATTTCTGGTTTCATTACGGGCTAGGAGAATGATGTAGCAGTTCTTCATCTTAGAAAAGTCTTGGGGGAAATGGTCTGAGAGCAGGCCGGTAAATTTATAGCTCTACGGCAAAAATTTCGGTGACCTGGAAATCCCACCTTATGTGATATTATTAAACACATACCTGAAATCATATTCTTTGCCTTTTTATAAAAAATATAGCAGTACAGTGATTATCTCGGAAAATACAGGATATTTTTCGTTAATTTTAGGAAAGTATGTTTAGTTCGAACCTCAATAATTCGAAGTCCAATTTTTTTTGTCCCTTGAATTTCGAATTCACGAGGTTTTACTGTATACCTAGGGTTCCCATAGTGTATTTTTGAAAAACAGGGCCTTTGCATTTTTCACTTTTTAAAAAACTGAGACATTTTGTAAAAAAGCAGGACGCATTAGAAATGAAAAAAATATAATGAAATTCACCCATGCCTGTATAATGAATTACAATCACACTTGAAATAATTAGGACAGAATTTCAAAATGTGACTGATTAGACATAATGTTTTACACGATACATAAGAATATATGTTACGCATATGAACCTGACCAAGAAGTTACTTTTCCTTAGATATTTGGGCATGAAAGTCAACACAAGACGAATTCGTAAAATAAGTCTTTACAATGATTAAAGCATGTCCTGTTTCATTTGATAAAGGGAAATTCTCTTCTAATTCTATCATTGAATAAACGCACGTACATTTCGGCATGATACTATGTGCAACACTGAGTCGCAACCAATTTACAATCTAGCAATTTTGACACTGAACTGGCGTCACACGTCGTATGCAACCGCGGACTGTGTCCATGTAGCACTGCCAACGGAAGCATGGGGAAAAATGAGCATTGTCATTAAAAATTATGTACAAACTTATTAATATATTTCCTCCAAGTTTCATGAATTTGACACAGAGAGTACTGCATACTGTATGAATACTGGATCATTAGGGATAATGTAAAGCCTAATGCACTGCTTTTAGGAATGATACTTACAAAAGAATAAAGCGGGACATTTGGATTAAAGTCTGCACACCGGGACATTCTATCAAAAAACGGTATGTCCCAGGTCAAATGGGGCGAATGGAAACCCTATTGAAGTACCAAATGAATCCAGAATTGACAACCAGGAAGCTAGTAATAGCCTACAGTTAGTGTGTCTTGGTTTCACTCATACAATGCCCACGCTATTATTTTACTCATCTGCAGGCAAAAGAATTAGCTGTACCGGCAATTTGCCCATACTTTCTTTTTGTCACCATGTAGCTGATGAAGTTAAATGTTACCACTGAAGAATTGGAAGATATAAATCTTCTAGTTTTGGAGTAATTTTACCTCAAAATCAAAATTGTTAAGTCTGTGTATTCCGAAATAATTTTCATTTTGAAGTCAAATTACTCCTTGACTAGATATAAATGCATATGTATTTTCCAATTCTTCATTGGTAGTCACACTTATTTTGGTGTCAGTGTAATGAAACTGATCAAACTTACTGTGTCATTATTTGAAAGTGGAGATTTCATTTTGATTGAAACAAGCTACTCAGGTTATTTATTTTAGATGATTGCTCTTCATGACCTCTTTTTTTATTATGTAATTTTTTCCTTCTTTCAGGAGATATTGGTCTGTATATCTATCTCTTGATAGGTATATCTATGGATCTTGATATAGGTCCAGGTTATTTAGTTTCTTGATATAAATACATATGTTTTATCTCTTTTCATGGTTATTTTTGGGTTATGTTTTCAAATATTCAATTGAAAGTTACCTTCATTTTAAGTTATTTTTATTTATTGCGGAGTTAATTACAATTTTCCCAGTTTGCTTTGTATAGTATAAAATTATTTTTTGAGAAGTATAAATTTTATTTTACTCTATTGTTTTATAATGGTCACATCTGGAGACTCCTGTGGTAATTAATTGCTTTAAGATTTGTAATCTTGATGCCTTTGGTGAATAATTTACAGTGTTCAGTTCCATCCTGAGCATTGTGCTGGTCCAGATGATCTAGAGTTCTTGTTTGACGTTTTCTTGGATATGGTGAAATCAAAATCAACCCGACCTCTTCCATCTGTAATCAAAGAAGCTATTATTTCTCGCAAAGCCCCCAGTTCTTTGCCCATGCCATCGGAATACACTAGGATATCTAAAGCAGGTAAGTTTAAAAAATTTCTGATGAAAATTGAGAAAATGTGTTGCCTGCTGTGCAATTCATGCAGAAGTTGAAGCTAAAAAAATACCTTCTTCATTAATATATTATAGGTGTTGACGACGACGGACCCTTTATTGAGACACCCCAAAAGCCAAGAAAGGTAAGGTTAAGTTGTATTGATGTTGTTCATTACTTTGGTGGTTACTTTATATGTACTACTATAGTGGTTTGAGCATATTAATTTTTATTCTACACTGTTTGCCATTCCATTTTATCTAAAAATCTTTTTCTTTTTTTAGGTTGTGGTTCTTGGATCTGGTGGTTTGTCCATTGGTCAGGCTGGAGAGTTTGATTATTCTGGATCTCAGGCCCTGAAAGCTCTTAGAGAGGAGGGAATTATAACAGTCCTAATAAATCCTAATATTGCCACAGTGCAGACATCTAAAGGCCTTGCAGACAAAGTTTACTTTCTCCCTATTACACCAGATTATGTGGAACAAGTAGGTATCAGTTTTACATGTGGTTTTATTGAAAGTAGTGCTAATACTTAAGATAGTGGAAGTAGTGTTGGTGGTGATATTTAGTTCTTCTAGTGCACTAACATACCAGTATGACGGGGGCCAGATAAGCACGGTACTGGTTTCTCTGGTGTGGATGTGGTGGAAATTTTTCATTGGGAATCTGATCTCTACTTGAGTGATTTGAGGAGAGTACTTATACCTTTCACTCTTGCCGTATTAACTTTCTTCTGGTGGGAAGTGCCAATTCATCTGGAACAGACTTGATTAAACTACATCGATTCACTGATGTGTTTTCCTCTGATATTAAGAATTTCTCATTATGTGACCAGGGTTTCCAATCGACTTGAATCCCGGTTTCTACAATTGCCCATTTTAAATTGTCCCACTCAATATGCCGTAAGGTAGTTTGAGCGATAAATCAATTCACCTAGACTTTGATGAATTTGACGTCATTTTAAAGAAAAAACTCACATCTTTCCAGTGGTATCAAAATATCAACCTCTTGCCGAACTACTTTTTGAACTATTTGCCTACAAATATGAGCTGTTTTATATGGGATAGATTACAGCTGTGCGCTCCTGAGGGAGATTATTGAAAAAATTCCTCTAGCTTCTAAAAGGAACTTCTAGATTTTGTCTAAAAACTAACAGTGTGTAGTTTGTATGTTTCCACAGCTATTTTAAAAATTAATTATTTACTCATTGCAGTACTTTTTACTACAGAATCACAAAAAAAACCTTCTATTGTGAAGGCGATTACACCGTACGGCTTAGAAAAATGAGTCAAGTTAGAGGCTTGGTTATATTTATTTTAATTACTGAGAATATAAATCATATATCACTATATTTTTGCATCATTAATGTTCGATACTTCATACTTCTTACAGATGCTTAAATTAAAAAATAAAATTCGAATATGGTCTCTATCATGACTAGGGAACTATCTCGCTCAAACTACCGTAAGTTTATTAATGATGATAGTCTTAATTCACCCTAAAGTATTAAAATTAATATTCCCCCTAAATGTACCATCGAAGACATACTTGTCTTCTTGTCAAGCCTTTTTCAAGTTTATCTTTTCTTTTCATTTATCTCTTCCTAATGCAGTTTGTATGTACTGATTCCTACGACTCACCCACCTCAGTCATTCAAGAAGAGAGCAGTTGACAAGGAAATTAAACATTAATCTAAATTGTCAATAGAATCAAAGGAAAAGACTCCTAAGCATGCATTTTGGTTGTCCAGGCGAACATCTACTGGGAGGATTTAGTCAGCCCCACCAAGTTCACTGCGCTTTCATTGTTTTTTGGTTTAATTTTTTGAAGCCATTCGATAGGATTAGTGAGGACTCTTGAGGCATATTGTCACTTTTTTTACGAATGGCAGCATGTGGAGATTTCTGATTGTTGGTATAGGAAAAGATTGATTGCTCGACTGCAAATGGGTAAATGATCTTGCTTTGTTCCTGGTTGCTCCACAGGGTATTCCACAACTGTGAGAACGAACTAAATTTTAGGTACAAAGAACAGAAACTTGTTTTCGGCTAATGTATGTACTCTGTTTTATTCTTCACATTACCATATAGCAAGACATGGTTGATGCTGATGAATACCTATCTTTCCATTGCAGACCTCTTATTATTTTGACAGATTTTTACTTTTCTTCTCTATGTGATATAATTTCTTTGATGTGATCATTGAAAGTATGTCTTACCAAATTCAACTACTCGTGAATTACGCTCATTACCAATACTGGTGCTAATGATTTTGTTTTGTAGTCATGATTGTACTAACATTATCATTTGACGAATAAAACCATTAGTTTCTTTATAACTAGCCATAATTTCCCAAAGTTCTGAATTGAAAAAAGCAAAAATACGTGAGATACAAAGAGATCATCTGGTTCAAGTGACTCACTCATGAAAGTGGCGGTGCTGCGGTTGGCAGTTTCAAAAAGGGTATCATGCCGAAGTTGGGAGTCTGCTATCCTTAAATTCTAGTATCCGTGGATTTAGTTCTCATGAACATGTGCGTGTTGCCCAAGGCTCAAGTCTTTGCGTCTAATTACAATTTGGATTATTCTTTAATTTAACTCCCCTCAGTTCTCTGTGCTAAAATTTAATTAGTCAACGAGGGACAGTATAAACTTCTGTTAACAATATTTGCTGGATTGAAACTTAACCTGTTTACCTGAGGAGAATTCATGAAAGGCAGTGATATGGGTGTTGCGTTGTATAACTGGCAAATGGTAATCCCAATATACTGTACCATAGCATTCGAAGTTCCAGAGAAATTACACTGTAGAACTGTCAATAAAACATTCATCGGCTGTGGTAAAAAACTTTGTTTAAAAGTTGATTTCAATGTAAGTATAGGTACTATAATTTTTTGTGGGTGTGTGATTTGTAATGATGCCGCTTGAATTTTCCAGAAGCTGGCATTAAAAGCTTCGACTCGTGTCCCAATCACATGTAAAGTCAGCTTTCAATTTTCTGATTGCTTTTTATGAATGCCCCTATCCAACTTTCTTTAATGTTGTACAAATGTAGTAAACTTATGTATAGTAAACAAGTATGTGGCCTTCCCAAGGGTGAAACCAGGGAAAGCTCTTGTGGGAGCGATTAGTATTTGTGTGACTATGGGTATGTAATATAACAGAAAAATGGATTGTTGAAAACCACTTTATTTCAAAACTACCCTTATAATTATAGCTATTACACTTCATCATGTAGTAATACAATTAATAATTGAAAACCTATGGTATTTGCATTTATCAAAATTTGAATGTAGGATATTAAAAGTGAGCTTTTTCTCCGTCGTTTGGGGGGACTGCCTCCTCTGGTTACGCCCTTGTTTCCCTATGTTGCCCAACTTGTCTACCACCAAGTATCTTCTAAAGGGAAGGAGAAGGGAGGAAGTAACTTGAATTCATAAGGATTGTTGAAATGCCTGGGTTTCCTGTATGATTCCGTCGGGAAGGACCAAGTGGTAAGGAAATTGCAAGGATCAGCAAGCAGATTCATCTAACAATGTTATTCCGTATTGAGACATGAGTCGAGTAGAGGAAATGATAACAAAATAGCACGCTGTCCACCCCTCTTATGTAGACACAAGTGAAAAAACACAAAAAAGCAAATTACACCATCAATCCCAACAAAGAACTAATTCATCACCAGGAAAGAAAGTACAATTGTATGCATGCAGCCAGTGAAGGAAGCTTTCTTACCAAGGCGGACGAATTGCGAACTCGCTAGTTTTATGAGTCACACAGTTGCAGCAGCTGTAGTTCTATTTACTTGTCTCCAGCACAGTCACAGCTGATGACAGGAGACCACAATGTACAGCCATTTTAATTATCCACCAAAAAGAACCATTCACAAACACATGCACCACACAATGTTGGAAGTGAATCTTTAACCATGCCATTGGCAATGAACGAAATGGATTGTCGGTATAGCGAGCAAGAGCAACTGTTCAACGGCATGGGTCTGGAGAGCGAGTGACAGATGGTGGACTCATGCTGATTCTCCCTTTTTATATCCTTGCACTACAGTTTATCTCCCATCTGGAGGCTGCTGAAATTGGCAGCTGAGCCACACATTTTGTAATTCTAGGTGGTTGCGGCAGTTCAAATGGCTGGCATCCACTCAAGGGAGGGCCGTTGGGTCAAACTTACATATAGTACAAAGGTGACTTAATGTCATTCTTTTCAATAGAAAATTTCTTTCTTGGTCCTCTTGTTCATAATCCTACTTCACATGTTTTATTGCATGGAAAACTTATATAGTTTTATAGCAAATGCACTGTTTCTCTTTCTGTGAAATAGTATGCCAATTAACTAGTGCATTTTAAATTGTAGATATTTAAATGCTTGTAGTTGTTGTACTGTGTGCAGGGGATAAGTATTAGTTATTTTCTTATGAATCATTTGATAATCCTAGGTTTTTAAAAGTGAACGTCCTGATGGCATATTGGTGACCTTTGGAGGACAGACTGCGTTGAACTGTGGTGTTGAGCTTGAACGCCGAGGCATTTTGTCTGCTCATGGTGTGGCAGTATTGGGCACACCTGTCGAGGCAATTGTGAAGACTGAGGATAGAAAACTGTTTGCTGAAGCAATGGAGCAAATGGGGGAAAGTATTGCTCCGTCAGCTGCTGTGTACTCTGTTGCAGAGGTTAGTGTCACAGTTAATATTGGTAGCAAAAACTTTTCACCCTCTAATGAAAGGGTTCTTGGATGTATTGAACTCCTGCTAGCAACCTGTAATGGAGGAAAATTTGATTTATTTAATTTACATGTTAAAAATGTTGCTCCAATGAATGAAATGGTTAATACTTCCTCTCTTAATTTTTTTGTGTGGAGATAATTTAAGTATTTCTACGAGCACATTTACTGTCACTTAAGTTTCTATGATATTTATATTTTTCATTAATGCATGAAACTCAAATTAAAAATTGTTAAAGTATGCAGGCACTTTGATGACTGTTCTAAAGGCTGTTTAACACAAAGCACTTTATTGCACAATCTGATGTACGTATCGATGTGCATTGAAAATTGTGTCGTGTAAAACGGTGAATTGCTAGAATGCATAAGCGAGAAATGGGAAAATAGCCCCTGCTCTAATTCCGAGCTAGCATTATCGCATTGCGCAAACAGATGCTACTTCAATTTGTGGAATAAAGTGCCTCATGTATAACGGTCTTTAGAAAAACTTTTCACTTGCTTTCTAAGTCAAAATCTGAGTATTTTATGGGAAGTATATAAGTATATTTTTTAGGGCTGTGCGAGCAGTGATTTTTTTAAGTTAAGCGAGAATTTGAAAAAAATCTTGAATCTTGAGCGAGATACGAGCACACTGAAATTGCAGTACAGACTTTAATCTATGTACTAATTTTGTACTTACACAAATATAATTTTAAGCTTCGGCATTATTAACCAAATTCTGTTTAACTTTAGTTTTGGAGATTGTTTTTTGATCTACATGGAATCATTTGGATGAAGGTATCCTGTATTTATGCGATGACAGGTCTCCATCAAATTATGAATGCACCCCTGTTTTTCCACTAAAATTTAAAAACCTTTTTATTATAAATACCATCACCCAATGATAGAATCAAAACAACTTTGTAAATTTTACAATCAATTTTATTCACTACGACCGGTTTCGACGCATAGGCGACATCTTCAGGTAAATTTCATATCAAGCACAGAGTATATATACATGAACTGGGGAGGTATGGGGGGGGGGGGGAAGGGAAGGGAAGGAAGGTATTGACAGGAGGGGAGGGGAAGGAAAGACAGTGGGAGAGGGTTTTGGTAGGAGGAAAGGTGGAGTATGTTTTGGAGGATGGCGGGGGGGCGGTTAAGGGAAGGGTTAGGGGGGGGGGAAGAAGAAGGAGCTGCATGGATGGACTTTGGGTAAGCAGTGTGCCTCACTGCAGGTGGGGGGGGGAAGGGAGGTGGGAAGGGTTGGGAATATGGAGAGGTAGCAATTAAGGACGTGTTTTGAAGGTATGACTAAGATGGGAGGGGTTGCTTTAAGGGTCTAGGTAAGGAAAGTGTGACATCTAAGAGGGGTGAATAATTTTCAAAAATGTTCTCGTTTAGGAGGTGCTCTTCTTTCAGGAGTTTTCTTATTTCCATCTGCTCCAGTGAGTCCATCCTGCGTCCTTTTCTTTCCAGATGAAGAATCTCGGGCACAAAGTCACTTTTGTGGTCACATTCCCACAGGTGTTTAGCGAAATGTGATCTTTCGATCTGTCCATTCCGCCAATGTCTCTTATGTTCCTCCGTTCTCACTCTGAATGATCTCCCAGTCTGCCCCACATACACTGCCTTGCATTCACTGCACCTCAGTCTGTAAATTCCACTTTTTTCTTTAATGTCTATTTTGTCTTTTGTTTTATTTAATAATGTCCTTAGGTTGACTCGGTTGTAGTATGCAAAATTGAATATTTCCTTGGGAAAGAGGTTAGCAACACTTTGGGTTAAATTCCCGTGATACAAAAGTTTACACCAACGTTTCTTTTCTTTTTTGCAAAAAGACCCGTATAACATTTTTTGAGCTCTGATGGAGCGTTTTTTCTCAAGCATTTTTCGAATCATAGCTTCATTATATCCATTTTTCACTGCTATGGTTTTCACTGTGTTGAGTTCCTTGTCAAAGTTACACGGAGAGAGCGGAATATTTAGCAATCTGTTTAACATAAAATGGAATGCGGACATCTTTTGAGAGGGGTGGTGGCGAGAGTCGGAAGGGATGACATGATCGGTGGTGGTTTCTTTACGATGGATGGAAAACTCGTAACCTTTGCTCGTGGTTGAAATCGTGATGTCTAGGAAGTTTAAACTGTTCTCTCTCTCTTTTTCACATGTGAACTGAATGTTTTGGCACTGGGAGTTCAATTTACTCAAAAATATGTCCAGCTGTCTATCTGTACCTGTCCACACGGCGAACACGTCGTCCACATATCTGTACCAACAACTTATGGAATTGGTGTTCACTGAACTGCCATTGAATAGCTTTTCCTCAAAATCGTCCATATACAGATCTGCCAGGAGTGGAGATAGAGGTGAACCCATGGCTAAACCGTCTTTTTGTTGAAAAAATTGGTCGTTAAATTTAAAATAATTCTGGTCAACACACACTTTTAGAAGTTTTACGAACTCGCTGAGGAAAGGAGGTTCAACCCCGGTATTTTTTAGTAATTTCTCAGCAACGTCAACAGCTTCGGAAACGGGAATGTTGGTGAAAAGATTTTTCACGTCGAAGGAAACTAAGGTGTGCTTAGACGACGGAGGCTTTCTCTGGCTAAGTTCACGGCACAATTCTGTCGAATTCTTCACACCATATTTTGGACTGAAACCAGTTAAATTCCTGAAGAGAGTATTGAGGTGGGAGGCTAGTTTTCTTGTAGGGGCAGATACACTGGAGACTACGGGTCTGATAGGCACATCTGTTTTGTGGATTTTTGGGAGACCGAAAAATCTTGGGGCTTGCGGGTTCATAACTGACACTGTATACGTTTCACTGGGTTTGATAACACTTGGGGCGGAAGTAAGGGCCTTTTTCAGTATGTTTTGAAACTTGGCGGTTGGGTCACTGGGAATTGGGGCGGTTGGGTCACTGGGAAAAAAAAAAAAAATACCGGGGTTGAACCTCCTTTCCTCAGCGAGTTCGTAAAACTTCTAAAAGTGTGTGTTGACCAGAATTATTTTAAATTTAACGACCAATTTTTTCAACAAAAAGACGGTTTAGCCATGGGTTCACCTCTATCTCCACTCCTGGCAGATCTGTATATGGACGATTTTGAGGAAAAGCTATTCAATGGCAGTTCAGTGAACACCAATTCCATAAGTTGTTGGTACAGATATGTGGACGACGTGTTCGCCGTGTGGACAGGTACAGATAGACAGCTGGACATATTTTTGAGTAAATTGAACTCCCAGTGCCAAAACATTCAGTTCACATGTGAAAAAGAGAGAGAGAACAGTTTAAACTTCCTAGACATCACGATTTCAACCACGAGCAAAGGTTACGAGTTTTCCATCCATCGTAAAGAAACCACCACCGATCATGTCATCCCTTCCGACTCTCGCCACCACCCCTCTCAAAAGATGTCCGCATTCCATTTTATGTTAAACAGATTGCTAAATATTCCGCTCTCTCCGTGTAACTTTGACAAGGAACTCAACACAGTGAAAACCATAGCAGTGAAAAATGGATATAATGAAGCTATGATTCGAAAAATGCTTGAGAAAAAACGCTCCATCAGAGCTCAAAAAATGTTATACGGGTCTTTTTGCAAAAAAGAAAAGAAACGTTGGTGTAAACTTTTGTATCACGGGAATTTAACCCAAAGTGTTGCTAACCTCTTTCCCAAGGAAATATTCAATATTGCATACTACAACCGAGTCAACCTAAGGACATTATTAAATAAAACAAAAGACAAAATAGACATTAAAGAAAAAAGTGGAATTTACAGACTGAGGTGCAGTGAATGCAAGGCAGTGTATGTGGGGCAGACTGGGAGATCATTCAGAGTGAGAACGGAGGAACATAAGAGACATTGGCGGAATGGACAGATCGAAAGATCACATTTCGCTAAACACCTGTGGGAATGTGACCACAAAAGTGACTTTGTGCCCGAGATTCTTCATCTGGAAAGAAAAGGACGCAGGATGGACTCACTGGAGCAGATGGAAATAAGAAAACTCCTGAAAGAAGAGCACCTCCTAAACGAGAACATTTTTGAAAATTATTCACCCCTCTTAGATGTCACACTTTCCTTACCTAGACCCTTAAAGCAACCCCTCCCATCTTAGTCATACCTTCAAAACACGTCCTTAATTGCTACCTCTCCATATTCCCAACCCTTCCCACCTCCCTTCCCCCCCCACCTGCAGTGAGGCACACTGCTTACCCAAAGTCCATCCATGCAGCTCCTTCTTCTTCCCCCCCCCCTAACCCTTCCCTTAACCGCCCCCCCGCCATCCTCCAAAACATACTCCACCTTTCCTCCTACCAAAACCCTCTCCCACTGTCTTTCCTTCCCCTCCCCTCCTGTCAATACCTTCCTTCCCTTCCCTTCCCCCCCCCCCCCCATACCTCCCCAGTTCATGTATATATACTCTGTGCTTGATATGAAATTTACCTGAAGATGTCGCCTATGCGTCGAAACCGGTCGTAGTGAATAAAATTGATTGTAAAATTTACAAAGTTGTTTTGATTCTATCAAAATGGAATTTTACAAAGTAACGCCTGAGAGTATCGAGTTCACCATCACCCAATACCTAAGTATAATGGCCGCACCCCATGTTTTAACCTGGTGTCTTTTTATTTGCTGGGCCTATTCGCATAAATACTTATTAAATAAAAGAACATAACAGGATTTCAGACTTGAGCTTGGTCTTTATTAAATTATTACAAATTACAGGGGGATTTTTGGGGACTTTTGTACAAATGTTCCTCTGGCAGTAGTCTACCAGTGGGATAAAATTTAGCTTTACGCTAATTATTTCCCAAGCTTGATGTTTTGGGGTCTTCATTGACTTCCCTAATAGGTGTAGATAAAGATGCAGCCACACTTCGTTTACCGAAAATGATACGTTTCCATGGTTAACTTATAGATGTATCCCAAGTAATTGGGAACTCGCGCATCGTATTTCCATTCAACTGTATTCATTTCAACTGTATATGCTTTTTGCTGCTTTTATTAAAGACTTTCATACACATTTTAAATATTTTGTAAAAGAAGGCACACAGTAAAAGTTTGTTCGTTTATATAATAATTTTTTACAAAATCTATCTGCCGGTTTTTGAGATATTTGTTGTTAAACTTTCAAATTTTTTTTTTTTTTTATTTAGAAAAAATATTTCAGTTGTGCTTTTTTCAGTTTATTGAAATATTCCGTTTTGTACTTTAACATCTTTTTGAAATATTTTTATTGTTTAATCAGTGTTGTTCACATACGAGGAGTGCTTATTTTTATCCAAATTACTCGCTGCTGCTGCAGGGGTTACTCTGATGATTTTTTCACGTGAATCATCACGGGAGGGCACAATCATTCTACATACCTTGTAATGGAGAGAAATGAGTTAAAAAATGCCAGTAAAAATTTAAAAAAAATTCAATTCGCCATTATTGAGAAAATTAATAATTTTAATCTTTAAAAATCATTGTTTTTCATGGCATTGTTCCTTCGTTAATTCTGGACCCATTCCATCGCATTTTTATGCATTACATACATTAATGTTGTATTTATATTGTTGTTACATATCTCTGCACTTTTGTTATTAATAGGGAAGTTATAACCATTTTAGTGCATGCATGCAGTCTTCTTTCGTCATTGCCACTGAAATTTCGTTTCATGATACGACAAATGCTTTGATCCTGAGAGAAAATTACGCTCTCTTCTAAAATTTCAAAAGGAATATTTTAGATTCGCTTTTGTATCATTTGTACTTATCGTAAATGTGCTAAACGACACAAGATTGCTTTAAATTTCAAGGCCGGAAGTTGAAAAGCAAAAAAAAAAAAATTCCCGAAACAGTATTTTTGGGAAAGACCTTTCCCATCTCGAATTTCGGGAAGGCCAAAAACTTCGGGAAATACCTTTCCAGTCTCAAACTTTGAGAAGGCCAAAAACTTTGGGAATTTCTGAAGTTTCGGGATCGAGCTTATCCCAAATTATAATGCAAGGCCCCCTAAAATTACGTCCACCATGACGGAAATCTCGAGACTAGATCGAGATTCGTTTTTCGAGCATTTCGAGATCGAGTGAGATTGGAGCAGTGCTTTTATCTCGCTCGATAATTCGAGACTCACACTGCCCTAATATTTTTAAGACACTGTATGTTAGGGCGTGGGCTTTGTGGCACATGCTTGAGGCAGTGAAACTCTCATTTGGTGCTAAAGGTATGAAGTACAGCAAGGAGGAGCAAGGTAAATAGAATGTTTCAAATTCATACAGGGTTATCTAATGTGCTTCTATTTGTTGGGCAGCACGAGTAACTTTTGGGTCTGACAAATGTCTGATGACCTATCACCAACTTGGAGGATAAGCCCACCCACCTTATTGTGTTTGAATTTCCCTCGTTGTGAATGAGACCTAAGAATTGTATGCCATCAGGAAGGAAGTGGATTTTCCCCCGTATAGTACATGTGTTAATGTGTCATGCTCCTATTTTGGGACATTTCTTTGAAACACACACTTTCTCATTCTTTGATGCATGGATATTTTCACCTGGAAAATGAAATTTTTGGCCTGGAAAATTTGGAAATGTCCTGGAACTTCGTTATCTCCAGTCTGTAGCAACCCTGCTTGTGCTCATTATAGAAAAGTAAATTTTAATTTCTCGATAGGCATTGATAGTGTGATAACTCATTGAATTTGGACTATTTTTAGCGGGTACTGAAAATTGGTCAATATGATTGCATTTTTATGTATGATTTTTTTAAGGCTGTGGAGGCAGCCAACAAACTAGGATATCCTGTGTTGGCCAGGTCTGCTTTTTCTCTTGGTGGCCTTGGCTCTGGATTTGCTAAGAATGAAGACGAATTGAAGGCTCTGGCATCGCAAGTTTTCTCCCATTCGGAGCAAATATTTGTGGATAAATCACTTCAAGGCTGGAAAGAAGTGGAGTATGAAGTTGTGCGGGATGCTTATGACAACTGTATTGCGGTGAGTCTGCAATCATTGCCTTGATTGATAGAGTTACGCCACATAGCTCTAATACTAAATTTTATTTGACATTGTTTATTTCATTTCTCTTGGTATAATGATAGTTAATAAATTTACATGTTTACTTTGGATGTCTGACCAGTTTATTGATGTTTAAACTAGCTAAGAAGAATTTGTTTCCTAGAACTTGAAGATTGATTTTCTTTCAGGAATTATGCAAAACACATGCACAAAAATTCTCGTAGGTCACTATCATATCCATATTAATGCCTATGTCATACGGACACTTAAGCTTTCGTGCATTATAACACATTTTCATTATCGCACTGGAATGTCGAACCCTGCATGGTGATGTCACCCTTAAGAGTCAGCTGCTGACGAGGTTGAAGGTGCCAAGATGGCATAGTTTTTGTCCTTGATCGAGGCATAGTTCTTGTTTCCAAATGCCATTCATGTTTAAACTTTGTACTTCTTCCAAGGATGGTGCTTTATTTTTCATTGTGTGATACATGTTGTAGTCCTTCCTAAACTCCCTAAGAGTCATGCCACCATCCCTAACTCTGGCAACAATAGTACAAGCGAATGTCTTGCCAAAAAAAATACACTATGGCGGATGCAATGAGGCCCTGATCAATGGGCTGTGATAGCACAGTTTTTATTTGATGGTGAAAAGCAACCTGGACTGTCATTTAAATCATCTTGAGTTTGGAGGGTGGCCGCTGGGTGAATATTGAGCTACACCAAAATTTAAAATCTAATTTTATTCTTGGTACATTGTAACTGAGAACCCTAAATTTATGACGTGCTGAATTTAGCCCACGTCAGAGAGCCTTTAATAGAGGGTGTTGTGCTTGGCACTCTTAGCCTTTGAGTCCTCTTTCTCGCTGTGCTTGCTTCATTGCCCTTGAATCTTCACGTTTGTAAGCCCACCTGCCAAATTGATCATTACAATGAGCCTTATGAAAGTGTTGATGCAATAGTTTTTTCTCGGTCTGTATAGATTTTTTATGAGGTATGGCATTGATATTGGCATTTTATTTATCTTTGAACTATTTTTTCTATGCTTTTTGTTTAGTTTTCCACCAGCATATAAAAAACACTTTGTTTCTCTACAACCCTAAAAATAAATTTAATTTAAAAATACGGAGGAACATTTATTCTTTTTTCATTGTTTTAAGTTGTATGTTTTTGCCTTTTCTTGATTTATGAAAGAATTCTCACTGCAGTTTTCTTGTTTATTTTGGTTTTTTACCAAACATGCCAATTTACAGCTTACTGTTTGTGTATATAAGCAGCAGGGTGTCTACCAGTCGGGAAAAGTCGGGAATCCGGGAAAAAGTCAGGAATTTAGTAATGTCGTGAAAAAGTCAGGATTTCGCAGAAAAATAATCAAAATTCGGGAAAAGGATAAGTGATAGTTGCTTGCAAATCTTCATGATAAAATTGTAATGGCAGACATAGCATTAAGGAAATAGATCTTCTGTTTCACTTTTTGTTTATCTGTCAGTATCAAGGAGGTGTTCTTTCAAATCTCTCTGGTCAGTATGTGTGAGTTTGTGACTTTTGTCGTTCAATTGTACTAGATGTGGGCACTATTTCCTGGCATGCCGCCGCGTGAAAAATCGGCTCGGTCGTTTGCAGGCTGAAAATGGTATACTTTCTTCCTGCCCGTGAATGATTATTTCGAAACAGTGACCTTAATCACGGTTATTACAACACTACCAAAGATTAAAGCGATCTATCGATCGTACTATAGTACGATAGTGACATTTTCCATTTTGCATTTTGCCATGCCTCTGAAGGTGCAACTCTGTTGAATTCCATCCACTAGATACATTATATTTAAACCATCTCGTCCTAAGTTTCTATGCTACGCATCATCCTCTGGTGGAATAAATTAAACTTTAAGTGGAATTGCAGTGTTTTCTTTCACCCTCATCATGAAAGAATTCCATTCAGTAGAGTCTACTATTTGCCATTTTGTTATTTGCATTTGTCATTGAATTCTGTTGCTTCATTACGTCATAAAGCAGGCATTACGTCTTCATGAAAGAACAGAAATCCGTCCCTGGAAAGTAAAAACATTATATTACGTCGTCTACGATGATACCGTGTGTGTTCTGCAGCGCCGGGTCAGAAGGGGTTGGTTTTGTTGGTATGTTTAATACATTTTTTTTGTCAGTGAATCATTTTTATAAGTGATGGTTTTGAAGTGAGTCAATTGTTTGTAAACAACACAGACAGTTAACTGTAAAATTATGAATAAATACAGATATATTTTTAAGCAATTGTATGAAATCAGTTTTTTATCATAATAAAATAACTTTGATGGAATCTTGTTTAGTTAGTTTGCTAGCCTATCTCTTTTTTTTTAACCAGCAAATTTTTTAAGTTGATATTTAATGTATTTAACCCTTAAGAGGTCGCGCGGTGTACTGGGACGTAAGGGGTCGCGCACGGTCTAAATGACAGTGTTAACAAAAATTTAAAATATTTATATATTTATTGAAAATTAATGTATGTATTTAAAAGTTAATACATACCAACAGTATGTTAAATAAGAAGTAATAAATTTGATACATAATTATTTACGTATTTTATATATATTTGACATGATAAATACATTTTGACTCCACGGTAAATTCACTTTGAATTATATTGTAACCTGTGTTAAATTAAGAAATAGATTATTAGAGGTAAATATGCAAAACGTTTTATGATTTGAATCACATTAGGATTTATTTATCATCGTCAGAGCTATGTTGTTACATCACATTTTCCTCCTTTCTATTTTCAACTTCCGCGCAACCGACGCAAGTAATGTCCTCTTTACAAATACATTTTGAGCATATTGCACAGTGTTTGCTGCTTTTTTTATTCTATTTCAATGAGGAAAACGCACGTCTTCCTGGGCCTACATCCCTCTGTGGTTCTATTTTCTCATTGGGAATACCAAAGAGATTCCTATTTTTTTACTTTTAGGCTGGTAGGTAGATTTTCTGAGGCAGCTCTAATTTTTAAGTAATCTATCCAAAGTTATTTACTTCATGTTTTCTGAAACTTTCTCCTGTTCATCTTATTCCAGTGTTACTTTGAAATATATGTATCCATTTATTGCATGTATGTTTACAATCGAAAAACATACAGTCAATGGCCAACGACAACTTTTCCTTGCTACTGAATACGTTCCATTCAGCTGATCAACGGTATCAAAGCCATTTTATGTTACAATATAAAATGTATTTACGACGTTGCTGAATTATTAGTATCTCTATCATTTATCATTGCCATGCATTGAAGACAACAACATAACTTCCTTGTTCTTTTCCGTAACGTAATACGGAAGTGTACAAGTTTTTTTCAAATTCAAATAGGCTGCTATGCGGTTCACGGTGTTTGGTGTTTACAAACAGGTGCCGTATTTCTCGTTTGTTTTTTCTCAAATTTCCAACAAGTTTCATCTTGTCAATTACAACTTGTTTTGCTAGTGGAACCGAGCAAAATCAATTGTCAAAAGTTGCATTGAGACGGGATTCTGAAATTGGACTTATCTATCTTTGCACAATTTTTAGCGGGCTGTTGTCTACCGCAAAATCTCCGTTAGGTTGCTCGCCAGCATAGGTTTCCATATTTATTGTGGAATATATGAGGTAATTTGCTAAAGAATAAATCTTGATTCCGTACCTTGCTGGTTTATTTTTCAAGTATTGTCTAAAACCACATCTGCCGCGAAATGCTTCTGACATCTCATCTATGTTCGCGTATATCCCAATTGTGTAATGCGCCATGCACCGGTTGACAAAATGAGTGAAAACACTTCGTATTGGAGCTAGTTTGTCACATTTTTTTCTGTCGTTCCTATCATTTATATTACCAAACCACAATACACACATCAAAAATTTAAGTATTTTCAAAGACATTGCAATGCAAAACTGCTCTATTCCTGTTTCAAATACTGCCCAGAGGTCCTCAAGATTTTGATGTGATGCCCTCAAAACACCAGCCAAATATATAAGGCCAAACAAGGCTTTAATTTCAATAATATTAGTGTAATTAGCATATCTCTCGCGAGAATAATTAGGCTAATTCTTAGCAATGCATATATTAGTGTATTTGACAATTTTGTCAATGGCCATGCCAGGGAAAAATAACGCCCACGTATCAATTGAGGATTTGGCATTTTACCCAATCCCTTTTACTTCTGTGGAACCTGTCACTATATTTACTATACTGTTGCGCACTGATCGACTAGTGGGAAGAGCACTCCACTCACTTGTTCAGTCTTTTCCGGTGCAATGCACTGAATCAAATTGTTCCACATTGTCATTATCACACTCTTCAGCAGATTCTTCGCAAAGCGTATCATGGTCTCTTTCCTCTAGTATGTCCTCCTCATCTGTATCACTTGCAATTACAGTAAAACCTCTACTTAGTGAACCTCCTCTTATCGTAAACCTCCGGTTATCGTATTATATTCTAGGTCCCGCCAAATTTGTATGCAACCATATAGGGAAACCTCTTCCTATCGTACCTCTCTAATTTCGAAAAACCTCCGCTGTTCGTATTGAGACAAGACTCCCCTGACTGCGCAACTACCTCTACGGAACGAAATATTTGGCGGCAATTGTTCTCCTTACTCCCACACTTCTTATCTCATATTCTTTGGAAAGGTTACAACTTACGAGCGTTGTAATTATAACTTCTTACACCTTTCCGACGAGTATCAATCATGTGAATTCATTCACAACCACGTACAAGAGTAATTATCAGCCGCGAATGTAGCTACATCGGAATACTTAAAATAGCTTGTAACGTAAACTTAATTTATTGTCACAAAAAATACACTCCACGGGAATCTGCCGAAAAATACACTCCACGGGAATCTGCCGAGTCCACCCTCTCTGCTCTCCACCCGAGCTCAGTCCCGACTGCCCTGACTCCCGACGACCCCCTCTCTTCCTCCGCCATCCTCTCCTCTTCTCCGAGGTGACCTCTCTCGGCGAGGCCGTGCGTCAGCCCCAAAACAAGTGGGGCCTGAAAAGGCGCACTTTACCCGTTACACAGCTCCCCCTCTGAAAAAAAAAAACCAAAACCATTATATAACGGGTCGGAGGTCTTCGACGTGAACGGTGCATTCGTTCTTTCTTCGCAGAGATTCTAGTCGGTAAATTGTTGGGGACACTTTCTTCATGACTCTGTATGGACCTTCGAATTTCGGTTCTAATTTCTCGGCGCGGAACTTAGAGGCATCTGATAAAATGTGGTTACGTTTCCACACGAGAGTCCCTATCTCATACTCCACGTCCCTTCTCCTTAAATTGAAATACTGTGCTTGCCTTTCGCATCGCCATTTCAGCGCTTTCATAATACCTGGATAATCGGCCTTTCAATTCCTTGTGGTAGGCCGTGGGTTCAAAAGGAGTGCCTTTTGAATCGTTCAGAGCTCGGAACGGTTCGTTCGGTCCCCTAAGCTCCCTTCCCAAGTTTAAAGCAGCCGGGGAGAAACCAGTAGTCTCTTGTTTGGCTGTTCTCAAGGCAAACATAAAATGGGGAATACCCTCATCCCAAGTTCTTTGTGCGCCACGACAATACATAGCGATCATAGACTTCAACGTCTGTATGCTCCTTTCCGTGGGGTTTGCGCGGGGATGGTAGGGTGCGATATGCGCAAGCTGAATTCCATAGGCTTCGCAAGCACGCTGCAATATTTTCGAACGGAACTGGGGGCCGTTATCACACAATAAGATCTCTGGACACCCCCAGTGGTTAATGACATTGCAAAGAAGCAGTTTAGTTACATCTTCTGCCCTAACAGAGCGCAAGGGAATAGCGATCGGCCAGCGCGTACTTGTCTAGAAAAACCAATACATATTTATTCCCTGACCTCGACCTCGGAAGGGGTCCGACGATATCTGTCGCGACAATAGTCCAGGGGGGGGTCAGGTCCTTCTTCGCCCTCATTTCTCCAGCCCCTTTTCTCCTATCGGTTTTATATCTTTGACAGGTCTCGCAACTCCTCACGTATTTTGCTATGTCTCTCCGTAGTGTGGGCCAGAAGTAAAACCTCACTCAGTTATATGTTTTATAAAGCCCTAAGTGTCCAGCATAGGGCTTATCGTGATTTTCTACTAAGAGAGTTTGTCGGCTCTCGAGGGGCACAACAAGTTTGGCCTTGGAGCCAGTCTCCCCTTTGCGGTGTTCATGATGGTATATTTGGCCGTCAACTATTACGTAGTCTGGATTTGATTCCGGCTGGTTCTCTAAGCTCTTATACAATTCTAAATACCAAGCATCAGCGACCTTTTTCCCCTCCCATTCGGGAGTTCCGATAAAATAGATGCGCGAAAGCGCGTCTGGGACGACATTCGATTTACCTTTCCTATGGGTGATAACGAAATCATATTGTTGGAGTTGCGTGACCCACCGAGCCAGTCGCCCCTTCGGATTTTGGGAAGACAGAAGCCAAACCAACGAAGCGTGGTCGGTAATAACTTCGAACCGATAACCTTCCACATAAGCCTTAAATTTAATTATAGCGAATAGTACGGCGAGGCACTCTCGCTCCGTTACGCTATAGTTTCTTTCAGCCGGGTTCAGAGTTCGCGAAGCGTAGGCAATCACGTTTTCACCAGAGGCCGTTTTCTGACACAGAACCGCACCTACTCCGACTTCCGACGCATCACATTGGATTATAAACGGGAGCTTAAAATCAGGGCAAGTTAATATCGGGGCTTTTGTTAAATATTCTTTCAATTTGCTAAAAGCAGCCGCCTGAGTCACCTTCCACTGCCACTGCCACGTTTTCTTAGCAAGAAGGTCAGAGGCTCAGCCACCGAAGCAAAATTCGGAATAAACCTGCGATACCATCCAACAAAACCCAAGAATCGTTTTAGTTCGATAGCGTTTTTTGGGGTAGGATAACTTCGAACGGATTCTATACGCTCGGGATCGGCTTCGAGTTTCCCGTTACCTACTATGTACCCAAGGAATTTCAACTTTTCCTTGAAGAAGCTACACTTTTGGTGATTGATTTTCAATCCGGCCTTTCGGAGCAGAGCAAAGACGCGGTGAAGCATCTTCTCATGGTCCTCATATGTTTCACTGACAATTATAATGTCATCCAAATACGTAAAACAGTACGGTTCCAACTCTGCTCCGATCACCGTGTCCATCAATCTTTGAAAGGTGGCCCCGGCACTGTGCAATCCGAACGGCATTACACGGAACTGAAAAAGGCCCTTGCCCGGTACGGTGAACGCGGTTTTATCCCTACTTCCTGGTTCCATTTCCACTTGCCAATATCCCTTCTCTAAGTCAAGAGTGCTTACCCACTTGGCTCCCTTGAGTCTGTCGAGAATTGTGGCAATATACGGTAGTGGGTAGGCATCCTTCCGGCTTAAGGCATTCACCTTCCGAAAGTCTACCACAAACCTACGCGACCCGTCCTTCTTAGGAACCAGAATAATTGGGGACGACCAAGGGCTCTTAGATGGCTCTATTACGCCGTCCCTTAACATTTCATCCACTTGGCCATTAATTTCGTCCTGAATTTTGGGAGAAACAGGATAATACCTTTGTTTAATGGGGACGGTGTCTCCAGTATCAATACGGTGACGAATAACGTCCGTTCTCCCAGGTACGCTTTGAAAAAGTGCCAGCTCCCGCTCCAAAAACTTCTCGGTTTCATCATTCACTTCGGTCGTTCCCACGTCGTTGGTCTCTGCCGACCCTCTTAGAGGCGGGTCCTCTCCGAATGTCATTACCGGGACCTTGGTTCCATCAGTAAAAATCAATACTTTTTCGTTATCGAAACGTATTGTGGGGCCACATGTGAAGAAAAAGTCTGCCCCCAACAGAATTTCACACGGCATCCCTGGTAAAACATATAGCTTGCTTACCCATTTGAAAGAGCCAATTTTTACAGACGTACATATGGGTGGGTCTAAAGGTACTATTCGACCGTCAGCTACCTCGACATGTTTGTCATGGCAAGGACAGGCACGTTCACCCATATCCGTGAGATAGTTCGCGATCTCTTTATTGACCAGGGAAATAGATACCCCCGTGTCTAATAGCGCCTTCACTTCACGCCGCTTTAATTCGACTGACACAAAAAAACGTCCCTCTTTTGCGTAGCATACACGATCTTGGACCTTAGAGTTCATGAAGCAACGAACGGTCTCCACCCACTCTTTCCAATCCTTGTTTCTAGACGACGGGTTGGAGTAGCGACTCTCTGACCCCGTGATTAGAGAGTCGCGTTCTCGTTTAAATCCACGCTCGCGACAACTGACCTCTTAGATATATCGGTGGACTTTCGCGGCTCAGGGCATGAACGAGCTAGGTGTCCCGTTTTACTACAGCGCCAGCAACATTCGGCCTTAGTCGCATTAGTGCCTCCCTGTACCTCGCGTCCGACCGTTGGGAGATAGCCAAACTCGCGATCAACCATTTCATTGGGGCGTGGAGGAGGGCGATAGAGTTTACAGCGTTCTTGACGCGCCTCTATTTCTGCTCCCACGCTAACGAGTTCGGTGAAATTATGTATGCCCTGCAATGTCATCTTGGTTAAATAGAACGGATGGAGATTATCTAGCGCTAAGGAGAGTAGTTCCCCTTCCTCTAACGAATTCTCCAGCCTAGAATTCATCGTTCTGAGCACCGTAACGAATTCATTTATCCTCTCCCCTTCCCCTTGCGTGCGGGCAAACATATCCTTCTTTAGTCTAATATCGTACCCGACCGGCAAGTACGCCCTTTTTATTTCTCTTTTGAACTCTCCCCAAGTGGATATACTAAATAGGTTTGCTCGGAGCCATTGAGTCACCTTCATTCCG
Organism: Pyrrhosoma nymphula; assembly: GCA_963573305.1. Classification (NCBI taxonomy): domain Eukaryota; kingdom Metazoa; phylum Arthropoda; class Insecta; order Odonata; family Coenagrionidae; genus Pyrrhosoma; species Pyrrhosoma nymphula. Next base: position 10,815,010 of record OY754337.1, read on the forward strand.
ATCATTTCCGGAACTAAACCCCACATTTCCTCGTCTGAAACCCTTTTGTATTCTTTAACCCTCATATGGATTCACTGCGCCTTAGCGGCGCCCGTGGTTTTAAAAATGATTTTAAAATTTTCCATTGTCATGGATCTTTCTGAAATTTTCAGTAGTCTATTTTTTCTGCTTTCTTAGACCACAAATATATTTTTGTGTGTATAGTGTGCATAGTTTTCATTTTATTGGCCTTTAATGAAAAAAGTTACGTCGTTGGATTTACGGCGCTGCTGCGGCGCCGAGAGTTTCCTCGTCGCAATGTCGGGGACTGCACTCTCAATACTAATTTAAAAGTTATTATGTTTCGTATGACATGTTATCTTCTATTTATAATCATACTAATTAAATGTTTAAAGTTTATAAACAAAATTAAATTGTTTAACAAAGGGAAAATTTTACAATGCCAATTTTTCTTCGTTTTTTATCTAATAATCATAATTTTTGGCTGTTTATAATGTTCATTGACAAAACTTCATCTTTTTGCAAGAATAATTCTTAGAAACTCATGGCTAACCTAAGGGTGTTTTTTCCATGGCCCTCGGCATTTTTTGAGTACCTTCTCCGCTTCGCGTACCTACTGTGGTGATGGTCACCTTTGGGGACATTCCAGGATTACTATGTATAGAATTATACCAAGCAGCAATCCCAAGAAAATTTATTCTCAGAATTCATACAATAATGCCTGTTTACCTTCGTGTGGAAATTTCCCGGTGAATGAGTAGCAGAAGCTTGGGAGACGATTCAGAAGTTTGCGATAGCGATTTTCAACATTATTTTGTGTTCCGGACTCTCACTCACTGTTGATAAGCAACTGATTGGCTTTTGTGGGCGTTGTCCTTTCCAACAATATATTCCATCAAAACCCGATAAATATGGTGTGAAGATATTTTGGATTAATGATTCGGCAACAGACTACCCAATGGGGGATTTACCTTACCAAGGAAAGGAGAACGTAGTGATAGCAGCGCCTAACCTAGGTGAACGTGTAGTGGTAATGCTCTGTGCCCCATATTTTGCATCCAATCGGATCGTGACCTGCGATAATTTCTTCACGACCTTGAAGCTAGCACTGAATTTTAAAAACAGTGGTTTAACACTCGTGGGGACACTTAGTACAAACAAGCCCTCTCCATTGTGAGCATATCTGTAGTGCAGTGCATGATTATGAGGCTTCACCTCATGACAAGCATTAGCGATTTATACTAATGCATAATTAGTCGTAGTTACACTAACTTTAGGGTATATTGTAATGCATTTTGATGAATACTCACCCCCTGCCACACACCCCTGAGGTGGCTTGCAGGGTATTTTGTAGATGTAGATGAAGCCCTAAATTCCATCTAATTTTTTACCAAATCGACCTCAACCGGAACTTTGTTCCATATTTGGGTTTGGGTTCACAAAAAGCCTAACATTGGTTTCGTATGTCCCCAAAAGAGGAAAATCTGTAATACTGCTGTCATCAATGCATCATGATAGTAGCATTAGCGATTAAACCCACAGCAAACCAGAAATCGTGTTGCATTATAATGAACGAAAGGAGGTACAGATTTGGTGGACCAAATGGTGCATTCATATACATGCCAAGGAAAAACCAATCGATGGCCATTTGGCTTCTTTATGAATATTTTAAATGTAAGTGGCATTGCTGGCTTCATTTTATTTACAACCTTATACCCGAACTGGAATAAAAAGAAGCTAGAAAGAAGAAGAATGTATTTGGAACAAGTAGCATAGGAATTAGTTCGTCCGCATACATTGAGACGGCTACAGAATGCCAAGACAAAGATTTTGAAGTGCTGCATGACAGATTTTCAAGAAGATTCAGTAAAACCTCCAAATGTAAGCAATTCTAAAAAACTAAAACGCTCACAGTGTGACTTATGTGTGGTGAAAAGACATATTTTACAAATTTTCAGCTCCTGAGAAAAAAATAAATGCAAAGACCATTCAAAATTTCTTTGTAATGAATGTAAATGAATGCATAGAAAGATATCGTTATACTAGTTTTATTTGGAAATAAATGGCATGATTTAATCTTCCCAAGTACTTGTGCATGGTACTAATATATTTCATAATTTCCGCTTATATTTTAATCTTGCAGGAGATATTCGCTCAGTATTTATAAATATGTATACATGGTAAAAATATTTTCATGATGAACAAATACATAAACGAATTACCACATAGTGAAAATTGTTAATGTATTTCTCGTTTCTTTGTGTACTCAAAATGCACAGAGGTTGTAGTCGTCCAATGTTTACTAATGTGAAGGGGAGAGTGATGAGGAGAAAGGTGGGTAATTCCATGGAGGTAGTTTTGTGGAGAAGGGGTGGAGATACATGGTGGTGGGTCGACTGCCAAGAATCAGGGAATACCGGGATCGTTAGGCCAGGTAAGCGTAGAAAATCTGTATCTTGAAGAAAGGTTGAGAGTGCAAGGAGGCAATTAGACACAATAGGCTGCTCTTTCTTCATCCTTCCATCGCTGCGTGAGGGACAGGGAATCCGCGACTTATCGCAAAGCACCCCGGGGTGGCCCTCCCTTCATTCCGAGAAGGTCTAGCTCGGGTGGGTCGTTGGAGGTGGGGAGAAGTTCAAACAGTTTTTTGTGGGGGGAAGAAAGTAGGCAGAGGATGACGAATAAGGAAGCATAGTGGTAAAGTACGGATGGTCTCAATGTTTGGGTCAGTGCAATGCTACGGAAAGAAAAGGTGAGGGGGGTCCACCCAGCATGAGGGTATTTCGGTCACCCCAGAACACTAGCTCCTCTTTCATCGGTCCCTCACGCAGCGCTGGACCGAAGAAAATAGACGCCATCGTTTTCCATGGTTTTTCCATTTCCTGCTCCTTCTGCCTTACCATCTACAACCCAGACTTCTTAGAAATAATTATTTTGGCCTTTCCCACCAATCCAGAAGCAAAACCTCATCTGCCGCATTCCCCTGCATCACTTTTACCTGTCCATCTCTATGGAGACATCCTCAGTGAGGGAATGGGCTCCGCTGTAGGCCTAAAATACCGGCTCTTCTAGCCCCCCCCCCCCCCCCCCCTCCAATGCGGCGCTGGACTCTTTGACGCGTCGCTGATTGTTCCACATTCCTTATATTTAACAAACCCATCTGACTTTATTACTTTCTTTTTTTTAGAAATTGCAGGATATAAGCTCCCAGAATGTCCGTTACATATGCCTTGATCGTCAGAATATAGCACTTAAAAATCACGACGGTATCACTCGTCTCTTCTCACTCCACCTACAATTTTTCAATTATTAACGTTTAAGAACTCAGGCTTCTGCGAACACTACAAAGATATAACATTTGGGTGGACGTAGTGAAGCAAAATTATTTTACATGGACCCATCCGACTTTTATTCGAATCTCATTTTTAGTATTTGGATGCATAACAAATAAAACAATGTGCACATGATAATGCGGAGTTTATCCAGCATTGCATATCAGAAAAAATATTTAAAACAATTATTACCCATTAAATTTAAACCTTCAATTGAAAATAACTATCTAAGGGACAATATAAAGAGAGTATTACGACAACAAATGGTAAAAAAGCAGTGTTAAAGATTTTTAGCAATAACTTCTGTAATAATGGGATAAATCTAGCAAAACATGGTTAAAAATAAAGAAAATAGAAGTCACTAGCATTATCAATCAGAAAAAACGCTAAGAAAGTCCACGGTTGAAGGATAATGACAAACTATAACGCGGCGCCGCTGCGGCGCCGTAAATCCAACGACGTAACTAAAATCGTAAATCCATATGAGGGTTAAAGGCGTCGGCGCGTTCCAAAAAGAGATTTACACTTTCACTCTCATCACCGTCAAACCGTAAATTCCAACGACAAATATCGCTCGTCAACCCTCGCAAACGTGCTTCATCGCGATCAGGACTATGAGGGGAGAACCGCGTCAGGGCATCTATTAGTTCAGCCAATTGATCTGTTACACGCACTGGCGTTGAAATCCCTCCCGCTTCTTCCTCCGATACGCTCGCGGCATGAATCTCTCTTACTCGATCCCTCAACCGTCGCCTGACTTCATCCAAAGTTCCGGAATGGTCTAATGCGAACCTGTTACACCATTGCACTGCGTCCTCCTTCGAAAGGACATTAATCCAACTAGTCCCTGCTGGAACAGCCATTACGTGCAAATAATTCCCTATGCCAAAGGATTAAGGTAAAGGTACTATGTCTTCTCGCCTCCGAGGTCTGTCGGGGCTTTAATCTACAGGATGAGGTTGGACCGTGGTATAGGAACGAGGGGTTTGGAAAGCGAAAAACTAACTAGAACACTAAATCAGCTGGCCGTTCCACAAAATAACACTTGATAGCACACTAGTTGTAAATTCTTACTTACAGAATGATGTCGAGCCCCACGTTGGGCGCCATATAACGTAAACTTAATTTATTGTCACAAAAAATACACTCCACGGGAATCTGCCGAAAAATACACTCCACGGGAATCTGCCGAGTCCACCCTCTCTGCTCTCCACCCGAGCTCAGTCCCGACTGCCCCGACTCCCGACGACCCCCTCTCTTCCTCCGCCATCCTCTCCTCTTCTCTGAGGTGACCTCTCTCGGCGAGGCCGTGCGTCAGCCCCAAAACAAGTGGGGCCTGAAAAGGCGCACTTTACCCGTTACAAGCTTAGCGTTCAATTGATCATTAAAAGAGATTTTTTGCCAGATAAGACTTCACTTTATTATTAATAGCCTAAAAATCTCGTTTTAGTTACGAAGATGACCAGTATTCAAAATGATTACCGCTTGGTCGCATTCGCGCCCTTTCACGTGCGCAGCACGGCATTCGTTTGTTTTATATGAGTATTCACACCGCGAATTCTTAACTCCCATGATCGAGGCGACTAGTATCCACGATCGAGACGACTACTTTGTAGCAATTCATAATATCAACCCACACGCAGCATTATTCGTCATTTGAGACGTAATTTAGTGGTTGATATGAAGTCGGACGATGAAATATCCCTATCGGGTTTCTAATCTAACTCTCTCGCCGGTTTATCCCTTTGCAGATTCACCGAAGTTCGTGTGTTGCAGTTCGGAGCTCAATCTATGTTAATTATAATTTGAATAGTTTCATTTTGATTAAAACATCTACGAACTATTTCTAATAGACGATTTATTGCCTTTCAATCACGTGAGTGCCATTTATTGTTTAATAACTTTATTACGAATGAGCTTACCTATTGCCTATTTCTGATATTTGTCTTTGCGTAAATATTAGGAATTTCTCATTGGTTATTTCCAATCGCATTTTTTAAATACTCTGATAATAAGAAAGAAAATTGCGTAAATGACCTGATTTATTTTGGGCCTAAAATGGACTTGACAAATCCCAGAAAAAGGCGGCTGCTGAAGACAGAGAGTAAATTAGCAATATTCCAAGCCGTTGATGCAGGGAAACGGAAGATAGACATAGCTGAAACCTTTGGAATATCACCATCCACCCTGACATCCATTTTAAAAAAACGTAAAGAAACTGAAGAAGCTGCACGTAGAGGCTGCATGGATAAAAAATCTCGAGCAGTGAAAAGTGAGCAATTAGATAAACACGTATTTGACTGGTTGATGGAAGCTAGGGCAAGAAATATTCCCATTTCTGGACCTATTCTACAAATGAAGGCAAGGGAAATAGCCTTTGGGAATAGAACATTTTCAGGCATCATATGGATGGTTGCAGAAATTTAAAGTCCGGTGGAATCTAAAAACTTTGAAAATGTGTGGGGAAGAAGCGTCTGTTCGTGACACAGTGGTAGAAGACTGGAAAAAAAACTCTGCAGGCCATTTTAGTGGGGTATAAACAATGTGACATTTTCAATGCTGAGGAGGCAGGTTTTTTTTATAACTTGCTTCCTGACAGAACTCTTTCAGTTAGAGGCCAACCTTGCCATGGAGGAAAAAAAAAGCAAAGAAAGATTCAGTGCTATTCTGTGCTAATTCTGATGGCTCTGAGAAATTGGAGCCACTTATCATTGGCAAATATAAAAAGCCTAGATGCTTTAAAAATATTCAAAAACTTCCTTGCTTATACAGAAACTCCAAAAACTCATGGATGACATCATCTTTATTCTGTGAGTGGTTGAGCATGTTAGACTCGAAGATGGGGGTGAACAACCGGAAAATAGTACTCCTCATTGACCAGTGTGCGGCACATAAAACTGAGGGGATTGGCTTACGAAACATAAAAATAGTGTATTTTCCACCAAACACCACCAGCAGATTGCAACCCCTGGATCAAGGAATAATTTCCATTGTGAAAAGAAATTATAGACAGCAACTGGTGACATACATGTTGAGGACAGTCGATGATAAAAATGACATAAAGAAGTGTTTGTGGAATATACTTCAAGCAATGCACAGGCTATGCCTTTCATGGAATTGTTTGCAGTCTGAGGTGATTGAGAAATGTTTCACCAAGGCAGGATTTATGGGGGGCAGTAGTGAGGAAGACAGTGAACTTGAGGATGAGCCAGCAGAATGGCATGAAATAAATAAAATAATGAATGTGCAATTGCGATTTAATGACTTTGTGAATGCTGATGATGCTCTGCTTACATGTGCACCAAATGTGGGGGAAACAGTGGGAGAGGTGGAGGCAGAAGTTGGAGAGGTGTCACCAGCAACCAATTATGCGGAAGAAGAAGATGATGATGATGAGGAATTAGTTTCTGCTCCAACAAGAAAAGAGATGCAGGAAGCTTTGGATGTCATGGAAAGATTTTTTTTTAAATATGGAGGACTGCAACAGTGAGAACATGACTTTATTAAATAAGATAGAAATTATAATTTCAAAAGAATTAAAAAAAAATGAAACAAACGCATATCACTAATTTTTTTCAGCAAAAACTAATTAAAGTATTCTGTTCCTTTTTTGTTAATACACGCATAAAACTATGGAAAATTAGAAGTATGTGTATTTAAAAATGTACAAATATAGTGATTTAAAATACAGCAGCAATTTCATTAATTAAAAGGGCCATTAGGAAGAAATTATGTTCATCCCGCTAAAACCTCTTAATAGTGAACCTCCACTTATCAAAATGTCATAAATGTTGGTCCCTTCCATTTCGATATAAAGAGGTTTTACTGTATTTCCTCTTCACCTGTCTCACTTTGCAGAAGAAACCTGATCCTTTACACTTCCTTGTCCTCTAAATTAGTCATGGCGAGTGTTTGGGGCTCGGAGAAAATAGTATACACAAAGCTTTTTGTACAACACACAAACAACGCAAATGTGGCGTCAATAAGTAAGATAATTAGCGATTTAAAATATTCGCACCTTCCGTTTCTGCTGGAAAAATGAACGTATTTTTACGCTAGATTTCCATAAATCAAAAGAGTAAAAAAGACAAAATATTTTTGTGATTCATAAAAATCCAACTTACACACGCGATTGAATTGCCACCTAGAATGGATATACAAATATTTGAAATTAGTATGACTGTAAATTACAAAAATATGTACAATAATGAGACGCGTTGAATACTTACAGGCTACTACAATATGCGAAAGTAAACGTTTGCCCAGTACTTATAAAACGTAAAAACAGTAAATATAAAAAGTTCACTTCATAAGACTATGAGGTCAACTGCTCTCAACCACGAGTATAGACTAAATGGACAGGCATTTCACCAGTGTTTCAGCATTCTTCCAAGCAAAGACAGCGAGGCGGGTCGGATCTGCGCCACGCGCTCGCAGAAATGCAGACACCACAATGTAAATACATGTAACTCTTGTGATGTGACATCATAAGAGCTAGTATGTATATATGTAATTACATGTAAGATAATGAATAAGGGTTAGGCAACCTGATGGATATGCGGGCACAGCATCGGATTCACATTTCAGGCCGTAGGTGGGCTATCCCAGTCAAACATGGGTCGAAAGAAAACAGCATAATAAAAAATAGATGGTACAAATAGTACTTGCACCTTAACATCTGAAACTATAGAGTTTAAAGATGATGTTCTTTAAAGTTTTGGGGTGAAATACTTCTGAAATATATTTACGAAAATTGTTTCAGGCACCCGGTCTTTTAGACCGTGCGCGACCTCTCTCGTTCACATATCGAAATAAATGGTGCACAATGGGGAAAAAGTAATTATAAAAAGTTAGCTGTCGCACAGGGAGAACTCATACTTTGTCTTTTGACGCAATATTGACTATTATGAAGGTACTCAAAAGGCCAGAGTTTACAATGAGATAATTATTTTTTAAATTGCAACTTTTAGAGCCACCCGGTCTTTTAGACCGTGCGCGACCTCTTAAGGGTTAAGCAATGTGACTAACATTGGTCATGTAAATAAATTGAAAATATTTATATGTATAATATTTCGTGTACAGAAGATTAAAGAAAAGGATTGATATCGCATAGTACTGGACGATCACAACAGTGGTGTGGAGATAATGAGATGGCCAATTCCTAGTGAAAAATTAGACAGGACTACGAATCGAATCATTGTCCTTCACAATAATGCATTTAAGAAACTAGCCTTTATGGTCTGGAATTTTAAAATTTTTGTATTGAAAAGTCTTGAAAAAGTCTTGAATTTCTTTTTCATATATTTGTAGACACCATGAAGCAGTCATCTTGTATCTGTATGGGAGAAAATTATTGGTATTTTCACTCCTTTTTTGGAGATCACGTGCAACCTTTCCATCAAGGTATCTTTTGATTAATTTTCCTGGTCCAAAGAATATTTACAAAAGAGAAAATAGCACAAACAAGACATCTCGTAAATACGGAGATAGTTACTTGATAACTATTAGGGTTTTATAGAATAATTGGTGCATTTTTTTTACTGAAAGTATGCTTTCCCCTTGGATTTATTTGGTAGCATTATTTTGATGCGTATATGCTGCGATAAGCAACCTTCGTAGAAAATAGCTTTTCATATGTTCCTCCCATTGACCTTGACAAACTAATGGATTCCCTGCAACGTACATTTCTATGTTTATATAGGTCAGTTGTTTTGTCGGATAGACCATCCTTTTCTAACCTTTCCACATTCCCTTTACATACACCCTCTTAAACATAGGCATTCCTGTATTGCATTCCATAACATAATTAATTCTCACACTGTCTTTTTGGGTAAGGTTGCCACGTAGGTATAAGTACAGATTTTTCTTAAGTTGAGTTGTGTAACTCTGGGACTGCCTGTTCATCGTTTTTATTGCTTCTATATCAAAGAACTATATTGAATGTCGTGTCATCATCATCATATAAGGCATGACCCTAACTAGAGATGGGCAACTTTGAAAAATACCACGGTAATTTTCGTAAATTACCGTGGTATTTTTCGTAATTTACCGCACCCCTTGAAAATTACCGTAATTTTCGGTAATTTTCAAGATAATTTACCTATGTTTGAGATAATTTTTCATACAGATAAATTCCCAACATGTTCTTTTAAGCCAAGTCCACATTTCTGACGTGTTTAATTTTAAATTGAGGCATATACAACTCATTTTTGGCATATTTTACTTAAATTATAACATTATTGAGTAATTATTAGTCTAATATTCTTCTTTAAAATTTCTCATACTTTGACAAAAGAAAGCCAGATTGCGTGTTGCTGCCGTATTTCTTTTTACAATTTTGAAAATTTTTAATAGATTAATGTTGCATCAGGTATGGTTAAACATAGTATCCTCTCCTTTTTGCTATTGGCATTCTTATTTAACCTTACATTTTCTGTTTAATGCTTAAAACTGAAAATTACTGGAAAATTACGGTAATTTTTGAAAATTACCGGAATTTACCACGGTAATTTACCTCAGATGAAAATTTCGGTAATTTTCCCATCTCTAACCCTAACTATGGTAAAACCAGGCAATACTAACAAAACAACCTCAAAATGTGAGGCTTATTATTCACACATGAATATTGATACACTTGTAATAACTTTGCAGAAAATATCTAATGTATTTTGGTAATGTTACAAAAATGTTTCCTCATTTAAACAGGCTTATTTTAATGCACTCTTCTGCTCTTAAAATATATTACTGCCATTTGTGTAGAGCCGCACTTTCTTGTAGACTAAAAACTTGTTTTCTTGAATGTGGCCCGATAATATGGGGTTCATCTCATATGCCATCAAGTACGGTAATTATGTAGGATGCTCTTGTGTCTGTGATTTGAATCTTAGTGATGGTGACTGCTTCCAACGGTTATTCTTGCTGATTTTTTTCAATTAATCTTCTCTCACCTTTGACCTTCTAATATGTTTCTTTGGAAGTTCATGAGGTCTGGGCAAACTACCACTCCCAAGTACCTCAGTAAGTTTTATTTGAAACTCTGAAAATCATTAATCAAAGTTTAAAAGGTGATTACAATGAGGATTGGTCTTCAACCTTTTCAATGCTAAGCTTCATCCCAGAGAGCGCTCACTGTAGCACGCAACACTGCTGGACATTGAAATACCCCCAGTGGGCATAATTTTTTCAGTATTTTAACTTGTTTGCACATAAAACTTGTACATGTGTGTGTAGCGCTGGCGACACTGTTCCGACAGAACGTATATATGCATGCGTAGCAGTGAAAGGGTTAATGAATTAACATAACAATAGATACCTTATTCTTTTGATTTACTCTGCCCTTATGGCACTATTATAACTTTAATTTCAATTCTCCTATGCATTTTCAATGCAAATGCTAAAATTTTATACATTTCTTACTTGTAGTACTTTCTTACTGGTCTCTCCCAGTTAATTTTGCGCATTGGTATCCATTTTTTGCATTGGCTTGTTATTTCCGTGATACTATACTTAATGCTTCAAAATTTTGTTTTCTTTATTGTTTTTTTATTCTGTGGTTTCCATAATCTATTCTTAGATGTCCATAATGCCCTTGGATGTCAGGGATTTAATCTTTCTCTAAGATTTTTACTGATTAAATAATTATGCTCTCAGGTTTGTAACATGGAGAATGTGGACCCTCTGGGGATACATACTGGAGAGAGCATGGTGGTGGCTCCCAGCCAGACGCTGTCAGATGAGGAGTACCATAAGCTGCGCTCTACTGCCCTCAGAGTCATAAGAGGACTGGGCATAGTAGGGGAGTGTAATATTCAGTATGCCCTGAGCCCTACCTCTGACCAGTACTACATTATTGAGGTAATTATGTGAAGTATTTTAGATAATTAAATAAATTATTGAATAAAATTAAATTTTCTTTTGTTTTGGCCTTTTCCTCCATTACTGCAATTTGTTATCAGGCATCAAAAGGAAGAGCATCATTTTAAAAGATATTAGATACATGTTATCATTACAATAAGTTTAAAAAATTATTTCAATTAAATTTTCAGTGCGCTAATATATTGCCTACAATAAGGGGAAATAGTGATGTCACATAAGACTATAATTGTGCAGGTTTGAAAATCCAGATTGCAATTGATACATTTTTATAATTCTGAAGATGCCTTCTACATTGTGATTAGATATCCAAATATGCCTGTTAGGCTCTAGTCTGAAGGTTTTATAATTCTGTTTTTTTGAGGAATACCATCACCATGATATGTTTTAGGTAAATGCTAGGCTCTCTCGAAGTTCAGCTCTAGCCAGCAAGGCCACTGGCTATCCCTTGGCATACATAGCCGCAAAGCTGTCACTTGGTCTTCCTCTACCAAAAATACGCAATGCTGTCACTGGTGGAGCAACAACTGCCTGCCATGAGCCATCTCTGGATTACTGTGTTGTGAAAGTACCTCGATGGGACCTTGGGAAGTTCTCTCGTGTCAGCACCAAGGCAAGTATACACTTAAGATTGAGGGGAGTCTGTGTTATTTTATAAGTAATTTTTTTTTAAACTTATATGTAGAAAAAAGTAATAGTCAAGGTTTGCCTCTACATGTATGAATGTTCATTTCTAATGCACGGAAGAGTTTACGACAAGTTTTATTTTTTTTAATTCCTCCCTCATTAGTCAATGAAAGCCTTTCCCAGCTTTATATTTATTTTAATTATAAATGAATGCATTTATACTGAATAAGAAATATTTTCTGAATAATTAAATACTGTGGGAAAAAGTCATCCTCTTAAAGGCAGATAATTATTTCACAATATAATTAATGCTTTCCATTATAATAATTAATGAGTCTACTTCAGTGGTATAAAATAAAAATTACTGTATCTGAAGTCATATATAGCATGTAAATACTGTGCTGCCTTAACACATTCAATGCGGAGCACGTCAATAGATGTGCTGCTGGCTACACCAACTGACGGAGCTCGTCAATTGACGTGGTCATTCCATTCTGAAGCCCTTTAAATTTTTTAAAGCCAATTTTGACGACTTTCATGAAAATCGGGCCCGCATTGAATGTGTTAGCATCACATTTTTCGTCATATTTTCTTGAAGTAATCATCACCTCATGATTGAGACCTAGAATTTATGGTATTAATTTCAGTTTATTGGTCATGCTTAGATGGCATCACCTGTCATTGCTAACCTGTAGAAGTGATGACTGTTATAATTTTGGTAGAGTAATATCTTGATGCTCAATATGTATGTGACATAATTTTTTCCTTACCTATTTTTTTTTAATTAAGGACTTGTAGTAGAGACAAAGGGAGTGAAATAATTATTATTCTATGATATTAGTTTATTTATTTTTTATACTGTTTGGTTAATTACAAACTATGAATGATATCATGAGAAAAAAAGTGTAACAGACTACATATGTTGATATAATAATGAGGCTTGTGACTATCCTTAAAAAATATTAGGCTTCACTGTGGTAAGCTTTATTTTCTTGAATTTGCTTCACTTTGTTCAGCAGTATAGGTGATGGTAGCGGACAGATTTCCATTGTAATTAACTTGTTAAAAATAGCTGATTCTGAATGATGAGGACTTATAGGCGAAGGGGGTTAACAGGTGCCATTTTTCTGATGCGTGGCATAATTATGTACGGTATTGTTGTCTTTGAGTGAAGATCCATTGATAAAGATTTCTATAAACGATATTGGCTCCTATTTAAAATAATGTTATTACAGCTGCCCCACCTCAGTTTATGTATTTACATTTTCTAAGAGCCAGCAAAGTGCCTATAAACAAGTAGGCAAAAAAGCCAATCTGAGACAAATTAAATTTAGGGGACAACAGGAAACATAAACGACAGAGAGGTTTGCGGGGTGAAGGTCTTAAAAGCAGGTTATGGTCAGGGATGTGGGAAGCACTTATATTGAAGCACGTGGCTAGAAAGAGAGGCTTGAATTTATGTGGGTGGGCACATCTGTTGGCGGGAGGTCCTAGGCAAGGTAAACACCCTCAACTCAAGCTGGTAGCTCATACATACATATATTGTGGCGGAGACCCTGCAAAGTTGCCTTTGTACTCTGCTGTAGTAGGTTACATGCCACATTTCTGCTCCCAATTTGATGGAGTGACTGTTGAAGTGCCTTGTCCCTGGAGCGAAATACTTTGGAAGTATGACTGGGCCTAATAGAAGTACATTAATTCTCGGCTGGTCATGTGAACAGTTGGATTGCAGCTGGGTTGGTGCATGCAGTTTTGGATCAGACAATAGCCAGGACTTTTCCAACCAAATTTAGAGCAGTCTAATTTTTTTCTTTTCCACCAGAAGGAAAATTAAGGGCTTGTCAGCCAATGTGTTCATCATTTTTTTGCTGCTTCATTCATGTTTTTTCAATTTTCCTTATGCACTTACCCTAAATTTTCACATCTCCAATTCACCTTGCATTGGCTGTTAGATAATTTTAGTCAAATGGTAGAAATAATAATGGTACTGATACTTTAGTAGAATGGTAGAAAGTGTTTAATGGCCGTCCCCTGTAGCTTTGGATAAGTGAGGAGCCATGAAGCCCAAGCAATGTACTTGCTTTATTGTGTCAGGTCATGTATTCTTTAGTTTCTTATCTTGGAAAAAGTCAGTAGAAGGACTCAAGGAAGTACCTTATTCACTCTGTACTGGCTAGCCTTGGTGGCTGTTTAAGCTGTTGCCGTGTAAGTTTGTACTAAGTCTGCTTGGACCTAGTTACCATTGACTCAGGGCAAGTGAACAAGTGACTGAATTTACGCTTGGTTCACAGGGCAGTTAAGTGTAGTGTACTCTATTTAATTGGTTGCCTAGTGAAAGTGGTAAATTGCAATGGCCATTTTGCAGGCTCCAGCTAGTGGAGCTAGGCCCCCTTGAAGTCAAATCAGTCTATAGTTGAAAGGTTTTTCTTGCCCCCTTCTACTTCTCAGCATTTTGGAGCAGAGTGAGGGCTGCTCAGTAGGTGGGTAAAGAGTCACGGCTAAAATTGGAGCTATGCAATCATGAAATTTATTGTAAATATTAAAAAAAAATATTTTAAAAAGTGGTCGGCTCACAATTGAATAGTGGTGTAGCCATTGCATTGGTACCTCAATGGATAACACTTCATACTGTCTGCCTTCAATTCAGTTTGTATATTGGTTTCAGATTGGAAGTTCCATGAAAAGTGTGGGAGAGGTCATGTCTGTTGGCAGGTGCTTTGAAGAAGCTTTTCAAAAAGCTTTGAGAATGGTTGACGAAGAAGTGATTGGCTTTGATCCCAACATAAAACCAGTCTGTGAAGAGGTGAGAGAAAATAAATGATAGCAATATATATTTAAGTTTGTTAAAGCTTTGGCTAAAGTGAAATGAATGTCATGACATACAGTGTAGCATTTAGCTTATCATGCAAATTGTATAAAAATGTAAGGAATAAACTTTGTGCATACTGTTAAAATTCATTTGAAGAATTTTTTATGCAGACATTTCTCGTGCTGCAAAAATTATGGTTATAATGACATATGATATTTGACTAGAAATTGCTTGTAACATGACTTTTAAAATGCAGGAGCTAGCTGAACCAACTGATAAGAGAATATTTGTCCTTGCTGCTGCTCTGAAAGCTGGATGGAGTGTAGAGCAGTTATATAATCTCACTAAGATAGACCATTGGTTTCTTCATAGAATGGCAAAGATAATCAATTTTCAGAAGAAGCTTGAGAATGGAGGACAGGAAGGTTTGTATTTTACTTCATATTATGTAATGCTTGTGAGAGATGGGATTGCATTAAATCCCTTTTTATCTCTCTGTGTCTGTTGCCCCTCTTCATTTTAGCCAAAATTCCTTCCCTCTCCCATGCTTATTCTCTCCTCTAACACCCCCTTATGCATGTTGTCACCATTCAAAGGGTCCATGGCGAATAATAAACTATATTCCCTGGGGGGGATAGTAAAATACAACGGCTGCCTCCAGCTAATGTTGCTGCCTCATTAGAAATACTCTCCTTAGTCTTCTTTCCTCTCTCATATGTTTATGAAAGAATCTCCTGCTCTCTCTTGTGTCTTAGAAAGTGTTGGTCTTTTGGTGCTCATTTGTAGGGTGGGTTTTGCTACACCATAGCATCCCAATTAGATTTTTTCATATCACATTCTAATTGCTGATTCTGAAGTACATATGTGGGAGGAATACTAGAATTCTCTTGATTGGTGGAGTATCAGGGTATTAGGAGGAGAGATAGTATCTGATACATTTAATTTTAAACTGTACTCTTGTTGCTGATGAAGATAACTCTTTTTTTCTGTAATTTTTTGCTTTGAAATAGGCCTCCAAACATTTATTGTGCATTTATTTCATCGCTTATTGTCAATGATATTTGAGGCTGAAAGTTGTAAAAGCAGATTTGAGATAATTTTCTGACCCAAATCACAACTTGGTAAATTATGTTTTTCTAATTAGTTACCATATTCCAGGTACTAGAGAAAATGCTGGCTCTGAGTGGTGGTCAAATCACCTTCTTGAAGCCAAGAAATTGGGATTTTCTGACAAGCAGGTTGCACGTTTGGTGGGGAGCACCGAAATTGCAGTTCGTAAAAGGAGGCAAGAAATGGGTTAGTATTTACTCCCATGATCTGCCATTTTGCTCAAGTTATTTTCATTTTAAGAGAATTCCATCTTAACAAAAGGACTTACTTTTTGTTAATGTTATATAGGTAAATTAATGAAAAGGAGAGATATTCACACCCTTTGTATAATGTACCTACCACAAGTATTGTTTGTGAATTAAAGGTGATATCAAAATTTTTTGTCCAAGTGGGCTTAAATTTGGAAGTGGGCTATATTTTAGCTTGCCAGCCATCATTTTCATACTGCTATGTCTGTCATGCGGAAAACATTTCAAATTCGGTTCAGTTGACCTAAAATACTAGATCTACCCGTGCATGGAAAGAATGTAAAACTTTAAACTGATTGCATTTAAGAATATTTTGTTTCAAAACTTGTGATCATACTTAATGGCATTGTATCAGTTCATGAAATATGCATTATTGATAAGTTCTTCTTGGGTTTCCCACCAGGTTAGGCACTACATGGTCGCTGACGTTTTGGCAGAAGACTTCGCTGCCATTATCATGGCTCTTATCAATTCTTCTGCCGAAACGTCGGCGATCATGGAGAGCCTAACCCAGTGGGAAACCTGAGAAGAATTTATCAGCATCATTCGCTGGTAAAGCCTGAAAACATACGTCAATATGCATTAATGTAATTTCTCAGCTGCTGGATCTTAGCCACAAAATTTCAATGGTGGATTTAGCTTTTGCTTTAAAATTGCCCCTTCCTGTTGTCACAATTTTTAGCTGATATTTGGTCATTGACACCATGTTAAGGCTGATGTGGTGGTCTACCAGTAAATCTGTACAGTTTAGAGTTAGTGGTTGAGCTGACAATTTGCCACTGAAATTGCTCTTCTCTTTAGGAATCCTCCCATGGGTTAAGCAGATTGACACCGTAGCTGGAGAATGGCCAGCTTCTACTAATTACCTGTATTTAACTTACAATGGCTGTTCTCATGACATCACTTTCCCTGGGAAACACACCATGGTCATAGGTAAATTTATTTTATCGACTATTATTAAATTATTCAATGTACTATGCATCATGGATTACTAAAATAACATTTATTTTGGTAATCCATGGTCAAATTTTTCAATATACAGTCAACTCTCGGTTATCCGGTTTGCAGATTATCCGTGCTATTTTCTCATCCCTACACTTAAAAGTTTGAAAAATATTCCAATAGTAAAATGAAGTAAATTCTTTGAAAGTTCGATTTATCTAAAAAGAATTGCAAGTTTGTAAATGTCATTTTTTAGGTTAACTTTTTAATCACAATATTATGGAAATTGTTTGCTACGTTTAAGAATGATCAAAACTCAGCCGCATCTGCTTCTGAAATTATTTTATCCGTTCTTTCCCCTTACTCTTTGCCACTGAATATTCTAACTTCCTAAAACGAACAGAATTGTAAATATGCAATGGAAATAATTTCAAATAAACTACGTTTAAATAAACAAACTTACATTATACTTAAAAATTACTACTTATTATTCCGTATGTTCTTACTTTTTGGCCTGAATTAATAAATACGAAACAGTATCAGTGCTCCCTGATCATTATTCGGCTTTGAACAGTCGTTTGTTTTTATCCAGATACGATTTTGCCAGTTCATTCGTGTGGAAATCTCAAGTAGTGCTGTGTTCTGACAAAGCTGATGCTAATGGCAGAAAAACAGAAGAAAATTGTCCTTTCCATCGCTAAAAAGCTAGAATTGATTACAAGAAATGAAAAAGGAGAAACTCCGCTTAAACAGGCAAAAGGATATGATGAGGGATAGCAAACACTTTGGGATATAATTAAGAATAAAAGTAAGCTGATGAAGTTCACTGCAGCCTCGGACAGTGATTTGGGACCCTCAAAGCGTAAGACTATGAAACAATCAACCTTTCAAGATGTAGACTCTGCCATACTTCTTTGGTTCAATCAAAAACGGTCTAGTAGTATATCCGTCTCGGGCCCCATGTGCGCACAGCAGGCTAAACTTTTTCACGAGTCTCTAGGGACAGAAGGGGATTTTAATGCTTCTTCTGGGTGGTTGACGAGATTCAAGCAGCGACATGGAATTCATGAAATTGTTATTCAGGGAGAGCGATTGAGTGGTAATTTTTCAGCCGCTGATGGTTTTCGCTTGGGAGTTCACAAAATATGTGAAGGAAGAAGAGTTTGCACCCACACAGAAGCTCTGACTAGTGTTAAACTTTGCTGGATTACAAGTGAAAAAATGATTTTGATTATTGCAACGTAATCTCAGCCAGAAAAATAAGAACTGCAATAAAAGAAAACATGAAGAAATCAAGTAAACAGCAAAAAATAACTTGTTATTTTCGAGATTCACAATGAAAGAACGTGCTCTATTCTGATATTCACTTTGATAATATTTTTACATTAATACAAATACGCAAGATATACTATTGTTTTTGTATTATCTATATGGTCAAGTTAAGCACCCATTATCTTTTGTTTCAAGCATTAAAAACTATTTATTAGATTAGAAAATATTTATATAGATGAATGTTGAAGATTTCATGATATTCAAAATAAACCGGAAAATTAGCATTTCGTTATTCACTTGTTTTCTTGGCGTAACACCTGCAGTCAATTGTAATGGGAAATGTTTTTAATCCTACTAATGCCGAATCTATATATTATATCACGATATATCAGAGGCTCACTATTACAACAATGTTTTGTATTATATAATCACTTTGATGTCATACATTTACTGAAAATAAGCAAGATGTCAGCTTTTATTATTTACGTGGTCAAGCTAAGTAAGTACCCATTACGTTGTGTTTCAAGCATCAGAAGCTATAAATTTATAAATGTTTACAATATTATTATATTTCAAAATAATAGAGTTAATGTCTGTGAAATAGCTTCCATCCTACGAAGTGAAATGTCCATATCACGACCACATTTTCCATGTTTTCGATTATCCATAATTGTTGTGCATCCATTAGCACGGATAATCGAGAGTTGACTGTGCATAAAATTCTTTCAATTTAAAGAAACAAACTAATTAGTAGTTATTTTTGTTCTTTTTCTGGTTTAAAAGTGAAATCAAAATATGTCAAATTTCAAATGGAGTGAAGTTATGGAGGAGCATACTTCAAAGTAAATTTTCCACTGGTTGAATCCAATGGATATCTTATTTCTCTACAGTAAAGTTTTCATTTTAAGCTGATGCTAAGATTGTTTTAAGTGCTTAAGTTATTCTTAGTATTTAGATTGTAAATAACTTTAAGGAATATCTCATAATGCAGTAGGTTGAGGTTGTCTTTTAAGTCAATACTGTAACATATCCGCTTTCCTAACTATGCGGGTGTTGGACCTGAAACAACTCCTTCTCTTAAGGATTTTTAAGTTCACCACTTATTCCTGCTCCACTCTTATTTTTGTATAACTTCGCCTCTTACCTTTTCTGAAGCTGTTGGTGCACCCGCCGCCGAACCAAATTCAACAGATGCACATATAATTCAGATTAACAAAACATTTATTATATTCTCACATGCATAAAATGAATAATTACTCTGTGACAATCATAAAGATTATTTATATTGACCCTCAGAGTAATCCAGATAACCAAGCTCCATTGAATTAAACATTAATATTATAATCGGTCATCCCCAAAAAAATAAGCAAATATCAACTTATTATAGTTCCTACACAAATTACCCTCAATTTCAACTGTTCATTATTGAAACATGACCTTTAGAATTATATATATGGGAATTCTTTCCCGAAGTCCATGTGTGTGTAACCTTTCGTATGTGCCTGGGATCTGGTTGTCTGCTGGAGTCACCTGTTGAAGTCATCGGGAAAGCCCGCCTTATCCACTTGGTGGGATACCTCCAGTTTCTCTGCCCCTCACACTTATTTTTTGTGGTCTAAACAAAATCCCGCTTTCATTCAGGGATTTCTTTTTATCCCCGACGACTCTGGTGGTCCGTATGCCCCTGAAATCCCGATAAGCCATTGGCTTGTCTTCAGGTTTTTCAGGGGCCGAACCACCAGAAGTTGACAAACACCCATGCCCTGGGCAAGTAAAAAACTGACCTAGGCGGGACTCGAACCCACGACCCTCGGTTTAGCAGGCGAGGACTTCACCCCGCCGCCACCAGGCACCAGGGCCGGCTTACTTAAGGATTTCACTTAGGGATTTCCACCTAGGTTGATCGACACTGGACACTAATACTTTCCGTAGATACTTGATCAGGGCTCCTCCAGCACTTTTGAATTTGCAATTGGCGCACTCAAATTTTCTATGGTTATTCTAGCAGAGGCTTCCGCCACTATTGTCAAATTTTGACACTCTGCCTCTGTGACCTGCCTCGCATATATAGTCACCCGTTCCTATGGATATGTACCCGATGATGTTATGCAGCATTTTTATGTGGTCACTTACTAAATTCCCTGTGCTGGATTGGGTGTTATTGTTGTTCAGCGTCGTTTACTTTGTGATGGGCTTGTTATTTCCCTTATGCTTTAACCTGGGGTAAAGGTGCTCCCAATATGGAAATTTTAGTATGCTATAATGTTTTTGGGAAGTCACTTATTGCAATGTCTTGAGCAATCATGGACCATATATCTTCAAGTATAAGTCAATAACAGCTCATCCAACCTGGTGAATGTTTAACCCCTTCCCTGACAAGGACGAGTTAACTCGTCCTAACCAGATGTGTCAAATCGCGTCAGGGACGAGTTAACTCGTCCAAGTCCGCTCTTTCGACTTCCTAGCTTCCGAAGACGAATAATCTCGTCCCCTTCGTAGAAATTCTATATCTAGGCAGCAGATGGCGTTTGCGGACACACTGGCTCGTTTTTAGCCAGTTATTGAGACTTATTTCGTTGCATTAGCGTATGGAATTGCGTCATAATTTTCGTAATTTTTACCTTGGTATTGGGCCAATTACACGTGAGATTTAGCGCATTATCTGCTATTGTTTTAGATAAATTTATCTGGTATCGAATTCATACATTTAGGCGTAATATCAATGCATGTATACCGCATTCAAATGTTATTACATTTACAAAAATATTGCATTTGTTTTTTATTTTTGGGTTCAAAATGCTGAATATAATTGATTCCGACATTCATGGCGACTGGCCGGATGCAAAAATAACAGTCGCGCGATATACACTCGTAACGGTGATACTATGTATTAGGAAAAACAAAAATAATCCCTTACAATCGCTTCTAAACAATACATTACGTACCTACCTACCCATAAACTGCACCACGGACGTGTGGCAGGGGGTGTTATGCAACCAGCCATATAAAAAGCGAATACAGGATAAAGGAATATTCGGATAAAGCTATGACTAGTGAAGCGTGTTTTCGCATGATTAGTCTAGATATATTCATGCTCTAGTAATACATTGTGTGGGAGTAGAAAGAATTGTTGAACTTACGCATACCTATTGCAGCAAATTTCTCAAATATTTAGCCTTCCTTTCCTGTCCTTCGAAGGCGGTGTTGTAGTAAAATAAAATCTGCCGTGTTGACGTGAAACTCGTGATTTCTCAGACTCGTAAGTAACCTTTCAGTCTCTAATGGCTTCTACTTATGCAACAAACGGCTTATAGAGGTTGAGATTTAGACGATGATAGTCATCTTATATCCAACCCCCGTAAATGTCATTTTTCGTGAAAAATCGGAAGAAATCTCTCGACAGCATTACTGGTAGTTCAAAAAATGTTCAGGAAAGTGGCAGTGGCTTGTTCTCCCGTTCATTACATTACATTCAAGGTTTCCTCTTGCGCTCATGTATGTACTACGCTGCAGTCCTCTCTTCCAAGGTCACCCGAGAAAAAAGGGACAATAGATAAGGGGCGCCCCCAAGAGTGCATTGTCCGTCTGGGAAGCCCCAGGAAAATGGTTGGGCGTGCGGTCGCTTTCCGACCCTGCTTGGTGCCTGTCATAATAGAGCCATAATTTCTTCACTCAAGTGGGACAGCGGACCCTTATGAATGGGAAAGATCTTCTGTGGAAAAGAATGCCTTCATCCTCATTGCTTTACGACCTCATGTGCTTGTTTTGCGGTAATCTTTGAAAGCGAAGAATACGCACATAAGGAAAAGGCATATTTTCCCTCAGACGTGCATTTAGTAAGACTTTGAGCAGGAAGACTCCGCCTTTGTTATTATTCTCCCTGATTTCCATCTTTCTCGTTACCCCTCCCTTCTCTGTAAATCTCACCGATTTGTCATATCTTATCCTCTTCGGGAAGGTACTGTATACAAGCTTATGTCAATATCTCCGTGGATATTCCTGATGTACCCCTGAAATTCTTTTACCTTTATCAAAGGATGTCAACATAAAATCATTTCAATTTATCCTAAATTTTCAACGGAGACATACGTTAGTACTTCACTCTCCTCCTGAGCATTCATGTCAAGTGTCCCTTCTCCATCAGCGTTTCACAGAAATCCGTTTTTATGCGATTAGAGGTCGAGAGCAATTTTTGGTTACCTCAGTGTTTTTTACTGTTTTGCTTTATTCATTCTGCAATAGAAAGTGAGAGTGAAAGGGTGTTGAGGTGGAAAAAGAAAATTTATAAACTTCGGGATCTGAATCGAGCTTCTCCGAGTACACCATATTAGATGTCGAGTGCGAAGGTGAGCCTATTGAAGACGACCAATGGAGAGAAATGAAAAGTAGCGAAGCTCCCTCTCCTGCACCCGCAAGGTTCAATTTTGAAAGTGCTTCATCACTCAATTTTGAAGTTCAAGAAGATGGTGGTGTACTCCATTTTTTCCAACCGTTCTTCGGCAATGAATTTATATAACTAATTACTGATGAGACAAATTGGTATGCTAATCAGTGTCTTCGTGAAAAACCCTCTGGTTCCAGAGAACAATGGCGTTGAGTGCTCCCGAAATACGAGATTTCTTGGCGCTAATAATGATGCAGAGCATTGTATAAAAGCCTGACAAAGAGAATTTTTGGACCACACGGTGGATTCTGTGTACGCCGTTTTTTGGGAAACGATGTCATTCGCCGATTTGCAAAAAAATCTGGAAATATTTACACTTCACAAAAATGAGGAATATGTCGCAGAAATACGTACTAATCCAAAACTGAATAAGATTTGAAAAATCTACCAAATGTTGAACAGGTGGAAGGAAGTCATATTTGAATAATAGACTTGACCTCATCGAAAAAAATTATTGAGGAGTACATCCCCAATTTTTTGCTCCTGAAGTGGGTAGGCCACCCGCAACACCTCACCCTCTCCGCCCCTTAGAAATGCACTTTCCTGAGCTGATCCTAGCCACTAATAAGAAGGCAAGCCCAACACGCAAGTGCTTTTTATGTACTAGAAATCGAGATGTGCACGGGATAATTATTCGAAGGGAAAGCAAATATTTTTGCCCAGATTGCGATGTAACTCTGTGGTTGTAACGCTGTCTCTCACCATGTTTTAGGACTTACCACACAAAAAAATCTGAAAATAATTAAAATTTGTACTAATCCATTTGGATATATGTTAGGGTTATAGAATTTTCAATAAAAATATAGATATTTTGGCATAAATACTTGTTCTAGCTGAGGTAGAAGTGAATCTCTCTCACTTTAGAAAATTGATAGCAATAAGGGTTTAAATTGAAATTATAAATAAATAAAAGCTCAATGCTTAAAATAAACTTGTTTTCCCATCATTATAACATATAAATAATTAAAAAATGCAATAAAAAATTATGATCCTTTTTGGAACCATTTCCTCAAAAAAATGTGTCAGGGAAGGGGTTAATCCAGCAGTTCTTGAAGGACTGACTAATTTTTGTCTAATCATAGAAAGGTCTGCTGACATGAACCGGCTATCATTTCTAAGAACCTTGGTGGCTAGTAAGTTCAGAAAAATTGCTCTTAGTACTATAATCTGGGTGATATGGGGTGAGGGATTGTCTGGACTAAAGCACTACGTCATCTCCTACATAGTGCACATATAGTGAACTTTTATTAACTTCAGTAGCTTATGAAAGTGAACTTTTGGCAGCTCACACATGATCCATCCTACAGGTGCAAGGTGAAATCCTAATGGTGTAGCAATTGAAGTTGTGTGGCCCTGCTTTCTCAAGTTTCACTAGCTTTCATTCTCCTATATCATGAAGTTAACTTCAATGTTCTGCATAACTGGGGAAAATATGATTTTCTCGGCATTGGTATTATTTGTGGAAAGGTTTCTGATAAATTTAAGGTTCTTCATAAGCCGTATAATTCTGTGAATATATATTAATGTGATTGTAAAAATTTTTGAGATCAAATTCAGGGTGTCAGGGTATTAGACCAGAAGCTATATGATGCACATGGAAAATTTTTATGTACATGGTCAATAACTCATAGTGAGGGGTCAATAACTCATAGTGAGCAAACTGCCTTTGCTATGAAATATGTACTTGGCAAATAGCTATACATGAAATAAGAAAGTAATTTAAAACTTAGATCAAGCTTGTTGGCTGTCTACTGTAGTACATAGACTTGCACAAGAAATCATGAAGTGATCAACCTATTTACCTCCTTCTAAAGTAGTCTTAATGTATTCACAACAAGAGAGAGATCTTGCCCGTGTGCAGTAAGCACATGGAGGAAGAACCAGTTGAGTAGGGGGAGATATTCTGTGTTAGAGGTATTGGCTTCTTTCTAAAGATGGCAGTCCCACAGGTTTACTTACAGAAGTTGTGGAACTGAATTGCGGTGGTGATGAGCATTGGATGAGATTTTTTGGTGATTGTCCATCACTTAAGCAAATCATGAGCCATGGCAGTTGATGAGCTGCAGGCATGAGTTGCCACCGAATTTAATTGTGATGATTGTTGATGTTACTTTCATCTGTCATGTATACCTTTATTTTCCAGGCTCTGGGGTGTATCGAATTGGAAGTTCTGTTGAGTTTGACTGGTGTGCTGTGGGGTGCCTGCGGGAGCTGAGGAGGTTGGGGAGAAAAACTGTTATGGTTAACTACAATCCCGAAACTGTGTCTACCGATTATGATATGTGTGACAGACTCTATTTTGAGGAAATTTCATTTGAGGTAAGTTGAAGTTCTTGGCTTGAAAAACATGTAATTTTTAAGGTGAATTGTTCTCGGGCCTCATCCAGGTCAGGTTTTCCATAGCAGTCGACGTTTTAAAGGGAGACTTGCCCTTTGTCTTCAGGGCTGATGAACTCATCAGCCCTAAAGACCATGGAAAAGTGTCCCTTCGAAAAGTCAGCCACTATGGAAAACCTGACCCAGTGTGAAGCCGGAGATCAATTCACCTCAGTTATTTGCTGGGAGAGCATAAAATATGTTATCTTATTTAATTTCTATGTTGGTGTTTTGCGTTCAACATTTCATACATATGTGAACAAAGGTCTTCTTAGAAACTTAAGTTATTTTAAAGCCTGATGGTTGAAGATGTTACCCCGGATCAAGCAATTTTTTTTGCGAATTCCATTTTAGGAGGTTCTAATGTTACATTTGTGACCTATCACACTTTGGCATTTACCATAATACAGGCATGAATTAGAACTTATTTATAGTAATAGCAGGTATATTGCACTTATGGAAAAGTATCTTTTTGGTGATATTTATGGGATCTGAAAGGTGTCCATTTCGCTTTATCAGATTTTACTGTAAAGGATATTCATAAAAATTCAATATTATTATCGTTACTTTGGAAAGGTTTCCATCCTCATCTGTAAGAATAAACAGCTTTTTGCAAAAAATTAAGCATTTTTGGGCTGCTAATTGTTTCAACATTAGTATGGCCCCCTCAAGGGCAAGGGCCTAGCCACGTTGAAACACCGGTTCCCATCAGAACACCGAAGTTAAACAATGTTGGACCCGGAAGGTGGTTGGATGGATGCATACCTCCATACCTCGACCAGGCATGGATGGAGAGATGATACTCCCACCATTCCTACACCGGGAGGCCGGAGGGAGACCCAAACCGGGCCGGTTGGAGGGAGGACATCCTCTATACCTGGTACTGGGGTGAGGCAGGGGGATGCCAATCCTCCATACCTCTACCTAGGTGCTCTTGTCCCCTGTCTGCAAGTGGCAGACAGGCAAGGGGTTGGCACAATGGACCAAGGAAGGTCTAAGTGCCCGGGCTCCTGACGAAGGCCCCCCCAACAACAATCTAATCTAAATGGCCCCCGCAAAATATTTTTCCCCGGATGTAGAGGTATTAGATTTATTATCAGCTCTTCTCTAAAACTGTATTATTTACTTAAAGCAATGGTTTAGATGTTACTGTTATAACTGGTATTATTATTATGAATGGTTCTATGTTGGTATTGTTTTAATTAGGCTTGTTCAATGAGTAGATTAATCAAAATCATCGAGGATGAATGTCATTAACTTTATACAATGATGACTCGATGCTAATCATGGTTGTCAATGTGAATCATCGTTTTTGATGTGAATCATCATTGTCTATACGAAACATCATTGTTGATGAGTTAATCATATTATAATGCCATCAATACATATTAAAATGCCAGGGAAACTGCAGCCATTCAAGCTACCGAGTTGGTCTAGTGGGTAGCATAAGGGACTCATGTGTAGAGGATTACTGGATGAAGACCATGGGTTTCTTGATTATTTTCCTCCTTCATTTGGATGGGATCACGAGATTCTTCCACCGAATTGTGTATCCTCCTCCTAGGACATCACACTTCTTCTCATCACTCGTACCTCAAAAATCATACTTTAGTTTGGAAACTTGGATGGCAGATAGCATCACTTGAGAAGTGATAGACCACTTATTTCATAATTTGTCAATCCTGTTTAAATAGGGTTGTCATATTTTGAAACCCCAAAATGCGGACACCCTCAACGGGATTGATCAATACGGTACCAATCTGTTGTAGACAAGTTAGTGCCATCTATCAACAGTTCGTTTAAGTTTTTGTACAGAGAAAATAGCAAACCACGAAGAGCCATGAATGATGCCAGCCCCTGGATTCAGCTAAATGGAAAGTACTGTGGAATCACAGTCTATTGCTGGTTATAGCCCCCTAACAGGTTGCTAACAGTGTAATTAATAATCGATATAAAAATATATATAACTCGTTGATGATAATGGAATAAAAACAAAAATCAAAAGATCTTACTTCCCAAACATAAAAAATGCAGACATCAGCAGAAATGGTAAAAATGTACGCGGACACTAAATTAAAAGTCGAAAATCCGGACATGTCCGCATAAATGAGGACGTATGGTAATCCTATGTTTAAACCCTCCTATCTAACATACACAACACCAGTTGGCTTCTTTCACCTGTATTTTCGTAATTCTGGAGAGATAAAAACAGAGAACAATAACATTCACAATTTGAATTGCTAAGGTACGAGGAGGAACCTACCTTGAAAAATCTTGGAATAAAAATACCGCAAGAGAAACTAAGTTCAGGGTTTGTAAATAACGGATGGAATGTCAATCTACATTTATTTATTTCCTGCTCTTGAAGGAAGCAGTTCCAGTTGTTGGGGTGATAATCTTCATAAGAACAGCAGAAACAGAAAAACTTTCTCTAGTTTCAGAAAATAATTGCGTCATTTAGATCCCTAACATCATTCACGCGATGTCTCCTTGTAAGCAATACTGTCAGCTGAGAGAAGTTAAGAGTGACTGTCAAGGACAAAGAAGTAGTATGTGGTTTAAGCTTTAAAACAGAACAGAAATTTGCAAAAGACTTTTGACAGGGTGAGAATCTGAATGTTAGCATGCAATGATTCAATGATTATTTCAACCATCTGAAAAATGAAACTCTCCGCAGATGCTGGTGAAAATTATGGCCTCTTGTAATGTTTGAAGATCAATCATCTGGCAATGATCAAGAGAGTTTCAAAGTATTTCGTTGTCAAAATAACGAGGAAATGAAAATCATTCGTGGCGAAATATCAGAATAAGTGGAATGCTCAAGGGCTATTTAGTCAGTTAAAAAATTTCGTTCAATGAACTTGACAAATAGCTGGATGTTGACAAGGATGCCCCTATTATGATGAAATTAGATATGAATGAGGTAATTGAAAGGTTACTCAGTATGGAAAATGCTATCTGCAAAAAGATGAGATAGATGATGAGGAAGAAGACGTTGCACAAATCTCATAATGGGTTGCTTCCAAAGGATTGTGAAGTGTCGTTAAATTTGTAGAGCAGCAAAAGTGCCTCCAGACTAATTTCACATTCTAAATTTTTAGATAGGAGGAGGAAGGTTAGCAGTCAGATGGACATGATAGATTGATTTCAGAATACTGTCCAGTCTTTCTCCTCAGTATGAGCTTCGTGTGAAGATGTTGCTAGCCCAGTTGATGACTCCGATGAAATATCAACTGAAAAACCGTATTAGACTCAGATGATGGCTTGTCATTTGGCCTCATTATATTTTGTCAGTTTGACCATTGCACCATTTTAGTGTCTCTGGAAGTAGTGATTTTCATTGTTAGACTTTTCTGCAAACTTAACCTCTTTGTTTTCTTTTGACAGCAGAAGAGTATATGGCGTTAGGATCCATCCAAGATAATAGCACAGTTGACAGAAATGCAGCCAATCAGTAAACACATCCAATGCGTGACCAAAGAATCCATGATGGTGGCCTTCGTTTAAATCATACGAGCATGAAAAAATTGTATACTTTTCATTTCTTTTCAAGGAAAATCAGTACATATTACGACGGGCGGCTTTCACACGAGATCTCAGGGTGGGGCGATGTAGGGAAACAAGCGGGTTGAATAGGATTAACGACTCGGTGGTAGGGAATGAGGAAACCTGCCTTCACAAATGCAAAATACTGACACATTTACAATTAAATGAGCAAGATTTATTTCACTTAAGGTTAGTAGGGGTGGCAAATCTACTAACAAAAAAAACTTAACACTAAATGAATACATGACTGTAAAAAACACTAAGAAAAAAAAACAAGTCATCGATAAAAAAATTAAATTTCACTCGCAATAAACATAATAACACTCTCAACGGGGGCGGCACGAAAGTTCAGTCTTCCTTGGTTGCTCTGTCAGAGTTGATTCATTGGTAGGGAAAAAGGGGGGGGACTCAGGGGGGATTCGTCGGAGGAAGTAACACCTCCGGTCTTACTTTATTGTCGACACGTTAGTGCTGCAGGCTAAGGGCCTCGTGGCTGAGAAGACTTGCATTTGGTAGGCCGATATCTTGGCCTGCCTCCTTCGGCGATCCTTGGCAGCCCAGGTTTTAGGCTCGTGTATGAGCGGAAGACCCGGCCGCTTATCACCCCTCTGCTGGGCTACTGTCTGCTCGGACCCGTCCTTCGATCTGGCTCGGGATTCCACCCGACGCCTTCTGGGGTAAACTGCTTGTGTCACCGCTAGGATCTAGCTCGCTTCAGCCACCGCCAAGCTCTCGCTTGCTTCAGCCACCGCCAAGCACTCGCTTGCTTCTGCCACCGCCAAGCTCTCGCTTGCTTCTCCCACCGCCAAGCTCTCGCTTGCTTCTGCCACCGCCAAGCTCTAGCTCGCTTCAGCCACCGCCAAGCTCTCGTTTGCTTCTGCCACCGCCAAGCTCTCGCTTGCTTCTGCCACCGCCAAGCTCTAGCTTGCTTCTCGTGCTTTTTTGCCACTGTCCAGTCGTGGGAAGGGGGAGGGGGGGGGAGAACATGTGGTTTTCTCACGGCGCCACCTATTTCACATTAGTATTTTGGCACTTCAGTGCCACCTATATCACTTGTACGTCATCTTCGCGCGGTTGGCGCGCACTTTTGAAACACATAACACTTCGACACTTACAGTTAATGAAAACAAATAATGAACACACTTCAAAAAAATAGAAAAATACGGGAGAGGAAACTCCGTCCTCTTTCAAATGGAAATAAACCTTCACTTAAATAAATAAAAAAACAACAACGCTGGCAAGTGCTGCCGCCACAATATATTGCAAATGTGCTATTATCTTGGACCGACTCCAAGCAGCAGCATCTGACCGCCTAAATTCCAACTCTTTCGAGAACAATTCGAGAACTCATTCCTTATGCCAAGAAGTGAAGAAATCTTATCTCTCTGTGCCTTACGTATTCATTTGGTGTTACATTCATCCATTACATGTCATGTATGTCCTCTGAATGTATTTATTCAAAAGTAAATGTTTTTTCTTTTGTGATCTTTGTATTTAGGTTGTCATGGATATCTATGATTTGGAGGACCCAGATGGTGTTGTACTGAGTGTCGGAGGTCAATTGCCAAACAACATTGCCATGTCTTTACATAGGCAAGGTGCTAAGGTGCTTGGAACCTCCCCTGAGTCCATTGATGGAGCAGAAAACAGATTTAAATTCTCCAGGATGCTTGACAGAATTGGCATTTCTCAACCAAAGTATGTATTTTTTTGTGCCATGGTATCCCAATTCGTGAGTAATTAAGTCCATGCCTCAGCCCAAGCAAGGAAATGGACCTATTCTCAATGAAATTTTTGCAAAAAATTGGGCTTCCTCTAATTATTATCCATATCTTGAAAATAAGTGATGCTTCCACAGTGACTGCATGTTTCCCTCCGTCTCAATCATTAACTAAAAGCGCTGCATCTGGAAGCAGATATATACATGCAAACCTCACTGGATTATGGGAAACTGTATCTTTAGTAGAGCGGATATTTTTCATTGTGAATGATAGGAAGTATTTTCACATGACTGAACGAGTGATGACCGTACAATGTGCCCAAGTTAAAAAGTATTAGCCAATACAGTAAAATCCGGTTATAACGTGCCTCGGAATACCAGAGTTTTGGATAAACAGCGGACTCTCGTTAGCACGTTCTTGAAGGGACCCGGGATTCTGAACGTGGTAACCAGGAAAACGTGCAAAACAGGGTAGGCATTCCATGGAAAGTCAAATACGTACTGGTTGGTTGCATAACTTGAAGGGGAATGTTATCCTGCCGCTCATTTTAGCTCATGCTGTAGATAACTGGTGATCATTTATTGTAAAAATAGTTTATTGTCCACCTATTCCACCTCCCATGAAAATACATATGATACCTAATGCTGATGCGTACTCAATTATTAATGATGACGACAATTGTCATCATCATTAATAACCAAAGAACACGTTTAGTGTACAGATGCTGCTTTCACAAAGCTCATAGGCAAAGTTAGCAAAGCAACCTAGCGATAATTTTCTCTTCGCACTTCCAGTGAAATAATTAGGTCTCAGGACAGACGAATCTGTGGCGCAAATGCCCACTTCTCACTTAATAGTGCTTTGTTTATATTGCTTGTAGTAAATTACAATAATTGCACCGAAAATGATATATTTGTGTTTACCATGATGAACATTTTAATTTCATGAACAAATATTATAGCATTATAAGGATTGTCAGAACTCCTGGAAACATGAACAAATTGAGCTCCCGGCACAAAAACATCGTCTTTCCTGTGTTTAATTGTGTAAATTTGTTTGCTTGTGACAAAAGAAAAATGGAACTTCCCGCATGTTCTCCACAAATATTACAAACAAAAATGCATAATTTAATGGAAATACATATAAACTTAAGGCGGCTGGAATAATCTGTCCAAGGTGCTTTGTTTTTATAATTTTGAGCCCTAATTCTTTGATAGTACAGTCCATTTTTATTTAAGTATTCATCACATTTTCATCAACTTCGTGACTGCCGACGAACTGTCGCCATCGCTTTCACTGTATTTGCAAATGTTGGAGGATATTTGGGCTCGACTTCGTCTTTCCCGGTGTCTTCTTCCGTGTCTTCTTCCTTTCTGTTCATAGATGTCATCTATTGACATCAATCTACTGATAAAAGTACGTGATAATGAGATTCACAGACTTTTCCAATTACATTGAGGAAGATGAAATATTATGTTTGGAATAGTTATAATTCATTTGTTATGTAATTATCTCCACAAATAAAGCTTCATTTTTAGTAGCCACAAGTTCCAACAACCAACCTACAGACTTCGATATCGGCGTCACAGGCGACGCACTAGTCGAAGGTCATACCCTCCACTTCTTCGAACAGCTGATCCCAGCCCTCAAGGGTGTGCTCATGTGATGCCTTGTCACTCAGCGACATGGAATCATCCATGTTTGTGCTGCGATGAAATCCAGAGGTCCGAAAGCTATTTCTTATGCTCTTAGCTTTGACGGAGTCGCAGGCATGCTTCACAAAATGCGTCGCTTTCAGAATATTTACTTATATTCCTGACTTGAGAAGGCTGGCCAACCTCTCATTGACAAGTAGTTTCCTGTACTTATGCTTCATACATTGTATGTTGCCTTTATCGAGGGGCTGAAGAGCACTCCTGCAATTTGGTGGAAAAAACACCCAAAAAATACCAGAAAAAATACCACTTGAACATTTCTTAAAAATGCAGTGTCTTGGATGTGCTGCACAGTTATCAATAAGCAACAAAAGTTTATGATTTTATCCACCCATCTTTGCATCCAGTGCTCGCAGGAACTTTTCGAAAATTGTGGCGGTCATGCAGGCATTAGAGTTGCAATCATACGTCCAAGGTAATTTTTGAAGAATCTGGGATGATTATATTTCTCGATCACTTACG
Source organism: Pyrrhosoma nymphula (assembly GCA_963573305.1). Taxonomy (NCBI): domain Eukaryota; kingdom Metazoa; phylum Arthropoda; class Insecta; order Odonata; family Coenagrionidae; genus Pyrrhosoma; species Pyrrhosoma nymphula. The sequence goes on from OY754337.1 coordinate 10,847,486, forward strand.
GAATCAGTTTTTCTGTTCCAATTTCATTGCAACATAGGACAGTCAGTCTCTCCTTACTCATTTTACTTCCATGGCACTTATCTCCTCTAAATATGTACCAGTGAATCAGGACACAGGAAGCAAATTAAAAAATAAGCCTGTCTCATCATCATTAAAATTGTTATTTGGGCTGTAGTTTTTGATGATGACATAGATTATGATCACATGCACTGTTGGTCACGCAGTTTTGATACCATAGGCGACAGCCGCGACTGCGATAAAACAAATATCGCAATAAAATGTGCTGCTTGTGGGGACCTAGCCAAGCGGTGAATAGGTGATTCTAATGTTTGAGATTGATTTTTTCTTACTTCATAAACATTTTTTTAAACCATAATTTGACTATCAAAATAGTATTTTAAGCGATAACGATCTTTTTTAATGCGAGAAGGAAACCTCTTGAGATCGTCAGATTAATCTACGAGGTGGTTATTTCCCTTGGACAAATTAGGCTTGGTCCTCGTCCAAATGTGCTAAAGAGGTAACCAAAACGTGCTAACCATAGTTATTTACATGCACTGTGACGCGGACCTTAGGAAATGAGCGTCCAAATAAGGAAAACGTGCTATTAAGGAACGTCCTAACGAGAGTCCGCTGTACATAACAAGTGTCTGGGCTTGTTCCCCGAAATTACCAGTTCTTTTTCTCTCTTTCTCACTCACTGGCTTTTTATTGAACTTATCACGAGCCATTGTATTGTTTAATGCTCCTATTTAGGATGGTAACATCACTCCAGATCTATTGTTGCTCGGCAGAAATGTTTCATATTAGTAAACTCCAGTTTCCCTTATCAACCATGGCATTGTCTACCCTGGCCCTTGGTTATCCATGGTATATGTGTTCAGTACTAGATCTTAGCGGCAGGGATTTTCCTTGATTATTCGTGTGTACTTTTTGTGCACTGTGAAATTTCACCGAATATAGCTTCTCACCTCTCGAAATCAAATTTACGGGGCATCCTAATCTGAGCCAAGCTTCACTGACAGCGGAATGCAATTCTCGTGATTTTGTGGTTTTATTTTATAAAATATATGCTTGAGATTTATAGGGCATATCTCCTCTGTGATTGCTCTTTATAGACTCTTTATGTTATGTGATGAATCATGTAATTTTGCTTTGAATTTTTTAGGTGGAAGGAGTTGACTAGTGTTGAGGGAGCCCTTGCATTTTGTCAGGAAGTTGGCTATCCTTGTCTGGTGAGGCCTTCATATGTATTGAGTGGAGCTGCAATGCACGTTGCTCATTCAACTGCTGATTTGTCTGCGTATTTACTATCGCCTTCATCACTTCTACTCTCTCGTGATCATCCGGTTGTTATTTCTAAGTTCATCATGGATGCTAAGGTAAAAAGAATATTGATTAACCTAGAATATCATTGACTGGAATCGTCAAATAAATTTTTTTTTGTAAAAATTAAGAGCATAAATTCTTAGCTCCTTGTTTTCCTTGTCCTTATCAATAAAAATATAATTTTATTAAATCCTTATTTTGTGATAATTTTTTAATTCCGTTTTAATTTCACCTGAGTGTGGTAATGCTGGATTGGGAAAGACAAAAAAGAGATTTAGGATAAAGATTTGCATTCCATTCAGTGAGTGGATAGTTAATCAGCTGAATGTATATTCAACTTTTTTATGTATCAAAAAATATTTCTGTAACCTCATTATGCATGCATAAGAATATAGAATGGTGCATACATATGAAGAAAATACCTGCTCAGTGATAGGGTTAATCAAAGTTATAAGAAGATAATTTTGAATATCAGTGTGAGTAAAATATGACTGGTTGATTTACTCATTATCTTACTCTCCAGGAAATAGACGTTGATGGTGTTGCTTGCAATGGAGGGGTTCTTGCTTTAGCTGTGAGTGAACATGTTGAAAACGCTGGAGTTCACAGTGGAGATGCAACACTGGTGACTCCCCCTCAGAATATAAATGAAGAGACAATGGCCAAAATCAAAGCTATTGCGAATGCTGTGTCAGCCTCTCTAGAAGTCTGCGGTCCTTTCAATATGCAGCTCATTGCTAAGGTAGGTGAAAGTGTTGCTTGATTCAAACCCTCTTTACGATGGATTCACTTGACGACCTGCACACCAGGGATTTTAAGGCCACTGATTTTGCACACGCCCTTTAACATTTCCCATTTCGATGATCTTTTCCACCCATACAAGCCGAGAAAGAACCAAATCATACCTGGGGGTGATATTTTTAGCCCTAATTTTGGAAAAAAGGTGGTGTTTTTTATGTTGTCAAATATGGTATTTCCCAGATGCCTTGATAAGAGTTAATGAGACTTGTAGTGAAAGAATGCCCCCAGAAAATTCTCTCATATTACTTTTTGTTCCTAACTGGCATTCACATAAAAACGTCTGTTGCAGTTTGTATGTGATTACCATAAAAATTACTTATGGTACTTCTTTATTTACAGGACAATGAGCTGAAGGTAATTGAATGCAATGTCAGAGTGTCTCGATCCTTCCCATTTGTCTCAAAGGCTCTTGGACGCAACCTTGTTGCCCTGGCAACAAGAGTTATCGTAGGAGAATCAATAGAAGGTTTAGAAGAAGAGGGCGTGATGGCTTACTCAGGAGTTTCTTCTTTGACCAGAGCTAGCAATAGAGTAGGAGTTAAGGTTCCTCAGTTTTCATTTTCAAGACTGCAAGGTAAGTTTATTTTGCATACTGGAAATTTAGTACCTATACTATTTTAAAGCCTTTACATTGAGACCTGTTTGTTCAAGTGAAACCTGTTTATTTTTCTCACTTGCTATTGGCAGGTGCTGATGTCATGCTTGGTGTTGAAATGGCTTCAACTGGAGAGGTTGCCTGTTTTGGTGAAAATCTTCATGAGGCCTACCTGAAAGCTATGATCAGTACTGGTTTTCAGATTCCTCAAAGGAATGTGCTTATTTCCATTGGAAGTTATAAGGTAATGTTATTGTATCCCAGTAGCTCAGAGCATTATGTAAACACTTTGCTGTTAGATGTGTAGTATTTGTGTATCTACTGTTCAAAATGTGAGGTAATCAATTTTATTCCCTTTCATTTCTTCAAAATTAACAATTTCAGGACAAAAATGAGATGCTTCCAAGTATGGTGGCTATGGAGAAGATGGGGTACCAGCTATATGGCAGCATGGGTACAGCTGATTTTTATTCAGAATATGGAATTGAGGTCAGTGGATTTAAATGTTTACATTGATCTATAATATGCCTTAAGTCTCCCTGAAGTTACTTATTTCTAAATTTCTTATTATTTTAAGTTATTTTACTGATTGTGATATTTCTAAACTTCTAAAGTTTCTAAGCATTGTAGTCCATTTCCAATTAATTTGTTACTTTACAATTAAGTTGTTAAGCAGGAGATATACCTACTAGTAGTGTACTGATTTTCCACGATAATTGAGGGGGAAGCCTAGTCTTAGTGACGGGTAATCCATTCATGTTCAATTTGGAGGTAGTTGTGGCGTAGGTTTCAGTGCCAAGCTTTCTCGGTCGGTCTTCCGCGAATATTGAGGTTGAAATACATACTTGTTTTTTCCTTCCATCTCCTTTATCAGGCGATTGTTCACTCCATTAACTTTTCCAAAACATTTCACTAATTAAATTTAATATCTATTTATTGGTGAATTTTATTCTCAGACATGGCGTCAACTATGACACCAATGTGTGTCCTGTTTTTGGTACTCCTTATGTTACATATTTGCCTTGCATTAAGTGTTTTAATTCATGATGGCTATGTAATGCAATCATCGCAAAGAATTGTAAAATTTGCACAACTATAGTTTGTCGGAGTCAGATTCCTCTATCACAAGATATGGCTAATGTAGGCACACCTGTTGTATGGGGATTAGAAGTCTCTTTTCTGAGTTCTGAGTCGCAAAACCTTCATGCTTTCTCAACCCACTCTCGAAGTAAAGAAGTCAAGGTCACCAACCACCCCAATCATGGGCGCCCGTACATTATTTTCTGGGGGGTCCAAGACATAGGTTTAGCACTAGAAGGACGGCAGGGGTCATTTGACCCATTTTCAGAATTCAAATTAATTTTTCTTTGTGTAAAATATTTTTTAACTTTTCGACTTTCTTCATTTCTACCTGAAATTAGATAAATTGACTTAAATATGACTCTAGTATTTTTTTATTAACTTTTACAAGAGGTTATACCTAGAAGGACGGCTGCGGGTCATTTGACCCACAACTTGTTTTGGCGCTGTATCTTTATATTCCTCTTACCCTTAGGCTCGTAATTTTTTATGAAGCTCCTTTTACTTGGTGTCATGGTAGTCCAGTGGGTATAGTGCTTAGTTTTGAGCCAGAGGGTACCCGGTTCAATGCCGGGTGATGCCTCCGGAAACCAATATCAAAACGTTAGCTAAGTGAAAATTTTTGTACCCGATCTTTCGGGAATCCACAAGCGGAAAAGGGAAAGCAAGTGGCACCCCTTATTACTTTATGTGAATTTCACACGCTAATGGTCTTTTTCTATTGGAATATTTCGTATTTTGCAAATCTTGTTTTTTCATCCTCTTATCGAAAATCGCATGCACTCCCATTGATATGTGTATGGGTCATACAGCCATGGTTCAGAGGCCTTTGAGAACTGGTGCGAATTATTATTGTCCAACCACCCCAAATCCTCTTCTTCGAATAACTGTTTTTGTCTCTTTCCGGAGTGCATTGTTACCTGATCTTGCTCTTTTGCCGGGTGTCTGGCCCCCCGCCGAGTGTCTGGGAAAAACCCTTGCCCCTTTTAGGGAGAGCAGAGGAATTGCCTTAGTTGTAATATTCTATTGCATTTCCTACCCATGGAATTCTTTCCTTGAACGGGGAAGAAGAAGCATTAGGGCAAGTTCTTGTAAGAGGAGGATCAACATATGGGTGGCAGTCGGGCGACCGCCTTTTGTACGGCAATTGGCACTTCGTAAATATTCGTCAAAACCCTTTTGCATGCATTCGGGATGATCTCTGTCTCTCTATCTTCTGAATCATGATTGGTGCTTATCAAGGGAAGAGCTTCTAATATTTATCGCATTGATATATGCAAGAGGCATCTTGGGACAGCAGCATATGTCTATAAAAAGCTGCTGGGATAAATTCTGGGGCTCAAAAATATTTTCTAGCGCAATGTCTATGGATCGATTCTTGAATATAATGAAACATTATGCTTCGATTCAAGGGCGAATCGTAGTCAAGCACTAAGTGCAGATGAATTTCGTTTGGCTTCTGAACTTTGGAACAATTTTCTCACTAATTCCCGAGTCTGCTACAATCCAAGTGAAAGCGTAACGGCCGATGAACAGCTCTATGCATTGAAATGCAGGTATTCTTTCATACAGTATATGCCAAATAAACCGGAAAAATTCAGAATCAAGTACTGAGTTTTTGCTGACGTGAAATCTAAATATGTTTTGTCAAAAACATTGCCGTATCGTGGGGAAGATGAAGACAGGCCATCAAATCAACCATTGGGTGAATATGTTGTAATGAGATTGACTGATCCGTACAAGAATTCACGCATAAACGTAACCTGCAACAATTATTTTTCATTGATTCACCTGACTGAAAACTTGAAAAAAAAGTAAAATTTCTCTTCTCGGAGCTATAAAAAAAAGCAGGCGAGACTTACCTCCTCCTGTCCGCATGAATAATAAAATGCATTCAACTAGAGTATACAAAAACACCCAAGGCCATACTCTCACAAATTTACAAGCAAAAAATAATAAGAATGTTATCTTACTTAGTACCATGCACTCAGATATCACGATTTCCGACACATAAAAGAAAGCCAGAAACCATCCTCTTTTACAACAAAAACAGATTTGGAGCAGATGTTATGGACAGCATGTGCCGGAAATATTCCACCCGATCAGCTACAAAGAGGTGGTCTGTTCATATGTGTTTCAATATACTGGACCTGGCCTCGATAAATAGCTGGGTGCTCTATAGGGAAACTACAAATTGTAAAATGTGTCGCATGAAATTGATCAAAAAATTTGTCGAATGAGAGTTGGGAATCTCATTTCCGACGGAAACCTTACTCTCATACTCAAATCAAACAAAAAAAACTTCCTCAAATACCACATCCTTATTCCTAAGAGCACGAAAGAGGAAAAGGGGCCAAATATATCCAAATCTTCAACAGAAATCATTCAATATACGTTTTCAATGCAAAAAAATGTTTCGTGGAAAGTGCGCCGAAAAATAACCATGTGTCTGAAATGTACGACAAAGTATTTTTTAAATATTTTATTGAAATGTATGAAAAACCATTATGCTCATTATAAAATTTTGAAGCACACCTTTGTATTAAGCAAAATAATAATGCAATTTCGTGATTAGAGTGGCTATAAATTTTAAACTAATGGCCACAGAATATTATATACCTAATTCATGATTTTTAGAAGCGATAATTATGTATTTTTTTAACTCTCGGAATACCTTAATAAATGCTATGATGTGTTTTTAAAGAATGAATATGAACATTTCTACAGTAAAACAGTCTATGGGAAGAAAAAAACGGCTTTTAATTTGACAAAACGAATTTTGGGTCAAATGACCCCTAGCCGTCCTTCTAGGTAGAGCGAAACTCCAGTCCTCCTAGTGTTAAGAAAGGGGGTCCGAGGAGCCCTCTCCCGGAAAGTTTAGAAGTTTAATTAATTTGAGGTCTCAGGAGCACATTTTTGGAACATCTTAGGTGATTTACAATGTTCTAAATTTGTTGCTAAATTATTAATTTAATCCTGCAAAAGCAATAAATAAATTAAATTTTCCCTTTCCTTTTTTATTTTTCCTGGGAGGCTAGGAGGAGGGGGGGTGCCCCCATGTATGGGTGCCCATGACCCCAATTTTCAAATGCATGATGCTTCCTACCTCCTCTTCACTCGCACTGGTGTGATAATGAATTGATTCCTAATCCAAATATGTTTACACCTTCTGTTACCTCCTGTAATAAGGAGTAACGAAATATAATATTCTTTATAGTCACAAGGAAGGTTTCTCTCTGGACACAGCCAGTAATTTCAATATGTTTTATGGTACAAATAATCCTGACTTCACTCAATCATCTAAAAAAGTTTTTAAAAATCTGCAATTTTCTTTTGCATTTTTGCGTTGTACATTAATTATCTATGACCATCCAAATTTTTCTAACACAGAAAATGTCTGGTACAGAGGTGTCTTCTTCCTGTTCGATGAACTGCATCAGCATTTACACTGTGATCGGCACGGTTTTGAATCAATTGCTTCTTCCTCATGCCTAGTTGCAGTCATTTATGCACCATAGTTGGGATTAACGATTATATTTTAATCGTTAAAATTATACATTAACTGATACAAAACTAACTTGGTATATTTTTTGTTAATTTTTGGCGAATGTGGACCTGTTCGAATTTGGGCGCTAAGCTTGCCCAACAGACAAACAGGAAAATAAAAATGTATCAAAGAATGCAATATAGCTGGGTAGTTGTGCAAGAATGCAATATATAGGCCCAGATGAATGGATCCAAACTAAAGCGCGGTTGAGTGGAATGACTGCCTATGTTTAGGAACGACTCAGACAAGAAAACACGAGACCACTCGAAGACCATGTCTGCGAGGGCACGAATGCCTTAGTCGGCGACGTTGTGTCATCAATACTACATAGTTGAACACGAGAAAGGGGATCGCCAAAAAACCTCTTGATGGGTAACGAAGGGGACGGGTTCATTCAAAGTAATGTATTTGTAAAATGCGCCAGTTAATGCATAACTTACTTGATGACATCCCGTCGTTAGTGGGGTTGAGTGGAGTGACAGCAAAAATTTGTCAACAGGGATGGATGTCTGATACAAATTTTGAAATTGAGAATGTTACTAAAGTTAAATGACTTTTATTAAGTAATAGTTAAATAAATTTTTCTTGAATTTGAAGTTGGTATTTATTTTATCCCAAATGCAAAAAATAGCTTTTAAATGTTACTTTTTAAAAGTTTCTTAAAATTAACTGAAAAAGTAACTTTTAATGTTTAATTTACTTTTTTTTAACTTCAATCAGTTACTATTTCTGAACAGTAAATTTTAACTTTAACTGGTTACTTTTTACAGAGATTAACTTTAACTTTAATCAGTTAAGTTATTTTGTTAACTTTCCCTACTATGCTACGCACACTGAACTAGTGCTTGCAGTTCTTGTGGCAAAGGTGATAGCATTGTCATTAGTCCTTACAATTTGTATTCATGACTGAGCCATTAAGTTTAATTAGCCTCTGAGTCTCCCTTGGATGTCCTTTCAATTATCCATGACTTCTCGGAAATAATTAACATGGCGCACTTCCTCTTTCCCGAAGAATTAGAAATTTTGAAAGAATTATATTGTTTAAGGAAACTTTGAAAATACGTATAATACGGCTGCAGAATCAATATTAGCTCGCTTGTTTTGGTCATGCAAACAGTGATTCAGGAGATTTATTTAAATGCAGCACTGTCAAGTGCGTAATTGAATAGCCTGGTGCAGGAAACTTTTTTTTTAGGGCAAAATGTACCAAATTTGTAGTCTTGAACACAGCTGCTGGCTGTAAGTGCGAACAAAAGCAGCAGTGGGTGGGGAGGGGACAGAAGGGAAGAGGAAGAAGGAGTTGTTGAGGAACTGATCGTCAGATAATCTGATGATTGGTTTAACGAACGTCAGGTATTCGGCGCTCTACTGTACTTGGCTTGGCAAACTTTATGTAGAAAGTTAACGGTGAAGTAATTAATTGAAGTGCAATAATTGCATAGTCATACAGAGTGAAATTGGAAGTAATTTTTCATTTAAGCTGTGATTAAACTTTATTAGTGTATTAGGGATACTTGAAAATTAGGAAAGAGGAAGATTAAATGAAGGAAACATACTACACATACACAGTAGAACCCTGAAGAAGTTTTTCAAGGGTCAGCGGTTCGAAAACTTCTTCAGTGGGAAAACTTTATAAGAGGGAAAGTTGGTAAAGGAAATTGGTCCTACTTAAGTTGAAGCCGTGGTCAAAATAACATCAATAAAGACCACGGCTTCAACTTAAGTAGGACTTGGCACCCAGTAGTTGATGAAATTCAAAGAATGCATAACGGCTCCCACAACAATGGGGCATATGCGGCTATATATAACCGCCAGCATCCTTGCTCGACTCATTATCCTGATGACGATGGCTGAGTCAACCATCGAAACGTTGATCCATTTAAATAATCTTACCCAGTGTGAAACCAGAGAAACCTTCACTTACATTTCTGATTCTTTGCGAAACATAGTTCCGATAGAATCATAAGACTCAAAACGGCCTTGCCCGAGCAGAAGTGGTATGTCGAAGGGAATAATCATACGATTCTTTGGGATGTGCTGCGGTAAGTGATTCGCACCTTTCACGGGATCAAATAATCTGAAATAATCTCGCTGAGAAACTAGAGCTAGCTGCCAATCAACTATAGAAGTGGAATAATCATTAAATTTTTTGGGATGCACTAGAGTGAGAGATTCGTGCATTTCACAAGTGCCATTGTCCTGTTTTTGGACGTGATTAATAAGTAAATAAATTACAAACATCTTTAGAGATACTTAGTAGGCACTTTCGCCTCTCATGTAAAAAATTTCATATTTCCCTCCCGGAAGCGAGGTCCCATTTTCCATTAGTTCAGGTGGGCTGGCATCTAGGGGCAAATGAGTGGAACTACTTACTCATTGGATTTTTGGTATTTGTCATGTATTGCCGGAGGAAAGCAAATGATAATTTGTATTCACCATTAGCAAAAGAGGACGAAAACCACAAAAATAATCTGATTGTTAGTAAAAATGTAATAGCAAATATTTATGCCTCTAGATATGAACACACAGCATTTATGTACGTACACAATGATGGTGTGTACTTGTTTTCTTTTAAATACTCAAATAAAGCCACAGCTTTTGTGCAAATTACTGCCTGTGAAAGAGGGATATCATTTGACTGTTTATATTCAATCCATGTTATTAGAAGTTTTCCATTTTCTCCAGCAATAGACTTTGTGAATGTGTTTGGCTTATGGTTGTAGTTGATGTGGCTGATGAAGCTGACATTTTAACTTTGTCTTTATTCAAAATGATGGTACGAATTGTCGATGTCATGAACTTACAGTAAATGCCCAATATCGCTCTGATGCTCGCCATTTTCAAAGCATTCGATCACGTTCAGCTTCTGCTCCTGGTTAATGCTTTTCCTAGATAGCTTTTTTATCTCACTCACTGCCTTCCTCTTTTCACCCATGGTTCACTTCACTTTTACAACTTCTAGCTCTATCACAAACACATACTATGTTCCATTGTTTCAGGCTCAACTAGGTGGAAGTTGAATTTCGTAAATGAAATACTAACTTTGTTTCCTTCCACAGATTTATTTTCTTGGTACAACATGTTTCGACACATCAGTGTCATCATCAGGTACCTGATGATGACACCGATGTGTCGAAACATGTTGTACCAAGAAAATAAATCTGTGGAAGGAAACAAAGTTAGTATTTCATTTACGAAACACATACTAGTTAAATAACTGGTGCACTGCATTCCATAGGACGTATAATACCTCCACAGTGTGACATACCGCATAGCCAAAGTAACAATAAGACATAATGGAATCCGAGGGGCCTGAGACGCAATGAAGAACGAGGATTGATTTGGGACCCTCTCTCTCTCTGACCCTTTAACGTGTTGGTGCCATACACAACTTGGCCACAGCCAGCAGTTGCTTCGCTTCTCCACGGTAGTCACCAATGGCGTTGAAGGCTGTAACAAGGACCATTGCGGTGGAATCACAGGTTTTATTATTATTACTAAACATAAAGCTGCACAACTGGCTGATGGACTCATTTATACCAATTCCTGGACATTTTTAATCGAGATTAAGGTTTGAAAAATTCAGGGAAGGTTTCTATTCCTCCGGTGATAGATGACCATAACAGTTGCTGCTCCAATCATTTTGCTTCGGCAAAACTTTATTCCACCACTGTGTACTTACTCATTTACTGGTCTGCATTCACGGCTTGTCATACAATTTGGGAGATAAAATAAATTACTTCACAGGTCGGCTACCCTAACAGCATAATAACTCCAGAGCATTGTTCATGGTCAGTTTACAGTAATGGCTTTTGATGAAAATATAAATAAATAAAAAGAGCTAAGGCTAACAATAATGTTCACTCACTCAGTGATTCCACCCGAAGGTTGGTTTGTATAGTTGAGGGTAGAGTTCAACCCGGACTAAGCCACAGGCGTGTGAATTTCACACATTCAGGGTAGGGGGGGCCAGTTGCTTTCCCTGGGCCACCTCGCACTCGATTTTTGTTCAGGGGCGTTCAAAGGTTTCACCCGGATTTGAACCTGGGACTCTTCGATCAGCAGCCAATTGCTCTACCCACTAGGCCAGCACGTTCCCCTCAATAGTGCAATTGACAATAATGTTAAATTGTGTAAAATGAGAGCAATTTTGTATGTACCTGTGGCAAGTTCACGTGAGATTTAGGGAGGGGAAAGGCCAAATGATTTGGCTGGGAGGACATTGGGAATGTATCACCTAGGAACAAATTTGCACATAGCGAATTTGCACAAATCAAGGTTGGGCTTAAAACGAGACATGAGTGTACTGGGTCATTTGGTCTGCAGTGAGTGACCATAGAACAAAGACCTGAGATTTGGCATGATTCATTTTTGCTATAGGGATGATAAGATGACTGTGCTTATCATCTCTATTATCATGAAAATGGTGTTAATATATACTAGGGAGTTACTTGTGATGTGAGGGAGTTAGTAAATTATATGAGGATAAAAAATTTTTATGACTTGGAAAGCATGGAAGAAAGAAAAAAGTGGGTTGATGGACATATGAGCTCATACATATGAGAAATGTATATGCATAATGATCATCATCACCATTCAGAGTAACCCATCTAATGTGAACCCATTTTATTTTTTGGAAATATATTTTTTGAAAGAAATTTACTCAACCCTGTGCGAGACACCCTGTCTATTGTCCATGCCTAAGTTAAAAGGGTGCTATAACTGTACCTACTTGAATTTAATTTTAATGCAAAATAATTTGTGAATGCTGAGCAAGTCTCTTACATTTTATATCACAATTTTAAATTATTTATTTTTAGCAATACACACCACATGAATATCAATAATCAATTAGAAGTGAGCCTCTTAAATTATAAGTTATTTAACTATATCATATCACATGGCTTATTTGGTTTCCATATTGTCCGTTAATTTCATTTTCAGCAACCAATAGCACTTTTAATTCATGATGGTCATTTGTGGAGAAGTATATTGCAGAATAAATACTAAACAATTAGAAATCTCATGTTTTTTCTCTCACTCTGGCTCTCTGCACTGAGGTATAGGACTTGAGGGTGGGTAAATGTGGAAGGTTAGAGCAATATGGATGAAGGAATAAGTAAAAATCAATTTTTTTACAGATCTATCATGATGTAACATTTCTGTGAGTAGCACTGCTTTGTTGGTCGTAAATGCAACTATTTCCTCATAACTTCTCATCTTCAGAAGATAGCTCCTCCTCCGTGTTGTCCACTATGTTGTTGATTGATCCAGTTGACCCAAGGCTCGTGCTATCAGTATTTTTCCCTTGCATGGTTGTCGTATGCAAGTTTGCCGTTGACTTAGTACTAAGGCCACGGTTTGCTGTACTACCCCTTGCTATGCTTCGGCCGCTGTCTGACACTCTGGTATTCCTCTCCTGTCTTCTGGCTCTTAATTTGGTAAGGTATTCAAACTCCCTCTTTACCCTTTCCAAAATAGTTTTGGCTTCTCCCAAGTTTCCTTCCTCATCTTCGTAGTCGTATGGACTGGTAACGCCTTCATGTTCTTGCAGAAGTGTTGCCAAGTTCTGAGCATGCCGAAGATAAGAATCTGCCACCTTATATGCTCCCCAGTCTCTCCCACAACGGCGACCAAGTTGCTCAAAATGATTTGCAAAGAGGGAAAGCAAAAGCCGTCTCTTGGCTTGGTTAGATTGAACTTCAGCTGGTTTGTATATCTCTGCCTTGGCAAATATGTCATCATCCTCAGTTTCCTCTAATGGTTGCCCCATGGGAGAAAAAGAAATTTGTGTAGGTAAAGAGCTATAATGCACAAATTTATAATCAGGGCTTTTTTTCTGGCAGTACGTGGCGGAACTGTGTTCCGGCACATTTCTTATCAAAGTAAATTCCCAAAACTTGCTATGAATCAAAGATCGTTTGGATTATTTCATCACTCTTATATGGACATCTGAGTTCCACCACCTTTTTTCCCAGAAATAAAGCCCTGTTATAACTATGCAAACTTGGTGGCGAATTAGAACAAGAAAATGCTAAATTAGATTTTGAGAGAATTTTTGCATTACAGCTTTGTGATAGTATTTAGAACAATGAGCAAACATTTTAATTAGTAATGGTCAGATTCGAATACATTTTAACATCTGATCCCATTTTATTTCTTAAACATCATATTATCTTTTAGATTTTGAATGTTTGTCAAAGAGAATTGAATATTTCAATCTCTTCTTAATTCTGTCATTTATAATTTAAAATTGCCACAAGCTGGTTACATAATCTTTTTTTTTCCTTTGATTCAAAATTTAATTTGGAAGCAAATTCAGTGTTTGAGTTTAAAATTGGAGTTAGGAAATATGAATGCTTCTGTTCTCTCATTTTATTTTCAATTAAACTATGGTTATAAGAGTTGGTTAATGTTTAATATTTAATTTGTGAAAATAAAAACCTTAAAACAACTCTTACATGAAAGGAATTAAAACATTTTGTAGCCAAGGAAAGGGAAATAGGTGTTATTCTCAAAGACAAAGAAAATAAACCTCTGGAACTGATTCATTTGAATGTGAGTGGACCAGTTCACTAAGAATCAATGGGTATGGCTTGAAAATTTCCTTTTATTGAAATTGAAGACTTATCTCATATTTCATCAATGTGTTTTAATTAACCACTTAACCCTTAAGCTGCTGCAGCTAGAGCACATGTCGTCCACCCTGTGCGGGAAATATCGGACGAAGCCTGTCCCTCCTTCCCACGGGTCGAGGCCGGGCAATTATTTGACCTGTTTAATCCCCTCCCGACCCTTTTCTCGGGATCCTAGGGGTGGGCACCGGAACTTGTTGAGGGATTAGTGGGATTTTGGACAAATTTTGAAAATTTGTTTGTAGGTGTAATTGTTGAAAACAAATATGACAATATTTTTTTTCTAGCAATTTTCTGTTTAGTTGGATACCAAGCACCAAAGAAATTCGTTGATAATTGAGCCGGGTGCGAACATAAGACAACTAACTTTTGAGACAACCTTTACCCATTGAGCGAGCAATCGGAAGAAAGGGTCATATCTCATTGTGGTGGTATGGGATCCCTAAAGAGCGTGGGAAGGGAGTGGTTTGGGTAAAAAGGGATGATTCCCAAAAGTTCACCGCTGGAAAGAACGAGTTCGGGTCTTAAAAATATGAAAGGGCTGAGGGAGCAGGTTGACAGAAAGGGTCAAACATACAAGAACATTTTTCCCGCAGTTGCCCGTACATTCGTACATGTACATTTCCCGCAGTCTAAGGGTTAAGGACCGTATAGAAAAATGGAAAGTTCCATAAATACCAATTTTTTTTACATGTTTAGGATAGTGTACAAATGTGGACACATTCCTAGCAAAAATAAGTGTAATGATCATTGACATTTTAAAGAAATATATAATCATTTACAATTAGGTGTTATACCAGTTCCGTAATATTAAACGTATTATACTCCAAAGACAGTGAAATTCGCCATGAAAAAATCAATTGACTTGACCAGGATTCGAACTCAGATCTCCCCATTCCCGATTGGTGTGTTAGCTAGTTACACAACCAAGCCATCTTAATTCAATGCGAATATCAGCGGGGGTTTATACGAGCAAGATGTTGTCGTCCCCAGTCTACATTGTAGCATAGGAGACATGGTCGCGCATAATATGCCGCAGTTGGGGGGAATAAACCCAGCATTGTCGCTTTGGAAAGACTGTCTTGACAAATTTACATTCATTGCATTGTAACAAGTGATGTGGTATGAAGTCACGAGCATGGGTGCGAAGTTATACACCAAAGACGGTGAAATTCACCATGAAAAAATCATTTGACTTGACTAGGATTCGATGATCGGTTGGTACTACGTAGGGACGTAACCAGGGAAGGTGTACCTTCGACGAGCTAACAGCGGTTAGGCCCCGGAAACAAGCTACTCTGCTTCCTCCCAAGCAGCCACGTTATATTTTGGATATATTACGCAAATATGTACATTTGTTCGTGTGTGAAAGTTGAAAAAAGTTTCAGGAGGGGCGGCATGGCCCACTGGTGGGTCACACTAAGTGGCACATAGAAGTCTATTATTTGATATGTGGCTACACTCTGGGTAAAGTCACTTGAGAAGTTCTCGATTCCTACTCTCACAATACTCCCCGCAAGTTACAATAATTCAGTGAATTTCACGGCAGCGTCACTTGTTGGATTTGCGTGGCCCACCGGTGGGCCACGCTGCAGTGCATGTGTTAAAAACTAACGAAGAGAAAAGAATCACAAGATATCTTTTGCATCTGCTGGTAAATTGCTTTGGAAAAAGGGTGCCCATGATATTAATGGATGTGGTCAATTTAACTTATATGTAAGGCCTGTAAAATTACGGAACTGGTCGTTAAATGGTTAAGAAGGTTAAATTATTTCAATATTTTCATAGCATGTTACTGAGCAAATTAGTTCATACATGAAACATCAGTTCAATTACCAGTGATAAGTATGGGGAATAAATTGGAAATTAAACCCACAATTAATCAAAAATATTGTGGTGGTATTGGGTATAAATAATGTATGCTCATAGAAAATTTATTAGGGTAAAAGGATGAACTTGACAAAGAAGATAGTGAGATGAATGTTTATGGAATCTTGTTTTTATAAAGCTGGTGTTCCATGGTCTTATTTTTTTACTAAAATTTAGATTGAATGAAATTGAGTATTGTATGACAGGCAGAGTTTGAAGAGAATAAAATTTGATTCCAACTCCTCAACCAATCCAGTTTTGGAAATCAATTAAATGTTCTTTAAACTCTGCCTGTCACACGATACCCCAACCAGGTAGTTCAAAGCATTTGTCATAAATTTTGACTGAGGAACTTCAGGTCAATTCTTATGCTCTGCCGCACATCACATCAACTATTCCAGAGCCAAGTTTATGACTCTCATCATGGGGTTTGAACTGGTTGATCTTGAGGACAATAGCATGTTTGCATGCCAGGAACACACAGTGATAAATACTGGAAATAAACTGTCTGCAATGGAAATAAACTTAAGAACAATTAGTAACAAATATGTAACTCTCTCTAGTGAGCCAATATTTACGCATTCCTGGCCATTATTTTCATCCACGCTATCCTAAACTCCAATTTAGTAAAATGTAGGAGATAAAAATAAGGTTAATGAAACAGAAACTCACCTGTCTTATCATCCTTTTTTTTCTGTTCTGCATTGTATTTCTGTTTACGGTATTCTTTGATCCATTCTTTATCTTTGTCAGGTTTCTTTCCTCGTAGAAATGCATCACTCAACTCTGGTTGTTGCCGTGGCTTTTTTGTATTAACTGTACCTATGTTCCTGATTATCTTAACTTTGTGTTTTACTGTCTCAGTATTTTCAGTTTGGTCATCTCTTACAATTCCATCATTCACTTTATACTTGGTACCTATCCGTTGGAACTCCACTTCATTTTCACTGTATGTGGGTCTTGACATCCCTTGATTTGATTCTTTTGGCGTAGTATTAGGCTGCAGTGAGTTGGCTGGTTTTGATGTTGGCAATGTTTTCATTTGGCTTACTCCTTGCTCCTTTGATGCATCCATGTTTGGTTTGTTATAGTCTATGTTTTTATGAATCTCATCCTCTTCATCATCTGATATTCCATCTATGTTACCAAATAATTCTGGATTTAAAGTTATCAATGCATGTTCATCTGTGAGAATATTGACAAAACGTTTGAAGTCAAGAATTGGTACTCGTGAATCAGAAAATCTCAGTCCTGAGATGGCTCGTGCCACATGTACTGATAAAGCTTCATCCATGCTGTGCAGAATCTTTTGTGCCTTGGGCATTGCCACTTGTGATTCTTCATCGGCAATATTCTTTTTCTTCATGAAGAAATCGGGCAGTTTCCGCTGTTTGAGACCTCTGTAAATTTCTGATAAAACTGCCCTGAGATTTTCTCCCATTTCTTCTTCTGGCCAGTTGAGCTTTCCTTGTTCACATGTCGTATAGAAAGCAGTGCGAACAAAATTATGAGACAGTCCAAACCTCTCCCACTGCAGGTAGCATCTTCGCAGAAGCAAGGCAAAGAGGAGACATCTTGTCTGTGCATGGGAAAGGCCTTCTTCAAGGACTCGTTCTGCTTCACAAAAGCAAATCTTCCATCCCAAGTCAGGAGGGTTATTTTTTTCTTGCTTTAGAGGCGTTTTAGGTAGCTTTAGGTTTTTGCTTTGGAGGTTTGGTGGGGCAACAACATGGCATTCGGTTTTGATTGCTTCCTGGATAAGCTTTCCTGGCCAAGGATGAATTTTTTGTTCAGTTATTGTATTATAAATGACATTGTTTTTCTTTCTCCCATGGAGCCATGATATGATCACTTCTCCTGGCCAAGGGATAGTTATTGATGGAATAACCTCAACTGGGAATCTCATTCCATGGCTGTATCTTTGGGAGAACCAACTAGCATCACCAGTGATGATTGGGACACTAGTAGGTATGCCTAGACAAGCTTGTAAGGAATCATCTTCATCACCATTACCACTGTCTACACTTACTTTGGAATTCCTACCTAGCCTTTGAGTAGAGAATCTTTGCTCCCCCAAAGGACTGAGTAATGCAGAGCTGCCTCTCTGAGAGCCACTGATGGTTGAAGAATAACCAAAGTCTCGCCATAGCAACTCCTCTTCAAAAGCACAGAGAAATTTTGAGGGATTGAGGAATGTTTTTGTGATGAATAGTTCCCCAGGGTCTCCACCTTGTTCCTCCAATTGCCTGGCTAGTTCTTCTCCCTCCCTGTCAAACTCCTCGTCATCTTCACCATCTATATGGCGATATCTTACCTGCAATAAGAACATCAGATTGAAAGTTTGTTGTAAAATATTGATTTTGTAAACTATTGCTAAATATTGATAGTAGAGGCTACTGAGAAATGTGGCTTTATATTTGAATACATATTAGTTTGTCCTTTTTCTGATTTGGGATATTTATATTTACTCATTGCTTTGATTCCATGTATTAAATTTGTTTTTATTTGATCCACATTGTTCTAGGAATGTATCTTTGATAAATTCCCTACAATCCCTCTTAAAATTTTTCATTTGTTTTCATCTAATGTTCCCTGTCAGTGTGAAATTTCACTGTCATTTGCATATTTACTGCGTTTAGTAGCTGTTTTTAGACTTGACAAAACTCTTTTGACTGTGTGCTTTGTTAAAGACCAGTTTGCACCCCCTCAGTAACTAGAGTCCTGATGAAAACTGATGTAATTTTAGGAGGGAGGATACTAGGATGTTTTCTTTCATTTTGAGCATTTATTACTGCCAGCTTAGAGAACAGATAGATAAATCAAGGTAGATGAGCTCTACGGCCTCTATAGATTAACCAGATAAGATATTTCTCCAATGGCCGTAAAATATATGCACCACTCGTCAAAAAAAAAATCAAACACTTACTGTGTTGGTTTGCGGGAATGGGGACTCCGCAACAGGGACCAACCACAGCCTCTCAACCAGAATACCCTCCTGTGGTGATTTATGGGAAAGGTATTTCCTCGCCAGGGACCACCACAGACACACACACACAACCCAATTGGAATCCTTTGTAGGCTAATGAGACCCAGCTAAGGATTCCTGGGTTATAACCTGGGATCCTTCGCAGAGCTGTAGTGACTCTACTAAGGCTGCCAAGTTATTAACACAATCACACAAAACACTCACTCACACAAAACACTCACTCACACACACAATAGGGCCCAAAATTTCTGGGAGAACGGCTCAAAAAGATCGTGGTCAAATAGAACAAAAACAACAAACAGGGAACGAGGGTGAAATTCGTATATGCGTATTCTGACCACAAAGTGGTCCTCTTCAGTGAGCTGAAGGGAAAAACACTAGCAACACGAGGTTGAAAGTCCCCATCCCGCAAACCAACATAGTAAGTGTTTGATTTTTTTTTTTTTTATGAGTGGTGCATATATTTTACGGCCATTGGAGAAATATCTTATCTGGTTAACAGATAGATAATTAAAAAATATCTCTGTCAAATTTGCTGTAAAAATATGCATTGTTAACCTTTATTTAATTAAAATTTTGGAAATCGAATTTAGATAATATTTTTTTGTTTTCTACCATCTCTATGTGGAAAGATTCATTCATGTTGTAAATTTTAGTGACTTCAGCCACTTTTTCTCTCTGAATTAAATCAACTCTTTTATCTTGATAGGGGGCATTCATTCCTTATATTAACTTTTGCATAACTATGCTGTCACTACTTTCACATATGGGAGCTATATTGAAAAAGTTGATGGTAATTATCACTACAATGCATGTGGATCCTGAGAATGCTCGAGGCCTACTGGTCCTATTTTGTGGACTCTGATGGTAGCTGAAGACAGTGTTAGATGAGCCATGCAACCAGAGCTCTGGGTCAAGGTTTCACCTCGCAGAATGGTGTGCATTTGAACTTAGGGTCTATTATTTCAGGAAATTTTTTGCTTCTAATTTCTCAGCCGAGTGAATTGTGGATAACTAAGACCACGGAGAGGAAAACTGTGGGTACTATGTCTGTACTGTACAGTATTAATCTAATCACTTAATCCATTTTTAAAAATGTAGGTCTTAAAAGTGTTGATATCTAGAGCTGTCATAATTTCTTGACTCCGTGAGATCTTGGTTGAAATATGCTGAAGGGAGTCATTTAGCCACTTTTACATGTCATAAGATTTTTACTTGTTGAGTTTTATTGCTGAATATTCGGCACATCAGCAGTGTTGAACATTTAGGTTTCTCTTTTCTTGTGAATTAAATGATCTAAAAAATGTAAAGGATTCATGTGAATGAGGGTTATGACTCTAATCAAATGTTTTGTTCCAATTTGTTTTAGTAAGTTTAATATTATGTCAGTTAAACTTACCTTGGTTAGACATTGATGAGGTATGCCTCCATGTCTCTTTGCTGTTGGCAGTGGGGTGTGCGATGTTGGTATTGTTGCATAACCATAATCAGAATCACTGTTTTCTGTTGATAAGCTCTGCTTAGGGCTGTTGAGACGCCTAGGTGTGTTCCCGTAGTTGGCTGATTTCACATATTTCCAATTATCTGATTCCTTTGAGGTTGTGGAATTATGAAGAGTTTCATTGCTCTTGTTGTAGATGCCTGTTATGCGTGAGGTGCTTAGTTGTTTGTAAGGCCAGGCTGGTACAGTCAGTACAGTTCCACTATCCCGTCTGCCTCTCTGAGCAAATGGTGGTGGGTTTAGATCATCTGCATATGGTGTCTCTGAGTTGGATTCTTGTGGAAGTGTAATCGAAGCTACATCTCTGTGGAGAGAGAAAAAATATGAAGCATAATGTTCCATTGAAGTCTTGAATGTGCTATCAATGGCATCTGTTCCCACATAAGTCAGGATGTTTTATATCTAAATCTGATTAGGATTATGATAAAATTCATAGTAAACATGCTGATAGACTACCCCATGCAAATCAGTGGGTTAAAAAGATAATGAAGACCTGCATTTGTGCTGTATTTCAATTTTTAGCTCTCTTAATTTGCAGTTACTGACAGGTCAGTGATAGTGTGGATTCTTCCACAAAACTCCTTTTTTGAAGAGTTATTGGGGTTGTCTCTTTTGAATATGCTTACAAAAATAAAAAAAATGAGTTTTCATAGTTGATAGAAGCATAAAATGCTTGAGGGGAGCATCATTTATGTAACTGAAAGAAACAGCTAGGTTCACAAGTCTCATGCCTTCTTCCTCTACATCACTGTTTTTATACTTGGTAGGTTATACCTATTTATTGGGATAGGGGTCTATGCGACTCCTTAAATCAGTAGATGAATGGCGAATTGTATGCTGGGGTGAAAGTGATGAGACATAATTACAAATTTGCTCACTGTGGTGGCTTCATAGGTGGTCTCTCTGAAATATTTAACCCTGGTCCCCTCTTCTTTATGTCAGCCAGAAGTTTTTCTCCTGGCGACA
Organism: Pyrrhosoma nymphula; assembly: GCA_963573305.1. Lineage (NCBI taxonomy): Eukaryota > Metazoa > Arthropoda > Insecta > Odonata > Coenagrionidae > Pyrrhosoma > Pyrrhosoma nymphula. The sequence goes on from OY754337.1 coordinate 10,868,795, forward strand.
TATATTGGTTGTGGGCATACAGCTCATCACTGACGTCACTGTTTGTGGATGAAACTTCTGTAAAGTGTGGGAGAGATATTTGTGTGTGAAGAACTTTTTTTTAAGGCTAGAAGGAATAGAAACAAAACAAACTTTGTAAATTTTACAATCAATTTTATTCACTACTACCGGTTTCGACACATAGGCGACATCTTCACCTGAAAATGTCACTTATGCGTCGAAACCGGTCGTAGTGAATAAAATTGATTGTAAAATTTATAAAGTAATGCCTGAGAGTATTGAGTTCAACTAGAAGGAATGGTTTCATTAGGTAGAATGTATTTTGTCTCTTACCTTCAGGTGAATATTCTTTGTCCTTCAAGGTTTTGTCATACAGCTTTCTCTCTAGGTATGCGTATTCACTCTCATCATCTCTCTCTCTTAGGGATCCATTGTATATAGAAGATTGTTCATGTTCAGCCTCCTCAGAAATTGCTTTACCCTGTATTCCTCCTTTGTTTCGTGCAGTAAGTTCATATATTTCATCATTCCTTGTTTCTTCTGGCCAGTGGCCTACACAGCGTAGTTTGAAGTAGCCTATGAGGTATTAGATGATTAATACAGCTTTATAAAGAGATTTAAATGTTGCTGCTTTTATATTATTTTTATAAAAGCTTTAAATTGTTAATATCACTTCTAGTTTCATGTTCACCTCTTTTGTAGGTACCTACTACATTAAAAAATCACTACCCACTTTCAGTTAGGTATAACTTGATAAGATTTTGTTGAGGAATGCATACCTAATTTCAAGTAATTACATGTTCAGAAAATGAGAAGCTGTCAAATTCAAAACTTTTTGATGTATGTAGTTTAGTGACTTAAAATGGGATGTGAAAGAGGCTCCATTCTGTGGAATTCACCAGGTTTCATTAGTACATTGGCAGACATCGTTCACTATTTATGGAAAGCAGTCATTATTTGGTACAGCTATACCCTGCTTAAAATGAGAGATGTGTCCTAAAAAGTCGAGGTGCTAAATGATTTTGTGTTAAGCGTGTACATAAAAGCCTTATGAAACCATGTAATAGATAAGGGATACATACCGTGACCGTGTAAAAGGTTGCGTAACTGCTTAGTTATGGCTAATGCACAACAAAGTGTAAACAAAAAGAAAGAATTAGGTAATATTCGCAAATGCCATGCAAAAAGTGTGTACCTACTTGACTTCATTTAATACTAATAATGACATGTAATTTAATTGTTAAATATGGTAATAAATATCCTGATCTATTAAGCCAGAAGCACTGCATTTACTAAGGTGGGATATTAATATGTATACTGATTAAATTTGGCATTACAAAAATTAGGATCTGCATGGAAGCTAACAAGGATAACAAAAGATATATAGACTATAATCGCATTCAGCCAAGCAAGCGCTTGTAAGCTGTTAGCTCTGAAGAATAAGCAATTGAAGAGCGATATAGCTTAACAGTGCTTTCTCGGATGAATGCACTGATGCTTAGTTACACCCGATGACTACCGATTGGCAAGAGTTTTGGATGCATTGCTCTCTGAAAATTCTGCTTTTTAGAGAAGGCACCCATGGAGAGTTATCTCATTTACGCCCATTTTACACATAAGTTTGCAAAAGTTAACGCTGTAAATAATTTTACTTATCACCTTCAGACAACTGACAATGACAATGCTGTCAATTTGGAAAAAACCAGTCACCCAGTCGTGATGTCGCACATGTCGAGAGGTTCAATCTTACTAGGCGTACAACTTTTGGCAATACTGCCCTCTTTCCCTAAATCAAATACATGACAATTCTAATATTTCATATTGACACCTGTAAAGGGAATAGTGCAGAGTGCTTATTCCATTTTGAAATAAAACTTAGTAGTTCGCATTCCACTCACTTCTTCATCAAAAAAATTCCATACAATTCGCCATTACTTCTGTTTAGTGATGCTTATGTCCTGAAACTTAGGTCAGAATATCATTAGCCACTTAAGAACCTTATAGAAAGATGGAAATGTTTAAAAAAATACCCAATTTTTATTGTTGTTTGAGTAAAAGTATAAAAGCTTAGGACACAACCATTGCAAAAAAAAGTGCGGTGAAATGTTACTTCTTTTAGGAGATACACTAAAATATAATATTTTACCAGTTGCATAATCATAAGCTTGCCTGTCTTTTTCTGCGTTTAATGACCATGTATTATTTAATTTTTTTAATCTAAATATTAAAGTTTCAAAGCAATATGTTACTATTAGTCTCACAATCAGATTCAAATTGTATGAGTTTTGGCTATTTTTTATTGATTAATCTAATAAATAATCATGAATACATTTTTTTTAATATGATACATTTTTATACACAGTCAAGTCATACACATCAAGTAAATGAATTACCCAGTAAAGTTATAAATCTATAAACCGCCTGTTTATTTTGAGTAATATAATTTGAATATTAAATTATTGAATTATTGTATTGTAAATGATTTTACTAAAACTTGCGAGACATTACAAAAAAGGAAAAATTATGAAAACTGTTATAAAAATCAGAATTTAACTGCATGGTAAATTGTCTGCTGTGGAAAAAACTTAAATTTAAATAAGTTATGGCAGAGAAGATTGGCTAAAGAAGAAAGCTTTCAGGAGTGTTTTCAGGGAAGTTACCCTTAAGCAGTAGAAGAAGAGTTTTATATTTATGCCTTCTGAAACTAATGAAGCTATGTGTGTCCATTATTTTGCTTAGAAACTCTATGAATAAGTTTACCATCCAATTTAATATACATACTTCATATAGATCATTAAAAACTGCCATTGGCATTGTATGTAGCTCTGTGACCCTTGGATAATTAATTAGGGCTTCTTGGTCTAATTCAAAAAGCTAGAGGTCTGCATAAAGCTAACATCAGTGTCACTTACCTGCCATTTTTGGTATGGACTCTGGTATTACAGCTCTGTACAGATTATCCTCCCCTTCTCTATCAACAATGCGCACATCTTCGTGTACCACCATGATCCTGAGTGGGGCAAGCAACTCCTTGCTGGTAGTAAGTTTTTCGGTTGAATTTGTTAGGCTAACGTAGGACTTTGACCGTGTTATCTTTGCATTAGACTTTGCTGGGAATGTTGCACTGTTCAGGATGGGTGGATCCAGCCTTACCCATCTGCCAACAATTTCCTTTCAAAAAGAATATTTGCATTCTGGCATTACTTATAAACCCTCCTGACATACCCTCTGTGAAAATATAGCTAATGCTTCCTTAAAGAAAATCGAGAATTTTATCACTAGTCAGGAATTCCATGTAATTGATGTAATCTCCATTTTTGTACTTCATTTATGTGATTTTCATATTTACGAGTATTTTCTGAAATACCTGGATGGTGTCTGGTAATGATGCTCTCTTATTATGCCTTGAAGAACTAAGGCCTCCACCAGGTCCTTCTGCATTCATTCGAGTTTGTTCTCTTGAGCGCTGAGATTTGAACAAATTTTTTTTATCTCTGAAAAGAAAAAGTGACAATTAAATGAGAAAAGCACATATGTACAAATCATTAATTATTTTGATAAGTACGTCTTTACATATAATGGGATTTTACTTATGCTGCTGACCAGCCACATTATTGATTGATCTTGCCCTGATAACAGGATTTAAGTCATTTTTTTTATAATATTTTGGCATTTGCTGAAGTTTCTGGTGCAACCAGTGCAACTATTCTCTAGTTACACCAGGTGTTATGTAGTTACCGTATATCTCCGAATGTAGTCCCTTTTTGCTCAAAATCTTCGTGAGAAAAGTAATGGGGGGGACTATATTTGAACTCAAGCGATTAAAGAATGATTCACACGATTATTTTTCAGAGATAGCGGCAATGATAGTTCAATTAATGACTCTATGAAGCTCTCGTTTTCAGGGATAATGGCAATGATAGGAATCTTGAGTAAATCTTGAGTCTCCGTCGTGGCAGTAATACACATTGTGCGTGCAAATAAAAGGAGAACATAGGTACAAAGAACCACGGTTTACTTTCTTATTTAGCGATGTACAGCTATGAAAGTTTAGGAATTCATAGACAATACAATGGTGATTGTTAAAATGGTTGAATTTGAAGTCTACAGTCCTCAGTTTGACTCAGGAAAAATTGTCAATCCAGCTATGGCTCAAAACTTCTTACTTGAGCGCATCGCGTGCATAGACGCAAAGAACCTCAATTTCTTTCTCATTTAGCGATATAGAGGTATGAAATTTTAGGCATGCTTAAACAATACAATGGTAAATGATGATATGGTTGGACTTTTAGTCTACGGTCCTCGGTTCGACTCAGGTAAAATTGGCAATTCAGCTATGGCTCAAAACCTGGTTCCAGAGCACGCCTCATGCTTATGTTTAAAGAACCATGATTTTCTTTCTTATTTAGAAAGGCAGAGCTGTGAAAATTTAGTTATAGTTAACCCTTTCGCGCCGGACGTCGACCATAGCCGATGAGCATTTTCATACGCAAACGACCGAACGTCGGCTATAGCTGGCGTGGGTTTTTCAGTGCAAACGAATGGACGTCGGCTATAGCTGTCGCGGGGGATGGGAAGTGACCGCTGAGGTAGCAATGGTCGGAGGTATTCAGGCCCTGCCTGAGACCCAGCTTAGCGAGACCTTAGAGCTAATCCTCGGCCATTAGGCCCAACCCTCCTACTCATTTACGATCCTTATAATAGCAGGAATCCGTGTTGAAGTGGTTAAATTGTCAATGATTTTTGCAAAGAAAAATTTATTGCAAATTCCAATTTTTTATACCTTGAAATGAATTCATCGTTTTTTTCTGTGCATAAGCAATTTTTAAACGAAATTTTAGTGTTATTATTAACGGACTTCTTGTGTGAAAGCCTTGTGTGTTCATATGCGATGAAAAATACGCAAAAAGAGAAATGTTGTCGTTTTATTGTCTATATCGTACGTGTTTGTTACAATCTGAATGCCTATTTTCACTATATGTCCTCTTTTTTCTGATTCCTTCATTGATCCTCTTAGTAATTACTCATATTCCGGTATTTTTAGGTAATGTACATTGTAAAAACATACTTTTAACTTCGCCTACGTTGGTGCAAAGCCCGAATGAAAAAGAAGGATGGGAAGTATTATTTGGAGGTTTATTCAAAGAAAATTTCGAGACGTCCTAACTAGCTGTAAAAATAGAAAAGTCCTAACTTTGTTATTATTAACGCTAGAAATTCGTTTAAAATTCTACAATGCTTAAAAAAATGTAAGTTATTCTTATATAAGTGTAAACTGTTAAAAATCATAGACAATATATAATTTTAAAAAACACTGCTAATGCAATGAGTTGACCGTGGACTCACGCTAAGAAAGGGTTGGAGGGTCGAGTCCAGTGGCCGGGGTAATAGCCGGGCGCCCCGTTAAGTAGGGTCCCAAATCGGAGGGACGAGAGTACCTGGGCCTCTCCACCCCAAAAAAGTGCTTCGCAGAGCGAGGTCTAAAATTTTCGCAAGCTACCCGTAGCACGGAAAACATTTTCCTTTCGTAGTCGCCGGTAGGAAAGGGTTAAGCAATACAATAAAACTCGGTAGCATGGTTGGACTTTAAGTGTTCGGCTGTTGATTTGACTCAGTAAAAATCCCAATCTGGCTATTGATTCAAACCCTCGTACTTAATCGCGCTGCGTGTATAAGTGAAAAGAACCACGATTTTCATTCTTATTTAGCTTGGTAGAGCTTTGAAATATAAGGAATTCATAGGCAATACAGTAATACTTAGTAATAATGTTGGACTTTCAAGTTTTCGGTTGGCAGTTCGACTCAGGAAAAAATTCCAATCCTGCTCTAAACGCCTTTCAAAAGCACACTTCCTGTATAGGTACGGAGATCACGATTTTTGCCTCCTCTGAAGAGGTACAAAGAAATTTTCGTTATCCGTTGGCAAAGCTATAGGTACTTTAAAACTTAGACTTCAGCTCTATGGCTGGACTCCAGAAGGACATAAATGGAAACAAAATTAGTTGATGTGGGAAGAGTACTGCAGTTTTTATTGAACCTTTATGCAGAAAGGAATCATTTTAACATTAAATTCAGGATTGCTTTCATCTTTTACAAGGAAGGTCGTGGGTTCCACTTCCAATGGCCCATGATTCTTTCCAAGAACGCTGGATAGTGTTCTTGCATAATAGCGTGGGGAGAATTTATGCTGCTGCATGGAGGGAACCATGTGGCAGCTGAAAAATTTGAGGTGGAAAGAAAGTCAGTGTAACTTTGGTGAGACAAGCTACCGCACAAGTTGTAAACCTGAGAATAATATATGCAAGGCCTGCTTTGCTATTTGAAACTTTTTCCAAAACTGAGCCTTCAAAAATGGGGGTGACTATATTTGGAGAAATACGGTATTTATTTATTGGTCCAAATATTTTACAGTAAAATGTGGGACAAGTCATCAAATTCCAGAAAAATACAGGCGTAACAATGGTTTATGAATTAAAGTCCAATAGACTCTTCCAAAAAGTCCTGTATATTATATTATGTACACCTTTTCTGACAGGAAATTTTTTTTTTTTTTTTTTTTTAAGATTCCCTGTACTTATGGGGAATTATTTATGATTTATTTTATTATATTAACTTATTGAGTATGTCTAGGATACAGAGCTACATGGTAGCAACTAAGCAGGAATGTCACTTTTTTGCTTGCCCTCTTGGGTTTTGTTTTTAAGGGTGGAGGGAAGGGATGAATAATGGTTTTCTGGTCTTGAGTCGTACTCTTAAATCTGGATATTAATTTTAGTGCCACGGCAGGTGTTCGCACACCAGCTATGAAAATGGTAGGGAACAGGAAAAAGGAGTTAACAAGAGAGAAAAATGAGAGCTATATGTCCATGGAGTGTCTTAGTGTTTCATTGTCTTGGGCGTGACTCCGTGGAATTATCTTAGCATTGTAAATATGATAAGTATAATTTTGTTTTTCCACGTAGATTTATTACCTGATGATGACGAGCTTCGTCGAAACCTAGGTTGTCTTGTGTTAATAAATCTATGTGGAAAACTAAGTTATATTCACATATCATTTACAGTGTCATAATGTCTTGTCTGTTTTTGTTATTGATACAAGCTGGTTGCTGAGGGCTTGACCAAACCCTCAAAAACCAGCTTGTATCAATGGATTTTACTGTGGTCGAAAACGATAATGACATTGTCATAATTACTAATCGTGTGTGGGAAGAAGAAATTTTGGTAAGTATGTATCAGTGTAGTAGGCTCTCATTTTTTTCGCTTCTATCAATTGTATGGATACAGTGTGAGATCAAATTAATATCTCCGTGTTGCCCTGAAACTCATGTGATGTAAATTTTTGAAGAGGTCTTAACCATTGTGTAGATGGTCACTAGTGGCTCCCAACCTAGTCCTTATATCAGCTGTGTTTCACTCTGCTCTCCTGTAACAGTTTTTACTGGTGCATATGATTTTCCAATTATATTTTATTTTGTGTATGAAGTCCTTGTGTAGGATCCTAAATGCTCGCAGCTTACTCGTTATGTGGCCTAGCTAGAGTGTAGTAACCATGGGCGTATTTACGGGGTTGACAAATGGAACCGGACCCCCTCCATCCCGGAAGCAACTCTGTTAAGGGTACCGACATTAATCTATAAAAAATAGCAAACTAAATATCTTCAAAAAGGGCTAGAAAATGCAGTTTTGTTGTTATAATTTTCAAAAATGTTACGGATTAGGGCCCTCCCATTAGGCTGGGCCCAGACCCTCCTGATACTAGACCTATCAAAAATGTTCTGGATCCCCCCCAGAGCCAAATTCTACATATGCCACTGGAAGTAACATTATCTCTTTCAATTTTTCATCAAAGGGAATTTGTTAAGTTCTTAACTTATTGGTGGGGAAGCGTCAAAAATCCCTGAAAGGTGCATCATAGTGTTGCATACATTACAACCAACGTCACTCGCCTTTCTGTCAACCCCTGCACGAGGCCATGAGACGTTCTGTGGCTATGAGCAATTTTAATTTCTTTTTGTCAATCAAAAGTCACAATTAATTGGAATAATATATTTTCTTACAATGAAGGAATTACAATATTTAAGTTAATGCAGGATGTTGAATTCTAGAATAGAATCATCTCAAAATACCACATGAATAATGCTATAATTTGAAAATGGCTGTGCGGAAAAAAGTAAGTTGCCATCTGTTTGAAGCACTCTGAGCTCCCTTGCTCTAATCAGCTAAGTTGGAATTTGGACAAATATTTACTCAGTGAAATTTCTTCATTGAGGTTATAACATAAATTTGTTGACTGTGGAGAAATTAAAGTAATGGAAATTCTTCTCTGGATTTCCACCGGGTTAAATTCGTAATTTTTACCAACTTAACCTACCAATTGGTACTTTTTATCAATTTAACCCAGAGGAAATCCCAGGAAGAATGTATGTGGAGCATTCACTGGGAAAGCATTAAATCTTTTTTTTTGATAAACTGAAATCGTATAGGAGTATGATTCATAAGTTGGTCTTAGAAGGAAGAGATGGTGATTGAAAGACAGGAAGGACCAGCCATCTCAAAATTAATGTCTCTGTGTTGTGAACTAATATGTCTGGCTACATGCCCTAATGGTGCTTGATGGGATACTGCGTAGATTCTGATAAAAAAATGTAACTGAACTGGGTGTCAAATTCTGAATACACAGTCACATGTGTCAGCACGACAGCAAAATGTGTATCATTGCTATGAACTAATAGAAGAGATAAAAAAATGAATGTAGAAAATAAGGTGAAACCCATATGCCTGCCATACTATAACATTTTTCTAATAGAGTTCACATCTTGCACTATCTCTGAGTGAGGAAGCAATCTGATAATAAAAAAACATGGATAAAATGTTTCTCTAAGAGTGCTGAAGTAGATGTAGGAACAAAAGCAAAATTTGGGCTATAGTTCATGTTACTTGTGGAAAAAGCATAACTAAAAACCTTCCATTGCTAAAAAAAAATGTTAAAATTACAAATTTCACAGGAAAAGAAAAAATCTGCAAAACCCAAAATTAAGCACATGATGTGCTAACCTGGGACCAACGGAATACCAGGGATAAGAAAGCATTCCCTAACGCCTACACATAGCTCTGTTATTGCTACTTGACCGAGATGTGACACTTAGGAATGACGTCATTAGGCTGGATAGAATAGCGTGACATTTCTGAGTGCGTTGACCATTTTAGGTTAATTTTTTTCATACGAGTCCTTCATATTGTTTGTTACGCTCTCATGCTATACTAGTCATAAGAGTAAGTTGCAATTTTCCACTAGCAGAAATTAGCAGTGTCAATCCTGAGCATATGAAAAGTTTGAGCACAGTCATTGTTTGGAATCCTGGGGGTCTTCAGTCAGTCATTGATTTAACACCAATTTTTGTTTTGACAGACTGGTCATGGAAAGATTTCAATGGTCGATTACTTATAAATCATTTCCCATTAGATTTCAATTGAAATTCTATCTTTGTATGCCATCATGTTCCAACATGGTGGTTGTTTGTATAAAAAATGAAAATTATTTCTGTTGCAACTGCTGCTGATGAGACCACCATGCCTTTTCGTCAAACGCTTACTCATATGTCAAAAACTGACTAAATTTTTTTTTTAATGCTTAAGTTAACATTTAAAAGTAGGCATTTAAAGTCTTACTGACTGGAATTTTTTCAAGTGGTTCCCAAAGTTCCCATTTGGCAACTGGAACCCATTTTTTTTGTGTAAAGAAAAGTTCCCTTCAGGCGAAGCAAGGTTAGTGGAGAAAATCTGCTTTGTTGTCTACATTAAATTCTTTACTTGAGTTGTAGTAATGATGTGGTGTATGAGTTAAGATTTAATAATTACTTAAGGGCACTTTCTCTCGTTAATTAAATCATGTCTATGACTGGACAGTCATCTTTTGTTAAAGAATGGAAGAATTTGATTTTTTCTTTCAGTACTTTCAGAAATCTCTTTTAAAATTCATTTGGATTTAAGAGGATATACCGGTCTTCCTTTTTTAGAAATGTTTAGAAATTGGTATAATGTGTACTTTTATGAATTGTCCAGAGGTTTAACTTGGTCATTATTGATGTAATACAGTGAATGTATTGTTTTCAAAAACTAAAATCGTCAATAAACTTGCTTCAATTGACTTATAGTCAAAATTAAAACTTGTACACATATTTATGCAAAAAGACATTAGAGGTAACTTTTTAATTGTCTTTTTTATTTAGTTTCTCATGAAGCTTTATTTTAGGAGGTGGTATTTGAATGTGGTGGTTTGAGGCCTTTCAATTTACTGTTAGAGTAGCAAGATTGGGCACCAATGGGATATAAAGTTATGTCTGGCGATCCAATATCACTATTTCTTTTTAGTGTGTACCTAAGAGTGAATTTGATGAAAGCACTGCAAGAGGTGAAATGTAAGAGGTGTTAGCAAGTGGTAAATTAGGTGGAGAACAGATTGTCATGTATATTAGCTGTTGACTCTGTGTCAGTCAGCTTAGGGACAACTGTCAATAAGATTCTTTGTGAAAAATTTTATATGAAAATCAAGCATAAGAAAATGAAGATAATGTTTGCCTGAAGTAAAAAGGCTAGGGTAACTAGAATAAATATCAAAGAAGGGGGAATCAGGTGTTGATTATGGGAAACAGCTTGCGTGTCTGGGAAATGTTTAGAATGGGAATGGATTTGGTATTGAAGACTCGTTGAAAACACTGCATTTTCTGAGGGAAAATATCTGATGGGAAGGTAATTGATGAATGAGACTCAAAAATATGTTGAATAAGCTTGGAATTGGTGGGGAATTAATAAGAATTTTTAGATGGCATGGTTGGAAGCCAGAAGATGTAAATGCAAACTTATTGTATTTAACTAATTGTTGGAAAAATGGGTAGTTTTCTGAGGAAAATATTTACCCTTAAACTGGGGAATGTAGGGAGACTAAACAGGCAGTAATAATGATGAGATTAGTGGATTTGGGGAGGAAAGGAGATCTAGTATGGTGTGAAAGGAGAATGAAAAAGGGTTAGAAAAGGCTGGTGAAGAAATACATAAGCTGAAGGAAGAAGTTAAGTGGCTGAATCGATTGTGCTGTGCGTCGAGATGTGGATTTGAAGTACTGCGATATTTTGGGGAGAACAACGGTGATTGGGCCATTTGATGGACCTAAGCCTTGTGGAGAGAATTCTAGGTCGTCTACTGATGAGAAAAAGGATTAGGTGTTCGAAATTGTAACTCAAGTATTATGTAAGTTATAATTGTCCTTTTTAACCTACCCATAATCAATAAATGCAAAAAAATGGTCATTGCATTAACAGCAGTTAATTTAAAAAGTTATTCCCTCATTCATGTGGATAATATTTAGTTTAGATAACAATTTGTTATGTAGCTCCAGTTGGTAGCAATGTTTTTTATTTGGTGAATTTATTTCTGTATTGCATCGAATCTACAGGAAAAACAAAAAAATGCCTTATTTCCTTAAGAGAAAGACACTGTTCTTCGATTCACAGAGTTAATGTATGACCAGTTTTCAGCAACATATTCACAATGATCCATCGCTTGAGGGTTTTTTTTATTTCTCAGCTATCTATAACTCATGTTTCTAGGGAGCCGCAAACAAAATAGTTATTAGAATGATCTGATATTTTCACGGCTTATGCTGTTGATGAAGTCTCCACAGGTTCTCCGCCAGGTCACACTCTGCATTTCTGCCAACGTTTCGATGTACAAGACTTCCACCATCATCAGGGCATCTCTCACTCATTGGCACATCAAAACATTGGCAGAAATGTAGAAAGTGAACTGGTGGAGAACCTGAATAGACTTGACCAGCAAAGTAGTTTTCGTAGCTTTACCGGATAGAGTGGACAAAGTAATTTACAGAATGCAAAAATACATGAACCTGTTAATTGGCATTACTTTTGGCATTGCATACATTTTTGTTACTTAAAATTGCCATGTAAAAGTTTTAATCTAAGACTGCTGTCATCACCTTACCCTAAAGTATTTAGCTGACTCACCTGTGGAAGTGTTCGAAGAACTGAACTGAGAATAATATGTTGTTGAGGAGGAATGTTTCCATATCACAGTTCAAGGTCTCTCTTAGTCTCTTAAGATTATATTCCTGTTTTCTCTCCTCAATTTCTTGTATTTTTACCAGTTTCAGCACTGTTTGTTCCACAGTTGTGAACCTGCTTTCCCTTTGTTTTCTGCTGGGTGTTATGGGTGTAGGCTCTTCTCTTGGTGTGATAATCCCTGAAATGACTTTCCCCTGTTGCACTGGAGGCCTAGAAGTTCTTGGTGTTGACATGCAGTTACCCATGTTATTGAGTTATGTGCACAATGTTCACACGATCGTATAATATATGTATGATATTCAGTTTTTAAATCTTACTTGAAGTTTTGTCATCTGATTTCACTTAATTACCGGCAGTGATAGTCATCAGATGCCAAGCCTTATCGACTGAAAACTTGAATGGTTGCATAACGCAGGCGTAACTAGGGGCTATAATTGCCCCACCTGTTGGTGCCATTCTAAATAATTTGTTTGTCTCATGAAGTTAGTTCTAGTTTTAAATAATTGCGTGGGTGTACAGGTTCTTTTGTCTTTAATTTCTTAGAGCCATATAGTATTGCACAGAGAGATTCACTGAGATTTCTTGAAAATTGACATCATATACCAAAATATAATAGAATCCTCAAGAAGCACTTGTAGATGGTGATGAGTTGGTTCACTTAAAACTGATTGAATTTTTCTCACACGGGGGTAAAAAGTAAGCTGATATTCACTCTGGTATGCGTTGTTCACTTTTAACTATGGTCCAGTTGAAGTTCTTGATAGTTGAGACACTAGAAATGGCTGTAGGTGATTTTTGTGCTCTAGTAACAAATGCAATCTTGAGATTTTTTGTTAATGCAAAGAAGCATATTAAGTTATAACTTGCTCCTAATTCAGATGCATTGAATCACCTGTGTACATCATCTTGGATGTGTTATCTCGACTGTTCTTATAATCACCATCTGTGGTACATTTAAGAAAAATGTTATCTTCCATACCTTCCTCTTATCTCCAATACGTGCTTATCTGAAATTGTTGCCTTGTATTTCCTCCCCTCTTATCTCTCTTATTAATGTAAGGCCTATACGATTTTGACTAAGATGAGTTTGCTGACCACAATAGCATCTTTGAATTCTGTGTATGCACTTAAAAGAGGCAGGTGAAGAAAGCCTGGTTGAAGGTGGTTCACTCTCTTAGGGTGAACCAACTGGGTGTTGCTCATTCGAAGGATATTTGAGGAGCACTAGAAGCCAAAGGGGTACAAGTGACACTTTTAGTTTTTTCGAGCCAAGTGCAGAAATGCGTTCCTAAAGTAAGTGAAATTGTTGTGGCCAAGAGGTATAAGTGAATTTACTGATGGGTGCTGAGATCTAGTGGAGTAAATTTCATCTACTTCAAGGAACATTTTGAACAACAAGAAGTTGAACTTTAATATGATTAACTCAAAACTAGCTTTTTGTCACTTGTACCTCTTGGCTTCTAGGCTTCTCATTTGATCATAGGTTGCAGTTTTTATGGTCCCACCTCATTTTGGCGCGTTCATTAAGGCACAACTTTTACTGCCAAACTCTTCTGTACCAAACGATTACAAGAAACTATTTTTATATGAGCGAAAAGGGCAGATTACGTCTAAGCAGGGCCGGCGCACCCATTAGGCGAACTAGGCGACCGCCTAGTGCGGCACTTTCCCGGGGGGGGCGGCAAAAAATGGAAAAAATAAAAAAAATATCTACGCCAGAATAAATATTTTTAAAATCTAACGAAACATAAGTGAAAACATTTTTATAACAGGTAGGGTGGGTGGGGGGGGGGGAAAGGAGGGTGGGGGCGGCAAATGTAACCTTTGCCTAGGGCGGCAAAAGTGCTAGCGCCGGCCCTGCGTCTAAGGGTATCTTTTACTGCAACCTTATTAGATCGATCCGATGACTCACTCGAAGGCAGTGGCGGATACATATGGGGGGCGCGCGCCCCCCCTTGCGGGGCCGCTCGCGTTGCCGCCCGCGCCGCCCCCACCAGTCAGCCCGCACGCTATTCGTTCGTGTCTTTCGTCAGTCGACAGGTCTGTCGAGTTATCGAGTAGTTGTACTTTCGTATGTAGCACGCGTGCGCGTCCACGTCATCGTATTTTATACGTTTCTGTCTGGCACATAGATAGCTAACCTACGAGAAAAGTCGCGGCCATTCTAGTGATCTCGATACGTTATTCCGTCTGGAATTTGTTCGAGAAAAGTCGCGAATATTCTACTGCTTGTATTTGTTCACACTCCTTAAAAGTCTGGAAGCGAACATTCTGGCACCGAATGTTCTCGAAACAACCGAGCTACATAAATAAGGGAAGCAGAGTCGCTTCCAGGCAGTCAGTTTGAAAGCTACAATCGTCGCGATAACTTGCGCCGCCCCCCCCCCCCCCTTGAGTTTTTTTCTGTGTCCGCCACTGCTCGAAGGGAGCAAAGAGTGGAGGGATTAAAAAAACAACGCGGCTTTGAGAAAGACTGGTTGACGCTGTAGCTGCAATGCCCTGTTATTTTTGTTTGAAAGAACTTACCTCTCAAGGCCTCGTTAGGTTTATTTTGATAAGCGATGCCTATTTTTATGAAGTATATTATCTTAGCATTATCAATTTAGGCGTGTAATTTTATATTTCCTCAGTTTGTGAAGTTTCCAGTGAGACATCTCTGAACGATATGTTCTGCTTAAATTTTTTTGAAGTGTGAGAGAGATTTTGGGGAAGAGAGTGAGGGAAGAATCTTGTGTAGTTCATCGCGTCCTAATATTCAGTAAAGACTTAAACGTATGCATTTTGTTTACTTCACCGGCACTACCCAATTGGGTGAATTTTCGATGTCATTCGCATCGACACCAAAATATTTTTTGAGTTTGAAAAAGACGTAGAATCCCGTCGAATACCTTATCCAGCCTTGTGCGAACGCGATTTAAGGGATTGCCAGATGTATTTTAGGTGCTGGCGAAATTTGCAATAACTACTAAGGTCATTTACGTAATCGAATAATGGAATCCAGAGGTTAATTTTTTTGACATCTGTGCTCCCATTTTATCATAGTCGTGTCATCGCTTGCAGTCGAAACAGTCTTTTATCTAATGAGATTAGGAAATTCCCTCTAGTCTTTCCTTGTGTTTGCCAACGAAACCATAATGGGATGAGTCGATTTCATCCTGGACCCGTCGTCTATAGTAATTTTAACCGTATTCGAGAGGGTGGCCTTCGGTGGTATGTAATGTGACTCGAGGGTGCCAAAATAATACAGAAATTTCTTTTTAGTGTCACTTAAAAATCAACTTCATCTTCATGAATTAAGGTCGTTTGAGCGAGATAGTTCCCTAGTCATAATAGAGACCATATTATAATTTTATTTTTTTACTTCAGCGTCTGTAAGAAGTGTGAAATAAATATTGTAATATTAATGGCGCAAATATATAATTATATATGACCAAAATTCACAGTAATTAAATAAATAAAGCTGCATAAGTCTCTAACTTGACTCATTTTTTCCGCCGTACGGCTGAAAACCCTTCTAAACAGCAGGTTTTTTTTCGATTCTGTAAAAATTACTGTGGTGACTAATATATTATTTTTATAAAGGCTTCCTTTGGAGATCACAGTCATAATCTATCCCATGTAAAACATCTTATATTTTTAGACAAATTGCTCGAAAAGTAGTTCGGCAAGGGTTTGATATTTTGATATTATTGGAAAGATGAGTTTTTTCTTTAAAAGGAGGCAAAATTCATCAAATTCTAGGTGAAGTGATTTTACGCTCAAAGCACCTTAATTAGGGCATTTATTATTTCTTTCATTAATAATATAAAACGCCAGATTTTTCGTCACCGCTTCGATTGTAACTACTCAGACCTAGTCACGGCGCCGAAAACCTGTAATTTTGTCACGGGCGTGGTTCTGGACTCAAGCTATACATGTTTTGATTGTGAGACTGACTGCTACGGAAATGGCTTGAGATGGACACAGCTTCCGGAAGGAGAAGAATCACGATAGTGGCACAGCTCTGGAGCAACGAAGATGGAACGAGTATCAATGGAAGCACGCGACTACACCGGTGCGGAGCGGACTAATACGGAACGATGTTTTTCCCGGAGCTATGATTTCGCGAATGTTATGACGGTACAGAGTCGAAACAACGCAAAGGGAGGAATCAGGCGAGATGTTGTGGAATATGAACGTAATAACTTAGTGGAAAATTGCATCTTCTAAGTTCTCATTATTCGTTACAACAAGATCACCGCGACAAAATTACAGGTCGTGAAATCGCACCCCATCTGTAATCGAGTTGTTGGCCGTGAGAATAAAGGAATCTAATTTCATAATAATTGCGCAATATACATGTTAACAAAGTGTATTAGGGAAGATTGATACTGTTGTTTCTTCAATTCAACAAGTGGGTTATTCGTGAGTCACTATTCTAGGACTATCTCCCTGACATCTATAGCCAAAATATGAGTCTCTTATCGGATCGGACTCTCCTGGTTATGGAAGCGTTCATCGAATAACGGGGTTTCCGATTAAGCGGAATTCTTCCTACCTGCCCAACTCTGTAAGGAACGTTTCAATCCAACTTATATATATATCTTATCTTAATCTTTTCATCGTGATTGACGCTCATCGCTTGGCTCAAAAAAGTGAAAGAGCGCTTGAGACTCCGAATTCCACTTAATGCCGTAGTCATGTACGGCAGTGGTAACCTGTCGTGATATCCACGATCACCATTGGCCAGATGCTAAAAATTCGAAGGAAAAAAACCTTCCATGATCATTTCCTTCTCCGATAATCCTCTGGTGATAATTCTTCGTATATTGCGCATATGGTCTGTGGATAAAGATATTAATATTGACTCGGGCTAAAAAAATTTAGTACGCGTAGAATGAGATCTCTGAAGATGTATTTCATCTCGATAACAGGTGTTGCGATGTATGTTATTCTGGTTTGCTTCAAGGATTTGTTGAACTGCAGAAAGACTTTGTGCTGGCATTATCTCTGGTAATGTGTGAAATCGAATGTTAGAAATGGGGAATGTTGAATGAAATCATGGACGTTCCCTTTGTGTCAATGCTCACATTTTTTATTGGATATTGCTACTACTGTTGTTAGTATTGCTTTTTTAAAGAGTAAATGAACAGGGCATTTTATATAATTTAAATTGCTTGTATATTTCTTTTATATTTTTGAGTAATAACGCGCTGCATTTTGTTGTGACATAAATGTCACATTGGGCGGATATATATGCAATTGCTTCACTATGCAGATGTTGTAACTGATCCGTTTTTTATTATCGTTTCTTGGCTAAAAATAATTATTACCAACCAATAATAAGGGATTCCACGTAATTTTTTTCTAAAATGTAATTCCATCAATATTATATGAGAAATATCGTCGTATTGTAAAATAATTCCACTGTGAGATATCATATAGTACGTTATCAACATTCCAGAGATATTACATTTCTCAAAATATCCAATTATCTAACTATCCAGACTCGGTTGACCCTGTTCTCGAATGCGTGCATTCGATTGAGCCGGCAGGCGAGTGAAAGCGGCTGAGTATGGAGGCCGTTTTGCAGGGCTCTACTCACTATTAGACGCTTGAGTAGGGATAGAGATTCCTCTGCCATTCCCGCGTTTCTCCCAATCGAGCCGGATTTGCCCGTCTTGTATGCCAGGTTTGCTGAAGTCAAGACTTCTTAACCGCGATATAACAATCAAAGAGGGCTTGGGGAATTAGATTGCTCCCTTGTATACGTAGAGAGTTTGGTCAGCTCACGACATCAGCAGATTACGTTGTTTCGGTGAAACAAGATAATATCGCTGTATTTATTCATGGACTTAATGGACGTCATTTCATTTAATTGCTAACATATTTAATTGAAATGTTAGAGCAAAGGTTTCCGCGGTGGTGGTTTGATCTCTGCATTTTTCCGGGTTATCTTCCGCGTCAGTTGGCTTGTGGCAGGATAGCCAGCGAAACTGTTGTCCACAAGTCAACTGACGCGGAAGATAACCCGGAAAAATGCAGAGATCTTTAATTGAAAGTTTAATGTTGTGTGGACTGCAGGTTTTAATTACTCTCCCAGGCCCTGCTTGAGACTATTTCGCTGTAATTTTCATAGCTCCATTTTTATTCAGCTATACCTACTTATATTATTAAAGAAATAAATATAAAAATGGGTAAAGGGCTACTGGGTTTTCCACCCGGTCAGGTTCTTCATTTCGTATGATGTTTCGATGTGCACTTCGTCTTCAGGGATCCTGAAATTGTGCCATTCCGTCACTCTGTCCACCTAATTTTCCACTCTTGCGAGGCAGGTCGCCGATTGGTTGGCCGCCAATTTTCTTTTCCACCACCACATATGTACATACTAGGTCGTCAGTTGTCTCTGGCCATTTGTAATAAACCTTTATGGTAATAAACCCATGTTTTGCTTAGGTTTTAGCCGGTGTCTCTGTTGAAATTGCTTTAGTGGACTCGCAATACTTCTTTCACAATGCAATTCCAGTATTTCTGAGATCGACACAAGGCTTTGTCTCCTCCCAGTGGATCGCGTAGTTTTCGTAGCAGTTGTACTCCGCTAATGCAGACTTGTCAAGTTTACCCAGTCGGAGGTGCTGCCGAAAACCCTAGAGATTATCTCCATGAAGATTCGCCGGGAAAACCTGAAGTTCTGCATAAATATAAAAATGAATTTATCTGCATGGAATGTAAGGAGAAGAGGGATTTTTGGGGAGGAGCGGTTTATTTTCCTGTCCCATTTGGGATTTCCCCGAATCGTGTGATACCCTGAAAATCATCCAAAATTTAGTCGGTCTAGCTGAAACTTGAAGGCAAACCTGGCCAGGTTATTATCCGAACGTTTTACGCATGCGAAATTAACAGAATATTTGACGTTCTCAATACTTCATGCATGGAAAACTAGTTGTTCATTATATGAAGTAAAAATATTCACATTTTCCGCTTTTAATTTTCTAATAGAATTTTAAATTCATCTGACTTTTGTTTCTTTTTTCTTTCAATGTTGGGGTATGATTGTGTGGGCAGTATTCGCCTCCTGTTCCCTGTCAATGTTCATTTTCTCCCTCTCCCAGCTTTCACCGATATTCTCACATTAATCTGTACTCGATAGCCGTGTAACTTTTCTCTCAGCAAAATCACGGCATTCACCGAAATGATAACGTAATAGACAGATCTTAGATAGTGCTGCATGATTGCTACTAGTTGTTAGTTTTTTTCCCTCCTAGATGTCTGATTATGTTTGACAATTTAGGCTTTTAACGGTATTTTGATAAGAATGCTGTCTTCGTCTGCCGTTGTCACTGAATTATAATTGAATTGTTTTTGTTAAAAATAAGTCACTGGCATTTTTTATTTCAATGAAAGACAGCTTATAAATATTCGAAATAGTTAATGAAGATTCATGAGGATCTCTAAATCGTAACCACTTCTAGTGTAACTTCGGCTGAATACCCGGCGTTATGACCTTTGTTGCTACTTGTGTGAAAACGACTAATTTGATTGGTGAAATCAGCGATATTTTCAGACTGATATTTTCTCCTGGTCGATCAGTCTTTGAAAGGAATGCAGAGTTTTTTGAATTCTTACCGATTTACCGACTCCATCATTGACCATCATAACTTATAGAGTATCTGGTTGTAAATTTTTATTGGATAGGTATTCATTAATCACCTTTATTTTTGGAGGACCATATAATGTTATTTGTGTGGAATTTGGACTAATGTAAACCATGGTATGCATTTTGGTTCGAGGCATAACAAAGCTTGCAGGTTTTATTGTCTTAAGCCGTGGCATTTATAGTCATTGATATAGTTCTGTCATATATATACCCCTCCTGGATAGGCCTCTTGCTTTACTTTCGTTGAGCTTTATTATATCGCGAACAGAGAACATCGTGAGTTCTTATCTAAACATTTAGACCTCGACCCCGGTGTAGTCGGCACGGACGTAACCTGCAGATCGATGGTTGTTCAAATGGAATGTTGTGATGCGGCTGATATCTTCCGTTAGGAATCATCATTGTTTGTACATCTCATGATTTCCTTACATTATCTTCCTCTCTGAAGGATTTTACATTCAAGTGATGTGAAGTAACTGAAGGATGAACCAAAATAACTGCAGTCTCCACTACCATTGAAATAAATTATGAATATAGCAGGCTCATTCAACGGGGACGGAATTATTATTATTAAAATAGGTGTGTACCTAACGCATTTTACTGCATTCGCGGGTAATAATTTAGTCTCGGAGTTGCGATGGCTATTTCCATTGCTTGTTTTTTTTTAAATGTCCTTGCCATCTTCTCTTTATTTTTTTGTTATGCAGTTCCTTCCGTTGCTAGCTTTAAAATAATACAGGGAGTATTCTTGATACTCCCGTCGGATCTTTATTTCGTGAATGCGAAAGTATGTACATACGTTATTCTCATTATCGGGAGATTCTTTTGTTTTGTTGGTTAGAAAGCAAGTGGAAATGAAGGAAAGAAAATTGCGCTTTTCTTAATATTTATTCATAGAAATCATGAGTACAAATGGTTGAACTACTAACAATTGGTCTATGGGAACTAATATTTTCTGCTTTCTAATGTTAATTTTATATTTCTTGTGTTATTAATGGTTAACTCACGTTCTCAGCTCTCCGTAGACACCTCAAACACTAAAATCGACCAAATCGTTCCGGAGATACAACAGAACTGAGCGCGCGCCGTGCCCACACAAGCCCAAATTTAGACCCCCCACGAGCAGCGCTGTGACGTCACCTCGCAACAAACCATTTCCGGTAGTCGACGAAACGGACTATCCAGTCATAGATTTAGATATTCTGCAATCCTTATAGTTTTTGCACACGAGGCCCTCGAAAGTACACAAATATTGGTCGCGGCGAAACCTTACATGATACCGAGAATGAACCATAAGGTGTCCATTCGCATTCACATCAAAACGCATCTACCTCAAGAATGATCTATTTTTCCTCTTCTATTCCCGTTGAATTCCACTTGACTTTCCAATCTTCGAATAGTCTCATTTTCGATTTGTCGATCTTTGCCTTATATTGTCATTGTCATTCGATAGCACCCGTTCACTCTTTGCCTACATTTTGCTGAGCGTGATTCTAATAGCCAAGTCACGGTGGCCGTTGAAAAATCAATTGTACTTATCGGTTTTTGTTATGCCTATCCTGTGGATCATGTTAGTGTCATTTTACAGTCGTTGTTGGTTGGCACACTAAGCTCTAGTTTTACTGAAGCAAAGCCCATCGCTGCCGATGCTGTTGCTTTTGTGGCTAAGTTGCTCTTCTCATTTAATTTTATGCTTTTGTAGCTGTACACGTAAATCTTTTTAGATATCGCAGAACTTGGTGGTACTCGTCTGCGGAGAGTTTGACGTGAGGAATATGGAACCCAGTAGGACCTCCAGAAGTTCATGCGGGAGACGTTTCTTATAAATTATGTGGTTTTAGTAGGTTTCTCTGCATGATCATCCAAGATTTCTTCCCCCCCCAGTGACCCCAACCTTTTCGCAGGCGAGTGCCACTTGTTCCTGCGATGCATATACATAAGATTGAGTCGCATTGAATTGTTGCGCGCAGCTGCGCTTCTGGCTTGCGTCGTCTAGACTATCCTCTTGTATTCTCGAACCTCTGTTCTCCCGTCTCCGAAACTGTCCTACCGCTTGATCAATGTCATCATCTTAGATCTCCTACCAACGCTTCCTGTCTTCCCCACTCTACTTCTTGGTTTACCTGTTTTCGTAGATGCCCGCTCTTCAAACACTCGTCACTCAGACCCCAGGCACTTGATACGTTTGGATTTTATTTCTGCCGCAATACGTAAATTTTTATTTTTTACTTTTAGATTCATTCTGCTACGCTGGACTTAATTATCCTGCACATCGCCAATTAGCCATCTTAATATTGAGCGCCAAACTTGTATCAAAATAATGTAATTAGCGTTTCTGTTTATTTTTCTGAAGGTGGAGAGTTTTTTTATTAAGCTGTCGATGTGGAATGACATTTTCGTTTTGCCTCCACATAAAAGGCGTGTAAAATGGCGAGCGTAAACACGTTCCGAGTCCCGAAGTGATTCGGAAAGAATTTTTTTTACCCGAGAAGTATCTCTCTTGAGTTCATTTGTAACCAATTTTCGCTTGCTCCTCTTCATTTCAGTCCAGAGGCGAGACCTTGGCGTTTCATACTCGCCTTGTCAGGGACGCCGATGAGAAGTAATCTATACATTTTATTAGCTCCCGTCATCACCTAATATAAGATAATGAAATTATCTTTAAGTGCTTCGCGATTACGGATATGCTTTCCACTTGAATAATTTTTCCGTCGAAGCAATTAACTTTGGATTCCTTTGCTTAGCGAAAACATTTTTGGCGAATTTTTAATCTTCTCTTGTCTGCAAATATTGTGGTTCATTTTTTGGGTGTCATGGCTCGTATTCTTGTTGGCTCTGCATCTCATATGCAACGGAATGTATTCTAAAGTTATTTTATTAAATAAATAATTTTATTGGTACAGTTAACTTACACGTGACTCGCAGTTACCTATGTTACTCCAGTTATTATGAATCCAGAGGCTTAAATAAACTAAAAATTGCCGACAGCATTCCTATGTATCATTCCCAGGAAATTAACGCTTACGCTTTAACGAGTTAAAAAAAAAACAAGGAGAAATCTTAAAACTGAGAATAATGCACCTGAGCCTTCCTCAGATAGTATAACGCGTCAGACAGCCTTATACGCTTTCGTCGATTCTAAAATTATTCCAAACATGATAACAAGAAAATGCATTAATGCGGTAAAAATGTTGACGAAGCAGTAAAAGTGCTATCATGCGATTGCCCATGTTAAAACTCATAAAAATATTTGAAGTTATGGCATTCGCATATATTTATGTCTAATAATCTAACCAAGCTATTCTATAAACGTTAGACAAGTTCGTTTTTAATCACGATAAATCATACATCGCCTTTGAGTGAGGGTACATAGTTATAATTTTGTGGAATTATTAGCCCTACTTCCCGTTTAAGTTTAAAAATAGTATCCCCTGCAAAAATAAGAAGCGGGCCACAGATCTACAAAATTTTACTCCTGCAGATAAATGGTCAGTATCTTGAGATTAAAGTGTTGATATATTTGGCAACTTTAACGACTTATGCTTTATATTCAATACTTTTTCGTGTAGGAATCGTAAATTTGAAACGTTGTTGAAAGTTTAGTCGTTGACCGTAGCGCGGCGTTAAAATTTCTGAATCGCTTTTTATCATTAAAATGACGAAATATATTATCGGTTTCAACATTTCTCTTTGTCAAACTACATTTTCCCCTTATCATAAATATATTGTGATGTAATTTATAGAAAGTGTAGCCCTGCGTAAGCTTTGTAATTATTCATGGAAACATGGTCACTTTTGAATCGTTTCAAGTATAACCACCGTTATATCGGACTTGTCTCTGCAAACTCTCGCGTTTATTGTAAACGTTAAGTTCGTGTGTAAGGACTTCTCATTTTGACCTTCTTCCTAATAGTTCAAGTGACTGACGCAGGTAATATTGATAAGATAATGTTCGTGAAATTATTTTCACCATCCTAGCCAATTCTCAAGAATTTTCATTGCGTTACTTCATAAAGTATCTCAAGTTCGAGTTCAAGGGTATTATTAAAAGATGGATAATTAATACTTAATCGATTAATTAGTTTCAATGCTCGTCAAAAGGTTCACTGCGTTATTTCATAAGTATCTTGATCGAGTCACGTCAAAATGTTCAATGCGTTATTTCAGATGTATCATGTTCGAGTTAAAGAGTACCCATTATTAAAAGATGGATAGTTAATACTTAATCGATTAATTCATTTTAATGCTCGTCTAAATGAAAGCATGGAGAAAACTTGGGTTTCTGATAGTTCAATGCGTGGGTTTTGCGATTCAAATGAAGTTTTTGTGGCGACATTCTCTCCTGTGCTGTCAGAAGTGCGAGGGGCGGAGGAAAGACAAAGAAGAGCATTTCAAAGAATTTTTTCTTGCTTTGTGTAACTTAAGGTGTGGAATACACTGTCTTACATGACAGTTAATATACAACCCTCACTTATACCTTCACCTAGTTTATATGTATAAAACCAGCACTCAAAGGTCCAAGGCCATCCCACTGTACATAAAATGTTTCGATAATACCAATTATTCCCCGTGACGAGAAATATTTTTTGTGCCTTCAGTTTTAAACGCAGAGCATTGGGGGAAAGCGGCGAAAAGGTATTGCTACGCTAGCTGTAGAAGTTACCATTGATAAAGGAATAGCACCTTTTCTCAGAAGTTATACTTTGAATGTCGAACGACGTATAAAAACTGCTAGTCCTGCTGTATATTGGCTGTTTGATATTAAATTTTAGTGCAAGTTGTGAGACTTAAAGAAGCCATACTTGTTATTTTTCACATTGCTTCTAAAATTTAATATGTCTGTTCGCAGTTATGGCGGACTTGGATTAAATTATCCTAAACATAGTCTAGTCCGGAATTTCCAAATTATGTGTCACGAATAGGGACTCACGATTTTTACCTCGCCTCCCGGACAATATAATTGCACTAGTTCTTTCTTGGACAACTCTGCATTTCTTTTTGACGTAACATCCAGCATGGTAGTCCAAAGGAAATTAGAAAAAGGAAGTGACATTTCTCCTGATTCATCAAGTCGATTCCGCCATTACTGCGGGCACGGTCTTAGGTTTCTGTTTCCGATGCTCGCGTATGGTTTTAACTGAATCATTTTCATTGGTTAAAACCCTCTGGCGATGCGTTGGTTTTTCCTGTGTGTACCACGCCTAGTCGGCATTAAATCATTTTATGGATTAAATTATCCTAAGCATAGTCTAGTCCGGAATGTCCAAATTATGTGTCACGAATAGGGACTCACGATTGTTACCTCGCCTCCCGGACTATATAAATGCACTAGTTCTTTCTTGGACAACTCTGCATTTCCTTTTGGCGTAACATCCAGCATGGTAGTCCAAAGGAAATTAGAAAAAGGAAGTGACATTTCTCCTGATTCATCAAGTCGATTCCGCCATTACTGCGGGCACGGTCTTAGGTTTCTGTTACCGATGCTCGCGTATGGTTTTAGCTGAATCATTTTCATTAGTTAAAACCCTCTGGCGATGCGTTGGTTTTTCCTGTGTGTACCACGCCTAGTCGGCATTAAATCATTCCCTCTTCCTACTCGTTCTTGCGTCTCCTTCACCCATTAGTTCGCTTGAGTATTTCTTAGTGGTGAGTTTCGAGTGATACGAAACTAAACGATAATATGACGTCAAATACCGGCGATACCGATAAGTTCCCGGTCCGCGTTGCGCAATTTGACTGTGTACAGCAGCGGTTCTCAACCTTTTTGACACCTAGGCCACGGACGTAGAATTAACCTAGGCACACTTGAGGTGTTTGGAAATGCAGACGGCACACCAGTAGACAAAGGAAAAGTTAATAGACAAATAAAAAAGTATAAACAAAAACCGATAAACATGAATAACAAAATTGAAAAGTATCTGTTAGTTTAATAATTTATTTTATTATTATTATTGATATTTTGTTTTTTATGAGCGTTGCGGCACACTGGTTGAGAATCACTGGTGTACAGCTTTGTTAACGGGAGGTGTTCCTTTGTATTTAGTCACTCTAGAGGGTTTTACGTTGCTGAAATTAGTAAATTGTGGTTATTTTTCTGATTTAGTATGTGCTTCAAGTTTAATGCGCATGTAACATTTTAAAAATGAATTTGGTTTTTTAATTTACCAAAATAACCCGTGATTCTTGCGACTTGTGACCAACCATAATAATAATCAACATTTTGGCCCAATGTATTTATTATTCCAGTAGTATTTAAAACATTTAGTGGGCTTCAAGGTTTTGGCTGGATATTTGGGATCCGAAACTAATTGCATATGCTGATGTGTTTTTAAACAAATATTTGTTGTATTCTCCAAAAATCTAAACTTTAAAATCAGGGCTTTGTGTTTTGCTGGGTTCTTAAAAATTTTAAATGAAATTCTAGCGTTCATGTTTGTGTGATTAGGGTATTACTCTTTTATTACTGCATATTGTTAGTCCTAAAAATTTTGTTTCAATTAAAACTGAAAAAATCATATAGCCCCATCCGTTTTCATCTGGGCTTCGGATCTGCATAGGCGAAGTTATATTTTTTGCATTAAATATTTTACATATTTTTTTTTATTTTTTAAAACTTATTCTGTTCATGGACTTCTCAATCATTCTAAAATTAGAATTTTTTGTGCGAGGTAATTCTTAAAACATGGATCCGAACACAGTTCCATGCCATGCAAATGTGAAAAGAAATGGTGAGTGAGAAAGTAGGAAATAAGGCTTTACCTAACAAAATTAAATGACAACCTATCTCCAAATGCATATTTTTCTCCATTGATACTTCCCTCTAGTTGTGTAAACTTCTGTGCTAGAATTTGGTTGTAATCAACACTAGAATTTGGTTTAAAAACTGGGAAGGCTCAGCAAAAAAATTAATTTTAGAGTGTAAATCATGGAGCATGCAATAAATATTTGTTTTGAAAAATCAGTGAGAATGCATTTAGTTGACTGTTGATTCTGCTGCAAAAGGGGTTGCTAATGAGCCTGTGGGTGAGTCCAGTTGCAGAGGAAAAGGCCTGGCCTCTCACTGAGTTAGGTCTTAAAGAGGTAACAGCATACCTCTGATTATTACTTTGGTGGAGGTCTACTGCTTCCCTTCACCTCACGTTGGCTATGGCTGATATTCATTCTTTTGCTCAGGGAAATCCTCCTTGGCTGTAGCTGACAGCACAACGGGGGGGGGGGGGGGGTTAGTACTTGGGCTAGTGATATTCCTAGGAACAATAACTACAGCTGGAGTAAACTGCCAGCTGAAAAGAGGGCAATGGATTGGAAAATATTAAATTCATGGTGGGAAACAATAGTGAAGGAGAACAACGGAATATGGCTCATATTATGATTTGGCTGAATCATGTTTTGCTTGTTACACATTATGGACAGATCACTAGTTTACTTATGTTTTGGGTGCCAGCGGTTATGGACAGGTCACGAGATAACTCTTGTTTTCTACACAGGTACCATCTCCTGTGATCTATTTTTACTCTTTAGTCTATGTGCTTACATCAGCAATCAATGTATTAAACTCAACATTTTCATGTTTAAAGTAGATATTATAAAAATTTGATGAGATATAACGTCATAAACAGTTGACTCCAAAAAAAAGTACCTGCCATAAGAAATACCCCACCACTGCAGTAAGTTAAAAAAAAAATATTTGGTCCTTAATGTGTTAAGGTCAAAATAGAGAATGAGTTGGTACCAGTGATCGACAGCTGCGTATTGCCCATCTCCAGTATTTGTGGGTCATGTTATTATAATAGCATTTACCCTCAGGAAAATGCAGAAATTATTTTGCATTTTGTCCTGAAATTATTAAATTTAATACATTAGGTAGTTAAAATGTGATGCAGAAAAACTCTCATTTTGTTATAGTTAAGAAAAGTTATAATAAGGAAATTCTAGGGTTTATGGTGAAAGCTATAGTGTTCTATATTCTGTACATAAATTTATTGGACTCCTATACTGCTCTCTAAATTGTGCTAAACTGCAGTAAATGCATTGAATCTCCTTAGGTGGAACCATTGGAATGGGCTGTGGAAGAGGATATTGGTGTAGAGGGGAATAGAGGTGTAGAAGCTGGTAAATGGAGGAGAGCTGTGGTGACTCGCCTGGCTGATTTTGTTGCCAGCAAACACTTTGACCTCATTATCAACATTCCCTTGAGAAAGGGAGCCAGAAGAGTTTCAAATTGCGTGACGTCCTTTGGCGGGTAAGGTTTTACTTCTGATGCGATACAGGCCTTGCAACTGTTTTACAATCTTAACCTCATGATGGTAATTTTAAATGAAATTTTAACATCTGAATATCTGATAATGTTTGTGAGGCTCCATAAGCTTAAATGTTTGTGATGAAATTACCAGGATCCTCTCTCAATTTTTAATAACTACATACATGCATTTTTGGCCGCCCATATATTGATATTAGATAAGTAACCCTTTTCCTCATCTATCTGGATTCGTGCTCATTGATTGTTGTTAATAGAGGTGGTCTACTGGTAATGTAAGTTTGGATAAAAAAGGGCTACCTGTACTTAACTTTTACACCTGGAAATCCAATCTCTTTGTGCATTTTCATTTTTCATTGTGGCTTACTTCCTATTTTACTTAATCCCATGATTGAAGCCTGTTCTTTTTCTTTCCCCACTTAACCTAACATCCTCCCCTCCTCCTTGGCCTTCAGTGTCCCCTTGTACATATTTACTTGTTCCAACCTCTTGCTCTGCCTCCTCCAGCAGTTTCTTCTCCTCGCCCACTGGGACGGCTCCAGACCAGAAGTTTGGGGGGGGGCACCTGCAGCTCTTAGGGTATGGAATACCCTTCAGGAAAAGGGGGGTATTCCATTCCCAGAACTTCGTAACAAACTGCAATATGGCGTGTTTTAAGCGATTTGGAAGCAAAAGTTTGCCTTTTAAGAACAAGTTTTAACTAAATGCATATTTCCCGTTTAGATTACCACCAAGTTTCGAATAATTCCAAAATTATTTTGATTTAGATTCGCATTTAGCTTGTGGTTTTAAAAACTGTTTTAGTTGATACATAATTTAACTGGATTTTAAAGTAAAAATCACCAAAACTTCAATTTCAGAAAAACAACAGAATAATTTAGGATTTTATGTTAAGGTTTATGACAAAGAAATAAGGCCAAGTTTTGCCCCCCCCCCCCCTCCCAAATTGCCACTCCCCCTCCCTTTGGGGCCACCAGTGCTTGCCCACCGTGCTGAGCTCTTCCTTGTTTGTCTTCCTTTCTGCTCATGGCACTTCCTCCACGTCCACATCTCCAACAACTCCAGCCTACTCTTTATTTTTTCTTAGAGTACAGTTGTCTGCCCTGTGCTGTATTACACACCATGCAATATTATTGTCTAGTCTTTTATTTGCATTCTTACATGAAGTCCCTGTCACCAGTTCTCTAACGTTTTGCCACAGTCGGATCTATAACCACAAATGCCACAATGCAGGGGGCTCGCATGGAATGAGTACCTGTTGCATTCTGCATTCTTTGTATTTTACTCATAGATTAATTTTTGTATGGGGGAGCCATAGTTTGTTGGTCCAGCCCTGACTTAAGGGTTGAGTTGAGGAAGAGCCCCCCCTGACAACAAGCTGATCAAAATTCAAAATTTGAAGGCTCCCATGGTTAAATATATATTTTTACTCAACGCTATTGAGATAAAACCTTGGTAAACTATCTCCTGATACACCGTGTTGTACCATTTGACGAGCTTAGTGTAGTACATTTTGTGACTATTTGGTATGTATAATGTTTGTAAATTATGTATCTTCAAACTTATTTCATAACCTTATTCATTCTTCTTGTTTCCTAAGTCTTTACTATAAGGAATTACTTTGATTTGCCTTTGAATTGATCCATTGTTAAATCATTGATAAGCAGTTTTTGTAATGTCTATATACTTTGCTTGCTTTTTCAGTGACACATCAAATGGGAGCAGTATATCTCCACAAATCAATGTGGCACCTAGGCATGCAATAATAACGCATGGATACAGAGCTCGTAGGTTGGCAATAGACCATGCTGTGCCTCTAATTACTAATGTAAAATGTGCTAAAATGCTTGTTGAGGTGTGTAAATTAATTCTTTAACTATCATTAATGTTAAATTGTGTAGTTTTATTCCTAGAACTTCATGAAGCCATGATCAACTTTTACCAGTAGTTTCTATTTAAATTGAATGGTCATGGTCATGAATTGTGCTTACGTGGGATCACATATCATTTGTCTTTAGAGATGTGGCAGGTTTTCGAATTTCAAACCGGTTTCATTCCCTATTCTGTTTTTCTCGGCAAAGTATATTTCTTTCTTGAAAAGAAGTTGTCATTTGGTGTATTATTAATTTAAATATTAAGTTCATGTATCATCCCATAGATTAGAACTTCCTTGCACCAAATATTATCTTTCCTTGTTTAATGTATGTGCCTTATGAGTGTTAAGTGAATACTCTCACTTCCAAAATTATGAATCCTGGGCACTTATCTTATTTCCCGGTCTACTGGATACACCCACCCATTTAGACTTACTTATTTTTCAACTTAGATATTAGAAGAAAAAAATTATATTTAAAATCCATTATAATGATCGTAAATTGGATTGTTAACTTCCAAAAATAGCAACTGCATTTAAGTTACTTATTATAGAATTCCATAAAGATATTTATGATGGAATGTACACCTTTAGCTCCCTGCTGCTATGCAATCTGCAATGAAAGTAGGAAGATGGGCATTTCCAAGGACAGTAAAAATTTTGGATGCATGAAAACATAGTTTCCTTGGCCCTTAAGGTGCAGTGTGATTATAGAACAGATTTTTTATGTAATTAAGTGTCTTATGGTTTGGGAAATACCATTGATATAACTATATAATAGATGCAGCTATAAGGTGGAGGATATAGTGATATGGAAAATTGAAGCCATTAACATGTTCAATGCGGCGCACAAATCAGACCATATGCTTCTGAGTGTGGCGTTGCCCACAAGGTGGACAACTCTGAACCTTCCCACATGGTGGGCAACGCTGAACCTTCCCATCTAGGTGGTGTTGTCCACCCCATGGGCAACATGGAGTACAAACTTCCCCCTCTCCCCACAGGCTGGCGATAAGGAGCTGGTGAGTAGGAGAAGTCAGGAGTCGGGGAGTCAGCTCCCCGACATTCAAAATACAACAAAAGAAAACAAAATAAATGCCAAAAAATAAAAAGAGTTAAGGATTTTGGTATTATTTGCATTAAATATTGCGTTGCCCTCATGGCTACCTATTTAGCGCTTTCTTTGACATGAGCAGCATTGCCCACTCGGTGGGCATCGAACAACCCACCCTATATGTAAGTTCCCTCGTGTCAAGACATCATGGGTGCCAACTATCAGATCAATACAGACAGAAACACACTGTAGGCAGTCCCCGCTCTACAGCACAAATCATGAAAAACGCCCGACGCATGGCGCCGGGGCTTGCTGTTGGCCCACCATGTGGGCAACACCACATTGAATGTGTTAATGTTCAGGGAGGCTATATTGAATGGATATTTCACATTTAAGCCCTTCGGTGTGGGGTTATATTTACTCTGGGTAGAATAACACAAAGAAGACATTGTTTACCAGGGGCGGCTGACTAAGTGTGAGTAGTCTTCCCCATGGAAAAGCTTTAATCCATGACTCACAGGAGTGTTCCACACTTAAAGGGTTAATATTCATAAAACAGGTTTTTGGAAGTGTCCTATAATGCCGTCATAAAATATGTAAATTGAAATTAATTTGAGACAAATAGGATTTTGTGTAATTTTGCTGGAAGTATTTTGCATTATAGGATCATCTTTTGCAAAAGTTAACAGGCTTTTCCTTCATTTGCCAAGATCCAATCTTTTATCTTTTTTAGTCTTTTATGTCCTGCCATGCGACAGCCTACTCCATTCTCATTAGGTTTTTCAGACCCTTGTATTACAGAATTTCCACTTCCACTCCAATGTGGGTTATTCAATATTGATATTTGTGAGTAAAGTACATACTATAATGTATTTTGTTCATGCATACACCCTTTGTATTTTTGCAGTGTAGGTACATTTATAATTATGTAATGTGCAAGTTTCATGTATTTTTTTAAGGTAAGTTAGACATCACTGCCTTATTGAACTAGGCTGCATCATTTTTTTGGCATGTTTAATTATTTATTCCAATCTCTAGTTTCCTTCCATTATTTAATTTACTGATAATTAAACAAGTCATTTGTTTGTCATGCACGTGAGCATTTATTTTGAAATATGGTTGGCATTATCTTTTTGGCTTCATGTAATGCATGTGTGATTGCTTTTACATACTGGTCAGTTTTGTTTGCTCAATTTTTTATACTCTTTTTTATGATAATGTAGCATGGTTGTGATGTGAATGAAAGCAAATTAATCTAGTAATTTTTCTATTATCAAAGGATGGACAATCTTATTAAAATGTTACTAATATCTTGAATTCATTAAATTATTCTTATTATTTATTAAATTGTGTTAAGGTTAGTACATACCATGCCTCAAAATTCTAAATGAGTTAAGCTTCTTACTAACTAAGTATAATAGTAAAATACGCTTAGGCGTATCTTTGAGCATCTGAAAGGGGGGGGGGGGGGTGTGGAATACCCCCATGTAAAATGGGGGGTCCAGGAATGTTGAAAAATATACATCTTAAAATGACGTTTTGAAGGTGTTCTATTTTGTAATGGAAGGTGATCTATAGGTGTACTATGATCATGTGTGAAACAAAACATTTTTACATTTTTTTATCAATTGGGGGTGTTCTACCCCCTGGATAAGCCTATGAAAATATGTACTTTGATTTGGGCAAAATCCAATTACAGAATATTATAAAAATGTGGGTAATACATATTTACTACTACTAGTAACTACATTTAGCTTCAAGTTATTAATTTGAGCTTAAGATGAAGAAAGCTTCATTTTACTTCATGATTCTCGGTGAGAAAGTCAGGGTCAATGATGGCTGCATACTCAGCACTGGAATTAGCTTTATGCATCGGGTATTTAGCTAAAAGATATTAAGAGTGTTCCATCAAAATATTAGCCTTCTTCATGACAAACTTTGTTCGGATGCATTTTTTGTTGCGTGAGGTGACTCTTGAGTAAAGCCTTTAAAAAATTATTTCCTGTAAATTGGTGCAATTAGTCATGATTGTTGCTAAAAAATTTTAATCCCCATTTTTTTGCCTGACAAATAGGATGTGGAAAATCTTTGTACCATTGTTTGTTTATTTTTTATACCACTGATATAGGTCTTTAGAAGAATTAAGGGTGTTTAAAGATTTTCCCCCAATTTCTAAAAAGATCATTAATCATTACAGGGGATTTGCTTGGCAGTGAATTTCCTTACTCAGTGTAATGTAATAGGGGAAAGTTCTCTGGCATCTAGGGATAGTAAGGTGTAATTCCCTCCAATTTTTCCTACTCATTATTATTATTAGTTCTCATGAGAGGTGAAAAAACTCATGCTATGTAAACAATGTTTTCATCGTACTCCGCTAACTTGTTTCTTCCCCCTTCTAATTCCAAACCCTTCTTCCACTAGTGGCCAAGTTTTATTGACAATCCTTTTTTTTAAACTTGTTGCCTGGAAAACTGTCAGCAGATTGAAATCAAGAAATAGATAATTTGAAATGACGGATAAAGCTGGGCTGATGTCTACCTTTCTTTGAGCTAATCCTAATAATTCTCTTGTGCACGGAAGGTACTGGATTGATTACATTGGAATACGAATCTCTCCTGATCATAATACCTAAACTAAGTTGGGGAAATTGAAGAATGATAAAATATCTTTAGATTTTCTAGATTACATTTTTTGTGGACATAAAAAATTTCATTGCTCAGCTAACTTTCTGCCCACTTCTACCTCCAAACCCATCTTCCGCTAGTGACACTGTTTTATTGGCAATCCTTTTTTGAATTTGGGTGCCTAGAAAACGGTTGATCAGTAGATTGAAATCAGGAAATAAATCAGTAATTTGAAATGACTAAACTTTCATCATGGCCGACATAATGAGGAAAGCTAGGATGATGTCCACCTTTCTTAGAGCTAATCCTGATTATTCTCTTGGGCATGGAATATACCGGATGGATTACATTGAAATAAGCACCTCCCCAGATCATAATACCATAACTAAGTTTGGGAAATTAAAGAATTATAAAACATCTTTAGATTTTCTATATAACATTTTTGGTGGGTATAATAAAATTTTTCACGGGGAGATGCAAATATTTATTCATTGCACATAAATGACAGTGCTACTTAAAATTTGGTTGAAAGTCACTCCATAAATAACTTATTGTATCAACTCTAACCACTGATACATTTGCTGCAAGAAATACAGTTTCACATCATCAGGGCTGTCCCTGGGGATTAAGGGGCCCTGTGCTAGCGAAATTCGGGGGGCCCCATAACTTTGCATTCCCTTATTTTTCATTATCATCCCTTATTATCATCTTTTAAGCATACATATTTCATGGAAAGAATGAAATTAACCTACAATCTGGCAACTAGTTTCAAGAAAATTACATTGCGCTATGTAGTGGTACTTTTGGGTAATAGGCAGGTTTTGCCACGCCGTCTGAAAGATACAAGCCCGGGCGGGGCCCCCATAGGCGTGGGGCCCAGTGCAGCGACACCTGTCGCACTACCCTAGGGACGGCACTGCACATCATGATAACGTAGATTCCATTCTAAATGGAGATTATTGCAGATGAATGAGCACATGAATATGGTAACATATTCATGTGCTCATTGAAAGAAACATTGGTTAAAATTTCCATCCTTTTAATTACCACCGACCAAGGTGTTTTATTTTATTTTAAAGAAAATGGTACACATACAGCAATGTTGCCAATTCAAAGTGCACTTATAAAAATCACTAAGAGACGCACGTTAACAACTAAAAATCAAACAATAACAAAAACCACAAATCCAAGATGAAAGCAATTTGTAGATTATTGACTATATTTTATAGTTTTTTTTTCCGAAAATATGAGTTGAGGCAAAGTCAGTGAAATTTTTAGGGGATAGAGAAAAGGGGTCAATGTCAGTAGGGAGAGTGAATTTTTTCGGGCGGAGAGACGGAAGAAAAGAGAACGTTTAATTAATGATAATCTGGGTGTGGGCATGTGGAGTAGTGAGTTAGTTCGGGTAGGACAAGAAGGTACTCTGATATTGATGAAAGAAATAAGATCGGGACTGTCTAAGTAGGAATTAATGTTGTTGTAAATTAGTTTTATGTCTGATTGAAGTCTATGATGGGAGAGACTGCTGATAGAGAGTGAAGATAATATAGCGTCCGTGGACGCATTGCAGAGATTTGGGTTTCTATATTTCACAATTTTTGCGAAGAAGGTCGTAACACTGTTTAGGGTGGCAAGATTTGTGGCAGCTGACATTGACCATATAGGGGAGCAAAAAGTGAGTACCGGAAGAACAATGGATGTGAAGTAGGACTGCAGTGCTTGTGTACAAGTGATATCCGTGAAGCGGTAGAGAAGACCTAAAAGAGACATGGCTTTCGATTTAATTGTTTGAATATGCTCACCGAAATGAAGTTTGTGGTCCACGATAATTCCCAGATCTTTGATGGAGGACATGCGATTCATAGATGCTGAATTTATGGTGTAGTTGAAATTAATAGGGCTTTTCTTAACAGATATTGTCATGGTGCTGCATTTTTTTGTAATTTAATTTAAGCTGCCAGAGACCGCACCATTCTGAGGTCTTAGATAAGGCATTCTGAAGGAGATAGGAATCGGAGACATTGTTTATCTGTCTAAATATTTTTCAGTCATCTGCATAGAGTAGGGTATAGGCTTGGGAAGAGAGGACTAGCGCGGCAAGATCATCAATGTAGATATTGAAGAGGTATGGTCCGAGCACGCTACCCTGGGGCACTCCGGAAGTAACGTTTGACCAAGTAGATGAAATGAAATGAAAAGCCAGACAATAATACTCGCTGGGTTCTGTCACTGAGGAAACTGGGCAATAGACTTAGAAAGGTGCCATGGATATTAAATCTCTGGCTGAGTTTATGAAGAAGGAGTTTGTGGCTTAGTGTGTCAAAGGCTTTAGAGAAATCAAGAAAGATGGCGTCAAGATGAGATTTTATGTTTATTGATTTCGACAGCATGATGCTGTAAAACTGCTAAATTTGTTAGGCAAGATCGACCCGGAAGGAAGCCGTGTTGATTGGAGGAGAGAAAGGGAGAGGTAAAGTAATAAAGCCGGTTTAGAATGATCCTCTCACAAATTGAGGGAAGAACGGCAAGTAACGAAATGGGACGGTAGTTAGAGAGTTCATTTTTTGGACCTGATTTGTGAATAGGAATAACATTTGCTATTTTCCATTGGGAAGGAAATATGCCAAGGGAAAAGCAATGATTTAAAAGAAGGGTTAAAGGAACCGAGAGAGTGGGAGTACAGTTGCGTAGGAAAACAGGGCTGAGAGGCACATAATCCCATCATGAGGGTGTAGTTTTACAAATATGTATCTCTGCCTTATCTATTGTAATATTGGGGGCTGGGGTAGGAAGTTAAGAAAAAGGGGGGTTGAGGAAAAATAAGGGAAGGTTATATCTATCTACCTTGAAGAAAGGAAAACACTCAGGTTAAAATTTCCACACTTGAAATTTACACCGACCAAGGTTTCGGCATGTTATGCCATCTTCAGGGCACCCAGCATGATGGCATATCAAGTATGCTGAAATACTAACATCCAATTATTTCATGGCTCATAGCCATAACATTTGGCAAGTTATGCCATCATCAGGGCACCCTTGCTGAAACCTTGGTCGGTGGTAATTAAAAAGGAAGAAATTTTAGCTATGATGTTTCTCTTTTTTCAAGATAGATATGCATCTACTAAGTCAATTCCAACATTCCTGCATGCACTCATTTTCACTTTTTTGTGATGAAACCACAGGTGTAAATAGTTAAAATCACATTACATGTCCTTTTTTTATAGAATCACAAGATGAACTAGCTTATAGCATGGTGTGATATCATTAGCATAGGTGAGACCTTTTGATATTTAGAAAAATGTTCTCATACAACTAAAGATGATGTTGAACTTAAATCTTATACAGAATGCATTTTCTGTGAAAAAATGCAATGAAATTCATAGAGAAAATGCAAACGTTTTAGATAGAATTATTAAATTTTTTTTACACTTATAAGGTGATTTAGGCAATAGAATATTAGAATCAGTCTGACCTGTTAGTATTGCAAAAGTAAGAGATCTGTGATGTTAAAGAAGTGGTGCCGGAGAAGTGAAAATGGTGACAACAGCCATTTCTCTCTCTTGGTTGGCTACTGGTTCTACAGATATGATAACGTCTCTGTGACTTGGGGTAAATAGGCTAGAAACATATCTTTACTTGACTAGAAAGTAAGAGAGGTTTGATATCTTTGTTAACAATTGATTTAAGGCTCTCAAACTTGTGGGACAAACACCGCCACCACTGAAAACACACATAGATTGTGTGTCTTCAGTCCCACTGATAAGGCTACCGGGAATGGTGGATGTTCATGTGCACATGAGGGATCTGGGTCAAAAGCACAAGGAAGACTTTGCTAGTGGAAGTGCGGCAGCTCTAGCAGGAGGAGTGACGATGGTTTGTTGCATGCCCAACACTTCACCACCTGCCATTGATTCAGAATCCTTCACTGCTCTTAAAAAGGTGAGTGGTTATTTTTTTCCCAATTGATTGATTGCCTTCTGGAGCTTTTGCTTTAATTTCCCTTGTTGTTATTCTCATTAACACAGTTTCATTTTATATTTCATTTTGACATTCTCATGTCTTGGGCATTTTGTAACACCCATTCCACATATTCATGAAGGTGCAAATGACATCTCTCATCAGTGACATTCACAAATAACCAGCCAACCAGTTGTGGGACTTCCTTCCTCTGATTCAATTGTACTTCTATTTTCAAAGGCTAATGCAGAGTTTGATCACTTAGTAATACTGTGATTATATAAGCTACATAAGTGATAAGGTTCCTGTGTAGCTTAATGGAATTGGTACAAATCACTAAATGAATTTGTACTGTGTTTATTCCTCACTTTTTTTCAACCATGGCTTTGTCAATCATTTTCATTACCTTGACTGAAACCAGGTCAGAAATAAAAGTGTGGTTTTTACTAAGTACATATCTATTTGTTTAGTACTGTGATTATTTTCAACTGATGATTTACGTAACTCTTACTGTGGAATTTTAGCCAATTTTTTTGAGTGCTCTTTTTCCCACTAGTTTTTAATTCCTCTGGTGTTTGTTAACAGGCAGCTGCTGCGGGAGCCTGTTGCGACTATGCCCTCTTTGTTGGAGCATCGGAGAACAACCAAGAAGCTATTAAATCTCTTGCACCAATGGCTGCTGGATTAAAAATGTACCTAAATGACACTTTTACCACACTGAAGATGACATCCATTTCCCATTGGATGAAGGTTTGTGTTAATTATAATGCAGTGATCACCAGTACATTGTTATCCTAATGCATGTGGAATATTGGTCATAATTTTTGCTATGCCATGGTTTTAGTGAAACAAAGTCAACTTGGACAATTTTCTTGCCAACATTTTCATTTCCTCATTATTTATGGGGAAAATTTATTATCCTACAAAGAATTGTGTGTGCAGTCACACCCATGAGTTCAATCAAGCCACGCTTTGCAATTAACTCTTTGGTTAATAATTACGAATGCACTGCTGGAAACTACACAATTTTATCATGTTCGCAATTTGTTTAACTTTTTTTGAAGTTCCAAAGGCACAATCACATTGCTGCATACACATTACTCCTTGAGGAAACACTAAGGCCAAGGATCACCCGTCGTTGCGTAGGTGCAATGAAAATAAGGTTTTATAAATCGTCACTATGGATGCTGATTACAATTTCCTTGCGAAGTGCCCGAAAATTAATGTAGATAAAAATCTTAAGTTAAACATGTTGATGAGAACTTGCAATCGAAAGTTCCAATGAGTATGTTAAACTCTTACGTTTTCCTTTCAGTTGCAGAAGAAGAATAGTCAGGAAATATGTCGACGTCAACCATTGGCTAATCTTTCCTCATAATCTCACGTTGTATAATCAAGCTAGCATAAATCAAAACACGTTCCGGTAACACTGCACGTGTAACAATGTGCCTATGTATGTAAGACGCCACTATCAAAACCGATTAATCGCTCGCAAGAAAAATTGATCTCACTGGTCGAAGGCAAGACCACACATTACTGACCTCGGTAGAATTTCAGAAACAACAAAAATCGTTGATTGTCATGATGAAACGTATTCAGGATATAAGGAGTCTGATGCAAGTTTTCAGTAGATGTCAACTATAAATTAATTTCTGAGGTGATTCAAGCATGAAAAGGATAAACATACGTTAGAACGTAAAAAATATCTAAAGTACGAAAATTCTGACGGGATATCTCAGAGACATCCATGGGACGTATTCAGGATATAGGGAGTATGATGAAAATTTTTAGTAGATGTCAACTATAAGTTAATTTGAATGAAATTAATCAAATGAGTTCTCTGCATTGTTGTAGATGTAAAAATTAGTAGAAGGGAACTTATGATAAAGCTGGTGCTGTGGTAAGGTTTTTTTTTATGCTCAGGCATGGTATATGATGTTGCTGGTTTCCTTATTCTTTGATGTTTTTCTTTTAGCATTTTGAGTCTTGGCCTCATTCTCACCCAATTTGTGTCCATGCTGAGGGACAGACTTTGGCGGCTGTGCTAATGTTGACTACTCTGCATAAGCGATCTCTGCACGTGTGCCATGTAGCTACCAAAGAGGAAATTGAATTAATCAAGCAAGCCAAAGAGAAGGTTGGTTTGAACTCTCATTCCATTTTTATTTTCTGAAGTAGTTTGTGACATAAATTAATTCTATATTTGATTATATTCAAGAGCTCTGCTTGTGTACAAACCAAACTGTACTATGTGAAGTTGCATTATTATTTCTATTCTGTAAAAAGTTAAAGAAATTAATTAATTATAACTGAAGGTTTTGCTGATTTCTGTGTTAACCCTCATGTGGATTCACTGCGCCTTAGCGGCGCCCGTGGTTTTAAAAATGATTTTAAAATTTTCCATTCGCATGGATCTTTCTGAAACTTTCAGTAGTCTATTTTTTCTACTTTCTTAGATTAAAAATATATTTTTGTGTGTATAGTGTGTATAATTTTCATTTTATTGGCCTCTAATGAAAAAAGTTACGTCGTTGGATTTACGGCGCCGCAGCGGCGCCGAGAGTTTCCTCGTTGCAATGTCGGGGACTGCACTCTCAATACTAAGTTAAAAGTTATTATGTTTCGTATGACATGTTATCTTCTATTTATAATCATAATATCCAAATGTTTAAAGTTTATAAACAAAATGAAATTGTTTAACAATGGGAAAATTTTGCTATGCCAATTTTGCTTCGTCTTTTATCTAATAATCATAATTTTTGCCTGTTTATAATGTTCATTGACAAAACTTCATCTTTTTGCAAGAATAATTCTTATACACTCATGGAAAGCCTAAGGGTGTTTTTTCCATGGCCTTCGGCATTACTTTTTTTGGGTAACTTCTCCGCTTCGCATACCTGCTGTGGTGATGGTCACCTTTGGGGACATCCCAGGGCTACTATGTATAGAATTGTCCAATCAGCAATCCCAAGAAAATTTAACCACAATTTATTCTCAGAATTCATACAATAATGCCTGTTTACCTTCATGTGGAAATTTCCCGGTGAATGTGTAGCTGAAGCTTGGGAGACGATTCAGAAGTTTGCGATAGCGACTTTCAACATTATTTTTTTTCCGGACTCTCACTCACTGTTGATAAGCAACTGATTGGCTTTCGTGGGCGTTGTCCTTTCCGACAATATATTCCATCAAAACCCGATAAATATGGTGTGAAGATATTTTGGATTAACGATTCGGCAACAGGCTACCCAATGGGGGATTTACCTTACCAAGGAAAGGAGAACGTAGTGATAGCAGCGCCAACCTAGGTGAACGTGTAGTGGGAATGCTCTGTGCCCCATATTTTGGCTCCAATCGGATCGTAACCTGCGATAATTTCTTCACGACCTTGAAAATAGCACTGAATTTGAAAAACAGTGGTCTAACACTCCTTTGTGGAAACCTTTAGTAAAAACCACAGTGGAAACCTTTAGTAAAAACAAGCCCTCTCCAATGTGAGCATATCTGTAGTGTAGTGCATGATTGTGAGGCTTCACCTCGTGACAAGCATTAGCGATGTATGCTAACTTGATGTTGATGAATACTCACCCCCTGCCACACACCCCTGAGGTGGCTTGCCGTGTATTTTGTAGATGTAGACGAAGCCCTACATTCCATCTAATTTTTTACCAACTCGATCTCAACCGGAACTTTCTTCCATATTTGGGTTTGGGTTCACAAAAAGCCTAACATTGGTTTCGTATGTCCCTAAAAGAGGAAAATCTGTAATACTGATGTCATCAATGCATCATGATAGTAGAATTAGCGATTAAACCCACAGCAAACCAGAAATCGTGTTGCATTATAATGAACGAAAGGAGGTACAGATTTGGTGGACCAAATGGCGCATTCATATACATGCCAAGGAAAAACCAATCGATGGCCATTTGCCTTCTTCATGAATATTTTAAATGTAAGTGGCATTGCTGGCTTCATTTTATTTACAACCTTATACCCCAACTGGAATAAAAAGAAGCTGGAAAGAAGAAGAATGCATTTGGAACAACTAGCAGAGGAATTAGTTCGTCCGCATACATTGA
Source organism: Pyrrhosoma nymphula (assembly GCA_963573305.1). NCBI lineage: Eukaryota > Metazoa > Arthropoda > Insecta > Odonata > Coenagrionidae > Pyrrhosoma > Pyrrhosoma nymphula. The sequence continues at coordinate 10,910,352 of OY754337.1, forward strand.
GATGGCTACAGAATGCAAAGACAAAGATTTTGAAGCGTTGGAGGTGGGGAGAAGTTCAATCAGTTTTTTGTGGGGGGAAGAAAGTAGGCGGAGGATGGCGAATAAGGAAGCTTAGTGGGAAAGTACGGATGGTCTCAATGTTTGGGTCAGTGCAATGCTACGGAAAGAAAAGGTGAGGGGGGTCCACCCAGCATGAGGGTATTTTGGTCACCCCAGAACACTACCTCCTATTCCATCGGTCCCTCACGAAGCGCCCGACCGAAGAAAATAGACGCCATCGTATTCCTTGGTTTTTCCATTTCCTGCTCCTTCTGCCTTACCATCTACAACCCAGACTTCTTAGAAATAATTATGTTGGCCTTTCCCACCAATCCAGAAGCAAAACCTCATCTGCCGCATTCCCCCGCATCACTTTTACCTGTCCATCTCTATGGAGACATCCTCAGTAAGGGAATGGGCTCCACTGTAGGCCTAAAATACCGGCTCTTCTAGCCCCCCTCTAATTCGGCGCTGGAATCTTTGACGCGTCCCTGATTGTTCCACATTCCTCATATTTCACAACCCATCTGACTTTATTACTTTCTTTTTTTTAGAAATTGCAGGATATAAGCTCCCAGAATGTCCATTACATATGCCTTGATCGTCAGAATATAGCACTTAAAAATCACGACGGTATCACTCGTCTCTTCTCACTCCACCTACCCTTTTTCAATTATTAACGTTTAAGAACTCAGGCGTCTGCAAACACTACAAATATTTGTATGGACGTAGTGAAGTAAAATTATTTTACATGGACCCATCTGTCTTTTATTCGAATCTCATTTTTAGTATTTGGATGAATAAAAAATAAAACAATGTGCACATGATAAAGCGGAGTTTATCCAGCATTGCATATCAGAAAAAAGATTTAAAACAATTATTACACATTAAATTAAAACCTTCAATTGAAAATAACTATCTAAGGGACAATAAAAAGAGAGTATTACGACAACAAATGGTAAAGAAAGCAGTGTTAAAGATTTTTAGCAATAACTTCTGTAATAATGGGATAAATCTAGCAAAACATGGTAAAAAATAAAGAAAATAGAAGTCACTAGTATTATCAATCAGAAAAAATGCTAAGAAAGTCCACGGTTGAAGGATAATGGCAAAATATAACGCGGCGCCGCTGCGGCGCCGTAAATCCAACGACGTAACTAAATTTGTAAATCCATATGAGGGTTAAACTAATTTCTTCTTTGCTAATCTGTTTTAAGGGAATGGCTGTGACATGTGAGGTAACTCCTCATCATCTATTCCTGTCTACAAAGAGCTGTACACCAAATGATCCCCTTACCACTGTTTGTCCGAAGATTGGAAGTGAAGAGGATAGGCAAGCTTTATGGGACAATATGCAGTACATAGACTGTTTTGCAACTGACCATGGTGAGTGAATAATTAATTATGATTAGTAGTCCATGTGGACAAGTTTTGAGCAGTATCATATCATTATCCATCCTAGTGGAACATTGGTATTGTAACCTACTCCCCAGTCACATTTTTCTTTCTTATTACAATAAAATTAAAAAAACATTTGCTATTACACAAACACATAAATAAAAACACTTCGTTCAACCATTGAAATAGCATAACACATTTTTTATGAAAAATGTAAAACTTTGTATTGGCAACAACAATATTCAGAGCTTTGTAAGTGATATATTGGGCCCAATTTACAATATTAATCTTTCTGCTCCAATCTAGTTGCATTTAAGTTACTTTTCAGATAAAACAATTTTAGTCATGGTGGTTATTATATTTCTTTCATTCTTTCTTTCCTTTACTGTCCTTAAAGGCTACACTTATCGTGCATTGGGAATTCTGCTTCTCACGGCTACGGGTAGGGGCTTGCGTTCTCTCTCCTTCCTTATCGTCACATTCATGGGCCATTTTTGTTTATCTTTTGGATCTCCGGCCTGATTCCTTCCTGGCCTTTCTATAAAGTTTCTGGTTCCTCTTTCGTCACCTTGATACAGCCTAGTCTCCTCTTCCTGCTGCCTTTATCACCAGACTTTTGTACTTCTTCCCTTCGCATGCCTTTCCGATCTTAGCTCCTCCACTTATCTCTGCTTATTGTTATCTGTCCTCCTTCTAAGCATCCCCCGTTCCCAGTGAGAAATAGGTGGTGGAATCAACGTGGAAATTCTGGTGGAGAGTAGGTGGAAATATAACGTGGATACCATGTGATTTTGGTCGTGGGATCAACATGGAACGCACGTGGAAATTTGGTGGATATGTTAAGGAATAATATGTTTTCCAACGGAAAATAAAAAATTATTATTATGACCATTGTGCATGCATTGCTTGCAAAATTCACGGCTGATTTGGATTCAGATTCGACCGAAAAAAAAAAACTCCACCGCCCGGGCGCGAACTTATATTGACTCGTACGTTCTAGTGCCTTAACCCACTCGGCCACAGCAATTCTTGGGATAGTGTGGGTTATGCAAATAACTTAATTTCCACACATTGATGGCCAACATGGCCGGGAATTCAAAATTATTCTATGTATTCGTGCTTGATCTAGAGTGAACTGTTTACAAATATTTTGTACCAAGATATTAATGTTGATGTTCACAAGTGCTTGAAAATGGCTGTTAGATGCATACAGAAGCAGGTAATATTATCGTTAAGCATAATATTAATTCTAGTTCGTTACCATTGTACCAAAATTGATATTAAAGGCAGTTTTACACGATGAAAGATGTTGTACAAACAAATGTACGTGAGATTGTACGTTTTTCTCAACAAAATTAGTACAGGTTCTATTTTCCATTCAGGCATTCGCACAAGCCTTCATACGCAATTTGCCGTGTTGCACGATACCTTTTGCCTAATGCAGGAGTTCACGGAAGAGTTTGTACAAACAAATATACCGTGTAAAATGGCCTTACATGCTTGCATCTTGAAATAATATATGTTATATGCATAGGTATATAACATATGTTATAACAGCGATACCTCTTCGTAATCGTTTATTCTATCATACATAAATCTAATCCAGTTCCACGAATAACGTTATATGTACATAATTGCAAAATGCAATTTCCGACGCATTTTAACATAACTAGCGCTGTTTCAGAATGATAAACAAAATAAACTATGAAATATCACCAGAGTTATTTTCCACGAAGCAGAAATCACGTTGAATATTTAATATTATTAACCATCACCATAGATCTATCGATCCACTTAAAGTCAACGTGGATCCCACGTTGGTTCAGCCACTCAATATCCACCACCACCGTATTTCCACATATCAATGTGGCATCAACGTGGAACCCACGTTGATGCCACCACCCATTTCTCACTGGGTTACTGATTGTTACTTATTTATGTATTTTCGTCGTCCTGAACTCCTCCAATGTAAATATTGATTTATTTAGGCATCCTTGGTTATCTATTGTCATATTTTACTTTATTACGATTTTTCTCCTATTTATTTGAATAGCGATTTAATTCTGGATTTTGTTTATGGTAGTTTGGTTACAGCATTGAATCAATGTTGATTTTATACAGGTACTATGTTGATGCTACTTCAGTGTGATAATAATCCTCAATGCTATGTTGGTTCAATGATACCTCCCTGCATTCAAATCTCAAGGTAGGAGATAAATGCCCAACCAAGATCATTGATGGCCCCAGAACAATTCTTTGGCCGAAAAATATTAGAAAAGTACCCATGAAGATCAACCCTAAATGTATGGTACCAATGTTTTTTTCCAATAACATATAACCTGTTCCACTCTACTTTCCTGCTATTTCTAGGGAAATGTCAAGCTCGTGTGGAATATAATTTTTAAGGTGAGGATGGATTCATTGATTTATCCTCATCATTTCCACAAAGGAGTACGCTTTCACTTTCAAAGTTGATGCATTGACGCTGTCAATAATTCTACGTAACAGTGGATGTTGACCTGTGTTACATCAATGTAGATATTTTGTTGATCACCAAGAATTAGGTCGATTGGACGTTGATATTCCACTGTGGGAATATCATTGGTAGGTACGAGTTTGTCACGAGTATATAAAGTTGAATATATTTCACTTTTGGGTCTTCTTCCATATCTATTCATCTTTCTGGACATTATTTTGCCTGCATTCCAGCTGGCTTCTTCAGGTCCGTTGAAGTGTATCTTCAGTGGACCCAAAAGTGAAATATCTTCAATTCAGAGACTCAGCGGAAGCCATCACAAACATTAAAACTCCAAGTTCTTAATATAAACCAGAACCCTTTACTAAATCAATTTGGGAATGCTCTACCTATCACAGCGAAGACACGAGGTGAATCAAGTATTTCTTTATTAAAAATAATGGAAAATCAGCATTTTTTATAAGAAATAAGTTTTATTGTACCTTCAATTGTACGATCGAAGCCAGAAAAAGGTGCTGATTAATCCTTAGTTCCTCCCAAATTGCAGAATAGCTGAGTTCACCAACGGGCAGTCAAAAAGTGTGCTTGCATTTTCCATCCGCATTCATTCCATATTTGAACTCAGTGCATTTTGGCAGGGAGTACTATATGTACTGAAGTCACACACGTTGATTGCTCTCAGGCGAGTGCAAATAATTATGTTACTGCCCAAACAACATTACAAAAATTTATTGAATTATTTTTCATTGTTAAATATATTTCTTCATATCACTTACAATTGGTGTAGCAAAGATCCATCTGAGAGAATTTTAACTTCCAAGACTTTAAGGATAAGTCATGGAAAATAATGGACATTCTATCCTCAAAAGTAGTAAGGAAGAATATGTCAATGATTTATCCCTAAGTGCCGGAAGAAGTAGTGACTAAATTGATACAGGAATGTGCTACCGATCATATCAATTCTAAACTATTTTTTGAAAATTGTTTTCATCATTTTTAAGTTATAAAAATCAAACGAAATATGCTTTTTCAGCTATATATTTCCATCTGAAAGATGTTATGTTGTGTCTCCAAATGGGATGATTTGGAGATAGAAATGAGATAGGAACGCTTATTCCTTAACTATCCCCGTATTCTTCTGAAGAACATGTACCTTGTGCCGGCTGGGTATTTTGTATTTTGAGGACATTTGACTGCAATGACATTCTGTTCACAACCTGATCACTTGTTTTAACATTTATTAATATATTTTATCCTGTAAAAAATCATAAATATTCTGCACATTTTTACATTGTTGTTCGGTTTGCTGATTTTTTTGTCGTTATCTTCCATAGCTCCTCATCTTCTCTCAGAAAAGCATTCTGGTTATTGTCCAGGCTTCCCAGGATTAGAAACAGCTTTGCCTCTCCTTTTGACTGCAGTTCATGATGAGAAACTGACCTTAGAGGTATGTATTATCAAGAGAAATAATTATGTCCCTTACTATGTCTAAGTATTTTCCTCCTGTCAGTTTGCTTCTCCTGAACATTTGCATCACCCATTTCGCAATAGCCTAGATGGTGCCTATGGATGGATAATGGCTCTAATTTTTTCATCCTTACAGGATCTTGTCAGTCGTTACCACCACAATCCTATTCGCATATTTGGTCTTCCTCCTCAACCTGATACATACATTGAAGTTGAGATGGGGAGAGAGTGGAGGATTCCTGAAAATCCTGTTATTCCAGAAAATGTTCAAAAACCAACAGTTGCTGAAAAGATTACAATCTCTGGCTCGCTATCCAAAAAGTTGACAAAACTCTCAACTAGTCCTGTTGTGGTGAATGGTATTAGTGGTCATGATACAGTGAATGGAGAGACTGATGGACTGAATGGGGACGTGTTAGAAGACAAATTAAATACCAATAAGGTATCAAAATCAATAGAGATAAATGGACTACAGCCTGAAATAATCAATGCTACAAAGGCTCCGAGTGAGTTGAAAGTGGGACTATGTGATGCGAATAGCACTGGTTATTCCAAAGCTCCCGTGAAACGAAATGGTAATTACCTTAGTGTAATGTCTATAAACAATATATATATGTTGGGTTTTTCTTGGCATGGATGCTCTCTGGTATTGTCAATTATAATAATACAGTAGAACCTTGTCATAACGTTACTTGATGTAATGTAAAATTTGATATAACGTCAGTTGATGGAAGGAACTAATGAAAACCCTATCTTTGCCAATGTAAAAATCTTGATGTAACGTAAAATTTGATATAACGTTATAACGTAAAGCCGTCGAGGCACCACCAGACGTCGTTACTTCATTATTACGCAAACAGGATTAGTTCCCGCATCGAGTGTGGATGGCACTGAAGTAGTGAGGCACGGGGAATACTGCCCGATTCAAATCTGCGTACGAGGATTTCTTTAATTGAATTGTGGATTAATAGAGAACACTAAACCCATTGAATGTGATAAAAGTTTATAAATAACATAACCAGGGGTCACTGTGACAAGTAGAACACATTTTAGAGGTTACTCAATTTATCACGTAAACAAGAACAGTTGCATGGCAAAGAAAGACTCTTTTTCAAACAAAACACTGGTGGAGGGAAATACCATGGAGTCTTTCTCTATCTCGAAGCTACCGATGCGGTAGCTTAAAATTTTATACCAAACCGTACATATTCTCTTACTCGATGGAATTTTCTCAAGAACGTAACAGGAAGTTGAGAGGATTGGCGAAAGGCGGTTATGGGAATATTTTTAAAGCAAATTCACAGAAATTCCATTTCTGGTGACGTCATTCTTAGAACCAATAGAATAGCTTGTATCAATGTTTTTTTCTTGGATAAAATTGGTGAAATCTGTTTTAAGGCCATGTTAGACAGTGAAGATGTTCATGCATCGTGTTTTGTGAAACATTCCACGCATTAAAAATTATGCGAGCAAAATTAGAACATTTTTTATTTTTGCCCGCATAATCTCGTGAAAAATCACATAATACGAACGCACAATGTCCATCTTGGCTATTTTGGTTCATTGAAATAAGATTGTTTGAAACTATATTTGGGAATTAGGGTTCATGTCAATGACGTTTTGTGCTATTTGCTCTCGTCAATTACCCATTGCTTCAAATCATTTAAATAATATACGAAGATGACGGATTCAAAAGAAATGCTAAGGTGATACTTATGTAACCACGGCCCTCAAAGTATCCTATTATGGGCTAGAATCACGCTACCTACCGAAGATGAAGAAGGTAAATCTTGCTTTCCGTCAATCCAGCTTATACCCTTTTTGTGAAAAACTCCTGTAAGTGGTGAAAATGACTAAGCAACCCAGTGAAAGTGTAAAGAATGTGCATTTAAGAAATGTAAGGAGCATACTCGTGTGTTGGATAGTTATAGAAAGATAAGCGTTTGAAAACGACCCATATTTAAGCAGGGTATTTGGAGGCCGCGCTTCGTGAGGCTACTGTGGTAGCTTATTGGGGCTATGGAAGTACATACCTTCATGACAGTTACAGAATAGTGGTAGGAGCCTAATAAGCTACTAGTAGCTTTCTGCTAGCTCTTTCTCTGGTAGCTGCCATGATAGAGAATACTGATGGGAGTAATTAGCTTATTGAAGCATCTTTTCGCCAGAAAGCTCCGTAGCTTCGAGTTAGAGAATAGACCCCCATGAAGCCGTTAAGCTAGACAGATATTTAAATTACACCATGCATTGCATGCATTAAATTGGTATTGTATTGTATTGTTTCTACTTCTTCCTTGAGTAATAAATATTGATTGCATTTCCAGTTTCCATTCCCCAGCTGGCAACACCAACGAAAGAAAGAGCGTTTCACAGCAAGAGTGGTTGGAGTCCTTTTGCAGGTAAGATGCTGGAATTGCCTAATAATGATAGGTACTTGCTGTTTTGTGGACATTCTCTAAACTCTGTGAATTTATTCTTTGGTTTAGGCATGGTTGTGAAAGGTGCTGTTCATAGGGTCGTCCTGAGAGGTGAAGTTGCTTATGTTGATGGACAGGTGAGTAGAGAGCAGTTGACAGTGTTAATGTGATGTTTGGCCTTATTCAGTTGTGCATTTTCTCGAGTGAAACACTTTGCTCTTCAAATGTGTGTTGTGCAAGACCATTGACATTTAACCTGAGGCTGAAAATATGTAAATTATATCATATTGAGAATGTAAATATGAAACCAATAGAAACAAAGCCCATTATCTAATAGCTGTGAATACTTTTTTTAGATGGATATTAGGGCTTCCTGACGATTAGGTTGAAGGTAGATTTTATGTGTTTCACATCGGATTAGGCTGTCTGGCTTTTAAAGATTTTTAATGATTATATGATACAGTTGACCCTCGCTTTACAAATGACATTATGATAGGTTCAATCTATGAATGGCCTGATGAAGATATGTTGATTCACCTACGTCAACCCACTTAGTCACTGGTCACTTCGTAGCTCGGAGGTGTGGCAATAAGCTTAACCTCCATCCCTGGGATTGTTTGAAGCTTAGGTTGTGGTCACTTGCCTTGCTTATAATTTGGACTTAAAATGTTTGATATTGCGAAATTATCATGTATCAACAATTGAAGATAGGCATCATTTTCATATCTAGGGGACTTATTTTGTGGGTGTGTCAAGAAAGATGGTATTGTTTCAGGTAACTATTGCATTATGTGTTGAAGACCATCCTGCCATAACCCTTTTCAATTGATGAGTTGTTCTCGGGTTTGCCACCGGGTTAGGCTTTCCATTATTGCCGACGTTTCAGCAGGAGACTTTCCTGCCATTTTCAAGGCTGTGGGTGCGGACAGTCTTGGTGTTCCAGTCTTTATACTCTGTTCCTCCCACCGTGGTCTCCGTTCATTGGCTATCCGTTCCCACCAATATTACGGTTTCCTGCCTTTTTCAAGATAGGGTTTCAGGTACAGCTGAGGCGGAAACCCTATTCCCTGTTGAGATTGTTGGTTGTGAGCCGGATCCGAAAGACTGGAACACCAAGACCGTCCGCATCCACAGTCTTGAAAATGGCAGGAAAGTCTCCTGGTGAAACGTCGGCAATCATGGAAAGCCTAACCCTGTGGGAAACACGGGAAGAACTCTTAAGCATCATTCGCCGGGAGAGCCTAAAATCATAATCACCTTTTCAATTGAGTCATTCAAATGGTCATCAAGTAGCCCCAGCCTACCATTTGAATGGCTCTATCAATCAATTTGCGCTTTACATTGCTGAGGTGAGGCAAAGTCAGTTGACAAGCATAAAGGTGGTGGTGTGGTTGGAGATATCGTGAATTTGATTGTAAGAAGCTTATAAGAAAATCAAATGAAAGAATTAAATACTGCATTCTTTTATGCATTCTATGATGAAAATTTCCATCCAATATCTTGAGTGCAAGTAATTTTAAAAAAAGCAAATAAAGAAACACATACACCGAAGTCAATGCTTTTCTTATGGGAGTAAAAGTTAACATTAATGGGGTAAAAACAACCCCAAAAATAGCTTATTTCAAAAATCCTTCCTTAGTGCGCCTATACACCACAATGGGGATATACCCTGAAAGTTTCACGTTTTTATTACCAGTAGTTAGGGCTGTGCGTTGATAAGTGAGTGAGTCAGTAAGTCAGTCAGCCAGGACATTCCATTTTATACATGTATGTATACATATACATTTGTGTGTGTGTGTGTGTGTATACTTTTCACTTCACAAAACAAACAATACATTCACTTTTCATAATAATTACCCTTCACTTATTGTAAAAACATAAGAGAACATACATTCATTAACAAACTTTGTTGACGCATAGGCACTGCCGCTCCTTGACGTGCTCCTCCATGGTCACTCCTTTTCTCTAACTAAACAACGCAGGATGGCTGCATTTAAGCGCGTTCCTTCTCCAGAATCCGCTCCGCTCCCCAAAGAATCTGGATATCGTAGTGAGCTACTCTGATTAACTCATGCAGCGGGCTCAATTCTGTCGCTTATACACTCAGTATTGGGAACACACTCGGCGTGGGTTACCCATCTGACTCCCTCAATATTGTTTTTTTTTCGACATACGAACAATTTGCATTCCAAGAACTTGTTCATAAGTGGAATTCGTTCCTAAGCTAAAAAACAGTAGCCAGGCATCGAAAATTGTAGTTACCATATTTCCCGGCCCATAAGATGCAAGTTTTTGACTCCAAAATCTGCTCTAAAATAAGCCTGCCTCTTATGGGCTGAGGGTATAACTTCTTCCTCTAAGTTATAAGCTGATTCACCGGGAAATACAGTAAAACCTCGTTTATTCGAAATTCAAGGGACCAAAAAAATTGGACTTCGAATTATCCGGGTTCGAACTAAACGTACTTTCCGAAAATTAACGAAAAAAATCCCGTATTTCCCGAGATAATCACCATGTACTGCTATATTTTTTTGACAAAAAGGCAAAGAATATGCACTGAAATGAAGAGTTAATGGACGAAATTCTTCACGTTTATCAGATGCAAGTGAAAGTTGGAGAAGTATGCTATCAGACACGATTACGCGGAAAATAACAAAACAAATGATTTCGGGCGTGTCCAGTAATACCAGGTGTATTATCCAAGTCACCAAAATTTTCGCCATTGCCATTAAAATTTACCGACCTGCTTTCAGCCCATTTCCCCCAAGAATTTGATGAAGATGAAGAAATGCTGCATCATCATTATTCTATCCCTCTGGAAGTCCCTTATCAGTTACGACCGTGAACCAGAAGTACCACAGTTCACTCATTGCTTCCCCACGCCCTTCTCAGGTGGTTTCCGAAAGGGGAGGGGCTTCGGAGAGGGGAGAGAAGGGTAGGGATGGAGTATCACGTCAAGGTCGGCGACAACCCAAAATCCCTTAGCCTTCCAAATGAAGCTAGAGGAAACCCAAGAAAAAAATCACTGACGCAGTGTCGGACAGACAGCAATGCGTGAAATGTGATACTTATGATGAAATGTGATGCTGACTCAAGAAAAAAATATCACTTCACTCTGACTCCCTAACTATGAGCGTCGAGACAAGGGGGGGGGGGAGAGAGAGAGAGATGTGGAGGGGAGAGCGAGAGGTATGCCAAGGATGCGTAGCCGTTCGCTGGACTGCTGAAAGCATCAGCACTCGGCGAGAAGGCCTGAGGAAAAAAGCACTGGACATCCTCTTTGCTCTACACGACCACAGTAATTGTATTAAACTTAGGTACTTGAAAAGTATCCGCACTGAGAGATAAAGGATGCAGCTAGAACTTACATCGAAGCTCATTTTCGTATCACTTCTTACTGTATGCATGGATGAAGTTTGAAGTGAATCAATAAAAATAAAATGTTTTGTGCACATTTCACAGTTTCATATTTGAAATTGATCTATGATAAAGGATTAATCTCTATCATATGTTCTCGATAATTTTTTTTTGTGATCAGAGTATGATAATTATTGTGATGAAGTGTGATTTATGGAAGAACACTTGATGTTCAGCACTATATTCAATATGGACTAATCAGTTCCAATGTTAACACATTATCATCTGTGCGTCATATACACTTGACGTATTGTAGCCCTAATGTAGAACCTCTGGCATAGTGTTGCCATGATGATGATGTGTTAACATTGAAACTAGTTAGTGGCTATCAAATACTGTTTGGAATACATATTACCAAGTGTTCTTCCTTTGAATGTATTCTTCTTGGGTTTCCAATCTGGTAAAAATCTCCATTGTGGCTGACATTTCGATGCTCGACTTGCTCTTGATGCGAGAGTCGAGCATCGAAACATCGGCCACAATGGAGATTTTAACCTGGGTGGAAACCTGAGAAGAATTCATTCATGAGCTGCGCCAGGAAAGCACCAGATCATGTTCTTCGTTTGATCACATGTCAAAATTCCACTATGCTGCCTCCCCCACCATCACATTCATTCTTGTGATGAAATTCATGACTGATATCATGTTGTCATATGATTGATAATTCTAGCTTCCCAAACATTTTACTATACATACTAGGTATATGTCAGTTCTTAACCCTTAATAGATTTCATTTCAAATATCTTTGTGCTTCTCATGTCAAGCAGGGAAAGAGGCTCCTGGCGCATGACTTGCGAAGGGCCAATGGGAAATAAGTGGATGGAGTGTAGCCGCTGAAAAGTTCAGATCAGTCATCCTCAAGGCTCGATTGTGTTGAATTGGTGCTCCTGTTTTCTGTGTTGCTAAACGTTACCACTAACCTTTGCTCGATCCGTTGGAAGCAATGAGCCTTTCACGCCCCAACTCCTAACCCTGCCTCTCACTGTGCAGTTAGGCAACATTCTATTTGAGATCCCTCCCCTCCTGGCATCCTCCCCTGAACTAGGGAGTGGAGATGCTTGGCTCTTCATGAGAACACCAAAGCTGAAGCACAAAGTTTTTTGACATGAAGTGTAATTGATAGAAAGGGAAATCATCTTGAAATAAGTTTAACAAGTTTTTTAATATTCTAAGTGATAAAGGTAAAAAATGAAAAGGAAAAAAAAGGTAAAACATTTTCAAATTTTATTTCTTCTAAATTTGTTGGTACTAACAAATTTAGTATTATTAGTTACTAGCAAATGGTTTTTAAGTGCTATTTCATTTTGTGGATTGGTAATGTTTTTTTTTTCATTAAATGTTCTATGTCGGATAGTATTTAAAAATCATAGTTGTTAATTGTTTTGCTCTTCTTATTAATTGTTGAATCAAAGTACCACCTTGGAAGAGTTAGATAGTGTGAAAAATTATTAATCTTTTTTGATTTAATATCAGGTCCTAATCACTCCTGGTTTTGGTAAAGATGTGCGTGAAATGCAGTCAAAGGGTCTTACTCAGCCAGCTAATTTCATACCTGCTCAACCTGTGAATGTGCAGCAGCCTACTGGAGATGTTTTGAGACAAGCTAAAGGTATAGAAAATTTTGAAAGGCTTAAATGAAAATCATACTCTGTTGCAGATAAGTATCCATGTTTTTCTACATGATTGTTGTACCTTAAAGTGGCTCTTGGGAAAATAGTGGTGAAACTTTTTTAATGTCCATGTTTCAAACAAAGCTCGTTTCCACTTAGGCTTCATTGTGTCATTTCAAAAACAGAGTTATGGTTGGCTAACATATTTGTTGGCTTTTAACATTTTCATTTTATATGTGTACACATTTATTATCGTTCTCCATAGACCAAGATAATTGGGTATCTGGGAGGGCATTCTTATTAACGACATAAAAGGTGTCTTGTATTGCATGCTACATAATTCATCCTTAACTTTCCATTTTTTAAGTATGTATTGCTTAACCTTCATTAAGAATAATTCAAACAGCTGATTATGTAACATTGGGTGAATTGAAGGTATTTATGGAAAGTGATAAGTAGATGGAAGGATGAATCTATAGTGCTGAAGTCAAGAAATGTGCAGCCTAGGGTCACACTTTTGAATAAATTGGTAATTTTTAAGTGATAGTTGGGAAAGCATTACTTCATGGTCAGTTGGGCTTGTAAATAGAGATGGGTCACTTTGAAAATTACCACGGTAATTTTCGTAAATTACCATGGTATTTTTCGTAATTTACCGCGCCCCTTGAAAATTACCGTAATTTTCGGTAATTTTCCAGATTATTCACCCATGTTTGAGATAATTTTTCATACAGATAAATTCCCAACATGTTCTTTTAAACCAATTCCACATTTCTGACGTGTTTAATTATAAATTTAGGAATGTTCAACTCATTTTTGGCATATTTTACTTAAATTATAACATTATTGAGTAATTATTAGTAGAATATTCTTCTTGAAAATTTCTCATACTTTGACAAAAGAAAGCCAGATTGCGTGTTACTGCCGTATTTATTTTTACAATTTTGAGAATTTCTAATAAGTTAATGTTGCATTAGGTATGTTTTAAACATGGTATCCTCTCCCTTTTGCTATTGGCATTCTTATTTAACCATACATTTTCTGTTTAATGCTTAAAACTGAAAAATACTGGAAAATTACGGTAATTTTAAAAAATTACCGTAATTTACCACGGTAATTTACCTCAGATGAAATTTACGGTAATTTTCCCATCTCTACTTGTAAATATACATTCTCATCAAAGGGTGCATACATTTTTTTCATTACTTTAGGTTCTTTCACTCTATATTTCCTGGATAAGGGCAAGCCTTTTTATGTCAATTGATTTGAAGTTTGAACAGTACATACATTAGAATTTTTAATTATTAATTATTCTCAAGTGATTGATTTTTTGTTTCAATACTCTTTAACAAAAGTAGCATGAATTATTAGTGGAAGGGGGTACATCTGTGAAGTGAGTATTTTGGAAAGTGGCTCTTGCTCTGATAAGTTCCATGTTAGTTGTACGGGATAATTATTTATGGGAAGTGTGTGAAATGTTGCTTTCCAAGATTCAAATCAGGGGAAGTAATAACTCTATCGGGATCAGCAGCAGCTAAGGGTTTTCTTTTTTCTGGAATTTTTGAAAGATTTGGGTGCTTCATTGTAATTAACTGCCATACTTTTTGTCATGCTAACTTAGGAAAGAATTACCAAAGTTTGTATCTTTTATAGATGTGTATCCAGTGTTCAGGCCTGATCAACTCAGTCGGCCACCATCGGTGACACCTGTCAGTCAGCTGGAAGTGAGGGACTTGAGGCACCAGTTGCCAGTGTCTGTTGGGGGTCTCATGTTTCAGCAGAGATGTACATCGCCCATTCCGCAGCATGCATTCCAGCCTCTTGTCCCTCAACCACTTGTGCAGTCTCAAATGCAGCCACAGCCTCATGTCCCCTCACAGAGTGTTCCCCTAGCCAGTGTGCCCATGCCAGTGTTACCTCAGCCGCATGTACCTCAGCCTTTGTTGCCACCACCTTCTATGTCTCAGTCTAATCCTGCTCCAACATTCCCGCCTAACACCATTGGAGGTTAGTTGTGTATTATTTACTTGGGCAAAGCCTTGATTTGGGTCTGAGTGGATGACTTCTTGTTTTTCAATGGGGTCCTTTGTTGTCCATGGTTTATATGGCATTCAAGGTGGGTGAAGCAGTATTTGTGGGCCAGTGTGTGTTGTTGGCTTTTTTTCAACCGGGAAAATTTACTTTTGAGTATGTGTGTAGACTATTGGTTCCTAACTTTTGCATACCCCTTGGTTGCCCATTAACCCTTGGTATTGAATTGGCATACCTTTTGGTAAGCTAATCAGTTGGACCCTTTGCACTGAGGGAATATTCAGCTTTTCTCATGTATCCCTATACATACCACCAAGCTCTGGGTTGAATCTGTGAAATCTCTAGAATTCTATGATAAAATTGTTTAAAAATTTGATGCAAAAATAAGATACTGGCGGCACAGTCTTTTTGCAATAAACTCACTCAGTAATCTGTGTGAGACTTGTCCATCCATCATACTGTATAACCTAGATGACCTTTAATTACTGTTTGAGTAAAAGTGGCAGTAATGCATTGGTTGCAACAAATGTTACTCCACTTGCTAGAAACCTTTGGTCATTAAATTATCTTGTTTGGTAAATTAATTACAGCATATATTCATCCTGGATCAGTTATGTCAGCATCCCACAATAGTGGACTTGCTGGTAGGCACATTTTAACGGTGGATACCTTTTCTAAGGAGCAAATGAATGATGTGTTCAACCTAGCATCTTCAATGAGAGCAAATGTGCATCGAGATAGACCATTGGATCACATTCTTAAGGTAAATGAATCATATTAATTTTTATTAAGTTCTTAGTTCTTTTATTAAGTTAGTTAATGACATGGATTAGAATTTGTTCAGGTATGAAATATTTGTCATTTTGACATTTTCCGAGCATTGTTAGCCTGTATCAAATTTGTTACCTAACAATCAAATTGATGGTTGCAAAACAGTCGACTCTATTTGGTACTTCATTTTTTTGTGCTACTGAAATACATATATTGTTGTGATGTGGAAGGTGAGTATGATGACATCCATTATTATCAACATGAATAAAGCCCATTGTAATGGTTCCTTAACCCTTTCACTGCTATGCACGCATATATGCGTTTAGTCAGAGCAGTGCCACCAGGGCTACACTCTCATATATGCATTTGGGTGGAGCAGTGCCATCAGTGCTATGCACACATACGTGCGTTTTATGTGCAAACAGGTTAAAATACCGAAAAAATTATGTGGTACGTGGGGGGTACTTGATTACCCAGCAGTGATGCACACTATGGTGAGCGCTCTCTCGGATGAAGCTTAGCAGTGAAAAAGGTTAAGGAAATGATTCTTGAAGAAAGTTTTACATTTTTCATTCTTGGATAATGGTAGAGTTATTGGATATTTGTATATTGGTAGATTTTCAAGTCCTTAATGGTAAATGTTCCTTTAGAGAATTTGTTACAATACCTATTGCATCTAAATACTTCCTTTATTCACTAAAGAAACCTATTGAGGTGCATATTGACTTTTCAGAAAAATTCATGTTGTGCTGGATTGATGTTGACAGAGTAGGCCCTAAAATATTCTCATTCAAGAGAGAGACTATAAAGTTATTTTGAAATGTATTGCAGTATTTAATTATATTTAGATTAACTTCTAACATCCCTCTGGAGTTATAGTTTAATCAAAATCCTTCCAACATTTAAAATTAAATTGCCATTTTTATATGCAGGGAAAAGTAATGGCTTCAATATTTTATGAGGCAAGTACAAGGACATCATGTAGCTTTGCAGCTGCTATGCTGAGACTTGGAGGCCAAGTTGTTCATGTTGACAGCATATCATCATCTGTCACGAAAGGGGAATCCCTTGAAGGTAAGACCTGGAAGGTACTCTGCATGCCTAGATTTTATTGCTTTGATGCAGTCTGCATTGGCAATGGTTTTCATTTTCTGCTTAGTTACCCCAATTTTGTTACTTTTTATTAAACTGATTTATAAGGTGATGAAGTGTTTTTTCTGTTGGTCATATTTTTATATTTCTTATTTTTTTTATGTGAACTTAGCTGAGTAAATCTTAGATAGGAGTCACCTCAAGTATGCTGAGTGTTCTGTAACTGACCCAAATGATGTAGTTTCCACTTTTTACTAAGGACATCCAAAAGGTTTTTTTTTATCAAGGCTGCATTTTGTACATAGCCTATAACGTTACCGAATTAATTTGGGCATACATATTTTGCTAAATAATTGGATCAACTTCACAATCATACACCTTGCACAATGGTTGACGCTAGTGATTTTAAATCATACTCAGTGTTTCATGTCTTCTTTATGCAAGCTTTATTTTTTGTCTGCTTTGTTTTGACACGATGACTGAGAATTGCTTGGCAAAATTTTGGAACAGTGATACCAAAGATTCTAAACTCAGGGTGGCCACATGTCAGAGAAATGTCAGGTATAAGAGGTTGGCTGTCAGGGAAATGTCAGGGATTTTCATGTCTTGTCTGGGAAACTCGTAGAGGTCGTATCTCTACAAGTGGCTCGGCTCTTGATCCATGTACGTTTTTTGTCGCTGTGATGTATGCCGGGCCACTCATTGCCAATTCTTTCTTTCTCCCTTTGGCTCTGCCATTCCTGGCTACCTTTTCAAATATCTTGGCTGGAAGGCAGGCCTGAAATGATTGGGGATGGGTACCTTTCGGGAAACCACGGAACAGTTGGAAAGTCTCCACTGTCGTAGGGGCGGGAAACTGCCTCTGAGAGGGGCGGGGAACTGCCTCTGAGAGGGGCGGTTCAAACACGACATTGCCGAGATACGCTTTGCTTCTTTGAGACCCTTATCGGGCCAGTGTTGGAGGAGAAAAATACCCCAGTTTGTCATTTGTAACATTTTCGGAGGCTATGCCGGTCTCTCTGTTCACCTGCTCACTGCTGCCAAGTTTCCACTCACGGTTTCTCTCTCACTCGCACATGCCTCTTCAAAGGCGCATCGGGCATATCGAATGTGTCGAACACTTGTGGTGCGAGATCGCGCAGACTGTCATGTATCAGGAAAAATTCGTCAGAAAAAGGTCTAGGACAAGGAGTGGACTCATTGCATTGTAGTTTTTGCCTTTCCAACAAATCACTGGTAAAATTGTCATAATTTCACTGCGATCGACTTATTGCCAGAGATGGTCAGCCAAAAGCTACCTTGGGCTGCCTGGTCGCGTGCAGTCTCCACATTGTGGGGTGGGCTACTTCGATTGTCCGGTGTACAAAGTTCTGGTCATGAATTTTAATCTCTGTAGTGAATTTCTCTGCACATTCACAGAAAATGAGCCAATTAGTCATTATGGAGGGAAAAATAGTCATTGAAAGCTATGTTGCATCAACCATGCATTTATATTTCTTCAACGCTTTTGGAATTATTTCCACCACTTATCCACTGGCCGTTCAGGTCATACTGTGTACAATATGAAGGGAAGTGCCTTGCCCCTTGCACCGCCTGCCTGCCTACCAGCCATGTTTTCTTCATACTGTTCCTTATACATTGCACTTTCTTCTCAGTGTTAGCTACTCAATATTATTATTCCAGGTCAGAGTTTTAATATTGACCTTTGAGTCTCTTTTGTTCTGTAGTAATATGTTACTATTAAATTTTTTACTTTCTACATTTATTTTAAAAATAATGACAATTTATAGTAATGACTTTTGTTTTCTTTCGAAATACACTGATAGCACCTGCATCTCAAATATAGCAATGCATTTTATTATGTATCGTGCCATCATTAAAACAATGAAGTCATAAAAAATCACTGTAAATTTTGTCGACAATTTGTCAGGGAATATCGTGAAAATGTCAGGGGAAATGTCAGGGAATTTCAAAATTAAAACTTTGTGCCACCCTGTAAAATTTTACCTGAGAACAAAGACAATTTCCCTAAAAAACTGGACCAACATCTTTCCTGCAGGATGTTCTGTGATAAATTTTTATGCTAGTCTTAGAAAACTAAATTGTATTATCTATATGTATCTGGCTTTGCACATGGTCATGACAATTTGCATTCAGGGTATCAGTGTGTTGTGTTGATTTCAAAAGATATTAATGATGGTAGCTCACTGCTCCAGGGGGTACTTTACTCTGTTCATCAACCACAAGTATGGACTGTGCTGTGACAACCCTCTATGTCACTATTCAGGGAGGAACTGATTTCTGAGGACTTGATGATTTCTTCCGCCTTGGTCATGGGTGTTTCTGTCAAGTTATGTTGGTTTGGTCACTGAGAAACATAAGCCAAGAGTGGCTTATAGAGGTCATAAGGGCATACAGGACCACCAAAAGCATCCAGAAATAAAAATAGAATAAATTCATTTTGAATGCAGTAAAACCTCTACTTAATGAAATTCAAGTGACCGGTAATTTTCCAGTTCGTTTCCCAGAAGTTCGTTCCACGGAGGGGTTTTGAACATTGCATCGCTCCAGGGGCAACGTAAATAATCCACTCTTGTTCCGTGAATTTCAGGGAATGTGGTTTGCAGAACTCATTTAATAGTAAAATTTTCACAGAGGATCTCATACTTTTATCCTTACTGCTCCCATGCCTTATAAAATACAGTGGAATAACAACGAGCAGTCTTTCAGCAAGTACTGCTAATTATACCATTTTTAATTAATTTAATAGTAAATTTTTTTCTAATGTTTGATGCATTTTCGTTATCTGGAAGTCCTTGTGATATCGCAATCTATATTATATTTGAAATGGTGTAATATATTCTGGATCAAAACTAGATCACTCAATTTCGCTCTGAAGTTACCGATAATGTCAGGCTCGAATATGAGCATACAACTGTCCTTGCAAAGCATTATGGGAAAACATTTTCTTTGGGCAATATATTTCTGCGCAAACAATTGTTTAGTTTTAAAATAATGAGCTTTGAATTTCACATTCTTTTAGCAAATAATTTTGTGATAATTCAAGGCTCAGAAAGGAGGACATGCAGATTGAAAAATGCACCTTTCGCACTCATCTAATCCTTCTTGTGAATTCAGTTGTTTTATTATCCAATGCAGAACTTTCAATACGTGTATATTATGTGTTCACTAATGACATTATACTGTATGAATGACTTGAGCTGGCTGATCTTAGATTAGTGGTTGTATCAGGTTCAAGTGGCCACCCTCTTGCTTCACCGCCATTACTGCGTTTTCCATTCGCTATAGGTCAGATTTTTATCATGCGAGATCCATAGAAAAAACATTAGTAATCGCACTTTATACAATGTGTTTTGTGGCTTTTTTCCTAACTTAATTACCTAAGCAGTAAATATTTTATGGCAAAGTAAAGAAAATTGAACCAATGTCCTGTAAAAAGTGCAGAATTAATTATGAGGTTTTGAAAGTAATAGGAATTTTGATACTCGCCCAGCTACGGGGAGGAAGGGTCGCTTGGAGAAGTTATTGCTCCCCCTCTCAGGGGGGCATGGTTCGGCCACGTTGCCACATCGTCGTAAACTCTGGACTTATAAATTTTTGGCAGTATGATTTTTTTTAACAGAACTGTAATAAAGTGAATTACTGTTTTTAGCTAATTTTCTTTTTGTGTAAGGCATCAAACAGCCTTATTTTTGTTCTGTTCGAAAATCCAGACTCTTTGATATTCCGGACTGGGTCCGGTAACAATTGATCCGGATTATCGGCGCTCTACTGTAGGTTGTTATCAAGTAGCTCAGCAGCAAGCATGATAGGGATTATGCTTGTAAACCACCATGCTCGTTTTGTATGGCACAATGCTGGAAACCTATCATACGAGTGAGTATCCTCGATAGAGATGGGTCACTTTGAAAATTACCACGGTAATTTTCGTAAATTACCATGGTATTTTTCGTAATTTACCGCGCCCCTTGAAAATTACCATAGTTTTCGGTAATTTTCCAGATTGTTCACCCATGTTTGAGACAATTTTTCATACAGATAAATTCCCAACATGTTCTTTTAAGCCAATTCCACATTTCTGACGTGTTTAATTATAAATTGAGGAATGTTCAACTCATTTTGGCATATTTTACTTAAATTATAACATTATTGAGTAATTATTAGTAGAATATTCTTCTTTAAAATTTCTCATACTTTGACAAAAGAAAGCCAGATTGCGTGTTGCTGCCGTATTTCTTTTTACAATTTTGAGAATTTCTAATAAGTTAATGTTGCATTAGGTATGTTTTAAACATCGTATCCTCTCCCTATTGCTATTGGCATTCTTATTTAACCTTGCATTTTCTGTTTAATGCTTAAAACTGAAAAATACTGGAAAATTACGGTAATTTTCAAAAATTACCGTAATTTACCACGGTAATTTACCTCAGATGAAAATTACGGTAATTTTCCCATCTCTAATCCTCGAGCTTGCACTTTGTGAATTGTGTGAAATGGGCTTTATTTACTTCGTTGATTTTTGAAGCAATGCGGGCTTCTCATTTGCATCATATTTCTTAAAGATATCCATCTAGGGTCCCATCGCCCATTCAATGACCTCGCCTCTTAACAATCACTTTTCAGCTGAACGAGTGCAAGTTACTTAATTAAGGTTTCACAGTACTTGTATCTCTTTGAAGAAAACTTTTAAAATGTACAAAATTTCTTGTAGGTGTTACTGAATGATTTGCACCTGAGAATTATTTTTGCAAAATGTAGCAAGATGCTGTATCGCAGTGTCTATGGTAGCCACATTTTGTGCAAAGGGTTTTTTTATTTCTTGTAATGCAAGCTTAGCTTTACGGCAGTTTTTGTTGTTTTTAAATGCATAACATGTGCTGATTTTCTATATTTTCATGTGCCCGTGCATTATTTATAAATTAGTTTCAATTTTTGAATTTCAGATACTGTTGCTGTAATGGCAGGATATACAGATGTTGTTGTTCTAAGGCATCCCGAACCAGGAGCGGTATCGGTGAGTTTTTTTTTACTAGAATTATTATGTGCTTCTCTATTTACATTTATGTAAATAGCCAAAGAGTTTATTTTCTTTTTACATAGTTTTTTGGTTTAAATTGCTAATTTAGTGTACTATATTGAAGGATGTAATTCTATTATTGAAAAAAAGTTTAATGTTAATGTTGGGGTAGTCCATCCATGGAACCAGAGCCTATGTAGGTATTCTATTTTAAAAAAAAAGTAATTGTGCAAACGTAATTCTTTCAAGCCTTACTTTCAATTATGTGGGAATATAAATCATCAAAAATGGAAAATGTTTTAACCTTTGTCAGGCAAGTGATACCTTATCATGCTCTTAATTGCATGGTCCAGTTGGACTAATGGTAGCTTTAGGCACCCTCAGATTTTTCAGATCAATGTTCATTGTTCAAAAATTTTCAATGCAAAAGAAAAGTTCCAGTTGGCTCCAGCTCTTAAATTAATTTTGCTGTCATTCATTGTGTGCTAGTGTCAGTGCCAGTTGCGATGTGACTCTTATGTGAATTTAGCCAAAAAACTAATTTTTTAAATTTTTGGAGTACAGTAGACACCCGCTTTAGGATGTTAATCCGTTCCTCAGGACTGTTCGTAATGTGAATTTTGTCGTAAAGTGAACCAGCTCAGAAGCAACAAAAATCGTTGATTGTTGCGATGAAATGTCTCAGAGACGTCCATGGGATGTGTTCAGGATATTAGGAGTCTGATGCAAATTTTCAGTAGATGTCAACTATAAGTTAATTTCTGAGGTGGTCCACGCATGAAAAGGATAAACATACATTAGAACGTAAAAAATATCTAAAATACTGACGGGATATCTCAGGGATGTCTTAGAGATATCCCAGGGACGTCGTTTGCTGTATGGGTACATGTGTAGTGAAATGTGTAAATGTTGTTGTGATAAAAAATACCAGTTAAAATGCTGTCACAAATAAGGCTTATAATGCTGAATGAAAGCTAATCATAGGTGCAAAAGATCGTCGAAATGGAAAATTTTAAAGGGCTGTGCAAAATCAGCATGCTTTGAAATTCCTAGCCTGCATATTGTAAAGTGAACCCTGAGTAAAGTGGGGGTCTACTGCGTATGTATGCTGTAGTGAAATTATACCAATGAATGTTTGTCTTAATTGGCAAAAACTTGTCTACAGATTACATATTTAATTAGAAAAAAATCCATTCCATTGCTATATCGTAATATAAATATTTTCTATTCTTCCAGAGAGCTGCTTCCCGATGTAGAAAGCCAGTTATTAGTGCAGGAGATGGTGTTGGTGAACACCCAACCCAAGCTCTTCTGGATGCTTTTGCAATTAGGGAGGAGATAGGCACCATCAATGGACTGACACTTGCATTAGTTGGTGACCTGAAGCATGGAAGAACTGTCCATTCTTTGGCAAGGTAACTTATAGCTGATCCACCAAGAAATTACAATTTTAGATCCATGATCATGGCAAAGGCCAATGCCAAAAACCTTTTGCTATTTCATTATCCTTGTCTCAGCACTGCAGGTATGAAGGCTTTTGCAATATGTACAATGTAAAGACTGCGTTCTCTGGTTTGGCACTGAGTGCATTATTCACTGCTAACCCCAATTTTGCCAATATTTCTGCTGGAGTCTTCAGCTTGAAGTGAGGATGCTGAGTTTTGACTGTTCTTGTATAGGGCATGCCTTCCACCGTTCTAAGTTTTACGTACAATGAGACATGGCGTGACTGATGTTCGGGATCCAAACAAGGCAATTATTTTCTGAAACTATGGAGAGAATGCGGGAAATGTGTCACAGCTTTCTTCCACATAGGCCCGGGTTTGAGAGAAAAACTCTATTAAAACTCTTCCTCCGTATAAATCCTTTGCAAGTGCCAGACTCCCTCATCGGAGGTCGTAGCCCAGTGGGTTGAGGCACTGAGCCGGTTATGCTCATATGGTGGATGGAGTTCGATCCCAGGTTGCGGCTTTTTTTTTCTTTCAAATATTTTACGGAATTACTGTAAATTGCCCACTCCCATACATATACAGCTGTAGCAACAATTTTTTTTTAATTTTCAGCCTATTTTCTGGATTTTCAATCAACCTCCTTGGGAGACTTTCGAAACTAATTTCGGGATTCTTGTTCAGCCAAAAAGAGGAATCACATGTTGACAGACCTATTATGTTTAGATTTTGAAAATACAAAGATTCTTCCGTGAATAGGATGGGCTTTTATTGGTCGTGGGTCTTTCTCAAGGCCGTAAACAATGAACAGATTATTACTTTTTAATTAGCAACGATGTACTCACTTAAAATTTCATAGGAGCCCCATTCGAGGAATGAATTCTGTAACTCTATTTCTTGTTCAATAGTGAACATGATATGAGATGGTAACTGTTACCGAGGTTATGTCAAAAATATTTGATTTGATATTGAGACTGCAGTGGCATGGCATTTGCTGCTGACAATTATGTCGCGAGAGCTCGCGACCCAATTGTTGGCATTGTCGTGGAGAACTGGTATACATAATTAGTTTGTTTTTGCGTTCTTCAAAGGCTGCATTGGGCTATTTATGTTATCTAGAGTAGTTTGTTGATTTTGCAGCAATAATAGAATAAATACACCTTATGCATGAGTGCCATAATGTGCCCGTTCTGCATAACAGTCGAAGAGGTGTAACTCCACAGCAACTAAAAATCAGACACATGTTGAAATGAAATTATTGACTCAAAATTGATCCTTCTGTCCAATTCTGCAATAAAAAACAGGGGTTCCCATTTAAGGAAATCAACTTGACCTTGAAATGACCTCTAAGGGGAGTCTCAAGATCAAAGTCAAGGTCATTGTTGGGTGTCCCCCTAAGAACTGTACTACTTGAATACCGTATAAATGCGCGTGTTTGAGTAACCCCTCTTTTTAAGAGTCGAAGTTGAAGAAAAAATTTTGGGGCTTTTTTCCCTCCTATTGCGAGGTTTTGCGGGCCAAACTTCGAACTTTCGGCCATTATCAAAGCCGCTTGCGATATTCTCTTTTAATTTACGAGGCATTTTTCATAGGCATATATGGACCCTGGAGGTAAGTATTCACTTGTAGCCTTAGCCCTGCAATGCTTACATTGTTTATTGCCCTTTGGAATGAGTGGAGTAATTGATATTCATTAAAACAAAACCAATCCAACCTTGCTACAATTTGTGTTTAGTTGGTAAGTGCGGACAGTCACACTGAGCTCTGATTTTTAAATCCTAATTCCCCACCGTTTTCCTAATGCACAAGTCGTAGTTGCTGTGAGTCGCCTTTTAAAATGTGGTTAACTTTTACAAATTATATTTTTCCGTAAATGACGACGAGCGGGAATGCGAACACATTAAATGCAAAATACCCAAGCATCAGCCGCGTAAAAACGAACGATAAGGCGTAGATACGACATCAAAACCTGAAAAGAATCAAACTTGGAAAGAAATCATAACTGTCTATGGAATTTTAAGCATTTATTTTTTCAATATGATCCAACAAAAATCTTCAATGAATGACAAAATAAAAAAATTGCATAATATACATAAAAACAGCTGACTTATTAGTGAGACGGGCATCGAAGTACAGTGGCATGCGCGCATATGTCCTGTCACAGCTCACAGATTTTCCCCGAAAAGACCTTCTGTCCCTATTGGTATGGAATAGTGCAACCTTATCCTTCCTTCATCTTCTAATGCATGATTCCGGCACATCATGCTTTCGTCCGGAAGTACGGTTTCCTACTTCCTCAGCATCTTTGATGACTAAGTTTTTCAGCTGTCGTGAAAGGCCGCAACTTTTTGCCCTTGTTCATTTGGGAACAAAACGGACCTATGGTGGCGTATGCACAAATGTTAATATTCACAGAATCTCTCAGTTGTGCTTAGGGCAGCTGCATACAGTTGAGTCACTCAAAGTTGTCCGATAACAGAAAATGAGAAAGTTAGGGGGGTGGAAAATTCCAGTGCTTGCACTTGTCGCGCGGCCAATCGCTGTCCCCCAATTGCACCCCACACCCTCGCCTTGTCATATAACAAGTTTTTACATGTTTTTAGGCGGCTGCATCACTCAGCTCTCCAGGGACTTGAGAGTAACGCCTAGGCCACGATACGAGCGGCGGTAGGCGAGCGACAAGGTGGCAACGCTGAGTTTCATGTTCCTAATGTTTGACATGGAAAATGCTCTAACTCAGCCATGATATCTACATCTACAAAATACCCCACAAGCCACCTCAGGGGTGTGTGGCAGGGGGTAAACGTGATAGGGGGATAGATGTGAGCGGCATAAATGCCGCTCGCCGCCGATCCCAGACATTAAATCTTTCATGTGCCGCTCTGCCGTTCTACTCATTCTGTGCCAAAATGTCGGCAGAGAACATTTTGTCTAATGACAGTATATACCGCCATTTCTGATTCTGAACTAATCTTAGGTTGAATCACCGCTCGTTTAGTGGCCACTACCGCCCTGCCGCAATACTACACTTCCATCCGCCGCTCATATCGTGACTGAGGCTTAAGGCAGGCAGATAAAAAATTCGTGTAAGAGGCGCACCCTCATTCTCGGCTGTGATTTCTGGGAAAAGAGGTGCGCCTCTTACACAAGTTTATATGGTATTTCACATTTTTCTCTATCTCTAGTAGTTAATGAAATATTTAGGTGCATTGTTTAAAATGGCCCACCCTGTATAAATCATTCCATTACACTTCGAGTTTTGATAGCAACATAGGACATATCTAATGAATTCTAATGATTCTATTAATTTGAAAACATAAAGATTCAACAATTACTAATTAATTATGTTTGTTTCGATTAGTTACTATTATATATAATGTGACGTATAATTGGCGTCCGAGACAGAATTTAAAAGTCCGAATCAAATGGAAACATAATATTTCTATAATGCATTCCGTGGTTTTGTTTCATTATTTAATTTAAAGAGAGGGTAAATATTATAAGAAATACAATTGACTGTATTCATTATGTATCCACGGCGATGACTCGGTGTGTTTTAATGCACGTTTGTTTCATTGTGGTTAATTAGTAAGTCACATGTAGATTCATGGTAAAAAAGCAATAACGACATTTTTCCACGTTTTTCAAATGCGATGTAAACAACGCATAGTCCGTCAGTGAAAAGTGTAAGGGTTGATATTTGAAGGCTCCCCTGGGAAATAATTTTGATAAGAGTCTCTGCCTCTTGATACAGTAAAAACTCGAAATTACGAAGTCAACGGGACCGGAAAAATCGCCACTTCGTAATATCAAATTTCGTATGAACGAGTATCTTTCAAAAACATCGCGATGAAGCTCTTTTTTTGTTTCCTTAGATTAAGATGTACTCTTGCGACGTACTTGCATGATTTACGAAGTTATAATTCATGAAAGTATATTTCAATGTGTATCCATGCCCACAGGGTGCACTCATTGTCAGTTGAACACAACTTATTTGTCGGAGTTTGATTCTTCCTATTTTCGGGATTTCCACCGCGTCGTTCCAGCTTTCGCGGCGGAAATCCCAAGAATCAGAAGAATCAACCTCCTTCCAAGCCCCGCCAAAATTTACATCACGACAACCAACTTTTCGTTCTTTTTTCCAATGAATGATTAGGCAATGAAGCGTCTTAGCACAATTTTCGTGCAGTTTGGACTAAGCCTATGAAGCTTCTTAGCGCATTTTTCTATATTATTTCCTAACTGGAGAACTCATAACTTTAGCGTTAGCGATGTATAATCATCAATAATATTGATTTATAAATACATTAAGGAAGTGAGCGACTTGCGCGATCATTTGCACCTGATATTGAAGACAGTGAAAATAAGATTCTCTCGCGTATGCTATGCGATGGATGCATGTTATGTATTTTGTACAAATACTGATATGCCCGTTAATCTCGCAAAATAACAATCGTTATTCTTCCTTGGATTCATCTTATTTGTGCGTGGTTATTTCCGAAAGGATGGAGCTTAGAGAGGAGTCCAACTAAATATGTACTTCCTTTCAAAATTAGATTGTACATACAACCCACGCACTTCAACGGCGGAGGCGATATAACTCCTTTTACACTTCATCGGCTACTAACGATGCTATCACTACAAATCAATAATTTTCGTTTTCCACTATAGGCACTATAACCACTGGCAGCCAAAGCCAAGAGATGCACGCGAGGAATAAACATCGAATGAATCATCGGCTTTACGCCGAACTGTCACATCTTATCTTCCTCCTCCCTTACATCGACCGGCTGCGTCAGCGGAGAGGGAAGACATGCTTTTGGAGAGTGGGGGGCTTTTACTTAAAGGGTCCAAGAGTTGGCATGGGGGGCCGGCAGAGTCAGCGTGGGACATCGCATCCTGACCTAGTGTTGAGGGGGTGGGAAGGAGGGGCCACTCGAAGGGGCCTGATCTCCTGGGGGGCCGGAACGGGAGCTTTGGTGTGAAGGTGATGGCTCGTGCCAACCTTGAAGAGCGGGGAGGGGGGGACACGGAGATTTGAGGGGAAATATGACCAGTATGGGAGAGAAGGGAAGCGCTTGATAGTTTCGCCGGAAGTGAGAAAGGTGATGGAGAAGAGTAAGCCGCCGTTTTAGAGCAACAGAGATGGAAAGCAGGGTGAATTTTCGTAGTGGGGGAAAAACAATATGGGAATGTGCGGGAATTTCTATTTCGCATTTCCTTCATTTCCGGTCCATTCGGGCAGTCTTATAAAAGGGAATCAGCGAATAAGAATAGAAGAAGAAATACGACAATCGAATGAATGTGTATTATAAAAAATACTTAAGCTCTTCTGTCGAGAGAATCACTCAATTAACAAAAAAAAGTTATTTATTTTTGTGCTTTGCTTCGCTGCATCGTCGCTCCCACCATGGCCTCTCATTTGGATAAATGCAAACTGAACTGGGAGTTGACGTCATTAGCAATTTGGAATCGATGTAATTCATCCCGAGTTAGAAAAATTTCATTCTTATTAGGAGAAATCAGGACTTGGTTATTTTCGTTACAAGCCTCAAGTTCGTTTCTTTGCAAGATCGTGATCTATCGATTTAAATTGCTGGGGGTTTCAGCCAATAAACTGCCAACTTGTGATAAGTAATGCCTTAACGCACCTACCCTAAGATCCTGGCCAATTCGGTGTCCTGCTTCCGCACTTGTAGGTAACTCCCACCCCCGATGTCCTCCCGAGTGGGGGGGGGGGGGTGGATGCAAGTGCTTCCAATTGGGCTACGATGCTGACGAGGTTTCATGATCCCTCTCCGACAGCGTGACTTTCGGCATCTCATAGGATGGTTCCACTTATCCTCTTCTTATTTATATCTCCAATGAGGATTAAGCTACAAAACCCTTATTTAATTCTCAATCAATCCGCAGGAACGCAGCTGAGCTCTCGTTCAGAATATTTATTCAATCACTGGGTTGAAGCGAAAGGGGAGAAAGGTACCTACACCATTTTCCGATACAAATATGTATGGGTGCTTGAGCGTTTTTCCCCTTTGATCATGCATGCGCCCAGCGCTAGTCATACTTTAGAATTAATGTGTGTAAAAGTAATTGGTCGTATGAACCAAGCGAACTCGTTTTCCTTGGTTTTCTTGGCTGTTGGCGACGAAAGAAGGGAAGGGCAATGCCTTGCTTGAAGTCTACATCAAAACGCTCAATTAGGGCGGGAAATTAAACCTGATTCTTTCGATGATAGCTATTGCCAGCCGGAATAATTATACCTTGGAGCAAGGTTGAGTGTAATCAGTCTGAAATAGTGCAAAGAAAGCTTCTTTGGGTTATATTTACGACATAATCTACCGCTCGAACAATACAGCACCATCTCCGATACATGTCATAGTTTTTGAGCAAACACGCGCAGCAAACAAATGCTGTTCCAGGAATATTCATCATGGATTAATGCTTGCAAAAATCGGTAGCAAAAAATGGCAGGGATCATGAGAGGAAAATGCTGGTTGTAGCAATTAGTCTCTCGCAGGCGAGTATATCCGTACATGACTAATTTACATTTTTTACTCGTTGGCAACTCTGTGGACTCGTGGTAACAAAGCCGAATGCATTTTTAGTCCAATTGGTTCCATATTTTAAGTGCTACGATGCCTACGATTCAAAGTCGTTCTTAAGGTCTGGTTTCACTGGGGCGTCCAGCAGCCACGTCCAACCGCCGCGGCTGGACGACGCGGCCGGGTGGTTTCATTCAGGCAACTAGATCCTGTTCCCGTGGCTGGGCGATGTGGGAGAGTGTGGATTTAGTTAAATTACGAATTTGTTATCGCTTTGTGTTTCCTGAAAGTGAGTTGATTTAAAGCTGAAATGGATGGTGAAGATTTAGTTTTGTTGGAAGACGAAGAAAAGGACGACCAATGTTGCAAGTAGTTTTACAAAAAAGAGCTGGAAAGGACGCGTAATATAAAATGCGGAGAGAGGAGAGCAGAAAAATCACCGAAAATTGGGACTGCCCGACTAGGCGTCCGCATCTCGACTGCTCTCGAAATACTCGAGATGCAGACATCGGGCATCAGCCGTCGAACTCGATGGCCGAGACGTATCAGTGAAACTGAACCCATTTGATATAGATTGGATGAGTACGGCAGTGACTTCCGGCTGCTGGACGCGAACGCCGCACGCGGCCGCAGGATGCCCCAGCGAAACCACACCTTTACTATTGTGGCATTGAAAAATGAGATATCGTTCAGGTAATACATTCAGTGCATAACATATTCGGCGACGATGATTAATTAGATGTTTAACTCTGACAAGGAGGGCCGGAAAACGTTACTGTGATCTATCACTATTCGTATGAACGAGTAACTTTTTCACATCGGGACCAAGATCCAAGGTTCGTAATTTTAAAACTTTGTTATTTCGTAATATCGCGTACTGTTACATACACTAAGATACCCTTTTGGTTGGGACCGAAGATTTTGCTTCGTAAAATCAAAATTTCGTAATTTCAAAGTTCGTATTTTCGAGTTTCTATTGTACAAGTTTATTAGGAACTATGGAGCAGTCGGTCATTTGGTTGCAATGTAATAAACGCCAGTGAGACATAGTGGTGCCAAGTCTCGATATTGCATGGCAATAAGATGTCTGTCCAGCTACCAGTCAATTTAATCCCCAGTAATTTCTACCGTGATACAAAAACTGAGCGCAGGCAGAATTCTATGATTGAGTTGTTCAAAATTGGTTTCCAAAGCATTTGATAAGATGAATAAAAAAACGTCAAGCTAATTCAATCAATATGTGAAGTGAATAAATCTCCTAAGTGAAAGTTAGAGTGCTATTCGTTGGGAAAAATATAAAATGAAGTATCAAAGACACGAAGTCACATTAGTCCAAACGCGGCGAAGGAACAAGAATGGGATATGATACCCCTTATGGAAAATTCATTGTTTTTTATTGAAAACATTTAAGTAGGTATTGCTTGCCCATTACTAGAGATGGGAAAATTACCATAATTTTCATCTGAGGTAAATTACGGTAATTTTTTAAAATTTCCGTAATTTTCCAGCATTTTTCCATTTTAAGCACTAAACAGAAAATGTATGGTTAAATAAGAATGCCAATAGCAAAAGGGAGAGGATACAATGTTTAAAACATACCTAATGCAACATTAATCTATTAAAAATTTTTAAATTGTAAAAAGAACTACGGCAGCAACACGCAATCTGGCTTTGTTTTGTCATAAAGTATGAGAAATTTCCAAGAAGAATATTCTACTAATAATTACTCAATAATGTTATAATTTAAGTAAAATGTGCCAAAAATGAGTTGAACATTCCTCAATTTATAATTAAACATGTCAGAAATGTGGAATTAGCTTAAAAGAACATGTTGGGAATTTATCTGTATGAAAAATTTTCTAAAACATGGGTGAATTATCTAGAAAATTACCGAAAATTACGGTAATTTTCAAGGGGCGCGGTAAATTACGAAAAATACCATGGTAATTTTCGAAGTGGCCCATCTCTACCCATTAATATTACGCCGATAGAAAAAATTTCCCCGCATTCTTCGCGAGAATAGGATGTACATATTACAATTAGAGTCTGACATCATCTGCTACAGTACTTCAGAATCGAGGGATCTGGTGTCGAACCTTAATCCAGGCAATTGATTATTCTCATAGGGAATTTTACACATTCGTGAAGTAAATTGTGTCATCAAATTCCACTTATGCCGGGTTTATCCATGCACCAGGCGAGATTGAAGAAGCACGTTAAGTGCACTACCTAGAATGCGTTTCGTGAAACTTCATAGCATGCTTTCAGAAATATTAAATAAATGAATGGAAATTTTACAAATTGAGACAACACATGGATAGAAACTTATAAGTTACCACCAATAACAGTCATGGTATTAAAATTATAATAATTTTATGTAGAGTTAATCAATGTTAAAAAAATAACTCTATTTCCTTTAGCCAATGTTTCCCTATTAAATATTAGCATCATCTTAATATTAGCATCATTAAATAGAAAATGAGAGCATTGAAAATATATTCCTTGTTGTGGATAATGACAATGGTTACAAGAAATACCAGAGACCATTGCCATTATCCATAGCAAAAATAGATTTTAAATGCTGTCATTTTCACCTTGATCCCTGATGATGCTAATATTAAATAGCAAAACTTTGGCGACAGGAAATTGACTTATTTTTAAAACATTGACCAACCCCTCATAAAATACATACCATTAATTAAAAGTGGTCAAGAACAAACTCAACAAATAATAATAATTGGCATTTCGACACCACAATAAAATACAGATAATGAAAATACGTCAACACTTCAATCATTTTTAGCATTAATAAATTCACATAAGAAAAAAGTACTAAAAAAAACAAACGAACCATGGGGATGTTGGGCTTTCCTTCTTGTAGCAGTTATCGACTGCGAGAGGTCTTCAAGTGACCGAACCAAGCCATCCCCCTTTCATTCTCGCCCACACATAAAGCAAACAAAAGCCCGGACCCTACCCCTCCCCTCAGAAAATATGCTTTCGCAGGTCAAAACCATAGACCTTGAATATAGGTAGATGGAGCATGACGTCACAAACATGAGGGAGGGATAAGCCAGGGCTTGGTCACGTGCTTTGTGGCAGATCTTGAGACGGCTCGACGGTGAAACACGGTTCACTCCTGCCGTTCTTACGGTTGCAAAGAAACATATGTAAAAGGAAGCCGAATATCTTTGCACAGGGGAGCCAATCCCTTCTAAAGGTTTATACTATATACCATATACCTTTCTTAATGAAAATGATATCGGAGAATAATCGCGAGAGTTTGAGTTACATTTGTTCACGGTGCGAGGATATCATGGAAGGTCTCACTTGCTCATCTGTTTGATTATTATCACTCGCCGAATTCTCTCTTTACTCATTCAAAAATAAACTATCATCTATATGCATTATCTCTTCCACGTGCAATAGTTTTCCTACTGGCGAAGAAAGTAAAAGGAAAAAAGAAAAAAAGTGTTGAATTCACTTACTGGGAGTTACCCTGTTGGGAAGTACATGCCGTGGAAACTGCAGGAATTAACTCTTTCTTCAAGAAAAAGATGACACTAAACGGGAGGCAAAGAATATTGCAAACAAGATGCAATAACTGGAATTTGTGTTCAAGCTGAATTAAAAAAAATGAAACTTTAGCAAAGTTCAATAGAACAAGTCATCTTCTTCAGAGTGAAAATGTAATCGTGCAAAGATGCATTCAAAGGTGCAATCGTGCAGATTTGTATTCATCATTGGCAGACCAGTTACATACATCATGAGGGGAGTTTGAGAGATTTAAATCACATTAATAAGACATCTACAAAATAACCAGCAAGCCACCTCAAGGGTGTGTGGTAGAGGGTGTAGGACTGTAGGAGGGTATTCACCAAAATGCATTACACTCTACCTTAAATGCTATTCAAGGCTTTTGGTTCTGCGAATAATTTTTTAGTATTATGCAACGGTTTTGCCGTGCTATGCTGCTGGCTTCGTCGGGCTTTTAAGAACGATAATGTTCTTTTTTCAAAAATAAATGAACAATTCCAGCAGTTGATGATTTTGAGAAGTAAAAACTTAATTTCGAAGAAGTCTCTTCCAGGTATATGGGAGTTTATAACTATCCTCCCTATTGATATTATTTGGTCTTTTTTCTATTTCAATCGCCTCCCTAAGCCGTGGATTGTAACTGCTTTCTTTGTGTAGTACTCTTGCCGTCTCGATATCAATGGCGTGACCTTCCTCTAACGTAGTGTGCTCAGCCTCAGCAGAGTGATACCAGTCTTTCTTCCGGATTGCATGTTCATTTTCTTTTAATCTGCATCCAATGGCTCTCTTGGTTTGCCCCACATATGATCTTCCGCAACTGCAGAGAAGTTCGTATACACCCTCGTACATTGTGGGTGGTAATGGATCTTTAGTCCCTCGTAGATGATCTCGTACTCTGGAGGTAGTGTTGTATCTTGTGATGATGTTATATTTTTTCATTATTCTACCTATGCGATCGGTCATACCCGCAATGTAAGGCAGCAAAACATATCCCAGAGGTTTAGGAGTATCCTTCTCTTTCTATCCGTCTCATTGGCAGCTGTTATGGTCCCTTATCATTTGTGGAAAAAATGACAATTAAAATCTGTCCATTCTGCATTATAGTTTCCTTATTTTATACTCATGATCTGATCTACCGTAGTATGTCGAATTTCGTACAATATTATTAACTTCGTCAGAATAATTAGGTTTGGAACTAGCAAAATAGATTCACTCTAAATTTTAATCGGCGGTCTGAAAGCGATTCCCATCCCAGTTGCTGCAAAACGTCAGTAAAACTAACGAGGTTATCATAGCGGCCTTTAACTTAGCGATCTTCTCTGTATGCGTTCCAACTCTGTTTTCAAGCATACCTCATAAGGATCCCTAATACTGGCAGGGTATTCTACGTGCGGTCTAAAGGCAATTTTACATGGTACATTTGTTTGTAAAAACTCTTCCGTCAACTCTTGCATGAGGCAACATTGATTAAAGTACCGTTTCGTTTTAATTATATCATATTATTACTTTTTTTATTACACAGCCTTTGACTCTTGCAACCGAAATTTTTCGCAGTCTCAAGGTTATAAGCTTTCATGTTTATGCATAATTATTTTATTCAAACAGCCGTCAGCTTCATTTTTATGCCACCAACTTATTTTTCTAACCATCCTGGTCATTATTTAATATAATACTGCATCATGAGACGAGTTTATGGATAAGCGGATGCAATTTTTAAGATCAGGAAAAAATCAGAATTTTAACGTAAAAAGAAAATTTAAATTATGCGAAAAAACCGGCATAATATATGGTTGATCAGGGATCAGTGGGTAGGGAGGGTGATCGTATAAAAAGCGACTTCAATTTCAAAGTAAATACTGGTGTCGTAGAACAGGAATTTCTTGGTTTGTGCTCCGAAGTGGTTCAAAGCATTTGAACGCCGCCACTTTTTTGCCACATAGCACGTGACCTCATGTTTACTTCACCGGCCGCCTATGCCCCAGCATTGGAAAGCGCCATCTAGCTATATTCAAGGTCTATGGTCAAAACCTTCCTTCCGTTAGTCTCCCCCTCGCCAGCTGTGGGGAGGTACGCCCTTGTTCCGTTCCGTGCGTACATTGTTTTCCCGCGCAAGGGGGCATGGTTCAGCCACGTCACATCGCTGTCAACTCGGGACTTTTTCGGCTCCGAGGTGGTAAGATTTTTTTGAAAAGGACAGTACCTGAAGAAACCAGGAAATGTATTTCTGTAACTGAGTGGCCACCCTTCTTAATTTGTGGTGTCCCTTATTGCAATGATAATTTTTGGGGAAAGCATACCTGTGGTACAAGCATGGATGCATATCATTTTTTTAAAAAGAGTTTTTCATTCCTTAAAACAAGTTATGATTTTTCTGGTTTTCAGCTCTATTGCTGTTGCATGTGGTATTTGATTAGAAAGTAAAATTATAACGTAATAAATATATGTTAAATTTTCCTCTGCCCTTAATCAAATGTTAGTCTTTGTAAATAAATTTACCTTTTTTTCTGAGAAAGTAAGCTATGTCCTTGAATTCACTTTTTATGTATCCTTCTTGCAGATTGCTCACCCTCTACAATGTGAGGCTACTGTATGTGAACCCACCGGGACTAGGCATGCCGAGTCACATTAAGGAATATGTGGCTTCTAAGGGAATTCCACAGGTAAGGTTCCACCACAGATGAGGTGTGGACTGTAGTTGGTTTGGGGAAGTCTTTTGATAAAAATTTATCCGTCTCTGCTTGAAAAATTCAGGTAGGGTAGTATGCTAAGACTGCCAAGGCTATTTTCATGTAGGTTAATTTGAGATAGTACAAAAAGGAGAATAATGCAAGTATGGGGCTATATTGTATTTTCCTAAGGAGGCTCATTCCACTGCCACCATCAAAATAGTATTGACCTGGACTTGAAAAGAGTTCCACATTGACAATCAGCATGATTGGTAGGGCATATTATACATATTTGGAAAGATAATTATCTATCTATACTATATATACTTTCTTTACTATAGGTACTTTACTTTTTTACTTTATTTTCTATACTACACTATAACAGCAAAGAAATTATAATTTTTTTGCTGCTATAGTGTAATGTATTTTTATCAGTTTCATTCACCTGCCCGATGTGAGTTATTGTTAATGAAATAATAATATGATAAAATCGCCAGACTTCATGATTAAAGTTAATGGTCATGAAGCCCTTGTCAAATTTTCAAGGTCCGTTCTTCTTTCATTAGCTTTTTATGTGAATTTGATAAAAATCGATTGGGGTCTACAATTTTAGTCCAGGAGAATTGAGATTGGTATGAGCACTCCTTTCTATAATTTAAAGAAATGAGCAAGAGTGATTTTTTCTTAAAGCAATGGAAGATAATGATGATGTCATGAGGGCAGCAGATCATTGATTTGGATGCCCATCTGAGGCAGAGCTAAAACCTTCGTCACTCAGTGGAGGACCCCGCATTAACTATTTTCCATTAGGTAGGCCTCTCTGGCTATCCTGCTGTTGGCTAAAGAGGGTCACTTGGCCAAAGCCTCAAATCCCTCATCAGGCTAATCATGTTGTCGCATAATATTATTTTATTGGTGGCTATCTCATTAAAATTAGACTGTTGGAAGTTGAGATTCTTGCTGTTATGATGGTCTGCAGTTTCATCCTTGGAAAAGACTATTTGGAACAATCAGCAGCAATGCTACGTGTAAATGCAGTGTAAGGTTTGTGCACTGCCTCAGATGTGCATCTGAAGCAATGATGTTCTGCCGAGGTGATGTCATCAATAACACTAACCATAACCTTTACCTTCATTTCAATAGCTGCCATCCACCACATACCAAATGCTCCATTC
The DNA here is from genome assembly GCA_963573305.1 of Pyrrhosoma nymphula. Classification (NCBI taxonomy): domain Eukaryota; kingdom Metazoa; phylum Arthropoda; class Insecta; order Odonata; family Coenagrionidae; genus Pyrrhosoma; species Pyrrhosoma nymphula. Next base: position 10,947,479 of record OY754337.1, read on the forward strand.
CATATTCCCTCTGTCCGCGGCCACAGAATTTGTAACGACGCCCACTCCCTTCAACAATACACCGATAACCTATATCACTCCCTCAGAGAACGCGAGTACCCCAAAAGGCTTCTTACCAATCAAATCCTCCCCCCCCCCTCTGCCAATTACACCCCTCGGGCCAAAACCCTCCACCCTGACAGACTCAGCCTCATCACAACATTCTTCCCTGGCTCCCATAAAATCAGAAACATCCTCCGCGATCTACACCCAATTTTAAAGAATAATAATTCCACTGCCCTCCTATTACCTTCATGCCCCACAGTATTTTTTAAGCGTCCCGCAAACCTGCGAGATATCTTAAAATCTATGAAACCCACCCTTCAACCGACCACCCCCTCTCCACCACTCTCTTCAACTTGCAACCGTCCTAGATGCAAATGTTGCTCCCTCCTACGCTCTTCTGCTACACCCTCTTCAAATAAATCTTCCTCAGCAGCCAACTGTACTTCCACAAATATCGTTTACCGTCTCTCGTGCAATTTCTGCCCGGCATTTTATGTTGGCGAATGTACTACCCCGCTTTCAATATGAATGAATGGGCACTGCCACTCCACCACATGTCCTCCCTTCATTGATCCCATTCCTAAACATACCACTTCCCATTGTAAGACCTTCAGTAAATGTTTCTCTCTCTCTATAATAGAAGCCCTCCCCGAATCAGCAACTAATATTGAATTGAGGACTCGTGAGATGGCATTCATCTGGTTCTTTAGGGCATTTGAATCACCCGGGCTTAACTTGGCCCACTGACCAATAGCAACCCCTTGCTCCCACTCCCCACCAGTCCCCTTCCCTTCTCCTGTTCTGCCTTCTCCCCCCCCCCCTCCGAGGTAACAGACCACTAGTTAGTTTCTTGTTGCCGACGATGACTGCTTGCCCGTCGAAACGTCCCGTAAATTATTTTGTGATTGTCCTTATAATTTTCGTGTGCCTGTGTTTTCAAAGTATATTTATATTTGTGTTTTTATTCGCCGAGAGCGTTTTCTCAGAAGATATTATATATAGTATGATAAAAGTTGGGTTTTACTGTGATTCATGATCGTTGTTACACAATGTTAACAATCACTCAACTTCATGACCAAGTCATGAAGTTGAGTGATTTTACTGTTTTTTGATTTATTATGATTCCCTTGGAGCAGGTGAAGAAATCATTCCTTGATGTATTTCATTTTTAGACAAATAAATTCCAGGTCTATACTGTTTTGGCAGTGACAGTTGTGTTGGGGCTGTATGCTGTCACTGTATACATGTTCCTTTTGAGAAGCAGAATAAGCATTGAAAGTGTCAAAATACAGTGGAAGCCCAGTATAGTGAGTACGGCTTATTGCGAGAATCCCGTTTTAGCGACTGATTGTCTTTTTACCGCCAAAAGGCCTATGTTTTACATGTAAAATAAAGTGGATATAGCGAGGCCAAAATGTTCTTTCCACGGTATACGCTCGGTATTACGACAGATATCTCTCGAGGGCGATGCACCACCTAGCAAAAATTAACTACCGTATTTACTCGTGTAAGCCGCGCACCTTTTTTTGAAAATGCTGGTGAAAAAATGGGGGTGCGCGGCTCACACAAATCCTCTAGATTTTCATGTAAGCCGCGCACCATTTTACCTTAAATTCCTGTCGTTGGTTTCTCCAAAGTGAATACAGTAAGTCCTCGACTTACGATCATCTGACTTTCAAAGATACGGACATACATATCCAATCCAAAAATTCAAACGTGTGAAGGAATGTCAAATTATTTTGCCGACTTGCTGGCGGTGCGGCGTGCAACAACTCGCGGATTGATACTACCCTTCTTTGCCGCGACGAATTTTAACAATACTATCTCGATATATCAAGTTGCAATGTTCATTGTTTACTTGCATCATAAATTTTTACGGATGATTCGGAAGTAAGACGAAACCCCAAAGATGCCCTGTAAGTAGTAATATATTTGGAGATATTGCTACTCTTTACATTTCAATGGAAATCTACTTCCCTGTGTCAAGCTGCCTTCGCATCAAATATTCGAATGAGTGAATGGAATCGCAGGCTCGATTCCATTCACTCATTCGTTTTGTGATGACAAATAATTATTACCCGCAATAGGAGGCTCGATTCAGGTTATCGTGATGAATGGTAAAATATCCTTTCCAGGGTATTTGGAAATTGCCTTACAGGCAGTCCTTCCATCCATCTATCCCTCTCAATCACTCAGCCGGAAACAATAAAGCTGTCAGATTTTAGGGTGATACCTCAGTCGGATCTGAACAATTGGCCTGTCCAAACCGGTTTTTCCCAGAAGACCCCTCAAGAATAAAGTTCTTCATTCCTTATTTCTGGGCGCGACGACATTCATGACATTCATCTGCGAGGGACTCATTCAGCAAGAAAGAGAAGGGGGTAACCCGAGAGGATCACTCCTTCACCTTATCTGTTATTATCTACCCTCACCCAGTTTTGCTTTTACCCAGGTGGCTTTCACTAGTGGGGGAGGGGTTGGGCCTCCTTTATGCGGCCTCGGCAGCCAACACTAGGTTGATACGGCCGATGATCGAACGAGAGATCCGTTATTTTGGTCGATTCAAATTGTAACCTTACCCCGGTGGTAGCTGTGAGGTTGATTTCGCACTCCTTCATGATTTTTCCACAACCTGAAATTAAGTTGCGTAGCCCCCGAGAGAGCTTTGAAACGCATTGTCACTTCAATGGGATAAGTAACGTAGTGCATCGGCGCATGCAAAGAGAGAATCGGAACTCTAATCTGTTTACTTCCTTTTATAGAAAGCATCATTCACTTATGGAAGTGTAGACCACGCCAGGAAATCCATTTTTAGACCGTTGAATTTTACATCGCCATGATAATAGATAAAGAAATTCTGTTTTCACCGTTTTGCGCAGGAAGGATGTTGCTAGAACTTATTTCACAGGGCTTGGTACATACTTGTGCGTACTTTATATCAACCACATCGGAGAAAAAATTAGTTAGCTTGCCTAAAATCTATCATTTCGCGGAAATGCTACTCGGCTATGAGAAGTGATATGAAAATGAGCTTTGATATAAGTTCTAGCTGCATCGTTTATCTTTCAATGCGGATACTCCTCAAGTTGGTACGTAAGTTTAATACAATTAAGTCGTGTTATGCAAAGAGGATGTCCAGCGCTTTTTTCCAGAGGCATTCGTGCCGAGCATTGGCACTTCCGGCAGTCCAGCGAACGGCTACGCGTCCTTTGCCTGCTTCTTCCTCTCCCTCTCCCCTTCCCCTCCACCACTCTCTCTCTCTCCCCCCACCCTCGCCTCGGAGCTCATAGTTAGGGGGTCAGAGTAAAGTGATATTTTTTCTCGAGTCAGCATCACATTTCATCAAAAGTATCACATTTCACTCATCGCTTTCCCACGCATCACAGGTGGCTTCCAAAAGTAGGGGGAGGGAGGGGGGTGTTGCCCGTTGGGAGTCCCTTATCAGCTATGACCGCGAACCAAACGTATCACATTTCAGCCCCCCTCCCCCTACTTTTGGAAGCCACCTGTGACGTTAGGGCGTGGGAAGGCGATGAGTGAAATGTGATACTTTTGATGAAATTTAATGCTGACTCGAGAAAAAATATCACTTTACTCGGACCCCCTAACTATGAGCGCCGAGGCGAGGGTGGGGGGAGAGAGAGAGGTGGTGGGGGAGAGGAAGAGGTGGGCCGAGGACGCGTGGCCGTTCGCTGGACTGCTGGAAGCACTCGGCGTGAAGGCCGGTGGAAAAAAAGCGCTGGACATCCTCTTTGCCGTACACGACTTAATTGTATTAAACTTACGTACCAACTTGAGGAGTAAAAGTTGTCAAAGGAGGTAAAAGTTGACGACGTAATTAGTTCCGATTCCAAAGAAGGAGAAACTATGCCCTTGAGAGCTGAAGCACAGCAGGCTATAAAAGTAATTAGCGACGTATATAGGGCCAGTAATGCTTCCCTGGGCGAACTAAAAACATTCAGTGAAGTAGAAGGATTTGTGCTTTCCGCAACTGCCACTAAATTAAAGCAGACAATGCTTGATACATTTTTCGCCACTGAGTAAGCATTGAAACTATTTTCTGATTTATATTATTGATGTGAAGTACGTGTGATGTGTTTGTGATAAAGAAGGTCCCCTATTTTTTTGTTATGCTCGTACTTTCCCAATGATGTCAACATGGTTTTCGTTTGCAAAAATATTATTTATTTTCTCGTACGTTCGAAAAGGAATTATATTTTTGTTAGCTGTGATAATTTTTGCATATTTTTGTTATTTTTAAAATATAACCAAGCCTTATACTGGGCTAATAATTAAAATTTATCCCGTTCACCATATTTTTGTTTTCTTTTGTGATTCCTAATTTCACAGGTTATCATCATTATTCAAATCGCATGAGTATTTTTCCAAGAAACACATACCAGCATTCGTTCTATATCCTGGAGTTGGTAGTACTTGCACGAAACATGATGTGCTAGCCAATCGACTGAGGTATTTTCTTTTCTTGTGTAAATAAATACTCGACACTAATTTGCGGTAGATAATTGAATTTGAATCATAGAAACTTCTAGGAATAGGTAACTATGGGAGAAATATCTTCGACCACCGGTACATGCCGCATTTCAGTGAACCTTCAGGCCAATTTTCCCAACTGATGGACATACTGGTTAACATTCGAAAACACGACAAAGTTGATATTATCGTCATGACATATTCGCAAAATTATCCAAAAACTACAGTATCCCTTATATTTTAATTCCGATTAGTTACGGTGTCTTTACAGCTTTCTTCGGCGATCGAAAAATAGAAGAACTGGAAGAAAAACACCGAAACTGGAGGAATTAATATTTTATGTAATGGAGAATGTCCTGTTTCTTTATTAAAATTAGTTGATATTCCACCAGATTGTGACTGAAACGACTTTTTTTGCTGTTTACCTTCGTCAAATACCATGGAAACAAAAGAAAAACGGTAAATACGAACGACTCTGAGAATTATGTGGCTTTATTCAACACGTTCGGATACAACGAGCGCTCGATTTAGCGAGTGCTTTCCGAGGGATTATGAGGACTCGTTAAACCGGGCTTCCACTGTATATATAAAAGTCTGCAACAGACATTTTATGGATTGTAGATTTTTTGTTAAAATTAAGGTTTTTGCTATTGTAATAAGATTATGAAGTGAGAGTTGGAGAAATAGTTATATTTCAATTGAAATTGAGCAAATTCAATGTATAGAATATTTAAAAGTATTCCATTTTAATATATTAGGCTGATCGTGATGACCAATTGTGCTTTTTTAAATAGTAGATGTTACTCATTTCATTACATTTTATTCCAGGAGGAATTTTGCTCACTGGAAGAAGTAATCCCGGAATGTGATGTTATTTACATGACTAGAATTCAAAGAGAGAGATTTCAGTCTTTGGAGGAGTATGAAAAGGTATGAAATGTCAAAATTTTACCATCTACTAAATGAACTTTTTTTATTTGGTTTGGAAACCGGTAATTTATTTTTCTTTTCTCTATAATCCAGAAAATATTCTCATTGTAGGTGTAAAAATGAAAAAAATGCAGAGAAGTAATATGTTGAGTTATTTTGAATTATGCTATTTTGCTAATCCATGAAATGTTAGAAAAATGCTAAAAATTAAAATTTGGTTTTTAAAGCATTGTTGGCCACTGCTTTGGGATTCCAAATGATATTCATTTTGCTTAAGTATTATTATGTAGTAATAAGGTATTCTGAAGTGTTCTCTATAAATCGTAACTACATATAAATACTCTCCCTGATGTAGGAACTGAATATTTGGTTATGCCGAAGTATCTGGTCTTGATGAAAATACATGACTAATTAAAATGTGCAGAAAATTTTAGAATCAATTTTAACTCTAGTTAACTATTGGCAAACTATCTTCCCTGATTTATCAAGAATACCAAGGTTATTCCTATATTCAAGTCAAAGGTGATAGTAATAATCTAGGAAGCTATAGACTTTTCTTTGCTCTCCCAATCTAATAAAATTTTTGAGTTTGTGTTTTGCTCAAAATTTGCTCAACTCTCGACTTAACATCTAGTATAAATGGTAATTTTATGTATCAATAATTAAGTAAAAAAGTACCCAAGTTTGGTTTATTTTTTTATATTTAACTGAAGCATTAGATTTGGTAGATTGGTCCCTCTTCGCAAGAGCAATTGACTTGCATTAGGGAGTACAGCTCAAAGATGTTTTGAAGTACAGTAGAACCTCTTTTTTACAAACCTCTAATTTACAAAATGACACCAATTTACAAACCATTCCGCCGGTCCCGATCTTTGTATATAGGAAAACCATGTAAAATGACCTCCATTTTAATGATTTACGAAGTGAGAAGCCGGTCCCTAGGAGTGACTGACCCCTGTTTTACGAAGTATTTGAAATGGTTTTGTCGCAATATTTTGAGGTCAATGCATCACTCAATGTGTAAACATTCGGCATTATGCAAACATTTCAAGAATGAGCTTTTAAAATTCAAGAAATTGTAGAAAAAGTATCGAAAAACCTTAACAACATTTTTAAATTTAATGCACGCTGCCTCTGTACATATTTTTGGGTCATGTCTAGCAATGTTTTTCTCTGCGCGAACGACTGAAACAACGGGTTGCGCTCCGAGGGTGATAAGTCGGGAAAGCCATCTCAAGTAAACAAAATGTGGCCCGATTTTAAGGTAGATATTTATTTCACTTATACTTGTGGTAAACTTGAATAATATATGATCCTGGATACAAAGGCTTCTTTTCTAAATCGGTTTTCACGTCAGATAAAAAGAAGAAAGAAATTACTAAGTTTCCTCTTCATTCGCTGTAATTTAAATGGCCTATAAGCGTAGGCTATAATAAAATTTCCGCCAGGGTGTATTACTCTCTCAGGAAACGTGAATTGGCCAGCTTATAAATTGAATCTTAAATTAAAGAAATCTTTCTTGATGATGGTCACCTGATTACATTGTAACCACAGTCTACACGGAGTAGACATTACAATTGTTACAATGTCTTCGCTCTCAATAGCTGGTTTGAGTTTCTTCTTTCCCTTGTTATCAGTTCCTATGTCATCCGAGAGTGGCTCGCTCCTACAACTTTGTCTCCAGAATTCTTTGAAGCCAGAAAATTACACTGTAAGCTGTGAGCGAGTGAAAATATTTGGGTTTCCAAGCGAGCATAAGTCACGTGCATTCAGTCAGAATCACTCTCAACGCGAGGTGGGCTGTGTTTGTGATATCCCGTGTGCGATAAAACATCGCTGAGCAAAAATAAATAAGGAAGTCCGTGAGTTTGGTTACCATAAGGTCGATAATCAAGGAAGTACGTGATCGCACGCAGACAAAAACAGAAATTGCTCAGAAGTATGGCATTTCTTTATCGACATAACAACAATCATGAATTCAAGCGAAAACATTTTGAGTCCTAACAGCATCGTCGAAAATCAACTACATTTCATCGTTTAAGTTTGAACAGCTTGATTTGCAGATGTATTATTATTATTTTTTTTTTTTTTTCGACGATCGTGAGACAACTTTAAGCATTTAAATGGGTGGCTAGAAAAATTCAAGAGAAGACATTGAATCACTTCACTTAAAATCTGCGGAGAAGAAGGGCGTGTGAACACAGAAAATGTTGAGCAGTGGTGTGAAATGCAGAATGAAATTGTGTCAAAATATTCCCCTTGGGACAGGTATCATTTAAGAATACTAATTTTGTAATAATACGTTATTTATGTTCAAATTTTGATGCACTTTGGATATTTTATTTTTCATTAAAGTTTTACGCAGTTAGGTATGAATTTGCGATTGCGACTTACAGCCATGAAATTTCTTAGTTAGAATGCATCCGTGGCATTCCCATGTTAAAATGGCCTCTTTCAACACAAATTCGACTAGCACTAAACATATCCCCTGAGCTAATTAATGCATATGCTTAAAATACTCCGTGGGATGAATTTATTCACTTATTTCCCTTATTATGATATCTACCAACTTGAAGCTACAATAAATTAATTCAGTTGCAGCAGCCAAGTTCACACCCAAGAACCCTCTATACAGGGTTCTTGTTCACACCATTATAAATTTGTAGAAAAATATTTACCAGTTTTTAAAGTTTCTGTTAATTTTTGTTAAGGAGAGCATAAAAAATATGCCACCATGTATAAGAAGTGTAGGTTTCTAATTTCCTTTTTTTCTATTAAACATTTAACTGGATGTGCAATTCATTTTATTGAAATATTACCTCCCTTTTAATGCCTTTTATCTTTATGAAGTGCGCTACTGAAACTGGATTAGGATTGTTAAAGTTTCGATTGCTTGAAAGATAACCTCCAATTTACAAACCCTCTGATTTACAAAGCTCATATTTTTGGGTCCCTTCAACTTCGTAAAATAGAGGTTCTACTGTATTTATACATTGCTCATACAGACCAAACTGGAATGATTCAGAACAGAGTTGGTTGTCAAATAACTTCCCGGATACATGTGGAGTCCCTCAGGGCTCTATTCCGGGACTAATACTTTTTTATTATCATCAATGACCCACCTGATACGCTAAAAGTTGACAAACCTTATACTCTAATTTATGTTGATAATATTATCTCCTTTTTAATAAAAGGAACTTCTCATAGTTCTGATTAAACGAGTTTTTTTATCAGCCCAACTTAAAAGTAAAACTGGATTACATCTTTTCAGTAATCTCGTGCCAATTTAATTCTAAAAGCCCTCAAAATATTTGAATTAACTTATACTAAAAATTACCACCCAATCTAAAGAAATTACATACTTGAAAAAAAATTAACCGCAATATTTTTATGTATTTGCTTGGATGTTTTTACTCAGTCCAGGAATAAATAAATGAGTGAAATGAATCAAAAATCGTTTTTGTATTCGAATTAATAATATTTTTATCATATTAACTCTCCATATGCATGCAAGTGATTTTCTTTTGTATGCAACTTTTGCCTAATATTTCCGTTAATTTTTCAGGCCTGTGGAGTTTTGATTCTGACTCCCCATTTGATGAGATTTGCCAAACATCGCTGTGTTGTGTTACATCCCCTGCCTCGCCTGAATGAAATTTCACCTGAGCTTGACTCGGACCCTAGGGCTGCCTACTTCCGTCAAGCTGAAGGAGGGCTTTATGTTCGTATGGCGTTGTTGTCTCTTGTCCTTGCAAGATGTTAGAATTTAGTTTTTATGAGTGATGGTGAAGACGGGAGCCATTTTAGCCTAAGTTCTTTTATCATCGTGATAGACAGTATTGAAACTTTCATGTAAAGTAGGTGTCTACTTGCATCTTTTAATCTTTGCCATTTTGTGATTGGCTGCAATGTGAAAAGGATTGTAGCTAAAATTTGACTGATGATAGTGAGATATTTTTGACATGATATTTTAATGTTTTTATTTTGAACCTGTTACAAGAGCACAGTTGGATATGGTGCATCTTTTATGAGTGAGATGATGCAATTTTATTTTTTTAACTACTTTTTACTTATGACAAATTGTAACACTAAACATGACAAAAGTTATTTTACTTACTGAAGATATGTATTTAACTTCCTCTCTTGCTTTTTGTTGTCTCTTATTTGTGCATTTCACTGCCGTATGTAAAAATTACATCATGACATGGGTTGTCTACTTCTGTTGACTTTTGTTTGTACTTGGGCCTTCATATCAGTGATGGCTTGAATAAAGTTTGACTTTTATGTGGCCAAAATATCTCTGACTTTGTGATCTAAAATACATTTTTTAAATCTTATATATGTGTTAAGTCTTTACCTGGAAATAGCTCATGGCAGAGAATACTAAAGATTGAAATTTCTTTGGCCTGAAAAGGTGTACTACATACTGCTACATATAATATATAGGCATGTTCTGCCTGCATTTTAACACGTCCATGATACACATGCACAGAATCATTTCTATGATTTAAGCTGCTTGAATTTTTATCAAATGAAAAAATATTATTTCAAAAAAGTGTCAAGTTTATCATGCTAAAGAGCTTTTCATTAATAAATATGAGCTCACTTATTATATTTATTTAAAAACTATTTTGCATCCATTTTCAAAACATTATGCATACAGTAGAAACTCGATAATGCGAAGTCAGCAGGACCCAAAAATCGGCCTAGTAAAGGCCGATAAAGCCTAATCAGCAGGAGGAGGTAGATGGTGTATACGATCAGCTAGAGGAAATAATTGGTAGGATACCTGGGAGTAAGCACTTAGTAGAAATGGGGGATTGGAACGTGGTGTTGGGTGAAGGAAGAGATGGGCGGGAGGTGGGCGATAACAGGCTAGGAAGGAGAAACGACCAGGGCAAGAAAGCTGTAGAAATAACCTAGTAATTACAAATATATGGTTCAGACATCATCCTCGACGTAGGTACACTTGGAAGAAGCCAGGAGAGACAGATAGGTTCAAGATAGATTATATAATGGTTTGTCACAGATACAGGAATAGTGTTAAAAACTGGCATACTTATCCAGGAGCTAATGCAGACACAGACCACAACTTATTAGTCATGAAATGTCGGGTAAAACTGAAAAAGATAAGAATGGGAAGGAGGGTACGAAAGTGGAATACGGAGGCATTAACTGGGGAAATGAAGAAGTATCGTGAGAAGATTGATGAGATAGTGGGTGAGGATCATGGAGTTAGATCAGTGGAAGATGAATGGGGAAGTTTGAAAAATGGAATTGTAGAAGTGGCAAAAGCAATGGTAGGCATAGTGAGTGCAACTAAAATAAGAAAACTGTGGATCACGAAGGAGACGATATTGGAGATGCAGGAGAGAAGGAAATGGAAGAGTGTAAACTCAGAGCTAGGGAAAAGAAAATACTGAGAATTAAATACAGTGAAACCTCTACCTTATGAACTCCCGATAAACGAAGAACTCCGATGAACGAACAAATGCTATTGGTCCCGCCAAATTCCTATTTAAATGCATTGGTAAATACCTCTAATGAACGAACTCCTGCTCTACGAAAGCTCACGATAAATGAAATGAAAGATTAGCCCTGTACTATAATATTTACCTCTTCTTAACATATTAAAAAAAAAAGTTAATTCTGTATATGTTTCGAGGTTTTTGCCATTTTTGCTGATTTGAAAGTGACTAGGACCAATCAGAGACTCCGTACAAACAAGCCAATCAGAAAGGTCCTTGTTGTTTATCCAGTTAATTGCATTTCAGGTATTTTGCGTCAGTGTTAGCGGAGTGCTTAGTGATTTGGTCGGTGTTCTCGAGTTTTACTGCGGTTCATCTTCATGAGTCTATAATTTCAATCTTTACGAGTGAAAACTGGTTGCTCTCGAGTGTTACTGCGGTTCAATTTCGTAAGATTGGGATGCAGAATTGGGAGTCTAAGAACATACCAATCAGCTGGTAGAATACTTAAATGAATAATTACAATCTTTGCGAGTGAAGCCTGGTTTTGCCTTAAATGGCAATTATTACGTCTGGTAATTTATTTACTTATTTGCAAGGTAAGTTCGTAATGTATTCTCCACGCTTTTGCAAAAATTGTTATCCATGCTTGATTTATAAAATGTCAAATGTTGACTTTCATATCGCGGGCTCTAAAATTTCTTTAGCATACTTGAAACACATCTTATGCAATGAAATTCCGTTCAGTGATCATTTACGTTGTGCGCATTCCTAAACATTTTTATTACTGTAATAACATAATTTTTTTGAATTCGAATGTCTCAAATCTGATAATTGTTTTTTTCGCTCGCCGCCATCTTGAAAAAATTCTCGAAAAAAAGTAGCTGGCGGAACGAAAACCAACATATATCATGCTGTATTTACGGAGCAGTTCTCAAAAACCTTGAATGCACAGTGGATGTGACCGTATTAGGTTAGAGTTCTTGAAAGTGGCGGCATAAGAAGCTACTATCATTAATTCTAGCGTGTTTGTGATGCATTGGGCGGGAAGTTAAGGGCAGTTTACGATTGGCGTCAACGTGTACTTCACCCCCGAGCTGAATACACAGGTTCCAACCCACTACTACAGTTATCACAGCAACTACGAGTTGATAATACTCGTACTCATCCATGTTCTCACTATTTTGTAGATAGTAAACAAATCAACCCATGTTGGCGCTCTGCATGTAAACATCTGCATCCAAGCAAAGATGAATGAAGGCGACCAATGGTTACGACGCACATTTCAGTTGACGCGATCATAACAGGATGGCAACGCAAAAACAATTCATGGTTAAAGTTTGACGTGCATGCCAACTATAAATCGGCCTTTAGAAATCGCAGTAAATGGTATAATTAGCATGACTTGCTGAAAGACCTGCTCGTTGTTATTCCACAGTTTTTTATGGGGCAAGGGCCTTGAGAGAAGAAGGCAAATGCAGTAAGGATAAAAGTATGCTATCCTCTGTGGAAATTTTACCTTTAATTGAGTTCTTCATACCACATTCCCTGAAATTCAAGGCACAAGAAGTGGATTATTTACATTGCCCCTGGAGTGATGCAACGTGCAAAGCACCTCCGACAAACGAACTCCCGAATAAAGAACTGGAAAATTATCGGTCCCGTGAATTTCGTTTAGTAGAGTTTTTACTGTTCCAGGCTTAGAAGAGAAACAAAGAAAGCAAGAGAGGCATGGTGGAGAGAACAGATCGACTTGTTAGAGAAATACCAAAAAGAGGGAAGATCAGATGCATTATATAGGAAAGTGAAGGAAATGATGGGTGGTAATAAGAGAAGGGGAATTACAAGAATAAGAGACAAGATGGGAAAGGTGATCGTAGAACCGAAAGAGATCCAGGAGAGGTGGAAGGAGTATGTTGAAGAACTGTATGGTAAAGAAATAAGGCCCCATATGTCAGATATAGAAAGGGAAGACATCGACAGAGATGGCATCGGACCAGGTATCCTAGATACTGAAACCGAAAGAGCTCTGCGAGACATGAAAAGGAATAAGGCGGTGGGAATAGATAACATACCTGCAGAGTTTTTAAAGAGCATGGGGAAGAACGGAAGGGGAAAACTTTTTGCGCTTATTCGTAGGATTTATGAGGATGGAGTGTGGCTGGAAGACTTTGCGAAGACTACTAATTCCTATACTGAAGAAGAGCAAAGCTAAAACATGCGAAGACTATAGGACAATAAGCTTAACACATTCAATGTGGAGCACGTCAATTGACGTGGTCGTTCCCTTCCGAAGGACTTTAAATTTTTTCCAGCCGATTTTGACGACTTTCATGAAAATCGGGCCCGCATTGAACGTGTTTATATCCCACGCGGGGAAAGTAGTTCTGAGAATTATAAACAGAAGGTTAGAGAAGAAGGCAAATGAATACCTGGGTGACGACCAGTTCGGGTTTAGGAGAGGGATGGGAACGCGAGACACTATAGAGATGATGAGGACGCTAGTAGAAAGAAACCTTGAGTATGGGCAGGATGTTTTTGCATGCTTCGTAGATTTCGAGAAGGCGTTTGATCGGGTGGAATGGACGAAATTAATGGGAGTGTTGAAGAAATTATGGGTCGATTGGAGGGACAGGCATCTGATTCGGAATTTTTATATGAACCAGATGGCGCAATTTAGGGTAGCCGATGGAGTATCGGGATGGGCGACGATAGGACGGGGAGTGCGGTAGGGGTGCCCACTATCGCCGCTGCTTATTAACCACTTCTCTGACAGTTTTTCTTTTACAAAAATGGTCAAAAAAAGTCATATTTTTAATTTCAGATTAATTTGGTTCACAAAAACACCTTAAGTTGGGTTTCATTGGTTGGTTATTCTTTTCAAAACATTAAAAAATAATTACTCAAGTTTAGATTGGTGAAGGTAATTGTCTTCATCGGTAAATCAATACCAGTTCCATGCATGGAAGAGAACTGTCGAAAAATGTGCTCATCTAACAGTACTGTTTAAGATGCCATATCTTCGCTAAAAATTAAGATATGAAAATAATTTTACCAATTATGGAGATGAAATTAAATTTTCCAATTTTTATGACTCTATTAACATATCTCAAAATAAAAAAGTTATTCTAAAAAATAATTTTTTGAAGAAGAAAAATTTTGACAATTTCAGTTACCATTTTATAAAAAGAAAGCAATATGCATAAAATTTTGGCAGAAAAAGAAAGATACAAACTTCAAGTACAACTTAGACCAATTTTTATTTGTAAGTATTGCTGGATGCCACTGCTTTTGGGGGTTTTCATGGTAACTACAGAATGCTTGTGAAAAAATGTTTGCGTTGCCATAGCTCGATAACTAAGGAGTTGCGACCCCATGTTCATAGGACAAAAAATGCTTAAAATCACGTCCCCAACCTCCTCCAGAAGTTTTGCACTTTCCTCCTGAAACACCCTGTATATAGTAACAAACATACATGGTAACAAATATATATAGTAACAAATAAGGCAAGGAAAGATTCATGTTCTGTTGCTAGAGAAATATTTTATTCCAATTCCTGTGGAACTCATCGTAGCAGTGAAAATTAGCGTAAAATTGAAATTGCAATTTTTATAATGACCGCTAATCTGTTGAAGAAAAATGTAATTAAATGCTCATAAAGAGTAAATGAGGAAATATAAATGAAAATAACTAATTTAAAATTATTTCCTTTTATAGAAAGTTTTTTGTCATGCAAAAACGGAAGTTTTAGATCATAAATTTGCAAAAATTATCAATAAACGACAAAAATTTAAGTTGTAAATTTCGTAAAAATATCCCAAAAGAAACTCCATGCATGAAGTTAATAAATGGATGGTTACCAATGACAACAAATGTGAATGAAATTCCTTAAGAGGATAACTTTTCAGTGAGAAAAAAAATTATGACCCTCGATTTGCGAGAATTATTACAAAAAATGACCATTGTTTTAACATCAGGAATCAACATTTGAAAAGAGCGCCGCTCAGCTAGAGTGAGCTACGGGTCCTAACCTGTTCCTCTGATGGCAGAAAAACGAACTACTAGCAGCTGGCGAGAATATTCGGGCATGAGATGAAAGGGACGATATTTTTGGACTTGCCGAGTATACTCGGGCGCGTCAGAATTTGCATGTTTTCGGTGCCCGTGTATACTCGGGCATGTCAGGGAAATGGTGAAGTAACCTCTTTAACAAATTCTTTACAGTTGAGCCCCTTCCACTAACTCACACAAATACCTCCCCAGTTAATGCTTCATCCACTTCAGTTTATTTTTTTTGTTCAACCCTGCACTGACCATGAATTGATCAAGATCCTCTCAAAAATTAGTAAAAAACATTGTTCTGGTCCTAATGACTTGCCTGGCCCTGTAATTTTCAGTGTATATGAAATTATAAAGGAACCTTTGTTATATTTGATTAATGAATCGTTATCCCAAGGTGTTTTCCCCTCTGCCCTGAAGCACACTAAAATAGTGCCTATTTACAAAAATAAAGGAAGTCCAAATGACAATAATTATCGACCTATTTCCTTGCAGAACACTCTGGCAAAGGTGTTTGAAATGGTATTGACCACTAGGCTTGTTTCCTTCTTGGAAAAATATTCACTACTTATTCCAAACCAACATGGTTTCAGGAAGGGTAGATCCACAACCAGCCATTTATGAAGCTATAGATTTCATCCTCACCTCACTTGACAACAAGCAGAAAGCCCTAGGTATCTTCTTTGACTTCTCTCAACATCGCCTTCTCAAAAAAAATTATAACCTGGGTATTAGAGGTATACCATTCAAATGGCTAGAATCTTACCTTCTAAATCAAACTCATTTTGTATCACTCTTTGCCAATGGTGCATACTACCACTCAAATGTAGCTTACAGCTCTCTAGGGGTCCCTCAAGGTTATATGCTTGGTCCCATCCTTTTCTTAATCTATATACATAAATGATATTGCTCATTATGTCACTGACATCACTATTTCAACTTTACTTCTTTATGCTGATGACAGAAACTTCCTTCTCTCCTCATCTACATTGATTGATAATGCCAATGTTATTTCTAATAAACTCTCTACCTGGTGTAGAAGAAAATCACCTCTGCCTTAATACCCAAAAATGTCCATTAGTTATATTTACTCATAATAAAATTGGAAATAACTTTCTAATTAATTTCAACAATAATATTATAGAGCAGGTTAACTATACAAAATTCCTTGGAGTTCACCTCAGTGACCTCTCTTGGGAACTTTGACTTTGAATATTGACACTCTGAATATTGAAAAAGCTTAGCTCTGTGTGTTACTTTACGTAGTTTAGTTAGTTTTAATGTCTTTTTAATCCTATACTACAGTATCTTTTACTCACGCATGACATATGGCGTAATACTTTGAGGTTCATCCACGCATGCAATAAAGATTTTCAAATTACAGAAATATTAGTCAGGATTATTACAAAAAAGCCATATTGTTCCCCATCCAGACCCATCTTTGCAAAATTGAACATTCTGCCTTTCCCTAGCGTTTACATCATGTTTTCAGTGATCTACATTCGACAAAACATGTTCAAATTCCCCATGAATGCGGATTTTCATCCGTATGAGACTCGAATATCGAAATATCTCCATCAATAAACTACCCAATCGGATAAAAAACACTAATTCATTGATTGCTTTTACACATAATGTTCAAAGTTTCCTTCTGGAGAAATTGTTTTAATCCGTAAATGAATATTTACATGACTAATGCCAATTATTGGCCTATCGACGTCGGCGACGACGAACCGCCAACGAAAGTCACGTTTAAGACCAAAATTTAGAGCCAAGTCGTGTCACGATCACTGTGCCGTTTGCTGCGAATAATTGATAGGCGGCTAGCAGTTTCCGTCCTTTTACTTTTCAACGGAGGTATACACAGAGGTCGGACCCTGTGTTGACCAAGAACTCGACTTTGGTCGCGGCCTCAATCACAAACAGGTTGCGGGGGTTGGAGCAACGGCCATCGGCTGCCATTAACCACTGCTCTTCGGGTTTTCCGCCACATAAGAACACGGGGGACGGCACTTTCAGGCGGCTTCTCCAAACTTTCCGTGAAAATAATAGTACTTTGGGTCACGGGTTCCGGATGGCCTATGATCTTGGCGCAGTCGGCTCTTGGAGCGTGAGCGCCTGGGAAACCTCTTTGTGCTCAGGGCGGCAACCTATCGCGTCAGTTCCGCCATTTGTTTCTGCATCTCCACCATCTCGGAGCATGCCGCGGCGCTTGCAACCTGCAGCTGTGACGTCACCTCATTCACTTTGTCGGCCAGCTTTGTCAATCCCGCTAAATCCGTGGAATCCTGTGCCGCGAGGATCGCCTGAATGGAGGATGGTAAGCGATTCACCCACAGGCTTCTGAGAAATTCATCAGGTACAGAATTTCCTGCCAGGGAATGGATATGGCAGAGGAACTGGGACGGCTTCCGGTCGCCAAGCTCCTCATGTTCCAAGAGCTGCCAAATTCGCGTCTCCTAGGAAATCGACTGGCATTGCACTAGCTCCTCCTTTATGCGCTGGTACGGGTTTTCAGTAGGTGGATTGATGATTATGTCCTCCACTTCCACGGCATGGTGGTTGGCGAGCTGGGCGACCACGTGGGAGAACTTGTTTAGTTCGTTCGTGATGCCCGATAGCAAAAACTGCACCTCGAGTTGGCTAAACCACAGCGCTGGTCGTTCCGGCCAAAAAGGTGGGACTCGCATAACCACACGATGCACTGAGGATTCACCCGGTGGCATAAGTGGATTCAAGGGGTCCGGCATGGCGGATGAGGAGCACTCGCACGTTCCTACGGATAACTCTTTAAACTAACTCATGTCGGGGTCACCACTTGAGGGGTTGGTCGACTGAAAACACCTAAAAAAATGTTTAAAACTTAACATGCTTTATTTCTGTGTTTCGGGAAAGTACAGAGTTAAGAGCGATCGTGTAGATACACGGTAGTCAGACAAGTTGTCATTGGCATGGTTGAGGCGAGATTTATGTCATGGCGCTGCCCTGGCGGTAGCGTGGGTCGCCGACTCTACCATCTGCCGGCCGCGTCGGGTAACAACAATTGCCGGTCACTTTGCACACGGCTGGCTGGCACGGATTTAAATGTGTCGTCGCCACATCTGCATTGTGCTCATTGTACCTAACTTCTTAATCATTTTTTTATTAGTTTTTCTTTTGTCTTTGTATTTGATTATGTATACATCATCTCGACGTGTCTTATATCATGTAAAAATGTGATATTTGGACATTCAAATAATCATTCATTCATTTTATCCGAAAGCTTACATAAAAAATTTCATGTATGAAAAGGATACTTTCCTTATTTATGGCTCGAACATTATTTGAAGCAAATACGGGAATCTCCGTATTTTTGGGTAATACTTCTTACTACACAGTCAACAACAAAGAATGGATTTGTATCACAAACCGGAGGTACAAAGTGCATTTGGCATTAGTAAGCCCTGATACCAAATGTCGGACATAAATTTAATATTCTTCTCGGCTAGTATTCTCGTTTTCCTATGGGTAGAAGAGTAAAGTAAAATTTAATGCCAGCTTTATTCTGAAGTAGTGACCCTGAAAAACTTATGTAGTTTATAGTGACTTAACTATAAGTTAAAGGTAGGTTTTCATTTGCCAAAAAATTCAACAATGTGGGAATCTAAGTTAGAATGCAAGGAGGGAGCACATGCCATGCTGAAGAATTATGATATTAGAAATTCAATACTAAAACATATTGCGAGAGACACCTAATCCACAGAAGCCAAATATAAGCAGAATATCCAAATCGTTTGCAATTATTAACTAAAGGGAAAAAGATAAGGTCTCATTGTGTACATGGTAACATAGAAGTAAATATTTATTTTTATTTTCATTATGTGCAGTCAAAAAAACATAGTCTAGCAATGCATGATTAACAATTATGAATAAAAAATAATGGGCTCTAAAACAGTAGCTATTTCCCAATACAAAATGATGAAAAGATGACATCCAACACCTCTTCAGTTGATATGTGGCCAGTTATTTTTCCCAAGCTACGCATAGCTTGTCGAAGATGCTCAACCATCATTACAACATCACTATCTTCAGATCTGTTCGATTCCTCATAGATATTAATGCAAGATTCCAAAGAGATGACACAGTTCTGAAGGTGGTGTCGATGCCGACTTTGAGTGATGGAAGGATTTTCTCGGCTTGGATTAGCACACCTAAAACAGAATTGCACCATTGATAAGTATCAAATATGCATACTTTGACCTTCACTTCAGTCAACTAGTAATTCATAATTTAATATATATATATGTATATATATATTATTAACCTGTTAGCCTTAGCGGACGATGTAGCCATTATAAAAGAACAAAGAAGACCTGACAAGACTAACTAATGTACTCCTAACAGAAGCGACCAAAGTTGGTCTGCATGTTAATGAAAGCATGACAAATTTAATTAAGATCAGCAGGCTTGAAGAACAGGAAGAAAATATAGCAATCATGAATTATAAATTTAAAAAAAACAACAAATCAATTGAAGTATTTAGGAGTAACCTCAACACGGAGGAGACTGAAATTTTAAAAAGAATAACAGCAGCAGACAGCTATCACAGAAAGAGAGGGCAATATCAGCACATGTCCCTGACAGCAGTTTGAAGGTGATAAGTAGGTATTATTCCTCACCCACTGAACCTTAGCTGACAAATTCTGTCATTTTATGGCTTAGATGGCATTTATTCATAAGGTTTATGTGCAGCCCTGCTAACTAGCTGACAGTATGTGATTCATCCTCACGGGTGGAGAATAAGAAAAGTACAGAAATGTGATATCACGTATATACCTTCTCCTAATGCCTGGCAGCTTGCTGAAAGAAATAAGCAAATCTATTCAGAGGTATTGCACATCTCAAAGTGACGGCCAGGGCAGACATTGCTTTCCAGCATGTTGAATCTGAATTTCCCCATTTAAGGAATTTTTAACCCTTACTGTGACAAAATATTATCAGATCCCCTTCCAGATATCGTAAAATGCTTAGTGAAATACCACCTCCCATCATGAGACCTTATGGTGATCCATAGAATGGAATGTACCAGTATATCCCATGGATGTAATGAAGAGGCAATCTCAAATTCTATTGTAATCTCCATTTTGCACAGGAAATGATATTAATATAATACCTCAACCATTACTTAAATTCAATGTGCACTCCCACATGAATGTACATCGCCAAGTGCCTTTGATAACCACACATTGGTGCTGAACTTATGGCCATTGTTCATTCTAGTTTTACAAGACTTGGATTTTGGTTATTCCAACAGATAACATGAAACCACATCGATTAACCGTGGACCTTAATCCTATGACGAAAACAACATCCATACCTGTGACAAGACTCAAACCCACAATACTTGGGTCACTAGGCCAGTATATTACCGATCTGACTACCACAACCAGATTAAACTAGGCCAAAAGCTCATTCTTAGCTTATTCTATTAGCTAAATACATATGGCTAAACACACATCCCACATAGCATGCGAGCTTGATTCCAACCTGGATTTTGGCGGGATGCATCCAGCTAGAATTGGAGGGTGCTATTCCAGCTGGATTTCGGCTTGATTCAGGGTCTTGATTTCAGCTGGAATTAGACAGCTTGATTCCTGCAGGATTTTGGCTTGCAAACTAGGCTTGATTCCAGCTGGAATTGGCAAGCTTGATTCCAGCTGGAATTAGCCAGCTTGATTCCAGTACGGTAAACGTATCGAAGGGTCATGGCATTGAGAAAGAAATGCACTTAACAGGTTTTAGCGAATAGTATTGGAAAGGAAAAGGGTTAATGAAGAAAATGAAAGGTTAGTATAAGAGTGCATACGTAGCATAGCGAAATGTGTGAAGTAGGTGTTATTAGTGCAGGGGTGTTAGTATTATATTAGTGTTATCAGTGCAAATTACTGTCAGTCATTGCGTGTATTAACTCTGATTTTTGGAAGAAATAGCCTTGTATGCGTATATATCTTTAAGTGCCTATCTCTAAAAGCACCAATTTTTTTTCTGCTGGCTTATGGGTTTTGTTTGTATGTATGGTCAAAAAATAGCAAGCACTCTTTTTGTCCACCTTTAGGAAATTACTGTCAGTCATTGCGTGTATTAACTCTGATTTTTGGAAGAAATAGCCACATTCCAATACATATCTGTGAGGAGAGCTGTTGGCCTAGGGGTAAGGTGTTGGGTTGTGAGTCAAGCTTGAATCCAGGCTCTCAAACAGCTAAAGAGTCCAGCTGGATTCTGGCCGGATTCCAACTTTCCCACTGGATTGGTCCTGCTGGATTTTGGCTTGCACACTGGATTTTGCAAGCTGGATTCCAGCCGGAATCCAGCTTGCCTTGCTATGTGGGATGTAGGCTTCACTACTTATGAGTAAATTCTTAAACAGTTTCCAACTGGGTCATGAGTACCTGAACTCCTGACCTGGTTGGAAACCGATGACAAATTTACTCACACGATTCGCCAAAACTCAATATAACTCTGCACTACTTCTGCATAATATTAAACTCTTATAATCCATCAACATTCATGCATATATGTCACTAGGTTATCAACATGGTCATTTAAAATATAAACTTACAAGCTGGAAAGCTGGTTTTGCAATCTTGTCATGAATTCTGTCACTCCATCATTTGTTTTACAAGACAAGAAGCAAGCATTAGGACAGATCTCGACCATCCGCTCAATGCGATTAGAATCTTCAACCAAGTCTTTCTTATTTAATATCAGTATACAGTTTTCTTTGAGATGCATCAAATGCTGAGAATTTGATGAACAAGATGTTCCTCTATCCTTAGAACTTTCCATATCAGCTCTCACATCACTACCTTTCTGTATTAAAATATCAGAAAGGAGTAGTCTTCCTATATATGATTGGAGGTACTCAAATAATGTAATTTTTTTTGAAGAAATACTATTGTTAAAATCTGTAGCATCACCAACTAATAAATACAGGTCAGCAGCAGCTATACATTCCCTTGCTCTTCTAACTCCTTCAAGTTCTATAACATCTTGCGTTTCCATTCTCAGGCCAGCTGTATCAGAGACAAGTACCGGAAAGCCTTGGATGTTCAATGGTTGCTCAACAATGTCCCTAGTAGTTCCTGGGATATGACTGACTATGGCTGCTTGTCTCTGACCTACAAATAAGTTATCTTTAGTCATCCTTTCTAATAAAAATTTCTGTACGAGTTCATGATTCTACTTCAATAATGACATTTCTTATTATATGAGGATATTTTTTTAAAAGCCCTCCTTCACCAGCAGGCAGTACATATAAAATAACAAGAAAATTGGTAGTGATATTTGGGTACAGAGTTTGCATGTTTTTATACATCAATAAAACAAAGTTTTCATCTAGAATGCTATACAACTTATTTTTAAAAACTTTTAAATGACAAGTATTCTTCCAGGGACCTGGTAAAATTTTAATAACTTATTTTTCACATAGGTAGGGCAATGGAAGACCATGACTAAATTATGTGGTGGGAGTCAGATGCCACTTTTCATATGTTAGTATATATTACCATGGGTATTAATCATTTGACTCCAGGTTTAGTAACTTACATTTTTGACAAAATATCACAAATCTTGAATTTAACAATTTGATTAATTTAAAAACAGCAAAATCTCTTTCTCACACATTTACATAGTTAATAATTTGTGAGTCTAATAAGGTAAACTTGGTACTCACACAATAAATTCAGGAGGCTACTTTTCCCAACATTAGGTTCACCTATAATTACAGCTCTTACTCCATTTCGCAGTCTTTCTCCTCGCCTTCCGTCAGCTAAATGATGCTAAATGAAAACTTAAATGTTACTGACTTAAATAAAAAGGGAGGCTCTGCTTGACAAATGTTACCCTGTCTGATAATCAGTCACTTTAAAACAACAGATTGACACATTTGGTGATAAGGGTGGAATATGGAGCTAAGACGGTTTATCAACATTACTTTTTGAAAATTTCTAACTTCATATATACAATGCATGAATACTAATGAAAGACATTAGTCACAAGTCCACCTTCATCTATCCCATTCTTCATTACAGCCAGACTTTCACATAGGCTAGTGGTTTCCAACCTTTTTCGAACAGCATGCCTTGGTTACCCCTTTCCATCAAAATTACCCCAATCAGTTGGACCCTTTGAAATACATGAATATACTTGGTGAAGCTTTCTCGGGTTTCCAACCGGGTGATGGTCTCCATGTAGGCCGACGTTTCGATGTCTGACTCAGTCATCCTTTCATCAGCCCTGATGACGATGACTGAGTCAGACATCGAAACGTCGGCCTACATGGAGACCATCACCCGGTTGGAAACCCGAGAAAGCTTCACCAAGTTAATACGCCGGGAAAGCACTAAATCTTACTTTACATGAATATACTTTACAAACTTCCATAATTATTTAGCTTTTCTCCTGTATCCCTAAACCACCATATCCACATATTATGTTAACCGTCAACAAGCTAACTTTGTGGAAAATATGCATAGCAATAAGAAGCATTTTCTTTGTAATTTTCCACATCATTTATTTTTACCTCAACAGGTTTCAATGTTGACATGTAATTTTAAAGAGTCATGAAGCAGTTAGTGTCTTATTTACAAAGTGATTGGGAGGAGGAAGGAGGGGTTGGTGGTAAGGTTAAGAGGGAAGTAAAATATATGTAGGTGATTACAAACTATGAGAGGGACCAAGGTCATGGGCATGGAGTAGTGATTGAGGAGGGGGAGGAACTATGGCATAGAAAAGAAGGTGAGTGATTCACAGGAACAACTTCATTCATCAGTTTTTCACTACACATTTCATAAAATGCTCCTATTCCAAAATTTTCTATAAAATTTAATTTTCCACCTTTATCACAAGTATGTACTACAAGTTTAAAACCTGAGAAATGGTTGTCATCAATTAAGTGCCTGGCAAACATAAATTTGTTGCTATCATGATGCAGTGATTTCATACGTTCTATGATTCTCACATTGATTTTCTACCAGTTGGTCCAATATAAAACAATTACAATCAGGTGTTGAACATTTTAACAAATAAATACCACTTTTGACACTATCAATTTAACATTCTTCAGAATTAAATAACCATTTATCAAAAGTTATAGGATTATAAAAGGATAATTTTACGTTGTATTTGGGAAAAGTCTTCCAAGTTAATATGATGAGTGATGGACAAAGGATACTTTGACCCACTTTAAATTGGAATGGGAGATGGGAGAGAGGTTGGTGGATGACATAACAGCTTGTTTTCTAATTTATTGTTTTAGTGTATTTTCAATGAGTGCCTCTTCGTAGACGTAGTGGAATGCTACGACATTAGTTCATCTATACATTTTTGAAATACCTAATTCCTACCCATATTTACCCCATTCCTACTCTCATTTCACAAATTCACTTTGTATTAATCTTTTTTAAATAACAAATAAGTTAGGTTGTTTCTACTGCGTAGCATGAGATTCAATGCGAGGAATTCTATCGCGGGTTGCATATTTGGACTTTCCAACGGTGTTGTAGGGTTATATAAATATCATCATGATGGACAATTAATGAGAATTAAGACCCTTAATCGTTCAAAGTCGTCAGTGCTTAACGATAACGTTGTTCAAATTTTGCGCAACCAAAAAAAATGAATAACGAATAGGACTTTGGCACATCTGATGCATAATTTTTCATCCTTGGTGGCTTCCGGCTGCTACTTAATTAGACGGGTGACTCAGCTTTCAAATATAGAAACAGCCATGTCAATTTACTATACACATATTTATAGTAGATTAAAATATGGTATTTTAGCCTGGGGTCACTCCCCTAAAAATTCTTTTTAAATTACAAAAATGGTCGGTAAGAATATTATGCAAAGCTAAAAAACAAGCTAGCTGCCGTAATCTTTTCAAAAGGTTACAGATCCTTACCCTACCTTGTATATATATTTTTTATGCTGTGATGTTAATTAGAGAATTTAAACAAAAGTTGTGTCTTATCATGAATAATGATATTCATGATTATCATACAAGAAGTAGAAATGAGTTCACAGTGAGGCAACAAAATCTTTCTCTCTACAGTAGAGGGCCTGTCAACATGAGTATTAAAATTTATAATAAATTACCAAAAGCAATCAAAGAGGAAATCAGACCTGGCCTTTTTGAAGCCAAATTAAAACAGTATCTTCTAGAACATTGTTATTATTCAATTGATGAATTCTTTGAGGATGCATCGCAATTGCTGTAATATATATGTATTGTAATATATGGTGAGTTTCTTTTATTTTTTATTTGTTTTTTATGTCATTTTTCTGACGGGTCCTATATATGTATATACATAACTTTTCTGTGACCAATAAAAATATTATTATTATTATAATTTCCATTCGGTGGAAATGTTTGGCGTTGACTCCCCATAGCGTGTGTAAAAGGTTCACCTGAGCGAATAATTATTGCATTATTTGTTTCATAACTGTTATATTTGCTTATTATTTACCATGCTGTTATTGGGGGGCAATGGATTGGATGATTTAAAACTTAAACCAATGTTAGTGTACCATCTGGAATGGCATGGTATTGATAATACCATGTCTGAATGGTAGATCCAGGGGGAGATATCTACGGGAAAAAATACCTGAAAATCCCATGCTGCCATAAGGTAGAATTGGTGGTAGAATAAGTTGGTTCACTCCTATTTGAGGTGAATCGAAAACATGTTTTTCGTGTTGAATTAGAGTGTAAGAGGAATTTTTCTAAACCCTCCATGATGCAGTAAATCATCGAGGGTGATACTGTTCCTAAAAAATTGTTACGAAATAACAAAAATTTTGTACACAGCACCGAGCTTCCCTACTTCACTCACTATTTTAATTGATTTCCTATGTCTTCGTGATCGCAGCGAGCAAAATTTTTGCCCTTCACTGAATTCGCATGCTCCCGCAGTGAAGGACAAAATTTCTATTTACTGAGAGGGGAACCAGTGCTAACAGCACTAAATATCAGAAATATAGGAGGGAAACCTGGTGCTTATTGTTTTAAAAATGCCTTTTCAGTTTGTTTCATCTAAGATATGAAGCTCTCTGACTAGTGGTGCCATCTGTTCGACTGACCGCGCAATTAAAATACGCCGTAAATCGGCAGAGGATGACGCAAAGTAGTCCATAAAAACACAAATTTTTAAGGAAATTGGCAATTTTTGTGCATTAATCCATTGATAATGCCTTTCAACTAGGTCCCCTGTATTTTTAAATATCAACAGTAAGTTCCTATCACTGGTAGTTTTCGTGCTGCCAGGATAGAGAATAAATAATTCCAAAATTTCTTTTGTGAGTGAAAATATCAAAGTTTCACCATTAAAATGTTTTAGAAAATTAGTTTGAATGCTTCATTCAATAATGCCACATATCCAATCTTTTATCGCTGTGCTGTGCGGTAATCGTTATTGCTATGAAATGAAGAATTGCTAAGTTTGGAACGGATTTTAATTTTTTACATATTTTCTTATGGAAAATACTGCATCGTTTAACGTTGTTTCGCTTTATGTCTACTTTTTCAGGAATGAGTTAACGTTAAACGAGGACACACTGTATATCGTTTTGATTGCTTCTGTTACATTGAAGAGCAGTATATCGAATCACCATATAAGACTTTGTAATAGCATCCTTCTAACTATGGAAAAACAAGAAAAAACTGACAAAATAGTCTCCATAATAGTAAGGCATAATATTCTGACATGGATTATGATGACATACTTATAATAACTCCCGAAATATGAAGGTTAACTCCCGATAATGAAGGTTTGAACTGGAGTAATAGTAAACAATAGTATAAGGATTACCATCCAACTCAACATATACCATGATATTTATAATAAAATATAGAGACTATAGAGAATATTAGAGTATAGGTAAAGAATACCTTTATGCTTTTCAAGAGCTTGGCAATGGCTTTCTCATTATCCTCCAAAATGTCACTTTCAATATTTTCCTCTTCACTAAAATCAATAAATGCCTCGAGGTGAGCAACACACTGGAAATAAAAGGTAGAATACATTGTTCTTGTAGCTGGAAAAATGCATTTTTTCATAAAAAATTCAAAAATATAGTAGGTATGTACTATTAATGTACATTTGCTCATTTAGAGTCATAATGATGGCTCCATTGAACATACTCTGAAATTAGTCCAAAGAAATTTTTAACTGTAGCAAAGCACCTTCTTAAGGTTGACATTCAATGATTATCCTTTGAACTTCTTTTGTGCTGGGTATTGAAGAATTAAAAAAAATCAGCAAAGAAAACGAGACCAAATTTCAAGTTGTATTGCCCTGAATTTGAAGCTGAATCAGAAAACCCCTGAATTTTTTGGGAAAATTTTATTTGATAAACTTCCTTTAGAAGTAAAAGCAATGCTTAGCCTAGAAAAAAAAGCTCAAAAATATTTTTAAAGATTTTTTGTAAAAATGACTTTTACAGCATTCAAGAGTATATAGAGAGATAAAAAGTCATAACAATGTAAAAAACTATTTTTTCTCCGCTTTTAGTGAAACAACTTTGCGTGAATTTTTTGTAAATTTTTTTTGTGTGAATTTTTTGTAAAATTTTTATTTTTGTAATTTTTATATACTTACCAAAACCCATTCAAGTGTAATCTTGTTCTTTTGTGGTGAATAAATCAATCAATCAATTCTAATATATGCACTTAAGAGCATTTTAATTAAAATTATCCACAATCACACTAATTTTCCATTTTTTCTGGTTGCTCCATTCATTTTTTTCAGGAAGTTTCCTCATGACCATTTCCCTAGTAAAATATATATTCTGTGGTATATTTTAATCGCACACACCTCCGTTGAAGCTAATGAAAATTAAACTATAAATTAAAGCGAAATACATACCCGCGGATACAATACAATCAGTACTAGCTATCTTAAATATTGAGACATTGGACGAGAGAGTCAAGAGCTCTATCTTTTATTTATTTATTTATTTTTATTTATTTTCAAGAACCACCGAAAACCGCTCTTATTGGCCTTTACATCGGGGTATTAACAATTAACAATGGACGAGCACAAACAACCATGCCCTGGAAAGTGAAAAATCCTCCCCAGGCGGGATTCGAACCCGCGACCTTTGGGTTCGCAGGTGAGGACGTTACCCCGCCGCCACCGAGGCCGGCAAAATAACATCCTTAAAAGCTTATATTTATGTTTCAACTATATAATTTTCAATAGCAATGAATGGCTGCAATTAATTAGGTAATCAAAACCTAATTTCAAATGAAAATTCTTAAATTGCAAAATTTTTAGACATTGTAATATTATTGATGCACAAATATTATTGATGGATAATATGTATACATTATAAATTTATAGTCTTATTTTGATGGTTTATGCTGTTATTTTTATTTATGATCTTGTGGCAGTCACAAAAAAGGCAAACAATGCCTCTTCAAGTTCTGGATACTTTCCAGAGGACATGTACGACAACTTTTTATGACATTGTATGCACGGTACCTGTGAAGACATCTCGCTCCTTAACACCTTCAGTGCGGCATGACGTGATATCACGTCATGGTGTACTATCCCCTGGGGCTGATGACGTGATATCACGTCATGGTTACCCTGAGGGTTACGGCTTTCACCCAGGGCTCGGTTCAGATTTTTTACGACCTTGAACACCCCTACGTCGCTCAGTTGAGTTCTAGCAGCCCAGAAGTGAAGACCGTTTCGAGCTGCCTGTCCTGGATACATCGGGAGAAAAGTTTTTCTTTTGCCTTGAGGTAAGCCTATTTCCATTCATTTTCCTCGCACTCTTATGTGCGAGTTTGTTTTACGTTTATGTATTTGTTGCCATACATGCCTGGCTATGGCAAATGTACTTGAATGTAATGTTACATTTCTTATATTTATCTACTGAAGCTCGATTAATTGTTTTCTTATTAATATAATGGCCGTTTTTGCCAATCCATGTTGAGCATATAATTATTTATTTGTATTTATTTCCTTCCGATAGGTCGTATATTTATTATTTTATTGTCTCATGATATTGCGCCATTTTCATCCAATGAATACGTAAACTATTGCTTTCATTTAAATTTTCTTCTTAGTTTTACTCTGACATTTGAATAATTTAATTATTTATAACATTTCTCTAATTTTTTTTCTCGTCGTGTTTTTTTCAGTTCATCTCCTCAGCGGTAAGCTGCAAGTGAAGCGGCAATAATACGTAGTTCTGCGGTGCGAGTGTGGAAAGTTAATCAAACAAAAACGTGAGTAAATTATCAACAATTTAAATTATTTTTAATTATACGTTTATTGTTTATATTTATGTATATATACATAGGTATGATTGTTTTCCGATACAATCATTGGATATTTTTTCATGGCCTGCTGAGAAAGTGATTCTTAATTTTTCTTAAGCTTTTGTTGTTCCCTCGATATATGTATAATTAATTGTTTAAAAGCACTCATAAGTCTTCAGTTACCCGTTATACATATTTAGTTCATTCAGATTCTTTTCATTTAGTTGAGCGTAATAATGATTGCCTGCAGCATTTCCTCTTTTGTCTATATAACCCTGAGTGATTATTTTGGCCCATTATTTGTCAACATGCATATTTAACCAATTTGATACAAAGACAATATTTTTTAACTACAGGTGGTGCGTAAACGAGTAAAAAGACGAATCTCTTTGGTTGAGGCGGAGGCGACGCCGTCTTAGGGATAAATTCATCTTGCCTCAACCTCGACGACAGACCAGCAGCCTTCGTCTGCGCAGGATTCGCAGCCGTCGACGTCAAGGCAGGACGCTCCTACCAGGACTATGACTCTACCTTCCGAGATCTACGCCTTCTCCAGGCGAATATATACAGACGAAGAGCTACGGGAGCTCCTAGAGGAGAGCGGGGATTCGGATATTTTGGAAGACTCCGAGTGGGGGATTAGCGAGGAGGAGAGTGGGGAGGAGGACGAACCCTCCGTATTCCGGCGATTCCGTATTTATATGAAATCCAAGAAGCATAAGTACGGAATCAAACTATATATGCTGACGGAGCCTTCCGGGTTTGTTCTGCGATTTCTTGTGTATATGGGGGCCGGCGACTCTGAACTTGGAGGGCGTGGACATGTTGATCGCGTTGTTCATAAATTAATGAATGACCATTTTGACAAGGGCCATTCATTGTTTATGGATAATTATTACACCAGCGTCAATTTGATCCACGAACTGCTTGAGAGGAGAAAGTATTGCACAAGAACTCTTAGCGCAAATCGGAAAGGCATCCTCTCCGAAGTGGCAAAGGCTAAATTGAGACGAGGTGAAGTTATGGATGCCTTTACTAACGATGGTATCTGTGTTCTAAAGTGGAAGGACAAAAGGGACGTTCTGATGATCAGCTCCGAATTCGAGAGTCGTATGGTTGACGTGCAAACCCGAAGAGGAGACAGGCTCGTTCCTAAACCTGAGGCCGTTGTGAAGTACAACGAGTCGATGGGTGGAATATACCACTTTGATCAGATGATGGTATATTATCCTATTGAAAGGAAAACCCTTAAATGGTACAAAAAGTTGGGCATCCATATCTTTCACATCATCCTTGTCAACAGCTATTTCCTCTACCCTAGGCCTCCCGAAAACATTTCCTTATATAAATTCCGGCTCTCTGTTATTAAATCCATCATTCTACCTTCATACCTTCCTGACTCAATATCCCTTGTACCCTCAAAATATTTATCCCACTTCCCTGAACTCATCCTCGTAGAAGATGGCAGAAAGAAGACATATCGACGCTGCAGGCATTGTTACACCGTCGGGCGCAGGAAAGAGACAGCATATTTATGTCCTGATTGTGAGGGTTCTCCAGCACTTTGTCCCGAGTGCTTTGCTCCCTATCATAAAACATTGTAAATAGTATTTTTTTTAATTTGTACTTGTAAAAATGCATATCTAAATGTTAAAAAAATATTTTTGTAGTAATTTTTTGTGTATAGATGTGTCATTCTACTGATAAATATTTTATTGTTTAAATATAATATATTTTTATGGCAAGTATTTCTGTTTTCATGACTCAGTTATTATGTAAGAGTATGGTTTTTACATATTTATTTATTTAATCAAAAATGTCCACATACAGCAACTGTTGCCAATTTATAGTGGCCCAATAACAAACGTACAAAGAAAATATATATATAAGTTGATTTGGAATTTCCATTGTATTACGAATCCAATCTTTCCCTCGTATGAGTAGTAAAAAAAACTTTAACTATCATTCTTGCTTTTAGTGAGTGGGTTTGTACATAATATGGAATAAAGACGCTGCAAAGCTCTTCCTATTAATATGTATTATTGAATTTTCAACTCTAACTGAAACGAATTTGGCACTAAAATTCAAAACGTTCCTACTACCAGTAAAAATTTAACTTGAGCATTTGGTAGAATATTCTTCTCACGATCTGCAATAAGTGGCCTGAATGAACCCTGTCAAGCTTTCTAAAATTTGTTTTCGGCTTCAGTTCGGAAGCGAGAAATGACAAAATTTGGGGCTGATTTTGTCCTTCTTTCCGCATCCATTTCTACCCTGGCAGCAGACTCACCACGGTCACCACCCCAAAGCCTAGAAAAGGACACGTGTCGGCAAAATCTTTCCTTACCTCACACCCATGTTCATGACATACCGAAGGCACTTCCTAGAAATCTGTCCTCACAGTACATACATACGTACCGACTAAATCTTGCCACTTACAGCGTGCTATTATACTTCCTCACCCTCTTACCTCTTCTCGGTCCCCACTCCAACCTTAGCGGAGCCGGACTGAGTGGTGCCACACAAAGGGACACCCTAATCCACCATCATAAATACACAAAGAGAAATCTTGAGTCAGGGAATACCGCCCAACACATGCAGCTGCAGCAAAATCGCCGATGCTATGTGGGACCGTTAGTTGTTTTGTTTCTAACGCTTACGGGTGGTCGTCTTAGAGGAAAAGTTTCGGACGGAGCGGAAAATATGAAAAGAGTAAAAAACCCAACGATCAAAATAGTGGGTTGAGAAGGAAGAGAACAAATATTATTCAATATTCTAGGACAGCACCCTTATACTCGAACGCAGCAGCGAGAGGAAAATTTCAAGGAATTATTATCCTATTCAAACAGTTGTCCGCGTGGACTTGTTTCATTTCTAATCATTATTACTTCCATTAAAACTCTGAGTGTTCAATAAATGTAAGCTGCTACCATTAGTAACAAAATACATGCATTTTGCATATATTTTGTCGCTACTACATGTAAGAAACGACGTGAAAGAAAAATGGAAGATGATAAAAAAGTCGTGTGTATGCAACCCGCATCACGTGTCTATCCCTGGTCACTGATGACGTGATATCACGTCATAAATAAAAATTCGAATAACAAAAAAATTAGAGCGCTCCAAATTTTTTAATTATTTTTCCTGACTTATTTGGCATCCATACTTACGTTTTACGTAAAAAAAAGAAAGCCGCCACGGGGTAAAATTATGTCATGTATATGGGCAGCATTCAAAGGGTTAAAGCCTCCATGAAATTTACAGTGAGAGATGACGCCTGGGTAGCTTAACTGGTTGAGCACTCGGTGCAAAATCGGGGGGTTTCAGTTCGAATCCCAGTCCAGTTTTTTTAGTATGCTTCAGCATTTAAGATTTTGATTACGCTGGAAATTAAAACTTTATGATTGCAGATAGTACTTGTGGTGCCATTATATTTCTTATTACAGTTAATGTCCGCTTTCATCTCGGTAGGGAAAAAAACGTATTTTATCATTTTTACCTTCCAATATTAGGCATTTAGGTGGCAGGGCAATTCAGTGGTTGGATATGCTTGTTTATTAGCCGGAGTTGGCTCCCTTGTTCCAATGTTTTGCAAGGGATGAGTGTTGTTGATATGATGAAAATGCTACGTAAAATCAAGATTATTTTGCTCTTTGGAACTGAAGTTATACTGTAAAAAATAAAAAAATGCGTAAAACCAAGAAACTACGTAAAATCAAGTTTTTACCATTGAAATTCCCTATGGTTCCTGGCCGGACTTACATATCGCTACATAAAAACAAGAATGACGTAAAATCAAAGTGCGCAAAATCCAAGTTTTACACTACTATTAGAACTGCAGAAGTTTGCTAAGTAAAATTACTAGGTGTGGTAACTATTGTGGATAAAATTTGGCTCAGAGAAAAAAAAGATTTCTTTCTCATCCATTATTCAACTGCATAAAATGGTGTTGTGAAGCCAAAATTGCAAACCAAGTAACAATTTCAACACTAATCATTAGAATTACTTGTATACCTATCTACAAAAACAATTGTATAGTGTAATAAATGTATCAATAAAAGTGTAGAAGAATCGCAGAGGATAATTCGTACAAATTACAGTATATATCTTCAGACCAACCTTCACAAGACTTTCTCTCCAATCCATATAAAGTTTACTGAGAGTGCCCTCCATTTGAATTAATGCTTGTTTTCTTTGTTCCTCAGTATCTGCTTCAATAAGATCCCCGAGGCCCTCAACTTCCAGGAGATCTAGTTTTCCTGCATAAAATGCTCTCTTGGTGAATTCACCTGAGAAAAATATTAAGATGTCCATTGGAATGAGAAGACATATGTACATAATAATTTCTGATGCCTCTTGTTCAGGCTGAAATTTTCTCACAGAAGGTGTGATAATTTTTTTGTTAAAATGTGATAAAACTAATCTTGTAGAATTGTACCAACTATATGCCATATAATTATTACAAAATTAAGTTTTGTAAAAGGTTTAATCGCAAGCAAGCACTTTTTATTAGAATCAGTAGTAAACTAATTATGTGCAATGGTATATAGAAAATGTTTACCTACTCAAGAGAAGCAGGCATAGGTTGGATAAAAGCCACTTGTATTTTCTAATGCAATTTACCTGCTGCAGCTGGTTGATAACCTTCCATTTTCCCTAGTGCTTCTAACACAGATGATATCACTGCTGTCCCTCCATGCACATGGAATTCACATGTGTCCTCGCCAGTGAAGCTTCTAGGTCCTGGGCAGAGTAAAAGCCAGGAAGCCAGTGACATGACATGATGAATAAAAATGGAAAAGTAATCACTCAAAAATACTTCTTTGAAAGTTTATATACATATAAGACGACACCATCCATGATGCAGAAATCTCTGTCATTAATGAACCAATGGGAGACATAATTATATGATGTGATGGGATAATTAAACAACTATGCTTGATTAAACATTACCAGTCCCCGTGTCCAGAAGAGATACCTATACGCTGGGGTGGTCATGGAACAACTTTTTTCGAAATTCTAAGTTCAACATATGGCAAAATGTAGCCTGTAGTACCCAAAGAACAGAGAAAAAATTTTGCTATGGTAGGATGACATCCTACGGTGCCGCCGAGGTCATTTATGTTTATGGTAGGCAACCAACAACGCACATCCACTTTTTATGCTATTTCGAATATAAATGTCGCGATTCAAGCATTTTTTGCAGTCGATGCTGTACCAGTCATCTTAGAAATTGTCGAGTCAAGCCATGGAGTTCGGATGATCCCGTGTTTATACAATAACTGGTCTTAAAATGCAAAGAAACGTGAAAAAATGTAAAAATTGCTTAATTAATTTCAGCGGCTTCGACTAAGTCGAAGATAGTGTTTCTGAGGCACTCAGCAATTCCTGTTTCAGGTGATGCATGTCCCAAATAAGCCCCGCCAGGTTCAGGGAGAATAACTACATGCTCTTCTGTGGCAGTCATGATGAGCACTTAATTATTGCTGCACAATTCCCTGACTTTCGTTTCGTCTTTTCTCCCATCAAAGTACGAGGCTATCCACGGTTGGTCTCTTAGCCTTTGCAGGTCCTCTGCAGTTATTAGCTCTCTGTATTTCTGTCTTTGGCACATAATTTTCTTCTGGTCAACAGCCTTCGATGTATCTTCAGGTGTGACCTGGCCGACGTCCTCAAATGCTGCAGTCACGAGAGCTGCTGCAATACCGCTGGCTACGACATATCTCTCCACCAATTTGCAGGTCATAAGCAGCTCCAGGATGTTGCGCAGCGAGCAACTTGAGGATAGATGGGAGAGGAGTGGCTGCTACTCATCATCGAGCACAGGCAGGGTGTCATCTGGAACTTTGGCGCACAAGGACTTCAGTTTGGATCCAATTTCCTCGGCAAAGGATGCTGACAGCCTATTTTCAAATGCTCCCTCCATTTTTGTCACTTTTCTTCTTCTTTGATGCACTGTTTTCTATGTTTTTCTGTCGTTTTCCAATCAACCCTCCAATCACTGGCTCCCTGGCTGATCTTTGGTCCAAAAGGAATGGTATTTCTTCATTCTTAACTACTATCTTTGTCTTACAGATGCACATGGTCAGTTTTGAAAGACACTTGCATTGAGCAATATCAAACAGGCTTCTCATTACATTCCGTATTTGCATGACTCTAAGATGAACCTGATTCTAAGACGACCCCCCTTTTTTGGAACTCCACAGTGGGAAAGAAGTCACGTATTTTGCTTCCGATTGTAAGACCAACCCACTTATCTTCGGTAGCCCAGAAGGGAAAAAAACATCATCTTCGATTTGTGCAAATATGGTAATATGCAGAACTACTACAATGTTTCAACAGTGCTGATCGATTGCCCGCTTTTTGGTGTGCCTCTAGCTGTTGCCCGCAACAGGGTGTTTCACGGAACTGTTTCATTTTAAACCTTGGTGTTATTTTAGTGCACCACTACTATGGGGGCTGCCTGCCATTTTTGAGAAGGCAGACTCCAGTCAGGTTATCAAGAAGTGGAGTGCGTTGATTTTTACACATAGGACACTATTAAAATGATGCACGCACGTTCCCCTGCCCGCTAGGCACAGACCAAAAAAGGAGAACAGTGCATAGTGAAACCAGAAACTGGGAGAGTACTACATAGATGAACATGCAGTACACTCGGTAAAAGACAACTACCGGTTAATATTACTAATACTATTAATTTACAAATTATAGGAAATACTACTTCATGCAGAAAACAAAATAATGCTGGACAATTTCAAGTGGTGTGAGATGTCAGCATTGATGTTATGTCATTAAACACAAGTAAAAAGTCTACTCTACCTATAGTGAGGAGGGAGTTTCATAGAACTTATCTATTGCAACTATTATGACCCCTTATTGCACACAGAAAAAATTACATTTTAAATCTATCAGTTCTGCAGTCTATTTGCTTTATTTTATGCCTGTGATCATTTCCACTATAATATGTTGGTTCTAGCAAAATATGTTGAACGTCCAGCAAAAATTGTCTGCTTCCAACTTGCGCAAAATATTTAACCTATATTTTTCCCTTGGATCAGTTAGAGATTCCCACCCAAATTCATTTAACAATTTTTAAACACTGCAAAGTTTCTGTTTGAGGCTTTCGCAGCGCTGGATTGCAGTTCTCTACATAGTTTTCGGGTTTGGCTGCGTCAAGTTTTGTTCAGATGACGTTTTGTGGCTTATGCTGGCCACATCTTCAGATCAGGTCTGAGTGCCGACAGATGGAAATTATGGATGGTATTTATAGAGGGCCATTTCCATCTGTCGGCACTCAGACCTGATCTGAAGATGTGGCCAGCATAGGCCACGAAACGTCATCTGAACAAAACTTGATGCAGCCAAACCGGAAAACTATGGAGAGAACTGCAAAGTTTATCGTAACAAGTTTGCCTGCTGGGGCCCTTTGACCACGTCGCCGCCTGGGGCCCTTGGGTACCCAGTCTGCCCCTGGCCAGCGGCATACTCCAAGTGAGGTCTCACGAGAGAAAAATAACAGTGCATTAGGACACCAAAAATATAACATAAATACAAGTGCCATTGTTTCGATTTGAAAAGATCAGCAGGAGGAGGATTGATATCTTCTAGGTTCCCACTTCATTTGTTGACTTGAATTGACAACAGTTTCAGTTTTGTTCCAGCACCTGTCTTCAGGTTGAAGTATCATCAAAGGAGAATAGTCCAATTGTTAAATAGGTGTCATTTAGGGCATCAGTCAGATAGAGAAAGCAATGAGAGTGGAGGAAGGCCAGAGGACTTGCCACACATCGTGGTGTATGTGTCCATCTTCCCTGCTCAAATTCACCACGTGTTTGGAGATTTTGATTTCTTCCCTTATTAACCGTGGATAGAAGGTAGGTACTTTCTTCGGTGATGATTTTCATAACCTCCAAATTGATCACTTAAGTTCATTGCTGCATTGAGCTGGAACAATTGATCACAATTGTTCCAGCCAGCTCCAACCAAGCATTCATACGTACATAGGTTTTAATGCAATATGTTCATGTATGGACTAGAATTAATCAACTTAGAGAGCCAGGGAACTAGCAGAAAAACTGGTACCAATCAAAAAGATTATAAATTTTATTTCCAACCCTCCTTGTGTCAATCACAAACAAGAATAATAAGTTCATGTTCTAATTTCTCTTATACATTGAAATGCATCTTAAGCGTACTGAAAACACAAATAATCCCGCTATAAGCTCATAATGGTAGCATGGAATAATTACTTTCTGGGCTTAATTTTTTCACATATGTTACCTGCATGTGGTTGGCGAATCCTTTAACCATAATCTTGGATTACAGCAGGCAACCTAAATTTATTATTGTGACATATACCAGGGTCGACTGTAAAATATATCATTTACTATATGCTTCTAATTTAAATTTTCAACTCGGAAAAAGATGCCTAATTCCATGCGAAACTTAACGGACAAAATCATGCGTAAGTATATAGAGCACAGACACAAATAAATGTATATATGTATTTAGCCTTTGTAGAATTTAAAGAAGCAAAGTATGTGATGCAATAGCAACAAATTAATAGACAAAGGGGCTTCAAAGGGATACCTGGAAACCAAATTACTAATCCATGGTCAAGAGTGTTATTGGTATCAGGATCCCGAAGTTTTCTCAATAGAGCCTGCCTTGGCACAGGGTACTTTTTCATTCCTGCGATTCTAAGAAGACTCGATCGAGCCTTAGGTCCTGATATCCTGATGACTGCCACTCCACATTTTCCGTAACCTACAAAAATGCGAAAAATTCAATGCAGGGAAAAATTTCTGTAAGAAACCATGTTCCTTTCCAACACCTACCCGAGGCCAGGGCATATATAGTTGATTTTGATCTGGCTAAATTACGACTGAATGTTCTTAATTGACACATTTTCAAATTGATTCCTAATAAAACACTCATCGCAGATAATATAAATAACATTAAGACATCTATGAGGTCCTCACAATACGTTTGACACCGAACGTTAACTTTAACTTCCGCAAATCATCTTTTAATTGTTCCGCCCGAAGCGCCGTCACTATCTCGCTTGTTTTTAAGTAATCTTTTTTTACGGCTTTAATTTTGCTGAGAAAATTTCGAAATATTTTGAGAAATCCTGACTAAATCTTTTGCACGATGGAAGGAGCATTGCATTACAAACATCAGGACATCATCTTGAATTTTTATCCGAGAGTCAAGCTGAAATTTTATTTTCACCTCAGTTTTTTATACCTAATGCCAGTGCTTCCTTGATGTTTGTTTTAGTTAGGTTAAAAGAGTGTCCTTTGTTGCTAATACAATCCAGTAATTTTACCATTTGAATCCTATTTCTTGATAGATATACAGCTAAATTAAAATATCTTATGTATTTTCATGAATAAAATCAAAATAAAATAATTTTCTTGAGAGCGCAAGATGTTTTCGGGAGCGTCTGTCAGATGTCGCTACGTGTCTAAATGTGAGAATGGTGTGTTTAGTGTTGTGAATTATCTGAAGTTAACTTAGCGGACTTGTTGTTGTTATCAACGTCTCTCTTTTAAAACAGACATACGCGAAATTTTTTGTACTTTGTGCATATGTTGCGTTGTTAATTCGATTATACTTTTACCGCTGCGGTCGCACTTGAGTATCTCATTGCATCGTGAATGAGCTCGTGGGCGTTGTAAACATTGGTATTACCATGTGTTAAAAGTCTCCACAATGGGAACGGAAATTCTTAAATCGTTTGAAATTCTTCAAGAAGAATTAGAACGAGCGAAGGATACTTTGAAAGGAGTTGACGAAAATATCAAACGATTAATAGGTAGAGACCCTAATGAAGGACCTGCTAGGTAAATATTGTTTACACAAACATAGTTTTATATCTTCGAAAATATGAGTCTAGAATGTAAATGTATGCCATAGGAGTGTTTTATACGTGTCAATTATCTATTGAAATTAGCTTTTTCTGTTCATTTGCTGGTTTGTTAACTAATTAAGTTGAATAACACTGCCATAGGCCACCGGTTCCGCGAGTTGGTCCTGGTCAGCCGGAGGAGTTTAGAGGCCGCCCCCCGGTTCGGTAGGTAGCAGATTCATACGATTTGTGTTACCTTATGTGAAAAGTCGGGTTTGTTTACATTTTTATTTCTCATCAGGCGTTGGGCGGCCGGCGAAGAACACGGCAATGGAGATCAGCCTACTCCAAAACGAACTAGGGAAGGATTTTACAATAGGTGATTAAAAATTGCTGTTGATTTCCCCCAATATAATGTTGGTATCACTTAATTATGAAGCTAAGGAACATATCCATGCTGTGACGAATCGAGTGAGATATTTCCTTAGGAGGCATTGCAAGTAAGTAGAGTACATATTATATATTCTGAGTGTCTACATTTGATTGACTATTATGAAACACATTCGAAATGCATATCAGACCCATAAGCACATTATATTGTTACCAAGAGATTGATAATTCCCTAATTAGACTCTAAATGTCGTCCATTGCCATAATAAACTTTCATAAGCTTCTTTGTTAATCTTTAGAAATGTAACTCTTGTGTGTACCAGGTAAAAGGTATGTTGGAGATGGCCATTTATGGCTAGTGCACTGATAGAATATTGTTAATGTTTTTCTACACCTTTGCTTTGTCTAATGGACAACCACTCTTATAATCGAATTGGTATTCTGCTGCTTACCCAATATTTTGGTAATTTTCATTTGTTTCCCTTGGGGAACAGATTTTTGATGGATAATCTCAGAGTTCTGACTATTGGTTTTTGGTATATGTTATTCCAAAAGTAGTTATTATAAAATGATCGAGATAATCTTGTTTTTTGTTTTCTATTATCTTTCCAGTGGTCGGTATTGGTATCGAAGCGTACAGTATGCGAATTCCTCAAATTCAACTGCTTTCCGCTCACCTTCAACCACCTACTTCACATATTTTGCTATGCTATATATGCACATTTATACTAACTTTATTTTCTTATAATATTTTCTTCATAAACCCCTTTTTTCGTAAACAATTAACTTAAACCTGTGATGTGCATCTATTCGTCGACAACATGTTCGAAAACCTGACCTTTTCCTCCTAGTTCCCCGAGATGGTGCAGCGGTCGAGCAGTTACTCCTCTTCGCTTCACACATATCACCCATGACTTTTCCCACCTTCAACTTAAACTATCCCCAGTTTTCAACGCGTTTCACACAACCTCTTCCCCTAACATTTTACACATTTCTCCGCACTTTATTCCGCCACACCAGCACCTTGGACTGATTTCCTCAACTGCAGGGATTTTATTCCTTAACAAATATACATATTGAAAAATTAACTTAATTTTACATAATAACTTTATCCTCCCTCCCCATCCACCCTATAAGCTATATATACTCGGCCACCACACAATCAGATACCTTGAAAATGGCACTGAGTTGCCGAAACCTGGGTCGGTTTTTTCTTAAATAAAGTGTGGAATTTACCAAGTGATTTTTCAATTTGCATATTAAACATTTCCACTAAGTTACGCTGGAAACGTTTTCTCATATTAACAAATATACACTACAACTACACCACCCTCCAATCACCAACCCACTCGGGGGATTTTTAAAAAATACGCTACAACATTGACGAGACTGCAACTACACCCCCTTCCAATCCCAACCCACTAGGGTGATATATTTCTTTAAAGAAATACGCTAAAACTTTGACTTTTGAACTTTTTGAACTTTATTTTCTCAAAAACTAAGTATCTCGTGCCATTCAGTCTTACAATACTTTTATGTGCATTCCTTTCACTTTCCTTTTCCATTTCTCTAATATCCCTCTCTTTTCTACGTTTCTCACAAAAAATTTTCTCCCAGACTGTACCCTACTATTCATTTAACCAGATATGCAGGGTTTGTGAATCATTTACTCAGTACATTTTTTAATTACACAATTTTTTGTCAAAACACCAAACCAAATCTTAAAAAAATTGTTGTGCCCGCTGGCATTCTCACTTGCTGAGTTGTCCACGCAAACTATAGGATATGGATGCTAATGCTTTAAAGATTTTTATGCCATGAAGGGAAGAAATTTGGTGTTGAGTCCTGAGGGAGTTGAGGGAAATCCAGCATATGCGGTAACCTACTGTTAACCCCTTCCTTGACGTGGGCGAGATATCTCGTCCCGAATGGCCGAGCAAATTCTGACGCGAACGAGATATCTCGTCCTACCCTACTTTTTCTCTTCTTTAGCTGTTTTGAACGAGATATTTCGCCCCCTTCTTAGTAATTCGATGCTTCGCCGCTAGATGTCATGTATGGATGCATATCTCTGCATTCTCACTTTTTCGAAGGCTTTTCACTTGTATTATGGTATAAAAAAAAAACTTTAAAAAACCAGAACTACCCTCCGTATACCAAAATTTATGTGCTATTTTTAATCCAATATAAATGTTAGGAAAGGTTTTATGGTCATGAACATTCAATTTTATCAAGCCTCTGCCTACTACTAGGCTTATTGTAAGTTTAGCTACTTGATATCTCGAAGTATGTACAATAGTTGGAATCTTGCTTATGCAATTGATAATGTAATTTATATAATGATTGAAGGATTGTTTTTAGATTTGTATTATTTTTATGCACGATTACTTATTATTCACTATCTACTTATGAGAATTATATTCTATCAGTTCTCACAAAACTCATCTATTTTATCGTAAATGAAAAGGAAAACTTTGTTATGATTAGAGATGGGTCGAATCCAGTTTTTCTCGAACCAGAATCTTAAATTCACCCTCGAATCTTATTTCGAATACAAATCTTAACTTTACCTTGAATCCTAAATTTTATCTAGAATCTAAATGTTGCCTTCTCCTTTTTACATCAGCTTGTATTTATTTTGAATTCTAATATTAATTTTCCACACTATAGAATTAAACACTCTGCAACTGCAAGCATATAAAAACTTTAATGTTTTATGTTTTTATTTAAAAAATGAGCATTTTAACACGTTCAGGATCAAGCCAATTTCTCTTCTTATCACATATAATGCCAGCCGTGCTGAACAGTCTCTCTGATTGCACTGTTGCGGGTGGTGCTGAAAGGTACTTCTTAGCCAGTTTTGGTAGCACTGAAAACTGATGTACTACTCTTTTCCAGTATTCTAAGGCATTGTTTTCAGGAGGAAGAAGCTCTTCTCGCAAATACCTTTCCACTCCTTCCTCAGCAGTAGCAGAATGATTTGATTTTCCCTTTTTCTCCATGAAACTTTTCAATTTCAATTGTGATGGCCCAGAGTTTTTCCTCTTCGGCAAAGGGTAATTAGGGCTCGAGTCGCGTTTAGGGCTGTCCATTACAACAGAGAAACTTGAGGAAGCAGAGTGAATTGTCTCCTCTGCATTGGAATCAAGGGATGGTGACTCTGGTAAATCAGTAGAAATATAAGGTAAATAATAATAATAATATCTTTATTTGCCCAACGATTTGCAAAGAGCAAATATAGGGCACGTCAGAATGATACATATAATTTTATCAGACATAAGCACCTGGAATACACCAGAAAAAAGAGCAAATGGATATAAAAACTAAGATAATAGATACATCAAAATGAAACACATAATATTTTCAAACATAAGAAAATCATGGAGATTTAAACAAGATAAATAGCAGATAGACAAAAGAAGTATGCCTATATGCATTTTGCACTGAACTCATCCAGGCTATAGAAAGCATTTAATAACAGATAGTTCTTGAGATTACGTTTGAATACATTTAGTTCTTTT
This sequence comes from Pyrrhosoma nymphula, assembly GCA_963573305.1. Classification (NCBI taxonomy): domain Eukaryota; kingdom Metazoa; phylum Arthropoda; class Insecta; order Odonata; family Coenagrionidae; genus Pyrrhosoma; species Pyrrhosoma nymphula. The sequence goes on from OY754337.1 coordinate 10,990,541, forward strand.
ACTAACTTGAGGGAGACAGGTAAATTATTATACAATTTAATTCCAATAGCTAAGGGACTGTGTAATGTTAGTGATGAGAGATGATGGTCTGATAAATATGTTTACTAGTGCGGGTGAAATGAGTATGGATATTTGCATTTGATTCAACTAGGTGGAGGTTTTGTTTGATGAAGAGTAACAGATTTAGGATATAGGCACAGGGTGGTGTGAGTAATTTATGAGCTAGGAAGTGGGGTCTACATGATTCTCTATAGGGCAGATTTGAAATGATACGTAAGGCACGTTTCTGAAGGAGAAAGACCTTATTCAATAGGGTGGGTGAGCCACCCCAGAGTAGGATGCAATAGGTGGCTCTGCTATAGAAATGGCCAAAATAAACAGTAAGTAAAATATTTCTGGACACAGAGGATTTTAGATATCGCAAACAAAATATGGAGGAGTGCAGTAGTGAAATAAGTTTGGAGACATGGACATCCCATTTTCCATTGTACTGGACATGTACACTTAAAAGTTAAAATGCATGTTGTTGTTTTTATTATGCTGCCATCCAGCATTATATCTGGAATTTGTGTCATGCAATTATGTTTAAATAAAACCAATTCAGTTTTTTTTGCTATTTAGCTTGAGAGAGTTCATAGTGCTCCACTCAAATACTGAGTCAAGTAAAACTTGGGCTTCAGGAACTAATAAGTCGATGTTGGGGAATGAGATTAAAAAGCTGGTATCATCAGCATAAGTTACATTACCAACATTGCTGTTGTTCCCAATCCCTAATAAGTCATTTATAAAAATTATAAATAATATTGGGCCAGCTACAGATCCCTGTGGTACACCAGTTTTGATAGGTAAAGGATCAGACATGTGTTTATGTTTATCACGGGTTAAACAAACAATTTGGGATCTGTTGCTTAGGTAGGATAGAATCCAGTTTAAAGCCACACCCATAATACCAAATGCATTGCATTTTTTAAGCAGCAGTTGATGGTCAACCATGTCGAAGGCTTTGGAGAAATCCAGAAACATTCCCAGAGTACATTTTTTCTCATCCATGGAGTTAAAAATAAAGTGCATCGCATAGAAGAGGGCAAGAGAAGTAGATCGCCCTTACCTGAAACCCCACTGGCTATTTGATAACAGTTTATGATCCTCCAAAAATGGAATTAAACGATTTAAAAAAAAACGAGGTCTGCGTCGGACAAGACGGTTGAAGTTATACTTCTTTGGCCGGTCGCACACACCCGCTCACACACACAGGCAGACAGGATATATAAATGAAATAAAAGACATTTTTTCTCTATTATTCAATATATTTCTCTTCGATATATTGTTATGAGTGATTTAATTTTTATAATATACACCTATATATTATCTGTTATATACACCTATATACTATATGTACGTTTTTGTATGGTTTTTTGTACGTTCGAACTTTTGTTTAAAAAGTTTTGTTTAAAAAAAAAATCGCCCCAACCGGGAATCGAACATGGGACTCTAAGGTGAAAGTCAAGTGCGCTACCGACTCACCCATCGATGCTCTTGTTCAAAGTTCGAACGTACAAAAAACCATACAAAAACGTACAATTGTGGATTTTTCTCACCCAAAAAAGAGCGTGACGCGGTTTTTCGACTAACATCCCATCCCTAAAGTCTCCAACGGGCGCAAAGAAGTATAACTTCAAAAGATTTGCTCAAATATTTTGGAAAACTGCGAGAGCAGGGATATGGGACGAAAGTTATTCAAATCATCGCTATCACCTCTACCTTTATAAATTGGAATAGTTAAACAGGTTTTTAAGGCTTCTGGAAATAGACCCTCTTGTAGGGACCAATTAATGAGGAATAGAAGAGGATCAACTAAGTGATCCTTGCAAAGGAAAAGTAACGACCCAGAGATCTCATCAATGCCAGTGGAAGAACAATGATTCCATTTCTTAAGAACTTGCAGCAATTCCTTAGTGTCACAGGGGTAAAGAAAAATGCTGAAAGGTGAATTAACTATATTCGACTGACTGGCAACATTACTTGGAGGGCTGACTGATTCAATATCAAGAAATTTTTTATTGATAGAATTGCTAACAGCTTTTAGATCATAAGAATTAGATGAATTATAAGCACAAAGGGCCTGGGGAAGTATAGAAACCTTAGGGTTCCCAAGCTCCTGTTTAACTATTTGCCATGCTGCCTTGGATTTGTTTGAGGCATTTTCAAGTTGAGAACAGTGGCGGCTGTTGCAGAAGATCAGCAATGTGCTGCCCCCCCCCTCCCCTCGCCCTTCCACTGCCCCCCCCTCCCCTCACCCGTCCACTGCCCCCTCCCCTCCTCACCCCCACCCCCAAAATGAAAAGTGTAGAAATATAAAATTTACTCACTCAGTGACGAAAAATTACGTCCATACGCCGCTCCTTCTTGCTACAGAATTTGTCAATTACCCTGGCATTGAACCCTTGCGTAGTGGAGACCATCTTCTTCTCAATGGAGAGCATTGCCAGTGAACTTAGCCGTTCCTGTGACATGGTGTTCCGTAGGAAGGTCTTAATCCGTTTTAGCGATGAGAAACACCTCTCAAGCTCCGATGTTGTCATTAATATTCTCAGAAGCTTCGTTATTTGGCAGAAGGTGCCTTGCAGATTGTCGTTAATTATGAACTGCAGTAGTGGCACTGCTCCTGCTATATTCTTAAAATCTGGCCTACAATACAATACCGATAGTTCTGTTTTGAGTCTCTTTTTTTCCAGAATGTTGTAGGCCCTGACTGTTGTATCCAATTCTTTATCAGGAAACTGTTTTGAATATAGTTCGAAATTTGTGGAATTTAAAAGTTTTGCAGCTTCTAAATGATCCAAGGAATGGAAACGATCTCGTGCTTCTTGCGCAATTCTGTCACATACTTCTTTGGTATCAGTACTTCGACATGATACCTTTCTGCGTTTGTTTTCTACTCCGCGTAATTCTTGAGGATTTACGCCAATATTTTCTGTCAAGTCCCTTATTCTGTTGACTTCATGAATGAAATTCAAAATAGCAGATTTAACTTTCACAACTTCAGTTGTTCTTGATAGCAGCTTACTGTAGAGGATATCCACATGTGGCATTAATTTATGGAAAAATTCGAACCAGAAGATGAATCCCTCGTCTTCTAAAATGCGCCGATTTCTGTTTGCTTCCAGGCAAGTTTTATTTGACGTGGTTTTCTCTAAGTTTAGCAAGCAATCAAGCAATGAGTCCCTATATTCAAATACGGTGTTAACAGTGCGTGATTTGAAATTCCACCTGGTTGCTGATCCTCTAGGAATTCTCCGAGATGCTACAGCATCTAATGCAGACATTCTCTGCGGCAACCTTGAAAAAAAGGCAGGGAACGCTGACAGATTTCCGAAAAAAACCCTTGCCGAGTGATTTTGTGAGTTCCATTATTAAATTAAGTTGGTGAGCGTAACAATGGATGTAATGAGCGTTGGGATAGCAGGCTTTTATCTTTGCTTGCACTCCTCCTGTACCACCACTCATTACTGAAGCACCACCATACGTCTGTGCAATGACAATATGCGGAGTGTCCTTAAACATGCCGTCCATTTCATGTAATATACATGATGCAAGAGCATTCGCACTTTGACCCTCTGGTTTAAAGAAACCCCAAAATCGCTCATAAGGAACACCTTTCTTCTAATGACGAAACACCAACACCAATTGCGTCTGCTCAGAAACATCGGTAGTCTCATCAGCCATGACGCTCACGTAATCTGCTTGTCTTATTTCCTCTGCTATAACTTCTCTGCAGATTTCTAGCATGCAATCCAAAAGTTCATTTTGGATGGTTTTCGAGGTCCCCTTGAAAACATTATTGGACTCTATATGCTCTTTCACTGCACTACCTATACTGGAAACTAAATCTACTAGTCCTAAGAAAACACCAGGATTATCAGAACTATCACTTTCGTCGTGGCCCCTCAAAGCTAACTCAAATGCTCCGCAAAACTTTATGCAATCAATTATTCTTGAGAGCACATACCTGTTTTTTTCCACTTGTTGATTGTGCCTTTCTTTTTCTTCATGGTAAGCTCGACTTAATAATGTTGCTATGTTAACAGTACCTAGAGCGCTCAGGTCTAAAGCATTGATAATATGTCTTTCACTGTCGTTGTGTTTTTTTATTAAAGCATTAAGGTGTCCAAGATCACGAACACCAACTGTTCCCCAAGAGTCACTTTTGCCAAAGAGCAAACACGGAAAACAAAAAAGGGCGTTCCTAATTTCACATCCCCACACCCAATCATGCTCGTACACTTTCTTGATAAATTTTCTAAGGTACTTGGTTTTGTTCGAAGAAGCACTCTGAGTGATAATCAAGTCCGGGGTGGGTCTTCCTAACTCTTTAACTTTAATTTTTTCTTCCAAAGTTCTGGTAGAAAATGGACTACTCAACAGTTTTTCCACGGAATTATCCATGCTGAACTGTAACTAAATACGCAGAACACGCAACGCTCACACCTTAAACTTAATCGATCATTCAAAAATACACGAGGCACTTGCACCAGACCTCGGTCGTGTACACTAGACAGTAGACACCAGACTGATCCACTGAACAAGTAACTGACCGCGCCAACATTTTCAGAGTTACCAATAAAGATAAATACATTTACTAAAAATATACCGTAAGATGAGAATAGTATTTTCCCCTAATCATGATTTTTTTATTAGAAAATAGAAAAGCATCAAAATCTAAGCCCCATTATCAGCATAAATATTATAACTTGGATAAAAAGTAGCAACAGAGTACATAAGTTGGGAACCCTTCTAGCGGGTAAATGTGTAGCTCCGTCTTTCCCGCCGCGGTAACTATTTGATCTTACATTGTCTTTACAAAGTCAAGTGTGACAAGCGCTGTCACCCTGTGGCCAAAAGAAGAAATGGTCCCCGCTTGGACTACTGGAGGGTTAGCGCTGTCCGATGCACAGCACGCAATTTACGTAGCTCGCGCATGCGCAAAACCGCGTTTTCTACTCGATGAGAAGAATCCCTCTGAATCCTTGCGGGCTGTGAACTCGCCAGCACACGCCGCGTGCTACACCTCGTACGACGGCTACGAAGGGGAGTCGGGGAGTTCTGAAGATGTTCAAAGGATGAGTAAAGCAAGCGCGCTCAGATTGTACTCAGAGAGGATCCTAGGTGTCTTATTTTCAAATATTTAATGTGCTGCAGCTCTTCAGCACACAAGCACCAACCGCCACTGGTTGAGAATCATTATAAGATTTCTTAGAAGCCTGTATGAGAGATCTATATTTACGTTTCAGAGCTACTAAATAATCACGAGGGGCGTTATTATATTGGACACTATAAGAAAGAGATTTCAACTCTTGAGAAAGGGAAACAATTTCATCAGTTACCCACTTTTTCCTTAAGTTAACTTTTTTCCCAATTTTTTTCTTGACAAACGGAAAACAAGAGTCAAACAAATATAAGAATTTGGAATAAAAGGAATTAAATCCATCATTAAAGGTTTTGGAAGTAAACACAGATGTCCAAGATTCTAGAGAAAGCAAGTGTTTGAAATACACAACATCACTATCATGAAAAGTTCTAGCATTATAATACTTCGGTGTGGTGGATAAATACTATTGAAAAACTGAAAAGATGGTATTCCCATGGGAAATTTGCTACTTGGATAAATAATCAACATAAATGGTATGTAAGTTCAAAGCTAACATATCTTCAAAAACATGAGTTAATTATGTACCATGCAAGCTAGAGAAGAAACTACTCATGACATTGATATGAAATTTGCTGGCGTTACAAATAATAACTTTATTCCCATTGCTTTTAGGATATCAATGTAGGAAACCTGGAGCCATTGTGAAACATACCAAACTTTTACAATTTGATTTGCAAGTAACCTCTATTTCTAGCCGGTGCACAATGTTTCTCATGTACTACTTCAGGAACGAAATAATTGAGTAAGGAACGTGAAACTTGGATCAAAATGCGATTAAAACTAAAAAAAGCACAAATACAAGAAACAGTTTATTCTCGAGAATCTCGATGTCAGTATAGTTCAATGTGCAAGGGCAAGAATACGTATCACGTACACGATTTAATACGCAGGGTCGGAATATCAGTTCCATGTAATAGACTGCCATTCCGGTTATTAGCTTGATCATTTCATTGGCATACTTATTTTAGTGTACCAATGTGCAATTATTTGAATTCTACCAATGATTTCTTTAATAATAGATATAAAATGCATATAAATATGTAGTGTGGGAAAATACTACCTGCTCTTATACGCATAGGTGAGGATTGGATTATAACGGCTCGGGCTGAATAAATATTACATCTAATTTAAAGTATGAACAGATGTGTTTTATTTTTACTTACCTTTCTCCCTCCTCGTCACTTTTAGCGGCAAACATTTACAAGCAATGCTTCCTCATGTGTTTCTTCATTGTGCTCGTGCTATGCGATTTCCCACCGCGTGATATGGATGTCTTACAATACTTGCAAATGGCAAAACTAGAGTTTGTATCTGATATTGTAAAATGCTTCCACACTTCACTAGACATAGTCAGGTATTCTTTCGTATTTTCTACTACACAGCACTATACTCCTTGAAGCTTGCTAGAAGACTGGATGAAAGCGCATATTCTGATTTTACCCGCTCAGGAAATAGGAATTTATCACTCTCGAAGAATCGATTCTATCATTGCTTTCGATTGCACTCATGGTAATGGCGGTAACGTTGAAATAAACGCAAGGATTTTCATCTGCTGAGGATGTAAGTGACTTAGATTTTTAAGGATTCGGATTCGAGGTGAAACACATTGGATTCGGAGATTCGAGAAAAGAGGCATTATTCGAAGATTCGAACGTCCCATCCCTAGTTATAATAAAAAAGTACATAATTGGATTTAAGCATAGTTCAATGAAGGAACTTGGAATGACTTAATAGTCAGTGATGTCAGGGTAAATTAATTGCCTACTTATCCCAGGGTTACAAGTTTAACTCCCACCTGGCTGAATTTTTCACTACTCAGGGCATGGTTGTAAATTTTCCTCTTGTGTAACTTGTTAATTTACTCAGTGTAAAGGCCATGCGTATGCTGTTTTCGGGGTTGTAATAATTAAATAGTTTTTTTAGTCCCATAGTGGTGGCAGCCCAGTCTGTTGTTTCACACTGTGTAGAGGAACACAATAGAGATCCCTCTTTTGTACTGGCATTTACGTTACCAGGGTTGGGCATAATTTGCCTCTGCAAATCACATTTCGTGAAACAGGAATTGTGGCTCTAATTTTAATTTTAATGACTTGTGAGTCAGATCTTCCAAATCTTAAGGTGAGATTTGAGTTGAATCATTGGGATGAGTCATTGATTCACTTATGTACATATTGTGCTTCCCTTGATGTATGTACATTCACTGTAGATGACAGACATAAAATATATTAATTTGCATTTTCAAGTCTCAAATTATGCATTGTGTAACCAGGCCTTTATGCCCATTGCTGTCTGTTACGATTCTCCTTCCCAACTCAGTTATCAGATCAATTATTTCAAAGTAGACATATATCAGTCCTGTCTATTCCAATGCCATTCCACACATTTTTTAATCTTGTTCAAAGTGGCAGTAAAAATATCTTCCATAGTTCAGCTTGTAACCCCCAACTTCGTCTCCTTTTATGTTACCTTCGTATATTATTATTTAAGTTATTATATAAACAACATGCAGCAAAACATTTATAGCTGCTTAATATTTATATCTTTAATTTTATAATAATTGATTGGGCCCAATTTACAAGTGAACAACTTTTCCAATTTATATAATTAATTATCGACTCAAATGAATGTTACAATTTTTCATTCTCAAGGGCTTGACTTTTAACCTTGTAAATTAAACCCACAAGACGACAAATGTTTATAATGGCACTTATCGTGATCCTTTCGCCATCGCCGCAATTCCTTCCTCTCGTCCTTCCTCTCGGCTTCTTTCAGCTTTCCTTCCTTATACCTGCTCCTTTAACACTTCCCGTCACTTTTTGACAAACCGGCCCCTTTTTCACACTTTTATTCCCTGTATTTCTTCTTCTTTTCGCCTTTTTACCAACCGAACTCTTTTTCTGCTTCTACCATCTCGCTCTCACTCTTCGCCTCTCTATTATTCCCCGCGCGTCACTAGTTACGATCTCTTTGTTTCCTTGTCTTTTGTGTATTTTCGCCTAAACTACCTATTGTTACTTATTTACTGCGCGATATGTTATATTAGCCCCATTAAAAGAAATGTTGTCATGAAATATAAGTATGTTCTTTTAAAGCCTTCGGAAGCTGTTTTGGACTATTATTATTATGATTATTTATTATTATTATTATGATTATTTATTATTATTATTATGATTATTTTAATTGTTACAGTTGTAACATGACCCTCCGAGTCCCCGGCAAGCATCAGGTTTCATTGCCGTCATAATGGCCGAAGACTCGAGAGGGGTTGGGCAGTAATCGCAGCCACGTCCGACGCTTATCAAATGAGTGGTGGGCAGTAATCGCAGCCACGTCCGACGCTTATCAAATGAGTGGTACGCTGTGGTTGGGTCATGCGTCCGCAGTAGACGGAGTGACCCCAGGATGACGGCCTTCTGTATGCGTGCAACTAGTGATTCCACCTGTGCCACGCAGGACGGAATACACTTGATGTATTTTAGCAGCGAGCCCTTAACTCCACCGAGCACACCTATGATGAGGACCACCAGTTTCACAGAGTGTCCGGGGTACATCTGTCGAAGTTCGAAAAGCAGGTCTTGATATTTCATCCGTTTTTCCACCTCTTTCGCATCCATGTTAGTTTCAGCCGAAGCCGAAAACTCGATCACGAACATGGAGCGTGTGAGGTGGTCGAGGAGAACGATATCAGGATTGGTCGCCTCCAACTGCCTGGTGGTGGAAAAGGAGTAATTCCACCAGATTGTGCATTTATCGTTCTCCACGACGGACTCAATATCTCCAGGGGCATAGGGCAGCACAGGTGTTTCGTCGATGCCATAATGGTGTCGAAGATGAAAGTATAACACCCGTAGGGCCGCGTTGTGCCGAGCTAAATATGCTGACTTAGCGTAATAACTACAGCCGGAGAGAAGGTGACTCAAAGTCTCCGGCTGGGCTCGGCACGCCCTACATCTCGTGTCCGCAACCTCCGCTTTGAATATAATGCGGCGGTACACGAGTGTGTTTATGACACCATCCTGGCACGCGAGGACAAAACCCTCGGTCTCGGACTTCAGACCGGCGGAGCGTAGGAAGGCAAACGTAAGCTCCTTCGATAGCCCATGCTTTTCGATGTTTCGATAGAAACCTCCATGCATGGGCTTATCGGTATGCACCTTGAGCAAGGCCTTCTGCTCGGCTTTTTTTATTTCGAGCTTGAGGACGTCTGCCTTCAATGACAAGATGGTCGTGTCATTGTCGCTTCCGTCGGATGACGGGTCGAAGTCGAGACCGGTTTCGTCCGCTGCCCTCTTTGCCGCCTGAAAGAGAAACGCCCCTGCTCCCGCACTCTCGTGATCACTCACGAGATTGAGCAGGGGGTCCCTGCTTTTCAAAACTCGGCAAGCTGTACCCAGGACAACTCTGTTGTGGAGACATTCCAGACTCAATAGTCCTCTACCACCTACATTGCGAGGGAGATACAATCTGGCGACGGAAGATTTCGGATGAAGACTTCTATAGATGGTCATCATCTTCCTCGTTCCCCTATCGAGGTTCTGCAACTCGTTGACGTTCCACTTCATGCATCCGAAGGTATACAGCAGTGTAGGAACCGCGAACATGTTCGTGGCAAGAACCTTGTTCTTGCCTGACAGCTCAGAACTCCAGATGTTCCTGAGAGTCTGTCTGTATTTGGCGGTGAGCCTTTCCTTCACTGCTGTAACCTCCTGCATTCGGCGCTGGGGGACGCCGAGATATTCGTAGCTGTCATCGTCCTCGAGGTGACGAATGACGCTCCCGTCAACAAGTTGCACGTCTTCCTTGATCTCCGAAAATCTTCCTCTCGCCAAGTGGATGGATGCACACTTGTCCAATCCGAACTCCATTCCTATAGCCTCACTGTATTCCAGTACGGTGTCCAGGGCAGTGCGAAGGTCTTTCGCATTAGAAGCGTACAGCTTCAGGTCATCCATATAAAACAAATGGGTGACCTTATGCTTCCTGTCACCTGGAACACCACACATGTATCCTTTACCTCGTCGCAGCCTAAGGGACAGGGGTAGGAGGGAAATACAGAACAGTAGGGGGCTCAAGCTGTCGCCTTGAAAAACGCCACGGTGGTATGTTACCAACTCTGTGGAAACTGACCGCTTGCCTGAGGTCAGAACGAAGCGCGTTTTCCACAGTGGTAACAGGCGTTGGATGCAGGACACAACCTCAGGGTGGACTTTCATCAACTTCAGCATGGCGATCAATAGCTCATGCGAAGTGGTGTCAAAAGCCTTCTTGTAGTCCACCCAGGCCATTGATAGGTTTCGATTATGCCGGATGGCATCCTGGCATATGCACCTATCAATGAGCAGGTTGTCCTTGCATCCCGCGATTCCCCGCTTTGAGCCCCTCTGCTCGTACACCTCCTCCCAAACCGGCTGGACTTGGTGTAGGATAAGGTCGCTCAAGATCGAGGTGAACGCCTTATATACAGTGTTGAGGCAGGTTATAGGGCGGTAGTTCTTTGGATTGGACAAGTCTCCCTTCTTAGGTATTAAAACCGTGCGTCCCTCAGTCAGCCAAGGTGGAATTGGATTTCCACCATTTAGAAAGGACGTGAAGATTCTGGCGAGGTGTTGGTGGGTGGAAGTAAATTTCTTCCACCAGAAGTTATTCACGGCATCCATTCCTGGAGCCGATAAATTCTTCTTGCCAGAGAAGGCCTTCTTCACGTCACTTTCGGTGACTGAAAGAGGTCCATCCACATCTTGTAGGTGGCGGTCACAAACCTCTTTAAAGAGGCCTATGGCCGGAGTGTCTCCGTTGAATGGCTTCGACGTTTCATATATTTCCTTCCAGAAACGTTCAACCTCTTGGACGGGTGGCGGAGATTCAACAACAGGCGGAGGTGGTCGAAAGAGACGGGACGGCTGAAGGAGAAAGGTGGCATTTTCTCTCACGCCCCTACTCCTCTTCAGGAGTTTTTTCCGGGCCGTGGTGAGTGCCCGTACTCTATCGACCGCGTGCTGCTTAATGGTAAGCAGCACGTTTTTATTCAGCGTGTGATGGTTGTACCTGAGACTGCGCGCTATGCGCCGAACTTTAGGAGTGAAAGCTCGCCCAGATAACATGTATTCCATCACACACTGAATTCTCGACGCCTGTTGCCTCGCCTGCGTGATCTTGGCCTCCAACTGTTCAAGCCTCTTTGCTGCTTTGTCCTCCCAAGAGGTGTTCTTTTGGGAGTGAGCCATAATTTTGGCAGCAGCATAGACCACGCAATTTACCGTCCAAAGGTCCGACGTTTCCGTTAGGATTTCGTCGATAAGACCATTTAACTGGGGCAGGTGTTTACCCCGCAGAGAGATCTTCCGGTGGATGTCTCTCTGCCTAGGTTGTCCATCATCATAAGATATTGTGATTAACAACCGCGTTCGTAGTTCAGCGTCGGCCTGACCAGCTTCATCTCCATTTGACATAGACTGCGGCATGAGTGCCGTTCTAGCCTCAGGTGGTGCAGAGGCTGCCTGTGTCGGGGAGAGTGGTCTGGCCGGTGGTGTGTTCCTCTGAACTGGCGGTTGGTGGAGAGTTTCCTTTTTTCGCAGGTGGTTGGCATAATCGCGCAGATTCTGCTGCGATAGGTGGTCGTGTTCTGGTCTCACACCACAAAGAGTGCATCCTTGCCATATACCCCCTGCGTTCGGGCTCGCTGGCAGCATGGCATGCGAGGAGGTCGCCCCTTAGGGCTTCCGTCCACTGCATCCGGGCTCCCGTTACGGTGGTATTTGTATTGCCACACCCAACTGTACTAGGGCCCCCATCCGAGAGGGGCCGGTTGTGGGTGGCTTTCTCTGTATTCCTATTGGGAACCAGTTTTACTGCGTGTAGGGTGGTTAGCCCCACACGCAGACGTCCACCATTAGCCGGCAAGAGCCGTTGCCAGGTACGCCACGTGGAGGCTGGTGGTCCGGATTTCGTACCCTTATGATTATTTATTATTATTATTATGATTATTTATTATTATTATTATGATTATTTATTATTATGATTATTTATTATTATTATTATGATTATTTATTATTATTATTATTATGATTATTTATTATTATTATGATTATTTATTATTATTATGATTATTTATTATTATTATTATGATTATTTATTATTATTATGATTATTTATTATTATTATTATGATTATTTATTATTATTATTATTTTTTTTTTTTTACTTAGCCGAAGCCCCATCGCCTTCGGTTCTAAACTTCCCCTTCTCATATTTTTAACATAAATTTACACACAATTATATATTAACTCAATATGCCTCATCGATCCTATGGATCGGACACAAAATTTCGGCATCTTCAATCGCTCATTCAACCAATCAACACAACAAACTGAAACCAACAAATAAACAACACAAAATTCAAAATGTCACTGGAACACACTTCACCACATTCATACCACTTGCTTCATCAATTTCACTCCCCCCTTCTTCAAAATATACTCCCCACTTGTTTATAATAATACACCATTCTTCTTACGCCACACCCATTTCACTTTTCTCATTCATACCACATCACAAACATCAATTTTACAGAACCAGGTACAAAATAAATAAAACCATTGGCAGCAAATAATTAATCCTAAATTGTGGTTACATTTGTATCCCCTCCTATCGTGGAACAACAACGCTTCTCTATTTATCCCCGCTAGCGTAAATAAACGAGCAATGTCTTGGCTTTAATACGACTACTCGCGGTTCTGCGGCACGCGGCTTATCTTTTGGCTACAATGTGTTACATTGCCCTCGCCGTCCAAGCTCCGCCTACCCCGCGTTCTCCCTCAGTAGGTGGCTATCCCCGGTGTCGTGTGTCTCTGTGGTCGTTTCCTAACTGTATTTTTTGAAGTTGCTTATGTGGAACGTTCCTCTTATCGCACCTGTGATGGGATGTTCGATGATGCATGTCATTGGCCCTTTAAATTCCTTGATGACATATGGCCCTTCGAAGATCGGGAGGAAACCTTGGTATATCCCTCTATCCTTATCTGATACCGGGCATGTATGTACAAGTATTCTCTCCCCCACCTCAAATGTCACCAGTCTCCGCTTGTTTCTCCGGTTTGCCCTTTCGGCCCTATATTTTCCTTTTTTAATTATGTTCTGTTTTATCCTCTCTATCATCTCCGGCATATTTTGTGTTTCTTCTTGGCTTCCTATCCCAAGCCATTCGTCCCATATTCTTTCCGGCTTGTATCCCAGCTGTGCCTCCGTTGGTGTTATCCCCGTCGTATCATTATGTGACTTGTTCATGCACGTCTCTGCCACCTTCAACCATTTCGAGTGTGCGTTGCGGCAGAATATTCGGAGAAACATCTTCATCGTGCGGTGATATCTCTCCACTTGGTTGCCCTGTGGGTGTCGGATGCTACAAAATACTGGTTTTATGCCTTTATACACTAGTTTCGTTGACCATACTGGGCTGGTGAATTGTGTCCCGCGACCACTCAAAATCCGCTTGTATGTTCCCATGTCTGGTAGATGATGCTCGAAAATTATCCTTGTTATGGCTTTAGTTGTGGCTTTTCTGATTGGGTACAACCTTATATATTTTGTGAAAGCATCCATTGCCGTCAGTATGTATCTATGGCTGTATTGACCCTTGGGTAATGGTCCAACGACGTCGATGCATATAAGGTCGTTCCTTCCCTCCGGCACGACGTACTGCATTTCCACATATGCGGGGCAATTCGGTGCTTTGCATAACTGACATGTCGTACATCCAGAAATGATTCTTCGTATGATTCGGTGTAATTTAGGGTATGCGAACTGCTCATCTAACATCCTGTATATTTTTTCTGCTCCCAGATGACCGTACATGTAGTGCGTTTCTCTTACTAGGCGTCCCAACACCCCTTTCGGAACATAGAATTTCTCTTTACCATGCTCTAACTTGACGAGCCCTTTTTCCGTGAGTCGATATCTTCCCCCTTCATTAGAATCTGTCTCAATTTTCTCTATGATTTTCCTAATCTCAGGGTCCCTCCTCTGATGCATCTCCAAATTTCGTAGTTCGCCTTCCAATTCCTCAGATAGTTTATCCGCGAGAATCATTGCAATAATCGGTTCTTCAGATGGGAAATCCTCTCTTCTTATTAAATCATATGGGTGTCTACTCAACACGTCGGCCACCACATTCTCCTTCCCTTTACAGTATTGGATTTCGAAGTTGTATTCCTGGATGAGTAATATCCATCTTGCGAGCGTTGTATTCAGCAAACGACATTTGAAAATAAATGATAGTGATTTATGGTCTGTCAACACTATCGTTTTAGCCCCAAGAATGAAGTTCCTGTATTTCTTCAATGCGTGAATTATAGCTATTAATTCTTTCAATGTGGTACTATAGGTTAATTCGGCCCCCCTTAAGCTTCTACTGGCAAACATGACCACCTTCTCTTCTCCGTCTTCCGTCCTTTGGAAAAGTCTACTTGCGATTGCATATCCACTAGCATCTGTTTGCACGTAATATGTCTTGTGTGGGTCTGGATGATGTAGCATGACTGAGCGGCAAAATTCTTTCTTTACCTTTTCAAATGCTTCTTCGTGTCGCTCAGTCCACTCCCATTTTCTGTCTTTCCTAGTTAAATCGTTGAATATGGCTGTTAATTTTGCGTGCTCCTGGTGAAATTTCGCATAATAATTAATCAGCCCTAGGAATGATTTCATTTGTTTCCTATTCTTTGGTCTTGCATATTCCTTAATCGGTGCAAATTTTTCTTCGTCGATAGAAATGCCTTGGGTAGTTATCTCGTGTCCCAAAAATCGTATTTGACTGCGACAGAAGACTGATTTTTTAAAATTCATTGTTATTCCAGATTCTTCCAACCTTCCCAACACGTTTTTTAAATGTTCCAAATGCTCATCAAAGGACCGTGAAACGATTAACAGATCGTCCAAAAAATTAAGGCAATATTCCTCCACCTTGCTCCCCAATACGTGCTTTAACGCCCTGCATAAAGCGCTGCTACTAATACAGCACCCAAATGGTACTCACGTAAATTGGTATATCCTTCCCTCGAACGAAAAGGCGCAATATTTTCTTGAGTCCGGATGTAAGTTTATTTGGTAAAAACTCTTCGTTAGATCCAATGTTGTCATAAATATTGCGTTGGCACATTGCTGGAATAACTCCTCCGTCGTTCTCGATGTCGCGTAATCCGGTTTCATTATACGATTTACGGCTCTCGCGTCCAGGCATAGTCGGATGGTGTTGTCTTTCTTGACCATGCACACTAGTGGTGATATATACCTTGATCTACTGTCTTCTATGATGCCTTGCGTTTGTAGGTCCTTTATGGCTTCACGTGCTTGCTTCCTAAAGTTGATTGGTATACTATATCCTCTTGTGCAGAACTCTTCCTTCTTTTCGACCTCTATCTGATATTGGTACCCTTCACCTTCGTCACCTTCATTGATAGCTGCTTGATCAACCCAACGTTCTCGCCTACTTGAACATTCACGTTTTCCAATTCTCCCTTATTTTTCTGCACCTCGTCCCTGATCTGTCCTAGCTCTTGGTCACTCTTCCCTATCTTTGTTTCTAGATCTTTTATTTCTTCTTTCATCCAGCTATGCGTATCCTCAATTTTTCTTTCCTGCTCCTCCAACTTCATTTGATACTCCAACCGAAAATTCATTAGGCCTTCTTGAATGTCCTCCATCAGCCCCTTTCTCATATCTTCCGGTCCATTTTTAATTTCTTGCTTCATTTCCTTCAACAATCTTTCCTGTTGTTCCCTCACTAATTTACTCTGTTCTTCTTTTTCTTTCATCAATTGCTTATCACGCATCTCCCGTTCTTCTCTCAATTGTCTATCCCTTTCTTCTAATTTTTTATCACGCATCTCCTGTTCTTCTCTCCATTGCCTAAATAGCGCCTGCATTTCACTTTCTTTAAACTCTTCCGTCTCCATCCTAAATTCATACGTCTCTACGTCCAAGCCTTCCTTTTCTAACAGCAATTTCAAACGTTCCTGCAACTCGAATTTTGCCCTCAATATATTTTGTAAATCCGCCTTTTTCAGTTCGTAAAATTTTTTAGTCCCTCCTACCATTTTGAGAGTTCCTATATTTACGTACTCTATCTCAGGTTTCCCGTGGTCTCTATCTGGACGAGTAGTCGTGCCCGACACGTTGTGGCGCCAATAATTTAACCCCCAACTTCGTCTCCTTTTATGTTACCTTCGTATATTATTATTTAAGTTATTATATAAACAACATGCAGAAAAACATTTATAGCTGCTTAATATTTATATCTTTAATTTTATAATAATTGATTGGGCCCAATTTACAAGTGAACAACTTTTCCAATTTATATAATTAATTATCGACTCAAATGAATGTTACAATTTTTCATTCTCAAGGGCTTGACTTTTAACCTTGTAAATTAAACCCACAAGACGACAAATGTTTATAATGGCACTTATTGTGATCCTTTCGCCATCGCCGCAATTCCTTCCTCTCGTCCTTCCTCTCGGCTTCTTTCAGCTTTCCTTCCTTATACCTGCTCCTTTAACACTTCCCGTCACTTTTTGACAAACCGGCCCCTTTTTCACACTTTTATTCCCTGTATTTCTTCTTCTTTTCGCCTTTTTACCAACCAAACTCTTTTTCTGCTTCTACCATCTCGCTCTCACTCTTCGCCTCTCTATTATTCCCCGCGCGTCACTAGTTACGATCTCTTTGTTTCCTTGTCTTTTGTGTATTTTCGCCCTAACTACCTATTGTTACTTATTTACTGCGCGATATGTTACAAGCTACTGTGAAGAACCATCTCAAATCAAACGAAGGCATCATAATAATTTTCCAGCATGACATGGAGGCCAGGATGGTAGTAATCAGGCGAGTAAGAGGTAGGATGTATGCTAAGCCGGAAAATGTAATCCAACAAGAAGCTAAAGGCCTGTGGCTGTAATAGTTTGGTATAGGTATATCCTACTTCTAACTACACCCTGACTAAAGTGGGGATAACCTCAAATAATAATTAAGTATTTTTGTGATACCTTTCCGTTTTTACTATAACGAACAAAAATCCCCTGTATATCTTTTTAATGGGAGCTTTGATTTGCATTAATAAAAAATTGGTGCCCAATATTCAGGACATTTAGGTGACTGTTGGCAGGCTTTACGAAGTATTGTCCCCAATATTGTTACAACCAATGCTTGATCCTGAGCATGTGGTGGAATATGGTTGATATTAGGTCTGAACCTAATTGTATGGTTTCCATTTTCTGCTTTTCATTATGCTTTCAAGACAAAGTTTTCCTGATGACTCGGGGCGTTTGGGCGACCAGGACAGTGGAGATGAGGAGGATTCTTCTGCAAGGGTAAGACAAAATATTTTTGAAGCTGCATTACTAATTTCAACTGTCTTTTCTTTGATACTTATACACTTTCTTAAACCTTACAGCCAGCTGTAGCATCTCGAGTAATTGCCACACCCAGAGACACCAAGTCACGCCAGGAAGTACTTGCTGCGCAAAGTGCTGACAGTCAGAGCAAGGCCAGGTTAGTATGGGTGACGCATGTGTTTCCCATGTTTTTCATACTGCGATTTTAGCTTAGTATTGCTGTAGAAGTGAAGGTCGAACAGATGTACACTAAAAGCTCTCTTCAATCAACCTCTATATTACAAAAACCTCCGTAATACCAAGTCATGTCCAGGTTCAGGGACGTTTGCGTACATGGCACATGTAAACTTACCTCTTGTAAGCAAACATTTATAATTACGAAACCTCCATTGTACAAAGTCCTCACAAGGGCCTGAGTATGGTAGTGCACCTAACCTAAACAAATTTCTTTTTAAAAAATCTGCTTTCTCAGAGTTTCATTGGCATATTATTATCTATAACATGATAAGGAGTGGTGTTTCTACAGCTACTGCATGTTCCCTCTTTCTCAGTCATCGACTCTTGAAGCATTGTAATTGGGAGCCAATATCTGTAAACTTTGCCGGAGTATGGGAAACAGCATTTGATTGACCACCATTAATTTCTTTCTATTATGTCCCAAATGTAAAGTAGTGATAGCAGTTCGTTTAAAGTGGAAAGAATGCATGAATTTATCCCTGTTAAGAATAAGGTACGGATTCTTGCTTTAATTCAGAAAGGAAATAAAAGCAATAAAATAAGTCCATGAAATTTGAGACAAGAACAAAAAAGTACGTATTTTTTCACTGTTTGTCAGAAATATTTTTCATTTACCCATCTATGTTCAAGGGCAACAACCATAAATGCTGGAATTGAAAGAAAGTATTTCATCTTGCAAAAGGGAAGTTTTGGCCGGCAGTGCCTGGCACATCCTTTGGAGAGCTCTCAGCCCTTCTGAGCACAAAATATTTCAATGAAAGGGAGTAGGATGTGGTTTGAGGGTTGTCATGGACCCTTTCAATAACCTCTGCCGACCCTGACTGTGAAGACCTTGGGTCAGGAAACTTCGAGGTTTGTTTGGATTAGCCAGAGAGAAGGGGCTTTGTGGGTCCATAATATGTACACATTGGTTTTGAGCAGCCAATTTTCCTTCTTTGGTACAAACCTTTCAGAAGAGGGTGTAAAACAACAAAATTAAGTTGGGGCCCAGAACCCCACCCCCATCGTTCATATATTTGAGATGAAGACAAGATGATATGATTGCAGTTAGACTTAAGTGAGATAATCAAATTAATCGATTGTGGCGATAGAATTCATTGTCACAACAACACGGTACAAAATTCCACTAATTATTTTATTGCTGTCGACCAGTTTCGACGACCAAAGCGTCATCGAAACCGGTCGGCAGCAATAAAATAATTAGTGAAATCTTGTACCATGTTTTTGTGACAGTGAATTGAGAGAGATACCTCATGTTGTTGACTCTCTAGAGCAATACTTTGATTGGAGAAAGGCATAATGTGGTCTTTCTTCCTACTCTGGCCTTCCTTTCTGCTGGGAAGGAAAGAGGGATGGAATGATAAAGGAAAATTGAATCTCTTTCCCAGGCAATGTCTTGTAGCATTAGAAAATATCAGTGTTTAGAGTCGAGTTGTGAGATGAAAATTAATGTAAAATTTCTCATCATGTGCTGTAAAATGCTAATGTTTTAAAGAGCACCCTAAGTATGAGCACCGGGGCCCAGTTTTATTACGTCTGGTTAATGTTAAATGTTAAAATGCTATTTAAAAATGTAAGGTTTTTACCACATGTGTAGTTGACAACTTGACATTATCCATGTGTGATGCCTTTACTGATCCAATCAAAAACCATCAACCTAGTCTATTCCTGATATGATTTGAAGGGTGATTCTTAGAGCATTACCCTTCTGAATCTGAAATGAATGAAATGAAGCAAGTGCGCTGTTGTGTTATGAAGTGAGTATTGCAGTAGTGCTAATAGAAATAGGTTACAATGTCTTATATTGAATAGGATCGCAATAATGCTTTTTCATCTTTCTAGTTACTATTATTTAGCTTTTGCAAAGGAGTGCTTTTTTTTTTACTATATAGTTTTAAGAGTTATTTTTTAACCTAATAATGTCATATCTACACTTGCATATTATTATGCATTCATAATATGTAAAATAGACTATCATAGTGGTTTATATGCTGGATCAACGGCAAAATTCGACTTCCATTGAAATTCGACTTGTGCCGTGCATCACGGAAACAATTAACAACGTATGACGAAGTATACCTGTGTTAAATTACAGCATGAATCATTTAGCACTGGATTTTATTATGTGGTTTGACATTGAATGTGTAATTTTGGTGTACATAACTGGAAAGTGTGTTTATTCTGATTTTATCTTTCCTGCAGGAACCGAAGAATGTTTGGTGCACTTCTTGGTACTCTGCAAAAATTTCAGCAAGAAGAAACACGCATGCGAGACAAAGTAAGAGATATCAAGTAGTAAATGTCATGCACCTTAAATATGCGTATGTCACTGTATAGTTAAAAGAAAAATACGTTTGTCGTGTTCTGATATCTCATTGTTGAGTTTTTAGTTGTGCATTAATGACTCAATTTAGTTTTGGTCTTTCTGTTTTATTTAAGTTCAACTACATGTCTTATAAATTAATTTCTATTAATTATTTGTCAAGTTAATTTTAGCCTGGAGAAAATGTGGGAATTGTGTGGCAGAACCTACAAGTGTGCATATTATATTTGGAAGTTAAAGGATGAACAATTGTTTCAATATTCAGTGAAATAATTTGGCATTGTAGGAAGAAAAGAGGGCAAAGGTGGAGAAGAAGCTTGAGGAAGCAGCGAGGAGGGAGAGGGAGGAGCTGAGGAGAGAACGGCAAGAGCTGTTTTTGGACAGGAAACGCAAGCAAGCCGAGATTCGAAAAATTGAACTGAAAATCTTACGAATCAAAGAGGTTGGTTAATTTTGACGTTAAATATTATATTTTCTAATCTTTCCAAGGATTTTAATGGATTAATACTTCGTCTTCTTTGTTCGGTCTTTTTTCACCGACTGACTTTTACATGACAAACGAACAAAACCGTTCCAACAAACAAAAGGCTCGCTAACTGAACATAACTTATCGACTGCAGATAAAGACTTGACAAGTTCAATACAATATACAACAGAAAGCAAATAAAGCAAACTAAACAGTAATAGAGTGCATTAGAGGAAAAAACGAAAATTTTGAATTATTTATCACTAACTGGAATATGAAAATGTAAACATAAAAGTATTCCAACAAATTTTACATTGTAAAGTCTTGCTCTGTTGGGTAAAGACATAACCTCATGGGACAGGATACCATTTGGTTCAGTTTGAGTGAAAACCATCTATTTCAAAGGTCTTTTGTTGCTAAAAAAAAATTCTGTATTCTTTTCCTTACAAGAATGTTTTCCATTCACATTCTTAGAAACTAAAGGTTAGTTATTTATTGACCCATTTTGTTGACTCAATCAGTAATTTATTATTCTTTGGTGTACATGCTATCAGCTCCTTATCAGAATAGTTGCGTTGCGTCGTATGCGTTGTCTTTCTTAAGCATGAAAGGTGGCCTTCTCTAGTTAGTGATTCATTTTTACATTGATTTCTTCTTTTTAGCAAGATGAGTGGGAAGCAAAGCACCGGTACCTTCTTAACTTCATTCAAACAAGGACTAAGCCTCACATTTTCTACTTGCCCAAGATACCATGTGCTCGATCAGAGGAGAGGTTACTTGCCAGTCAGAAGGCTGTTGCTCGTAAGTATCAATAAGGATCAAGTAGTTGTAAGAAGGAATCTGCATTTTATGTGCAGTTGGGTTATTTTTCAGCAAACATTTGTGTATAGAATATGTTGAATAGATATTGTATGGAAAATAACTATTAAGACCCATTTATATTGTGGAGTTAAATATTTTTTTAGGCATTAGAGCTTCTTTTGATAACAATTGATTTTGGTTGACAAAAAAGAAATGGTAATTACATAGTTACAGTGTGTGAGACCCTAATTGTCAACAGCCCACAATGCCTGGAACAGGCAGGAACAATTGAAGGCCTGAGAGTCAAAGTAATACAAGTGACAAACATCGTCCAGTGTCACCTGTATCACTTTACTTAGGTAAGAAATGACAAAAAGCAAAGTAGCTAAAGTGTTCGGCGGCTGGATCGCACCACCATACGTTCATACATTTGTATTCCTTTTCCTGTAGCTACCTGATGGTACCCAACGGTACCAACTAAGAACATATGCACTCATTATTTTTCGTGTTGATGTCACTTGTATTACTTTGACTCTCAAGCCCTCAATTATTCCATTTTAACTATCTCTTTAAGTTGCTCTGACATCGTACAGCTGGTCGAATAAGTGATAATTAAGAAAACAAAACTGTTTGGCCAGCATTCACATTTATGTTCAATTATCTGGGCACCAATCACGCTTGGATGTGGAGGTAGAGCCTATGTGCTAAACGTGAAAAAAACTCAACTGGTTATCTGCAGCCTGTTATCTACCTTAGTTAATCTGAAGCCAGCATAATTACAGCGGACTCTTGTTTGGACGTTCCTCAATAGCTCGTTTACCTCACTTGGACGTTCATTTCCTCAGGTCGGCGTCTCAGTGCATGTAAAAAACTATGGTTAGCACGTTTTGGATACCACTTTAGCATGTTTGGAGGAGAACCAAGCCAAATTTGTCCTAAGGAAATAACCGCCTCGTAGATTAATCAGATGAAGGATAAATCTCAAGAGGTTTACTTCTCACATTAAAAAAGATCGTTATTGCTTAAAATACTATTTTGATATTCTTTTAATGGTCTAAAAAAATGTTTATGAAGTAAGAAAAAGTGAATCTCAAATATTAGAATCACCTATCCAACGCTTGCCAAGGTCCCCACAAGCAAAGCATTTTATTGCGATATTCGTTTGTTTTATCGGTCGCCGTTGTCGCCTATGGAATCAACACTGCATGAGAAACAGTTCATGTGATCATCATCTATGTCATCATCAAAAATTACAGCCTGAATAGCATTTTTAATGCCGATGAGACAGGTTTATTTTTTAATTTGCTTCCTGATAAAACACTGGCATTTAGAGGAGATAGGTGCCATGGAGGTAAAATGAGTAAGGAGAGGCTGACTGTCCTATGTTGCAATGAAATTGGAACGGAAAAACTTATTCCGTAAGTGATCGGGAAATATAAACGTCCCAGATGCTTCAAACGGGGAGCGTGGTGGCCTTGAAATGGGTACAAGAGCGCTTGGCTACTGATCGAAGGGTCCTGGGTTCTAATCCGGGTGAAGCCTTTGGACGCCCCCAAACAAAAATAATCCTCGGAGTGCGAGGTGGCCCACGGAAAGGAACTGGCCCCCTTACCCTGAATGTGTGAAATTCACACGCCTGTGGCTTAGTCCGGGGTGAGCTCTACCTTCAACTATCCAGCCAAGCTTCGGGTTGAATCACTGAGTGAGTGATGCTTCAAACATTTTCGAACACTACCTTGGACGTATGATTGCCACTCTAATGCCTGAATTTTCCCTGCCTGCAATGCCATAATTTTCGAAAAGTTCCTGCGAGCACTGGATACAAAGATGGGTGGATAAAATCGTAAACTTTTGTTGCTTATTGATAACTGTGCAGCACATCCAAACGGGACATTTTTAAGAAATGTTAAAGTGGTGTTTTTTCCTCCACATTGCACGAGTGTTCTTCAGCCCCTCGATCAAGGCAACATACGATGTGTGAAGCATAAGTACAGGAAACTACTTGTCAATGAGAGGTTGGCCAGCCTTCTCAAGTCAGGAATATAAGTAAATATTCTGAAAGCGACGCATTTTGTGAAGCATGCCTGCGACTCCATCAAAGCCAAGAGCATAAGAAATAGCTTTCGGACCTCTGGATTTCATCACAGCACAAACATGGATGATTCCATGTCGCTGAGTGACAAGGCATCACATGAGCACACCCTTGAGGGCTGGGATCAGCTGTTCGAAGAAGTGGAGGGTATGACCTTCGACTAGTGCGTCGCCTGTGACGCCGATATCGAAGTCTGTAGGTTGGTTGTTGGAACTTGTGGCTACTAAAAATGAAGCTTTATTTGTGGAGATAATTACATAACAAATGAATTATAACTATTCCAAACATAATATTTCATCTTCCTAAATGTAATTGGAAAAGTCTGTGAATCTCATTATCACGTACTTTTATCAGTAGATTGATGTCAATAGATGACGTCTATGAACAGAAAGGAAGAAGACACGGAAGAAGACACCGGGAAAGATGAAGTCGAGCCCAAATATCCTCCAACATTTGCAAACACAGTGGAAGCGATGGCGACAGTTCGTCGGCAGTCACGAAGTCGATGAAAATGTGATGAATACTTAAATAAAAATGGACTGTACTATCAAAGAATTAGGGCTCAAAATGATAAAAACAAAGCACCTTGGACAGATTATTCCAGCCGCCTTAAGTTTATATGTATTTCCATTAAATTATGCATTTTTGTTTGTAATATTTGTGGAGAACACGCGGGAAGTTCCATTTTTCTTTTGTCACAAGCAAACAAATTTACACAATTAAACACAGTAAAGACGATGTTTTTGGGCCGGGAGCTCAATTTGTTCATGTTTCCAGGAGTTCTGACAATCCTTATAATGCTATAATATTTGTTCATGAAATTAAAATGTTCATCATGGTAAACACAAATATAGCATTTTCGGTGCAATTATTGTAATTTACTACAAGCAATATAAACAAAGCACTATTAAGTGAGAAGTGGGCATTTGCGCCACAGATTCGTCTGTCCTGAGACCTAATTATTTCACTGGAAGTGCGAAGAGAAAATTATCGCTAGGTTGCTTTGCTAACTTTGCCTATGAGCTTTGTGAAAGCAGCATCTGTACACTATACGTGCTGTTTGGTTATTAATGATGATGACAATTGTCGTCATCATTAATAATTGAGTACGCATCAGCATTAGGTATCATATGTATTTTCATGGGAGGTGGAATAGGTGGAAAATAAACTATTTTTACAATAAATGATCACCAGTTATCTACAGCATGAGCTAAAATGAGCGGCAGGATAACATTCCCCTTCAAGTTATGCAACCAACCAGTACGTATTTGACTTTCCATGGAAAGCCTACCCCTGTTTTGCACGTTTTCCTGGTTACCACGTTCAGAATCCCGGGTCCCTTCAAGAACGTGCTAACGAGAGTCTGCTGTACTTTAGTTTTATCTTAATGCTAAGCTAAACTGGATCTATCACATTGAAGGGAGAAATTGAGTAAAAATTATATCCTGTTGCTCACATTTTTAATTGTTCCTTTAAGGGAACAATAAAAAAATTTGTGTTCTTGTACCTACACATATGTAGATTGATAATACCGAGTTCAAAAAAATCTAAGATGGTGTATTTGATATTAATATATTAACTAATCTTATTTGACCTTTTGACCTTTAACCAAACCTAGATGTAGATCCACTCTGTGGTGTCATTTAAAATTATGAGTAGTGATTTGGCCAGGATTCAATCGAATCCTATCGAATCCACGGATTCGAGATTTGATCGAATCCTTTCAAAAAAGACCGTCATAAGCACTGATAATCTGCACGAAATTTCACTACGACATTTATCATAAAAAGAACTTTTTATTTTACATATTTCCGGTGAAATTCTACATCGGAACGTTCTTTCTTCTTCCTATGTGCCCCTGTTTAAGATGTCCTATCCAACACATTTGTCTCACGCATAGAAGAACGTCTCTACTTTGTACGAGACATTTGGTGAGAAGTTACCTGAAAAATGATGCCGAGTAACAAGCTACTCGATTGTTGACGTACGATTCTGTGTTTTGCTCATATTTATAAATTTGTGTTCGAGGTCTGTTTCTTGGAGTAAGGCAATGATTTAAATCAACCGAAATAACGGCTGCCCTCGCTTCACTCTCGAACATTGGCCACATCAACCCCGGTATTGGCTCTGGAGTAGAGATGGGCCACTCTGAAAGTTACCTCGGTAATTTTTGTAAATTACCACGGTATTTTTCTTAATTTACCGCGTCCCTTGAAAATTACCGTAATTTTCTAGATAATTCACCCATGTTTGAGATAATTTTTCATACAGATAAATTCCCAACATGTTCTTTTAAGCCAAGTTCACATTTCCAACGTGCTCAATTTTAAATTGTAGCATATACAAGTCATTTTTGGAACATTTTACTTAAATTATAACATTATAAGATTAAAGCTTTAGAATATTCTTCTTGAAAATTTCTCATACTTTGACAAAAGAAAGCCAGATTGCGTGTTGCCGCCGTAGTTCTTTTTACAATTTTAAAAATTTCTAATGTATTAATATTGTATATGCTATGGTTTTAAACATGGTTATTCCCTTCCTATTGCTATTGGCTTTCTTATTTTACCATACATTTGATGTTCAATACTTAAAACCAAAAAATACTGGAAAATTACGGTATTTTTTTTTAAATTACCGTAATTTACCACGTGGTAATTTACCTCAGATGAAAATTACAGTAATGTTCCCATCTCTACTCTGGAGGCCTCCAAAAGGAGAAACACCCCCGACCCCAACTAATGGAAGTCACCCGGATTGAAGCGAAGCGGGATGACGGTAGACAAACATTGAAGAGACGGAGTGATCTTCTCGGATTACTCCGATCTCTTTCTCGCAGGACGAGTCCCGAGCAGATGTTCTTTAATAAGAGGCAACACATTATCTTGATCGATAGGAACCTTAGGGCGAAACAGGTGTTGGCTCATAAATTTCACTCGATGGAGAGACTTGTTTCGCCCATAAATGGGACTGGTGGCAGAACTGCCGTTCCAAGCAGTCCACAGATTTCCAGAAAAGTCAGAATTAGCAGTCAATGCCTTTTAAACAGTGAGCCTCAGAGTAGCAGGACGGGACCCCCGGATGATGCAGGGTGGTGCCAAGAAATCACCCAAACCAAATTACGAGCCTAGAGAATGAAGGAGCTGTCAGCCTCAGCTCGTCACTGAGTGATTTACCTCCGCCTCCTAGAAGGCGAGCCCGAAAAAAGTATCCGGTGTCAGCAGGGGTGGGGGGAGAGCGAGATAAGAGGCGGTGACGAACAACTTGGCTGAATCGGAGGCCCCACAGTTTGGTTTGTCAATCACGTTGATGCATGATCGTGGTCAGGAAACTGTGGTCGAAGTGTACAGTTCTGTTCAAAAAAATCTTACCGCCGAAAATTTCTAAGTCCCCAGTTTTTGATGATTTGGCATCGTGGCTGAACCACGCCCCCCTGTGACGGAGAACAACAAACTTTCCAAGCGGAACGAGAGCCCTCCCTCCTCGTAGCTAGGGGAGTTGAACCATCCACGGAAGGAAAGTTTTGACCTGGGAAAAGGATTATTTCCGAGGGGAGGGGTAAGGTTTCTTTTCTTGTGATGTGTGAGTAAGAAGAAAAGGGAGATGTGCGGGGGAGCAATAAACTCTCCGAGTGAACGGCGGCCCTCCTTCCGAAATCGCTTGCCGAGAGGGAACCTCCACCCGATGGACGATTTTGACCTGCTAAGGGATTTCTGAGGAGATGGGTTGGATTTCGGACTCCCGTTTGGTTATTTGTGAGCGAAAATGAGTAGATGAACGATCGGTCTGTCGGCCAAAGTCACCAGATATCTCTCGTAATAGAAAGCTACCATCTAGAAGCCAGGACTCAAATATCCATTGAAAGTCTTTATCAGAGTACGGGGAATGATTCCGCTGCAAATGACATATCTTCCATTATTTTTCCTCTAGAAAAGGCTATTACCGCGAATCGTCGCTAAAAGAGATCGAATCGTGTCCCCGGAGTTCCTTTAGTTTCTTATAAGTATTTTTCATTTATACGCGTATTCATTGACGTAGAAACTTGTCAAAAGTTTGACGTATTTTCGCAATCGCTGTCTGGAATTATATGGCTGCGCTTCTTTGGTTTGAATTTTTTCCATCGATATTAAATAAGAATCAGTATGCATGTCAATTTTCTTAGGATGCAAATAGACCAATGCCATTTAATTATAATGCTGGAATTCCGTGGAAACCAGCTAGGAAATAAGCTCAAAGCCTGCCTTCGTTCAACTATTACTAACCGAATAAAAATGGATGGTTGCTACGCACTGATGAATCGTCATACGGATTCAGCATTTACTTGATTGGTCTGCGGCAGTTTTACCCACCTTTTTATATCAACTAACCACTTTCTGCAGTAAAAAGGTCACGACTTAAAAAAATAAATAAAGGAAACGTCCTAAACGTTAAAGTCGCCCGAACCGCCGTCCCATATCCAACCACCGTCAACCAGCATCAGCTGAAAAGACATAGGAAGATGCGCACGCGCGCAGTGAAATATGCCAGCCTGCCTTCACAATACCCCATTTCCTTATAGCATACGTAATTTTTATAGAACAATACATTGAATAATCACAACTAACAGCATGAAATAAGTTAAAAAAGGATGGCAAAAAATGCGTCAAATAATGAATACTAACACTGCCTGAGTAAATTTCTCCAAACTTAATTCCAGAAACAGTAAATGATTGCAAGGAAAAAACTGAACCTATATCG
Organism: Pyrrhosoma nymphula; assembly: GCA_963573305.1. NCBI lineage: Eukaryota > Metazoa > Arthropoda > Insecta > Odonata > Coenagrionidae > Pyrrhosoma > Pyrrhosoma nymphula. The sequence goes on from OY754337.1 coordinate 11,018,788, forward strand.
GGTAAAATGACAAGAATTAATTATGGCATCTTGGAAATGATATGGTTTCGTTTTTATTGTTTAAATTTATTTAAATTTGCGAGCGTATTCATTAACGTTAATAATTATCGCAATTTCGACTTAATTGTGTTATCTCATATATTTGTGGCAGTGCAATCCCTTTTGTATTTGAACTTTCGTAAATTGTTTTTAGTCATTTACTTCTTTTCGGAATTTTGTTTAATTTTTCCTTACTGCTGCTAATTCTTTCCGAAAGTAAGCCAGGAAACGCATGCGTCTTTCAGAAGAGCGCTTGCAACTTTTTCTTTGATTTAATTAGGTGCGTAGATATATTTGGTGTATATATAAAACCTTTCGATCCACTCAGTAATAAACTTCAGCCAGTACTCAATTATTGTTTCACGGTGGAAATTGTATTAAACTTCCTTGTTACAATAAGAGTAACCTGATGCCAATAATTTCACTTTTATAGTCCCTCAAATGCCTCTTTAAATCTATTCAGTTGGTGAGTTAACTCTATTAGCGAAGATCTTTGGTTAGGTTAATCCAAAATATATAGCATTTTTATTTTCTTTGTCTGGGAGTCGTTTCGGTATCAAAATTCCTATTACTTTCAAAACGTCGTAATTAACTCTGCACGTTTTACAGGACATTGGTTCAATTTTCTTTACTTCACCATTAAATATTTGCTGCTTAGATAATTGTTAGGAAAAAAAGCCAAAAAAACCCATTGTATAAAGTGCTATTTCGAATGTTTTTCTATGAATCTCGCATGAGAAAAATCTGACCTATGGCGAATATAAAAGGCAGTAATGGCGGTGAAGCATGAGGGTGACGAATTGAACCTGATACAACCACTAATCTAAGATCAGCCAGCTCAAGTCATTCATATACGGCATAATGTCATTAGTGAATACATAATATACGCGTACTTGAAGTTCTGCATTAGATAATAAAAGGACTGAATTCACAAGATGGATGAGATGAGTATATATTTTTATATACTCATCTCATCCATCTTGCTATATAACATATTGTTGATCAAAAATATATAGCATATAAATGCTATATATTTTTGATCAACCTGTTGTAAGCTAATAACGATAATTAATACGAGTAGGAAACTAATAAAAAATGAAACGAGTAAGGGGGATATTAGCCAATGAAGTGGGCGTTTCGTTTCCGCGCTTCCCAGCTGCTGTGAACGAGAGTTCATGTAAGTTTTCACATGTATGGGCCGCTTCCACGCATCCAAATAATGTGCGGATACAGCTTGACCGACCACAGCGTTGCTTCTTCGCTCATAGTAGAATAAGAAGCCGCTGCTCCCTTCCATTGTCACTTTTTGGCAGTTTCGGGCCTTTCTTCAAGCGAGGGTGATGGAAGGAGCTTCCTTTGGTAAGGAATGTTTATTGCTCTCTCAGGAAAGATTAGAAGGACCAAAAAGGACCAAAGGGGTGGTGCCTCTATGCAAAGATCTTCGCTAATACAGTTAACTCACTAACTGAGTAGCAAAGATTATACACGCAGGACGGAGTAGATTGAAAGAGTCATTTGAGAGGGATGAAAGAAGAAATTATTTGCATCATGTTACTTTAATGGTAACAAGGAAATTTAATCCATATCCAACGCGAAACAATAATTGAGTACTGGCTGAAGTTCATGATTGAGTGGATTGAAAGTTTTTTTTTCCTAGATATTCCAATATTGGAATAAAATAGTATCGAGCTACTTACATCCGAAGATATTTGAAGTGGATAGGGCTTCCCTTGCCTCTCGAGAAAAACATGGAAAATCAAGAAAGCGCAGACATTAAGTTCCAAGCATAGCGAAAGAACTTGATATGATATTGGATACTTTAGAAAGCTAACTACTTTAAAATTAAAACATTAATTAGTAATAGTTTGCGCATAAATAAATCACCCCTGAAATTCTCTTTCCCAGTATACTTTGCGAAGATAGGTGTGCGCTAAAATTTGAGCCTGACATTATGGGTTACTACAGAGCGAATTTGAGTGATCCAGTTTTAAATCCCTTATTCAAACTATTATTCTTTTATTGTTAATATTGCACATTCTTGTAGCTAGTTGTGTATTGTAATTCCACCCACACCAAATATATCTACGCACCTAATTAAATCAAAGAAAAAGTTGCAAGCGCTCTTCTGAAAGACGCATGCGTTTCCTGGCTTACTTTCGGAAAGAATTAGCAGCAGTAAGGAAAAATTAAACAAAATTCCGAAAAGAAGTAAATGACTAAAAACAATTTACGAAAGTTCAAATACAAAAGGGATTGCACTGCCACAAATATATGAGATAACACAATTAAGTCGAAATTGCGATAATTATTAACGTTAATGAATACGCTCGCAAATTTAAATAAATTTAAACAATAAAAACGAAACCATATCATATCCAAGATGCCATAATTAATTCTTGTCATTTTACCCGATATAGGTTCAGTTTTTTCCTTGCAATCATTTAATGTTTCTGGAATTAAGTTTGGGGAAATTTACTCAGGCAGTGTTAGTATTCATTATTTGATGCATTTTTTGCCATCCTTTTTTAACTTATTTCATGCTGTTAGTTGTGATTATTCAATGTATTGTTCTATAAAAATTACGTATGCTATAAGGAAATGGGGTATTGTGAAGGCAGGCTGGCATATTTCACTGCGCGCGTGCGCATCTTCCTATGTCTTTTCAGCTGATGCTGATTGACGGTGGTTGGATATGGGACGGCGGTTCGGGCGACTTTAACGTTTAGGACGTTTCCTTTATTTATTTTTTTAAGTCGTGACCTTTTTACTGCAGAAAGTGGTTAGTTGATATAAAAAGGTGGGTAAAACTGCCGCAGACCAATCAAGTAAATGCTGAATCCGTATGACGATTCATCAGTGCGTAGCAACCATCCATTTTTATTCGGTTAGTAATAGTTGAACGAAGGCAGGCTTTGAGCTTATTTCCTAGCTGGTTTCCACGGAATTCCAGCATTATAATTAAATGGCATTGGTCTATTTGCATCCTAAGAAAATTGACATGCATACTGATTCTTATTTAATATCGATGGAAAAAATTCAAACCAAAGAAGCGCAGCCATATAATTCCAAACAGCGATTGCGAAAATACGTCAAACTTTTGACAAGTTTCTACGTCAATGAATACGCGTATAAATGAAAAATACTTATAAGAAACTAAAGGAACTCCGGGGACACGATTCGATCTCTTTTAGCGACGATTCGCGGTAATAGCCTTTTCTAGAGGAAAAATAATGGAAGATATGTCATTTGCAGCGGAATCATTCCCCGTACTCTGATAAAGACTTTCAATGGATATTTGAGTCCTGGCTTCTACATGGTAGCTTTCTATTACGAGAGATATTTGGTGACTTTGGCCGACAGACCGATTGTTCATCTACTCATTTTCGCTCACGCCTAACCAAACGGCAGTCCGAAATCCAACCCATCTCCTCAGAAATCCCTTAGCAGGTCAAAATCGACATTCGGGTGGAGGTTCCCTCTCGGCAAGCGAGTTCGGAAGGAGGGCCGCCGTTCGCTCGGAGAGTTTATTGCTCCCCCGCACATCTCCCTTTTCTTCTTACACATCACAAGAAAAGAAACCTTACCCCTCCCCTCGGAAATAATCCTTTTCCCAGGTCAAAATTTTCCTTCCGTGGATGGTTCAACTCCCCCAGCTACGAGGAGGGAGGACTCTCGTTCCACTTGGAAAGTTTGTTGTTCTCCGTCACAGGGGGGCGTGGTTCAGCCACGATGCCAAATCATCAAAAACTGGGGACTTAGAAATTTTCGGCGGTAAGATTTTTTTGAACAGAACTGTACAATGAAAGAGACAGCGATATAACTCAATAGTGAAGAAGAGACAGAAGAGTTGACAGCGTTGATAGGGAAGTCGGGAAGGTGACAGTTATGCTGTAAAATGTTGCAACTCATTGAAATATGGTATGTATTACTTCTCGGTAAAAACATCCCGATGATAAAGTCACGATTTGCGATATTTGTGGCTGTGTTATATCCTGTGGTGGTGTTTCCAAAGCCACTGGTCCATTGTAGAAGCACAAAGAATTATTAGAAAGAAAGCACATCCATTATCTGCCCATGAAGCAGTGAAAGCCCACAAATTAGCCCAAGAAGATATACCGGAAGATGAAAATCCTGCATCTTATACCTTCGATACTCTACCAAGTGGTTCCAGTAATCAAGATTGTGATTCAAATTTTCCAAGTGATGGAGATCCCACGTAAAACATTCATAATTATTATTAACAGTTGAAGGAACTACGTGAATTGGTTTTCATCTTTGATATGCAAGAATTGATCATTATACTCATCTTCTAGAACAGAAACCAGCTCTAATTCTGGTGACTGGGGAGATTAATTTGCCAGCCGAACTTAGCAGTGCTGAGTGGGTTTACTTCCAAAATGTTTGTCATCTGTTTAAGCATTTTTATCAGGCTACTGTTACACTAACACAACAATATCAGAGGTGATTCCTTTAATAATAAGTACATATTTTTAAATTTATCGAAGAACCAGGTAATGTGGGATCTGGGCTGCAAGGGATGAAAAATGGTATCATTAATGAGATGAATCTCAGATTTGCTGACAGTATTGAACCCTCATTTTAAAGACAAAATGTTTAGAAGCAAGAAAGATTTTCAAGAGGCTAAGAAACTCATAGAGCAAGAACTGCAACTGTATTTACAGAAAGAGCATTTAGTACTGCTGGAAATTTGGCTGGCAAAAAAAGGAACAGATTAGATCCTGAAAGAGTAAGACAATCCATAAGCCGCCACGGAAACTGAAGAGTAAACTAACCAGAGTTAAGGACAATCTTGGACTGAAGACGCCAGGAGCATACCAAATCCCCTACGAATGTGGAGAGGTCTACATTGGAGAGACTGGTCGGACTATCGAGACCCGGATTAAGGAAAACAAGACTTGCATCAGACTGGCCCACCCCCAGAAGTCAGCCGTCGCGGAACATAGTCTCAGCCGGGACCATCGAATCGTATTCGACGACGCAAAACTTCTTTGCAGATCAAGCGGATACTGGGACCGGTTGACAAAGGAGGCTATTGAGATAAGGTTGGCAGATAAAAACTTCAACCGCGATACAGGATACTCGATCAGCCATGCATGGAAACCAGTTCTAAAGATAATTAAGACGGCACGAAAAAACAGCGTCCACAGGAACGACAACGGCCAATCAGAAACGACCTGATGCACGGCCGGAAGATATATAAACCCGAACAAATTTTGACCCAGCACTCAACGCCCTGAGGACGATGGCAGAGTTAGCCGTTTAAACGTCGGCTCTGGCTGAACATCTCACCTGGTGGGAATCCCGTGAAGAATTCATTCACAACTTATGATTACATTGCTTTTTGTTGAAGAATTAATTAAAATTAAGCAAAACTGAAACAGCTGCTCAAATTTGTTTTTATTTTGTAGCTTATGAAAAATATTGAATTTGAGGGAACACCTGTGCAGAACAACTTATTTGTTCGAAAAAGTACTGGAAAATGTAAATGGATATGAATTTGTTTTATAAATGCAATTGCTATTGAAAAGTAATTGGAATTCATAGTTTCTGAAATTCGGATTCGAGATTCAATGTGTGGGATTCGATAAAAAAAAAGATTCAGGATTCGGATTCGATAAATTTTGGATTTGACCCATCACTAATTATGAGTATTTGAAAGTCAATTATTTTTATAGGAAATTTAATTACCTTTTCAACGAGCCCAACCCCAACACTGTCGCTCTGATAGGAGCTGACTTATTGCCAGTATTCTGAAGTAGTGCACGAAAAGGCCACCGAAAGGTCAAATTTTGTCCCCCTCATAAATCCCTATCTGATCATCCCAAAAATATAAAATAAATCACATTTGTCACGATTATGGTTTGAATGGCTTTTTCAAATTTCACAGTAATCGAAGGTGGTCACCAAAAAAAAATATTTAATTTTAGTTGATTTCATATGGAATTACCCCTTAACAATTGGGTTCCCCTTGGGATTGTGAACACTCAAAAAGGAGTGTGCCAGCCATATAATTTTTATTTGACCGCCATAAGTCTGTTATTAGTAGAATCTTAAACTTCGTGTTTTAACAATATTTTTTACTGTTGCATACCTTTGTATTCTGTATGCCACATAATTTTAATACATAGCTCCCTCTACAAAGACAATGAAGTCCAAAAATGGTTGAATTGGAGTAAGCTAGTTTACAACTACATATGTACCATATTTCTCTTATGAGTAAAATCTCAAATTCCAAGTTTGTTCTCTTTGCTTGGCTTTTGCATATCTTCATATGTATGTATTCTGTAAGCCACATATTTTTAAAAGCTTCCCCAACGGAGAAAATGAAGTCCAAAAATAGTTGATTTGAGAACAAAGCCATTTTCGTTTCCTTCTAGAATAAAAAGGATTAGTGCCACATGTATAAAGCTTTCTAGGATTATTCTTCCGCTTAATTGCTTTGAGTACAAAAGCTCTCAAATTTGTGACTTTCCTCATTTGTACATTTTTTTTTTAGTCGAAACCCAGTTTGTTTATAGGAAAAAGATGGTGTTCAATGTCAGCCATAAAGAAATGTAAAGGAAAAAAGAAATTGTTTTCCATTACATGTTAAATAATGTGGTTTCAGATACTCTCCTCTGTCATTATTAGTTGTTGAGATATTAAGGATAGAGAATCAACTTTCTCAAAATTTTGCTTGCGCCATCTTAGAAAAATGATTGCAGCAAGAAAACGTGGGATAAAATTTTTAAAATCATTGCATTCAACTGCCAGTGAAGAGCTTTTATTTTAGTAAAGCTAAGCTTGTTAATCCCCTCCACTTTTATGAGATTTATATATTATCATTTTTTTTAAAGCCACCTGGGATGGCTCGGAAATATAGGGGAATGCCTCTTCTGTATTTAGTTTGCAAAAAAAATATTAGGATCAGAAATCCTCCTCTATGGAACCCTGTTGACCACTGTTTATAGGATTGAAACTTTTTATTTTTCATAGTATGCATGTATACAGAGTATTGATTTATGTGAAAGAAAATCTCCATATGTTCCCCCACAAGAACTGCAACATACAATTACAGCACTAGGATAAATAATTGTTCTCTTTTCACCAATGCTGGTTAACAAAATCCCACAATTCTTTGTCTAATCTAGGTATTAGATTATTTAACCATTCATCTCCGCTGGCCATAACGATTATCTTAGCAAAATTCAAGTCTTTTGTGATTAGTGATTCACTCTTGGCTAGCCTCAAGCTAGAAATTTGACGGTTAACTCTTGGCTAGCCTCTGTTGTATATTATATTCTCTGGACAAGTTTTTTTATGTACCTCCTTTGGTATTGATTTTTGACATGTTTGGAGAACTGGCATTGTAATTTATCTCCTTGATGTGGTCTATGTATTTTCTGAATACTTTTGACCAATGTGTATTATTAGTCAATGTCCTGTCCTCATATTGGTTCTGCTTGACTTCACAGGAATGATTGAGAAGAAGCGTGAGGATGTGCATGCTGAACTGGGGGCCATTGAGAAGCGTGCGCAGTGGAGACAAGGGCTTGTTGATGCGGGTGAAGAAATGCAGAGGGGGTGGGGTGGCACTCCAGGGGGGGGTATGGGGTCGAGGGGTGGGATGCTGCGCAGGGGTCGGCGGCGGATGAGGCCTTCGATGGGAGGTGTGAGGATGCAGGCGATGGAGGCCAGGGAGGAGGGTGAGGTGGAGGAGGACGATGACTGGGACCGGTCCATGGATCATGACTTCGAGGGCATGGATGAGGATGATGACGACATCCTTGGCACGATCCCATCCGGTTAGTCTCATTGATATTCAGCGCTCATGAAACAGTAAACCTCTTAATTCTTAGCATCTTCATGTAAAATGCCTCCCTAGTATGAATCAAAAGATTTTATCTTGGGCATGTGCAGTAGATTTAATTTTCTTTCTAAAATAATGTTATCTTATTTGAGCTCTTGCCTAATGTATGCCAAACTTTCTAACACAGTGGAACTTGGCCCATTTCTCTTTATCACACGTCAAACTTTGTTTCTAATAAAGAGGAGCTATGCTTATGGAGGTATCCCCTCAATAACTTGAATTTTCTAAACATTATATCCTATTTTATGTATAAAAATGTAATGGTTCTTGTCTGTTACTCAATCACGCAAAAACGGCTGAACCGATTATGTACTTTGAAATTTTGCATGTGGGCAATTAAGTGCACTGGTATGCATGTAGGCTATATTTAAACTTCCTCAGGGCCCCAAGGGCTGATAGACAGGCTCCTAGATTTTATTCCTGTAAGAAAAGCATTGGAATCAGTGTAGAGGTTATTTTATTGCTTTTTGAAATTACTTGCTTGAAATTACTTGAAATTCGTGATTGCGATTATGTTTTATTTCATCATTGCTTAAAACTTAGGTTTTCAATTGCAAAATATTCAATTTTTCTCCTATTGAAACAGTGGCATATTTCCTTGGCAACCTGAGCAATGGTTATGGATGGCAAATGGATGGAAGATGTTAGATGGAGATGTAAGTGAATGCTAACTCATTCACTTACATCTCTCTCTACTACAGCCCACGAAGTTTTCACACACACATCCTCTCTTCCAAAATTTAAATCAACCGGGTTGGATGATATAGGCACAATATTTCTCCGACACGCAGAAAATACACTCTGCTCACCAATTTCTACTATCTTTAATAGATTTTTCTCATCCGGTACCTTCCCAAGCCAGTGGAAGATTTCCAACGTAACTCCCATTTTAAAATCCGGATCGAAAGATAGTCAAAAACTACCAACCTATCTTTATTCTGCCTGTACTCTCCATTGAATTCGAGCGAATGCTTCATAATCGCATTCTCCACTTTACCCTCCCATGTATATGTCCCGCACAGCACGGTTTTCTCCCAGGTGCCACTTGCACTACAAACCCCTCAGACCTACAGTAGCGTATATTCTCTGCCTTTGAAGAAAAATCACAACTTGATGTGTGCTACGTAGATTTTTCGAAGGCATTCGATTCTGTAGATCACACCCTTCTCCTACACAAGCTGGAGTCATGCTATAACATCAGCGGAAACCTGCTGTCCGTGATTTCTGGCTTCCTGAGAACCCGTAAACAGCGTGTATTTATTGACAGCATCTTCTCTTCACTATTACCCGTCTCTTCTGGAGTGCCGCAGGGGAGTGTCCTGGGTCCCCTCTTGTATGCACTGTTTGTAGGTGATGTTGCTGAGGATGTTATTGTCTCGAGATGCAGTATTCTTCTTTATGCAGACGACTGTAAGATATATTCAAAAGAATCAATGGCACATCTGACTCTGTTGCTCTCCAATCCGCCTTGCAATCCATAGACGTGTGGTCTTCTAAATGTCATTTACGAGTAAATCCTTCTAAATCAGCAAAAATGTCCTTCACCCTAAACCGTTTCCCTTTATCCTCCTCGTATAGTCTTGCAAACCAGCCAATTCCTTCTGTCGCTTGGCATACCGACCTAGGTGTTACTTTTGATGAGAAACTACTGGTTCTTGAGCACGCTAAAAGCATATCATCCAAGGCTATGTCCGTTGTTGGTGTACTCTACCGTCAACCCAAAATTACAGATCCCGTTGCCTTGAGAACAGTGTTCCTTGGATGTGTCCTTCCCATTCTGAAATACAGTTTGCCCATATGGTGTACTGCCTGCCCTACCTCGTTAAAGCTGCTCCATTGACCCCTGAATTTCTTTTTAGCCATTGTCCATCACCGCGTTCCCTCTCTCACTCGTTGTTCGTGTGATAAAATACTGTCATCTCTTGGTCTTCTGCATCCCACTCTCCGCAGACTAATGTCGGACTTGAAGTTCCTTCACCAAATCCTAAATGGTTCCTTCCAGTCCCCGGAACTCATTACATCCTTCTCACTAAGTGCCCCATCTCGTTCCACTCAAAACACAAGTCTCCTTTACACACCCCAGTTCTGCCTATCCGTTTCCTAGAGGTCCCTTTTCCACTGAATCCCATCCCTTTTTAATTCCCTCTCCAGCAAATATCCTTCTCTTGACCTCTTCTCTCCAAACGACATCTTTACCACCTCACTAAAACGCTACCACCTACAACTTCATTCATCCCATGAATAGCCATTATAATGTTATTTACAAAGTTGTTTTTGTTACCTTCATTTTTTGTTATGCATAATTTACTTGTATTAATTTATTTATTTTAATATGCCCAGCGTAAAAGGCCTAGTGGCTGTTTTTGTGGTGAACTTAAATAAATAAATCTGCATTTAGCACGTCACATGGATTCTTATATTAAGGGCCCATTGCTATTCGTAGTATATAGTTTACTACGTAGAACATTGCACACTGCTAGAGACCTATGTATGGCACCTATTAAACCTTAATACAGTCCTGGAGCTCAAGTAGAATGGTTGGGGTTCCAAATGGCTCTAAGTCCCCAAATCACTGCTTTCTATTTAGTTTCAAAATGAAGTAATGAGCTGTTTTTTTGACCCCTTCCCTGATGTGGTCCCGAATGGTCGTTCAAATTCGATTGCGAACGAGATATCTCTTCCAAGGCCGTTCTTTTGTCTGCCTTGCTACCCCTTTGTAGAAATTCAATCTATAGGCAGCAGATGGCGTTTGCAGACACACTGGCTCATTTTCAGCCAGTTTTTGAGACTTATTTCGATGTGTTAGCATATGGAATTGCGTCATAATTTTCGTAATTTTTATCCTGGTATTTGGACATATCACGTGAGATTTAGCGCATTATCTTCTCATGTTTTACATAAATTTATCTCATATCAAATTCATAAATTTAGACGTAATATCAATGCATGTATACTGCATTCAAATGATACATATTACATTTGCAAAAAAATTGCATTTCTTTTTTAGTTTTGGGGTTCATAACGCTAAATATGATTGATTCTGATGATCACTGCAACTTTCGGATGCAAAAATAAGTCGTGTGATACGCACTCGTAACAGTGATACTCTGTGTTGGGAAAAATAAAAAAAACCCCTTACTATCACGCAATATAGCGCAAATATGAAATTGATAAAAACACAATACTTTGACAAAAATGAAGCGTAGAAGAAAATTGAATGACATAATTAAATACTGCATTCTTTTATGCATTCTATGATAAAAAATTGCATCCAACATCTTGAGTGCAAGTAATTTAAAAAAGAAAATAAAGAAACACCTGCAACGAATTCAATGCTTTTCTTATTGGAGCAAATGTTTATTTATTTATTTATTAACATTTACAGGTGAGACGCCCATATTTCCACGATTAACCAACAAAACATATGCTGTATTAAAACAAAATAAAATGAAAAATATACAGATATAAAAGGAACATAAAACACATAAACAAACATGGATACACCAACTCACACATGAAAAATATCATCAAACCAAATATTATCAAAAATGTTAACAATATTGGGATAAAAACAACCCCAAAATTTGCCATTTTTATAATTCAGAAACCTTCGTGGGCATGCAAACAACTCACCAAAGTGTCATCGCAATCAGACGAATTGTATTGTAACGCGTAGAAGACAAACAAACAAACATTCTTTATTATAATTAGATTAGATTTGAAAAAAACTTTAATTCAATCATTCCTTTTCCTCTCTAGTTGCATCAACTGTCATCAGGCCAGGTGCTGGTGATACAACATCTGCAAACTTTGAGCCACCTACCGAAAAGCAGCCTACATATGAAGTGGAGGAAGAGCTGGAGCCCTTGGAAAGCTGCTTACCCACAATGGAGCAAGAAGTTTCTCAAGTTGCAGACTTGCCAACTGTGGAGGATAGTCCCAGTGTGACCCAAGAGGCTGACACAGTTACTCCAATGGAAGTGAAGGTGGAGCCTCCGGGTAGGTGATTTAATTATGAAAATGTATATTCTCATTATTTCACATGACAATACCATGGGTTTTTAAAGGCAAAGATAATATGTTTACATTATTGTTAATCATGGAAAAATTCTTGATGATCATAGCATGCTTTTTATATGAGCAGTTGCTTTTACTTCAATTTTAGTTTTAAGGCTGGCCAACTCCTTGATTGCCATATAAGCTTGTACACTGTGCACATTCATGTAAGATTTTGAGCTAAGGCTTGAAGAAATCAATTGAATACTCTAACTCAGTGTTTCCCAAACTTTCGTGAGCCACTGCCTCCTTGGTTTCAAAATTACACTTCCAACACCCCCCACCTGTAAGCTTTAAAATTATAGTTAGTATCATGGACTGTATGACCATGTCAGGAAGATTACAAATATAATTAAATACAATCATGATTAAGAAAGGTTTCATGAGTATTCCATTGGGTAATAGGCTTCATATCTCCCAACATTTTGAAGAACGCCTTGTTCCTCATCATCAGGGCTTCTGAATCCTATTACTTATGAAGCCTATTACCCGGTGGAATACCCATGAAACATTTCTACATCAGATTCACTGGGAAAATCATAGATCAATTACAATTATGCCTACTGTAATTTTCCATTTATAGTACACATTTTATTCAAAGAAGATTAGTCAAAAAAGTAGCTTCAAATAACAAATTAATGAAATGTAAAACATTAGATCTGGAACATCTCGGTGATGGCCATTTGAGATGAAGTTTCTCTTTCACACTTCTTTGTGTGGATAAAAAATTCCTGAAATCATAGAGTGATTCGATAATCACATTTCAACTACGAAGTCCTTACATGAGATTCAATGTTTTAGCCATGGAGCCTATATTATAGACTACATGATTTAAGCTTTTCGAAGTTTGTAAATAAGGATGTCATTAGATGAAATATTGTTCAACTTATCTCCCAACACCTACAACGCAAAATGACGGGAAAGAGATTAGGCTTAATAAGATAAAAAATATAGTTTTATTTTGTAGTCAAGTAAAGTTTTGCAGAACTGAACTCTAAGCACAAATCATTAAAGTGAAAAGAGACTTAGGAATGAGTTAATGATTAGTTCACGTACTTCAATGAGCGATGAATCATCACTAAGAACTAATAGGCGATTTTCCGTAATTGAAAGCAAAGGCATTTCTTAGGAGGGAGGTAAATAGTCGTCCTCGTAAACTAAAGGATTGATAAAGATAACCGTTAACGGCGGTACTATTTTCTTCGGTATCATTCTCCTCGACCTCCACATTATTATTCCACCTGACAAAAAAATCTTGCTCTTTAGAACTAAAAGCTTAGTATATCACAAACTGACGGCGAAATGGAAAATATGCGGAATCACACCCCATTCGTTGTCAATCAATTACCTTTAGCCCCCTGAATCACTGCTCTGTGTTCTCGCGACTTGGGCTTCCGCGGGCATTTTATATTTGCCAAGTTTTCTTTAGTAATACAACTGGTTGAAAATGTCCAGTTCTTCAAAAAAGAGAAAGTGCGTCATGTTAGACATTTCGGAGAAGCTGAAGAGTATTGAAAGGGCATCCTATGGAGACCCAGTGGCTAATAAAGCAGAGGGCTTTGGCGTTGGCATTTCTACGGTGCGCGATATAATAAAAAACCAAGCCAAGTTATTGGACTATGCTTCTAAATCGGAATAATTCATCGGTAAGCACGTCACTGCAAGCGTGGAGGAGGTAAGCATCATCTGTTTGGGCATTGGGATGGTCGGTGGTCTTGCCTCGTTTTCTTCGAGAGACGGCTGAGTGAGAAGCGAGATAGGGGACTCGGGAACTCCTGAGGGGCGGCCATAAATTGCTGCAGACCAGACACGTGATGAGTTGGCTATAGCTTGGAGTGGAGGGGTCAGGGACACTCAGGCGGTCGGAAAACCTGGGCGACTCCAGCCTGTGTGTTTATTGCCCATGCCCATGTTCGCACCCTTCCGAGTGGCGTAGATGCCCATGCGTGTCCGTTTGCGTGTTCACCCGTCCTCCAACCAGGCGCCCGCCTCGTGCGCTGAACTTGCGAGAGAAGAGAATGGGTATCCTTCGGGAAAAGGTCTTTGTAGTTGGCCTCAGGAAAACAATGGTTTTTGCAATTTGGAAGACGGTCACTCTTCCACCCACTTAAGGATCGGCTCAAGAACGGGACTCGACCCTCCCCCTTTTGCCCGTTCTACCGCTTGGAAAGGGGATAAGGAAGAGAGTTTCTCTCTCTATCTCTCGCACACAGCCAGGCGAGGGTAGTTCGTATTTGCCAACCGCCTGCAGGTCTCTATGGACTCCCAGGAGCTGTCGTTGTTCAAGTATACGTCAATTACCTTGACATGAGTCTCAGTAGTTAAATTACGTGATATGACCGATCTCAGATTCTTCACAATGAGTGTAACACATTGAGATCATGAATTTTAATCCTTGCTTGCTGACTTAAAATATTTGCATAGAGAAACTACAAGGTGGTAGTTATTTTACAATTTTTTATGAGTTAAAGTTCATTATATAAAGGCGTTGTTTTAATAATGCTTTGACTAATAAGGACCAAATATGGTTTTAAAACTTTGCCAAATACCACAAAAGTTAGCTGGGAAAAATAACAATTTTTTCGTGATTTCTTGAAAAGGTTCGATGTTGCAAAACTCAATAATACAAAATGCCAATTTTTCGGTCCCGCTGACTTCCTATTATCGAGTTTCTACGGTATTTACATTAGATAACGTGATGATCAAATGCACCATTCCTTCTGCAAGGTCTCCCTGCACAGTTTTTATGTACTACGTAGTTGTTACATTCCCATGTGATTTGGTCAATTGTAGTACAGGGTGTCCGGTGACCTGGAAAACCTGGAGAACTCAGGGAAACATTTTGTCCTGGAGAACTCAGGGAATTTTTGTATTTTTCCAAAAATCCCTGCAAAATGCACGGCAGCCGATTTCCATTAAGGCAGAGAGAGAGCTTTAAACTTTGCCTTTGCGTGCATTATGCTCGTCTCAGCATAGCCTTGCACTCCCTGTTCATTTCATACTCTTTTCATTGCTGTGTGCCCACTCACAGCTTGTGCTTTATCACCCCACCCACCTCTCCTTTCGCACAGACGTGCAGTCTCGTCGGCGTAACGAGTTCGGAAAGTGATGATCTACTAATCGCACTGGCTGTTTCTTGGTATTTGAAGAAAAAGAAACGTCGTTCATCAGCGTTTTAGTCGTGACGCGCCTAAAAATGCGACTTGCAGCATTTTACAAGCTGGCGCCGCTGGTCGCCACCTTGACCGACCCCATGATATTCTATCCGTTTCACTTTCGGCGCACTATCACCGCATATTTGTCGCGGCGACAGAAACGGAAGCATGTCCATGGCCTAAACGGCCATGCTTGTGACCCGCAACAGATTTGAAAGTGCTGCTTGTCGTGTTTATGGCGCGACACAACAAATAGCCGATGTACACTCCCCATACCGAGGACTGGCGAACGTGCCACTGCTTATCGTGCCGTGGTAGTAGAGTGGGCATTCCGAACACCCGTAGTTTGGCATCAACTCTTGCGTGCTTGACAATGAATCGCAAGTCGTTATCCGGTGTATCTGTCGCGGCAATAGAAACGTGGAGAAAATGCAAGCATGACACCGGCCTAACTGAACATCCGCGTGACTCTGGATCCACGTAACTCGGATTATTTTATTTTGGAATATTGACTTATGTATTTTATGAGGGAAACCAGTAATAATTTAATGCTGTGAAAGGGTTAAAACACCAGTGAAGAAAGAGTTGTATTGGGAAACCTGGAAAAGTCATGGCAAATAAGAAATCAGCCTGGAAATTTGCTTTTCCAAGTCAAAATATGATTTTTTTTAACACTTTCAGTGCTGGCGTAGTTTTTGAGTTTTATAGTCAGTAGCAAAAGGTTTTTGAATGCATATCTTTCACTAGTCCCCATGGCTGCTTAATTAGTCACCCGCCACGGGCAAGAAGGCAGCATGACTGCTTAAGCAATCATTTGCACTGAAAATTTTAACAAGTGAGGATGTGATGAAATTTCAGTTTTCTTGCCCCTTTGCACTTCTTGCTTCGACCACTCGCTGTCGAAATGTCACAAACGGCTGAAATTCACAAGTGGCAAAGGATTGCATTGGCCTCTTTTACAGAGTGTAAATCGTGAGTCTAAGATAAAGGGGTTTCTTCCACCAATGGTTCAGTGGCCGTCTTCCCCTCTCTTTCCCCCACTTCTGTCTCTGGGGTTCCCCCTCCAGGCGCATTTTGAGACTTTTCAACCGAAGAACCCTCCCTCTCTCTCTCCTTCCGACCACCTAAGGAACTCATTGCTGCTCACGGCTACTGGACATGGTCAAGAATGAAGAAGAATGCATCAATTTCATCAGTTATATCTCAGTATTCTGCCTAAAGACATGTTATCTTGTTGTAATCTTTTCTTTAATGTAATATGTTCTCCCTTGTGGGAGTAGTTATCCAGTTTAAAGGCTGTGTGTGTGCGTTTATTTAATTACTGTCGACCCTGTCTCGCATCAGTCTTGCCAGCTCAATGCAGCGACTACGAATTCTAATTTGTATGTGGCAAGAAGTACCATTTTTGGCACAGTCTGTTGGTGTGTGGACTTACAGATTTTAGTACGTAGTCTGAATGAAGTATTGGAGCTTTTATTTGGTGTTTATCAATTAATTGTGCCCCTAAAATAAACGTACGGATCCTATTCTTTGCACTACTGCTGAGGAAGATCGAATATTATTTCTCCTCAGACTTTGTACAAGGAATTCCTGGCCTTCATTGTGGCGGAGACCTTAGAATGAAACGCCATCAGAAAGGAAGAGGATTTTCCCGCAAAGCGATAGCAGCGGTGCTCCGTTTGATAGGAAATTTAATTCCCCCATAGAACATGCACTAGTATGTGCTGCTTCGATGTTTGTGCCTTCTTGAAAATGCACACTAAACAAAGAAATTTTCACCTGGAAAAATGAAACTTAAATGAAACGTTTGGCCTGGAAAAGTCCTGGAATTTCATAATCTCCACTCTGTAGCAACCCTGATCTTGATATCTTTTGTATTCTTTTCTCATTTCAGAGAGTTCAGAAGTTGAAAAGGTGGAAGAAGACACTGTTGAAGAGCAAAATGAAGTGAAAGTTGAGTCTGTGAAAGATATTCTGCCTCCTGGCGAGGAATCTCAACCAGGATATGAGTGATGTGTGACTCAGGCTATTGAGAAGTTTGTGTCTTTCATCTGTACTATGATTAGTGTTCAACTCCCTCATGCTCATTTTTGGATTGCCTTTGTGAATAGCTGAGGTATGTCATTCAAAGATGCTATGCTAAAACTTTTCTGTAGTCATTTGACTTTAGCTATCAAATCGTGTAAGAGCAGGGGAATGACTCGATGCCAATTGCAGAAGATTAAGTAATGCAATTTGTAACTTTTTCATGAACACACATCCTACAATCTATGTAATACAATGGACATGGTGTGAAATTTTGGGTACCAGATCCATTTTCTGCATCTGGTAATCCATAAATTGGTCCTTGAATGTAATGCATAAGCTATAGTACTGTGCTGCTACATATAGATCTGTGGCATTTATGTTTGAGTTGAAGAATGCATACAATTTCTATGCAATTGAGCTTTTTACTACAGGAAAGGTTCAACTGTTAAATCATTTTGTGCTAATTTTTGGAATCCAAGTTCTTGTTTACTACTAGCATCAGTGTACTGTATTTTAACACTGCATTAATGTAACATCATCCTTTTGAAGACATTTATGTTAAGAATTGCATATTGTTCAGCGGAAATTGACTTTTGTAAAATATAGTTTCACCTGTTCATTTTTATGATGTGAAATTACAAAATAGCATCTAGTAACCATTTAATTTTTTTATTCCTGTAACTCTTTATTTATTATTACCTAAATTTACCTTTCTTTTACCCAGTATAACTTATTTTATTACATAATTTTTTTTTGTTATTATCTTTTCGTCTACATCGCATGTGATGTGAAGTAAAGTGGGCCATTCTAGGATGCAGACAAATGCCTTTATTATTGGTTGATGCTTGTTCATATGCCATGCCAATCTTTTACGGCATGTCATCTTTGATATTACACAGTATACAGATCTTTAGTTCAGTAAATTAATGCCCAACAGTTATTGAAATTTTGCATGAAGACTTGGTTTTCTAACCCTTTCAAAAACACAGTACAAAAATTCCACCAATTATTTTAATGCTGTCGACTGGTTTCGACGTCTAAAGTGTCATTCACAAGACAAAACAGCCATACTTTTTGTACTGTTTTTGTAAAAATGAACTCTTCTTCAATCTTCAATTTCCACAAAGTATCGCCACAATCGATTAATTTGATTCTAACCCTTTGTTTAAAAGAATGCCTCATGGTCAACAGAAGTGAACCAAAGTACTAATTACTGTAGCTATCCACACCTAAAAACAGTTAAACCGTATTTTCTTTTGGTTCATTCCAAAATTAGCTTTGCTTAGTTCAAAATTCAGGATGTATGTTGTTCATGAATGGTTTTCCCTGTATCATTATTGTAGAAGGAATTTGATTTCCCTGCCAATTATTACTTTCTGGAATCAAAATTTTTTTGAACCCCTGGTGAGAAACTAGGATGCTGCATGGAGCAAATATTATTAACCATTAGCAAAAAATCAGCTTGCTATATTTATATATACTTGACATATTTTGCCACACAGTGTCAAACTCCAAATTACCAGTTCTAGTAAAATTAATCATTGACGAGCAAACTTTGTGGAACTTATGGAATAGTAAAAGGAAATATGTATTCACTTTGTAATTTTTCCACACAATTTGTTTTTCCTCTTCCGGTTGCAATGTTTTCACATCATTATGAAGGAGAAAGTAAAACCAGGAGCAACCAGTCTCTTATTTATACAGGCAGTCCCCGAGCTACGTAATAGATGCGTTCCAACACTAAGTCGAAAAAAAGGAGTCGAAAATTACTCCATAACTGAGTCCGTGCTCTCAAGATTATAGTCGATTCGGAGAAATATGGGGAAGGCCAGCTCTTACTAACATTACGGCACATGCGGTCCTTGAAAGTAGGCAACCATCCTTCCAATTCCGTAACTTGTAATTCTGGTCTTTTTTTTTGTAAGGTTGCCACTTACGTAAGTATGGATTAACGTAAGTCGAGGCTTACGTAACTCCGGGATTGCCTGTACACTTGAACAGGAGGAGGAAGGGGGTAAGGATTAGAGCGAAGTAACATGGGTGATTATGAACTATGAGAGGGACCGAGGTCATGGTCACGGAGAAGTGATTGAGGATGGGGAGGAACTATGACATAGAAAGAATTGGTGCGTGGTTTACAGGCACAACCTCATTTGCCAATTTTTTCTCACACTATTTGTAAAATGCTCCCATTTCAAAATTTTCTATAAAATCTAATTTAGCACCTTCATCACACGTGCAGTACATCACATGTTTTAAGTTTAGAAGTTTACAGTCATATAAATGTATTTTTGAAGAAGTGACCAGCAGAGGTCATGAAACCTCTGGGCAAACCTGATAATCATGTGGCGCACCCGAAAAACATATAGATGAATGATTGTTTTCAATTTCGTGCTGGGCAAACATTGATTTATTGTTAATTGAGATCAATCATTCATCTGATTTTAAACCCTACATTCCCATCCCTTGCGAACGCTAATTATAAAATTTGGAACCTGGTGTTATGTGGATGAAAGTTATAAATAAAAAGAATCTTTGATACTTAACTCATGAAATAGGTAGTTTACGTTTGATGCTCCTATTGGCATGGGGTGATGTCTATATTGATGTTCTAATGAACGAAATGAAATTTTCATGGAGGGCGACTTCTTATTTCTCAATTATGATCTGTTGAAAAACTAAAACTCTTGGCCTTAAAAAAATATAACTTGTACCTGTGTCCCATTCCTGGGATATTCCTTGTTTCCTCTTTATCACCTGATGATGAGTAGTACTGTGTGTCATGCCAAAAATGGCATGCGTAGGTCGTCAGCAACAAAATTCGACTTTCCAGCATCAAACATGATATGCAGCTGAAAATTTTCAAGAAAATGCTAACATTATGATAGAAAAATATCAATTTTGTGCTGTACATACGTACCAATGTCATGTTATATTTTTAATTTTGCCATCAATTATAATGAACTAAAGAGTAATTTGCTCATGTACCTAAAACCCAGTCAACACACATGAGTCCTGTGTGAAGTCTTAAAGAGCTCATACAAATATGTATGAGTCTTACAAGACAGTCTCAAATACCTCACGAGGAGGTCTTTATGAGATCTTATGCAATCGTACAAGAGTCATGAAGGATGTCACGCGAGTCTCCTGAAGACCTCCTGCATGAGGTCCTGTAGAACTCCTATAAGAAGCTCGTACAAGAGATCATGAAGGATGTCACGCGAGACTCCTGAAGACCTCCTGCATGAGGTCCCGTAGAACTCCTATAAGACAGCTCAACGTAGCCGCGAACGGGGCGCCATCTGTTGATTGATGGTAGAACTACGATCTATTATCGCTTATTCATACCGGAAGATGGCGCTAAAATCGACGTATAATACGCCGGGTTGCCTATATAACCCCTGGGATACCACCGTATCCTCTATTAATAATATAGTAATTCCGTTGTTCTAAAACCAACTGACCATGAATATTGCTGGAAAAAAGCAGTGAAAGAAACCAATCTTCTTTATGTTATTAAAAGGGAAATAGAGAAGCTAAAAATTCGAACGCACTAGGGAGAGGTATAAAAATATTAGAACATTCACCTACTCAATAGAAATTACCATTAAAGAAAAGTTTCGAGTAAAAAAAGTAGACAGCCATCAACCAATCTCCCGAGGTTTTGGTTCCTTGGCGAATAGTATCAATTACCTAGATGTTGAGCTGACAGGGGCTGGATTAACAAATGCATTCCTCATCCTGTTAATAAATCAACTGACATAAAAAAGGAACGGACAAAAAAGGCAACTAAACCCCTAATGGGAGCATGGGAAGTCATATGTAAACAAAAAATTTACTTTATAGACATGAACATATATCTTTTTATTGTATACGAATTTGGTACAATATGTTAATATTAAACAGCACGAACATTTTTTTTCAGTATACTTGATTCTATCACCTGCATGCTGCAGCCACTGCTTGGCCACCCTCTCCAAGCTGGCGATGTGGCTTGTAGAATGCGACTCTATTACAGCAGCTGGAAAATATATTCACCATAAGGATGTTAGAAAATATAAACTATAAGGCAGAGAAAATGATTAAGTAGACTTCATAAGCCACCTAAATACCAATCAGGAGGAAAACTTATTCATACCAATCAATATATCGGGCACAATTTCATTCTAAAACTATAATTACTAGTAGTAGAGAGGGAAATGGAATGTATTCTTACCTTATTTGTCGCTTCACTTCTCTTCCTGTGTATTATAATCTTTGCTTCTCAACGTACAAAATCAGTAAACGCGTACAAGGACTCAGACACCTTCCCAATACACTTGCTACCGGAAGACTAACCGCGAGGTGATTTAGGTGGCGTGGTTATGGGAATGGTAGTCAACATTGTAGTCTCTCTGGGGGGGGGGGGGGGGGGGGGGGGGCGACAATGTTTTCTTTTGCTCCAGAAAGAAGAAAATGTTGCAGGTGTTCGCTTCTTGGGTTAGCGGCACACTAACCGCTTGGCGCAACTCTTGGGGGATAGGTGTCTAACTAACACACAACACTGCTGAATTTAAAATGGCGGAGTTATCTCCGCGATTCATTTGCTACATCCATGTGGAACGTATTGAACAATTGGTATAATTGATATGGCAGGAATTTCCTGAAAATGGAATGCCTTAGCGGAAGACAAATGATATGTATGGAATGATGACCTCTCAATTATTAATGGATAGGAATACAAGCAATAAGTGGTCATATATATGTATAAAAATAATTATCACACGAAGAGATTCTTCAAAATAATAGAGATTCATGGTAATGATGTGTATGGAATGATGACCTCTCAATTATTGGATAGGAATACAAGCAGTAATTAGACGTAAACGTATACATGCATTGTAAATGCTACGATGATATGCCTGATAACCCGTTCTACGGGATATACCTGATAACGAGTTCTACGGGACTTCATGCAGGAGGTCTCGCGTGACATCCTTCATGATCTCTTGTACGAGTGCATAAGATCTCATAAAGACCTCCTCGTGAGGTATTTGAGAACGTCTTGTAAGACTCATATTTGTATGAGCTCTTTAAGACTTCACACAGGACTCATGTGTTTGACTGATACTTCTCTCTGAAGCTCTTGCGGACCTCACGAGTGAGAGGTCCTTAGGAACTCTTCTGCGTGAGGGCATAATGCATGAAGTCTTAAAGACCACTTTATGACTCTTATAGTCGAGTCATGAAGAGGTCTCATGAATTACTTCATAAAGACCTCATTATGACTCGTGTGTTGACTGGGAACCTATGAAAAAAATAGAAGGAACTAATTTCAGGTTTTTCTCTATCAATTGTTCACATGCAAAGGATTCAAATAATTTATTTCAAAGTGTAACTAGGACATTTCATGATTTTGTGCTTATTATTGAAGTTAAGTGTTCACATTATTATGCACTGCATTTGCGATAAGTTCCTATTTTCCTTATTTTTTTATATGCTTTGTAATATGTTGCTCAAAAATAATTAAACTGTTAAGTTTTAATTGAAGTGCCATGGTTCGTGTATCTCATACATATTTCATATACATTTAGCAGTATGTAGTTTCTTGAGGCTTAAAAAATATATGCTTGACATTAATTCATTTAGCTTAGCAGATTTATTTAAGTACATATCTCGAGCTAAGCAGGTTATACCATTTATATTTCCAGTCTTTGAAATATTCACATGCAAGCAAGTCCTCCATTGTTGACAACTGTGTTTAAATTGTTGCTCACAGGTTACGAGGCTGATCACATAATATTGGAGTTTGTTAAATATTCATTTAAACTTTTTTCAGTGTGTTGGGAGTGATTACATTTAAAAAGCATTTACCACATCTGGTTATTGTAACCCCTCCCATATGAACTTAAGCAATGAAAACAAAGGGTTCTATTTCTTCCCAGAGCCAGGGGTGATTGAGGGCAATATTCCTCAAGGTCACCAAATATTTCAAATTAACTAACATCTTTGATTAGCTGTTGTATTTCCCATGGCAACAGATGATAAGTGAAGGATTTAAATGCCCTACAAAAAAAACACCAAACTTCATGTGGTAATAATCAATTAAAATAATTTCACTTTCTATGTCCTGTTGTCATCAGTACATTTGAACCAATAGCCGTTATGATACCAACCTTGATAACAGCTAATGAACAATTATAAAGGATGTCTATCTTCAAACAACAACTTGAATGATAAACACCTATCACAATTTTTTTCGTTCAGGAATATTCCAGATGGTTTGCATGTCTCTATGATCCCAATGAGTCACTCTTGGTTCGTCATCAGGTTTCTCAGGGGCCAAACCATCAGAGCTTGATAGAATCACCCATGCCCTGGGTAGGCTAAAACCAACCCAGGCGGAACTCAAGCCTGCAACTCCCAGATTAGCAGGTGAGGTGCTGAAAAATCCGTCTTCCCCTGCTGATTTGTGTGGGCTGAAGCTATTGATCCCCCATCTAGTATTATCTTATGTAACAATGCTAGACGACAGTCTCCATTCCACCCTAGCTGGGTGGATGAAAGTGCTCTTTATGTGCACCATTTTATCTCTGGTGCAGCCATAGCAGAAGCTTGAGTGCTTTCTTGTCAGGTGACTTTTAGTCACCCAAGGGATGCAGAAGGGACACTACCCCAGCTCCCAGATCTTTGGAATAGACCTTGTGAAGCCTGGTAGATAAAGAGTGGCAATCATGCATTAAAAAAGGAAGTCTTGAGAGGAGTCCCGTGCAGTACAATATATGCAGTTCTGGAAATATCAACGCTTAGCAACGAGCTGGGGTAGTGTCCCTTCTGCATCTCTTGGGTGAATAAAAGTCAACTGACAAGAGCCGGTTTTGTCTGGCGTACCCTTGCTGCCAAGTATGGATGTATACAGAATGTGTAAAGGGCCTGTTGGTCTGCGACAGTAAACGTTTATTATTATCGTGGGTGCTCAGGGGCCTGGGCCGCTGCACGTCCAGAGGAGCCCAAAACCTAGTGCGTGGCCCGGATGGGAATCCCTACCTTCCCGCCCTGTCCACACCACCCCTGATTATTATTATTAATGATCTGGTACTCCCTTGCACTCTACGAGGGGGTACTCAAAAGAAACCGAACTGATGTTGTGGTGGGCGGAGTTTTTGAAATACCCTGTTAAGCCGCTAGGGGCGTATAGAGCTACCATTTCTGAGTCAGCAAGGCAAGCGTCGTTGCTAAGGAAGGTACTGTTTTGTTTATAGGCATTTGTTAGCAACAATTGTTTTGTGTGCTCATCGTTTTTACAATGCCTGATTATCATGAACAGCAGGTGGCTGTAAAGTTTTGCTTCTTGCTTGGAAAAACTGGCACAGAAACACTTGAAATGTTAAACACGGCCTACAAGGATGATGCAATTGGGAAAACTCAAATTCGCGAAATCGTCCTGGAAAATCGACGAAGGACAATTGAAGAAATTGTGGCACTGTCTGGAGTGACTTGGAGTTCAGTACAGCAAATTTTAATGGAAGATTTGAAGATGAAAAGGGTGGCTGCCAAATTCGTGCCTCAACTGCTGAACAAAAACAAGGTCGTGTGGAAGCATGCTGTGCTTTGAAAGAAAAGTTTCGAAATGACCCACACTTTTTTTCCAAGGTTATCACAGGTAATGAATCATGGTGCTACGGCTACAATCCTGAAACGAAACAGCAATCAAGCCAGTGGAAGTCTTCAAGTTCACCTCATCCCAAAAAACCTCGTCAAGTGAAATCCAATGTCAAAACAATGCTGATTGTTTTTTGATGTGAGAGGAGTCGTCCATTCAGAGTTTGTTCTGCAGGGCCAGACAGTTAACTAGGCTTTCTACAAGGAAGTTTTGAAAAGATTGCGAAACAGTTTGCGGCGGAAGAGGCCTGATTTGTGGCAGTCAGGCGACTGGTTTTTCCACCACGATAACGCCCCTGCTCACACAGCTCTGTCCGTGTGCCAATTTTTGAGTAAAAATGGTATGACCCCTGTGCCCCACCCCCCTATTCACCCAAACTTGCCCCCTGTGACTTTTTTTATTTCCCCGAATGAAAAGAGACATTAATGGAAAGCGTTTTACCGACGTTGCTGAGGTGAAGAAAAAAACGAAGGAGGCGCTGTCGGGCATCCCAGAAAATGAATTTAAAAATTGTTTTGACCAATGGAATAAAAGATTGGACAAATGTATTAGTGCCAGTGAAGAGTACTTTGAAGGGGATTGAAAGTATTTTGTTTAAAAAATTCAATTATAAAAATAAAAAAAAAAGTTTCTTTTGGGTACCCCCTCGTACACTGAACCACCTCCCTTGCCCTCCCTCTCTACTGATTCCTCCCTGCTCTCTCGAAATATATAATAAAAATATTCATTGAAGTACTATGACTATACTATTACATGATACCATGTTTTAATATATTTAATTATTCTTCCTAGTGTCTACTTTGTACACATTTCAACTTCTCATCTAACCTACGGTTCTACGCACATTTTCTCGCACCCAAATTCAAAATACGCCAAGGAAGTAGGCCAGATATATATTGGCCAGATATATATCTGGCCAATTCCGTACGTTAAAGTGACTCGAGAACTAATTCTTTAATCAAATTTTGTGATATTTTGAGGAAATACCATCACATCACGATAACAGTTCTCAGACATTAATTATTTGAAACCTACATTGCCACATAGTACGAATATAAATGCAATATTACTGAGAATAAACAAGATTTTTACTAACTAATACTAACAAGTGGTACTCTGGCAGTTTAGAAGGCTGATTTTATATCCCCGTAAATTTATTTACTATAGTTATAAGCAGTCCCCCTACTTCTTTAATCAATTCATCATTCATGCGATACCAATTAAGAAGGAACCAGAAAAAAAAACGTGTGGATCGTTATTAAGTAGTGGCTTTAAAGTTTGGGTTACCTGGTTCCATACGGTGGTAATGCCTGAAAATTTTTCTAATCACAGATTATATAAAAGTCAAATTTCAGATAAGTCGCAGATCGTGGAATCAAATATTGCAGGGCAGTTATATAGACCATAGAGTATTACAGAGCAGTTCCAGAACAGTTTCCAGATCAGTTACAGACCATCGAATATTACAGAGCAGTTCCATACCAGTTTCGGACCATGGAATATTACGGAGTAGTTCCAGACCAGTTTGTTTTACCCATTCAAATTCCAGTCCAGCCCAGTTAGAGACCATAAATTGCCCTTTCAGACCCGTTACAGACCAGATATTTTTACCTGGGTATTGCATAAAAATGTTTTGAATTCTTTTTTGGCTTTTAAGTAACTTTGACGTAGGTTTGGTTTGACAAATTTACTTTGAAAATAAAGCTCGTGGACATGGCAATGAGCTCAGGGGAATGTATCTTAAATTTATCACCTAGTTTCATCTTTTGTATCCTTTTCACAGGAAAAACAGCATTAAAGTACTATAACCAAAAATATTGAAGGAGGCATTAAATTTTGTATCAATATCTGGTGCACCTTTCTTCCCAGGATTCTTGTGCCAGGGCAGTTGAGAATTCCATTAAATCACTGCAAAATATTCTCTTAAAATATATGGGGAATTTTCTTTCTGTTAAAGGTGAGTTTTCTTCTCACCAGCAAAAAATTTTTTTGTGAAGAGCCTCCTTAGATTTTTTTTTGCTGCCATTTTTAAATTGCACCACAAATGTTTTTTTACCAAAATAATATTTTGGGGAAAACCTCATAACTTTTTTATTTTAGAAGATAACCTGATATTTAAAAGACCAATGTATTTAACTAAGAATGATCTTTATTTTTGCCATAAGTATGTTTCAGCTAATTACAGAAAAAATTGCTTAAAATTAATACCAATAACTTCATCAAAAACAATATTTTTAACTTTCTATTGAAGGAAGTAATCCTTGCTTCTAAATCTTTTTCTGAGGCAGTTGTTTTGGAGATCCATCCTCTATACAACCTGTGAACAATGTTTTTTTATTTCATATGGTTCGTCAAACTCATGGCACCTCAAAATGGCAATATAATCAAGGTTTAATATCTAAAAAAGGAATAGATGTAACATTCTGAAATGCTTACTGAATGATTCACTTATAAACAGAAACTTGTGGTATTGACTTTATGCCTGAGCCTTAAGTGACAAGAGCAATAGTTTCAAAATTGACTTAAAAATATAAGTATTTTTATGTAGGTAGGTTTTGTGTCTGAAAATCCAAAATATCTAACTTTGAACTAACTTAACACACAATCCCTCTTTCCCAAAAATTTGGCATTTTAAATCAATTATTTTCCTGAAGGAAACTTAGCAAATATAAAATGGCCACACATGGAAGCAGTACATATTCGCTCACCTTGGTCGAACAAACACAAAGCAGTGATTTAAGGGACTCACTATAATGGAGCGCTTACTGTCATGTGCATAATTGAATAAGCTGCTGCAGGAAAACCTTTTGTCAGGGCAAAATATGGCAGATATGTGGACTTAAATAGCCACTGGCTGTGAGTGCAAGCAGAAGGGGTAGTAGGTGGGGAGGGAAAGGAAGAGAATAGGAAGGGGTTGTTGAGGGACTGGTCGTCAGATAATTGGTTATCTACTCCGATTTTTATACTTTTCTTGAGGATAGATCTATAAGACAACTGCCTCAGAAAAAAATAGAAGCAAGGATTGCTTCCAGCATTAGAAATTTTTATGATAAAATTATGGTACATATTAACGACGTGCAGTTTTTGGTATTAATCTTTAGCAATTTTTTCTATAATTAGCTGGAGCATACCTATTACTTAAAATAGAATTTTTTGTTAAATGCATTGGTTTTTCAATTATTTTGTTATCTTCCTAAATAAAAATGTTATTAAGTTTTCCCCAAAACATTATTTTGATTAAAAACCTCGGCACAATGTAAAATAGCCACCAAAATAATATAAGATTGAAAATGTTTTCATTCCTAGTTTTGAGCTCCCAAAATATGTATCTGAAAAATCAAAACTTTTGAGCAACATTTATTTGAAATTCTTGACGATTTCATTAAGATTGATACATATATGATTATTGTATTGTTATTTCGTGGTAATTTTTTTATATTAAGTATGTTCCTTAGATTGTGATTCAATTCCTTTCCTTCAAGTTCCTTTGATTTTCTTTTTAGAATTCGTTAATTACTTTATGATATGAAGAATATTTTAATGATTTTTTGAGACAAAATTTAAATTATGCTCCATAAATTTTCTTTATTTGTATGTTTGATGGTTTTATAACCTTTATCTATTTTGATCACCATGGATGTAATTGGACATAGTCCTGTATGTATGGGTGCATGTGCCTGCAAATTAAATAAAAGGTCGAAGGATCTATATATGTATTTCAATTAAACTCTAAAGGAGTTGTAATAGGAAATGTTTCAGGCAATACGAAAGATAAAAAATGGGCATTGTATAGATTGTAACAGGTATAAATATACGCCATTTGAAGTCCACAAAGCTTTGCAAAAGTTTTCAGGAAACTTTGAAAACTTGCATGTTTATGAAAGGTGAAAACAATTAAATATAATTAAAATTTTGGTCAATACAAATATGAATTTAAGCATTACATACCCAATTCCAGATGCAATTGTGACATCAAGCATAAAAATTTCAACATCACAATTTTAAAAGGTTGAGACATACCAATAATCCATGGCCTTTTTCCAATAAAATAACAATTTATTAAAATACATAATCGACAACAAAATAAATAAATTTAAATAAACACAATCAAAGTTATTCATTACTTATAAGTTGGCAACTAAAATATTTTTATCAGTAGCATGAATTAATATTTCCTTTTGCATTCCAAGTAAGGAATAACAAGCAAAAATGTTACTTTTTACCAGGAATGCTTTTAACCAGGATTATTTCAACTCATGAGGTGCATTAAAATAGCGTTAATTCCTTTAATATTCTCATATTTACAAAATCAACTTCTTGGAAATAAAGAATCTCTAAAAACTACAGAAATGTGCATATCTATAAAAAAAGTATTTAGGTAAACAGAGAATCACAAATTGATAGTGACAATTTCCAATCCATCACACAATATTTACTATCACCATTCCCTATATTTTCCGAATCAATGCTCTCAAGTAGCCTAAAGTAATTTAATTATTAATTATTAGTTTGACTTTGAAATAGCTGAAATTACTTCACATAAATATAAGCCCTTAAAAGATATAATGCTTGTTACTTAGAATACAGACCTTAAAATAAATTCACATTCAATAAATTTAGAGGCATTATTTGTCAGAATATAGGATCTCACGTACCCTTCAAAATCACAAGAGGAGTTTGTATTACATGTACACCTACAGACAAAAGGCATGACCTTTCCATAATGAATCACTACCTTAACCTGTATCTTCTTCTTCAAGATTAGAATCAGTGTACCATGAGGATTCCAAACTTCTCACCAAAAAAGGCAAAGAGTGAGACCCATGAGGAAATTGACATCAAATTCATGCTGATAGAATCTTTATTTTACTCGATGGAAATGTTTAGGCCAAGCTAATTATAGTCAACGATAATAGAAATATGCAGCAAAATAAATGCAAGGCCTTATGTGAAGAGCTACATTTTCCATAATTTATGTCATAAAGTTGACCAGCCACAAAACAAGTTTAATGTAATGGGAGTTGTTCCAAGCCAAGCCAGAGGTGCTTCCAGTTCTTAAAAATTGTCTTATTAGAGTTTTAAGTTGAACAAAGGTGATCATCAATTAGGAATCTGAAGGAATACTCAACAAATATGTATATCTATTAATGAGCAAATAGAAATTCTGATTGTATACTTCTCATTTTATTTACGTGTTTAGTTAGAGTCAGTCTTACGATTCGGAAGAACAATTTTAAAACTCATATGCACTACTACTTATGATCTAAAACCTTTCCTATGTACAAAATAAAATCTTTAAAAATTGAAAAATAAAACCTTTCATTGGAAAATCCATTTCTGGCGATAAATAACCTCAGACTGATCATTCATGTTTGTGCATCAAATCCAAGCACATGTATAAAGTATACACACTCAACAACATCACACCATTAATATTAATTTGCATACAAAAATTGAGGAAGTCCACATCCATTCTTGTTCCCTACAAAAGTTATCCAGAACATTTGTTACCTACTCAACTCAAATGTTGCAGTGGTCCTTAAGGTCATTATCACTCAATATAGCACTGGTAACTGCTTTGGTATCTTTTTTTGGTTTACAGCCATTTCTGTCTGACCCACATGGCAAACACCATTTGTGCAGGACATAAACCTTCTGTAAAAATAGCATACAACTAAATTTCAGTCTCCGCAGGCAGTAGAGAACGCAACCGTTGTTCTGATGGTCTCACTGAGTAGCTAGCTTCTCGAGATGACTGCCTCCATGAATGATCACCATCTTCAGATGGAGGGGAGCGAGTGTCATGCACCATAGGACTGTGAGATGAGCCAGCATTCCAGTCTTTATATGGAGTTATTCCCTCCAAAAGAATATTCTGCCGACCCTGGATTCCTTGACTAGGATGATGAGTTGATATTTCACCACTAGCTTGAGACATCACCTTTTCACTCTGTTTTATGCACTGACAAGTATCACAATGTCTTCTCTGACACCTTTCTCTCTCCCTTTCTTCCAGTACCTTTGCCATGATGGCTGCTGACACAATATCAATGCCATCAGTAGCTGATTTTGTATGAGTGGAATCTCTCTCTGAAAAAAAGTATTTAAAAGGTCACCAGTCTCGACATAGCCCAGTAAAAGAATGATCATTATTAAAAGATACATTGAAAGGGAACATTTATCATAATTATTATACTCACCAACAGGTGTTTTGTTCACAGAGTATACCATCGCTGTAGGTGGAAATGTTGGAATTGGCACTTTTATTGTCCTCATTTCAGGTTTAGCTTGCATCCCACCAACTTCCCGTTTCTTCTGGGAGATATATGTTTTCACTTTTTGCTGTAGCTCTCCAGGCAACTGTAAGCCAGTAAAAAAATAATTTTTCTCCTTAACTATGGAAATATTTTATTGATTTGGAACATTTCAATACTTTTTGTTTTAGTTTTAGGCATTGCTCAAAAAATAAATATGTTTTTCTTCAGTCATATAAATGCTCACCGTACTTACAAGCCTTCAGAATTTTCCACACATTCCCGAGAGAAGGGGAATGACAAAAGAATGCAAAGGGAATAACAAGTTCATAAATACGCTACTATATCATTTAAAATTACACTTACAAATAATCTTTCATTCCTTGCTGAATTAGGGTAGACCACCCAGTATTTTTCATTTACTCCCACAGTTATTAATAACTTATAGTCAACAGTAATGTTGGGTAAACACATCTGGGAAATAATTGTTCAAGCAAACAGAAGATTAGGAATAATGAAAAGGTTACTGGGCAAGTTTGATAATAAAGGAATGGAACTTTGCCACATCTCCCCAATTGGGCTTCCCTAGAACATCACAGCCAATAAATGAGTTCCTTAAGAGGAAGGCTTGAGCAACAAATCAGGACATGTGAAGATTGGTAAGAATAGTAAAAAAAGACAATGATAATATTTCTAGTGCCACAAGACAGAAGTTCGAGAAGCTGATTCTCCTCATACTTATTGCTCAATGTCTTTAAACTGCAATCATAGCTATCAAACCATATGATGCACCACCACAACCTATTTTTTTAGGAAATCTGCATCCTATTCCTTGTATATGCATTATGACATTAACAACCTAGCCAAAAAAACCTAAGCACTTCCAGCTTCCACAGGCGTAAATGATGTACTCACTTCCATAAGAAAAGACAGAAATTGAGTCTAGAGTAACTTTCCCTGCAATTTTAGCTCTCACCACTGTGAATAGTCTGCGAGTAGATAATGCAGGCTCATCCAGTGAGAAATACATATAGCACTGAATTATTTCCATACGCACTCACTTTTAATCTTGAAAAACCAAGATAGAGGGAGAATTAAGCCATAAGGGAAGGAAGGTTCTGGGGCCCTATTCTGTAATTCGGGTGATGGCTATCACCTGTGATGAACATCACCAAAACACTTCACCCATCATCACAGTTTGCGATTCTGTAGCCGGGGGTAGAAGTTCCACCACCCTGTGATGGCAAGGTGATATGAGGTGATGGTGATATTGTAATCCCACGCAGTAAATAAATAAATAATGCAAGAATGCGTAGTTATGGCGTAAGTAAAGAAAAACAAGGCAACAGAGGGATGGTAACTAGTGACGCGAGGGTGAGGAGTGAGGGCTAGATGGTGGAAGCAGAAAAAGAGTTCGGTTTGTCAAAAGGCAAAAAGAAGAAGGAATAAAGGGAATAAAAGTGTGGGAAAAGGGGCCGGTTTGTCAAAAAGAGACGGGAAGTGTTCTAGGGGCAGGTCTAAGGAAGGAAAGCTGAAAGAAGCCGAGAGGAAGGACGAAACGGAAGGAATTGCGGCAATAGCGGAAGGCTCACGACGGACCGGAGAAAGAGATCTCCGAGAGACAGCGATACTTGGAGGAGAATAAAGGATCACGATAAGTGCCATTCCAAACATTTTGTCATCTTGATGGTTTAATTTACAAGATTGAAACAAAAGGACAGATTAAAAGTCAAGCCCTCAAGATTGAAAAGTTGCATCATTCATTTATGTCTTTAATTAATTATATAAATTGGAAATTTTGAACACTTGTAAATTGGGCCCAATTAATTATTACAAAATTAAAGGTATAAATATTAAGCAGCCATAAATGTTTTTTTGCATGTTGTTTAGGTATGTATTAACTATAATAATAATATCCAAGGTAACATTAAAGGAGACGAAGGTGTGGGTTACAATATGTATGAAAACATCTAGGTACGATTCTCGCTAATTCTCGGTAGCCAATGACAGTGGACTCCTGAAACAGAAGATGATCTAATGTAAACAAAGCAGCTGACTCGGACTCCTCAAACTGCTGCAGACTATAGTGTTTGTGAAGCTCACGATTAGGAAATGTAGTGGAAATTCTCTAAAAATGCCTGCGGAACTCTATTTTAAGAGGAATTATCTTTATACGGGAATTAAGCTGCTTGTATATTGCACACGAACCTCGCATGAACATATATTGAGGATATTTAAATAGCATAACTGCACGTTTACAATATTTCAAGTTCCTCCTAGGTCGTGTTTAATGATTTAGGTATCAAGGTTTCTCAAGAGATGTTGCCAATAATTCAGTGCTATAATTAACGAATCATCTACTGTTACAAGTATGGCTGATTTATAAAGAAATATCTTGACTTATTCCTCACAAATATAAATATATTTACTCCTCATGTCACAGGCACTAACGGACGCCGTTACATTAACCCACAGCCCACAATTTATAATTTTGGCATTGAAGTCTCCAATTATGTTAGATATCACGGGGAATTGCTGGAAAATTTAAAGGGGACATCATAGTAAATTAATGCGATGAAATAAGTGTGTGCTCCACATAAATGTTCATCAGAATTCCAAAAGAAGAAGGCGTATTCCCAATATATTCCCGGGAATATTTGCTTAAATATTGATGTGACGTATTGGAGTAGGGCCACATAAATTTCATTTCGATTTCTTCGTTTACTCCCATCACATGATTTCAGTGGTTTATGAGTTTTAATGAACAAGAAAACCATGAAAGAATTGAGGTATAGGACCCAAAAGCGTGATTAATTATGCCTGCATATAATAAAATACTTGGAAGCTCCTTTAGTCATTTTTCATTACAAATATAGTAATTTTATACGCTTAAATAGTCTGCTGAGCTAATTACGTCTATACGATTAGCCATCAGCAGATGAAAACATCAACCCTTCGACGCCATATTTGGAGGTGATGGGATAAGACCGGCTACTTTGGAAGTGATGTTGTTTCACCCCGTTTAGGGTGAAGAACATCACCTCGCCAGCATACAAAATCACGAAGGCCGTGATGGGTGATGTGGTATCATCGGCAGTCGCTCATCACCAGTGATACGAGTTACAGAATACGACCCCTGGTGTGGGGTTGGGTGACCTTGAGCTTGAACTAGGGGAAGTATGAAGGGTAAAGAGGGAGGATGCACCAAAGGTGGTCTGGGAACATTGTCCTTCCTTAAGTGCTTCCCAATGTTTAAGAGGGGGGAATAGGATAAATACAGAACATCAGTAAGAAGAATATTAACTCATGTCAAGTGTTTTAAAATTTCCATATTCTCCAAACAGTCAACCCTAGGTCCCTTATTTTCAAAATGGAGAATCTTCAGGCAAAAATCACTCCTGTGTTTTTCTTCCA
This sequence comes from Pyrrhosoma nymphula, assembly GCA_963573305.1. Taxonomy (NCBI): domain Eukaryota; kingdom Metazoa; phylum Arthropoda; class Insecta; order Odonata; family Coenagrionidae; genus Pyrrhosoma; species Pyrrhosoma nymphula. Next base: position 11,053,246 of record OY754337.1, read on the forward strand.
CGGGGTGTTTTGTGAACAGAGAATTGGAGTTCTCCTTCCGGAAACTTGCCTCATGCTCCTTCATTCTATTATTAAATGTACTACAAGTCTCATGGTCAACGTATATGATGGGGAAATTATATGTTATTATTATATAGCAATCTATAAACTCCACTTCTATCTATTATTTTAACTTTCTAACTGGTTAGGGCACATCATGAGGCAGGACTGCCTCCTGAGTAAGATAATGGAAGGAAAAGTGAAAGGAAAACGGAAGAGAGGAAGAAGAAAATTTGATATGTTGACGGATTTGAGGCAAAATCGGAGTTATCAAGCGATGAAAAAGTGGGCATAAAATAGAGAAGTTTGGAGGAGTTCAGCTGGAACCTGTCTCAGGACTGATCTTCCTTGATGATGATGAATTCTACCTAATAGTGGCATTTCTTAACAAGAGACATCAGAAAAAATTGGTGGAAAGACAGATGCAATATGACTGTTTAAGTGGTTGTCACTAGTAGAGAATAAATATTGTTCCCAGAACACACAAGACTAGTTTGAATGCGCCACTGTATATTTTTGTTTGCTGCAACAAGAATCTCAAAGGAATGACGCATTCTCTATACACCGCCACATACAGTTGAGTGATTCTTTTAAAATTATGGAGTTTTATAGCCGTTCAGACAGTAATAGCTCCAAACCTCATCTTATAAAGACTATACAGTGCAATGTTAACCAATACAATCCTCTGCACACAGTAAACTTATATTATACGCACATTGATAGTCCTCGAAGCATAAAAATATACTTTTGAAAGCTACTCACAGAGTCAAACTTTTGAGAGACGAAATTTGATGGCTTGCACTGTAGTAGCTGTATCGCCAAGTTAACATCGTTTCTGTACCTCTCCTGGAAAAAAGACAAATTATGAAATGGTTACAGCAATTCCCTGTAGATTCCACAAATAAATTATCATACATATGCCTACATTTTCATCTTGAAGATGTGTTATTTTAGCTCGGCCTTCCACCAAGGTCTGAGTCAGGTGAGTGATATCCCGTGTCAACGATGTTTTGTCTGTTTCAAACTTGTCTACGATCTTTAGAAGTTTGTCTTCCAGATTTTGATTGACTTTTTGTAACTTCTTATGAGCTTCGTATAACCTATAAGATAAAATTACGTTAAAGAGGTAAAGTAATAACAAAACAAAACGATGATACGGCTTCACGCCACAACCTTTATTTACCTGCTATATTTCTCCTGCCAAGCCAGTAACTCTTCCGAAAGTGCAGCGTACTCCCCATTTGGAAATTTTTCTGCTTCCGTTAGGAAATTAGTTTCCATATTTACAATATGATGGTCTCTTTCAAGAAGTCTCTGTTTCAAGTTTTCAATTTCAACATGCAAATGGAGAGTGGAGTGGTCCAGGCAGTTTCTGCAGATACATCCGCACTCCTAAGGTATAAATCCCCGCAGAATTTCCACGCGAATCGATGGAATGGATTATTGATTGAAATTAATTGTTAGCTAAGAACGATATTGCTCAAATAAGAAACGTACCTTGCATATTGTGCTTCTCTCTGCCATTACCCGAAAAAATGCTGAGTTTTGAAAAGCCAATTAGAAATACTTAAAAATCTATATTTAGATCACCGATTATGTTCCAAAACACAGTTACCATTTCTTCTATGATCCATGAGTAAAGGCTAATTTAATAATTTGTCTGATTGAGCTGCACTTCGGTAACCAAGCATTTATACACGTCAATTTTTGTTTTCAACTCCACTGCTAGGTGGTGCTGTAGTAGTGGTGGCGTGAAATCTAGCCGCCAAATACAAAAATCGATTATTGATCACAAAAAAATATCTATCTCATATAAATAGATATTTCATAAATAAAATAGATATTTCATATCTATGTTTTAAGATTAAAAATTACTTAAGGATATGATAAAAATGGTATCAGAATTAAACTTCACATCATTATAGCTACTTCTGGACTTATGTCTTTCGACCTTCTTCAATACAATGAAATATCATCCGTATTTCACGCACATGCATTTTACGTCGTGATATTAGAAATATATTTCAATGTTAAAGGTAATAATCTAATGAAAAAAATAGCAATGATGTTGGTTTATCTTTGATTCGTCATCGGAAGTAAACTACTTTTTAAATTCACAAAATAAGGTCACTTGAAGATGATAGCGATTGATCTACGTTCCATGGTTTCAAGCTCAACTATGTGGAAGTTGAATTTCACAAATGAAAAAGTAAATTGGTTTAAAAATTTTCCTGGTACGACATGCTTCGACACAGCGGTGTCATCATCAGGCGATTGATCTCCTATTGTAACGACGATTGTAACTAACGTGCATTCGGATGGCAGAAAACAAATATTGCAGTTAGACAGCTATGATAAATTTACTCGGGTAGATAAAAATACCATGTAAGGAGCCAACCAGGCGTTAACATTAATAGTTCTTACTCTGGCTTGTAATGGAATACCATGGTAAAAAGGTAGTAGTGCGAACATGAGATAACGTATTAATTTTGGTTTTCATTCTGAGGAAATATAATTACACGAGATTTTAAAATCGGATGTAAAGCGGTGGCTTTTTTATATTATAAATGTAATGCCTTGACAATTTTACTTCGTTTGACCCAATTGTGTGAGTTAATTCATCGCAATCGTGTTTCTAGCTGGCTCGAAATTCAACCGCCAAATGTATTTAATTGCATAGTGCTGCTCTCCCGTAGCTGAAAAGATAACCAACACTCTACTGCCGGCAACGCCGGCAACAATATTGAGCAAATTGGGGAACTAAAGATTTTCGCCATATTGGAAAGTTGGTCGTCTATAAATTAAGTGTAGTGTGAAAAACTTGCAGTTACTGGATAAAAGGGCATTTTGCGGTCTTGGTTCTCGTCACAGGTATGGAAAGCTTATCGTAGTTAGTTATGGTGTCTTAATTGGTTGTAGATAGACCTAATTGGACGACTGATGCTAGCGTGCCGATTCTATTCAATGGACGATCGTCACGGGAGTAGGAAGAGATAGGAATTAGGCATGAAGATATAGGGTTAGTTTGTTTCACATAATTTTCTGAGCCTGAGGACTTTAAATGCGATTTTAGGTGTTTGAGTATTATCTTGCAAAAGTCGTTCGCTGCGGTAATAAATTTGCGTGTTGAGGAAACCTGTTGTATACCTCAGCATTTTTCACCGAGAAGATTTGAGTGGGGCAAATCGCATAGAATAGCTTTATCTGAATATCTTATTTATGTTTAAGATGTCAAGAATTCCAAGTGATTTCTTGAATGCCAGCTCTTCGTTTAATGAGACAAACAGCCTTCAATACATCTCAACCCCGGGAGGAAGCAGGTAAATAGCATCATTTTGTGAAAAATGATAGATCCTTGAACCTCCCCTTATCGTTTGCTTCTATAGAAACTATGCCTTTACCATGTAATTAAGTCTCATGAGAAACTGGATTAGTAACCCTTGATTTTGAGTGGCTTTCTGTCGATAGTTCAGACTGAAATAAATCTGAACAGCTTTGTCTGGCTTTATTAAATAATTATGGTGATTTTTTCCTTGACCCAGAACTTGGCGTATCTGTCTGAACGTCTTGATGATGTCTTGTGTAATAATTCCCTACTGTTTGTCTCTCCTCAAAATTGCTTGGGACTAGGAGTAATATTAGGATTTCTTGCCGATGTGATCGTGCTCTACCTTCCTTGCTGGAGATTTTAGTTACTGGAAAACGAAGAGCTACTGTAAATTATTCTCCCCCTTTTTATTAGAAATGGTGTTTTATGTGTCGCCTACTCATTCTCTTTTTTAGACAATGTTTTAAACCAATATGTGCACAGATATTAATGTTGCTAATGGTATACACGTCATCGATTATTGGTCATTTATTGGACAGCTATGTGATTAAATTTTGGCATATTGCTTTGTCTTTTAAAATAATTGTGACATTTCCTGAATGCCTTTGTCTTTGAAGTTTCTTGGAATCAACTATGCTTTTTCTTGTAAAAATGATTGTGCATATAATCGCTTGTGTATGGGCTAAACTTGACAAATCATTTCTCTCTGGCAATTGTTTGTGGATTATTAACATAACGATAGTTTTGTCTGTTGTAAATTAACTTTTTACTCTCTCACATATAATATTGTATAAAGTCAAATTGGCTTTAGGCAATTAATATAATTTATTTTATCGCTTTTTTCTTTTTGCATAATGTCATCAGCAGTCAAACCTTGGAAAAATAGTGGATATCGACTGACATAGATGAGAAGTTCCAATCAAACCAGTAGTTATCGATTTTCTGCAAAATATAGTTTTGTTGTAAGAGCTAGAGTGGTTTTAATGTTGCATTTTTTATCTTTTTTTCACGGCTTCTTTGTTAAGATCAGATGTAGCTCTACCATGTTTTACCATTATATGCAATCAGCTCAGTTCCATGTGTTGAAAATTTTGTTAGATAATTTAGAAGCCTATGCAGAGTACGATGTGCATAAAATAAGTCTCTTGCACTTTTCCCAGCGCATTAAATATTTTTTATTGTCCTTCTAGTTTAATTTATATATGAACACTGTTTATGGCTTATCATTTATTGGTGTATTCTTTTATGTGATTAATTTTGCTTGCCCGCTTTCAAAGTTGACTGACTTGTGTGTGGAATAGTTTGCTGTTGTTAAGCATATCAATGTTGGTTGCAATGACTCCGTCGATTTTAATATTTTGCCTGTAAATCTTCAGGCTTAATTTTTTTTTCAATTTCCCCACTTCATTAATTATATTTAATACTATGCTCACATTTAATCCATAACAGACTGAGAACTTGAAAAGATGTTAACTGCCTAACATTGAGTACCAATTCCATCCATTGTAGTATAACAATTGTTTGGCCAGCATCCATCCTTGGTTGCATTAATTTGCTCTATTAAAACACAATATTAAAATGATTCACCTGAGTTTGTGTTCATTCTGAATGCTATGCAGAATAGATCAGAATGCTTTTAAAATTATTATATAGTGCATGAGTTGCCTGTAATTAACATAATTTGGTCGCTCCTCTACTAAAATACCCAGTTATGCAATAATTTAATTTAGAATAATTTTTTTATGTATAATAAAGTTGTTTATCAAAATTATTTTCATCCATCAATCTATTTTTATATCAATGTAACCATGTTATATCACTGTAAAACATTCTCATCTAAGGGCAAAAAATGCTTTCTTTCAGTGTGGATCTCCTTGTAATGTCGTTCCCTGGTCGACCCCCTATGGTACCTGGAATACCAGTCCCACCAACTATGACAATGCCATATATGGGTCTTGGTGGTAAATTTATTTGCTTTTATATATACATACTATGTATAGTGAACTGAATTTCCTTTTGTGAATCTTGTGATGGGATATTTTTAGGGATGTTTTATGAAAAATAAATGGGGGAAATTGAATGTCTAGCTACAAGAATAAATGCTTACTATTGCAAGGTTAAGGCTATTTTCTAATAACTCTTTATTTATTTTTGCTCTATTTGCTATGGTTAATTTTCCTCCCGAGATTTTAATTTATCATATATTGTGGTCCAAAGTCTCCCTTTTAAATGTAAGAGTGAGCAATAAAAGTGAGCGAATACTCATATTTTTTCTAGGAAAAGTAATTCATGCCAGAGTTTAGTTTGTCTTATTTTTAATCAATGGACTCCCTTTGTGTTATAACTTTTTGTACCTGTACACTGCAACCACTGCACGAATTCTTAACACGGGAGTTATTTTTTTTGTCTTATTGCAGTGGTTTACCTGGAAGTTTATGTTATTCATGCAAAAAGTCGAGATGCAGCGTTTGAGGCTTTGTCTATATTTCTAATGAACCCATTGCTACAAAATAAACTGCATATTAGAGATCATTTATTTCTTTTTTCTGTGATTTACATGGGAATTTTTAAACCATATAATAATATTTTATAGGCATTGCGAATAAAAAAAGTGACTATTCAGCCACCTTAAAGGTAACTTAAATAACAATAATAATTTAAAAACTACATGTAATTTTATTCAATCGTGTGTCAACAAATACATGTTGAATAGGACAAGTCAGTAATGTACAATGTAGGCAAGAAAACTTTCAATGACAATTCATTGTCCATTAGGAATTCGTTAACCGAATTTATAATACCATTTGCCCAAAATGATGTTTTAAGCTTCTGCTTTAAAGAAATAGTATTTTTCTGATTGAAAAAAGTTGAATATAGTTTGTGCTTCTCGTGGAGTATTTGTGGAAATGACAGTTTTTCAACGCTGAATCTCTGTTTTCCCAAGTAAGTAACACAGTAAACATGATGTATAAACATGGAAGAGGAAGTATTTTCAGCTCATTAAAAATTGTTCCAACAGGGAGAGCACTGAGGTTTCCCTGCCATGATTCTTAAAACCCTTTTTTTGACTAACAAATATTCTGTGGGCAAGAGATGAAGAACACCAGAAAGAAATACCATAAGTAAGGTGGGAATAAAAAATATCAAAAGTACAGGGTAATGAGGACATGAAGGTCAACAGCTCTCTTTAAACATCTGAATAAAAGACAGGTAGAGCTTAGTTATTTTGGCTAGATGCAGTGAATGGGTTTTCCCTTTGAGTTGGGTGTCAAGAAAGAGTCTTAAGAAAATATAAACTTTGAACATTTTGAACAAAGTGATCATCAATTTTACATGACTCTGTAATAGATGTGTAGATATACATGCGGAAGGGGAATGTGACAGCAATAACGAAAACTTGATTTTGTTAATTGTTTGGAAAGTTGCTATTATTTTTATTTATGGTTTGATGATAAATTTTTAATGCCCGTAATCACCAGATGAAAGTCTATGTAGTGAACAATGAATATATACACTATCCATTTTTTCTCTTCAATCGAGATTTTTGTTTGATCTTAGTTTTTACAGTGTGTGCAGGTTTCTATCAGCGTTGTGAGAGATATAGAGGAAGATAGGCAAGGTGCATGTTATGTGTAAAATTCCTAGTGTATTTTCATTTAAGAGTCAAATTGAAAAAGAAAAAATATTTTCCTCTAAACTCTTGATATAAATGACTCATTATAGTTTTGAGTAATTGATTTAATTAAATTAATCATTTTTAGATCAGTCACTTATCTTTTGTTTCATGTTCACAGGCCCACCTCCTTTGGTTCCTACTGTTGGGATCCCCATGCCACATGTAAGTAAAGCTAACACTTTTTAGTTAGATCCCATCTTCTAGTACAGCTGCGTATGTCAGCATTGCTCCAAACTTAGAGATAGCTTCATGTACAGTTTCGTTTAGTGTGTTTTTCTATTGCAAATTTGCTGGGATGCATTTGGGGTTGCTTGCGACAACTGCCTCTGACCACTCCTCCCTTGCCATACTACCCGTAATCCTGCCAAACTCGAGGGCAAAGGGGCTAAGTCCTCGCTGCTGACATTGAGGTTATGGGTTTGAGTCTTCCCTGTGTTGATAGTTCAACACTCATGGCATGGGTGCATCTTCGAATTGTAATTGAGTTAAATGTAAGAAAAGTTTATGCAGGCCTAATTTTGATTAGTTACAATTAAATTTTTATAAATTGTAGTGTTAATTTTGACATAATCGTGGTACATCTAACTTGATATCATTCATGCTCAAGTGGGTGAGTTTAATTTTTGAAAATTAGCAATTAGCATGATAGTTTCTTTTATTTATTTATTTTTAGTTATTGTGTGTATTTAAGATGAAATTAAAAAGCATACAGCTCTGTCTTACATTTAACTCGATGACATATCACATTAACACCCATGCCCTGGGTAGAAGAAAACCCACCCAGGTGGGACGTGAACCCGCGACCTTCGGACTGTCAGGCAAGGACTTTACCCCACCACTGCTTAGTTAGGGCGATTATACTACAGCAAAACCCCTTTTTTGAATTTTTCAAGGGACCATAAAAAAAAGTGTAAGAAGCGGGAAAGTGTAAAATGTGGGAAAAGGCAAAATAAGTCCCTTTCACTCATTTACACACTCAATAAAGAGTAAAAATAATACCTGGAATGGAAGTAAAAAGACATTTTTATAATGAAAGTAAATGATATTTTCTATCTCAAATAAAACAAAAAAATACATGATGACTTTCAGAAAAAGTCTTTTGAAATTTGCTTTTCAATTTCTGTGTGCGGTAAAAGCAAAGTTGCCATCAATGAATGTGTTACTTGTAACCCTTTATTTTTCTCTTTTAGTAATTATGTTACACTTGTTAACTATCTTAAATCTTGATACTTCACCGTCTGATTATTTCTCGACCGCTGATTCCTCTTATTCCCTTTCCTCTGTTGTCTTGTTTATTATATTTTTGTCCTTGGTGATGGCTCTTGGATTCGCGAACGGCGATGGCTCTTGAACTCGCGAATGTTACATTAGTCCCATTGAAAAAGAGACTGAAATTATGGTGGAAGTGCCCTTTTTCAAAGCCCTCGAAAGACATTTTGGTTTGCTAGGTGTTGCCCCAATGCCTTCGGTTTGACGTGCCGGTATAATTATTATCAACATAAATATAGCATTAAATCACTGAAATAAACAAACAAACAAATTGTAACATAACTTATAACCAGTAAACAATATTTCAATCCTTCAATTCTTGCAGTCACTAATATCATCATTTATATCTCACATCCATTCATTCATAATATGAACTTCCTCCTATTTATCGTTCACTTTTGGTCCAGCACTGTACCCTTACTCCGGTCCACACTCACTCCACTTCCGTTGATGTTCCCACCCTTTCTTCCTCAGTTTCTCGACTCCTTTTGTTGTCAGCTGATGCGCCGCGTGCGAGCGACTTGGGTTTACGTGGGCATTTTATATTTGCCAAGTTCTCTTCAGTAATGCAACTGGTTGAAAATGTCCAATTCTTAAAAAATAGAAATTCACATTTCGGAGAAGCTGAACATTGTTGAAAGGGCATCTAAGGAAGACCCAGTGGCTAATGTTGCGGCGTGCTCCGGTGTTGGCAATTCCACAGTGCGCGATATAATGAAAAACCAAGCCAAATTTTTGGATTATGTTTCAAAATCGGATAGCGTGAGTGGACTTCAGAAGCGGAAACCAATGAAGGGTTCGGCTATATCCGATGGTGACAGTGCGTCATCTGTTCAGGCATTGGGGTGGTCCATGACCTTGCCTTGTTTTCTTCGAGATAGGGCTGAGTGAGCAGGGAGATAGGTGTCTCGGTAACTCCCAAGGGGCGACTATAAATCGCTGGATGAAACCAGACGTGATGAGTTGGCTATAGCTTGGGGTGGAGGGATTGGACTTAATATTAGAGACATGCAGGCGGTCGGAAAGCTTGAGTAACTACAGTTCATGTGTTAATTGCCCGTGTTCGCGTCTGCCCAAGTGGCGTAGATGCCTGTGCTTGCCCATTCGTGCGGTCATTCATCCTCCAGCCGGGCGCTAGCCTGTTGCCCGTTGACACTACGAGAGAATGGAAGGGATATCCTTCAGAAAAATGTCTGCGTAGTCGGGCTCAGGAAAACAGTGGTTTCTGCAATTTGGAAGACGGTCGCTCATCCACCCACTGAAGGATCGGCTCAAGAGAAGGTACATGCACCCCCTTTTGTCCTTTCCGCCGCTCGGAATGGGGAAAGGGAAGAGAGCGTCAATCTCTCGCACACAGCCGGTCGATGCGACGTCTCTTCGGACTCCCAGGAGCAGTCATCGTACAAGTGTGCATCAGCTACCTTGACATGAGTCTCAGAATTTCAAATACATGATTCAGCCGTTCTCAAATTCTTCACAATGAATGTAACACGTTGGGATCATGAATTTAAATTCTTTCTGATGGGGAAATATCAAAAGTTTGTATTTTGAAAACGGAACGCTTTGCGCATCGGAAAAAAAGCATCAATTTTAGTTGAAGAAATATTTCGAGAGGTAAATTGAAATATCCTGCGAATATCCTCAGATCCTATGATCTTCCATGCGTGAGTAGAGGTAGTTCAAATTTCTGCCACTAAGCGCTGTGGGTACTATCCCACCCTTTTCAAATTCATGATACCAAACAGTTCACATAATTACCACTAGATGCACTTCAGCCATTTCATAATAAACGTGATCTTTAGTTTACCTGCTAGTCAAAGTTGCGTGATGTTTTTTAACAGTTTAATATGCGTACAACATTAAATTAGGAATTGGAAATTTTTTTTGTTACAAAAAAATAAATTTTTAAAAATTTATATGCCAGGGTAGTTCTTTATTTTCTTAATATTCAAAAATTTGGTGTTTCAATATTATTATTCATATCAATATTTTTAGGACCCATATAAATATTAACTAATCTCTGTATTCTCGACATTGCAGAACTGAAGGAATAATTGTTGTTGATATATGGGTCTTTAGTTATGACTTGGAAAGGATAAGCTCAATCAACTCAATGGAAACATTGCCAAAACATGGTTAAGGCTGAAAAAATCTCAAATTTGGTAAAACATCAAAGTGATACAGTAGAAACTCGAAAATACGAACTTCGAAATTACGAAATTTTGATTTCACGAAGCAAAATCTTCGGTCCCAACCAAAAGGGTATGATAGTGTATGTAACAGTATGCGATATTACGAAATAACGAAGTGTTAAAATTATGAACCTCGGATCTTGGTCCCGACGTGAAAAAGTTACTCGTTTATACAAATAATGATGGATCACAGTAACGTTTTCCGGTGCTCCTTGTCAGAGTTAAACATCTAATTAATCATCGTCGCCGAATATGTTATGCACTGAATGTATTGCCTGAACGATATCTCATTTTTCAATGCTACAGTAGTAAAGGTGTGGTTTCGTTGGGGCATCCTGCGGCCCTGTGCGGCGTCTGCGTCCAGCAGCCAGAAGTCACTGCCGTACTCATCTATTCTATTTCGAATGGGTTCGGTTTCACTGATACGTCTCGGCCGTCGAGTTCGACGGCTGTTGCCCGATGTCAGTGTCTCGACTGCTTCGAGAGCAGTCGAGACGCAGACGCCTAGTCGGGCAGTCCCAATTTTCGGTGATTTTTCTGCTCTCCTCTCTCCGCATTTTATATTACGCGTCCTTTCCAGCTCTTTTTTGTAAAACTACTTGCAACATTGGTCGTCCTTTTCTTTGTCTTCCAACAAAACTAAATCATCACCATCCATTTCAGCTTAATTCATTTCATTGTCTATGATTACCTATGTCATAGCTCTAGATAGCTAAATAAGAATGTAAATAATTTTTTTTGTACTTACGCATGCAATGTGCTTATCAAGTACGAAGATTTGAGCCATAGCTGAATTGGCAATTTTTCTGGAATCAAACCGCAGACCATAGTATTTTCTATAAATCCGGAAAACTTCATAGCTCTGCATTGCTAAATAAGAAAGTAAATCGTGGTTCTTTGTACCTATGTTCTCCATTTATTTGCATTCAAAATTTGAATTCCTGCCGTGACGGAGACTCAAGATGGCAGATTACATTAGACAACTGCGTGTCATGACCTGTCCTTTATGTACCTTGGGCAGCGAGTATAACATGGTGCTGCTCGTGAGTTTTAACGTATGGGAATTGTTTCCATTACGGAAATGCTGCCAACAGTTAGAAAAGTGCCAGAAGAATGCACTATCATTCACGCATTTCACACGTTTGATGCATCACATTCGTCAATGCTGATTTGCTAGGTGTCTGCGTCTGCAAAAAGAGTTTTGCCGATGCATTTTTTTGCCATAATTCGTAAAAACTAATTCAATTTTTTCCAGGGGGCCGGGGCCGAGGTTCGTAACATCGAAAATTTCTTATTTTCGAAACTTCGTATTATCGAATAGCGCCATGTATTTAGTTTAGGCTTTTGGTCAGGACGGACAGTTCAGCTTCATATAATCAAAACTTCGTAATATCGTGCTTCGTATTAGCGAGAGTCTACTGTACATCTCTTTTCAGCAGTGATTTTACTTACATTTGTAAGAGGATCAAATTTTAGACACTCTCTGCTATATAATGAATATTTTGATTTTTTGTTGCCATGAATGTGATCTCAAACTAAATTGATTGTTATGTTTACAGATGATTGCCCCTCCACCTTTGCCGCCCATGCCAGCCCCTGCAATCCGGCCGTATCGTACAGCACCTCATCACAACCACCACAGTGCTCCTGTGCCTCCTGCTCCTGCTCCGTCAAACATCCCTCCACTTATCCCACCCGCATCAAACATGCGATCAAATTCATTCAGCAAGCGAGTGCAGCAAGGTGACAGTGTTGGCCCACCTGTCACTGTGTTTGTTGGGAACATTACTGAGCGTGCTCCTGATGCAATGATTCGCCATATATTATCAGCATGTGGACATGTTGTTTCTTGGAAAAGGGTGCAGGGTGCTTCAGGTAAGTTCAAAAGGGCTTCAATCCAAAGCATAAGAAGTCATGAACTTGATTATGTGATATTGATTGTTTGAGGAAATATTAGGAATTTCCTTGATGAATGCCTATTTTGTTGCTTTGAAAATTAACTTCATAATTTTGTTCACATTTCACATGCTGCTGTACCTCATTATAAGTGTAGGAACTGTGTTACATTGTCTATAAAATTGAATGTTTTTGATAGTATGGTAGAAACTCAATAATACAAAGTCAGCGTGACCAAAAAATCAGCACTTAGTATTTTACAGTTTCATATTTTCAAACCTTTTTAGGTTTTTTTAAAGTGCCTTTATGGCCGCTTGACTGTCAGTGCATATGTGGATAGATCCATAATGATGTAGGCACAGGTCAAAATAGCAAATATTTCAGCCTGGAAAACTGTTGCGTATTTTCCCAATGAGAAATAAAACCATCTTGAGGGGGCAGCCGCCGTAAATTCCTGCCCCCACTTTGCTGTCTTTCTTGGAGCCATCTGTATACCATATTGAGGCTCCGCTATGCAGCTGTTCTCCTCCTCCCTCCCGCTGTTCCCTGGAGGGGATGATTGTTTTGAAGGGAGGGTCCTTAAAATTAAACCTTGCTACTGTCCAGTCACATCCCATCAGAAAGATTGGGCTGGACCTGCCCAGTTTAGTCGATATTTTTCTGTGGCCAGAGAGACTTCCCTTACTATACCATTGGCCGGTGTATATGAGGCGGTAGGCGGTGGTTCTAGCTTGTCCCTCCACCACTACATGGAGTGGAGGGAGGTTCAGCAGTCTCTCCAGGCATGTCCAAATAGTTGTACATGCTTTTTTAATTCTTGAGTCGTGGTCATGAAAAGGTAGGAGGAGTGGAGGGTAAGGGGCCGAGGATCTTGCTTGCAGCAGAGTCTGTGGACTGTGATTTTTATTATTCATATAAGCGCCATCACCTGAGGAGGGATAATGGGCAATGCAATGAGGGTGGGGATGTTGGGTCTCCAGGAAATGCAAATGAAAGGGGAAAGGCGATAGTAAACACAGGTTTTGGAAGAAGAGATCTCCCAGGATGGGATAAGGGGCGGGGGACTAGAAGGTCGAAGGAAAGTTCCTAATGAGAGTTCAAGGTTCCTTCTCTTTATTACCAAAGGGCACTACAAGAGTACACGAATTACCCTAAAAAAATAATTATGGGGTAAATAGAACCCAACATTTTTAAAAGTTGTTTATTCTTAAAATATTTCTATTGGAGAAGAAAAAAAAATTCAAAGCTTTTCAGTAGACATATCTTATTACACATAAAATCTGTGATTCGTTTTTGAGTTTTTTTATTCTTGATTGCTGCTTTCACCATGGCTCCTAATTTCGATAATGGAAACTGAATTTCAATTCCACGTTGCTCACAAGCTTGAATTTTCTTAACGTTTGGAGGGCAAGGAGAACTTCATTTTTTGTGGTGGAAATTAGTGATTTTCATCTTTGTCACTACTATTGTGATGTCACTGCCACTTGTTCCTCCGATGCAGGTTCAGGAATTGCATCATCACATGCCTGAAGATCGTCGTCCTTTGCAATATAATCGCTGGGATTCAGTGTCACTCATACCATCCCATCCCATAGCAGTAACACCAATAGGAAAGATGGCTATATCCTTACAAATTCTTGGAAAGTTTTTTTTTATTTGAAAACAATGGAGACAATCAGGGTGCCAACTCTGCAATAGAAGACCAGAAAAATACCACTTAGGCCCTTTGGCCTGAAGAAGCTGACTGTAACTCCAGCAAAATATCATCCCGTGACAAGGATAATAGTGGAAGCAAGCCGGAAATATTAAATCCTTTATTATATTCCAATGCATAAATGCAAGTCCAGAAAATACATAAACCTTGCTCTAATTCTGATCATTCAGTCATACATGCATTCAAACAAATATGCAGGGGTCATGCATAGTGAAACCAGGCTTTTAGGGACACAAATGTTTTTTCAGGGATTGTGGCTATCCCTTTCCTTTTTCCCATTATTTTATCATGTAATTTTTCCATCCCTGAGCATGCATAAGAATTTAAATTGCCACCAATCCAAGGGCTTGGCAGTGAACATATTAGGTATGTGCTAGAAATAATGGCTTAAGCTACCATTTTCCCCATCAATTGAGGTCTAAATGATACGAGGACTTATATGTGGAAAATGGCTGGGTGACTCAGGCATATGTGAGAGAAGAATGTGATATCATTCACACATTTCACACCTCGTGCTCTGCAATGCTGATTATTTAGGTAGCTACGTCTGCAAAAAGGGTTTTGCTGATGCAGTTTTCCACCATGGTTCGCATAAACGAATTCTATTTTTTCCTGGTGGCCGAGCCAGAGGTTCGTAATTTCATAACTATTTTAGGAACTTAGTATTTTTGAATATGGTCATGTATTTAGTATAGGCTTTTGGTCGGGATGGACGGGTTGCTTCTCATAATCAAAACTTCGTATTTATGTGCTTTTATTTTTGAGTTTCTACTGTATTAGCAGTGGACTTTAAATATATTTATTGTAATAGATTCAAATTTCCCTAATAAAAGTTGTAATCCCCTTCCAGTAGGGATACTTCCTAGCATAAGGTCTTCCTTTCTTATACAATGACTTTCTTCTATTCTTTAAATTAGTAGCTAAATGTCTTTTTTCATGATTTATTCTCAAGTGTCTTATTTTTGTCTTATGTTTGCTTCTGTCCATTGTGGTTAATGTATTTCTGTGTACAATAATTTCTGCATCAATATTTGAGGCCTCAGTATTTGAGTTTCACCTTGATGTGTATTTTTCCGCATTTTGATAAAGAATAGGCAATAAGGTTTTGAACCTTAAGGAGTATTAGGTTTTGGTATGATTAAAAGTATAGGTTTTTGTATGATTAAAAGTATTTTTTTTTGCTTTAAATGAATGGCAAACTTTAGTTTAAGAATGACTTGAGACCGGCTCAAAGACAAAAATACGTAAAATAATGTGTGTTATTTTTAATAGAGGTAGTGTACTGATTAAAATAAAATTGGATTGAGGAAGAAGTACTGCTCATCTTCTTCTTCAGGGTGGTGATCTTCAGGGAAAACTTGGAATTGCCAAGGACTTTTAAATTTCTGGAAAAGTCAGGGAATTCTCGTAACAGCCAGGGAGTAACTGGGATAGGAAATTCTCTTTTATTTTTATATCATTACGTTTATTGGCCAGTATTTCCCACCCTTTATTTCACCAACTAAAACTAATGTTTGTCACTGACGTGCATGGAATAAGCCCCATCAACTCATGGAACATTTAGTTGTGAATCAGATGTACAATGTATCCCTTTTGAATATCCTTATTGCGATATTTGCCTAGTAGTGTTAAAATTCATGATCACAATGTATAACGCTCATCACAAGGAATCCGAGGCTATGTTGTTTGGAAAATTATACCTCTTTTTTTTTTTACTTCTGAGACTCAGGTCGAGAGGTAGCATGAACACACTAGGTCGAAGTAATTACATGCTTGCAGTTCAAAAAATAGGAGACGATGATTATTAAAATGATAATACAAGTATGATCTCACATGTAAACAAAATGTTACACAAGATTATCTTCGATTCCCATACCCTCCTTTATGAGACAATAAGGGGTCATTCCATGAAAGTTCAACCATTGCAGGAAGGTGACCTATTTGGGATATTTTTCAAAGTTGGAACTTTGATAACCACTTACTTGTAGATAGTAACACAATTTTTAATTTTTTTTTGGAGGGACAGTTTATAAGTTAAGTTCAGGCCTTAAAAGTTCAGTCCACGTCACAAAAATGGCAAATTTAAAAGTTTGCGTTTAGGAGTGCCATTCTTAAACGGGTGGAGGTTTTGGTTTGAAATTTTTTTGTTGGATCACAATTGAATTGTTCTGCGAGAATATGTTTTCAGAAATTTGATACTTAACATGCAAGTATTCTAAACTGAAGGTCAAAAGTGGTCACATTAATTTGTAATTTTTTCAGATTATGGGGGGCAGTAGCTCTGAGGGGGTTGAAGATAGCAATCCATTTCTTTTTGCATTAAACACTCTTTAGCCAGTAGTAATAGTAAAATAATACTTTTTTTTAGTTTTTCTCTACCCTTCATACCCAAAAACATTCCCAAAATGTAGTCCGAGGTCAAATTTGGACATTTTCAAGGTCAAATTATAGATGAGGGGTAGCTTCAAAAAAATTCAAACTTTGAGTTTTTGTTTAACTATGTACAAATACTTTGTGTTACTCACCCTGATTTAGGAGCTACATCCCCTCTAAAAAGGCAGTAATTCACCCACTATAACCATCGGCTTCGAGTGTCATTCTTGAATATAAAACACTATTTAGGCCAATACTTCACCAAATGTGTTGGGCCTTCATCGTGTTTTTCATCAATTTTCTAATAATTAAAATAATAAGTCTGGTTTAGGATCTTTAAACGAAACTTTATTAGTAATAACACATGCCGAAAATTTACATAGGGATTCAATAATGATGGGGAAACATGTACAAATATGAATGCTGGGATAACACATACCCTACTACTTCTTATTGACCACAGAATGTATGAGTTCCATGTGGACCGGCAAGCACACACCATTCTGGGCACAACTCGGCAAATTTGGAAAATCCAACTTTCAGGTTGGGATGTTCCTTTTTGAAATGGCAATGAAGTTCCTTTAAGTTGCAGAGGATCAGTCTTTTCTGTTTCTATATCTTTTCACCATCCCTCACCACACCTCAAAGTTTGAATTTTTTGAACTTAACCCTTTTCTATGATTTGACCTTGAAAATGCCCAAATTTGACCTTTGACTACATTTTGGGAATGTTTTTGGGTATGAAGGGTAGAGAAAAACTGAAAAAGTATTTTTTTGAATTTTACTACAGACTAAAGAGTATTAATTGCAGAAAGAATTAGGTTGAAAACTTCAACCCCCTCAGAGCTACTGCCCCCATAATCTGAAAAAATTACAAATTAATGTGACCACTTTGACCTTCAGTTTAGAATACTTGCATGTTAAGTATCAAATTTCTGAAAACATATTCTTGCAGAACAATTCAATTGTGATCCAACAAAAAAATTTCAAACCAAAATTTCCACCCGTTTAAGCATGGCACTCCTAAACTAAAACTTTTAAATTTGCCATTTTTGTGACATGGACTGAACTTCTAAGACCCCTTAATTTCTAAACTGTCCCTCCAAAAAAAATTAAAAATTGTGTTACTATCTACAAGTAAGTGGTTATCAAAGTTCCAACTTTGAAAAATATCCCAAACAGGTCAGCAACCAATTAATTCCAAATTGGTTGATTTTTCATGGAATGGCCGGTTCCCTCTTGAAATCAAGAGGTTATAACCACGTTTATCAAATTATTATTCACTTCTGAAGGTCACTCGCGCCATCAGATTTTGATCCAGTCCCACAACTTGGCTTTGGTTTGTATTTTTCGTGCATTTTAGTAATACCATCTTCTGGAGTCCTTGATTAAATTGTCCATTAACCTTCCCTTCGATGCCTTTTCAGTAATCCTCAACTTCCAAGAACTACCTCGATGCTACTATAATTTGGATGAGAGTTAAAATAATGAAGGGTTAAAAAAATGTTTTCATTGGGATGTATTTTAATGTATTGATTTCAGCTTTTAACGTTTTCTGAGTTAGGACAAAAAAAATAATTCAGCAGTAATAAAGTATTCCAATAATAGGTACCTTTTGGCGATCGGTCGGGGAAAATGGGTAAATCCATCAGGGAAAAGTCAGGGAATTTAAAAATTGGATCTCAGTATCCACCCTGTTCTTTTATAGAAGGAACAGACTTATTTTAATGTGCTTCTCCAGCTCTGCATTCTTTCTAACTCTTTTTATCTTGTTCACAAAGCCTATTCATTTTTCCCCCTACCCTGCATATCATAATCATCCCCTCTACCTTCAGCATTCCCTCCAGTACTTCTTAGCACCTACTCCATCCACTTACTCTGCCACCTCCTAATATACTCCAGCAGCTTCCCCTCATCACCCATCTTGCTCAGAACTTTCCCATTTGTTCTCTTTGTCCATCTTACTGTCCATATCCTTTTTCCCGCTCACACCCTAAAATGGCTTGGGTCTGTTCTCATCATTTATCCTCAGTGGCCAGGTGCCCATACTGTACAATGCCTGGGTCGCAGACCCTACCCCATCTTTGTCTTAATATGTACATATCCTTGCTATGGGTCTTTGTCATTAATTTCCTTTGTCTGCAACGATCTCCTTCGCTGACATCTTTCTCCTTCTAGT
Source organism: Pyrrhosoma nymphula (assembly GCA_963573305.1). NCBI lineage: Eukaryota > Metazoa > Arthropoda > Insecta > Odonata > Coenagrionidae > Pyrrhosoma > Pyrrhosoma nymphula. Next base: position 11,071,912 of record OY754337.1, read on the forward strand.
ATCCATGTGACTGGTTTTCCTTCATGTTACTACCCAATAAATATACTTCCACATGCTCCAGTTCATGCCCTCTCATGTTTATCACCATCCCTAATTTCTTCATTCATGGAATTCTTGTTATTTTGGCAGTTGTATGATTAATATTCATTCAACATTTCTTGTGACTTTTTATTTTACTAATATGTCTGACAACGATTGGCATCCCTTGGATGATAGATGTACCAATATCAGGGCATCAGCAAATCTAACCTATCAAATATTCTGCTCTATTTTCACTCTTACCTCTAGCCCTTTCAACACCTCTCTCACCATTTCTTCAATGTAGGTAAATGTTGAACATCAATTGCAGTGAAGGGCAATTTTGTCTTACTGAAGCCTATTGCTCCCCACCCTGATTCTCCATCCACTACCCTCTCCTGGGCTTTTATCAGTCCCACTCAATTTTTCGGTTAGTCTTATATCTTTCCTGTCCACACCCTAGGTCATCAATACAGAAGATCCCCACTTTATGATCTTTATCTGTTTTGAGGAGCAGTTTGGACTGTGAATTCTACAGTGAAGTGAACCAATGCCGGATGACTTTAGAGGTTTTCTACATTTGAGTATCCAATCATCTGTGGTAGATATTTGGATGTGAAATATACAGAATAGTCAATGATAAATGGTAGAATTGAGCTAACACACTTCTTTCATTAATATGATGGCAGAAAATCAAGACTATTTTTCATGATTGAATGCATGTCACCTATCACCTAACCCCTATGCTTGTTGGAAAACAACTGGCCATTCCTAGTTGTTATACCTCATCCAAAACTGATGGAGAGAAGTCTTTAAAAATGAATTTAACTGGCAAATGTCAAGAGTCTTATGATAGCTGGCCGTAGTTTCTCCTGCTTTACAGTTTCCAGAAGTGTTGCTGGCCTCATATTTATGTTGCGGAATTGTTCTATATATTCTCTGAATCATATCCTGAGTCTCCTAGTTCACATATTAGTTTTCATTTTTGTCCTTCACATTTTTTATTATTTGCCATTTCTAACAAATAACATTTTCACAGTCATATTAAACACAAAATTGAGGAAAATGAGCAGGTGAGCGATATATTGTTAGTTGTATGTACTAATGAAAGCATACTATATGTATTTCACTTCAGTTATACATGTGTACAAGTGGCTATTGAGAGGAAGATCTAAATAGCATGCGCCAACAAGTAGAAGAAACAAGTAGGAAATTCCCTGGTAAGAAAGACTTAGTTGAAAGACTATTACGGTGATGGGAATTTGAATGTTGTTGTAGGGGAAGGCAGGGTTATGAATGAAATGGGGAATCTGGGCCTGAAACAAGAAATGACAGTGGAGTTTGCAGGTTTAATAAATGAAGAATTACCTACAGTTTTTTCTGGCACCACCACTGTTTTAGGTGCTCATGGAATAGTCTGGGAGTCCCAAGGAGGTACTAATTAGAATCTGTCATGGTGAGACTGAGAGTTAGGGACTTGCAATTAGTCGAAAAGTTGGGCATCTTCCCCAATACTAATGTGGGCTTGGGCCATAATTTAGTATGTACTCATAAACTTTTCTTTCTGCATTATTTTGTCTCTTAACGTCCTATGGTCTATCCTACTATATTTAGCCAACACTTGGCCTTGGTACACAAAATTATCCACTTAATTGACATTGTTACTGCACACCCACGATTTCTTATAACAGTGATGAAAATAACACTTCTATTTAAAGATTTGAGGAAAATTTACTTAATAAAGACTTTCATTTTTCAGCTTTTGGTTTCTGTGAATATAGTGGGCCTGAGGCTGGACTCCGTGCTGTTAGACTACTGCATGACTTAGAAATTGGGGGCAAAAAGTTGGTTGTCAAGGTGGATGCCAAAACTAAGCTTGTTCTTGATAACTATAAAGGTAAGTTCTTGTTTTTAATTTACTTTGTAAACACTTTAGTGTGCTAATGTGATATGCAATGCAGTCGGATCGGAATGAACGTCTTCCCATTCAACGTTTTTTCGCATTTAACGTTTATTTTTTGAGGTCCTTATTCATTCCATATTAAAACAATCTAAAAATTATCCTTATTTAACGTTTCTGCATTTTTCCACATTCTACGTAATAAAATTTTTGCCCACACAAGCTTTTTTGTCCGTTTCAACATTTTGTCATGATCGTGTAGGTAAATTATTTCCCAAAAATATCAATATCATTATCTGCGCTATTAATTTTCACTGGGTCGACGGTGTTCAAGGTTTTGCTTGAAGATGTACTTGCTTGAAGAGATCATTAAAAACTTACCACCTCGGAGCCGAAAAATTTCCAAGTCCCGACTTGACGCCGATGTGACAACACGGCTGAACCACACCCCCTGTGCAGGAAAGCAATATACGCATGGAACGGAAAAAGTGCCTTCCTCTCCACAGCTGGCAAGGGGGAGAGGCACGGAAGGAAAGTTTTGACCTGCGAAAGGATTATTTCTGAGGGGTAGGGTCCGAGCTTCCGTTTGCCATATTGCCACATTCCATATTGTGGAAGCATATTCCAAATGAGGTCTCACTAAAGAGCAATAAAGAAATTTGAAGGAGTTAATGTTTTTGAACTCCCCAGTGTTTCTTGCAATTAGTCCCAACATTCTCAGAGCTTTATTTCTGGAGTACTCAATGTGTTCAATGAAGGACATGGATGAGTCAAAGATCAATCCCAGATCTTTGATTGACACCTTTCCATTAATAATTTTAACTTCAATCTTATATTCAAATAGTATGGGACATTTTTTCTGAATAGTGAAAGTATATTGCACTTAGATATGTTTAATTGCATTTTGTTTTTATCACACCAGGATAGTAATGAGTTGATGTTGTCCTGTAGGATATCACAGTCTTTATCACAATTAATTGACCTGAATATTTTTAGGTCATCAGCAAATAATAAGAATTGAGTATCATGTAATACTGAGGTAATATCGTTGTTGAATGAATTTACAAGTTGTCTTGACACTTTGTTGTGCAATGTGTGGTAAATTCAGGGTGCCTGAAATCTTGAGTCTTTAGTCACTTTTTTCTTTGTATGTGCTTCTTTCCAGTTGAGCAAAGGAAGAAACTTCAAGAAGGAGGTACTCCTCCTCTTCCTGATGCAGATCCACCAAGAGATGATAACAAAAATAAAGATGAAGAAGGGGTTGACGAAATGGATTATATGGATGATGGAATGCGGCATAATGATGATGTGGCTCAGGAACGTATACAGCAGGTGGTTGCTGACTACGAGATGGATATGAAGAACTACACACCACCAGCCAGCAAATCAGGTTAGCTGCTTAGGGGTATAAAATCTGATAAAAGTAATGTGCGAAGAAAGTTATAAGTTCAGCTTCTTGAAATATTTTTGGCCTGAACATCTTATGTATTGCCACATCTCTTCACAAAGTCACTTCAGCCTTTGCGTGGCTAGTGAATTGTCTTCTTTAAGTGTGCTGAAGAGGGCCACCTTGTGGCCATGTTAGCCTCAAACCTAATGTTTTCCTTCATTTCCTTTTCGCACTCGTGACATAGGCCTCATCTTGCACATTTTTTAGATTGGCTCCTTTCAGAGTTTGCAATGGGTTGAGTGATTACTCAAAGCTGGTTTTAATTCACCTCTTTGTGGAAGATGGAGTGTGTAAATGATAATGAGTGATTGTGTGTTCCCATAAGTGTCATGACCATTTGCAGTCCCAAACAGCTCCAACTAGGAACTTCTTTGAAGTAAGTGTGTCATCTGAAGATGTCCCTGGCGCAGAAACAGTAACCCCATAAACAGCCTCAGAGGGTGTGAATGTTACCATTATTAGTAGTCTATAATATGGCCACCATATCTGTATGAGAGACCTACAAAAGGTGCTTCGAGTGTTGTCTTTGGTCCTTGGCATGGAAGTAGTTTCCCATAAGTACCTATCTTCATAGGGTGTCAATGCCATTTGTACTCCTTAACTTGGCCCCTGCAGCCTCATGTTGGACCTAATACATATTGAGTTGTGTGTCTTTGAGAGTGTGATTTTATCTGGTCCATGTGATTTATTAATGTATTGAAGCCCAACCCCCTCTTTATACCTCATCACATTTGGTGCATAAACTTTTACAGCCAGCGGAGTCACATTTCTCATTAATTACACTGCAAGGCCTTGTGGCTCCATCAATTATTTCATTAGAGATATTTCATTTTCAAATTTTAATTCAGCATTTTATTTTTATTTTTAGAGAAGAATGAGAGGAAGATGTCCAAAACACAAGAGAAGCTGATGAAATTGAGCCAGGGGTCAGATATGCTGTCTGGTGACTCTACTCCTGTAAGTTGGCTTTCATTTTTTAAATATTCTCTTGATTTCTTGGGTATTCATGAGGGATCCATCTCGCCTTGAAAACTGGCAAAACTTTAAATTACTACCCCGTTGAAAAATATGGGAATTTCCTTGATTTTGGTGCACATAGGGAATTTATTCTTGATTTACCCTGATTTTATTATGGTACAGAATATTGCCACCATAATTTTGCAAATGAACAATCTTGTTCCTGTGTTAAGTTTTGGAGAAAGTCAATGTTTTACGTCAACTTATACAAACATTACTTTGCCTTATGTTGGTCCACTTGTCCTGAGGGCCTACATAATTAAATTATAAAACTAGATAGAATAAGACTTAATACTATCCAAATTAATACATAAAATAGCCCTCTCTAGTGTAATGAACATTAAGAGTTGATGCATCCACTGACAGAGGTGCATGCATTGCATAAATAGGCTGTAACTTTTGAAATTTGTGATAATATTCCAATACATTACCTAGTGATGGGTCAATTCCAAATTCGATAGCTAGGAATCTCATGCACTCATGCTATTGATAGGCATCATCAATCGATTGTATGGTTGGCTATGGAAGTGGTGTGGTGTGATTGGTTAGAAATTTCACCAATTGATTTGCAGTTGCGCCCAGTTAATCCAAAGTACGCCGAGTTAAGTTGTTGTGAACGAGGCTTTACATACTTCACTGTGATGACTATTATACAAGACTACATTTAGATAGAGGGAGAAGATTTTCATAGTTTTACCATGAAGTCGTGCTATCATCGGAAAATTAGTAGTTATTCGGAGTGGGAAAGAAAATTACTAATTAATGAAATGGAGAACATTAGATCTGGAACAGAGCGTCGATTATTTGTCCGTGCATCATCCCGCAACAACCCCCTCACCTACCCTCTCTTTCCATTCCCTCCCTCCCCTACTCTTCCTTTCCGTCCTCCTCAGTAGGCTGTTCAATTACGCAGATGAGTCTTGCATAACCCTGAAGAAGAAGGGTGTAACCTGAGAAGATCGCTCCTTCGCCTTATCTGTTATTGTCTACCCCTGCCCAGCTTCGCTTCGACACAGGTGGTTTCCACTAGTGGGGGAGGAGTTGGGTCTCTTTTTGGGGGCTTCCGCAGCCTACACTGGATTGATGCACCCACAAAGTAAGGGGAGCCTGGTCGATTCATATCGGAACCTTATCCCTAAGTACCCCTGGGACCTTTTTTGCTTGCTTGCAACTTGCTTAGCCACAGAGCCGTGTTGGCATGCTGTTTGCTCTCTTGCGTGGAAAGATTTACACTGTTTATAAATGGCATTCTTATGCCTCTGTTGAAAAATCTACGTTTGAGCAACGTTAACTTCGTAGAGAAAGGGTGGAGTACGAAATTTTACTATTCACAATGTCTCTTGGATTTATTTGTTATTCCTTCACTTAGACGAAATTTAATATGAAAATAGTGAATCTTCCTCATCGAAACGGAAACCACTGCATCTCAAAGACTGGGCTTGTAGCCAGTGATTATGCTGACTATTTTAACAATTTGGGAGCACCACAGACTTCAAGTCAAGAGTACATAGGGCTGGATGATGACACCCTTAAAAGTTCTCATGCACAAACAAATGAAGGAGATGGTTGTAGCCATGAAATTTTGATTGACAATGAAGTAGATAAAAGTGATGAGGTCATCCCTGAACCCAAAAAAGAAGATATCCTCCAGGCATTAAATATCCTGCATCATTGCTCATTACTGCATAAAGTTGATGATTTTAAAGAGAATGTGAGAAAATTGAAAAAGTAATCCACTCAAAAATGGAACAATTACAAGTGCAAAGAACCACATAATATTTTAGAAAGACATAATTCTGTAAATGAAATTTCTTCATTTTCATTTTGCCCAGGCAGTTTACTAGTTTGCTATGCAATTCTATTTAACCATTGCGTGGTATACTTTTCTAATTAATATCTTGGATAACTGTTTTAAAATGTCTTATTTTCAAATTTTATCATTCTGTACAATTCACACTCACCCACAGGCATGATTGTCTAATTATCACTTGATTTAGCCACATGGTTAAATGCTTTACCTATACTTTAGCTTGAGCAGCCAAAAAGCTATGGTTATGTTCTGAAATTCTGTTTTACATTTTGGTTTAAAATATAATTATATCTCCAACACAATTAAAAGTTTTGTTTTCTACAGTGGAATATAATGTATAATGATCTCTTTGTAGTGAAAATAGTTTCAACATCATTGTGTTCTCATATGTTGTGAAATTCAGCACATTTTTCAAAATCTGCTAATATCTTGATTTTACAAGATTTGATTTTACATTATTTGATTTTACATAACACCCCATTTTTGGGTCCGAAAGTGTTATGTAAAATCAAGAATACTATATACTGATTTGACAAGAAAGTCAACCATCATGTGATTTGCTTCCTTAGCCAACATTGAACGTGTATACTGATTGGCTGCATTTCTGTCAACTATGCTTATTTACTCGGATGAACTTTAAAAAGATGATAAATATGAGGAGATTGTACCAAAGTATTCTGTAATTTATCCTTAGGTTCTAGGTTAGGAAACTGTGGGACTGAGTACTTCATAAATTGAGGGTATGCAGTGCTAAGTTGACGAATCATGTAAAAAAATTGTCATTGACTGTATTAGGGTGTGTCGCATATAACCATGCTTGCTGATTTGGAAAAAAAACCAGCTCATTGATAAATTATTTTGTGTTAGCAGCTATGAATGAGTTCAAATTTTCCTCCTTCTGTTTTTCCCCTTAGATCAGCTGTGATTCATTTAATAGACCTGTAATAAAGATGGAAAGTGAGTTTTTAGATTATATACTAATTTACACAGTGATGGTTTGTTAGGAGGATTGAGGTACTCATAATTTAAATTTTACCTTTATCTGCAAAGTGGTTCCTAAAGGGACCACCAAATGTTTTTGCGAATGGCCAAGTGGTCCCCTAAGGAACCACTCGAACCATAAATTTCGAACCTTGGGCATCTAAATGCCCAACGGCTGAGTAATACATGGGATTTGATCCCGTCTTTTAAAGGTTAAGTACATAAGCTAGATTGATGTACAGTAAACTCTCAGTTATCCGGTATTCAAGCAACCGGAATTCTCATGCAACTGGCACAGAAATTTAAGGTTGCTGGAGAATTTGAACCGGGAGCAGCATTTCAAATCTTGTGGAATTTCTTCCATTTGCAATAATTTTTAACTCATTCGATACCTTGATAGCAAGTAGTCTAGTTCACAAACTGTAGATAATTTAATTTTGTGTGCGTGGAAAACATGTGACTGGTTCAAATTGTAGTTAATTGCTGTTTTGAGCTGTTTCCACCTCACACTAAGTTATGCTGTCAGCTAAGAATGACCATCAAGGACAACAATGGAAATGTCATTTAAATTGTAAAACAAAAAGTATTTAAATGCAACAGACTACAACAGGGTGAGAATTGGAATGCTCTCATGTAAGAATTCAATGTTGTTCAACCAGCTGAAAAATGGAACTCTCAGCAGGTGATTGCGAAAATTATGGACTCTTGCAATGATTGAGGATAGATCGTCTGATTATGAAGAGTTTTCAAGGGTTTCAAAAGATTTTGTTGTCAAAATAACAAGGAAATATCATAATAATTGGAATGCTTTAAGTGCCGTTCATCGAGTCAAAACGTTTTGTTTGATTAACTTTAAAAAGAGCTGGATGTTGACAAGGATGCCCCTGTGCGGACAATATTATAAACACGAGATAATTGCTTGTGTTTGTGTCTGAAAGTGATCAAAAGGGTACCTACTGAATAGGGACGATGCAATCAGCAGGGAGACAGAAGTGGTGATGAGGATGAACACACTGCACAAGTCTCATGGTGGGTTGTTTCCTATGGATTTGAAGACGTCGTAAAATTAGTGGAACAGCGAAAGTGCTTCACTGCCCAGACTGTACATAATGCTATTTCACCTTCAGCATTAGATTTTTAGAGATGAGAAGGAAAGCAATATCAGATTGACACGAGATTTATTACAGAAAGCTGTCAAGTTTGTCTCCTTAATGCGTGGAGATGCTAATGCTGATGATCCCACAAAATATCCATCGGGATATCATATTAGACTCAGTCAAATGATACATTTGGCCTAGTCATTATTTTTTGGTCAGTTTGACCATTACACCATTTTTGTCTCTCTGGTTGTAGTTTTTCTTGTAGTTAAACTTTTCTTCCAACTTGACCATGCAATATTTTCTTTCAACTTCTGGAAAGTATATGGCGTTAGGAAGCGTCATCTAACTGCCTAAATTCAAACTTTTTTGAGGACTAATTCTGTGGAGTCGTTCCTTATGTCAAAGTGTGCAGAAATCTCTCCATGCCGTACGTATTCATTTGGTGCAGGTGATTTATGACTTTCAAGAAGTGATATTATCCGATTGGAAGAATTATATTTTACAAATTATAATATTATATTTGTAACAAAGTTATTTTACTTGATTTTTATTGTTATTTCTTTATATTCATATGCCTTATGAGGATTAAATAGAAGTTCACCTATTTTATTTTATTTCTGGCCCTTGGGGATGTTCTGTCTGAAAGTGATGGTAACATAGCTCCAACATTAGATGAAAAGATGTAGGGGGAATAAATGAATATACTAGAGGTTTCAAAAAGGGACTTGAAAGTGCCAACATGGCAGTATTTGCAATTTCATAATAAGTGTTCCAATTTCTTATGATACCTAAATTATGTGATTGGTTTGGAATGCATGATGACACAGCATATCTGGATGACTTATTGTTGAGCTTATTGTTGTGGAATCATCAATCTCTATTTCACTCACAGGTATGTAAGGTTGTTGAACAGATAATGTTGCTACAATGTATTGATTATTTTTAATATTTTTTTTACAGATATTTGATGATGTGGAAATGGAGGAAGGGAAAAGAGATTTGATCACCAGAGAAATTGGGAAGTTCAGAGAAATAATGAAGGTAAATGAAAATCCCTCTCCCAAAAATTGGTTCTACATCACCTGGTTTGTCTTTGAATTTCTTCCCACATTATTTCTAAGTTCATGGCCAAATATTTAGGACCTAGATTTAATAGTAGGCATACAAATTTTGACACCAGTTGTGCAAGTGAAAAATTTTAGGTATGTGACATGTTTTGCCAGATTTAATGGTCCTGAGTTTTAATTTAGTCATTCTAGATAAAATGCCATTCATGAACTACATAAACCTTTACAAAAGTACTCATTTATTTATGACAAAAGCTTGTGGTAAGCAAGCTATTTTATAATTACTTTAAGATTATCGATGCATTGACACATATTACATTCTCACTGTATATAGAGGAAATTTAATCTATCCCATTTGCCAGCCTTACATTCACAATTTATAGATGACCTACTCTGGGTTCTTATTACTTCTTGAGCATAACAATTTATGTGAATGTGTGCTTTTGATGAGTCAAATTGACACCTTTTTATCCAGTCATTTTAAATTGCCACTTCTTTGCCATGCTTCTTTTGAAACCAGGCTCTTATTTTCCCCGACATAGAGATCGGTAAATTGTCCTTCAAAATGTGACCTGCAATATTACAGGTCAAAAATTTCCTTTTGTTTTTTTTAAAAGATGTTGGGGCTGTTTCTAAAACAGTCAGGAAGCTGCGTAGTTGGCTTTTTGAAGATCATTAGATTAGTCAATACCTATTACTTGGGTGGTCTTGTAGGGTTATAAGCCCCCTGAGTGTAAGGTAATTTGAAAATAAAAGTAGAGCGTTTGATTGTGTGGTGGAGTTACGCTCGTCTGTTGGATTCTGGAGCAGTGATGTGTGATAATAATTCCTCAAACATAGGAAGACCGATTTGTTGAGATCTTGAGGTGGAGGAGGCCACTCTGTTCATAATGCCCGCTGACTTCAATTGTTTAATTGACTCAGGTGGTGAGTAGTGTGCATACTGTGCTCAATACTTTTATACCATGATGCGCTTTCTTTTGAGAAAAAAATTCACATTACCATGTATTTAACTCTTCCTGTAGAGCAGCCTTTTTTGGTTTAGCATTTCAAAAGGTTTATTGCAGCTCTTTTTCTTCTTTCTGCAAATCAATTAAATTATTTTCAGGCTGCAGTAAATCAGTTTTTTTTCTTTGGTCTGGTAACATTCTCAAATTTAAAGTTAGATGCTTATTTAATCAACTGCACCTTTATTTCATTACCTGCTACCCAATGGTGTGTACCTATTCCTGAAAATTTCAATCCCTTTTTTGCATGATCTTAAATTCAATTATTTCTTTCACTTAAATCTTAAAAGCCTTACTGTGCAATTTTTTTGAAACAAGAAAAGATGTTTAGATGCCCAACTGTCATTCCAAAATGTATTTCGTAGTAATTCGTTTGTAAGGATTAAAGAGACATATAGAATCTTTTTGCCTTGGAATACAGAAGAGATCGAACTAACCCCAATTTATTTATTAATTAATTGGATTTGAATTCCAGTGTTTATGTTTATTTGCATTGTAACTTAGGATTGCTAAGATTTGCTGACTGCGTCATGACCTGCAAATCACTGGTGATGGTGATTGGTGATATTAGCCCAAGTGGTGAGGTTTAACTTATCCATTTCTTTCTTGGAAATCAGTTGCATGTTTATGTCTGTGATTATACATTAATATAATTTTCAACACTCAATGTTTGAAACAGTGTGTGTAATTGATAATAGAACTAGGAATGGAATTTCATTAAAATTTAGTTGTAATTGTGTTGCTGCCCGTATAGCAAGTTGTTTTTTATTTGCAAGGAACAGTTTATTTATCTGGATCTCTTCTGCTTATTCCTCTTTCCATATTTCTAAATAGCCGATGAACCACAAATAATGTACACTAATTTAATTTACTATTTTGGAGTTGGTTTTTGTCACTGTTTCTCCAATAGCCCTGACTTGGGCAGAGATTCTGTGTTGAAAAAATGAGCAAAAATGAATTTTCTGAAGAGCAGGGTCCCATGCAACCACCTTAAGAGAAGACTCCTGGACATAAGGTAGGAACATAATGTATACTATGGCTAAATCTATTATCCTTCCCCTCAGTCTCTAGGCAGTCTTTCCATTCACATTAATTTCATGTGACCATTGTTGGCTTAGTTTCCTTGGTGAGGTAGTTGAAAAGGTAAGACGCGAGAATTAAACTTTAATCCGTCTTCTTAATATTATGAAGTTTGGTTTCTTGGATTACAGATTGTTTCACAGTGGTTGTCTGTTCCCACGACTTCATCTTGCTTAGGCCAAGGTTCCAATTCTGAGAGCGCTAAATGTGAGTGCAGGCATTGCTTTGTATATGAATTGTGTACCCCGTTTTTTATGGAGTTTTCAAAAGATGCATGTGAATTCATTATTTTGCTGAGAAGCATATCAACATCATTTTCGTGGTGAAGTTATTTATTTGTGATTTTTCTTAATGCGAATGTATAATGAAATGAATCTGTTCTCATATTAATGGGTGTTCCTTGGTTATTACAGACTCAGATTGAAAATTAATCTTAGATGAATGAAATATTCTCTCCGAATTTTTATTGGCGAACAGTTTTTGGACAATTCAAATTTAAACCAGTCTGCCGGAGTGCTCTGAAGTTACCCTTTGTGGGTGACCGTAACTGAGGATGGACTTACCTGCCTCACCTATTTCTAACCCTTCTATTTGGTTCAGGATGAAGGCTTCATTTATATCATATTTTACATATATCTGTATTTGATCGTTGCCAGAATCTTTGTTCTTTAGGCACTATTCCCTTTTCTTTTATGTCTCTGCTGCTTATTCTTTTGGCCAAGTTCAAAAATCCATTTGCAACCCTATTAAACTAGCATTTTTTTTACATGTGACAGTGAAGGGCATCATTTTTTAGTCTGATCACTGATCAATATTGATTTTTTCTCTGGGTCTGGGATGACCAAATTAGTCCTGGGCAATAGAAGTTGTCCAGGATTAATGAAGAGTACTGATTAATAATTATTTTTACTTTTACTTAATGACTTTTGTTTATCCAGATCAAGTTCCAATAAGGGCTAAATCCGTGTCGTATGTTACAAATTCATTGATCCCTTACAGCTTTCAGTGATTGATATAATGTAGATGAAGATATTTTGTGCACCCTATTCAGAAGGCAGGTTTATAAAGGACAGTGTATGCCTCGTACATGTGTCAATTAGATAATGTAGTTAGTTCTCTGTAGGACAGTTTTGTGTAATATTGACCATTTTGGAAGCAAATTTTATTTATGATTTAGCTCTGGAATTAGTTGATTATTTAGTTTCTTGATCATTAATTCTCTTTAAATCCTTTGGCAATAATCAGTTTGTTCAGATGCTCACTTTTTGTATGATTTGCTTGAGTTTATGCATCATTTATCAAGGAAAGTGGAACGGATTGTTATTTATTTGTGAAGTCAGTTTTAAATCGTGTGGACTCTTGTTTGGGTGCATACACTGAAATCATGTGTATTTCTTGACTCTGTCAATGAAAGAACAGTGGTTGAGTTTAATTAATGTGTCATTGGTCATTACAATGTTTAAGTCTGATAGATTATGCTGTGAAAAACATTAAATGACAATTTAGTGGGAGCCTAGGATTTATGTTGTCAAGTGGGAAATGAATAGTGCGGTGAATCAGTTAGAATTACAGAGAACAGAAGTTTAATGAAAAGGAAAGAATATGATTTTTTAAGGTATTTATGTCCTGCAATGTTGTTGTTAATTACTTAGGATTTACAGTTAATTTTTCTGGCTCCTTAACATGATAGGTTTTTGAGGAGAGAAATGATGCATTGTTCAAAGAAATTAGGAGTATTTGGTTCTTGGTGATGATGGAACTTGGCAGAACCAACCAGTGAAAATAAATTAGGTTTTTTGTTAATTCTAGAAGTAGAGCAGACAATTTTATGAACTGCTAATGGGAGTTTGTGGTGCTATAATTGCAGTCAGTTGATTTCTGACCATTCTTCAAGGATCAATAATGAGAATGACACATGCTATTTTCTTCACTCCAAATCTGACATTTCTAAACCGACCAACTTTTTAAAGACTTTTCATACTTAATATTTCTGAACTTGTGCTTGAATGATGCTTAGATTCATACTTCATTTTAATTGTAGTGTTGCTTTGGAAGTAAATATAAAAATCCTTTTCTTATGAATCTGAAACATTCACTAAGGTTCAGTTAAGTCTAACTGGCATTTTACTTCCATTTGTGGTTAACCAAGTATTTGTTTTTGTTAGAACATTTCATTAGCCTCATATTTAAGACATAACTCATCAGTTATACAGAACTACATCTTGCATGGGACATATCTCCTTGGAAGATATTTATTTGATCGATCCCTTAGTGTTCTTTAAATAGGCTCACCTTAAATTTTCACCTGTAATTATTATCAAGCTATTTATCTGTCAATTAGCTCATTACATAAGTTATCATCATGGATTGTTAATTCTGTTTTCATATCCTAAATTATTCAGTACACCTACTTCATGTAATTAGAGCATAACAGTACTTCTCATTTCATTCATTGCTGTCTGTTACTTGATTGTATTTCCTGTCTTTCTCTGTATCCTTAAGCATGGAAGTATTGTTATCAAGTCTTTAAAATATAGGGGGAGAAATAGGACAGGGAGAAGGACTATGATGTGTGCAACTTATATTTGGACTTATTTTAGACCACATATGTAATATCTAATAGCATCACCAGAAATCATCTGTAATTGGAGGTGTCTGGTTATCTTAGGGTCCAATTTGTAGGATTATATGTAAAAAAAAATAGGCTGGTCCAAACATTTTTTGTGACAACCTCACCCATAATTTCAATTACCCATAACAAGATGGACACTGTCCTCTGAGAAGAATTATGCTTGTGCCACAATTGTTTGAAAATCATCACTTTGAAGACATTACCCCAAGGTCACCATCGTGGTCTGTGTCGGGGAGACATCACATCTGCTGTTAGATCTCCGAAACTGGATGGATCCCACCTCAGGCGAGTGCATTGGTCCTGAGGACCAGTCTAGTTGTGGGGTGTGTGGGGGATGTGTCCCTTGTCCTTTGTTGATTCATGAGCCAACATAACTGCCTCTCAGCACGCTTTTCCTTTCTCCCGCCACCAACCAGAAACAGGAGGAGGAGAAGGAAGCAGAGAGGAGGCGGCGTGAGATGAAGGAGCGGGAGCGGAAGGAGCGCGATGGGGTGCCCATCTCAACCCCGTCGACCCCACCCGATGACGCGGTGACCGTGGCCTCAATGGGATCCGTGTCGAGCCTGCGTCAGAGTGAAAGTTCCTCACGAGCACGGCAGCTTTCACCGGTGCGGTCGATCTCAAGGTCGAGATCTCGGGAACGTTTGCCCTCACAGCCACCTCGAAGTCCTTCGCCCCCCGATCGCCATGGCACTCCATCGTCAACGGCACAATCATCCACGTCTAGCAGGATGCGGTCGAAAGCGAGGGAGAGAGACAGGGGTCGCCGGTCACATTCGAGGTGAGCAGGATCAGCTAAGCATAGTTAGTTCAATACTCAAGTATCAAGCTTGTGTATTGAAACTATGGGGGAAAGACATTGGAAAAAACACAAGTAAAAAAATCCCACGAAACTCATTATAATGCTTTCTGATGCATTGTCAGCCATGTAGATGTCTACTGAGTCCCTTTATGTGACTGCCAGCATTGTTGCGATGAAGCAGTTACACTATTATCTTGATTATTATCGAAAAATGTAGCTCATCTTTTTTAATTGTGCGATCATTGTCTTTTTTTATTTTTTCAAGGTCTCGTGATAGAGATGATGGACCTACAAAGAAGTCGGAGAAAGATTTAATGAGGGAACGAGAAGAGGAGGAGGAACTGAAAGAGAAGAAAAAAATGGACAGAAGAGCAAGGGAGAAGGAGGCAGCTTACCAGGTGATATTAATTGTTCCAGGCCCCTCATTATTACATGCTGTGGAAAATGAAATCACGTGAAAAAACCACATAAAATACTTCAATGACTACTGGTTTTGATGCATAGTGTCATTTTCAGGTCTGTAGTACACAAAACCAAGTGATTTTATTTTTCATTATGAGTCGCTACAACCAAGTAATGCCTAAAAGTGTCATTAATTACATGCTGTGGTTAACTATGATTGCTTCAGGATGTTTAACACTTAGACTCTCAAGGTGCTCGGATTTGTAGATTGCCTGAAAAAGCTCAAGGTGGCAATATATCGGCTCATGCAAAAAGTTCGTTGGTTTAAACTTTTATTTTATAAAAAATTAATTTTGCTTAATTTTGCATTATTTTTTTATTCAAACAGCATTTTGTTGTGAGCATCTGAAAAAATATTTAAATAGTGGAAATTTTCGAAAATTAGATGCAAGCTTTCTGAGAGTGAAAAACAAAAATTCCATGGGAGCAAATGGGTTAAATACATGTCATTGCAGCATTGGATGCTTTGGCTTTATGACTATATTGTTATCCTTGGTGATTAGAGTAGCGTTAAACCTGTCTTGTTGAAGTTTGTTTCATTTGTTAGCCTGAAATTGTGAGGATGAAGTGAAAAATTTTTCTGGTAATTTTGTGGGAATCAGCTTGTTTGCTTGTTAAAATTTAATATGCACTATGTGACTTTGTGTTAATCTGTTTTATCTACTTAGAAAAGCTCTGGCATCATCACTAGAATTGGCTTTGATTGTCATGGTAACTTTGAAAACTTTTATTGAACGTCACAGACCTTTATAAGTGATATCACGAGGATTAGGGTAACCATATTACAGTTCTGTGCTTGATTTTCACGTATTATTCAGTCCTAGCTTGTATTTCTTTAAATTTACAATTGGGTCTTTCCATGTCAACTCAATGAAGACCGGTACATCTAATGTTTCAAATGAATGTGAAACCACTCTTATACGCGTTTGAGGGGGGAGGGGGAAAGGAAAAATGTGTAACTCGTGGGAAAATGTAAATTGAGGAAAATCTTAATTTGTACGAAATGGAAGCAAAATTATAACCAAATGATTCATAATTTCATTTTATTTGAATGAATTATACCTAAATCTAGTGATTGCAGCTGGCTAGTGCAATTGGCCGGTAAAAATGCTAATTTAATGTTCCGTACTTTCAAGTTAACTGGGTGTACTGGGCACACCCTTTCAAGTTAACATGGTGTGCAGGGCACAAATCCATTAACGACATTTTGTTGTTAATGGACTAATAATAACATGTTGTTAACAATGACAAATAGGTTGTAGGCCAGGCCCTAATGTTACTAAACAATGTGTATTTCTGGATTTTCCTCATACAAAGGGCTTCAGTCTCTCACTGCCATCTGCATTAGCTCCTAATAAAACATATGAGTTTTTCTGTGTTTGCCCCCACAGAAGGATTCCCTTTGAAGTTTATGGTCCTTTTTCTATTCTTTTGCTGGATTTTACTGTTGTGTGTTCAGCATTCAAATCGGTGTATCAAGTTCTTTAGCCAGGGACACATGAATGACCGTATAAGAGTCTAGTCTTTTCAAAAATTTATCTTTTCTTCCAATAATGATTTTTTCACATACTTGCTTGCCCTTTTGAAATAGGTATCCACACTATTGCCATAATTAATTCTACATGCAGTAAAACCCCTAAATTACACTTTTCCAGGGACCCTAGAAAAAAAGTGTAAATTGCAGGAAAATGCAAATTGTGGGAAAAGTAGGATTTTCACTTCTACATCCATGTTCTTTCACTGGAGTAAGGGTAAAGTTAAGAAACACTGAAAAAGAGCAGTGTCAGAATTTATTCCTTGAACTAGCACTTCTCATTTATTTATATTTGATGAAAAAATACATTAAACACGGTAATTTTTTTGTAAATTTATTCATGAATTCCACATTCATGAATAGAGATTCGTGAACTGTTTGGCCCCATGTCACACGAGCATAAAAAATATTCATTAATTGGGCGCTGATCGGCTGAAGGCCGATAAGAGAACTATGAGACTAGGCCTGGGCGATATTGGTAATTCATTATTGTGGTACGATAATTTTGGAATATTGGCGATAACGATAACTCATATCATGACGATAAATATCGTCTTATCGTGCCTCAAACGATAACTCATATCATGAAAATAATTATCAACTTATCGCACCTCAATAAAATATCGTGATATATCACGCAATAATAAATCACAGTATCGCATCCTGATTAAATATCACGGTATCACGCCCCGATAAAAAACACGATAAATATCACGATAAAATATAATGAATTTTCGCTCGATAAAATAATCGCGCTCGATAAAATATCACGATATTGCACTCGATAAAATAATCTCTTTCGATAAAATATCACGATAAATATCAGGATAAAATATCCCGATAAAATATCACGATATCCTGTCCCGATAAAATATCACGATAAATTATCATGATTTACTCTCGATAAAATAATCGCACCCGATAAAATATCACGATAAATTTCAAAATAAAATATTGTGATATTGCGCTCGATAAAGCAATCTCGCCCGATAAAATAAATATAAATATAAATAAAAATAATGATAAATATCATGGAATTGCACTCGATAATATCACGTAATCGCGCCCGACTAAAATAAATATAAATATAAATAAAAATAATGATAAATATCATGGAATTGCACTCGATAATATCACGTAATCGCGCCCGACTAATTATCATGATGTCGTGCCGGAAAATCGTGTCATAAAAGCTGATCAGTGACAGAGTTTCATTAAGAATATACAGAGTTTTCTTATTTACAGAAATTTACCGAATATTGGCTTGCACATGCGCAGTGGAACTCTGAATGTATACATGAGTTATTCATGAATAAATTTACGAAAAAATTTACTGTGTGACACCGGCTTTAGACAATTAGAAAATTCAGAAAGGATGAAGATGGCAGGGCTATTTACATTATTTTTGTTATTATAGTAACCATTGAAACTATCTAATGAATGTAGCATGATTATTTTTAAAAATTTGATATTTTCAACTGCTTGGACTTCCTCTGCATATTAATAATGTTATGCACTTTATTTTCAATTTTCGGCAGTTCCTCACAGGAATCACTATAGATATACCTACCAAGTAATTTCGTAAGAGTCTGAACAGCGCACACAGTGTCTTGCCTATCATAGTTATAACTCAGGGATCGAGTCAGTGCAAATGATCTCTGTTGTCTACCACGGGTTCTTTCATTTTTCATAATATCTGGTTAAGAATCCATTTTCATTCTTCATAGTTTCTACTTAAGTAAAAAATTAATACTCCCCCGCGGGTTCAATTTCAGTCGAGCACCCATAATCCGGTCATCCAGGAGCACGCTATAGTCCGGAGGTGTTGTGAAAACCACCTCATACATATTCCAAGAAATAAAAAAATGAGAATCATAAACGTTGTTTTAAGAGATTTTGACTCTGCACTTGATTAAAATATTTCCTTTAATTGCTGGAATATAATGTAACTTATAAGTATTTCGTGGTAATTTCATTAAAAAATAATTGTACACAATATAAACGAATTATACGATTAACTTACACACATTGCAGTTTGAAGTCCTCCCTGTTGGCTGAGAAACCGCTACTTTTAGTCTTGTGACTTGCCGTGGCTACGCTACTTCATGGCGCGCGCATTTAGCCATGCTTAAATATAATGCTTTATTGCTTATTCTCTGGCTGTGAGGTGCAAGAAACTTCATTAAAATTCTTTGCAACGTACGCACAGATATTATGACCATGTCCGATCTGAGCAGGCAGAGTGATGCCAGTGGCGTGAAGCGACGGCACAAAACTATCGGTTGCTGAAAAAGTAGAAGTTTATCTTCACCAGCCTCCTGAATACGCAATGTAGAGAAAAGCAGACTAAACTGCTCCATTGAAATAAACCTTAATTTCTTAACTCCCGACGCGACGATAGCATAAAAAACGATGAAACAACTGATCGTCAATCACATCAATTAATTGGCTGCGTCAAGGAGTGTTGTGTTGAAAATGTTTCGTAGTTTTAATTTTTATTTCGGTATGCTTAAATTTTCCTCATTATATTAACAAACATTTTTTCTAAAAATGATTATTTGTGTATTAAAGCTTTTGGGGTCTCCAAACAGGCAAAAGGTTCCATGTTTTCCTGCGTTTCGATGTCTGACACGGCCCTCGTCATCAGGGGCGTCAACAGATTCGCCAGAAAAGAAAAATATCTTTCACGATTTACGAAGTTAAAACCATATATTTATTATGCATATACTAAACAGTAAAAGAATGATATTATATAAGTGCTGCTAACTGGATTGAAAATGCCTTGCATAAAAAATACTACGCTTCATTTCATAGCTTGAATCATATCTGACAGATTGCGAGTTGATGTAGTTCAAATTTCTGTTACTAGTGACGCTGTACAGTAAGTCCTCGACTTACGCGGTTAATTCGTCCCAAAAATTTCCGCATAAGTCGAAATCCGCGTAAGTCGAAACACAACAACTTTCATATCCATTTTTGAACCATTAGCGGTGCCACTTTTGCTGCGATTGACGGCGAAGGCGACATTTACAGAAAACGGCATCTTTTGAGAGGCCGTTAAGTTAACATGATACGAAAATTCTGAGAGTAACACAAATCCAATATTTATCTCACCGGATATTTAAATCTAAAATAAGTATTGTTACACAAAATGTTAAAAAACTGAAAATTTGTTAAAATTATCATACTCATGTAAATGCCTTTTCATAATTGGTAAAATATCTTAATAAATACGTATATGCTCTTTGATTCGACTTTTACCATGTACAATTGTTCTAACTGTTGACTCATTCGTCCCATAAGCTTGAGCAATTTCAAAAAACATATCACCTTTGTTATGTCTCTTAATAATTTCCAGTTTTGTTTCCAAACTTATATCCTTACTTTTCTTTTTGCCACTCGTATAAATCTCACCACTCTTTCGTTTCTTAGCCATTATGAGGGTTTACATCCATAATAAACACAGAAGACGATTTTAATGATTTTACGAGAAAACTTTCTCGAACTTGATAAATAACGATCAAGTCACAACGGAAACACAAGTTTGTCTATCTGCTGCTCGAACGTGTTTTTTTTTGCTGTGATGGACAACAGGCGTCACCTATGGAGTAGAAAATTAACCTCGCGTCGTCTTACGCGGGAAGGCCAAACTAAGCCGAAAAAAAGACGTCGATGCCGTGAAAGAAAGGAGACAGGCTCACGTTTTCTCCGCGTTTCTTTCGCCGTGACAGATATGCGGCGACAGCTAGTAAAAGGTCAAACACATAGGTTCTTATGGAGCCAAAGGCCATGGACATGCTTGCGTTTCCTCCGAGTTTCTGTTGCCGTGACATAAACTCCGGGTGGGGGTCTGCAACTTTGTCGCGGAGGAGGTGACGCCTAACTGCGAGGGTTCTGAACGCTGTCTCGTCGGAGTAATGAGTTCGGAAAGTGATGATCTACTAATCGCGCTCACTGTTTCTTGGTATTGAAGAAAAAGAAACGTCGTTCATCAGTGTTTTGTCGTGACGCGCCTAAAACGCGACATGCAGCGTTTTAAAATTCGCCACTAGTCGCTGGTCGCAATGTCCTATGCGTTTCACTTTCGGCGCACTATCGCCGCGTATTTGTCGTGGCGAAAGCGCTGCATGTCGTGTTTATGGCGCGACACGATAAATAATCGATGTACACTCCCCATACCGAGGACTGGCGAATGTGCCGCTGCTTATCGCGCCGTGGTAGTAGAGTGGGCGTTCCGAACGGCAGTAGTTTGGCATCAGTTCTTGCGCGCTTGGCAATGAGTCGCGGGTCGTCACCCGGTGTATCTGTCGCGGCAACAGAAAAAATGAGAAAGCTCAAGCATGTCACCAGCCTTACTGAACATCCGCATAACTCCGGATCCGCGTTACTCGGATCCGCGTAAGTCGAGGACTTACTGTATACTATTCCCGCCACATTCAAATTCTTCCTTAAAACAGGTCCTATTCCATCTCTTCCGTATTTTTTCCACATATATGTAGAAGACTAAGTCAAAAAGTGTTTTACAAAGGATGATATGCATGAGTAATGGACTTAAGAAGTGAATTTTATTTTTTGAAAGAGCGCGTTGTGGTGCAAATTGTGGGAAAAATGAATAGTCTAAATTCGGGGTTCTGCATACGTTGGAAACATAGGAAATTGAATGGGACTTTGCAAAAGTTGTGTAAATTGCAGGAAAACGTAATTTCCGATTACGCAAATACGAGGTTTCACTGTATAGTAAGGAAAAAGTTGAATTTTTTGGGAATGGGATATGAACGGAAAAACTGCGTGAGTTACTAGAAATGAAAAAGAATGATCACTGTAAAGTAAGAGCATGGGAGTTAACACCAATTTTAACCAATTCTAACCTTTTCACCATTATGCCAATAAAGTAGTTGTGGAAGTTGGCCAAATAATATCTAATTCAAAGTCTTTATGGCATCCACTAAATGTTAAATGGACATGTACCATTCTACCAAATTGTTCCATTCAAAAATAATTTGGATCACAAACATCACAATATTTGGCATATAAGGGAATGGGATTAGAAAATGCAGGTTTTACGGGAAAATCCCCCTAGTATTTTGAAGCCTAGATTTTTTCAGTTCACGTACGATTCTCCGCTATCTCATTCAATTACCTGTGTGGGAAATGGTTTGAAAAAGCACATCACAATTCTTGTATGAAACTACTCTGAAGTGAATGATTTCACACATCCCAGGTCTAAAACTTTGCCAAAATGGATTATTTCATACTTCCTGGTTTGAAACTAAATGAATTGCTCTGCTTTACATCACACCCCCAATTTTTAATGGGCTTACTTGTATAATTTTTAAAGTATTTATCTCGTAATTTTTTTGCTTTAAATTTGCCTTTTCATATCAGGAGAGATTACGGAACTGGGAAGGACGAGAGAGGCGCAAGGCTAAGGAGCAGGAGAAGGAAAGGGAGAGGGAGAGGTTACGACAGGAGGAGCAGTCAAGGGAAGCCAAAAGGTTGAAAGAGTTCCTGGAAGATTATGATGATGAAAGAGATGACCCGAAGTTCTACAAGTAAGTGGTTTTTCTTATCTCTGGCATATTGTCTGAGCTGGAACATTCATAATGTGTATTTGAAAGCATGTAGCTGTCGTGTTGGAAGTTTATTCTTTGACATTGTCTTTATATTTTGTGTAATCAGTGAATGTTTGTGTTAAACATATTTTTATATAGGTGTCTGAACATTCCTATCTTCATTTCTGGTCTTCTTCTAGACATTTCTTGAAACTACGTAAAGTTGATTAAACCATTTTGCATTGTACAATTTGAACTTTCTATGTACAATGCATTAATTTGGGGATGCTATTATAGATAATCACATTTGTCAGTTTGCTCATTATATAACTTATGCATTATTTGTATGAGACTATAGTAAGAAATTCACTGCTTTAATTTTGATGGAATGGTAACATTTTATGGGGAATTGATAGTTATTTTTTCCTGATATTTGTTTTAATCATTCATTCCTTAAGTCAGCTGTTCCTTATGCAATCTGCTATTGTTTCAGGGGACGTGAACTGCAGAGGCGGCTTGCTGAACGTGAGAAGGAAAGTGAGCTGGATAGTCGGGATAGGCAAAGGGAAAGGGAAGAATTAGAGGAATTGAAAGCAAGAATATTTGCTGAAGGACATTCGGATCCTGGGGCTGAGTTTGAAAGACTACGGAGGCGACGTGAAGAACAATATAGGCCCACGATACTGGTCCGAGTTGATCCTCCTGGTCGACCCCAGCAAGCCCCACCTCTTCCACCCACACATCGAAGTTCGAGACCTCAGCCTCCACCCCCTCGGCCTGAGCCCCCACCTGTTATCATCCAGCCACGTCCACCTCAAACTCCGTAAGTTGGGTTTTATTTCCGATGTTAAATTCAGAAAATTCAGCGGTAGTTCTCGAGATATCTTGTTAGTTTTGAAGTACTTATGACTTGCTTTAAATCCAACCTAGCTTCAAAAACTTAGCTTTGCTTTGCATCTAACTGATAGCAATTATTTTAAGAAGGTGCTATTAATTGCTCAACTTTTTTGTACATATTAATAGAAAATATGTTTGCCATCACCATGTCAGTGTACAATTTTCAGCCAAATGTTATTTTTTAAGTATGCTTAAGATACCTAATTTTTCTGCAGTTTTTACCATCGGTATTTTGGCTGCTGCTTTGAAATGCTAGAGACATACATGATTGCTGATAATATTAAGAATGTATACGAAAGGTCTAAGGCATGACTTATCAGAAATGTATCACCTTCCTCTTGGTGACAAATCTATGACAATTTCACTCCTACATATTGTATAAAATGCAAACTAGTAACCTGGGTTTCAGCATATATGTACCATTCTGAAGGTCACTGAACCTTCAGAATGGCATGTAGGTGCTGAAATCTAGGTTGGTTTGTATCACAAAATAATATGCTAAGTACAGTAAGTCTTCGACTTACGAACATGCGACTTTCAAAGAACCAACATACGTATCCAATCAAAAAATTCAAGCGTGTGAAGGAGTTTCAAATTTGGCACCACCAGAAAGGTTTTTTGGCCGTTGCAGCTGGCGGTGCGGCGTGCAGCAGCTCGCACTACTCGCTTGGTACTACCCCTCTTTGCCGTGACGAATTTCAACAATATTATCTCAATATTTAAATTTGCAATGTTCATTGTTTACTTTCGTCATAAATTTTTACGGATGATTCGGAAGTAAGACGAAAGATGCCCAGCAAGTAGTGATATATTTGGAGATATTGCTACTCTTGACATTTCAATGGAAATCGACTTCCATGTGTCATACTGCCTTTGTATCAAATAGAGGCATTATTCCATTCACTCATTCATTTTTTTTACAAATGATTATTAACGGCAACACGAGGCTCGATTCAGCTTATCGTGATGAATGGTAAAATATCCTTTTCAGGGTCTCTGGAAATTGCCTTACAGGCAGTGCTGCCATCCAGCTATCCCTCTCAATCACACAGCCGGAAACAATAAAGCTGTCAGATTTTAGGGTGATACCTCAGTCGGACCTGAACAATTGATGTGTCTAAACCAGTTTTTCTCAGAAGACCACTCAAGAAAAAAGTTCTTTGTTCCTTATTCCTGGGCGCGACAACATTCATCTGCACGGGACTCATTCAGCGAGAAAGAGAAGGGGGTAACCAGAGAGGATCACTCCTTCACCTTATCTGTAATTTTCTACCTTCGCCAGTTTTGCTTTTATCCAGGTAGCTTCCACTAGTGGGGGAGGGGGTGGGCCTCCTTTGAGGGGCCTCTGCAGCCAACACTAGATTGATACGGCCGATGCTCGAACGACACGAGGGGATCTGTTACCGTGTTTGTCTGAATATAGCCCCCGTGCGAATATAAGCCCCCCCCCCTAACTTTCAAGCCTCACTTTTGGAAAAAATTAACATCTACTATTAACATATTCCTTTGCAAGTAAAATACACTTTTTAGGTTAAAAATAGAATAATTACTTCCCTGAATTAGGTACTTAGTAGTTTAACTTGAATTTTTAAAAATATCTAGGCAAGAGAATGAAATACTTAACCAATGTAAACTTTTACAATCTTTTTATGATTCTGAAACTTCATTACACACTTTTGGCGTCTATTCTTTTCTGAGAAACACATTAGCATCTTCCTTCGAAATACAACTTCAGACTAATAAATATAATAAAATGCACATTTTTCTATCTTCTATTTTATGTCTCTGATTCATCATCTTCTGATTCGCTATCATCTGACACATCACTTTCTTCTTGACCACAAGGAGACCAGTCTTGATCATCATCATCATCAGAGTCCATCCAAACAATATCATCCTCTGTTCCATCAAGTTCATTAGATATACAACATTTTTTAAAACTCTTAATCACCATTTTTTCAGGAATGCTATTCCAGCAGTTTAGCACCCATTGAGTGATGAGGGCTGGAGAAGGTTCCTTTATTTTTCCTGATGGAGTATATTCCTTTTCCTCTTGCAGCATCCACTCAGCATAAGTTGCCTTCAACCTGTCCTTAAAGGGTTTGTTTATCAACACATCGAGTGGCTGAAGCAGGCTTGCCATTCCAGGGATTACAACCATGTCTGAATTTCCTGCCCTGATATCCTTTTTTACATCCTCGGTAAGATGTCCCTTAAAGGAATCTAGCACAAGCATAGATGGCATGTTGAGGAGAGCTCCTGGTCTTCTCTGCCAAACCACTTTCACCCAGTCTCTCACTAACTCTTCGGTCATCCACCCTTTCTCTTGAACTCGTACATGAATCCCAGGAGGAAACTTATCTTTTGGCTGAGTCTTTCTCTATCGTTGTTTTAATAGATACTGCTTTGGAACCCCTCTCTTCCACAGTAGTAGAACTGGGCATGTTAAAATATATTGGTGTCTGGTCAGCGTTACCCATTTGCCCCAACATGTATCGTTGCCTCTGTCGTAGGTGAATGATGAAATGCTGGTAACTTAGCATCTTCTCTTCGTAGGATTGTGGTAGATGCTGGGCAACTGTTGTTCGTCTTCGCAAGGAAAACCCATTCCTCTTCATCATCCTCCGTAACCACCCAGAACTCGCTTGGAAATCTGCCCTCGGTATCGCCATTTCACTCACAATCTTTCTAGCTTCTGTACAGATCATATGGCGTGTCACAGCGAAACCATTCCTTCTATTTTCGCGTACAAATCTGACAACGCTCTCCTCCAATTCCTTGTGTCTACTTGTAGTTGGACCACGAAATGCACAGTGAGATGCACAGGTTTTGAGAAGTAGAGGAAGCTGTGTTCGCCAAAGTCTGACACTTTTTCTGTCCACTCCGTATTTTTCAGCCGCTGAATGGTTTCCATTGTCTCCGGCATATTTAACTTCAGGAATTTTAAAATTTGAATCGTGGCTCCTACGCTGGTGGGTCTTTAATTGCCGTATCGTAGACCCCCTTCTCTCTACTGGATTCATATTTATTACTTATATGGAGCAGATAACGATTTCGAAGTAAATGCGGTAAACGCCTCCGAAACAGAAGCATAATGGTACCCGATCCTAATTTTGTTGCCTCAAACACGTCAACAATCAACAAAAATGTTAATGAATTCTCTTTGTTGGTTTGTACATTGAGTCCGGTTTCCATTGTTTTCTATGATGTTTCTATGATTCCATTCAACAAATGTTTTATATTTTCCGTGATATTTTCATTTGGACGATGACGATGCATCTCACACTAGTTTTGGCGCCCATGCTATTTGTTCAGTGGTTATAACCTGCAATGTATTCATTATTTCTTCAAGTTCATCATCATGTATTTTATCCGTATTTAACGTTAATCACGTTTACTGGGTCGCCAGTTGATATGCGTTATGTGCGTCAGCCGCCATCTCTATCGCCTTCAGGGGGCCTATTCTCTAACTCAAAGCATCGGACCTTTCTGGCGAAAAGATGCTTCAATAAGCTACTTGCTCCCATCGGTATTCTCTATCATGGAAGCTACCGGAGAAAGAGCAAGCAGAAGCTACCGGTAGCTTATTAGGCTCCTACCCGTATTCTGTAAATGTCACGAAGCTACTTCTGTAGCCTCAATAAGCTCCCACGGTAGCCTTACGAAGCACGGCCTCGGAGTACCCTGCTTATATATTGGTTATTTTATAACGCTTATCTATCTATAATAATCCAACGCATGGGTATGTTTCTTACATTTATTAAATGCGCATGCCTTGCACTTTCACTGGGTTACTTAGTCATTTTTGCCATTTGCGGGATTTTTCATAAAAAAGATATGAACTGGAGTGACGGAAAGCCATATTTACCTTCGGTAAGTAATGTGATTCCAGCCCATAATAGGATACTTAGTGGGCCGTGGTAACGTGTATCACCTTTGCATTTCTTTTGAAAGCTTCATCTTCGTATATTATTTAAATTATTTGAAGCAACGAGTAATTGACGAAAGCAAATAGCACAAATCATATTGAATCATATCATCGACATGAACCCTAATTCCCGAATATATTTACGAACAATCTTATTTCAATTGATCAAAACAGCCAAGATGGACGTCGTGCGTTCGTATTCACGAGATTATGTGAGCAAAAATAAAAGATTTTAGAATTTTGCTCGCATGGTTTTATAATGCGTGAAATTTTTCACTAAATACGATTCACGAACATCTTCACCGTCTAAAACGGCCTTAAAACAGGTTTCACCAGTTTTATCCACAGAAAAACATTGAGGCGAGCTTTCCCGTTGGTTCTAAGAATGACGTCACCAGAAATGAAGTTTCCGTGGGTTTGGTTTAAAAATATTCTCATACCTGCCTTTCACCAAACCTCTCTCCACTTCCTATTACGTTCTTGAGTAAGCTCCTGTGAGTTAGAGAATACGGTTGGAAGCCAATACTGGTAGCTTATTCGAAGCTACCGCATCCGTAGCTTCGAGATAGAGAATAACCCCCCAGATGTCTTAAATGGCGGGATTTGAAAGTGTAAATACCGGGAAGGGAATACATTGGAAGGATACAAATTTTTTTCAAATTTTGGAATTTGTAAATTGCAGGAAAACGCAAATTCCGGGAATGTAAAAGCGTGGTTTCACTGTACGTGTTAATTCCCAATTACCTTATCATTTTTTGGATGCCTATAGATAAAGAAACTTCGTAGTGCCCCAAAATAGCCCCCCCTCAGTTTTTTTGGCCGATATTTTGTCAAAAAAGGAGGGCTTATATTCGGACAAATACAGTATTTCGGTCAGTTCAAATTGTAATCTTACTCCAGTGGTAGCTGTGAGGTTGATTTCGCACTCCTTCATGATTTTTCCACAACCTGACATTATGTTGCGTAGCACCTGAGAGGGGTTTGAAATGCATCATCACATCAATGGGACTAATAACGCAGTGCATCGGCACGTGCGAAGAGAGAATCGGAACTCTAATCTGTTTTTACTTCCTTTTATAGGAAGCATCATTCACTTACGGGGAGTGGATACCATGCCAGAAAATCCATTTTCATACTGTTGACTTTTACTTAGCCATTGTGGCATATTAATAGATGAAGACATTGTTTTCACCGTTTGGCACAGGAAGGATGTTGCTAGAACTTATTTCATTGCACGTTTACTTGATATGAACTACATTGGATAAAAAATTAGTAAACTTTCCTAAAATCGATCATTTTGCAGAAATGTTTCTCGGCTATGAGAAGTAATATGAAAATGAGCTTTGATGTAAGTTCTAGCTGCATCCTTTATCTGTCGATGCGGATACTTCTCAAGTACGTAAGTTTAATAGAATTATTGTAGTCGTGGTCATGTAGAGCAAAGAGGATGTCCAGCGCTTTTTTCCACAGGCCTTCTCGGCAAGCGCTGGCACTTTCGGTAGTCCAGCAAACGGCTATGCTTCCTTGGCCTGCCTCTCGCTCTCCCCTCAACCACCTGTCTCTCTCTTTCCCCTCCCTCGCCTCGGTGCTTATAGTTAAGGGGTCAGAGTGAAGTGATATTTTTTATTGAGTCACCACATTTCATCAAAAGTATCACATTTTACGCATCGCTTTCCAATGCCCTAACTTCTCAGGTTGCTTCCACTAGTTGGGGGGGGGGGGGGGGGGGGAATGTTGCCCGCTGGAATCCTTTATCAGTTATAACAACGAACCATAAGTACCACAGTTCACTCATAGCTTTCCCATGCGGTAACTTCTCAGGTGGCTTCCACTAGTTTGGGGTGGGGGGCATACCTTTCGTCCCTTTGGCACCTCAGCAGCCAACTTCCATGGTTTTAACTAATTCCAACATTGGCCGCAACATAGGATGACTGTTATTTAAGGCGATTTGAAAGGGATCCACTCCCCTTAAGTTTGCATTTTAATATTTCGGATCCACCGATTTTTTTCGAATGAATTAGGATCCGATTTCAGTATCCGGTGAAACGTAATACCCGCAGATCTTTAGATCCGATCCAACCATCCCTAAATAGCATATTTCCCGGTGAATCAGTTTCTTGGTAACCTTCATTTTTCAGTAACCTATTTCCTTAAATTCTTCAAATTAGGTATAGCAAAAGCAGCAATTGCGAAGATAAGAATTTGGATTACTCCAAATCGACCGGATTGGAATATTAGAAAAACTACTCGCAGCAGGACTCGAACCTGGGACCTTCCTCGTTGGTGTAAATTTTAAATTCTCTCGATTCCGAATTAAGATACCTTAACGTCGGCATCAGCACCGCCGACTTGTCTAGTCCGCTTGAATATATCTTGGTTGTACGATATGCGAGGAAACAGTGAGTTAGCCATCAATATTAGTGACGAGTGCATTTTCTATTATTTGCAAAGATGAAAAAAATTAAATATTACTTAAAAACAACAGTTTTAAAGATTTCAATACATATTACTGAAAATGTAAAAGTTAGAAAACAAGAAAAAACATTCCAGTTCCGAGACTCGAACCTTGGACCAATGCCTATCAAGACACTGTGACAAGCCTACGCTTTACCTCTAGTCTAACGGGTTATTGGTTTTTGAAGATAGATTTACAGAATATATTGCGCGCAGCAGAATTCTGTAGTTTTTCTAATACATTTTTCTCTCGAACCAGGGCGAATGGAGCCAGAACCCATCAACCGTATTCCTATCTAATAGTCTACTATCACATAAAAAAGGTCTCATCTTGGTTCTTAACATCATTTTGGCGAAGTCTCCTTGTAAGAGGGAGACAAGTTCGGATGTTTTATTTTTTACAACATCAAACTCATTGGTATTGACAAGTGCAAGTGAAAAAAATCATCCGACAGTAATATTAACAAAATTTCCTCCTTAGCAGTTAATCTCATAAAGAAAATGTAAGGGACAAATTATTTTTACCTTTTTGAGAGAATTTTTATTTCATACACCCTTAATGTCTGTGTAAGAGTGTCCTTGTTTGTACTTACAAAAATGCAATTTGTGTTCATATCTTAAGGCATAAATATTTATGTATTTCATTTTTTTACTCTGATTATTTTTTTTTGTTTTAGGCCTTTTTCGCTTATGGTGAAAACAATTTTCATTTGTGCTAACTCTGGAAATCCCGGCCATTGGTAGACATAACAAACCCAACAAAGTCAAAGTAGCCCTTGAGTAAATACGAGGGTTGTTTTTTTAAGTAAGGGCCGTTTTTTTTTTTTTTAAAGATAAAAATATTTTTGTAAAAAAACTTTTATTTTCGGATTGTACATACTTTTACCTATTTTTCTACATAGTTGCCTTGTTTATTTAAACACTTGTCATACCTTACAACTAAGTTTTGAAAACCCTCTTCAAAGAATTAGGCCACCTGCTCTGACAGCCAAGAGTTCACGGCCGATTTCACTTCATCGTCGTCATTGAAGCGCTGCCTGTCAAGATGGTGTTTGAGGTACCGGAAAAGGTGGAAATCGCTAGGAGCAAGGTTGGGGCTGTATGGTGCATGGTCCAAAACTTCCCAGCCAAAAGACTGAATCAAGTCCCGAGTCCTTTGAGAGGTGTGAGGCCTAGCATAACGCGTGGAGGAGCAAAACTACTTTTGACAGCATGCTGCGTCTTTTGTTTTGAATTGCTCTTCAGAGCTTCTTTAGAGTTGCGCAGTAGGCATTTGATTGTCGTTCCTCGTGGCATAAAGTCCACTGGCAAAACACCACACTGGTCCCAGAACACAGTTGCCATAATCTTGCGCTTTGACAACGTTTGTTTGGCTTTGACCTTGACGGGTGAGGTTGTGTGTTGCCATTCCATCGATTGCTGCTTGGATTCGGGGGTGATATGGGATACCCATGTCTCATCTCCAGTAACGATTTGACTCAACATGTCATCCCCTTCTTACTTGTAATGACTCAAAAAGTCCAATGAACTGTCAAATCTCTTCCCTTTGTGGTCCACTGTGAGGAGTCTGGGTACCCACAGAGAACACAATTTCTTGAAGTTTAGGTTTTCAGACACAATTTTGTACAAAACCGATCTTGAAACTTGGAGATATTCCAAAGAAAGACTGGATATTGTGAACCTTCTGTCCTTACGAATCTTTGTTTCGACTGCAGCCACCAAATCATCAGTGATCACAGATCACAGCCTGAGCGTTCTTCATCATGGACGTTTTTACGGCCATTTTTAAGCTCTCTAACCCATTTCCGCACTTTACCTTCACTCATTGCATTTGAGCCATAAACTTCTGTTAACTGACAACGAATGTCTGCAGCTGATAGGTTTCTCGCAGTAAAAAAACGTATCACTGACCGTATCTCACATGCGGCGGGCGATTCAATAATCTTAAACATTATAAACAAGCACAGCGATGTGTACACGTCAGCTGCAACTGGCACCAGTGTGTCCTCAAAGGATGCCGGTAAGTGGCGCGGCGGCTTGTTGTGGCGTCCGCGCGAACTGCGGAACTATATGCCCATACTTAAAAAACAGCCCTCGTAGTTCTATCCATTTGCTGCTAGATGTGAGTTCACCCAATCAAAATACTATTGAAACTAGTTTCCTGGAGAGAAATTTAAAACTCTGTGTGAAGAAATGTTATACACAAGAGAAAACGTCACTAAGCAAGTGCCTAATATCTTCAAAGATATTTGTAAAAATAAATTATTATAACAAGTACTTAAAAGGCTTTTAATTGAAATATACATGGTTTCTGAGATTTTAGCTATCCGATTTCTATGTTTCTGGGAATGCATCCTTATCTTCCCTAGTGTTAAAGGTGTCTTGTTTAATGCAAATATGATTCGCCAAAAATCCCTTAGGAGTGAATCCCTTTCACTAAATGAGGCATACCAGTATTGCTGTTCTTTGTGAATGATCTTGTGAGAGGTGTGCTATACGTGTTCCGTTTTTGTCTCACTAGCCCGGAGGTGATGGAGCGGGAGCAGCCTCCAGAGCCAGAAGAGGAAGAACCAGAGGATGTGCCATGTGAAGTGGAGCAGGACAATGATGAGGATGATGATGATGATGACGATGGTGTGGATGCCGAGCCAATGCACATGGAAGAGGATGGGGATGGGGAGGACGAGGACGTGGTGGACAGGGGTCAGTTGGAGATGGAGAGGAGGCGAGAGCCTAGGATGGATGAAGAAGAGAGCCAGATGAGCCGGGTGTCCATGGTCTCATCAGCTGAGCAGAGTCCTGCCTCAGCTATCCCAGCCTCAAATGCAGCCCTTGAACCAACTGGTATGTTCTGCCTGGTTGCTCCATACTGGAAGTTTTGCCTTATTAATTATTTGCGTTTGTTGCGAGTTTTTCTCAGTACTTATTAGAGCTATATTTGATTGACTACCATCAGTCAATGAAATTACATTACTTTTATATCATTTACCTATGTTCAATTGCAATGTTATGAGCTCAAGTCTTAAATTGTTTCATCCATCCTTTTTTTGGCTTTGTAGGTGGTATAGGCTTAAGTCGTATTCTTCATTAAAATAGCTGGAACTATTGTTGTGATTCAGAATTAGTCATTCAGCTGAATATGGATTTGACCCTCACAAGCCAAATGTCTGCTATAGCTGATGAGGATTTTTTATGCAAATGAATGAATGTCTGCTATGATGAGGATTTTCCTGTGCAAAAGAATGAATGCCTGCCAAAGTCAATGCAGGTTGAAGGGAAGTGACCACTGCCAAAGCATTAATCCCAGGTAAACTGTTACCCCCTGAGACCCAACTTGGCGAGAGCCCAGGCCCTTTCCTCTGCATCTGTGTTCGACCCTTCGACCCATTAGCAGTTCCTCTCATAGCATGAATCTGTGGTCAATTAATTGTATTTGCCTTGGTTTTTTTACAAATATTTGTTGTACGCCAAAAATTTTAACTTTGAAATGGATTCCTTCTGTTAAGCTGGGCATTGCATTTTTTTTTTAATTTTTTAGTTGACACTGACAGAGTTCTAATACCTAACTCCTGTATTATATCTACGACAAAAAATATGTCCAACCAGTTAATATGAACACTAGAATTTGGTTTTAAATTTACAGCCACTCAGTAAAACACAAGGAATTGTTTTCAAAGTTTAAACTTTTGGAACGTACCACAAGTGTGTCTAATTTTTAAAAACACCACTGCAAATGCAATCAGTTAACTGCAAACTTCTGCTGAAAGAGGGGTTAGAGGGTCGAATCCAGTGGCTGAGGAAAGAGGCCGGCATCTCGCCAGCTTGGGTCCCAAGATAGGCCAAGACCCTATTCGTTGCCACAAGGGAGGTCCATATTGAATTGCTCGTATAAATACGTGTATTGACAAGCAACCAATGATGAAGATCATATAGTTAAGGAATTTTTCGATCAATAGGTAAATTTCTACCCAAGGAGTTATGTAGTCATTTTTGCTGAAAATGCCTGTCAAAAATGTCATGAATGTCAACCTCATGCTACGGTGACATGCCTGGGAAAATACTTCAAACACTGAGCTAAAAGAAATGTTATGGCAAAAAAAATGGATAAAACAATCAGGCCTGACTTCGTGGAAATGATGGATATCCATGGTGAGAAAAAACTTTCAAAGCTGTAGAAATTACAAAGTTTGTTTTTTCTCATCATAGAAAAAAATGGTACACAGGAGCCTCAAACCGATGCACCCAATGTCGAGAAGCCATTCCCACTCGCCCACCATTACTAATTGTAAGTAACATCGAGGAGCAAATGTCTTTTTATTACCCTCCTAAGGTATGACCTTGAGTACTGAATCAGATTTCGTTTATTTATGGCGTACATTATTTTTTATATTATTCCTAAGGGTCTTATTAATAATGCGAAAACTATCACTATTGACATATCACTCCCGCTAGGCTTCATATTTTGGGAGGATACTAGTGCAGAAATCTTAAATTATAATTAATTCTTAGACTCCTCCTCACTTGGAAAGTGTGAGGGAAACTTGTCCATTAGTTCATATTATGCGAACAATGGACTTATGAAGAATATCTAGCATGGTATCAATGATCGACTGGAATACATAACATATAGTGAATGTATGCCAATGCACTCCATTTAAAGTTATTTAGAAAATGCGAGGTGAGGGGTTTCCCTTTCGTCGATAGAAATAGTATAATCGTTAATGTCTTCCACATTATGCCTCAAATACTATTCAAATACCTTTCTCAAATTAAAGCACAATGGCACTACTTCGCTGTCATCCCCTGCTCTCCGCAGCATTAAGTGCCTCTGCCCTGATCAATGAACAACATCTATGAGATGCCGAGATACCCTGACTATAGCAAGAGGTATGCCTTTATATAATTCCAGCGGGATATTGCAACTGATCTTCTATCAGATGAATGGAAACTGCTCCAACCGGCGAGAGACAAGAGAGAATATGATATGGGTCGAATCGACACCTACTGGCTTCAGTTCTTTCAATTAAAAAATTCAATTGTAGGCTTAAAATATCCATTTCTGACAAAACCCATTAGAGCTGTTCTTTCTCTCTCACGGCAATCCTGATGTTGAAAGATATTTTTCAATTTCCCATAGAGTGCTAACACCAGATTGAGCATCAGAAAGAAGTCTAAATGCCCTGATAAACATAACATTTGCTCTCCACATGTATGACAATAGCCCTGGAAAAATTCCCATTACAAAAGATCTTGTCGTACTTGCGAGGACTGCTTGCCGCCAATTTGATGCCTATTTGCAAGAGAAAAAAATAAAAGCTGAAGAAGAGCATCAAATGATGCTGAGGAGGCTAGAAACGTCGCAGGTGAGGAGTAAAAGAAGAAAATGGAGACAGAGAAGAAACATGTATCGGAAGAGGAGTAGAGACTGAAACAAATTAGGAAGGAGGAAGAAGAGGAGTTATTTAAAGAAGCTACTAGCAGACTGAAAAGTTCTAACAGGAAAAAGAATATGAATGAGGTAGCAATGGCTGAGGCTATGTTGGAAGGTGTTAAATCTATGAAAGAACATGTGATAGAAAAAGGGAGACTGTGGATGATATTCAGAAAAAAGTCGACAGGAAAAAAATGAGGCTTCATTCTGATTGGGTTTTGAAAAGCCCTAATTCATTGTATATAATTCAGATTTCATTTAAGCGATAAACTTGTACTCAATCATTACATTTTCAGTACTCTTCTTTTATAAACAGTTTTTTTTTAATGCCCTGTCCAATGTGTACATATTTGTACTTTTCAAGAAAGGCATTGCTTATTTCTTTATTGTGATGAGAAGAACTCTGCGATAGTTAATTCCAGCTCCACATTACTGGTGTAAACCATTTTAATTTTATTTAATTAAGTTTTTGGTTTGTATACCCTGAATTCATATCTAGTTTTGTTCCAATAAATCAACAATGCATTTACAATTAACACTGTAAATTGTTTACACCAGAGGTGGACGCAATGGATTCAGCTGATGTGATCGTTGGAGTCTTATTTTGATTTACGCCTTTATATTTCCGATTTATAAATCTGGAGGGCATAGGAAAAAATGCACAATAAATAATTCAAATCATTCGTGAAACTAGTTCTCTTTTGGTCATTCGATCCCAATTTACGTATTTTGAACACGCTGCTATCGAAATCAGCAAAATTTTATCGTTGTCATAACATTCACAATTATTCACCTCTTTTAGGTATTAAGAGTGCCTAGTGGAGCACCCCGGTACAAAATAACACCACACACCCATTTTAACGCAAATCCTCATCAAGATACTTCACTAGCTCATGTCAAACAGCATTTACCACCATGCAATAATGGTCGCACCCAAGAACCTTACAATGAGGACGGAAATCTTGGTGCGCTTCCGATAGTCATTTGCTCAAATTACAGGTCGCCAGTTAATGCCCTGGTGTTGCGAGGTAGGCCTCGGTAAATGTGAGCTTTCGTCCCGCCAGCGTTTTCTTAAATTTCACCCACTTTTAACAGAGATATCCGAACCAAATTCACTTCACTTATTATGCAAACCTTGCGCATTTGTAAAATACTTTCAACACAATAATGCATCATTTACTGGAATGAGAAACTTTAAAACCTGAGAAGTGCGATTTTTCCTCTCCGCCATCTTGTGAAAAAATGCCGTTTTCTCTTATCCACTGTACGTAGCGCAGCGATCGAGCAGTTGCTTCTCTAGCATATACACACCTCTCCTACACACTCCCTGATTTCTTCCCTCCTTCCACTCAAACTCGCCCCGCAACAGCCATTTAACACAATCATTTTAAGACTAGAAATGCTTGGCCTACCACGCGATTGCAGCCCCTCTAGTTGGAACTTGATTTCTTTCGCGGCCGTTGATAACACGATCGACGTAGGAGATAAACGTCCTCTTATAAGGTTCTTGGTCGCACCTATGCATACCGCTCGATTATTCAAAGGCGGCAACATAATTTGCCAGTTCACTAATCCTTTTAACCTGCGACCTTAGTTTAAGCAAAAAAATGGTCGAAAGTGCAAGAAGAGCCCCGTCCTTGTACATTGTTCTTGGTATTAACCTGTATGCACTACATATAGATGTGTTTGAAAATTAGCATTACCAAATATCTTGGTAATCACTGAGTTCATCCTTTTTTATTTGCACATTTTAATTTGTGATCATGCAGTGAATTTCATATTTTTCTTCATACATATTTTCTTGGGCATTCAACTCCTCTATTTAACTATGCTATCTATTTTACCTTTCGGTCACACACAATTTATTGTCACTTTTTGTCATCTATTTGATGAAAATGTCACTCTTTAATCACTTTTCCTTAAAAAGTGTCACTTGGTCAGTTTTTTTACCGTAAATCTGTTTCGTGCCCTGTACTGTCACAGAATCACTTAAACCAAAATACGAGCCGAGAGAGAGGGAAGAAACTGTCAGCCTCTACTCATCAGGGAATGATTAAGCATCATCAATCACACGACACGAACTCGAAAAATGTATTTGGTGTCCGCATGGGTGGAGGGATAGCGAGCTACATGGTGAAGACGAAGTCAGTCGAATTGTAGGCCCAAATTGTTGGTTTCGGTGCTGCCATCATGGTGGAGTGCTAATTGAATGTTTTGAGTAAATATAATTACATTAAGTATGTGTAATGTATTTTAGGTAAGGATTAAAAACATTCGAATCATGCACAAAGATTCGAGTTTTTGAATATCAAATCTTTTCCAATATTCGTGGGATTCGAGGATTGGTGGATTCGAATGTCCCATCCCTAGTTTTTATTTACGGTACAATATTGCTACCTTTTGCTCTTACTTGTTTTGTTAGGATTGCATCAATTATAGCAGAGCAGCTAACCATCAAATAGCAAGTCCATGGGGTAATGTGTCCAACCGAAGCAAATTAGACTTTCTTAGCTCTGTGTTTTGTCACTATCAGGACTTGTAAGCCAAATAAATACTGAGAAGTGTGATGTGATTCGGCCAACTCAGGGTGCATCCAGAGTGTCACTTCCAGTGTGGTCAATATTGATGTAAATCAAAATGTAAAATAACAACATAAAATAAGTGGATTTAATAACATTGAGTTTTGATAAATTTTTTGCTATGCATAGTAAAAAAAGTATCACCCTCTGTTCAGAGAGTACCAATGCATGGTTTCACTGATTACAGAAGTGCTCGCTCTGCTAGAGGACAAATAACCAACAAGTACGCTCTTCTCTCTGGGTGCCTTTAAAAAAAAAGACTGGAGATCTCGAATCCCCTATCTCCCTGCTTACTCAGCCCTCTCTCGAAGAAAACGAGGCAAGGTCACCGACAGCCCAATGCCCTCTGATTTTGAAGCATAGTCTAATAACTTGGCTTGGTTTTTCATTACATCGCGCACTGTGGAGAATCCAATACCAGAGTCCGCCACTGTATTGGCGGACTCTGGTATTGGCATCAGGTATTGGCAGGGATCAGGTGTAAAACAGTAATTGTATCCTTATACCGCTCTCCTGATGGCGACGTTTCCCTATTCTTGAGCCAGCTTGAAAAATGTTTAATATTTTTAGCTCGTTTTGTTGGTAACATAATTTTATGCAGTGATTTTAACATTGATGTAACAAAGAAAGGACTTTTGGCAGAGCATATGTTAGACATACTTAATTCATTTGGTCTCCAGTGTACAAATTTTTCTCCCACCAGGGGCACCAATGTTCTAGATAATATTGCTACTTCTGTTGAAAGTGAAAACTATACTATTAGTGTGGCTGATCCTGGTATATCTGACCACAGTGGTTTAATTTTCAAAGTGAAAGGAGAGGTAATTTCCGAACAAAATACTTGGGTCAAAATAAGGCCCACATCTCACGTAAAGATGGAGGATTTTATTTTGAATTTGTGCAAAGTACCCTGGCAAGACTGCTTTCTTCATCCATGCGCAGATGCCTCTTTCAGTGCTTTTATGAAAATGTTTATTGACTGTTTTAACCATTGTTTTCCTGTTGCTTTCAAAAAGAACGCTACGGTCAAGGGAAATCAGAAAAAAACATGGTTCACCACTGACCTTGCAAGATTTAAATTGGAAGTATCAGAATTGCGCCAGTCATACATGCTGAATACATCTGAACAATCCAAACAGGCTTATTTTTTGACTAGGAGAAACTATAGGAAGGCAATCAGAGACGCGAAGTTGACCGCAAATGCAGAGTTTATAAGAAATGCTGATAATCAATGTAAGGCAGCATGGGAAGTAATAAAAAGAGAGGAAGGGGGAGGGAGAACCATAAGTAATTATGCTTTCTCTGCAGAAGATTTTAAGGTACATTGTATAAATTCTGTGGGTAATAGTGTAGCTAACAGGGGGATCACAAATGTAACTGTGGAAGACCTCATGAGGGAAAGTACTAGAAACAAGATCGTTTTTGCCTGGGAGTTTGTCACTAGTCTGGAAGTTATAAAAATTGTGAAAAACATGAAAAACTCAGGGAGCAAAGACATTTTTGACCTCTCCAATAGTCTGATCAAAGTCATAATAATTTATATTGCAGAACCTTTAGCTAATTGCATTAACTCATGCCTATCTCAAGGTAAATTTCCAATGTGTTTGAAGACCTCTAAAGTTATCCCAGTCTTTAAAAATGGTGATAGGAGCTGTATGAAGAACTATAGGCCCATATCAGTAGTTCCCATCTTCTCAAAAATAATAGAAACTATAATGAAAAAACAGCTCTTTAAATTCCTGGATAGCAATAAAATCATCTCATCTTCACAATTTGGTTTTCGAGAGGCCAGGTCTACTGTTGATGCAGTTGATGAACTGGTAACCCATATCACCGATGCATTAGAAAAGGGAGAGGATACAGAATTAATATTATGTGATTTAAGCAAAGCTTTTGATTGTGTTAAGCATGAAAACATAAGTTATAAACTGGAATATTATGGTGTTAGGGGTAACGAATTAAAAATGTTTGAATCATACCTCTGTAATAGTGGACAAATTGCCTTTGTGAATGCTGAGAGCTCAAGTAGGAGTGAGGTTCTCTGCGGTCACCCCCAAGGATCAGTCCTGGGTCCTGTGCTCTTTTTAATTATGATGAATGATTTTGATATAAATGTTGTAGGTAATTCCTTAATATATGCTGATGATGTCACCCTATTCAATGCTGATAAAGAGACTGAAGTTCTGAAATCTCAAGCCATTCAGGCATATAATGATGCAGTAGCTTGGTTTACAGCAAATTCATTTGTAAAGAATGAGGCAAAAACGCAGTCTCTATTGGTAAGCCTTAAAAATGCATGCATGGAAACGTCAGTGAAATTATTGGGTTTCCATATCGATTTCAGGTTGACATGGGATGTACATATAGCCTCTATTTGTGACTCCTTAACTAAGACAGTATATCTTTTTCGAAAACTCAAGAATATATTGCCTAAAGAATATCTTCGATGTATGTATTTTGCACTCTTCCAAAACAGGCTGCTCTATGGTATTCATCTGTGGGGCAATGGTAATAAGATAGGAAATGTACTACGACTACAGAATAGGGTGGTCAGGATTTTGGCTGGTTCCAAAGTAGATAATCACTGTAAGCCACTGTTCATTAAGGAACATATTATGACTGTGATTAATTTGTACATTTTTAAAGTACTGGTTTATGCAAAAACAAACATTATTAACTGTAGCATGAGGAAGGATATTCATAATTACAATACTAGAACTAGACATTGTATTGACATTCCATATTGTAGACTAAAGAAATCAACAGACCAGCACCATATACTGGGTGCAAGGTTGTACAATAAATTGTCATTTGTGCTTCAAAACGAACCTATGGTGAGATATAAGAGAAGGTTGAATGATTGGCTGGTGTGTAATCCATTTTATAATCTGAAAGAGGCCCTGGAACTGAAGCTGTGGGTTTAGAAAACTGTACACAATGTATATGTAGTGTGCTACAAATTCTATGTATCTCCGTGACAAGGTCTATAGCAGTTGTAATGCTCTGAGTGTGACCAATAAAGTATCATTGTTATTATTATTATTAGCCACTGGGTCTCCCTTGGATGCTCTTTCAATAATCTTCAGCTTCTCCGAAATGTCTAACACTGCTTTCTATTTTTTGAAGAATTGGACATTTTTAACCAGTTAAATTACTGAAGAAAACTTGGAAAATATAAAACGCCTGCGGAAGCCCAAGTCGAAAACAGGGCAGTGATTCAGGGGGCTCAGGGCAATTAATTGACGATGAGTGGGGCGTGATTCGGCATATTTTCCATATCGCCATCAGTTCGTGATATACTAAGCTTTCAGTTCTAAATGGCAAGATTTTTTGTCAGGTGGAGTAATAATGTGGAGGTTGTGGAGAATGATACCGAAGAAAATAGTACCGCCGTTAACGGTTATCTATATCAATCCTTAAGTTTGCGAGGACGAAGATTTACCTCCCTCCCAGGAAATGCCTTTGATTTCAATGACGGCAATTCGCCTGTCCAGTTTTTAGCGTTGATTCATTGCTCATTGAAGTATGTGAACGAATCATTAACCCATTCCCAAGTATCATTTCACTTTGTTGATTTGTGCTTAAGAGTTCTGTTCGGCAAAAAATTACTCGTACGAAATACAATTATTATTTTTTATCTTTCTATGCCTAATCTTTTCACCGTCATTTTGCATCGTAGGTGTTGAGAGACATTTTAAACATCATTTCGTCTAATGACGTCCTTACATACAGACTTCGATAAGCTTAAACCATGGAGTCTATAAAGAGACTCATAACATAGAATCTCATGTAATGACTTCGTAGGTGAAATGTGATTATTGAATCACTCTTATGATTTCGGGAACTTCTTATCCACATGGAAAGTGTGGAAAAGAGACTTCATCTCAAATGGACATCGCCGAGATGCTCCATATCTAATGTTTTACATTTCATTAATTAGTTATGTTCTTTCCCTGCTCCGACTTGCTACTAATTTTCCAATGATGGCAGGACTTCATGGTAAAACTATGAAAATCTTCTCTATCTCAATGTGGTCTTGTATAATTGTCAACACGGTGAAGTATGCAACACGAAAATATAACAAGGTTAACGTTTTGAGGCGTAACTTCGTGGAATTAACTCAAGTTGGTTCAACGCTTAACCTGAAGATGTTGCGACGTGACAAAACATGATTTGTAGCAAATAAAATCAATATGGATAACTAACTCTGGTAGTTCAGGCGTGACTCCATGGAAATTAATCATGATGCAAAGAGAACACTTGGCACGAAGCTATCAGGGACGCGACTATTTTTTTGGGACAGTGAATACAATAAATATCCCTATCCCATTTCCCATTATTTTATCACGTCAAATTTCCGTCCCTGAGCAGTAATAGAATTTGAACTGCCACCAATCCGAGCGCACAGCAGCGACATGGTCTGTAACCATGTTGTCAATCACCATTGTATAGTGTATGTATGCCTAAAATTTCATAGCTCTACATCGCTAACTGAGAAAGTAAATCATGGTTCTTTTTTGTCTATGCACGCGATGCGCTCAAGTGCGAAGTTTTGAGCCATAGCTGGATTGACTATTTTTCCTGGGTCGAACTGAGGACTGTAGGCTTAAAGTACAACGATGTTATCAAACACCATGGTACTTTTTAAATATGCCTAAACTTTCATAGCTCTGTATCACTAAATAAGAAAGTAAATCATTCTTTGTGTCTATGCACGCGATGTGCTCAAGTGCTTAGTTTAAAGCCATAGCTGAATTGACAATTTTTCTTGAGTCGAACCGAGGATGGTAGGCTTAAAGTACATCCATGTAATCAATTACCATGTTATTGCATATGATTAACTGAAACTATATAGCTCTACATTGCTAAGTAAGAAAGTAAAGTCTTTGTACCTATGTTCTCAGTTTATTTGCACACAAAATTTGAATTCCCGCCACGACGGAGACTCAAGATGGCAGATTACATTAGACAAGTGCGTGACATGACCTGTGCCTTATGGACCTTGAGCAGTGGGTATAACATGCTCGTGAGTTTTAACCAAAGGGAATTGTTTACATTATGGAAATGCTGCTAACAGTTGGAAAAGTGCCGGAGAGAAAACTGCACTATCATTCACACATTTCTACACGTTTGATGCATCACATTCATCATCACTGATTTGCTAGGTGTTTGCGTGTGCAAAAAGAGTTTTGCTGGCACAGTTTTTTGCCATGGTTTGTAAAAACGAATTCCATTTTTCCCTGGGGACCGGGGCCGAGGTTCGTAGCATCATAAATTTTGTATTTTCGAAACTTCGCATTATTATGTAATTAGTATAGGCTTGTGGTTAGGACAGACAGTTTTGCTTCGTAAAGTCAAAACTTCGTATTATCATGCTTCGTATTATCGAGTTTCTACTGTATTGTTAATTTTTTTACCGCATGTATAATTTTTGATGATTTGGCAATCTGTTCACAGTGAGCTAATGGTATCATTCTCTTCTACTAGAGGCAG
This sequence comes from Pyrrhosoma nymphula, assembly GCA_963573305.1. NCBI lineage: Eukaryota > Metazoa > Arthropoda > Insecta > Odonata > Coenagrionidae > Pyrrhosoma > Pyrrhosoma nymphula. The sequence continues at coordinate 11,115,106 of OY754337.1, forward strand.
TTCATAACATATGTTTGAGGAGCTCTACTTTACATGAAATTTAATTTTTATCCTTCTAGGAGCAATGCAATGGGGCAACTCCCCATCGCCGAATGCAGGATTGCTAATGAACAATGCAGCAGCTACTCAACCAAGGAAGAAAAAGCTTGATGTAAAGGAAGTGTTCAATATGGATGATGATGATGATAGCAATTTAGGATCAGCAAAGAAACGGAAACTAGTCCCTCTCGGTATGTTTTTTATGCATTTAGGTGCTGTGAATCATGTTTTTATCAATTTTATGTGTGTGCAATCCAATTAAAATACAATGGAAAATATGACTAAATATTGTAGATCTCCCTCAAAAATAGGTGATGTAGGATTTTGTTCTGGTACACAGCAATTAAAGATACCTTATCTTTGTCTTTAGCAGTAAATGTGCATATTGGCACCTTCCAGTATTTCTTCATGTTCACCTATTACCACGTGGATCAAAACGTAATCCTTTTATTATTATCCTTTAACTAGCACCTTGGATTTCTTCCATTCCGTTGTGTCCAGCTAGACAGTGGTGGCAATGATTTTTTCTCATTATAAACATGTGTGTAACTTGGCAATGTGCCAAATGCCAAGTTGGCAAAGTTTAATTTTAATCTAAGTATACCGTTGCTAGTTCCCCTAAATTTGAATAATATATCATTTTAATTGTTTTCATCAATTACTTTCAGCTAACTGCATTTCCACAACATTATTAGATCAATGAAAATAAAATTGCTTCCTTGAAACGTGTGTCCTTCTCTAACACAAGTCACCTAGTTCCATTCATACTATGCCCTTTTCGTAATGGACACCATAGGTGTAAAAAAAAACTTATTGGCACTTGCTCATAGCTTGGCGTCAGGGAGAGGAAAGCACCCAAGGGTGGTTGGTGGTTTGTGTCCTCTTCCGGCATGTCTATGTTTTTCACCTTCCCTGACCCTGCTCTGTTGGTGAATGCCACGAAGCTAATGACAACCATACTCAAGTAACTTAGTTTTACTCAGTCAATAAGTGTCATCTGTATTTGCTCTTGTCATCCCACTTCTATTATTAGCCAAGCCATGAGTCTTCTGTAAAATCGAGGAATATTAATTGTCTTATGGTAAATCTTCCTATTCAATAAATTAAGCATTTCAATCTCTCATAACTTGCACTGGTTTTGCAATTCTTCTAGTAATCGTTGCAATTCCTTAGCATATCAGGCAGGCAACTCTTTAGTCTTCTGGAAGTCAGACTGAATTAGCTGCCTATATGCTTTCATTCCAACAACTTGTTCGTCTCATGGCTAAGCCCTAACCTTGTAGTCTATCAACATAAGTTATCATTTTAATGCAGCCATTGGTAGCTAACAGTGATCTGCCATCCTTTACATTTAGTATTGCAGCTTAGTATTACACTTAGTAAATTGTTGTATGACTTCCCATTTTATACTGGTGATTGGTTTAATTTGTTATGTTCTTGGGGAGATTCCTTTTGACTTTATTCTTATGCTGTGTTGGGTATTCCAGATTATGGTGATGATAAGAAAAAGAAAGAAGAGAAAAAGGAAGACATAGCCAAGTCCCAGGAAGAAAAAAGGAAGCATATAAAAACTTTAATTGAAAAAATACCTACAGAGAAGGAGGCTTTATTTGCTTTCCAGCTGGACTGGGCTGCTGTTGACAATGTGAGTTGTCATTTTATATTTGTTGTGATCAAAGTTTGTCCTTTTTTTAAATCATGGTATCTTTATTATTTTTATAATTTTCAGCTACTAATGGAGAGGAGGATAAGGCCATGGATTCATAAGAAAATTATTGAGTACATTGGTGAACCTGAGCCTACCCTAGTGGACTTCATTTGTTCCAAAGTGTTGGCACGTAGTGCTCCACAGGGGATATTGGATGATGTACAAATGGTAAGATTTCAATTTATAGAGCTGATATTATTTTGAAAGCTGAGCCAAGTTTTATACCTCCCATAGTATCCTATCTTAATTAAAGGGCTTAATACTTAATAAATGACAGTAAACGGGAATGGTATCCTCGTTTTTAAAATTTCCTTGGCATGATTTTTGGGAAACTGAAGTAAATGTCTATTCCACTGAGCGAGACCATTTTTTGTTCATAGTTAAAGTTAAATGCGTTATGTTTATAATCTGAGAATATACTTGTAACTTTATTTAGCTGGTGATCTATAGCTCATCCTAAGTAGAAACTGGAAATACCTTAATGGGAGAAATCACAATATTTGTAAATGAATGAAATCATAGCTTTAGATATGCACATTTTCTAGTTGCTTACAAATTATATTGCTAAAATGAGCAAAGTTGTTTATCTTTCTTCAATAAGTAAATCAGCTGTTCTCATGAGTGGAAACAATATTTATGGCACAGTTGCCTTGAAGGCTGCACAGGATATTTATCAAGATGATACTGTGCAGGAGCTCAAACCTTGAAGGTTTAGAACCAATGATTGCTGGATTTTGGGTCCTCATTAGGAGAAATTTGGCACTTGCATGTTAATAGAGTAGTTTCCTCCATCAAAGAAAACAGAATTCATTAACTGCGACTCGTTGCCCAGCATAAGTTTATTCATTATACGGAAATAATTTTGATTAAGAAACTACAGTTTAAAAGAAAATTAAGTACAAATTTGAAGTTCATTTGAAAAAGCCCAGAAATGGTGGGACTGTGCGGTAGCTACCTGTGACGTCATAGGTACGTCCTTTGCGAGGCATTAGGAATTTTCATCACCTGAACTTACAATTGGGTTTCAGAGTCCGTCAGCTCTGGTTAGCATGTGTAATGATTACCTATGAAAATTCACAAAGCTGGGAGTCTCCTCCGTTTTACATGGTATTAACAGTAGTTTTCTAACATCCTACGCTACCTGCTAGTAGTCTTCGGCTACCGTGAAGCCCTGCTGTTCTCCAGTATATCGCATTTGCGTCATGCGCAGTAAGATGAATAGCGAAATCTGTATGCCTTTGACTTCATGTTCTGCCTCGTTCCAACTTGTTTCCTTGCGTTTTGCTCACTCTCGTGTTTACCTTCTCTTTAAATTCATACCTTCTCTGTAGATCAAGATCCGTTTTATTTTACAATATGAAATACACACGTGAACACTAACTTTAAAATGGTCTGAGTAGCAGTAGAAGCGAGTGTTTCTGTTGATGGAGAGGTACTCTCTCCTGGCAGCATTATACCACAAAATCCTCTTTTTTTCGTTCAATGGTACTGCGACGTATGTTTTCTTGCTGTCACTGATTGTTGTTGTATGACATTGTGGCACAAAGCAATACATATAAGTTTGATTTCTGCTCGGAAGCATGTTATCATTTGCTGTGATTCAGCTGTCGCAGGGAATCACGGGTCTAAGACCCATCTACGGAGAAGGTTGATTACGCATATCTAATGAGTACTCTTACATAGTGTGCTTTGAGAATTTGACATCCCTTGTGGTGAAGAGCCTCAGCCTTTTTGCTTCATTTCATGTTCTAGTAATGACACCTTGACAAAGCTTCCATGTTTCGTAGAATACAGTGTAATAACTTTCATACTATTTACGCTCTTAATACACTCCACATATGCAAATCAGTGAACTATAGTGAAAATACGACTCATCATGATACGTAATGCTATAGCAAGTTTGGGAAATATTTGTAATTGAATGTGGGCTAAATGATTAATTTACTTTCATTCCATACCAACTTCACTTCAGAATTAAGTTTTATAAACATTAAAATATGATTCTCATATCTCGTAACAAAAACATAAATGCATTTAGTTTGAAGAGCATTCCTCCGATACTCGTTCATATCAGGCTCATATACTTTCACGGAATGCGTGATCGTCTGCAGCTTACAGCTGTTAGTGGCGTTCGCAGCAAAACCTAGCGGCAGGGAGAGGAGTCACATCATTTACCCAACATTCAATAGTTTGCCGTCGCGCTGTTGAAAATTTTGACTTTTTAAATAATCAGGAAAAATACTTGATGTCATTTTTTTATGAAATGGCTTGAAGTACGTACTCCAGGGGTTTAAAAAAAATAGGAAACTACCCTATTGAAACATTCATGTATATTAAGACCATTAACATTTGGAAAGTCTTACAAAAGGCACATTTTAATGGTTTAATTAAGCTTCCAATATTATGTAGTTATAACTGAATATGAGCTGTACAACATTTTATTTTCAAGTACATAGCTAAATTTGGTAGAAGTTGAACACCCAGAGCCAGAATTATCACTTTTGTTTGCAAAACAGTCCTAATTTTTCCTAAGCATGTCATGCGTAGTTTACTATTTCATATACTTGTTCCTATTTTCCAGCAAAACGTCTTCTATTTTATGCAGTCTCATAATATGCTGCTCAGAAATAAAACATTTTTGTTCCAGACCCGTAATCAGTTCTTATATAACTGATGCACTTTTCAATTGAAATCTCTTCCCTGTCATTTAGCTCTTTATCTAGAGCATCATCAGAGCTCTCTTCATTTGCATCTGGATGCATAACCATTTCCATTTTGTCACTCTGTCAGAGTGAGATTAACAGGAGCATCACAGTCTACAAATAAATGTTCCTGAACAGCCTCTTCATCTAACATTTGTTTCTTCACATTCTAATAGTTTTGCATAGTTTAGCAAGTCAGTCACTAATCAATTTTCTGGTGAAATAGGAAAACCTCTAGAATTGAGTGTCACCATCTTCACCTTCTAAGAATCCTGTGAGGGCCCACTACTGACGCCATCCATTGGTCAAAATGTCTTGGGTTACATTACCCATGCCTTTTCTGCTCTCCGTAATGCATCTTTCATGCTGAAGTTCTTCTGAAATTCCTGAAGTCCCATACCCCAATTAAATGCATACAGCATCGAACGTAAAAATTCATTTTTGTATCTGCACTTGAAGGAACGGAGAGTGCCCTTATCCAGGTTGTATTAATGACATATAATTAGGAAGAAAATAGACTGCATGAACATTGTTTTATTGAAGGAGTTCCGCAGTTGGGTGTGCAGTACAATTGTCCAGTAGTAACATAATCTTACAGTCATTGGGGAGAGGGGGTTATTTGCCATGTAATGAATAGGAAAAAATTTGATCCCTTTAAAATCCCTGGGATTTTTATTGTTGCCAATGACAAGTAGTTTGCATTTGTACCACATGCATTAGCACATGGAAGAACAGTGAGGCGTTCTTTCGAATCTTTGAAGCCTGATGGTGATGCCTCATCAAGTGTTACGTAAGTCTTCTTCGGAATGTACCACCAATATAGCGATGCCTCATCTGCAATATACACTGTTCTGGTGATAATTTTTCATCAGTTGTCTGCAGATTCATGATCAGCAGAAACTTTTTTGCCACTCACCTTCACCAGTTGAAGACCGTTACGCTTCTTAAGTTTACTACACCACCTGGAAGTGTATTCAGACAAAGATGTGAGACCCAATTGCTTGTGAAACAACTTTGCTTGCATCATGATGATCGATTGATTCAAAGGAACATTTTCACGATGCTGCTGACTTCATTAACACTTTGTCCACATCTGCAGTCTTTGATTGATGCAATATTTTCCGATTAGTCATTAAACTTGGAGCATCACATTCTGCAAAAGTTTACAATAACTCTTTCTTTTGTTTTTATATATCATAAACAGTCTAAAATTCCAACACCAAATTACTCACTTAGCCTCTTTACTAGCGTCCCTCTATCCAATTGAATCGGTAAATCCACCTTCTGTTTAATACTCAGTGTTATGTAATTGCTTCTGCTTTGTATATTCACCAAGAGAACTGGTTCCAGGCCTTATGGACTGGAATAGGTGCAAAAAGTGCTGTACTGTTCAAAAAAAGGGCTAGGTAAGACAGAACACTATGCAATACCAGCAATCTTTCGTAATGCCACTGATAATAGTGGTGATATTGATGCCGGTAACACTTTAGTGGTGATAGTGGTGCTACAATGCGGCAAGTCAAAAATCCACAAGGCGGCAGAGTCTAATTCAAACCTATTCCTCTGAAAAATTATGGATTTTGGGTTTTCCAAATTTTGGGATTCCGAATATGGGGTTCTGTACAGTTCATGGCTATAAAGTTGTCATGAAGAAAGATTTATTAAATAATGATGAACGTTTTGTTAATTCTTAGGAAATTGTACCTAACTTACTGATATGAATTATATTAGCCTTTTGTTTACTGTTTGTATCCATTAATGGTGACCATTAGCCAGGGAATCACTGAGTGCTTTTCTCTCTTCATGCATGAAAATATCCCCATTATTTTTTACAGCTGATATATGACCAGAAATGGGGTCTTATTTGTGAACATACACGTAATTAGCATCAAATTTGGTAAATTATGGAAAGGCTTGTCTTAAGTGATTGAAAATGTTTTGATTATTAAATACGTATATTTTTTTGCAGGTTCTTGATGAGGAGGCAGAAGTTTTTGTTGTAAAAATGTGGCGTCTCTTAATATATGAAATAGAAGCTAAGAAACTGGGTTTAGTGAAGTGATCCAAGTGATACAGAGTGAGTGCTAATACGATAAATAGAATGTGAATAGATGGAATAGTCATGCAAATGTTGGGTTCATATCAGGACTTGTGTTAGGAATTTGTTTGCTTCTTGTTATGAAGATGTGTTCCTTTGAATCTGATTTGGGTGCATGTGTGAGTGGTATGTAAGGGATTTGTGAGTGATCGGTAAGAATGTTGTGTGGAACTTATTGTGGACTACGTTTTCATGACAGTACCCTATCCAGGAGTGATAAATACAGTCGAATCATGATTTTTGTAAATATGTGCCAATGTTTTCTTGACTCCGGATAATCAAGAGCCTATAATTGGGCCCTGCTTGCAGACTCATTTCTCACTATTTTAAGTTGAGACCAATCTCCTTCGTGAATTAATTCTGAAGCCTGGGTTGTGTTTTGTTCCTCTGACTGCCCAGTAATGGAAGTATTAAAATACTAAGTAGGGAAGTTTAGACTGTTGATGATAATTTTATTGATTTGTCACAGGAATTGTTAAACATTTTTATTCATTTCCTTGGTTTGTCATCCAGTGTTGTTTGTAAATATGTATTTCAATTGCCTTAATATATACATATACATCTATTTCCTAAGGAAATTTCTGAAAAAATATTTTCAAATGATCAGCAATAAATTTTTCCCGTGATTTTTGTGCCTCAACAATGGTTTGTATCGATTTTTAATTGCTGTTAGTCTTTGGCATGTTGTTCTATCATATGTCATAGTGTGTATGGCAGTAATCATGTCAGTCTATCTCATGTTCAAAAGAATGTTTAGAAAAACCCTGAAATCTTATTATCATGAACTCATTGTCTGCCAATAAACTGCATTACTTGTGAAGTGAAAAAGCTGTAAAATGATATTAAACATCATATCTTATGTCTCCATAATTTGTATCTCCTTTTTTAATAATTAATTGTTAATCAAGTTATTAGTTGTTCTGATATGTACTTGTTATCTGGATACATTAACAAATATATAGGGTGTTGGTTGCAAGGTAAGCTATCACAGCATCTTAATGCATCATGGAGGATGGCTAAGTTTTAAAAAAGTTCAACTGTTCTTCCATTTAGATTATTAGAGTGTCCGTTTCTGCCTTTTGTCTTTTGAACATATGTATGTTGATTCATGCAGCTTTCAATGTATCACACAAGTTCTTTGGGCAACAAACCTAATCCTAAGAACTTGGATCTTCATGGTAGGTATGTTTGGTTTTTCATCTACTTAATAATATGTAATACATATGTGCTTTTTTAGCCGAGTTGTACTGAGACAAACTCATGGGCGTTAGAGTAAAAAAAAAAAAAAACAGGAAAAATTAACTCCTTCGTTTTGAGCATGATGTCATTAAATTATTTCGTAGATTTAGTTAATTTCTTCGTTCAAGTACATACATTCAGCGCAGGTGATGTTTGACATCTTTAAACCTTTACCCCGAGTACCTAATTTAGGCTTTCCTATTTGTACTGTAAAAACTCAAATTTCTTCAGTCTTGAACGCTCATTTTACACTAAACCAATTCATTGGCCGTAATCGATGCTCAATTCCAACTTTTTATGACAGAATGAGTATTATGAGTAGGCATTGAAACCTATGATATGATTTCACTCATGACCAAAAAAATGAAAACCTGAAATCCTCTGTTTTTTTTTTAAGTTCAAAGAAATATGGCCTGATAATTTCTTTTGCCATGGAGTGAAATTGAAATTGATGTAAATTTGACGGGGCTTTAATTCATTGAGGTATTGTAAGTAGAGATGTATTCACTCTGTAATTTTCGTAAATTACCGTTTGAGATAATTTTTCATACAGATAAATTCCCAACATGTTCTTTTAAGCCAAGTTCACATTTCCTAGGTGTGTAAAATAATAAATTGAGGCATGCACTACTCATTTTTTGGAATATTTTATTATAATTATAACAGTATTGAGTAATGCATTAGAATATTCTTCTTGAAAATTTCTCATACTTTGACAAAAGAAAGGTAGATTGGGTGTTGCTGCCGTAATTATTTTTACAATTTTAAAAATTTCTAGCAGATAAATGTTGTATTAGGTAAAGTTTAAACATCGTTATTCCCGTCCTATTGCTATTGGCTTTCTTATTTAACCATACATTTGCTGTTAAATGCTTAAAACTTAAAAAATACTGGAAATTTATGGTAATTTTCGAAAATTACCGTAATTTACCGTGGTAGCCGTACCGTAATTTACCTCTGATGAAAATTATGGAAATTTTCCCATTTCTAATTGTAAGTGATAATCTCTGTGATGATGAAAACTTTGAATCAATTCATTTCGTTCCAATCAATCAATCGTTCCATTCTAAAGGTAGAGCATAATCTAATTCCTGTGTGTTAATAATGGATTAAATTCATCATTTACTTCTGGTAAAAATTACATAGTGGAATTGTGCTCGTGTTGGTAGTGTCAGCTGTAGGAATCTTAGGATACTTTTGTGTTTCACGCTTGAAACTTAGTTTTCGTAACACAAGTTAGGGCATTAAAATTTTCATTTTTCATATGAATGAAGTTAATGAGTTGTATCAATGCTTTTTCTTGATGATTCATTGGAATTATTTTTAAAAATTGTGATTGGAATTCTGCTGTTGCTGCTGATTTTCAGTCTTGTGAGTAAGGCTCCCTGAATATTTTCACTTACGGTACTACAACACTCTGAAAAGCAAGTTGCTTTTAAAGGGTTGTTCAAAGGACTTCAACCAACTGTCTGTCTGACAACTTCCCAACAACTGACTGTCAACCACAGTCAGTTGTTGGGAATGTTTTTTGGATGCCCCTGCGGAAGGGGGTGTTAGAATACTTCCGCAGTATCCCTGCTTGTCGTAAGAGGCGACTAAAGGGGTTTAGGGACAACCCTGTATCAATCAATTGGGCGATGACTCCTTCAGCCATGCATGCACCATGGTGGAGTCCTGACCACAGAGTAGGATTCCTGAGTGTGAAAATGATGATGAGACCTTGTATATTAAGGCCGGTAAGGACATCTCCTTTCTTGGAAGAGCCGTTTTCATTTATTGTGCCACTCATGACTTGGAGCCCTGAAGATTCATCATGTGTGTATGTACTTCCCATCTGGTTTGACAGACATGATGAATTCACAAGATCCATAACTGGATTCTGAGGAAATACTGAAGCAATGAGTCTCATGCATGCTAATGTACTGTGCAACAAGATTAGGGAAATTTAATGATCATGAAAACATTTGAATGATTTGTAGAAATCCAACCATTTCATAGCACCATGAATAGATACAAATCCAATTCTGGGGCACTGAAATGGTTTCTTTTTGAAGCCATTTAGGGGTGGGTTAGTTTTGAAGCAAACATCTTCCAAGTCAGATAAGGGTTCACTGACCCCATCAGACTCGAGTCATTTCAACATCTTCCTCAGAAGAAGTTGAAACTTTCCTTTCTTTTTAGTTTTGGAAAGTGAAGACTTTTTCAAGTTTTTCTTGGATGTAAATTGTGTGTTGGCTTCTGACTCTGCAATAGCTGCTTCTACATCTTGGATAGTAATGCCTTACCTGCAGGCACTTGGATCTTTTTCTTTCTAGGGCCGTCTGTGGTAAAATACTCTGTTCTTTTCTTCTCTAACTGCTTCAAGAAAGGATCGCCTATAGCATATTAATCCACAGCTTGGTTCTCTGGCAGCCGCTCCAATAGTTTGTTCTTGTCATAAGGCCAAATACCATGTTTTTCAAATCCCTTTTTCAAGTTCTGTTCTTGATTTTATTGTAAACCTACCATGAGTTCCTTTAACACAGTTGGTAGGTAACATGTCTTTTGGTAACGTAGTTAACTTGGGCCCACATTTCCACTTCGTAAGATTTCCGCACCACAATTTTTCATTGATGTTAAGAATGCGACATCTAGGCGTGTGGCGTGTCTTTCGTGGAAAGATCGTTTGGTTCCTTTCGGTTCTCAAACCTCTGTGGCTGCCTGCTCTGGCTTCGGTCCGTGGCTTCTCTCTTTCCTCTGCAGCCAGTGGCATGTCCATTAAACCATCCATTAAACCCTGTCCTCTGGTTGGAGGGTGGTTCAGGAAATCTTACACATAGCTCTGGAGTGGTGCATGCCAGTCCTGTCTTTCATCTTGATTGTTTCCGTCGTGGTCGCCGGCTAACCTGGCATGGTGCTCACGTGAACGGAAGAAACTCTTTGCGGTTCTGTTCGGAAAAGTATTTTACATGGAAGAGGATAGTAAAATGATTGGCCTAACTCCTTCAACAAAAATTACATCCATACAGCCTCTCTAGCTGCTTCTTGCATCGCAACAAATTCTGCCTCACAAGTAGAGTGAGATACAATCTGTTGTTTCCTTGATGACCAAGACACAGCACTGCCAGCTAGTATGAAAACATATCCTCTTATGGATTTACTGTCTACTGTGCAACCTGCAAAATCTGAATTACAAAATACCTTTAAAGGTTGCCCTGTCTTCTGATACACAAGTTTCAAATCTTTGGTTTTCAACAAATACCTAAACACACGCTTTACAGCCCTCCAATCAGATACAGTAGGATTGACATACTTTTGGCTTAGTTTACCTATGGCACGTGGGTCATCCTGAAATTATGTGGAAATTGGCGAACGGAAATTATTTTATCAGTTATTACATGTGATGTAATTTTATTTGTAATGATGTTGTACTAAATGTATTTAAGTGATCCAACATTTAATTAAACAGAGGTCAAGAACACTTTAATAGCTAAATAATCTGAAATATACACTATCTCAAAACACGGAGGTGACAAATTTCCACAGAGGTGACAAAATCAAGAGTTTACCACAGTTAACCATCACTTAAAACTTATAGCAATGTGCTTTGATTTTTAGTAATTTCTTTATGACAACAAGCCATACAATCAAAGAAATTCTTAAATAGGTAATACTTTTTTAAATTATGGACGACATGGAGGTGACAGGCATTAAAAGAACTATGTTTTTACACCTAGAAGTAGAAATAAAGAGACCAAATGAACTTACTGTTTAGAAAAAAAACATTCTCCAAGCAAAATGGTTGCTATGGCTTTCTTACAGTTAAACATTAAAAATTGTGCTGCTTCCTGGTGGAGTTAAATAGAAGTTTTTCTATTTTCCCATGGAGGTGATATAAAAGTTGGGGACATAACTTTTAATCTTTATATTTATCTCAAATAGAACTGATATATTCTATTTTTAGCCCATGGTTTAAGGCAATGGTACGAGTTAATTATGCGATGGTTGAATAAAATTATTTACTCAGTACAAAAAGTTTGGCTCACAGTTCTTTAGGGATACACACGGCGTGGGACACCCATGGAGGTGACATTTAGGTGCTTAATCAATTTTTTTGCTACAAATATGTAAAATTTGGTATATTAGAACACTCTGTTAGTTAATTTTCCTATTTTACTATTAATTAAAATTTTAATAAATAAAATAAAAAATTAAATAAAGTCAAAAAAAGTTGAGGACTCAAATTTCCACTTAATTTCAGAATGACCCACATGATACATCTGGACGGCTTACATAAGCAGCGTACATTATATGACCAAAACAGCTTGCTCATACAATTTTTTATCAAAAGGTTCATCACAATCGATATCAAAACCAGCTTCACACTCCTTAGCTAAAGGTGTTGACAATCCAGTCTCACTAGTAACATCAAGTAATGCCAACATTTGACCCACTTGAACAGATTGATCAAACACAACTGTCTTACTATCGGGCATAGTCAGGCGAAAAGATAGAAATTGAGTGTCAGAACATAACATTTTGACATCTTTTAAATCTGCATTCGTAATGCAGGAGGAAGGAACATCTTTCAGGTTTTCCGTAGCTTTCTAAATCCTCGGCTCCTACATCTGCTATAGCTTTTTTAATGTTCTTGCTCATTCGATCTGATAAATCCTTAAGTCTTTTCAAAAAGGCGTTGGTCCATTCATAGCCAGGGAGATTTTGTTTTAATCTATCAATACGGACTCCTTTCTTATCCAAGTAGCATTTTACTGCTAATCGGAAACCAAGCTCAACCACAGGAAAGCCATTTTCACAAAGTTTTATTAAGTGTTATTCAAATGTTGCTCCTCTTCTTATGTAAATATTCTTGATCGCCCAACTTTCTTCTTGTGTTTCCCCTTGAGTTTATTCTGAGAGACTGGTGGCATACCCCCTGACGAACTTACGACCGGCTGCTCCTCGTAGGCGTCGATCCCTACCTATATACCAGTCCGATCGTCGACGATTCAACGCAGAGCTGGAACACGATGTCAGGGAATATTATCACCATTACATTACGATTTGTGAAATGTAAAAGTCCTAACACCGGGCCACATTGCATGTTTTACAAATTATATTGCTCCTTTTTTTCCTCTTTTTGGTGCTGCAGTTTGCACATCTCCTGTAATTAATGTGTTGACCTATACTTCAGATGGCTCAAATGTTTTTGTCCCTTATTTTTTAAAAGTATTTCTTCATGCATTATGAAGATATTCACTACAGCACAGTTTAAAAAATAGCAAAAAAAGTTTTATTCACCACCGCCGCGATTTTTTCGCGATGCTCTATGCAGATAGATATTGGTCAAATCTATCCACTCCACCCAAATTTATATTGTAATCCCCAACAGACTCCGTACATGCAACGCCACCTACATACGGGCCTGCGCGCTGGGTTTGTGACGTCACAGAGAGAGAGGCTATCCACAGACGTAGTACCCCGATGACCAGATAGCGCGGCGACTGATTGTGAACTGGAAACGTCTGTGATTACGTACTTTAATGTGTATTTACAATCACTTCTTTCTACTCTTAACGTTCCCCCTAATTGACATTAGAACTTACACTACCAACAAGCACCCTGTTATAAGCTCAAAATTATTTCAACAGTACATGGTAAAGCGTTCAAAAACAGTCTGGTTGTCAAAGAGGGCATACGAAAATAATAATATTTTTGATGTGCATTGTAAAACCATAGTTATTCTCAAAAATTAAAAAAAACCACTAATGAAATAGATGAGAAAACTCGTTAAAATGAAAAAATATCGTATTTGTGGCTATCATTTTAATAGTTTAACATTAAAATACGTCATTCATTTTTTGCTAAAAGAACTATAAATTCAACAACCTAGATAGTTTCCTTTTTTCTAACTAGCCGAAGTCCTGTTTGTATTTACTTTATTTTTACAATAGTTTTCCAACAGTATATTAGTACAGGACCAAACAATCATTTGCATTACATTCTCTGCACCGTGATTATTGCTGCAATAGTCCCAGTTAATTCCTTCCCCAGAGAGTATGCTGCTCATTGTTAAATTTGAGGCAACTTGCTTATGATTTCCAACCTGCATGAAGTCTCTCTCAAATTAAGGAGTTACAAGTTTTTTTATTCTTACAAAGTTATGCACCACAGCATTGATAACGGCTAACTGGGGATACAATAACCCTCCTCTACCTAACTGAAAATCAATTCTGGAGATGATGAATCGAGTTCTTTGTCAACAACCAAAAAGTCCCTGCAAAATGAACACTGCAATTTCTTTAAAAAAGAATATGCACAGTAAGATAACCATCTACGTAAGATATTACAGGCAAATCTTTATCCGAATTTGTGATATCTTCATCTGTAACTGAAATTTCCTGCCTGAATTTAAGTGGGGGTGGTGTAATCAAACTTAAATTCATCCCACGGAGTATGAATATCAATTCCATTGATCTCTATCGACCTTTCATTATCGATTTTTATGCAGATTCTCATTACGCTACTGAACCGCAACTTGTTTTCTGCCTCAAAAACCTGTCGGATAGAGACATGGTATAGTGACCCAGAAAGTTGACGGTATCTACCAAATCGATCCTCAAGGACGTCCGTCTGGAATTTTCCTGGCAAAATGTATTTAAACCCCAGCTCATTTGCACAATAACTGCTTATTTCAGGTAGGGAGTAAGTTGAAATGTTCATAGCAGTGAGTCTCCTTGCTAAGAATTCCGATGGCTGGTTTATTTTTTTACCAAGCTTCCAACCAAGAAAGAAACTCATTCAAAGATTCACGCCTGGTGACTGACGGCGAATTAGTGAGGGGTTCCATCATTGGATCATTAAATCTGGTACCCTTGCCAGGAGTCTTCACATTCACTACTTTCCACCAAGTATTAATGACATGAATGAAGTCAGATGTGCCCTGATAGTTGGTAACTTAGTGTTCCATTCCCAACTTTCTAACTGCCTCCACCATGTGGTCATTAAATATTTGTACGACAAATTTAACATTTTGCCTCTCTAAATTCGATGGCCAAAGTGCCTTCAGGGATAAACCATAACCGTATTTCAAAAAATTTTCTCTCTCAATATTAAAAATTTTCTAAGAACTGAAAAAGGTGCTGCTTTAGTGAATTCCAAGGAGATAAAAATCAGGGAATAAGAAGCTCTGTCCATCATTTTTCTGATTCAACCAATTGTTCCTCACACATTTAAGAAGATGAACTGTGTCCGAAACATAAAAATGGGGGCGAGATGGATCATAAGGGTGTGGTTAAACAATGCTGTTAGGTAGTGGCTTGAGGCCAAAAAGTGCCATAGCTTTCCTGTTTATTGCTTTCCTGTTCAGATATAACAGCAATTATTTTTAGGCCAGTTTTTTCCAATTCAACTATTTCTTTTTTTAGAACAATGTGTACTATTTTCGCTGTTGATTTATTAACTGGCACGATGTACGCAACATCTTTATAGAGCGATAAAAGGCTGCGTATCATAAAAACCTGGGCACTAGAAGCTAAATTGTTGGAGTCAAAAGATGTTCCAACAATACTACCCCCTTTGTAATCTGTATACGGTTTGACGTATATCTCGTCAAGCATCAAAGTTACGATCAAGTCAGCTGTTGAACTTTACATTTAATATAGGACAAAACATTAGATTCAATTTTGTCTGATTCTGAAGAGCCATTTAATTTTGAGCAAATTCTTTTAATTGTGCTGGGATGAGGCATAATAATATTTCCTGAATCTCTCAAAAAATTATAGGCACATAGAGAAATAAAATGAAGCAGAGAGAAAAAAACTAAATCCTCTGAGCTGTACCTAACCCTTTGCTAATTCGCCATTAGATCAATTTGGCATCCAAGAAATTGCAGGGGACTCTAATCATCACGGTTAAGCTTTTTCAAAGAAGTCACAGCATATTTTAAAACATGCAAATGATGATCTGAATCAAGCTGTTTTTCATATGAACCGGATTTGTCCTCAATAACCTTAAAAACATTTCCAACCTCATTTATAGCACCTACATTCAACGGAAATCTTAAATTGGACCCCTGAGTTTTCATTGTTACACCCTTGTAAAACTCTCAGCATTAGGGATTCATCAATTGAAACAGAGATCTTACACCTCTGCTGCTGGCACACTTAAGAACTCTCCATCCCAAAAGGAAGTAATTCCTAAATTTTAAAAAGCTGTTTCACACAAAGCATTTAAAGTACAATCTGCAGGTCACCAAAATGAATGAAATAGCTAGCTGCAAAAAGCAAAGCTCATTCATCTACTGATATTTATAGTTTTATCCAGAAATACTTTTGGGATAGCAATTGACAGAATATTGAGATTGCAATATGTAAATATACATATTAATTTGTGGAATTTCTTAAGTGTAAAGATTCTTGGATAGGTTATTTAATGAGGGCCGAATAAACATTCTTCATTTTACTACCAAAACACATCTAATTTATACTCTAATATGAAGTCCACATACATAAATTTGATAATTCAGAATACTAACTTATTTGACAATGACCATCAAATGACTTCTACCTTGAGAGTTGTCAAGGCAAAGCAACAGAATCCCTCCTCCTTTATCCGGGCTTGGAACCGGAAACATTGGCCTTGGGAAACTCAATAATCCTCAAGGCCTCTGGAGGCGGAGTTAAAGTAGGGACAGGTGTATGAAAAGAAGTGGTTTATGCCATTGAATTGAAATAGATAAGCAGACAGACAAGAGAGAAACCTGGCACCGGCATTAGCCTGCTCTTAGCACATTCCGTGCTCGCTATATTTTAGAGGAAATGCTCTGACTGACTTTTTGGCAAATTTATTAGATTTTTATTTTAACCAAGTGATCTTATGTAATGTGATGCCAGGACCATTTTTTCGTTCTTTTTTTAAATAATCCCTAATATTTTTATTTATTTGAAATTAAAATGTTGTTAGTATCCTGTCCCATTTTCTGATACTTTCCCGCAATACACTTATTTCTTTCCGCTATTCCTTCGCACTTTGTCAGTACTGCGGTGAAAGCCCATTCGTGTATTATAATTTCGTGAAAAACTCTCTAAGAATAATTATAAAGCCGAAATTAATTTGTTAGTCAGGAAATTATACATATTGATACAATTTTACATCATTGATACAAGTTTTATTACACTAAAATAAATATCACGAGTGCTACCAATATTTCCCGCAAAGGTGTTGTTCCCTACAATGGATAATACGACTTGGCGATATGATATCCTCTCGAAAAGATTTCATAATACAAAAGTTTGTTTTTAAAAAGGAAAATTTGAATGAAGAAAGAATTATTTTAATTAAGTATACTATATTACACAATGAAAATTAACAGCGTATAAACATGATTTGTAATTTACTATTTACACTGACATAATTTAATACTATTTTTAAGGCAAATATAATCTTGTGAAAAATATAAAAAATCACATTAAAAAATTTCTCCAGACGTGTCCAAATTTTAACATAATAAAAGTTTGTGATATTCTTGAAAGCACTCTAGACAATCCTGGCTCATCCGGGCAGGCGGGGCAGTAAAACGACGTGTCCTTGCGGACATTCTTTTTGAAGCACTCCCTACACCGCTTCTGCTTTCATCTTTGTGATACTGTCGGGGGAAATGGTCAGATAAGCCCTTGGTTTTAGATGAGGCGGGCTGGGATGACGGTTGTCTTTCCAAAGGAGTTGGAGTTTGAGGTATAGCCAAAAGATTCTATAATTTGAAGCCGAAAGTCGATGAGAGGAATTTTCCTAACATTTTCTATAAATAAAAAGTAACTGTTCAGTAGGTGGAGGCCCAATTTCTTGTTCCATTTGATGGATTTACTTTCAATGGGATAGTAAGACATCATTTGATCCAGATGATCGATGCCACTCATGTAATTGTTGTATTCAACCACCGCCTGTGGCTTTTTAGACGTACGCCTTCGTCTATTCGTTGCATCAATCAATTCAGTGCTCATCATCAGCACTTCCCTCTTATCCTTCCACCTTAGGATACAGATTCCATCCTCAGAGAAGGCCTCCACCACCTCACCTTTCTTTAATTTCTGGGAAAGCACCACAGGAGGAATACCTTTCCTGTCCCGCCGCAGTGTCCCCGTCAAGTTTTCCGACTAAGAAGGAATCTGGAAGTGGCTACACTGTTGTAATAGTTGTCCATATATATGGAGTGGCCACAATGAAAATGTTTTTCCATTAATTTTCTAACCGCCTTCTCCGAATGCCCTTTTCCAGACACTTCTGAGTCGGAAGACCCTTGGTATATGAGGACCTGCAGCGCCAAACCTTTTGCCTCCGTCAACATATATACCTTTATTCCGTACCTTTGGCTCTTTCTCTTCATATACTGATGAATTCCCAGCCTACATCTCCATGGAACCATGGAATCATCCAAACTCAAGTCACGTGAGGAGGTCACCACTTTGTCCATTGTTTCATTGAATGCGTCAATAAGGGGCCTGATTTTGAATAGTCTGTCTGTCGGAGGGGTGTCAGAGGCATCTGGGTTCTCGTTGAAGTGAAGGGCTTTGTGTGAAGGGAAAATTTGCACTTGACCAAAACGTTAGTTTTATGAGGGGAATATTCTAACTCCGTTTTCATTTTTTCTTATATTAGTGGTTTAATATTGTTTAGAAAAGTCACCAAATCACTACCCTCATCTAAACCACTAACCCAGTACGTTTTTAATCTATCTTTGGCGGCCGATTGTATTTCGACTATTCCTCTCGTATCACCCCCACCACCGACTTGTTGTAAAATATGTATTCGATGGACTTCACTCGCTTCATGAGAAACTCTATGTCGAAAATACGTATAGCAAATATCACAAAGGGTCTCCATTGCAGTCAGAGTTGCCGTGGAAAATGCTACGAATGATTTCTAGAGCATGTATATATCATCAACCCCACTGTATATATCTCACTTCTCCTTTTCACGACCCACTCCTCTTATTCTATGCCATAAAAAAGACACCTCTATATAAACCTCCGCTCCAGCAGCTGGATTTCATCAGGATAAATGTTTTTTTTCTAATATTCACTTAAGAAAAAACACATTGCTCCTTGAATACTTTTTTATTTACTTTTAAAAGTACAGAAATTTATTTTTTAATTGTTGATTTTCTTTTTTCTTGGAATAAACTGCAGTTATAGAAGAAGAAAAAATAAATATGTATAAAGTACATTACACAATAATAAAAGTAATATTAAAAATTAAAATTATGATACTTACTTTTAGTCGACGACGGTGAGCCTCTCACCATCCCAAATTAGGAAGAGGGGGTCCCCATCCCCCTCATTCGCCATCGTAATTTCTTCGGCTCGGAAGAAATTTTTATATCGTTTGGGGAGGAATATTTTCCCCTTTGTATCCCCACCTTCTATCATCGCCGCCAGTGCCTCTCCGTACTTCGTGTTTACCACCGAAATGTTTTTAAATCTGTACTTAAAATTTTTACTTAAATTTTCTTTTTTTCATAAAAGGAGGCAGTGCCTCATTAAAAATTTTAAGTTTATTTCGCAAATCTTCCATCTGAAAAATACAAAGTTAACGTAAATATTTATACATCTTACATATAAAAAAGCCAAGAGAAATATAACATAAGCCTCACTTCCTTTTGAGGAGAGAAGGTTGTGTGTGCTGCTGGTGTTGTCAATATCAAACTGTTGAATGCTGCGAAAGATGACTGGTCTTTAATACTAAAAGGAGGGGTAGTGCATCACAGGGGAAACATCCAAAAGGAATGGGGGTGCACGTGTGGTTTGTCCTTCATCACCGTCCCAACCCCATGCGGCAGAGGTGACCATCAAGATGGAAAAAAAGACGCGCAGCCCGAAGCACATGAATAGTTTCCTCAGTCACGTCTAAGGATGATGAAAAGTTGAGATCGTGCAACACGTTATTCCTACGCCACACTTGGAAATATAGACTCACTCACTTGTCCGGCTGATGTAAAACACCCACACCACGGAAGGAAGATGCACGAAGTTTCGCAGAGAAGTCGTTTCATCACCGTCCCCACCCACAGCAGCAGAGGTGACATATATTGACATATGGCATTCTTATAAGCTAAAATGTTTTTATCATTCCCCCTTTTCTCGTACATCCTTTTACGAAAAATACATTGTATGTTTTAGAGATGTCCGAGATCGCTCACAATTAAGATATTTAGCTAGTCAAGTATATCCCTAAGATTCGAGGGGTCTCATTGTCAGTGAGGTATATATGCAGGTGACGTCAAAGCCGTACACTTATTTGCTCTTGGACTTTGCTCAGGAGACAGACGACCGGTTGAGATTCCGGACTCATATTTTCCCCGACGAGATTACGGAAGTCTTTGCCCCCAGTGAAACTGATAGACGCAAAAAAGTAAAGTAAAACCATCGAGGAAGATGAAAAAAAATAAATTGTATAGGTTAACACTTTCAGCCCGAAGTTTAAATTTTTAAATTTTCCGAAATCCGAAACTTTTTTTTTCGTGATCTCAACTTGAAAGTGTTATATTATGCCAATGGTGACCAAAATACGTCTTTACTTCGAACATTTTATTGTTTTTTAGTGATTTTTATTTGCCGCCATCTATTGATGGCGCTCGGATCCTGGCGAAGTCCAAGTGTCTTGGCGCGTGCAATATTTTACGAATATCATGTACGGCAACTTTTTCAACCAGAATTTACTAAAAAATCGTAATTGAATCATTTTCGAGATAATTTTTTTATTTGACGGGCGATAAATTTAAATACATTTAACATATAATTATTTAAATAATAATTCTTTATTTTTTAAATTTTTCTTGTAAAGCTCGTTTTTTCTTCTTTATCAATAGTTTTACCAAGTTCTAATTGCTAATCTAGATAGCTAATTTATGAAGATTTTATGTAAATTGGTATCGATTATTATAAAACACCTGCGTTTACACAAAATGACAGATAAGCGCTTGAGTTCCACCCTCCCAAAAGCGAGCTTCAAGTGCGCGCGCGAAGGTTAGGAAGGTCTCGGGTGAGTTGATGCGGGTGTTCTGTATCATGGTGCCTCTAACAGTAACGAAATGACGCTCGAGAATTCGTTCGAGAACGAAAAACATGTACCATTATGAGCACGTGCCAAACGTGACTCCCCACCCCCAAAAACTTGACCGCATCCACACGCCTCCCGTCATGCACTTATTTGACACTTCCATGCTGCCGGGAACGGCATCCTTTCATGTTGAAACGGGTAAGTGAACGCCCTACGATAAGCTCCTAACTCAAGGACGGCCGCTGGGGCACTTTTAGTGCAGGAGGGGACCTATTGTTATGCCAGCAGCGGAAGAACAAGCCGAGGCCGCTTGGAGTATCCGCCCCTTCCCCTCTCCATTCTTTCCGGCAAGGGTGCTTTCCTCTTTGACCGGCCGACGAAGCATACCCAAACAACCAACTTGGACGAATGACAGAAATTCAAGGAATATTTTCCGAAATATTTATGTCCTAATACATTCATAGTTTATTCCATTGCTATCAAAAATATCTGAAACTAAAACAGTCAGCAGTAATGTAGAAAAAGTAAATAAGTTAGGAAAACAATTTACAAATTGTTAGTAATATATTTACACATATTTAAATACAAGTACATAATCGCAGACATAAATGTAAATATACAACAATCATATGCAATATTTATAATATTTACACATCTATTTACACGAAAATAATTGCATACAAAAATGGTACACTTTGTATTCAATATTTATGATATTTACATTTGTTATATTTTCAAATATTTATAATTTGTACACAATTTACAATATTTACATTTTCGGCAGTAGAGAGGGGTTTACCGATGGAAGTCTTGGAAGCATTTTTCCAAGCAGAGGCCAGGTTCTTCAGGGCAATCAGGGCAATATGTAGTCACCGCAGACTTCTTACCTTGCTTAGAACACTGCCTGCACCGTTTCTGGACCCTTCTGTCATCCCTCTTTTCACAGTACTTCGGAAAATGAGAATCTATGGATATCATGGAAGGGCCCCGTGAAACGGGCAAACTCTCTCTCGTTTGGCCTTTGGCAAGGGCATCTATGATGGACAACCTGTATGAGTACAAGCTCAGTTTTTGCGAGCTGAACTTTGGGTACAGGAGATAGGAATTCAGAAGCATTATATGCATCACATGAATCCCTAATCTCCTGAACCATTTTAAAGTTTTGTGATCACAGGGATAGTATGCCATGAGTTGGTCAACACGGTCAATGCCCCCCATACATCTATTGTATCCGGCTACTGCCTTGGGCTTTTGGACAATATTACCCCTGGATGTGGTAATATTGACCAAGTTGTTGCCGAATTCAGTGCTAAGTAAGAGGACATCCCGTTTGTCTTTCCATTTCATGACATTTATCCCTGTGTCAGTACTCATACAAATTGTCTCACCTCGTTTCAATTTAGCCCGGATCACTTCCGGTGGGTTCCCTTTACGGTCTCCACGCAGTGTTCCAGTGCAATAACACTCATTGCTGAGTAGTTCACGGGCTAAATTGACGTCATTGTAATAGTTGTCCATAAACAATGAATACTCCATTTGTAGTCTTCCCTTCATAAGTTTATGGACAACCTTACTTGCATGCCCTCGTCCGGCCAACTCGAGGTCCTTTTTGCCCGTATGCACAATGAAACCCAGGACATACCCATTGGGTTCAGTGAGCATGTAAAGTTTGACTCCAAACTTATGCCTCTTCCCTTTGATGAATGTCCTGAACCCCAAGCGACCCCTCCACAATACCATAGATTCATCAATACATAATACCCTGTCTGGAGTATATGTTTTTTCCGAAATACTCTGAAAAAGGTCAAGAAGGGGCCTAATTTTGTACAAGGGATCTATTGGAGCAGGATCACCAACATTTGCATTTTCTGCAAAATGCAGACTTTGCAAGATGGCGAGAAACCTATCTCTCGTCATCCTGCGATGAAAAAAATGCAAATCAAATTTAGTATTCCTGTTCCAATAGTCCCTTATCCTGTTCGTTCTAACGGTACCCATATGGAACATCAATCCCAAAAACACTTCGAATTCTTCCCTGGTCAATTCGCTCCAATTAGTAACTCGTTGAGGTTGAACACCCACCTGATTTAGGAAAATGTTTTCCACGTAGGTGTTCGTCCTCTGGATTACTAATTGGAAGTATTCATCAGAGAAAAACAAGCGGAAATAGTCAATGGGATTATTTCCACTGGGTGCCGTTAGAAGAGCTTCCCTTCCCCGAAAGGGAAGGGCTGCACGCAAGCAAGCACCCTTAGACCAGGCAAGGGGTGCCTGGGGAGGGAGGGTGGGAAGAGAGGAAGAGGGCGGTGGGGTGGGTGCATGGGAAGTGGAAGGAATAGGGGATGAGGGTGGAGGAATCTCCTCTGAGAGGTGGGGAGTAGGGGTTGGGCCTCTACCTGGAGTTATTGCTTCGTCCGACTCCCCGTCGTTAAACTCCTCCCCACTGCCGAAATCACTCCACGACTCTGAAGACGAGTCTTCCCCGAAGGAATCATCCTCTAGAATCTTTTCTATTTCTCCCTCCGTTATGCCGGCTGGAGCCGCTTTGTGGCCTCTCTTTTTTTTGGCTGTCACCTCAGGAATAATGAAAGAAAAAACAGCATAAATGAATATTTATTGCAATAAATACAATAAGAAAGGTATTATACTAAATAGTTATGCCAAAAATTCAATTACCCAAATGTTCTGGAGAAATACTCCTCTGCCGCGAGGTTGACGGTTGAGGGGAGTTGGATCGCTTCATTCTAAAATGAAAAGGAAGCTGAAAATCACATCCCACAGAAATGGAAACATTTTTATTTACAATGAAAAGATTTAGCGTAAAAGTTCGAACCCGGGACCCTTCCATCATTAGCCCAGCGTTATACCCACTAGGCCACCAACAAAATCCCATAATAACATTTCTGTAAATACAATGTATATGACTACCGTAAAAATTGATTTAAAAAGCAAAATAATCGAACTTACCCGTCTCTTTCAATTCCTTCTCAAAACTGTTGAAAAACGTTTTTTTTAAATACACGGTTTTCTAAAAATTTTATCTCCGCCTATTGTAAATGAGAACAAGAAAAAAGTCATTGTAAATAATAAGAAATATAAAAAGGCAGGGGAAAAAATATTTTTAAACACAATGAGAATATTAAAAAAAAACCTTGTATTCAATATTCGTAGTGATGGAATTATTGGTTAATCGTAGGAAAGAAAAAGAGTAGGTCTTCTCTTTTGGACGATGAAATGCGAGGAATTTTGGACCGCAAAGACCTCCCAGACTCTCTTAAATGGCAATACTATAAGAGAATACTGAACTCGTATTTAGAAAACATTTCAAAATCCAAGGATACCATTCTGTCCCCAAAGCTCAAGACGCATAGATCGCCAGAAAAAAGAAGTGATACACCCAAAGTTAACATAATAAATGAACTAAAGAATAAAAGGAAAAACATATTAACAAGTAACATAAAACTTGAAAAAGAATGGCGAAAAAGTCAGGAAGAAGGACTGGAGAAGATGGAGGAGCTGTTAAACGATCTGGAACGGCAGCTTCAAGGAGGAGATGTGGAAATGAAAGACGAAGTGGACGAAAGACTCAGAGGATCAAAAATGGGTTTGGCGGAGAGAGAACAAAACAAGAGTTGGGAGATTCTTGGGAGGGGTCGGTCCGGGAGGGGCTTGGGTTGGGGGAGGGGAGAATGGCGCATGCGCATACGATTCAAAATGGCGGATTAAACAAAATGGCGTCCTTATTGCGGCACATGATGGCGGCCAGACCGGAAGCCACGTGACCAAGATGGCTGCGACCGGAAGTGGCCTAGGATCCCCAAAAGCACCCTACTGTTTTTGCGGGAGAGATAATGGCTGATTTTCGGTTTCTGGACAATTCCCTGAAGAAGCAGCATACCAAAAAATAATTTTATCTCCTCCTTATTTGTCTCACACCAATCTTTGTCTCGACTTCTCTTTTTCATTTTACCCTGAAGATTCTTCCTATCTTTGGTTTGTTGGGCGTACAAGTTCGTTTGCTGTGCAATAAGGTCAGAGATGTCAGCGTCCATAAAGTGCTCAAAAATTTCATCCGACTGCTCTTTATGTTGCAATTCACCCTTTGCGCCAGCAACAAATGTAAATATATGGGGGAATCTGGGCCTCGCACAACCATTTTAGACCCACTTACCGTCATCAGCTCCCAGGGGTGGATTTGTATCACTATCATTGCTGTCACTCACTTCGTGAAGATGATGATACTTTGACATTCTTGTGCCAGCTCGAGTCGAAGTCCCATTGGTCCCAGCTCGAGTCGAAGTCCCATTGGTCCCAGCTCGAGTCGAAGTCCCACTGGTCCCAGCTCGAGTCGAAGTCCCACTGGTCCCAGCTCGAGTCGAAGTCCCACTGGTCCCAGCTCGAGTCGAAGTCCCACTGGTCCCAGCTCGAGTCGAAGTCCCACTGGTCCAGCTCTAACACCGACGGATACACGGGATTCTTCTTCAGAGGATTTGTAACTCTCATCCTCACTTAGTGCGATCATTATAGTCTCTTCAGATAGCAGCGATCGCTTCTTTGCCATAGTGGTGTGCGAAATAAAAAAAAACTTCACTAATTATTCCAATAAGTTGAGGAGTAATGAGTAGGAGATAACGCAGCACACATGAAAGCTACTATTCTTAGGCAGTAAAAGTAAGTCAATACTCGCAAAAAATACTGTATATATCACAAGTATTCAAGACCGCAAAATTTCTAGACTGCACGATGCACTGCTTTCAACGACGCCGAAAAAATCCCGGAATGGGAATAACGGGACTTTTTTCACGCCTAGACCACCAAAACTTTCTGTTTTGGGGAGTCATGTACAGCAAATTTGACAGGGACTACGGAGTGTAAAAAAAGGCCATATGATGGCAGAACACTGCAGTAAGTTGATAGAATAGAGAGCGCGCATATATGCGCGCTACCCACCGGACGGTCGTTTAAAATCCGCGCATATATGCGCTTAGCCCACTTAAGGGGTTAAGAAATCAAAATTAACAGCTGCTTCCACAGAAGGAATGCAAAAGGTGGACAACTGATGTCTATGTGCCAACAGCTTCAATTTCATTACAACAGCCTTCACTCCATCATGTATGGTATCGAGGATGCCATCACTCGCAGAGTAGTCAGCATCAGCATCCACTGCAAAGCTGGAGAAGATGATGTTAGCTGAGGATTGAGGACAAGATGTTAATGTACAGAGGCAGGAAGCTAATTCAAATTTTGAAAGGATGTGAGCACACAACACAGATCCCAAGAAAGGAATGTTCCTTAAACGAGACTTTTTGATTTTAAGGTCATAAGCCTGAATGCTCGTCACATCTTCTGAAGTACTCCCTGATCCTTCATAAAAAAACTCCTAGGATCAGTGAGAAGGCTACAGCCACCAGGAGCTGTGTTACCATTGCTCTTGCAGGAAAGGAGTCCATTGGTAACAGCTGTTTTTAATGCTTAAACAAACTGTTCTGCATTAGGGCAGTGGTTGTTGCCACAATTCTGCCTAGGATATTAAACAGGTTATCAATCGGATCCTGGTTGAGGTTCCTTGTTGAGAGCATTTTAAAGTTCAAGGTTCTCAATTTTTGCCAAAGCAACTGGGTGGCTCTAATCGTGGCTACCCAACCGTTTTGAGAGGGGGGATTGATATGCTTCCCATCCTTCACAAATCGCCACTTACATAATTTGCTTATAATAGAGTCCCAATAAGAGAGGTGATGGCTTCCCTCTTTCAGTAGGTGCTTCAACACCATTTTACTGCCTGAGTTTGAAAAATCTCGTCGTAGTCATTGTAACGTTGATGTTCGTAGCCCCTTGATGATGAACGTGAACTTGACATAGTATGCGGTGATTGCAATGATATTGGTGTACCACCATCCAACTCCTCTATGACAAAATTTTGTATCTTGCTGCGAAGTTTTAATTTCTGTATTGGAGTCATACTTTTATAATAAGGAAGTAGCGATTTAAAAAAGTTCAAATCATCATAATCCTTTCCTTTAAGTAGTTCAAGTTTTTGCTCCTCTTTCTTTAGCAGTTCAGCTCAAAAAGCCGAGAGTGGATTTTATTTCTTTTTTTTTACTTGATGGACGAACAATCTGTGGTTTGACACAAACAGGATCACGTTCACACGGTTTTTTAGCAGGTGTTGGTATTGGTAAACTTTCAGGTTTAACATCGGCGAGCACCGATACAGACAAGTTATCAAGTTCAGTTTCATCCTGTCCTTCTTCTTGTAGATTGTCATCAACAGAGGAAGTCGACTCTTCCATAGCGTGCAAATTTGAGCTAGTTTTCCGAGGCTCAGCCATGTCTCTTACAAAAAGCATAGCTTTGAAATAAGGCCATTTTCCTGAACTGGACGAATACAAAATACAACACTGGACGAATACAACACACAGCAGTCACTGTCGCTGTGAACGTTAGCGCCGCTGGCGGGCGCGTTCTATGTGAGCGACGCTGGCGACACCAGCGGCAGCTGCTAAACTTTACGAGCGACAAAAGCTACACTTTACGAGCGACAACAGCTACACTTTACGAGCGACAATATACAAAATGGTTTGAAATTTCAAAAAACGCTCGCAACGCACGCTGCCAAAGCTTCGCTCCTGTCGCCCACTAAGAACGCTCCAATGCTTATACATTGGTTTGAAATTTTGTCGCTCTGGTCGCGTCGCTTGTCACCCACGTAGGAAGGGGCCTAAGTCAGCTAAAACTTCCGACTTTGTGGCTGCTTCACTAAAATAGTAAGCCACTGGTTGCTTCCATGAGCCCCCAACACTTATCACTAAAAATACAAGGGCTTGTCGGGCAACTATGTGCTGCCTATGTCTTTCACAGATACAAAAATTATTATTCAGCTTTGCAACATCTTGCCTGTACAAGTCTGGGTTGTCACATAATTCTCGCCACTCTTTTGCTCTGATGCCAACCAGGAACCCATGCACAAAAGAAAAAGGTGAAGTGAAAAGCAGAGCCAAAAGATGCTCAGAGGACATTTGATACCAATTGCACCACAAAATAAGGTTTTATATTTTTAGAATAAGTTTAATTTAAATTATTCATTTCAATAACTGGAGTATTTTAATTTGTAGCTCCAGCTGTTCCTTCACGCTCTTCCGACGTAAAATGTCGGCAACAGCTAAGCAGAAATGCTGCACCCCATCCATCTCCCTAGGCCTCGTCTCCCGCAGCTCCTCCAGGAGTCGCTCCCCCATTTCTGAGCGATGAGCTGAAATCCAAATAGAAAATGTATGAGTTGTGGCCCTGATATCTTCGATGAGGGAATGGCATTTCTCAATTTGTAAAGGTAATTCATCAATGGAATGAATCATGATGTAAGTCAATACCTCTCTCTGAAAGCCACATTCTAAATGTATGAATGATGTAATAAATGGTAATATGTCATTGGCATAAGGTAAAAATTTGTGATTGCTTGAACTTTTTAGGAAGTAAAAGTGGTCCAGGATCAATTATTCAAATAAAGCGTGGAGGGTATGATGATAGCCAAGGATAAGATTTAACTTATTTGTCTAACTTACGCCTTTTGGGAGATGGGGTGGGTGCAGCAACTGCCATCGTTGGAGTTTGTTTTTCTACAGCATCCATGCTGCTCGCCGTCCTGTTCACACAAACATTGTTTTTTAGAAATACATTTACATGCACACTGACAATACTAAGTTCTGATTTAGATGGATGAAAGCAGAGGACTTTGGTGGGAAGCATTATGTTTGCTAATATGCTTACTTATATTTTATGCATCCATTTAGATATGCCAGGGAGTCCCATGTGTGTCCACTTCTTTTTCTTGGCTGCTGCCGAACCACTCGACACGTACACATTTTTCTCCCTGAAATATCTGTCCCGGAGCGTCTTAAACTTCGTAGGCAGCTCCGCCTCTGGAATTCTTCCTGCAAAAAGTAGTCAGATCTTTAGACCTTTTGACTTGTCATTAGCAATGTCATAGGAAGGGAAGGTTATTCAGTGAAAAAGCTAAAAGGGAAATGGTTGAGCCATAATTTTTAATCAGTCCATATGTATCATCTAGGGCATCATAAATCTCCCTCCATAACACTGTCTTCCTCTCCGGAGTCCTTTCTTTTAGGGGAAGTCTCGTGTCAAAGAAGGGTGGCCTCAGTCCCACCTCACACACTAGGTGTTCCAGTAGAACGTCGTCATCTGCTTCTGCACTGCTGCCTGAGGATGGCCCTGCAAATAATAATAATTATTATTATTTATTGTTCAATTGGTCCAGAAACAGACAGTGCATATTACCCTTGCATAATGCATAATACAATGAAACGCAAAAATCAATTACAAATTATAACTCTTAAATTCATCCGTATTCTAAAAACAAGTGGCAGCACCAATTCTTTCGAGGAAGCAAGTTCGAATTTTGAAAATCTTAATAGTGGATTGATTTTTTAACTCATCGGTAATTTTTTAAAAATATTAATTAATATTAATGTTAATAAATTGCTGAGTGATATGGCCCCTTATATTTTCCTCATGATTGCTTCATCCAATGTACATCATCTCTTCCACGAGTGAAATGATCGTGCACAGAGGTAAGAAGGAAGTGGGAAAAAACAAAACAGGATTCATTTTTACAAATAGTGCTCAGTCAAAAAATATATCAGGGTGACCACAAAGTTTTAACTTTGAAATTCCCTGACATTTCCACGAAATTCCCTCACAAAATCTCTCTGAAACAAAGTGTACAGCGATTTTTACAATTTTTTGTTTTTAATGTCGCAGGGGTCGACGACAAAGTGGGTAGGTTCTATGTACTAAATGACAAGGCCGAGTCAGAAATAACACAGTGTCATTTTAATGAGAGAATTCATTGAGGATTTTACATTGCTTGACTGGTTATCGGGTCAACCCGATTGTACTCACAGCTGCCTGGGTGAACTCTTGGCCTGGGAAGAAACTTGCGAACGATTCGCGTGGTCACAACTTAGCATGACCCCCCAAAGGCACGCTCATCGCCGGTCACCTTACGATGACCCAGCCGGGAAGTCGGCGAAGGGCAGCGGCGGATATCGGCAAACGATTCGCGCGGTCACGGCTAGCATGACCAAGGCACGCTCATAGCCGGTCACTTCACGATGACCCAGCCGGGATGTCAGCGAAGGGCAGCGGCGGATATCGGCAAACGATTCGCGCGGTCACGGCTAGCATGACCAAGACACGCTCATCGCCGGTCACCTCACGATGACCTAGCCGGGAAGTCGGCGAAACGATGTGCGTGGTCACCTTGCGATAACCCAGCCGAAACGTACGCACACCGAGTGGTCACCTTACGATAACCGTGCCGACTGCCACGAGGCAGGAGTCTTTTCCCTTTTATATCCTAGGAAAGGGTAAGGGATGGAGTAGGAAAGGAGTGGTCCTCGCCAGCTTCCCACGATTTTCTGGGCCACCTTCTTATCAGGAGCTCTGGCCTCCATTTGGAGCGTGCGTTATGACGTGCGCGTGTCCTCATCCGGCGGGCGACTGGTGCGTACTATTTCAGAGAGGCGGGGTTAACACGCTGAGAAGCACAGGACCCTTTTACCATTTCATCCCTGCTATAAAAATCCAGTCTAAAATCATTGATGTTTATCATTTGTAGCAATTGTTAACTTATAATTAGCATGTTAAAACTTTAAGTTACAAATCTTCAAATAATTTGTTTACAACTTTTGGTACCTGGAAGTCCCGTCAGATATTTGGGGTACATTTGCAAGTAGTTTGTATGGGGATTAGCAATTGGTGTTTATCAGCTCAATAGAGAAAATGATGCAACATTTTTAATTGTTAATCATGAATCTTATTTTCCACTTCTTGCAGTCAGGGCTTTCGACATTTTACTCGTATGTTTTCATCACATTTCCATTTTTACCTCATGGTACTCTGAAAAAGTTTTATTCTCATTTACGCGCAGGAAAACTTGGCAAGTGGTACACTGGGAATGTGGCCTTGACTCGATTTTCTTACTGCTACAAACCTCACACCTTCCCCCTACCCTTAATAAATATTGGCCAATGACAACCTCTGTTTCCAATGCGAACATCTTTAGAGACAATAACTGCATTTTCGTCGTTTGTGACGACCACTTGCCATAGAGCTTGTTCATTGCTTGTGCCAATTTGGTAATTTTTTTGTATGCCATCAAACCAGTGGCAACAGATCTGCGAAAATCTAAGTATGGATTTTATCAAAAGCATTACAGTATATAATGTAGGCATTTATACATATAATGTCGAGAAGGCCCCAAAATGTCCGGTGCCGCCATTTTCGTGATTTTCGGTCAATGCAATATAGTGTCCTCAAGCGATCAGCGTGATCCACTCCTCCCATCCGAAAGTTATAATCCTTCCCAACTTCTGGGCATGAACTTTCAATTCTAGTTCCATCGTTGTTTGTCCTTAACACTACATTTTTGTGATCCATGAAAGTTGTATGCCAATTGTACAACCTTATTGTCCATCCATTTGAATGCTGCAATACCTTGGCTTGAAAATTGGTAGTCACAATCTCCTCTCTTCATAGACTTATCAGCCTTTGAATCACCCGGCAAAACTTTTCAATTTCCTCGAATCGTTCCACATGCTATAGTTTTTTTTCCACCTTGAGACGTTCTAGTAGTCGCAAAGAGGTAAAATCGTTATCAAAATAAATTTTCCTACTTATTCCCCATTATTTTTTTAGGGCAAGAACAACTCTTTCTCCTAACCCAAAATCTTTAAACTCTTCCTTATCTTTTCCTTGATAGATCATGAATTTCATAATGTATCCTAACATCTACCATGCACCAAATTCGGCAACCGCTTTTGATTGGCGTCATAGGGTTGTATTGCTTTAGGGTACTGCGACTCTTGAATAAAATCATCGTTTCATAAACAACAAGCTCTCGAGTACCCCAATACACGCTGTCAAATCTGTCATCAAGAGCATTTATCATTGGTCGTAACTCATAAAACTTGTCTTTGTTATTATCTGGCAATAAACGGTTGTCATTAACGTGAAGATCTGCCATAATCAGTTGAAATCGATCCTTACCATTGCTTCTCCTACAACAGGCACATTGACTTCATTTCCTGAGCCCCAATATAGCTACATCGCTGGTAAGCTGTGGTAGCCCATGAAAATATTTATGCCAATGAAGACAAAGTTCATTTTCCGTCAAATGTAAATTTTTGGCCCTTTGTGTGGCATAAAGATTGGATTGAATAACAATATTCTCTACAGCTGGTCCCAATAGGGTAGTTTCACAGCCTGCAAAAATGTCATGTTTAGGAACTAAAATGATTAATTAAGGCCTTGAGTTAAGCATGAGAATTAAAAAAAATATCTGCTCCATATATTTACATTGCATTGTCGTCAATAATGTTATCCAAGTTATAAGCCTATTACTATTTTCTTATGATGTTTAGGCGGCTGGGTTTATGAGATATTTGGTTTCATGTATGGTAGAAAACGGCCAACTATCATCCTAGATGTAGTGTAACAAACAATAAAATGCCATAAACACTATTCATAAAACATGACACTACATTGGAATCTTCATATTTAACCAATACAACTAGTAAATTATGAGCACACCTTTTTTACAAAGGCTGTATAATAAATTTAATGGAGCACTCTAGTTAAAAATATTTCCATAGTTTCTACTAGTGTCTTTCAGAAATGCACATAGCATATATGTCCTTGAAAGTTCCAGGCTCTAATATTCTGAAGTAAGATAGTACCTTCAGGATAGGAATAGTCTGTTGCAGTTGCAATAGTTGTCTGGCAGTTCCATGACATAACAATTAATTTTGAGAGGGAGTTATTTTCCATAATATCTGCGAAGATCACGCTTGAAGGAGGAGAAGCTCACCTATAAGGAATTGTTTTTTTGCATTTAAATTCGGGAGGGCTTGCAGCTGGGATTGTAAGCGCTGGAACCACGTGAGGAGTTCGGCCGTGTCCCCGTTAGGTGGAGAGGAGGCGGGGGGTGGGGAGGGACGCGGAGAGTGGTGAGAGGGGTGGGGGGGAGGGGTGGCAGCCGAGCGAGAAGGGATGTCAGGGAACTCGTCCCTCGCCACCGCGTCACTGAAAGTGAAAGCGGGCGTCTTCCTTCTAGCATCAGCGCGTTGTTTTCGCTTTTCTTCTGTTTGGGCTCGGAGTTCAAATATCTCGCGGTGCGCGGCTTTATGAGCCTCGCAGCCGCGATAGTTGGCGGGGTGGTCCACTTAACATAGATAGCACATGGCCGGTGTATCACTGTTTAATGCACGTGGAAGTGTCCTGTTGCTGCTGTCCACATTTAACGCAATTGTATGGCATATGACAATAATTTTTCGTATGCCCGAACGCCAGGCATCGGTGGCATTGGGCGGGTTGGTTGGGGGGGGGGGCGGAAACTGGAAATTTTAACTTTAACTCCAGCGAGAGAGTTGATATTCATGAATTCGTTAACAACTAGCGAAGGTGAAAAAGAAATTTTACAAGTACGCGTTGCGTATTTCGGATAAGCGTGAATTCCGCGCTCTTTGTCGAGCGCGGACGGGCGGGTGGAAAAAATCCGTTCGACATGGCAAACGGGGAAGCCAAGTTCTAAAAGTTCGTCTCTAATTAACTCCGTACTGACCGCCGGAAGGATGCCACGCAGTGCAAACTCTTTTCGTCTCTCTGACGCGTGTTGATAGGAAATGTACTCGACGGAAAGGTCGTCAAGTATCTTGCTGACGATCCCGTGATCAGCCAGCGTTGCGCATTTCATTGTGGCGGTGGTGTCAGAATTAGAGGAAGTGGACGGGAGAAGAGAACATTCCGCCTTCATCCGCTTGTATATCTCTTCCCACTTGTCCAGGTTCTGAAGTCAAGGGTCCGGAGGTCCGCCTTATATTCGGACCCTGGGCGGAGCGGCGGCCAACGGGCGAGCTCCGCTAGGGTCACGTGGGGGAGGGGTGAGCGTCGCACCCCTCCGCGCGGGGCTGGAAGGGGAAGAGTGGAGGTGTGTGAGGGAGGGCGTGACTCGTCGAGAAAACCGTCGCGTCGTCCCTTTGTCGCGAAGAGTGGGCGGTTTGAATTCTGCGCCGTATAGTAGGGCACATCAAAGCATTGGTGGGAGGAGCGGTAGACTTAGGGATTGGACCTATTGGAGAGGAGTTAGAGAAATTGGATTTTTGGTTGGGGAGGTCAGGGAATTCTTCTGCAGACAGGGTAGTAGAGGACGGGTCGCGCCATTGGCGGGCTTGACGAACTCTCGGCGTACGATCGGTAGAACGGACAGCCACGGAAGTTCGAGAGATGGGTTCCGCTGCAGTTGGCGCATCGTGGAGGTGGAGCAGTACCAGGAGGCAGAAGGCGGTGAGGACATTCGGCGGAGGGATGGTCGTCGCTACAGCGGACGCAGCGAAATTTGAGGCCGCAACCCTTACGCACGTGCCCAAAATTCAGGCAGCGTGTTCACTGAGTAGGGCCTGGAGATGGTTTATTGTCTTCGACTTTGATTTCCAGGTCTAGCAGGGATGTGAGCTGGCGGAGTGGCAGTTCATGGGAAGGAAAGGCAAGGGAAAGCTGGAACAATGGCATAGGACGGCGAGGGTATGGACGGTGAGGGGCTGAGGGGTCTAGAGCGACTTCAGACTCTTTCAAGGGCTTGGGCACGGATAGGACGAGTGGTCTGAAGCTGTACAAGAGAATGGATAGGTATGCCTTTTGCTTGAAGAGCGGATTCAATATCGGTAACGGGGGTATGAGTAGGGAGGCCACTGAGTACAAAGTATTTCTTCTTGTCTTCAGAGTGGGGGAGCGTGTGGTAGAGCCAGCCTTGATCAATGGAAAGTTTGGTAACAGCGCGGTGATCGTCGGAGCAGTGACAGGAGATCTTTAGTTCGGTGCCTACCATGGCAGTGACAGGAGGGAATTGACACACTCCAAATATGACTTTGGAGCGCTGGAGCCAGCTGCTGGTATCGCAGAGGCAAAATGGAGGGATAGGGGAAGTGGATGGAGTGGCACGGTCATCTCCAGTCGCGGTTACAGGAGTTAATGAATGGTCCTCTTCGGACGCGGCGGAGGCAAGGGACTCAAAGCGGTTGCTTACTGCTACTTAGGTGGGACGGATTTTGCTTGGGGTGGTGGGAGGGGTACGAGTTTTTCTTTTGGATCTTTAGAGAGACGGTTCGTCATCCGGAGAGAGAGGGGAATCTAGCTGGATGGGAGTCGCTAGCGGGTTCTCAGAGCCATGACCCAGATTTACCAGGCTGCTTGCTGTAGCATCGGTGATCAACTGTTGAAGCACGGTAGGTAAAGATGAGGCTTCGGTGGCGGTGGCCATTTCAATACCAGAAACTGGCGTGAAAACGCCGGGAACTATGCGTCGTAACCAATAGTGATCTTAAATTTATACCAGATATAGTGAAGGATACCAATTTACCCCAGGCAACTTCTTAAGGGAGGGAGGGACAGTGACGATAATGGAAGCCTAGCGAGGGGACCCCCCAAGCTTCCCCGAGAGTGCAGCGGAGGTTCAAGCCCTCTTCTCGGGATTACCAGGAGAGACAACCAAATTGGGTCACGACGCAGACGCCGCGGCGACCGAGGGTGAGGAGGAGGAACTAGTTAGCCTCCCCTCCCGGACGCCCTGGTCGTTGGGTAGTTGCCTGTGTTTAGCTTTGCAGTCGTGGTCCTTAAAAGGGCCGGCAAGCTGGTTAATACCGTAAGTGAAGGAGTCCGGGCTAATGGTCCAAAGGAGCGTGAAGAGATGAGATGAGGCAGATGAGCTGGTCGTTGGGAGTTAGCCGGAGTTTTGCCTAAGCAATCTGTCGTGGTCCTTATGGGGCCGACGAGCCGGTGAGTTGAGTTGCCAAGCGGTGCAGTGTGTAGGGTCAGATCCAATCAGTGCAAGGGGTCGTATCAGGGAGAGTTGAGAAGTCCAACGGTGCCCTGTCGAGAGGAAAGAGAGGTCCAGTCGGTGCCAAGTCTAGATGAAGGTAGAATCCGGGATGAGATCCACAGCATACCATCTCTAGTGGTGCAGATCACTCCACCTCTGCGGCGTTTTATCCGGGCGCCCGTACCGACCACGATTGAGGAGTTGCTGGATGTAGTGGGAGCCGTGGAGAGAAATCGAGGAGCCTGCACCATGGGTAACCGCCCCGCACCCGCTCTACATAGGTGCAGATTCTGCCCCGGGTTCCGAGAAGTAGATATCGTCTGATAACTGGGGACAAGTCGTTAAATGATAAACTACTAGCACAGCAGGCACAGTCAAGCTTAGCAAGAATGGTAGCAGCACTGGCTGATTCCGAGTGAGGCATGTTATGAAGTCGATACTTTTTTATTTTCATGTCATGCAATAGATTGTATGTTGTGTCTTCGGTGGCAGTCGCAGACCCATCGTAGAAAAAATTTCTAAGGTCACTTAGAAGACTACATCCATCAGGGGTGTTGTTGCCAATGTTTTTGCATGACAGCAGACCATTAGTTACCGCAGTCTTCAAACCTGAGAGAAATTGCTCAGCATTGGTGATTACTACCACAATTCTGACGTATCACATTAAAAAGATTTTATATCGGGTCTGGATTTATGTTTCTGGTGCAGAGGTGCTTGAAGTTCATGCCTTTCAACTTCTCCCACAGGATGATTACTACCGTGATTGATGCAACCAACCCCTTTTGAGAGGGTAGTGATATCACCTTCCCATAGGCAAATTGACAGCTTCCCTCTTTCAATGCATGGTTTAGAACCTTCTTACTTACACTGTGGGAAGTGTCTCCATTCAGGCTGTCGAACGACCTGTAAAATTCACTTCCGACTTCCAAAATTAATTCCGAGGTTCCTAAGGCCTCCATCCCAAGTTTATCTACGGTAAAACAAAAACTTTTAACTTCTCGGAAAACGATGGCAAATATTTTCTAATGCAACACAATTACACTTGAGCATACTTTTGGCAACCATTGTTTCTATTCCAATGGCAACCATTGTTTCTATTCCAATGGCAACCATTGTTTCTATTCCAATGGCAACTGTTAGGCTAAGAACTTGTACAGCATAGCACATCCTCATTTTCTGGAAACCATTAGGCTCCAGATGTCTTTGCGTTTGTCTGAACACACTACAAAGAAAATTTTGATAAGAATTACAGCGAGGAAAATTTTCAATTCCAAACAAATACATTAGAGGTGGATTTTCATGAAGGGCTATTGAGTAATATGTTTACAGCAAATAAAAATGTTATACACCCATCAATTTTACATGGGGACATATGCCCTGGGAAAAATTATTACAGTAAACTACCCTACGGGAGAAATGGTTAAATTTTGAAATTACTTACGGGTCAAAAGGACTAGTAACAGCCAACTATTGTGATAAAGACCTAACGTGAGACCATGAGCCCCGCCAGGAAACCGCTTCACCCTCAATGGGAACCTCAACCATAATATCATGTACTTCAGAAATAGATTTCTAAAGCACTTTAACAGGTGAGGTGGATCGAAGGTGGTGACTATGTCATCTCCTTCAAAATTGAAATGGGGCTCCATGAAGCTAGCTCCTAGAAGCTGCGAGGCCTTGACATTTTTCTCCATGTCACAAACTGCGGCGACAACAGTTAAGACAATGGTTTACAATGCAAACAAACATCTTTGATGAAGACAGCCAAAATGTTGGATTTTGTAGCAGCTTCACTAAAGTTATAAGCTACAGGCTGTTTCCAACATCCCCCAACATTTCTGATCAAAAATACTAAGGCCTGGCAAGCAACAGTAAGTACCCGACCTTAACCACCTCTGCCCACATATCCATAAATTAAGTCATTCTTAACAGAATAAGACAATTGGGACCTGATTGCCATCTCATCAAACATCAATGTACATATCATGTCACCATCTTTAAAACCAGACACACTCTCAGCTAGTTGACTAAGTATTCTTTCATTCAGTCCTGCACCAAAGGGTAAATAATTCAAAAGGGGTAGAAGAGTGCTCCGTGAAGGAAGTGGGAAAAGGGACCTCACATGCCTATATGCTTCGGGACCTTTCTTGAGTAGTGACAGTGCAACTAATTTTGAGGAAATATGCCACCTTCTTCCTCGAGGTTGCTTCTGTGCCTCATTCACCAGAGTCTATCAGGGCAAATCCCGCTGGTGACAAAACTTTCTCCTTTTTCCCCATCATCTCCTGCGCTGTCACCTTATCCTGCTTTCTTTTTGCCTTAGCATCTGTCATCACCTTCTTATGGCCTCATAACCTCCTTCTTTTGGCGAAATGCCTTATCTAAAGGAGATAAACCGAGCTCCTTTAAGATGGATTTTTGAGGTAATCCACCAGGAGTCCAATGAGAAGAAACAGTGCCTTCCTAAATGACTTTTTATGCATGTTGTTAAAGAAAAACGTTTTAAATATGGACAGTGATGCTGAACATATTTTTGATAGTTCTTTTGATGGGTAGAGCAATCCTACTGAATCATCCTTCAAATGGCGGAAGGTTTTAAACAAAATTAATAATGGACTTTTGTCTTGCAAATTTTGTTGTCCACTAAATAGCTTCTTGCACTTTTGGCACTTGAACTCTTCCCATAGCCTTTTCCCTAAATATCCTACAAAATACACTGTTAAGCATTGTTCGAGACCAACAAGATCTTAATTTCCTAGATCAATCTCGTAATGTTCATGATCATCAACAGAAATGTCATCGTCTGCACACTCTTGATTATCTTCTGGATTTTCCTCTCCTTCTAAGATGCTTGCGCCCACATCTATTTCCAAAACTTTGTCCTGGTCCGCTTTATAGTTGGCAGTCTGTGGAGGCTCTAAAAAAGTCTTCATTCCAATAAGTCTATAGCTAGTTCGGAAATCTTTCACTGTTGGATTTCTATTAAAGCCTCCTCGCTGTCTTATAAACGAGAAGAAGTTTTCCAGTGCATCCTGGTTTAACCTGGATGTTAAAATGTACATGTTATTCACCTCATTCATCAGGCTTAATACAGCAGAAATAGTTAGTAGGAAGCCATCAAAACAAGGACGGGGGCTACTACCTACCTTTCTGAGTTTTTAAAAAATATATCAGTACCTTTATTTAATATTTCTATTGCTCTTTTGTTTTCATGTGATAGTCCTGATTTATTAGGATTTTTGAAAAATTTACTTTTGCTGTTTAGTACATTAAAAAGAGAATTGACATCCTCTATGAAGTTAGCAATCTCCAAGGCGAATGGTGAACGCAGTTCCCCTGTACCATTGCAAGCCCTTAATGCAGCTGCAATGGAAAAGCTAACCTGCGTAGCCAACTTGACGGACATTTTTTAAAAACAATTTGAGACACGGGAGCCCCTCGGTACCAGGTGATGCTAACCGGATCACTTGCCTGATTCACTTCTTCCAATAATAGCATTTTGGAATTGTATAACATTTTGAACTTAAGAATAAAGTTTCCGATGGGGATACTATGCGGCACGACATCTCTGTAGAAATATGACGCGATAACTTTTTCACTTTTCAATAGCTCACACCAATCCTGGTATTCTAATTTCACGCACGCACCGCCGACCTTGCCCAGTGATATGAAAGGGAGACAATTATTTCTCACATCCACTCCGATTGTAATTCTTTTCGTGTCACTGGAATTCACTTTGTATGAGCATTCAAGGACGCAAAGGGGAACAGGACGACGATTCCGCGAAGACCACTGATGCGGTCTTCTCCTCGACGATGGTACCATTCTCCGGGGCGACGGATGTTTCATACGCTGGTCGATGATAAATGCCACTGCTTGGCGCGAGGGGTGAGTGCCGTCTCGGCATGTGGACCTCACCTCTGGCGTCGGCCCTTCGAGCGGCTCTCCTAGGTGTCCGAAGGTCTCCTTTCACTTCCATGGCTGTCGGTGTGATACTGACCGTCCCCCTGGGAGATGTTTTTAAATGCTATAACGAAGTTTTATTTTATTTTACAGATGTGTTCATTATCGTGAATACTTGCCAGATTTTCAAAGTAATTTCGTATTCGGAGTTCACTGTGATAGCAAGATCCATATTATATTCTGAACTAGCCAGATTTTCAAAGTCTTCTCGTTATTTTGAGTTCATTACGATAGCAATATCCATATTATATTCGACATTTTGTGATATGTTCAAAACTTCTGTAATGTTTCGCACTTACATAAAATGTACCTTTGTCAAAACTGATCACTGCTTCCGATATTGAGTTGAGAATGTACACTACGAATCGGAAATTCCTCCCCGTGATTACGAAGATGGAGCGAGGTGTTAGCAGGTGAAGTTTAGTTCCATCTAATTCTATCTCGGATTTCATAAAGTATATGATATAAATATACGTTGCATGTTTTATTTCACGGGAGGCGGATGGATCGAGGATGAATGAGAGAAAATAAATGCCTGATTACGCCCCTATTACTTTGTACACAGTACCTTGGAAAGCTCTGGAGACCTAACTGCGGTAGGGGGTGCCTGATTTTCCTCGTGCTCGCGGATTCTTTTATTGAGCGCTTGCCGCTTCTCCCCGCGCCGTCCGGACCACCGTCCGCATCTTCCGGTACAACGCCGTCAGTCTCCGTCCTATCGCCGTGAATTAGGCCGCACACGCAACCGTCGCTTTGGAAAACGCTAACACTGATCTCTACCGCTTATGATAAAACCTCCTACACACATCTCCCCCTTTTGACGTGAACCCCCTTTTCCTAGAGGGAAAGGATGGCGCAGAGGCACTGGAAATGTATAAATGCTTCACTTTTAATTTTATTTTCCCATGAGCAAAAATATTATTTCAGCATTACAATTTTCTATTCATATCACAGCTTGGCGTATTTTTTCAGCCCAGATTTTCCATTTGATAGGATTTGCACAGTGTCTTTTTCAATTACTATTCAACAGTGTTTAACCTGGTAGGCGTTTATATTGTCAGTCATTTCACATCGATTTTTACCCGCTGCACTAAAAAGTGAGTCTAATTTCATTCTCGAATAAAATATTTTCATCCTGTGTTCCAAGACTGGAATTTAACTCTTCCGAGAGCGCTCGTGTATGCGACGATTTTACTTTGATATGATTTGCATATTTTTTTCCTTCTATTATCCAGCATTGATTCACTTTACGGGGTGACCTATACATATTAAATTGAGGTTGGAAAGGTGATGTATATGGGATCCTTCGATCAGTTTGTGAAATAAAACAGGCATTTTAAAGGTTTAATTTGTTTTTATTTTTTAGTAAAAAGTACACTGCGCTGTCTGAATTCACCCTGTGTACTTTCTCAGGCGATAGCCCGCATGTATCGCTGGGGAGAAGTGTCTTTCGTTTTCCTCCCTCTGTGAACACCTCGGCCATATATTCACCGTCAGCCAACTCCTCCAACTTTCCCACCACGGAAAACTCGTCCAGCTCCTTCCACGATATGCATTCTGTGAAGGCCATCTACACTAAGAGGGAAAATCAAATCATGCGGTTTATTAATCGTGTATTTATATACATTGAAAATATGTCATCCGCTTTTATGAATAGATATAGGAAACATATACTTCGGTTTATTTTCCGTTTGTAGACTTTCTTAATTTCTATACTTAAACTTAAAATAACGATCTTACAAAGACGGGACAATCGTCTTTTAAAAAATACAATAGATAATATTATTCTTGTAGTGGAATATCGCTTAATATTCAAAACCACGTTAAATTTTATTAAGTATTCATAAGATGTTCAAAATTTGACGTTCATTGTGAGAAATGACGATTGGTGTCATTGCTCAAGTCGGTCCTTGGTAATGTTTACGCTTTTATCGGATTAAATAAATTAAAGTGAAATGCCTGTTATTCTTCTTCTTTTGGGTGAAAAAAAGTTACTCTCCGTCTGAGATTCTATCAAGAAGTTCACGAACCCTCGATGAAGCGTCATGGCTGGTGAGGCAGCGCGTGAGGTGGAAGCAGGATATAGGTGTTGAAAAACATTTTCCAAATTTGGTGAATTGGATGCGTTGTCTACTGCGCTAGCGTGAGATGACTCGGAAGTTGACGCAGTTTCTGCTTTTTTGACGTCACTTATTAGTTTGATAAGGTCACATACTTGTACTTCCTCTCCGACCATCGTCTTACGATACATCAATCCGTTCAGAGCACTTATTAAAGAGATACGCTATGAAATTCATAGACAGTTTTTTACTCTTCATCTTCACGATAGCCATCGACTTTTCTACCTATTATCCTCACTAAATACACATTTTCAAAATGAGATGATCTCAATTTTTACCCAGGTTTCTCATGCTCAATCCCCATGCTTTGCTGGTGAAACTCATAATTTTCAGACATAAAAAGATTTTTAAAAATATAGCACGACTTGTGACCTCGTTATATTCGATTTCAGTTACGTTTTTTCGTTATTTATTATGTAAAAATATTTTACCAAATATTCTTATGTTCTATTTTCTGTATTTTTGTATAATTATATAAGAGTCACCAGTGGTAATAGAAACACAATGTAAAAAATCAATACTTTAATTGCAAAATGTTTATAGTAAACATGTTATTATTAATATTTTTACAATTTAAAAAACGAGGCGTGGTTCATCGTATCCAAACAGCGGGTTTGTTATTTGTTGGTGGCTTTCGTTCTTTGATATCTGCTTTAACTCTAACTCTTGCACAGTGGTGAAAATTACAGCTTTTTCCTGGTTCAACAATACGGGGCCATGTCGGCATAAAGGGGAACGAAGAGGCCGACGCTGCCGCAAGAAATGCTTTGAAGAAAGCACATATTGTATCTCCATTGGTGACCGTGGATGATCTCAGGGCTACTACGTTGCGAAACGTAGCGCTAAAGAAGTGGAAGGACATCTGGGCAGAATTATTAAATAATAAACTCCGGGCTGTAAAATCAACGACTTCAGCGTGGACTTCTTCTATCACAAATAATCGGAGGGAAGAGGTGGCCATCACCCGCTTGAGGATAGGGTATATTGCTCTGACCCACTCGTATCTTTTTACTGACGAGAAAATCCCACCGAAGTGTGATGAATGCGACTCTCCCCTCAGTGTGCTTCACATTCTAACGGAATGTGTAAAATACCGAGATGCCCGCAAGGAATTAGGGACCCGAGGTAGCTTGGATGATGTCCTTCGTGACAGTCCATCTATTGTCAGCATTTTATTGTAGTTTTTACCTCAGACCAACCTATTGATGAAACTAAATGTTTGAAATAATAATACATTTCCATGTATAGCGGTAAACGGATAATACCATATGGCTTCATAACGCTTGTTTTATGAAACGCATTTGAAAATTAAGATCGTGCGTGGTGCGACATGACCGTAGCTGTTGACGCACCCAATAAATGAAATCCTACCTACTGACATGATCAGCTCTCTAAATTCGTTTTTTTAATATTATTGTATTTACTTATAATTTGAGATAGCACAGTCTCAGAAATTTCATATTTTTTGCCACATATCGTCACGGAAGGAGCAGGGAGCATACTTATGAGGTGTTGCTCCGGAACCCAGCAGGTGTGTATACTTTCGGGCCAATAAAATGATTGAGCTGGATATCGAGTGTGCATAAATTTTAACAAAGCATCATTTTGGTCACTCGAAACTTAAACAACAATCCCGATCCACCATTCACTCTCGTAGATGCAGGAAACAACAACCGGGGAATATTTTGCATAATTTCAAAGACACTTTAGGTGAGTGGCAAAGGTTCGAGATGAAATTTATGTAGTTATTTGACACTTAACTGACTCGAATTGAGTGTGAATTGCGCGGAATAAATCGGTGATGATCTCTATTACCAGAAATTGTTCTGCCTTTTTTCCATCTTCGTTCTCGGAACTTTTTGCTGTCTTCAATTTCTTCTCTTGAATCGTATATGTATATTCTATTCCGCGTATGTTTTGGTTGCAAAAGTTGAAAAGATCTTTTGGTGTTAGTATTTGGTCGGTTAATGTTCTTTGGAGGCTTGCTCGGGCGGCCAATCGTTGCTTTGTGCCACCTATTCCGTCGCAGGGTGACTTCCCATGACTGGTTCCAAAAAAGTTCCATTCAGCTTTGATTTTGAAATCATTTTCATGGTGACACAAATTACAAAAGTTCTTTTAGTTTTTGTACTGAGCAGCTGAGCCATCACTGAAGTAGTGAATTTTGATTACATGCACTTGGGGTTCTAAAATTCAATTAACCTTTGTATAAACACATGGACGGATATTGTGTCATGCTACATGTGATCAGAAATAATATAACAATTAGCACCTTGCAACGTGCCTTTTTTGCTGACGTAATAAGCCACAAACTGATAAATTATTGCTTGTGAATTTCCCCAATGAAATCCCTGCGCCGCATCCTGCACAATGAAAGAATAATTTTCGGCAAAATCCATTAATACTATCAATTCGGTTTCTGTATCTTGCTTTCAATGTCTTCAAATAATTGATTTGAAGTAAAATGGTGCCCTGCCAACTTCCAAATATTATTTGCCAGTTCCCCCCTGCGGGTAGGGGGATTGAGAATACTCCCGCAGTATCCCTGCTTGTCGTAAGAGGCGACTAAAAGGGCGGGGAGAAAACCTCGATAATAAACCCCCTGTGAAGCTTGGGTAGCGTCCGAACAGCCTTGTGGGTCAACTGTCTGTGTGAGGCGATACCAGCTAGCCTTAGATCCACCCATGTGTTTGCCGTGCATGGAGACCCGTAAAGGGGAGAAGGGGATCCTGGTGGGTGAGTTCTTCGGCACCCATGCCCGTTATGGGCCGGGGTTCAATACCCCACTTCGGCCCTGGATTCCCTGTAAACGGGGGGCCGGGGGCTAGCCACCCCCGGTCAATCGGCTT
The DNA here is from genome assembly GCA_963573305.1 of Pyrrhosoma nymphula. NCBI lineage: Eukaryota > Metazoa > Arthropoda > Insecta > Odonata > Coenagrionidae > Pyrrhosoma > Pyrrhosoma nymphula. The sequence goes on from OY754337.1 coordinate 11,159,749, forward strand.
TCCGATACGTTCGGCGGCGAGTGCTAGGGAGGTGGGTGTCTGCGTAAGGCGGTCGGAGGTGCTTGGGTTGGTGGGCCCGTTGCATCGAAGACCCAACCCGAAACAGACAACCACCTCCAGGGTGCTATATCCCCTCGGGTAGCCCTGGCGACCGTGCCGGCTGGCGGCACGGCGTCCCGAATATGTGGCTCCGTGGTGGGTGGGGAACCCGGGGGATGAAGTATTTCGGATGGTATGGAGGATAATAACCTACCACCAACCAAAAGATCCCGCCCGGATACGGGTGGGGGAGAAAATGCGATCGAAGGGAATAAAAAGTTTTTAATAATAAAATGCGTACAAGAGGGAGAAAGCTTTAAGAAGGTATCACCATTCTTGATTAAGAGAGTTCTGTCGGCAGCCGTTTCAGGAGAACTTAAGTCAGCAAAGAAGCTACGGGATGGAACTTTACTAATAGAAACAGCAAACATGACACAGAGCCTAAAACTGCTGAAAATGGAGAAATTCAATGACATTCCCATAAGGGTAGAAGAGCATAGAACGCTAAATACATGCCGGGGGGTTATATCCCATTTTGATCTTTTATACGTCTCGGTAGATGAAATCAGGGTAGAAATGGCCGCTCAGGGTGTCACTCACGTTCGAAGACTGACGACGAAGCGTAACGGTGTAATGACCGACACTACGTCCGTCGTTCTCACGTTTGCACTCGACAAGTTGCCTGATAAAGTATTCATAGGATATGAATCAGTCCCAGTTATGCCATATATCCCGGCACCCATGCGATGCTTCCAGTGCCAACATTTTGGCCACATCGCCACACGATGTGAGGGCAAGGCCACCTGCCCGCGCTGTGGCCTGGAACAGCATGCGGATGAAGAATGCTCCACGGATCCCCACTGTGTGAACTGCGAGGGTACACACCCGGTGTACTCTCGTAAATGTCCAAAAATGATTGAAGAGAGAATAATAATGGAAATTAAAACATTGGGAAAAATTCCTTATTTGGAAGCCAGGAAAATATATAGGGCTCAGTTGGCCCCCACGTTTAAGGCTCAATTACACTGGGCTAGTTTACACGCTACAAGCCAGCTTGTGAGCGAATGAGATTGTAAACTAGCCAAGTGTACTCACCGCACTCGCTCACACGCTGCTTTTAAAAAAGCTCTGAACAAGCTCATGATGCCGGCGACTTTACACGCTGCTTGTCTGATTTTGAGCGAATGCGAATGCAAACTAGCCAAGTGTACTCACAGTTGCTTGTGGCGTGTGCACAAGCGACAAGAAGCAGTTGTGTAGAAAATGTCGGAAGAAGTGGTTCTCGCGGGAGTGGTAGTCGTGTCAACAGTGCTAAAAAACGCGTTAATAAGACGACATAGTGCAAAACGAAAAAATAGGAAAGTTTGGGTGAAACCATGGGTAGAAAGACGTTTTCGTTTTGGCGCATCAAGTGCATTAGTTAAAGAATTGAAGAACGAGGACCCTGCAGGTTATAGAAATTTACTAAGAATTAGAGCTGATAAGTTTGATGAACTACTTGAAATGGTACAGGAAATGTTGTCAAAACAGAACACAAAGTTGAGGATGGCAATCCCCGTAACCACAAAACTAGAGATAACATTACGTTATTTAGCGACTGGTGATTCGTTCAAGTCTCTAGAGTACTTATTTAGAGTACCAGAAACAACAATATCAAAGTTCATACCCTATGTACTTACGGCAATTTGTTGTGTTCTTCGACCATTCATCGAGGTAAGTGAAAATTTCTTATGATAATTATATATAGGCCCTATATACACACTCAAGAGTTTTTCTATACCCGAGTTGAAAATGAAAGCAAAAAATGGGTAAAGCAAAAGATAAGTACAGTATTTTGTAATGTTTAAACATCCTAAATTAGAAATGGTTGTTTTTTTTCGGAATGACCCTTTTAGATTAATTATCACATCCCTTGTTTTGATAATAGTATATTTCATCACTAGGTCCAAAAGTGACACTTTTTGATACGAGCTCATGGCCGTGGCCATTTTTGTGTGAACCGACAACAACAGCTGGCAAAACTGAAATACACAACAGAAGTGTCAAAAGGTCGTTGCCCTCGACATATAAAGATCATCAAAATGATGTTTATTTACCTAGGGAGAAAAAGAGCTACTTTAGCACTTCAACGCTAGTGTCATAAACAGCTGTTTTTAGTGCAGAATGACAAAAATTGGTTTTAAAATGACGTAATAATTATAAAAACACATTCCAAGTTTTAAATTATATAATAAACAATTTTTAATGAACAAAAATTCTGTTGACAACATGAAAATTAATACAGTCGTTTAATTCACCATTTGTCCAAAGCACAAATTCTGTTGACATGTGAAAATTAATACAGCTGTTGAAATGTTGAAAACGACTGCAAAACTGATGAACTCAACATGTCCTCGCCATCATGGGATTGCCTTGAGCTACTGCTTGCCTCGTCGCTAGAAGCAACTGATTGAGGATATTCAAGATATCTACCGAATTGTTCTGGAGCTGTTTCACTGTCCAATAACTGTAACTTACTATTGGTGATACACTTTTGTATTTCTTTTTGTAGTATGATGGCTGCTCTCGTAGGTAACTGACGCAATTCAGCAGCTACATACTTGCCAAACACGTCATACGGCTTGTCCACAGTAGTTTTTTTTGCAATTTCATCTAATTTTTGAATAGCTTGCGATATTTCTTTGTCTGCTACATCTACAGATTTTTTAAATTTTTTTTAGGCGGTTCAGGTGGCTTCATTATTGGAGACGATTTGGTGATGTTGTTCTTGGCCGGCGTATTTTCTGGTATACCAGGCTGATCAGGATCAGTTTCTTCTTCTACACCTTGTTCTGAATTTTCAGACTGGTTTAGGTCCTGAAAAGAGGCACAACAATTACAACAAAGACTGTACTAATATGTTACTTACTTATTTCAGCTGGAAAAGAAGTTATAATAAATTATTTTCGTTTTTCAGATGCCCAAAACTGTTGAGGATTGGAAAAAAATTGAAAAGTTATTCCTCCAACGCTGGAATGTCCCCAGATGCTGTGGGGCGATTGATGGCAAACATGTGGTCATCAAAAGACCTCCTTGTTCAGGTTCAGAATACTTCAACTACAAGAAAGCGTACAGTATTATACTTTTTGCAATGGTGGATGCTGATTACTGTTTTACATATGTAGACGTAGGAGGAAATGGCAGAGCGAACGACAGTGCAATATTTAGGGATAGTACTCTCAACATTGCAATTGAAAATCAAACCATTGGGTTTCCTGAGAACTCTGTTATCATTGGAGACGATGCTTTCCCATTACGCACTGATCTGATGAAGCCTTTTAGTAAGCATGGACTCAGTGATGAAGAAAAAATATTTAACTATCGGATATCCCGAGCCAGGCGAGTTTCAGAAAATGCTTTTGGCATACTAACCTGGCGTTTTCGAGTGTTCTCCCGACCAATTCAACTAAAAACCGACACAGTTGATAGAGTAGTTTGGGCTGCCTGCAGTTTGCATAACTGGCTTCGAAAAACTTCCCCAGGCTATTACTGTCCACAGCAAGCAGTGGACAGAGAAAATTTGTACACAGGAGATGTTACACCAGGTCAATGGAGGCAAGAAACTAACATAATACAACCAGTAAACATACGAGGCAATAGCAATGCAAGTAAAACTGCTATGGAAGTCAGACAAGATTTCATGAAATACTTCACGGAAGTTAATCCTCTACCCTGGCAATGGGAGAAACTTGGACTAAAGAAACCTTAAACAATGTATCTGAGCACCAAAAAATCATTTGTACTATGCTACATTGATGTGTTAATAAATTTACTTACCAAATTTGATGTACTGCTTCTAGTTGCCAAAACCTCACTCCAGTAACTTGCTTCGTTGAACCACTGTAGCTTAGGTACATACAAATCATCCGTCCCACAGCCACTCTTCCTGCTTTTCTCAATTTTAGCCAATTCTCCTCTATAGACATCTTTGAGGGCCTTTATTTTAGCCTTAACCTGCTTCATATCCATTGACCCTAACAACTTATGTTTTTCCAAATCAGACATGAGTTGTTGAAACAACGTATCTCTCAACGATTTATTGCAGTAGTCTTTATGTTTTACGTTCCACAATGCAGCATACGGTTCATAAACTTGTAAAAACAAAGAAATATTACTCACATTCCACTTCATGATGGGCACTGCTTGCACACTACAGAACACAAACCACTAGTAAACACTCAACCGTACGGATGAAGGCAAAAACAGGTGGTGTCCACACGCTAGCCTATTGGCTACTGAGCGAGTGGAAAAAACCCAGTGTACTCGGGAACAAGCTCACTCGCCAACAAGCCAGCTTGTTTAGTCGCCGGCGTGTAGCGTGTAAACTAGCCCAGTGTAATTGAGCCTTTAGCAAATCGTTTGCACATGTTACCTCTACTCTTACCTCTACTCTTACCAAAAATGTCACAATTTCTACCCAGACAGAGCCAATAAATTCGAAACCCACCGAAACAAAAGCGGAGCTCCCACGCAGTGCTATCGAGGCATCGAAGCAGGAACCAAAACCGACTGTAGCCAATGCCACCACGGGTTCCCCCAAGAAGAATACGTCTAAAACGACCGGGACTGCGCCGGGGAATCGCGAGAAGACGCCATCCCCAGGTCCTTCTGGGTTGACCAACCGAAAGCAGCCCGAGCCAATGGAGGATGAAGAGCCTTTATCCGAGAACGAAATCCTCCAGGCCAGAAAAAAGGATAATAGGCACCGCTTTCGGCGGTGATCCTCCATATATTATATATATATAACATATATATTTATATATATTTATTTATTTATTTTTTTAGACAGCCCCAATTTCCTGAAACTTTTTTTGCTCTAGTCCATTCTTTTTCATCTATTACATGGCAGTAATAATGCAGTGGAACTGTAATGGTTTTTACAGACATAAGGAGGAGCTTTGTATTTTACTTCGCGATTTTAACCCTTTATGCGTTTGTTTGCAGGAAACACATTTTAAAATAACTGACAGAAGTATTTTGAAGGGTTATAATGTTTTTAGATTTGATAACACCACTGGACAAAGGGCTCAGGGTGGAGTCGCAATTGCCACTCAAGAGGCCCTTTACACCTCGCGAGTGGACCTCGACACACCGTTCCAGGTGGTAGCCGTAACGATGCATGCTCCGGAACCAATAACGTTGTGTAACGTTTATCTCCCGGAGGGAGCACCAGTGACGCGCAACAACCTTTCAGAGCTAGTTCGGCAATTACCTCGACCGTTTATTTTACTTGGTGATTTTAATGCCCATGACACTTTATGGGGAAGTTCTAGGGCTCACTGTAATCGAAGAGGACGTATTTTATCCGCTTTTATTGACGATTTTAATTTGTTTTTGGTTAATAATGGGGAGTATACCCATTTTAATAGTTATAATGGTTCATACTCAACTATAGACTTATGTCTAACGTCGAGTAGTCTTATAAACAAGGTTAATATGTCTGTACATAGTGACCTCTGTGGGAGCGATCACTTCCCGATAATTATTCGATTGAGACCTGGATACGATATGAATTTTAGAACTCCTGACACTTGGCTGGTCCATAAAGCTAATTGGACTCTTTTCGAATCTAGTTTCAGTTTTAAACATGATATCAACCGTGGCAGTTTGGGCAATATTGAAGCTCTGACGGAATCGAAAACTAACGCGGCAAAATGCAGTGTACCACGCTCAAGAGGTACCATCAAACGGCCACCAGTTCCCTGGTGGAACGAACGGTGTGCCGAAGCAATACGACGGAGGAAACAAGCATTGCGTATTTTTAACAAATATCCAACGGCTATAAATCTATCCTCTTTCAGACGGCTGCGAGCCAAAGCGCGGCAGGTAGTCAAAGAGGCCAAGAAGGATTCCTGGATGGAATTTGTGTCAAGTATCAACCACAGAACTCCCATTGCTCAGGTGTGGCACAAAGTGAAATGTATCTCGGGCTCCACCGTGAGAGATGGCATTGCATCACTTGAAGTCGATGGTCAAATCGTTTCGTCCCCTCCTGATATCTGTGAGGTATTTGGCCGTCATATTTCAAACACTACGAGCAATGCGAATTACTGCCCCAAATTTAATGCAATGAAGAACCGCTGTGAAGCGGCCCATCTAAACTTCATAACATCGGGTTCTCCAGGAGAGTACAATGATCCCTTTTCAGTGTGGGAATTGAAATCCGCAATCTCAGATTCACGAAACAGCTCCCCAGGATTGGATAGTGTACACAATGCCTTCCTGCGAAATATCCCTGAGTCGTCATTATCTGACGTCCTCCTCACACTAAACCAAGTGTGGAGCGATGGTAGTTTCCCACAAACCTGGCGAGAATCTGCGATTGTCCCGATTCCAAAACAAGGGAAAGACAGAAGCGACCCTAATAACTATAGGCCGATCTCTTTGACCAGTAGCCTTTGTAAGGTTATGGAAAGAATGGTTAACCGCAGACTTGTCTGGTGCCTAGATGGGCGAAATCTTCTTGCACATATACAGTGTGGTTTTCGAAGGGGTAGATCAACCCTTGATCACCTCGTTCGATGCGACAACTTTATTCAAGAAGCTTTCCTACTCCGTCAACATGTCGTTGGCGTTTTTTTCGATTTGGAGAAGGCGTACGATCGAGTTTGGCGCTTCAAGATTTTAAAGACATTACATAATTGGGGTTTTAAAGGAAACTTACCCATATTTATTAAAAATTTTTTAACCAATCGTGTTTTTAAAGTTAGAATTGGAAAATATCTGTCTCAAGCTCATAATCAGGAAAATGGAGTACCCCAAGGATCTGTGCTGAGCGTAACGCTGTTCGCCATTGCCATTAATGATGTCGTCGACTGTATCCAGGCACCTGTAATAGGTTCGCTGTTTGTGGACGACCTAGCTATTTTCTGTAGGTCGGCTAAGCTAACAAATGCAGCCAGACAAATACAGCTGACGCTCAACAAGCTCCATAAATGGTCACAGATGAATGGTTTCCGCTTCTCGGAAGAGAAAACGAAGTGTATTCACTTCCACCGGCGTAGAGGTGACCATCCAACACCAACCCTGCGTCTTGGCAATATTAACTTGCCTTTTGTGAACTCAGTTCGTTTTTTGGGGTTGACCCTGGACCGCCTATTAAATTGGCGAGACCACATCAACGACTTGAGAAACAGGTGTTCGAAAACATTAAATATTTTACGTTATTTAAGCCATTCCACATGGGGTGCAGATCGCCAGACATTGTTGTTATTGTATCGAGCATTAGTCCGGTCAAAACTCGATTACGGCGCTTTTGTCTACTCTTCTGGCAGGAAGTCTTATTTAAGGCCGCTGGCTGTTGTACATAATGCTGGATTGCGACTGGCCACGGGAGCATTTAGGACCTCTCCAATTTTTAGTATTTATTCAGACGCAGGGGAACCACCATTGGCTACCCGCAGAAATATCCTTATGTCGAACTATGCCTCAAAGCTTTTATCAATGAAGAGGCACCCTTGTTTTAATATTGTTTTTCAGCCACGGTTTTTAAATGTGTTTAAAAGACGGACGAGGGCCACAAGGCCTTTAAGCATAAGGCTCAATGAATTGATGGAGAAAAATAATTTCTCTCTCCCTGATGTGTACCCAGTAGGGTACCTTGACATTCCTCCGTGGTCTCTACCACCTCCAGACATTAGGCTGGAGTTGCATAAGTCCCTGAAGTCGAGCACTACGCCATGTGAATACCAACAGCTCTTCAAGGAATTTCTCGGGCAATATCCTGACTTCGTACCTGTCTATACGGATGGGGCGAAGTCATCATCTGCTTGCGGATCTGCAGTAACTTCTTCTTTCCACGGAGTTTTAAAAGCGAAACTCAGTGCGATGTGTAGCACATTTACTGCCGAACTCACTGCGATAAAGATGGCCTTAACCAGCATTGACTGCCGTCGGAAATCTTTCATGATATGCACTGATTCGTTAAGTTCACTGCAATCGATCTCCGCATTTTCCTCCTTTAATCCCATCGTACAGGAAATTCAAACTGCCCTCATAAAACTTTCGGAAAAAGAAGTAAGAGTCATGTTTTTATGGATACCTGGGCACGTAGGGATTGCGGGTAACGAGAAAGCCGACGCCGCAGCAAAAGAATCATTGGGAAACCACGAAATTGATATTGCGGTGGTCCTCGCGGATGACCTAAAAGCTGCCCTACGACCTGTACTCTTGGAGGACTGGAGAGGAACATGGCGGAATCTTCAGAATAACAAGCTGCGTAGCATCAAACCTGAAATTTCAGCGTGGCCTACCTCTTGCAGAAGCAAACGTTGGGATGAGGTCGCAATCACCCGTTTGAGGATTGGGCACTGCCATTTTACACACTCCTTTCTATTTACTGCTGAAAAGACCCCTCCACAGTGCGATGATTGTGACGCCTCTCTCACTGTAAATCACCTACTAACAATGTGCACTAAATACCGGGTTATACGCAGTAGAATGGCCATCACGGGTAGCCTAGATACGTTTCTAGGGGACGATCCGGTTAGCCTAAGCCGAATTTTATTGTATTTCAAAGAAATAGGTTTTTTAAATTTAATATAGTTAGCATGCACTCATGCATTACTCATAAAATAGAAATGCATAAAATTAGTAGTTACATATTGTAGAGATCTAGTTTTAATGCGTCAAAGGGACTGAGCATGGTGCAAATGACCCTAGCCGTCGACGCACCAAAAAACCCCAATTCTACTACTCTACTTATTTGCCAGTTTTTCGATGAAGTTGTCTACTGTCAGTACCACTCGTTCCAAACATTCACGATATGTGTGTAGCCACTACTTGAAATCAATTCATTCTGCTGAATCCCAGTCCTTAAATTCTTCTTCCAAATGCATTCTAATTCCATCTTCCCCCGGACAGTTTAGGCAGCGCTGTAACATGCAGTCCTTCGTATTTAAATCGCACACAGTTTTTTATTAGGTTTTTGTAATCCTCTTATATTTAAATGACACCACTTCTCTCGCCACTTTGGCCACTTGACGCTGGCAACGTCGGGGGAGGGGAAAACAACCCACCCGGCACACACGTCACACCACTGGCCTTGCATGCCGGTGTTTGCATGACAGTGTGGTTCGTCTCTCCAGGGAAAAGGGGGTGGGGGATTAGAAAAGAAAACAAACAAAAGAAACGCAAAACGCACAAAGACACGAGGGGACCCTAAACTACCAGGCGACGGTAAAATCGTTACCGCCACAATATATATAATGTAATGTACAGAGCCAAATTGTTGTTATACTGTGCTTTCAAGTATTGCGATATTCCGTGGAGGAAAAATCATTCGGCTTGACCGGGATTCGAACCCGGATCCCTCGATTTCGCGCCGAGTGATTTAACCTGTTAAGGTCGGTCGAAATATATTTAATTTTCAATAGTATTCTCAAATACAGTTTTTATGATTTCAGGTGAATTTATATAATCCATAAGAAAAAGTAAGTAAAATAAAAAAAACAAATAGTCCATAGAGTTTGTCTGCTCCTCGGGCTCGAAGCGGCCGCATCTGAGGATATCCTTTGCCGTCGACCCGTGCACTCCATTCTCACTGCCACCGAGAGTTCTAATTAACCCACTGGGCACAGGATTCGGTCCTGCTCCTCACATGCCACCCCAAGGGATGACGTCTTGCCACATGCGCGGTGGCTCCTCTCGCTGCTGTCGCGAGCTGAGCCCGCAAGTTGCCCCTCACCTCGATCGCCTCTTTCAACTCCTGCGACAACGGCGCCTCGCGTCGCTGCTCGGCGTCCACCACCCGCCCTAAGAGCATACACAGCCACGGGCGCATGGTAGGAGGTGCGCCATGGAATGGGGTCTCCTGGACGAAGCGCAGTAGACCTCTGCCCAATGCCTTGTGATTTATTTGTAGTTCTACAAATTTATCGATTGTGGCCGAAAGGATTTTATTCTTAACATTTGGAAAGAGTCGAAAATTCAGATTGAGTAGTTTTTCATTACTGACCACCACCGAAGATGTCCCAAGTCTTATAAATTTTCTTGATCGCCTCCCATGCCATTAGCTTGTCCTCACATCCCAGTACGTGATGTGACATCGTACAGTCGTTTAGGTGTTGGGCACTGAGGAGAGTCCTCTAGCCCCATCTTATGCCTAATTTCTCGTGTGAGGAGGAGGCCCGCAATAACGTCAAAAAAGTAGAAACAGAATCCTTTTACATAACCTTTTAGTCCAGAAAATAGAATTGAACTCTTTCATCAAAAACTACAACATTATTGTTAAAAGACAAAATATAACTTTAATTGGAAAGGAAAAATCTTCCTGATGTGTCAAAAACCAGATCGCATTCTGTAGTAACACCATTGTCGTCCACCTTCACCCATGAAGTAGTTCCCGATTGTATACATTTATTATCACTTTCTATCTGAGTTAAAAGCGTTCTTGTCACGCCTTTTAGATCAGTTATTAGCTCATTTATACTTCTTGATATTGTCCCTGATAACTCTAGTTTAGATTTCATTTCTATGAAGAATTGATCTCCAAACCTACCAGTTCTTTTTCCAGAAAAGGCGTTTGCACTACATATCTGCTGTGAACCTGAACTTATAGGACTTGTTTGATTAGCGCTTGCAATTTTTGAGAAATACAAAAGCTTCGGTGGTGTAAAAGTGACCCTACCTGCAGTTCCTGAATGTTTGAAAGAATCACCCAGTTGCTTTCTTATCACGAAATTGATACCTGTAATTTTGTGAAGAATCCCGAAATCCTCTTTGTAGGTTCCGAATACAGAGTGAAAGAACACCTGTTTTAAATGCTCAGAGGAAAGAAGTGTGTTCATGGTAAATTCGCCCGCGTTAATCAAGTTATACCAATGCAGAGCCCCCATGCCCGACATGTCAACTTTTGGGTCCTTCAAATTAGTTCTATCTCCTAAATCAAGGAACAATATTGCGTTCAGAGGGAAAAATATCCTTGTTTGGGATTACTAGTTGCAATATTACTTGTTACTTCTCTTTTTCTATGGATGATGGGAATTCTTTTTATATGGGTGACGTATGGGTGCTTCTCACGACCACTTCAATAGGCGAGGTAGCGATTAAGTTTTTGGATGGGTGGACGGATGGTGGGCACAGTGGCATGGGATGGTGTGGTTATGTAAAGGATGGTTTTCCTTAAATGTAGAATTCCTGTTTGATCGTGAATCTGTGACGATTGCTTTGAAATTTGGCCACTGCGTTGCATTCGAATACGCGCTGTCACTTCATGCAAATCCATATCGACGTCGGCATCGGGAATTTCAGCGTATTTTACATCGTCGTTTTCGTTTGAAGTGATTTTGTTATAGAGCCAGATTATTTTATGTGCTTGTGGCAATCCTCTCTTTTGCCATTCCACCGAGTACACCCAGCAGCGCAAAGACCCAAACACTTCATGTTTTACCATGAAATCCAGCAGCGATTTCAGCTCCTATCTGAAAACACGTGTTGTGATGTCATGCCTATTCACGGGCGCTGCGATTGCCCAGGAAGTGAGAGCTGTCGCATATCGTCCCAAGCTGGATCGCATGTGAATGTAGTAAATAGGTCTGGACGCCCGTAGCGTGTCGAACATACGGAATTGCATCTTGAGCGTACTCATGCATATGACGTGGAGTGCCTGTATATGAAGATGACAAAATCGTTAGTATTCCAACGGTAATTGTATTACTGCCATTTACAACTCCATCTCGCAAATGAACATATTCCTCAGAGCGAAGCTTGGTCTGATTCAAACAGATCAAACGTTTTGTTTCTATTTTTGCATGCATATATACCATGTATTGCTGAAACAATTGACAGCATTTCACAATGTGATTGTCTTCATTCTCTCGAACTATTAATGGGTATGAATAATAGTTCATTGCGCTGAATTTCTTATTTGTTTCTTCGACACTGACTGCATTTGTCATCTTAACGTTGAAGTGATATCCATCGTCACCATCCCAAAAAATGATTGAATATTGCAGGTCATCGTAGCATCGATGAGTTTTTGCAACTATTGTTAATCGATCGTTTCTCTGATGAAGAGCAACATCTGTAGGTTGGAGTTAATGTCGGACAATAATAATTGTCACTTCGTCTATAGTTGGAGCATTGAATCATCGAACATGATCTCAAGCAGGCGTTTTGCCAGTATGAATAACAATCTTGTGTGTATAAGATGACCATGCCAATTACTGTTTTGAACAAACGCACTAAATTGTTTTTTTTTCGTGTTTTTTGCAGTTGGGAAAGGATGGGACTTTTTATACCGATAGAAATTCCGCAGCGTGCATTTAATTTATCATTGCCATCACCGATGAAATACATTTGCAGGAATTCTGAAATATGCATTAATCATGTTCCAACATAGAAAACGTTTTAATGTCTAAAGTTAATACCAAATGCTACATGCATGCATTGGAAACAGCCTTCTTATGACAAATCTTAAATATACAAAAGTGATGCAATTGTAATACAATGTTCCAAGGAAATATGATATAACTGAAATATATCCGATGTACTCAACCATTTGCTCAGGAAACCTACTTTCATAAAACACATAACTAAAGAGCTAAATGTATTTAATTAGAAATGTTGAAAGTGTTTACAGTTTTATAAGTGGTGATGGAATATTAATTAATCCACAAGCAATTGTGGTCATGTGATCAGAATATGCTACCAAATTGTGGTCCATAACAAAACTGCTTCAAGATACTAAAGTCTCTGATTCTCCCTATCGCCCGTTCCACATGTATTCTCTAACTAGCCACCGTCTTAGACATCTTAACATCTGCCTGACTCATGTTCTTGCCAGCACTGACTGAAGGAGGTCTCAGTAATTAGTATCCTTTAGTCACAACAAGCCTCTCGTAAGTTTTTGGAACAATATAATATTAATAGTTATGGTAATAAAATGAAAATATCTGTCTCAAGCTCATAATCAGGAAAATGGAGTACCCCAAGGATCTGTGCTGAGCGTAACGCTGTTCGCCATTGCCATTAATGATGTAGCTGACTGTATCCAGGCACCTGTAATAGGTTCGCTGTTTGTGGACGACCTAGCTATTTTCTGTAGGTCGGCTAAGCTAACAAATGCAGCCAGACAAATACAGCTGACGCTCAACAAGCTCCATAAATGGTCACAGATGAATGGTTTCCGCTTCTCGGAAGAGAAAACGAAGTGTATTCACTTCCACCGGCGTAGAGGTGACCATCCAACACCAACCCTGCGTCTTGGCAATATTAACTTGCCTTTTGTGAACTCAGTTCGTTTTTTGGGGTTGACCCTGGACCGCCTATTAAATTGGCGAGACCACATCAACGACTTGAGAAACAGGTGTTCGAAAACATTAAATATTTTACGTTATTTAAGCCATTCCACATGGGGTGCAGATCGCCAGACATTGTTGTTATTGTATCGAGCATTAGTCCGGTCAAAACTCGATTACGGCGCTTTTGTCTACTCTTCTGGCAGGAAGTCTTATTTAAGGCCGCTGGCTGTTGTACATAATGCTGGATTGCGACTGGCCACGGGAGCATTTAGGACCTCTCCAATTTTTAGTATTTATTCAGACGCAGGGGAACCACCATTGGCTACCCGCAGAAATATCCTTATGTCGAACTATGCCTCAAAGCTTTTATCAATGAAGAGGCACCCTTGTTTTAATATTGTTTTTCAGCCACGGTTTTTAAATGTGTTTAAAAGACGGACGAGGGCCACAAGGCCTTTAAGCATAAGGCTCAATGAATTGATGGAGAAAAATAATTTCTCTCTCCCTGATGTGTACCCAGTAGGGTACCTTGACATTCCTCCGTGGTCTCTACCACCTCCAGACATTAGGCTGGAGTTGCATAAGTCCCTGAAGTCGAGCACTACGCCATGTGAATACCAACAGCTCTTCAAGGAATTTCTCGGGCAATATCCTGACTTCGTACCTGTCTATACGGATGGGGCGAAGTCATCATCTGCTTGCGGATCTGCAGTAACTTCTTCTTTCCACGGAGTTTTAAAAGCGAAACTCAGTGCGATGTGTAGCACATTTACTGCCGAACTCACTGCGATAAAGATGGCCTTAACCAGCATTGACTGCCGTCGGAAATCTTTCATGATATGCACTGATTCGTTAAGTTCACTGCAATCGATCTCCGCATTTTCCTCCTTTAATCCCATCGTACAGGAAATTCAAACTGCCCTCATAAAACTTTCGGAAAAAGAAGTAAGAGTCATGTTTTTATGGATACCTGGGCACGTAGGGATTGCGGGTAACGAGAAAGCCGACGCCGCAGCAAAAGAATCATTGGGAAACCACGAAATTGATATTGCGGTGGTCCTCGCGGATGACCTAAAAGCTGCCCTACGACCTGTACTCTTGGAGGACTGGAGAGGAACATGGCGGAATCTTCAGAATAACAAGCTGCGTAGCATCAAACCTGAAATTTCAGCGTGGCCTACCTCTTGCAGAAGCAAACGTTGGGATGAGGTCGCAATCACCCGTTTGAGGATTGGGCACTGCCATTTTACACACTCCTTTCTATTTACTGCTGAAAAGACCCCTCCACAGTGCGATGATTGTGACGCCTCTCTCACTGTAAATCACCTACTAACAACGTGCACTAAATACCGGGTTATACGCAGTAGAATGGCCATCACGGGTAGCCTAGATACGCTTCTAGGGGACGATCCGGTTAGCCTAAGCCGAATTTTATTGTATTTCAAAGAAATAGGTTTTTAAAATTTAATATAGTTAGCATGCACTCATGCATTACTCATAAAATAGAAATGCATAAAATTAGTAGTTACATATTGTAGAGATCTAGTTTTAATGCGTCAAAGGGACTGAGCATGGTGCAAATGACCCTAGCCGTCGACGCACCAAAAAACCCCAATTCTACTACAACTACTTCCAGATCATCCTATATAAATTAATGATTGAATCAGTGTTGAAAGTATAAACAGCAACAGTATAACCAAAAAAAGCAACATCACAACCAAAAAAAGCAACATCACATACGTGCAGAGACCTCATCATTCCGTACTCTTCCATCAAAAAGAGGAATGGAAGTGCTGATGCCAATTATTCCCAGAACTTTTCGGTCCATATCCATTAGCTGTTTTTGGGTCCATCTGCTATGTACATGCTCAATATAAAATTAACTATCCTGGCCTTTGTCATAGTTCACTCTGCTTTAGCTAAGTTTACATCAAATCGGTATCGGTTAATATTCATTTTGATTACTCACTGTAACATTTCCTGTGCGTTCGCGATCTGCATTAACTTTTGCATTCTTATATCGCGCTTTACCTTTAAGGTTCTTCAACTCCTAGAAACATCATTGATGATTTTCAATGACTATCATTATGCATTACCTTCATTTTCCACTGGAGTTAAGGTTAGAGATGAGACAAAAAGTACTATGATTAGTAAATCTTAATCTTTTTCCTCTGAGTGATGCTTTTGTCGGGCCCATGCCCGGCAAGAATTTCAGCCAGCTATTGACATTGCCTCTCGGCAGTCACTTTCCCCCGAGGCCTTTGCAAACGCCCACAAGCGAAATTACGGTGATCCAGCATATAATTAACCAGTACATTTAATTGACTGTCCTTACACGGGCCGCTCTTTTCCTTATTTCCCTGAAAAAAGCAATATCGTCTTATTTTTGCACGTATCTAGTGCATTTGTCATGCTCTATTGACACTAGTGCAAAGACTTATACTACACGCAAAAAATTAAAACAATACATGAGAATGAAATTAGAATGCACCAAAGGTAATATACATTAGAATGCCAACAGAATAATTTGGTGTCAATTTACGTACTCAGTAAACTTCATTTTCTATTTTGAAAAGTTGTTTTGCGTCAGCCGTTCTCGTTGCTCCACTTGCATTTGCTGTGTGTACCGCTTCTTCTCACTACTGATTTTCATATTTCACTTTTTTAGATGTTTCCAGCGACTGCCGCTAGACCGGTGGCACCATCAGTGGACCGAAATTATAGTACCGATTATAATTTTCATACACGCCTACAAAAACGGCGTTAAGACTTATGGCCGAGCCATACGATATGACCCCTTTAGATGGGAATCTACGTAGGCCGTAATTTCGGGTCAGGCCATACGAAACTTAGAGCCGGCCATACGTATGGCCCCGTTTATCAGAATAGCCCTGCAGGACCAATGAGGGACGTCCAAAGACCGGAAGAGCACCCGAGAATGATTATCGGCGTAATGACTATGGAAGATGGGAAGCGAACAGACAGCGCACGCGCGACTGTCAGCCATCGAGCGAGCAGATACAGGGGAGCCGGTACAATCACTCCCGCGGCAATGAACACGGGGGGCGAGCGACCAGCTGACGGCCGGAATCTCCGAGGCGCAGCGATAGACAGAGGAGACCAACGAAGACGCGACAGACCTGTGAATTCCATCGTCTTAGATAACAGTGAAGGCACCAAGGAGATGGAATTATGAATGCGGCGAAGCATGATGAAGGTCCCGCCATGTCAAAGGCCGAAAATATCAGCGAATATTGGGACATAAGAAAATTGTAAGTACGTACCTGCGTAGTTTCAGGCTACCACAGGAACAGGGAACGTGAAGGATGTACTCCACGTATCGAACTTAAATAGGTTTAACCAGGAAGGAGACGTAAGCACTGTTTAGATCACAAAACAGTTAGTCACGACACGCGCAAACACCAAATCCGTCTCAACCCAATTTCGGACGCGGACTACAGGTGAAGAGTAGGGGTAAGTAAGAGTAGAACCCCCTTTGGTAGGGAATTGCATTAAGTCCATTTTGAATTAAATGGCGTTTATGGCTTCCTTCACTTCTTCAGTGCTTTGCGCTATGTGTGCTCTTTAACTCCCTCATCAAGTCATTCTTAACCTCCTTTTTGAATTCATCTAAGACTTAGGTAATGCATTCCTTCAACTCTAAAACATGAAAAATGCAATGTGAACATATTAAATAATTCATTATTAACCCATTGCATATAAAATGATAATGTTACATAAAATATGTGAACTTGGTGGCTAACCAGTGGTAGGAAAATTGGTTGACACAGATGCATCTTCTATGTTGATGCCGTCACTAGGACCATTGAAGAGCTCCCGGAAGTCTAACGTTCCTTGCCTCTTTAGTCCTTTCCTGGCTGGTGCCTGCGACAGAAATGGGCCTCACACTGGGTCGCTTTGATGAGGAAGACTTGGCTATGTCCACCGCATAAAATTTATGGGGTGCCCTCGGCACTTTGGCACTAACCCTTTAGGCAGTGGGTAGCTTAGAAGGTTTATTTCTAATGTTACCCTTTGAAGCAGATGATGCGCAAGCCTCACCAGGCCTCTTGAGAGGCTTTGGAAGCTCTGTGGCTACTACTCTTTGGCGAGCAGCTTCAACATTTTCCCTACTGAGCACGTTACCTAGAAACAAAAATCAATATTGAGATGACCATGGGTAGTTAAAAAAAATACAATTTGAAAGGAAACAATACCTGGAGGTGAATGTGGATTACTTATTATATCCTCACTTGCCACGGATTCTGAGTCAGTGTGTGGCTCATTAGGATACTCAATATCCCTAGCCGCCTTCTTTCTTTTCTCACCCCCACAACTGAGGGTAGTCACAAAAGTCTCCAGGTCAGTATCCTCACAATCAGCAACTTTAATCTCCAATTGAGTGGCACCAAGTACATCATCTAAAATGAGAGTTTAAGGATTGATGTGTAAAAAGAGTAGTTCACGAACAATCATGTTATCTCATTGAAAAAGTCACTAAAACTAACCACATGGAGATGTGAAGTATGTACAGTGAAGCACGTCCCACGATTCTGCTGTCTGCTGCTCTCTCCTAATAATTTTTTGGACCTGTGCAGGTAGACATTCAATTGGTGGATACAAAATAAACTGATAGAGAGCCTCCTTTACAAACCAGCAAAATGGTACTGTTTGTCCAGTATTTTCCTCAAACGCTCTGAGGAAGAACCCTCACCAAGGTGTCTCCCTTCCTAATCCGTAGAATCCTTTCCGCAGCAGTTCCTGGCAACTTAATATCTGCCAAGAAGCTACGTGACGGAAGTAGAGGGGAAATGAGACTTCTGGACCACCTCCGCCATCTTGGATTTGGGGGCCTTCTCGGATTTTGGATCGATACATCGATTCGATGTTTTGATGTATCGATATATTGAATATCGAGCGTTATGATTGGCCGAAAAAGGTCAAGTGGGTGTGTAAAGTGGCGCCGCACGTTGTTAACTTGCGAAACTAGTGAAACAAAAGCCGATCTTTATCCATTCGATATATCGAATCGTTCGATATATCGAAAATCTAGCGTTGTGATTGGCTGAAAAAGGTCACATGAGTGTGTAAAGTGGCGCCACGCGTCGTTAATGAGCGGAACTAGTGAAACAAAAGCCGATCGTTTTCCATTTGATGTATCGAATCGTTCAATATATCGAATCGTTGAATAAATCGAAAATCGAGCGTTGTGATTGGCTGAAAAAGGTCACGTGAGTGTGTAAAGTGGCGCCGCGCGTTGTTAAGGCGTGGAACTAGTGAAACGAAAAGCCGATCGAAATGACGATCGAGCTGCGCAGAAACAAATGACGATTGAGCAGCGTGAGGAAACAAATGACGATCCAGGCGCGTGGGCTAATAAATGACGATAGAGCTGCGTGATGAAACAAATGACAAATGAGCAGCGTGAGCGGGGGGTAATATGGCAGCGTCGCAGCTGAATTATCACTCGATTCTCATGACTGTGAGATATATCGAAGAGTTCGATATATATCGAAGCGGTGTGACTCTAGAGGTGTACGATTAGAATGACGATCGAGCAGCGTGTTGAAACACATGACGATCGAGCAGCGTAAGCGTGCAAAGATGACGTCACTCTCTTCTCTCAACTGTGTTTATAGCGCTTAAGTTAGCTTCTTTATAACCAAAAGAGATGCTCCTCTCCCCCAAGCGCTATCTTCACCCGGAATCACCTTTTTTTCTCTCTACAAGATACCTCGCGATTTCTTTCGAGTTGGCATTACAGGGTAAGGGTGAATGAGAGGATTTTATTTTTGGAAATAAAACACATTCGACAATATAATAGTAATAAATTTCATTTTATTTCAAGTCACTCAAGTCAATAAACATTTGAAGAACTGAAAGTGTTTTTCACTTCAATCTTGGTAAAACACGCTGCTCATTTCATTTTATATCAAGTCACTCAAGTCAAAAAACATTTGAAGAAGTGAAAGTGTTTATCACTTCATTCTTGGTAAAAACAAGCTGCTAAAAAATAACCGACAACGCCAGTTTTCTCCTCAAACCTGGATCTCTACGAGAAACTTTTCTATTTCGAGAAATAGCTAATTCATTTCAAGTCACTCAAGTCAGAATACATTTGAAGAACTGAAAGTGTTTTTCACATCATTCTTGGTAAAACACGCTCACGCTGCTAACAAATAACCGGAACCGCCAATTTTCTCCTCAAACGAGGATTTCTTCGAGAAATAGCAGCGAGCGGTGGCGTTGCGACAGGCGGTGAAGTAAAAGCAGGCGTCGAAGCAATAGCGGGTGGTTGAGTATCGGCGGGCGTTGAAGCGACAGCAAGCGGTGGTGCGGCGGTGGGTGTTGAGGCGATAGCGGGCGGTGGAACGACAGCGGCTGTTATTGGGATCAGTGGAGGTGGTGAGGAGGATGACGGTCGGAGAGGAGAAATGTCATCCTCGAAGAGCACCGGTAGAGGAGTCGTTGACGAAAGAAAATCCACCGTCAGCGATGCCTCCAGCTCCGGAGAGCTTAACATTCCCTCCGTTAAATATGCCCGAAGCAGCGATGGAGATGGAGTGCTCCGGTTATCCTCCACCGTCAGCGATGCCTCCAGCTCCGGAGAGCTTAACATTCCCTCCGTTAAATATGCCCGAAGCAGCGATGGAGATGGAGTGCTCCGGTTATCCTCAGCGATGGATATGGAGTGCTCCGGTTATCCTCCACCGTCAGCGATGCCTCCAGCTCCGGAGAGCTTAACATTCCCTCCGTTAAATATGCCCGAAGCAGCGATGGAGATGGAGTGCTCCGGTTATCCTCAGCGATGGATATGGAGTGCTCCGGTTATCCTCAGCGATGGATTGGTTGAGGCTGAGGTCCAGCGGCTGCGCAGACCGATCTTCCTCAGGGATGGATGGGCTTAGGTCCAGCGGCTGCGCAGACCGATCTTCCTCAGGGATGGATGGGCTTAGGTCCAGCGGCTGCGCAGAGGAAAGGTCCCCAAAGTCGGAGCACTCCTGGCATTCGACCACTGGCCGAAAGCTCACCACAGTTGTCTCCCCGCGGAGGTTCCACCCCGACTAGGCAATAATATGTTTACTCTCGATCCCCACGATTGGAAGCGTAGGGTTCAACAGGCGGCAAAAGCCGCACATAGGTGCTGCTTTGAGAGGCACAGAAGTCTGTACTCTTATCGGGGTGTAGAACAGTTGTCTCCCCGCAGATATCGCAGAATACATCTGCGGGGAGGTTCCACCCCGACGAGGCGATAATATGTTTACTCTCGATCCCCACGATTGGAAGCGTAGGGTTCAACAGGCGGCAAAAACCGCATATTGGTGCTGCTTTGACAGGCACAGAAGTCTGTACTCTCATCGGGGTGTAGAAGATACTACTGCTTATACAGAATTCCATTTTGAGTGCTCGTCGTGATCCTGCATGAGGCTTTTATAAGGCAGGTTCGCATTTCACCACGCGATCGTTTGAAGCAACGCTATTGGAGGGTCAACTATCATGCGATCGTTTGAAGCAACGCTATTGGAGGACTGCTATCGTGCGTTCACGCTAATATATGCAAATTGAACATCCTTTTAAAGAAATACGGAGCAACGACTCCCATCAACGGTAATGGATGGGGCTGGGGGGAAGATACGCGGCGGCATATTCTTTATAAGAAATGATGAGGGTCAAGATCACGTCAACGATGATGGACAGGCTGGGCGGAGACGGAGGACTGCTATCGTGCGTACGCGCTAATATATGCAAATTGCACATCCTTTTTAAGAAATACGGGGCCACGATTCCTTAAAACGATAATGGATGGGGCTGGGGGGAAGATACGCGGCATATTTTTTATAAGAAATGATGAGGGTTAAGATCACGTCAACGATGATGGACAGGCTGGGCGGAGGCGGAGGACTGCTATCGTGCGTACGCGCTAATATATGCAAATTGCACATCCTTTTTAAGAACTACGGAGCAACGACTCCCATCAACGATAATGGATGGGGCTTGGGGGAAGATACGCGGCATATTCTTTATAAGAAATGATGAGGTACGCTGTATATATTAAGTAAGAATGATGGTTGAGCAATGGGTTGCACGATCACGAGTTCGTATGAATGTTCAATGTGAGGGAATAAAAACCTCACTAAACGTGCTCGTTGAGACGTAGGGCGATCAAGTGAGGATGAATAAAAACGATAATAGGGACGAAAGACATCGTACGCTGTGTATGCGCATCAAAGTTGATTACCGACCAATGTGAGGAAATTTTTAAGGTTATCATCCACTTAACGTGTTCCTTAACGAAACGGCATATGGTCAATGCCAGGGAGGTTGAAAAAAGTTGACATTAACGATGATGGACAGGCTGAGGAAGACTTATAAGAAAATATGAGGGTACGATCCTCTCAACGATAATGTGTGGGTTAGGAAGATACGCCGCATATCTAAAGTAAGCAGGATGGTTGAGCAACGGGTTGCACGATCACGAGTTCGTATGAATGTTCAATGTGAGGGAATAAAAACCTCACTACACGTGCTCGTTGAGACGTCGGTTGAACAAACGAGCATGAATAAAAAAAACGATAATAGGGACGAAAGAAATTATCGTATGCTGTGTATGCGCATCAAAGTTGATTGCTGACCAATGTGAGGAAATTTTAAAGATTATCATCCACTGCACGTGTTCATTAACGAAACGGCAGATGGTCAATGTCAGGGAGGTTAAAAAAGTTGACTTTAATTGCACGTCATTGCAAATTTGATAAATGCGGTTGTTGGGATGAGAATAGCACTGTGGGATGAGAAATTTAAGTATAAAAGCTTGGGGAGGGGACCGTATTTCACATTCGCAGCAGAATCGCAGGAGCTGGAGAACTAAGGTTAGCATCACCTTTGGAATAAAGGCTCGGAGAGGAGACCGTATACCACAGTCGCAGCAGAAATCGCTAGAGAACTAAGAATTGCAGACGGTTGGCAGCACCTTTGATACGAACATCAACTTAAGCCAAATAAGCAGTGAGTATTTTTCTTTCGTCCTAAATTGAAGAGTAATGTTCGAAAGCATTTTCCAATAGATTTATTTACAATGCACCGTTTTCTTATTTTATAGATGACTTCGACTTCTATCAAGAATAAATTGCTAAACCAGCAAGCCGAGGCGCAGCATTTAAAAAAAGAAGAATTAGAAGAGGGTACACTGTACCATGTTGAAACAATTTTAAAAGCAAAAACCCGATATGGAACGCCACTGGTGGCGGAAATCAATTTTAATGGCATTCGAAGGAAAATATATTTACCAAAGTATTTTGAAGCGACGGAAGAGGAAATTGTAGCGTATAATAATGATGCTTGGAATGAAAATTTATCTATAATAAAAAAGAAAAATTTCATCTTTGTAGAATGAGTAAATGTTCATTGTCATTTGATTTCATACACCTTAATCCTATTTTATAAAGTGTAAGGGGAGGGTAAAAAGTGATAAGAGCTTGAAACATGTGCCGGTAAACTCATTTCAGAAATGAAATCCAAGTAGTAGAAAACGAGAAAATGAAGCTGTGTGAGGTCTGCTATGTTTATTACGAGCCGAGATACATCGCTGGTCATGAGATGTCGGAGGTTCATCGACGTCATGCGATCCGGCAAACTTGAGGAGGAGCAGCGTCATCAGTCGTAGAGTTGGAGTCTGCCGTCAATGGACGTCTAAAAACGTTTTGGGTGACCGGAGGAGGAGAACATACAGACATAGACAGCATAAAAAATTTGCTTTTAAAAAAAATACGGGATAGTTTGAAAATGACTGCTCTCAAAATCAATATTCTTGTAAATGCTGAGTTTAATAATGGACTACGTGAAGAAAGATTAGAGACTCAAGAAAGGTGGTTTAAAACAAAAAACGTTAGTTTTACAGGCGGATAATGTGACGGTAATTTTGGAAAGGCTTTTTGCTAAATTATTAAAGGAGAAATCGGAAAATGCTGCTTAAGAATCTGGCTGGACATTAAGCAAAATGATGGGGTTGGAGCTGAGGATAAACAGGTATAAACCGCTAAGGGGGTCATCATTTATCGCGATTCCTGATAAAATTAAACTAACCCACGCAGTCATTAATGTAAAAAACAAAGACGATTTCTGTTTTAAATATGCAATCTGGGCAAAAGATATACCCGATCATGCTGATCGTGCTTCAAAGTACAATACTGATGAATTTAACAATGGTTATGATTGGGAATGCATAAGCTATCCTGTGGAAATTTCCAAAATTCCAACATTTGATCAGAAAAATAACATTTCTATAAATGTTTTTGGTCTGGATGAGAAAAATAATGTTTATCCTATTAAGATTGTGGATCAGGAACTTGATGATCACCGTGATCTTCTATATCTCGTTGAGGGAAATAAGTCACATTACTGCTGGATTAAAAATTTTAACAGATTAATTCACAAGCAAATCACCAAGCATAAAAGCGCGATACATATTTGCAAGCGTTGCTTTAAACCTTGCTATTCGAAGGAATCTCTAGAGGATCATAAGATAGATTGCATTCGAAATTCTCCTTCGAAAATTATTCTCCCAACTGGGGATGATGCCTTTTTAAAATTTAAAAACTTTTCACACCACCCGAATTCCGTACGTGGTATATGCAGATTTCGAATGCATTCTGAGAAAGGTTTCAAGTTGTAATCCGGAGGAAGAACACTTATACGAATGTACGTCACCAGCATGAAGTTATGTCTTTCTGTATGCTTATGGTAAGCAACACTGGGGAAACGTTTGAGCCAATTCTTTACAGGGGTGAAGATGCGGTACAAGTGTTTCTGGAAAAGCTTAAAGATATGGCATGTTTCGCCCGAGGGGTGTATAAAAATGTGGTGCCAATGACGACGATGACTGAAAAAGAGATCGATGCTTTTCACACAACATCATCTTGTTACATTTGCGGGGACGAACTTGGCGCGGATAGGGTTAGAGATCATGATCACATAACTGGCAAGTTAAGAGGAGCAGCTCACGGAGCCTGCAATGTCAATTTCAAAGTTCCCAATTTTCTGCCGGTTTTCATTCATAACCTTTCCAATTATGATGGTCACTTGATCGTACCGCACCTTGGCTATGATGATATGAAAATTACGTGCATCCCAAACAACGAAGAGAAATACATTCCCTTCGCCAAATACGTTGATCCTTACTTCTCTTATCGATTCATAGACAGTTTTAGGTTTCTTGGAACTTCGCTGTCAAAATTAGTGAGCTCCATTTCAATTGAGAAATTTCATCTCACTGCTCGCATGTTTAGAGATAAAGTTGATCTCATCACTCGTAAGGGTGTTTTTCCATATGAATACGTAGACTCGTGGGAAAAACTTGATGAGGTTTGCTTACCTGCCATAGACAAATTCTACAGCACCCTAACCGAGGATACTATAACCAATGCTGACTATGAATTCGCTCAAAAGGTGTGGAGTGAATTCAGATGTAAGAGTCTAGGAGAGTATTCTGATCTTTACCTTAGGACGGATGTTTTATTATTAGCAGACGTATTTGAAAACTTTAGGGACGTTTGCATGTCAACTTATGGATTAGATCCAGGATGGTATTTCACTGCACCAGGTCTATCTTTCGATGCAATGCTCAAGCACACGAAGGTTGTGCTTGAACTGTTAACGGATTATGACATGATCCTATTGATGGAGAAAGGCATTCGCGGAGGCATTAGCCAATGTGTTACGCGTTACGCAGAAGCTAATAATGAATACATGGATCAGTTTGATGTCAACCAAGAGTCTAGGTATCTTGCATACGTAGACGCAAACAATTTATATGGTTGGGCGTTATCGGAACCTCTTCCGAAATCAGGGTTTCGTTGGATCGAATATATTGACGTAATGTCAGTTCCAGACAATTCTGATAAGGGTTATGTATTAGAAGTTGATCTGGAATACCCGAGAGAATTTCACGACTTGCATTCCGACTTACCATATTGTCCTGAGAGAAAAACTCCACCAATTGGGAAGCATATGAAGTTAATGACTACTTTAAATGAAAAAGAGCGCTACGTAATCCACTACAGAAATCTCAAGCAGGCACTGTCTTCAGGGTTGAGACTGAAAAAGATACATCAAGTGATAGAATTCGATCAATCACCGTGGATGAAGTCCTATATTGACATTAATTCGCAAAAACGGAAAACGGCACAGAGTGAATTTGATAAGGATTTTTACAAGCTTATGAACAATGCTGTGTTTGGGAAAACGATGGAAAACGTAAGAGAAAGAATTGACATGGAATTAATCAATAATAAGAAAAGACTTGATAAGGTCATTTCAAGCTCCCTCTTCTTAGATCGAACCATTTTTGCGGAAAACTTAGTGGCCGTTCACAAACGAAAAAGTAATATCAAAATGAACAAACCTTTATATATAGGACAGGCAGTTTTAGACATTTCGAAAATACTAATGTACGATTTCTTCTATGAAAATCTTAAAGCAAAGTATGGTGAAAATTTACGTCTGATGTACATGGACACCGATAGCTATGTAATTGAAGAGAAAACCTTACATTTACAACGACATGGTCTCCGATCTGTCATCATATGATACTTCCAATTACTCTAAGGATCACCCGTGTTACTCGTCAGTGAACGCGAAAGTGATCGGTAAGATGAAAGATGAATGTGGAGATCAAATTATGACTCACTTTGCAGGACTCAGGAGAGAACTCTATTCTTATCGTGTACAAAATGGAGTTGAGGGGAAACGAGCCAAAGGTGTGAAAAAAGTTGCGATTGAGAGATCAATATCATTTGATGATAACGTCACGTTTGCGTGTGAAAGTACCCGCTTATAGGAAGATGTCTCTGATAAGATCGCAAAAGCATCAGTTGCGCACTGTTGAAATAAACAAAACAGCTTTGAGCGCTAACGATGATAAACGTTACGTGTGTGAGGATGGGATAAACACCCTTGCGTGGGGACATTATAAATTAATGGAAAAAGGTCACATGAGGAGGCCTTTTCTACTCGATGAATGAAATTAAGTTCCTCTTACATCGTGTTGAAACCTGTTTGCAAAACTGCTCGCAAAAGTGTTGCAAAGGAAATTTTGTGCAAGCAGTATATAAGTAGCACCAAGCTCATCACAGTATTCATTCATAGTTATGAATAGCGAGTGTTCCTCAGAGGTTGGAAACACCTCCAGTGATGAGCAGATTAACAAAGTGAATGAGGTTCTTGTGAAATTCTTGAACGATCCCATCATTTCAAACCTCACGGATATGGAGATTGTTCATCTTCCTCCATCGCTAGTACTAAGTTTGAAGCCTAGCGAGTTGCCGCGATTAATGGAGAGACTTGGTAAGAAAGAATGGAAATATGAAAGGTGTTTGGAACATTACAACAAGGGGAGAACGCAAATAGACGGCCCTCCACCTTTGAGGATAAATTGTAGGATGTGTCCAAACGAAAGAATTCTAACTGATAACTCCACATCTGAATATTTTCATTAACCGTGCAGATATATCAAAAAAAAATAAATACAAATAAACTTTTCTTTCTTGAAGAGAGACCATTCATCCATTAGACTTTGGGACGTTGACAATGAGTGTGTTGTTTTTTATCGTGAATTTGGTGTTAGTCTCGTTTATTTTAGGACTAAATCATACCGAAGATTACACGCCATGCGTAGTAAGCTACCTTAGCGAATATGGTTACCTTAAAATGAATAATTCAGAACTAAATCAGGTGAAACGCGAGTCTGTGAGCGATTCTTTAAAAATATTTCAAGAGTTTTACGGCCTCCCAGTCGATGGTGAGTTCAATGAGGAGACCATGAATCTGATAAGTAAACCCCGCTGTGGTGTGCCTGATGATATTAGCTACTCCGTTTCCTATTACAAATGGCAAAAATACATAATAAAATGGCATTTCGCTTTTGCAAGCGTGAAAGTTGCCGCATTGACTAGAGCTGCTTTCAATGCCTGGAGTGAAAAGACAATCCTTATGTTTGAACATGATGCGCAAGATGCAGACATTTGGTAATGAACACCCGACTTTCTCATAGGAATTATAAGAAATTAGGATTATGCCCAGCTCCGTTTACTGGGAAAGGAGGCTCTCTAGCCCATGCAGATTATCCCAACAGGGACGGGCTACCCATCGAAATTCATATAGATCAGGATGAGGATTTCTATTTTGATTTGGACAATAAAACAAGCATAGAAAAAATTAATTTATACAAGGTCTTGCTACATGAAATTGGACACACTTAAGGTATTTCTCACTCTAATAATCAGGAGTCTATTATGTTTGCTCAATATATGAATGGAGACAAAATAGATCTCCACGAAGATGATGTGATGGCCATTCAAAGTTTGTATGGTGATAGGAAAAGAAAAACAGGAAGATATTAAGCCAACAAAGACGTCTAAACAGATAATCAAACCATTCTTGTGCGACTTAGATTCCGATGTGAACAAATTTCTAATAGCAAATCGAGTTTTGTACATCTTTTACGAGAATTGGGTTTGGTTAATTGATTTAGAAAACACCTCACGAGCTCTCCAGGGTCCAATACCCATATCAGATTGGTTAACGTTTCTTCCACCTACTTTCAACAAAATAAACGCTATATACCAGAGACCCTCTGGTGAGGTAGTCATGTTTGTTGAAGATCTGGTTTACATGATAAAATTTCCTAGTTTCAACTTAGTGCATGGATATCCAAAAAGATTAATAGATTTAAGTTATCCTCGAGGCGCAGAGGTTCAAGCTGTCGTTAACACGTATACAGGACAAGCTTACATATTTTTCACCAATGACTTTGTGATGGAATTAGATGAATGTGAATTTATACCTAAGCGAATCGAAGGGTTGTCAAGGATTTTTCCACAATTACCCGCAGGTTTGAGTTCGGCCTTCCGCTATACAAATGGTTTACTATATTTCTTCAGAGATCAAAACTATTACGAGTACAGTGAATTTAACCATACATTAACAAGAGGTGGTAAAAATAATCTTTCATTGTTTGGAATCACTTGTCGTAACAGCACCATCTTTCCAGAGTTAATATCGAATTTGAAAAGCATCATACAAAAATTGGAGGGAAGTAGCTCTTAGATTAACGTACGTTTTTTTATAAAAATTACATTTTCCGGCGTAATTCGGTGGAAATCTTTTATGTTAAGCATAATGAATTTACAAGTCTATTTCCACACTTTTTTAATTAACCGACCATGGTTTCAGCACGTAGTGCCATTTTCAAGGTATACAGCTGTGGGTGGCAGCCTATATATACATGTTTCAATGGGAGAGGGATGGGGTAGAGTTTTCAGGAGGAGGGGCGTTACTGGATTTGGGGGGGGGGGTTTGGGGGGGGGGGTTTGGGGGGTGGATTCATTTGAGGGTTTAGGTAAGGTCATGGGAGTGAGGGATGACGTCAACGGGCGATGGGTGGGAGGTAGGGTGATGTGTAGGAGAGGCGAGTGGAATGGGAACATATGATCATTACATAATTTAAAATCAGTGTGGCAATTCACAATTTCATACTGCTCGAAAAAATCAAGTTTCCGCCCCTTGTTAAGTACATGTAAAATTTTTGGATCGAAATTGCACCAGTGGTGTTCTTCATTCAAGTGATTAGCTATTCCAGAGGAGTTGTCAGTGTTTAAAAAAATCGTCTATGTTCACGAATTCTCGTTCTAAAACTCCTCCCAGTCTGGCCAATATATTTCGTTTCACAATCGTCACACTTCAGTTCGTACACTCCACTTTTTTTACTCCAAAATAAAGCAATGACCCTGCACAGCACTGCTTCACCTCTAAAGACCGAGGGGTTTTCATTAAAGTGCGAGCATCTAAAGGGAGACTAGAATCAAATGGTTGCAATATATGCAGTAGGGCAGACACTACTGTTGGTGACATTGAATGTTTTAGCCCAGACTGAAGTTTGCGAGGTATAGTTTCAGTATCCGATGACTCAGAGGAGTTGTCAGACAGTCAGAGACATTGTCAGTGGAACTAGAATGTATTTCACTAATAGGTGAACAGCACACACGACTTGACAAATTATCATTAAAAGGCACACATATCTCAACAGACACAATTAGCTCTTCATCTACTGACATTTCAAGGAAAAAGTTTCCTAGCTTCATCTGCCACTAATCTCCTATTATGCCGGGCGCTGAATTCCTGTGTCTGTAACTTCTCGTCCCCCATTGCGGTCCCTACCGAATCGAAACCAGCTGGCTATTGCACACACTATATCACTTTCAGTGCTGCTGTTTGTTTCCCGGTTGTGTCGTATTAGTTCTGGAAGAAAAAAACAGCTATTAGTTAAACATGTATTCACATCAAAAAGGTTCACACAACATATTTATGCTCACCACTCAGGTTTTCTTAAGAATCCACAAAATATTTGCTTTAATTTAATTTCACTTCAATTGCAAAATTTTTAAAATAAGTAATTTTGAGATACACTTAATTTCCGCCATTTGTTAAATCAAAAAACAATTTTTAACTAGGCGAATTTCTAAAATTTATTTTACTGCATTAAGTTCAATCTACTCTTTACCTGAATATTAAATACAGCCAGATATAAAAAGCAATACAAATAGTTCAAAATAAGAATAATTTCAGTAGAATTACCAATAATAATCTTGACCAAATGAAGATCCTTCAATGCAGTCTTCTGGTATCTTACAGTCCAGTTGCACGGGGGTATGACTTTTTCAGAAAAATGTCTTCCCAAAATTCTATTGGAAATGGCTATTAAGTTCTTTCATATGGATAGAATTGTCAATCGCCGGCTTATTTGGTGGTTGGAGCGACGAAACCTTTTTTCCAACATACAATGTGGCTTTCGTAAGGGTAGATCTACTATCGACCATCTCATTCGGACTGATAATTTTCTCCAGGAGGCCTTTCTTCTGCGTCAACATGTCATTGGTGTCTTCTTTGACTTGGAGAAGGCCTATGACATGAGTGGCGCCGGAAGATCTTACAAACAATGCACAGTTGGGGTTTCAGAGGTAACCTACCCATTTTTATCCGAAGCTTTTTAACAAACCGTGGTTTAAGAGTGAGAGTGGGAAAAAACCTCTCAGTTTTACTCTCAGGATAACGGCGTTCCCCAGGGCTCTGTTTTAAGCGTTACCTTATTTGCAATCGCCATTAATGATATTGCGGACTGTATAAAGACACCGGTGATGGGATCCCTATTTGTAGACGACCTTGCAATCTTTTGCAGGTCGTCTACATTGGGCAGCGTTGCAAGACTGGCACAGTTGGCTGTCATCGAACTGAACAACTGGGCTAAGAGAAACAGGCTTCGTTTCTCCAAGGAGAAAATTGTATGCATGCATTTTCACCGATTGCGAGGTATCCACATAGCTCCGCCGTTACGCTTGGGACGAAATAACCTTCCTTACGTGGAATCGGTTCGATTTCTTGGTATGATTTTAGACCGTAGGTTGACATGGAAGGAGCACGTCCGCAAACTAGCCGATAAGTGTCGCCGTAGCCTAAATATTTTACGAATTTTAAACAACACAACATGGGGTGCTGATCGCACGACCTCGAACTTACTATACCGTGCGCTGATTCGGTCGAAAATAGACTACGGGTGTTTAGTCTACTCATCTGGACGAGTCTTACCTACGACCGTTAACAACAGTTCACAACGCAGGATTACGATTAGCCATTGGCGCTTTTAGGACCTCTCCTGTCCTAAGTCTCTATGCTGACGCCGGGGTGCCGCCGCTGGCTATGCGGTCGGGTACTCAAAATACCCGCCTTGGTCTATACCGCGACCAGAGTGCTATACTGTTGTGGATGGACCCCAGAAATCCTCTGTCACGCCGCAGGAGTACCAGAGCCTGTTTTTAGAATTCATGTCTTACCACCCGGACTCCACTCCCGTGTATACGGATGGATCGAAGACTGATTCAGCATTGCATCGAACTTCCTCTCTTGGGATCACGATTTGTGGACGATCTAGCAATATTTTGCAGGTCGTCCAAAGTTATTAGCGCGGCCAGAGTAACCCAGCTGGCTCTGAACAGAAAAGAGAATTGGTCCCAGAGAAATGGATTCAAGTGTTCTACGGAAAAGTGCAAGTGCGTCCATTTTTATCGTGTGAGGGGAGCCTACATTCCAGCAGCACTTTTACTTGGTGGTAGAAATTTATCCTATGTGAAATCAGTTGGGTTCCTCGGTATGACCTTGGACTACCGATTCAACTACCGTGCTCACATACGGGGTTTAAGGTATAAAAGTCTGCGGACCCTAAACATTTTTAATTTTTTAAATCAGTCATATTGGGGTGCCGACCGCAGGTCATTGCTTTCATTATACCGCGCACTCGTGCGTTCCTAGCTGGACTATGGGTCGTTCGTTTACACCTCCAGCCGCGATTCTTATTTGAGACCTCTGACATCAGTGCACAACGCAGGGCTTCGGATATCCACTGGTGCTTTCCGGACCAGTCCGGTCCTCAGCATCTATGCTGATGCCGGTGAACCGCCGTTGTCTCACCGTAGAAACATTTTAATGTGCTCCTA
Organism: Pyrrhosoma nymphula; assembly: GCA_963573305.1. Lineage (NCBI taxonomy): Eukaryota > Metazoa > Arthropoda > Insecta > Odonata > Coenagrionidae > Pyrrhosoma > Pyrrhosoma nymphula. Next base: position 11,191,610 of record OY754337.1, read on the forward strand.
TGCGGCCAAAATTTCAGCGACAAAGAACCACCCGTGTTTTAACGTGATTTTTAACCCTCGATTTTTAGAACTTTTTAGCAGACGGACAAGGGCCACCAAGCTGCATGGTGTTCGCTTTAATTTATTCATTCTAGCAATCGGGTTAAGGCTCCCAGATTTATTTCCGATTGGGTACTCTAATTACCCTCCTTGGATAATTCCATCTCCTGAAATCCACATGGGTCTCAGTAGACTCCCGAAAGCTTACACCACTAATCTAGAATACCAGCGTCTTTTAAACGAATTTCTCTTTCGTTACTCCGACTTCATTCCCATATTCACTGATGGCTCTAAGTCGGATGCAGCTTTCTCATGCGCGGTTACCTCCTCTCACCACGGGGTCATCGAGGCCAGACTCAGTCCGCTGTGTAGAATATACACAGCCGAGCTGCTAGCCATTAAGATGGCTCTCGATGGGATCGGGAGGAGTGCTAAAGCGATTGTCATTTGCACGGACTCGATGAGTGCTCTTCAGTCCATTTCTGGCTTTTCATCCGATCGCCCCATTGTCCAGAGCATACACTCCATCTCCTTTTCCTTAATAGAAGAGGAATTGCCACAACGTTCCTCTGGGTCACTGGACATGTGGGAATTGCCGGGAATGAGATGGCGGATGCAGCTGCAAAAGAAGCTCTAAATATCCCTGAGCCGACGACGACGCTGGTACCCTACTTGGACCTGTAAGGTACTTTACGTAAAGTAGTCCTAGAGCAGTGGAGTGAACTTTGGAGTGATGTCCCAAACAATACGTTACGGACAATTAACTGTTAACAAGCTTCAGAATGGTCTCGCGAAAATGGCTTTAGGTTTTCCAGCGACAAAACAAAATGCTTTCATTTTCATAGGCTGAGGGGATATCAGGACCCACGCACGCTGCGTTTGAATGGAAGGATACTTCCGTATGTGGACTCAGTTCGTTTCCTAGGGATGACGCTTGACCATCGGCTAAGTTGGCGACAACACGTATATTCATTGAGGGACAAGTGTTTGAAAACTTTAAATATTTTAAAGTATCTAAGCAACTCGACGTGGATGCAGACCGCACCACAATGCTTTTATTATACTCCAAGCTATCTCTCGTTTCTCCCCAAGCAATTCTCTTGTCCAGGAAATACAAGCTTCTCTATTTTTCCTTAATACCAAAGGAATAAGAGTATCGTTTTTGTGGGTTCCTGGCCATGTCGGCATAAAGGGGAACCAAGAGGCCGACGCTGCCGCAAGAAATGCTTTGAAGAAAGCAGATATCGTATCCCCATTGGTGACCGTGGATGATCTCAGGGCTACGTTGCGAAACGTAGCTAAAGAAGTGGAAGTACATCTGGGCAGAATTATTAAATAATAAACTCCGGGCTGTAAAATCAACGACTTCGGCGTGGACTTCTTCTATCACAAATAATCGGAGGGAAGAGGTGGCCATCACCCGTTTGAGGATAAGGTTTATTGCTCTGACCCGCTGGTATCTCTTTACTGACGAGAAAATCCCACCGAAGTGTGATGAATGCGACTCTCCCCTCAGTGTGCTTCACATTCTAACGGAATGTGTAAAGTACCGAGATGCCCGCAAGGAATTAGGGATCCGAGGTAACTTGGAAAATGTTCTTCATGACAACCCATCTAATGTCAGTACTTGAATGCAACTTTTACGGCTGACCAATCTATTGATGAAACTCTAAATGTTTGAAATAAGAATACATTTCTATGCATAGCGGTAAACGGATAATACCATATAGCTTTATATCGATTGTTTTATGAAACGCTTGGAAAATAGGATCGTGCGTGGTGCGACATGACCGTAGCTGTCGACGCACCCAATAAACTTAAACCTACGTATAACTACAGCGAACTTATTTTAAAACAGTGATACTCACTCAAGAAAATATTCTCTAATCCAGATTGCACAGCTGGAGAACCTGCACTCACTGATGGTCGTTCACAGGTGCTGGAGCTTGCACCTTTATTTGTGCAAAAACTTTCTTCCCGAAGTGTTGGTGGAATAGGAATTTGCAGAGCACTCACATCCTCATCTTCGTCACTGGATGAGTTAAGCAACCTTCGATTTACCTTCCTTTTCCGCTTCCTATTGCCTGAATCATAATCACTTATAATGTCAGATTCTGACTCGGCTTGCTTCAGCTCCTGCCTTGCTGTGAGGAGGTTCTCTAAAAGATAAAATTTGACATGAGGCTGATGTACTTCACTTAAAGTATGAGGAAAAGAAGACTGGCTTAGTGAGATTGAGAACTAATGGATTACAGAATAAATAAAATTTTAAAATTGAAGATAAGTTTGCAGTAATAATAATTAGGACTGATCCTACTACTATATGGGTCTTATGCCGCCTTTGAATCCTTAGTGAAAAGACTTAGATTTTAACAGTTATTGTTGAATTCCAACTTCAACAATTAGCTCTAGTTAATGCTGAAATGCTGTTAATGCTTTCAACTGTTTCATTGATTTGAGAAGTTTAAGCAGAAGGTACAATAACCAGAATTACAGTTTAAGGGTACACTAAAGCGACAAAATAATTAGAAAGAAGGAAATGGTAGAAAAGTTACCCGTGGTGTGGTAACTCCTAGTTATGGCAAAAGTTTGCCATTTTCCGACACATTTTCTTAGCCGGAAAGACATCTTTCATAATCCTTATTCATCTTATAAGGAGGCCAAAACGTTTCTTTCTTTCGAGGAGTCAACCATTCTTCCCTGATTATCCCTAACGATGAGTCTCCAAATTCTATTACTTGGTACATTCTGCAATAAAAACATGACAAACGAAAAAATCTTTAAGAATGGAAAGAGGGATACCAAGCGCTTTGTGATTCGGCACCGGCTAACACTTCGTCAGTCGATTTTGTCCACTTGCTTCGATTAAAACGGAAAAAACGGAAACGAAAAAACGGAACGACAAAAAAAAGAAAGGACAGGAGAATAAGTCATCTTGAGAAACGTCGTTCTGCATGCACACAGCAAATATAGCAGACTCCAAAAGATAATACCTTCTCTTAGGACCCACGATCTTCTTTTAGCATGAAGCAAATTCAAGCGAAATATGCATTTAATACTAGGGAACGTGAGCTCTACGGCCTCGTAAAGTTACAAGGTATAAAATTCTCCAATAGCCGTAATAAATTGGCACCACTCGTCAAAAATACGCCACAATTGCTGTGTTGGTTTGCGGGGAAAAAATGGGGGAAAATCCACGCCAGTGACCAACCAAAACCTCTCGACCAGAAAAACCCCTGTGGTGGTTTACGGGAATGTTACTTCCTCGCCAGGGACAACCACAGACACACACAATCAACCCGAATAGGGATACTTCGCTGGGCTTATGAGACCCTGCTAAGGATGCCTGGGTTACACACACACACACACACTCAACCCAAAGAGGGATTCTTTGCTGGGCTAATGAGACCCAACTAAGAATTCCTGGGTTTATGAGTACAAACACACTCACAAGCACTCAAGAACTCACTCACTCACACACTCAACGGGCCCAACTTCTGGGAGAATCTAGCTCAACAGAGCGTTGTCAAGAAACTGTACAAAAACAAAAAAAGACGAGGGTGTGCGTCGGATACGCGTATTTCGGCCACAAGGTGGCCCTCTTCAGCGAGCTGAAGGGAGAAATCACTTGCAACGCAAGGTTGTAAGTCCATATTAAAATAACACAGCCACATCAACATATCCGTAATAATCTGCGAGCCACAGCGAGTGCATCAGGGGAACCACTCCAATTTCAAAGTTTCCCTTGAATATTCTCCCATGACCTGTATTATCATTACGATAAATTATTACGCATACCATAAGCAGACAACTGATGAGCCAATGCAATAACAAAATTCTTTAACGCGATGACACAGTCCCCGACAAATCCACATGGGTAAACAAAACGTAAACAGCCCCACGTTGTATTCACCGTATCACCTTTTTCTTATTACATTCATATCGTGGAGACCCCTACTAACATTGTATATTTTAAGAAGCTATACTTACGCAAATGATACCTCTGATTCCGACGGATTTTTTCTCCATAGCTGATATTGGCATTCACGGCGCCAAACCAGCGACCACAGGACCGAGCCAGCGACAACACCACACAATACGATGACACGAAGTGATGGGTAAAAATAATGGATTTTCCGCCATAGTTTCTCAATGTTGGATTGATTATGAACATCCAATACCGTTATACCCGATTATTTGAATGGAATCCGCGGGAGAGGAAACAAAAGTTAGCGTACGCATACACTGGTTAGGGAATAGATTTATGGCTGTTGAAGATTTATTTGCATTTCGTCGAATTTTTATTTGACCACACTGACCATATTTTCATGACCCATGAGCGTCGAATATTTATGAAAATCAGCTCGCGCCGATTTATGTTGCGTATCCTCGACGTTCACGTCGCGATTATTTCAAATCATTTCATTATATCCAAATAATTAGCAAATAATCGTATGCGTGATTTGAATCAGGTGCGCTGTAATCAGGCAGTCCATTTACACCATCTCCCAACGTTGGCCCAACGGATCACAAATAACCGTGCCAATGGCACCGTTTCCCAACGTTGGGCTAACAGTCGTCAAGTTACCGAACCATCCCCCAACCGTAGCACCGTTTCCCAACGTTGGCCCAACCGTCTGTGCTACATGGGTATCCTCAACTTATGCATTATTTTGTTAGAACAATCTATATAATATATCTGTAAAAACGTACCTCGAGGAGGAATTATTGCTTCAGTCACTGCCCCTGCTGAGTTAGAGAAACATGGCGTGCAAAAAACCATACCATTTAATTTTTCGATGTAAAAAAATAACTCATAAAAGATAATGGTATTTAAAAAGAATATAACACACCACTGGTTGTTGAGAATGACTCCGGATTGCCGATGCAGCTCTCTCCAACAACAACCTACAAAAGTATAACATATTAAACATAGATCATCTGTGTTTATTATTAATGACTTGATGCTGCTAAACTTACTGAGTTAAAAAACAATCATCATGTCAGTATGAAGTTAACTGAGCAATATTTTTTCTTACCTCCATTATTGGTTCCTCTACTTATACATTTAGTGTAACTTCCAGAATATCCTACATAAATTAATGATTGAATACAAAAGTATAGCATATTAAACAGATCTTCTTTGTTTATTATTAATGACTTGATACTGCTAAACTTACTGAGTTCACAAACAATCATCATGTCAGTATGAAATTTACGGAGCAATATTTTTTTTCCTCCATTATTGGTTCCTCTACTTATACATTTCGTGAAACTTCCAGATCATCCTATATAAATTAATGATTGAATCAGTGTTGAAAGTATAAACAGCAACAGTATAACCAAAAAAAGCAACATCACATACGTACAGAGACCTCATCATTCCGTACTCTTCCATCAAAAAGAGGAATGGAAGTGCTGATGCCAATTATTCCCAGAACTTTTCGGTCCATATCCGTTAGCTGTTTCTGGGTCCATCTGCTATGTGCATGCTCAATATAAAATTAACTATCCTGGCATTTGTCAAAGTTCACTCTGCTTTAGCTAAGTTTACATCAAATCGGTATCGGTTAATATTCATTTTGATTACTCACTGTAACATTTCCTGTGCGTTCGCGATCTGCATTAACTTTTGCATTCTTATATCGCGCTTTACCTTTAACACTTTCAGCCCGAAGTTTAAAATTTTAAATGTCACCGCACCATCTATTGATGGTGCTAGGTCTCAAAGTGTTAAGGTCCTTCCACTCCTAGAAACATAATTGATGATTTTCAATGACTATCATTATGCATTACCTTCATTTTCCACTGGAGTTAAGGTTAGAGATGAGACAAAAAGTACTATGATTAGTAAATCGCAACCTTTTTCCTCTGAGTGATGCTTTTGTCGGGCCCATGCCCGGCAAGAATTTCAGCCAGCTATTGCCATTGCCTCTCGGCAGTCACTTTCCCCCGAGGCCCTTGCAAACGCCCACAAGCGAAACTACGGTGATCCAGCATATAATTAATCAGGACATTTAATTGACTGTCCTTACACGGGCCGCTCTTTTCCTTATTTCCCTGAAAAAAGCAATATCGTCATATTTTTGCACGTATCTAGTACATTTGTCATGCTCTATTGACACTAGTGCAAAGACTTATACTACACGAAAAAAATTAAGACAATACATGAGAATGAAATTAGAATGCATCAAAGGTAATATACATTAGAATGCCAAGAGAATAATTTGGTGTCAATTTACGTACTCAGTAAACTTCATTTTCTATTTTGAAAAGTTGTTACTACCACACTACTGTTTCTACCACAGGAACAGGGAACGTGAAGGATGTACTCCACGTATCGAACTTAAATAGGTTTAACCAGGAATGAGACGACGTAAGCACTGTTTAGATCACAAAACAGTCACGACACGCGCAAACACCACATCCGTTTCAACCCAATTTCGGAAGCGGACTACAGGTGAAGAGGAGGGGTAAGTGAGAGTAGAACCCCCTTTGGTAGGGAATTGCATTAAGTCCATTTTGAATTAAATGGCGTTTTATGCTTCCTTCACTTCTTCAGTGCTTTGCGCTATGTGTGCTCTTAACTCCCTCATCAAGTCATTCTTAACCTCCTTTTTGAATTCATCTAAGACTTAGGTAATGCATTCCTTCAACTCTAAAACATGAAAAATGCAATGTGAACATATTAAATAATTCATTATTAACCCATTGCATATAAAATGATAATGCTACGTAAAATATGTGAACTTGGTGGCTAACCAGTGGTAGGAAAATTGGTTGACACATGCATCTTCTATGTTGATGCCGTCACTAGGACCATTGAATAGCTCCCGGAAGTCTAACGTTCCTTGCCTCTTTAGCCCTTTCCTGGCTGGTGCCTGCGACAGAAATGGGCCTCACACTGGGTCGCTTTGATGAGGAAGACTTGGCTATGTCCACCGCATAAAATTTATGGGGTGCCCTCGGCACTTTGGCACTAACCCTTTCGGCAGTGGGTAGCTTAGAAGGTTTATTTCTAATGTTACCCTTTGAAGCAGCTGAAGATGATGCGCAAGCCTCACCAGGCCTCTTGAGAGGCTTTGGAAGCTCTGTGGCAACTACGCTTTGGCGAGCAGCTGTAACATTTTCCCTACTGAGCACGTTACCTAGAAACAAAAATCAATATTGAGATGACCATGGGTAGTTAAAAAAACTTATAACAAATATACAATTTGAAAGGAAAAAATATCTGGAGGTGAAGGTGGATTACTTATTATATCCTCACTTTCCACGGATTCTGAGTCAGTGTGTGGCTCATTAGGATACCTAATATCCCTAGCCACCTTTCTTTTCTCACCCCCACAACTGAGGGTAGTCACAAAAGTCTCCAGGTCAGTATCCTCACAATCAGCAACTTTAATCTCCAATTGACTGTCACCAAGTACATCATCTAAAATGAGAGTTTAAGGATTGATGTGTAAAAAGAGTAGTTCACGAACAATCATGTTATCTCATTGAAAAATTCACTAAAACTAGCCACATGGAGATGTGAAGTATGTACAGTGAAGCACGTCCCACGATTCTGCTGGCTGCTGCTCTCTCCTAATAATTTTTTGGACCTGTGCAGGTGGACATTCAATTGGTGGATACAAAATAAACTGATAGAGAGCCTCCTTTACAAACCAGCAAAATGATAGTTTGTCCAGTATTTTCCTCAAACGCTCTGAGAAGAAGAACCCTCACCAAGGTGTCTCCCTTCCTAATCCGTAGAATCCTTTCAGCAGCAGTAACTGGCGACTTAATATCTGCCAAGAAGCTACGTGACGGAAGTAGAGGGAAAATGGGGATTTTGGACCACCTCCACCATCTTGGATTTTTCGATTCGATATATCGATTCGAATTATCGATATATCGAAAATCGAGCGTTGATTGGCTGAAAAACGTCACGTGGGTGTGTAAAGTGGCGCCGCACGTTGTTAACTTGCGAAACTAGTGAAACAAAAGCCGATCGTAAACCGTTCGATATATCGAAAATCGAGCGTTGTGATTGGCTGAAAAAGGTCACGTGAGTGTGTAAAGTGGCGCCACGCGTTGTTGACGAGCGGAACAAATGAAACAAAAGCCGATCGTTTTGCATTTGATGTATCGAATCGTTCAATATATCGAATCGTTCAATATATCGAATCGTTCAATATATCGAATCGTTCAATATATCGAATCGTTGAATAAATCGAGCGTTGTGATTGGCTGGAAAAGGTCACGTGAGTGTGTTTAGTGGCGCCGCGCGTTGTTGAGAAGTGGAACTAGTGAAACGAAAAGCCGATCTAAATGACGATCGAGCTGCGCAGAAACAAATGACGATTAAGCAGCGTGAGGAAACAAATGACGATCCAGGCACGTGTGCAAACAAATGACGATAGAGCTGCGTGATGAAACAAATGACGAATGAGCAGCGTAAGCGTGCAAAGATGACGTCACTCTCTTCTCTCAACTGTGTTTATAGCTTCTTTATAACCAAAAGAGATGTTCCTCTCCCCCAAGCGTTATCTTCACCCAGACTCACCTTTTTTTCTCTCTACAAGATGCCTTGCGATTTCTTTCGACTTGGCATTACAGGGTAAGGGTGAATGAGAGGATTTTATTTTTGGAAATAAAACACATTCGAATATATAGGAGTAATAAATTTCATTTTATTTCAAGTCAATCAAGTCAAAAAACATTTGAAGAACTGAAAGTGTTCTTCACTTCATTTTTGGTAAAAACAGCTATCTTCGACCAGACTCACATTTTTCTCTGTACAAGATACCTTGCGGTTTCTTTCGACTTGGCATTACAAAGAAAAGGTAAATGAGAGGATTTTTTTTGTAAATTAAACAAATTCGACAATATAGTAGTTATTCATTTCATTTTATTTCAAGTCACTCAAGTCAAAAAACATTTGAAGAACTGAAAGTGTTTTTCACTTCAATCTTGGTAAAACACGCTGCTCATTTCATTTTATATCAAGTCACTCAAGTCAAAAAACATTTGAAGAAGTGAAAGTGTTTATCACTTCATTCTTGGTAAAAACAAGCTGCTAAAAAATAACCGACAACGCCAGTTTTCTCCTCAAACCTGGATCTCTACGAGAAACTTTTCTATTTCGAGAAATAGCTAATTCATTTCAAGTCACTCAAGTCAGAAAACATTTGAAGAACTGAAAGTGTTTTTCACTTCATTCTTGGTAAAACACGCTGCTCATTTCATTTTATTTCAAGTCACTCAAGTCAAAAAAAATTTGAAGAACTGAAAGTGTTTTTCACATCATTCTTGGTAAAACACACGCTGCTAACAAATAACCGGCACCGCCAGTTTTCTCCTCAAACGAGGATCTCTTGGAGAAACTTTTCTTCTTCGAGAAATAGCAGCGAGCGGTGGCGTTGAGACAGGCGGTGAAGTAAAAGCAGGCGTCGAAGCAAAAGCGGGTGGTTGAGTATCGGCGGGCGTTGAAGCGACAGCAAGCGGTGGTGCGGCGGTGGGTGTTGAGGCGATAGCGGGCGGTGGAACGACAGCGGCTGTTATTGGGATCAGTGGAGGTGGTGAGGAGGATGACGGTCGGAGAGGAGAAATGTCATCCTCGAAGAGCACCGGTAGAGGAGTCGTTGACGAAAGAAAATCCACCGTCAGCGATGCCTCCAGCTCCGGAGAGTTTAACATTCCCTCCGTTAAATATGCCCGAAGCAGCGATGGAGATGGAGTGCTCCGGTCATCCTCAGCGATGGATTGGTTGAGGCTGAGGTCCAGCGGCTGCGCAGACCGATCTTCCTCAGGGATGGATGGGCTTAGTTCTAGCGGCTGCGCAGAGGAAAGGTACCCAAAGGCGGAGCACTCCTGGCATTCGACCACTGGCCGAAAACTCACCACAGTTGTCTCCCCGCAGATATCGCAGAATACATCTGCGGGGAGGTTCCACCCCGACGAGGCGATAATATGTTTACTCTCGATCCCCACAATTGGAAGCGTAGGGTTCAACAGGCGGCAAAAACCGCACATTGGTGCTGCTTTGAGAGGCACAGAAGTCTGTACTCTCATCGGGGTGTAGAAGATACTGCTGCTTATACAGAAATCCATTTTGAGTGCTCGTCGTGTTCCTGTATGAGGCTTTTATAAGGCAGGTTCGCATTTCACCACGCGATCGTTTGAAGCAACGCTATTGGAGGGTCAACTATCATGCGATCGTTTGAAGCAACGCTATTGGAGGACTGCTATCGTGCGTTCACGCTAATATATGCAAATTGAACATCCTTTTTAAGAAATACGGAGCAACGACTCCCATCAACGATAATGGATGGGGCTGGGGGAAGATACGCGGCGGCATATTCTTTATAAGAAATGATGAGGGTCAAGATCACGTCAACGATGATGGACAGGCTGGGCGGAGACGGAGGACTGCTATCGTGCGCACGAGCTAATATATGCAAATTGCACATCCTTTTTAAGAAATACGGGGCCACGATTCCCTTCAACGATAATGGATGGGGCTGGGGGGAAGATACGCGGCATATTTTTTATAAGAAATGATGAGGGTTAAGATCACGTCAACGATGATGGACAGGCTGGGCGGAGACGGAGGACTGCTATCGTGCGTATGCGCTAATATATTCAAATTGCACATCCTTTTTAAGAAATACGGAGCAACGACTCCCATCAACGATAATGGATGGGGCTTGGGGGAAGATACGCGGCATATTCTTTATAAGAAATGATGAGGTACGCTGTATATATTAAGTAAGAATGATGGTTGAGCAATGGGTTGCACGATCACGAGTTCGTATGAATGTTCAATGTGAGGGAATAAAAACCTCACTAAACGTGCTCGTTGAGACGTAGGGCGATTAAGTGAGGATGAATAAAAACGATAATATGGACGAAAGACATCGTACGCTGTGTATGCGCATCAAAGTTGATTACCGACCAATGTGAGGAAATTTTTAAGGTTATCATCCACTTAACGTGTTCCTTAACGAAACGGAATATGGTCAATGCCAGGGAGGTTGAAAAAAGTTGACATTAACGATGATGGACAGGCTGAGGAAGACTTATAAGAAATTATGAGGGTACGATCCTCTCAACGATAATGTGTGGGTTAGGAAGATACGCCGCATATCTAAAGTAAGCAGGATGGTTGAGCAACGGGTTGCACGATCACGAGTTCGTATGAATGTTCAATGTGAGGGAATAAAAACCTCACTACACGTGCTCGTTGAGACGTCGGTTGAACAAACGAGCATGAATTAAAAAAACGATAATAGGGACGAAAGAAATTATCGTATGCTGTGTATGCGCATCAAAGTTGATTGCTGACCAATGTGAGGAAATTTTAAAGATTATCATCCACTGCACGTGTTCATTAACGAAACGGCAGATGGTCAATGTCAGGGAGGTTAAAAAAGTTGACTTTAATTGCACGTCATTGCAAATTAGATAAATGCGGTTGTTGGGATGAGAATAGCACTGTGGGATGAGAAATTTAAGTATAAAAGCTTGGAGAGGAGACCGTATACCACAGTCGCAGCAGAAATCGCTAGAGAACTAAGAATTGCAGACGGTTGGCAGCACCTTTGATACGAACATCAGCAACTTAAGCCAAATAAGCAGTGAGTATTTTTCTTTCTTCCTATATTGAAGAGTAATGTTCGAAAGCATTTTCCAATAGATTTATTTACAATGCACCGTTTTCTTATTTTATAGATGACTTCGACTTCTATCAAGAATAAATTGCTAAACCAGCAAGCCGAGGCGCAGCATTTAAAAAAAGAAGAATTAGAAGAGGGTACACTGTACCATGTTGAAACAATTTTAAAAGCAAAAACCCGATATGGAACGCCACTGGTGGCGGAAATCAATTTTAATGGCATTCGAAGGAAAATATATTTACCAAAGTATTTTGAAGCGACGGAAGAGGAAATTTTAGCGTATAATAATGATGCTTGGAATGAAAATTTATCTATAATAAAAAAGAAAGATTTCATCTTTGTAGAATGAGTAAATGGTCATTGTCATTTGATTTCATACACCTTAATCCTATTTTATAAAGTGTAAGGGGAGGGTAAAAAGTGATAAAAGCTTGAAACATGTGCCGGTAAACTCATTTCAGAAGGGAAATCCAAGTAGTAGAAAACGAGAAAATGAAGCTGTGTGAGGTCTGCTATGTTTATTACGAGCCGAGATACATCGCTGGTCATGAGATGTCGGAGGTTCATCGACGTCATGCGATCCGGCAAACTTGAGGAGGAGCAGCGTCATCAGTCGTAGAGTTGGAGTCTGCCGTCAATGGACGTCTAAAAACGTTTTGGGTGACCGGAGGAGGAGAACATACAGACATAGACAGCATAAAAAATTTGCTTTTAAAAAAAATACGGGATAGTTTGAAAATGACTGCTCTCAAAATCAATATTCTTGTAAATGCTGAGTTTAATAATGGACTTCGTGAAGAAAGATTAGAGACTCAAGAAAGGTGGTTTAAAACAAAAAACGTTAGAGTTTTACAGGCGGATAATGTAGCAGTAATTTTGGAATGGCTTTTTGCTAAATTATTAAAGGAGAAATCGGAATATGCTGCTAAAGGATCTGGCTGGACATAAAGCAAAATAATGGGGTTGGAGCTGAGGATAAACAGGTATAAACCGCTAAGGGGGTCATCATTTATCGCGATTCCTGATAAAATTAAACTAACCCACGCAGTCATTAATGTAAAAAACAAAGACGATTTCTGTTTTAAATATGCAATCTGGGCAAAACATATACCCAATCATGCTGATCGCGCCTCAAAGTACAATACTGATGAATTTAACAATGGTTATGATTGGGAATGCATAAGCTATCCTGTGGAAATTTCCAAAATTCCAACATTTGATCAGAAAAATAACATTTCTATAAATTTTTTTGGTCTGGATGAGAAAAATAATGTTTATCCTATTAAGATTGTGGATCAGGAACTTGATGATCACCGTGATCTTCTATATCTCGTTGAGGGAAATAAGTCACATTACTGCTGGATTAAAAATTTTAACAGATTAATTCACAAGCAAATCACCAAGCATAAAAGCGCGATACATATTTGCAAGCGTTGCTTTAAACCTTGCTATTCGAAGGAATCTCTAGAGGATCATAAGATAGATTGCATTCGAAATTCTCCTTCGAAAATTATTCTCCCAACTGGGGATGATGCCTTTTTAAAATTTAAAAACTTTTCACACCACCCGAATTCCGTACGTGGTATATGCAGATTTCGAATGCATTCTGAGAAAGGTTTCAAGTTGTAATCCGGAGGAAGAACACTTATACGAATGTACGTCACCTGCATGAAGTTATGTCTTTCTGTATGCTTATGGTAAGCAACACTGGGGAAACGTTTGAGCCAATTCTTTACAGGGGTGAAGATGCGGTACAAGTGTTTCTGGAAAAGCTTAAAGATATGGCATGTTTCGCCCGAGGGGTGTATAAAAATGTGGTGCCAATGACGACGATGACTGAAAAAGAGATCGATGCTTTTCACACAACATCATCTTGTTACATTTGCGGGGACGAACTTGGCGCGGATAGGGTTAGAGATCATGATCACATAACTGGCAAGTTTAGGGGAGCAGCTCACGGAGCCTGCAATGTTAATTTCAAAGTTCCCAATTTTCTGCCGGTTTTCATTCATAACCTTTCCAATTATGATGGTCACTTCATCGTACCGCACCTTGGCTATGATGATATGAAAATTACGTGATTCCCAAACAACGAAGAGAAATACATTCCCTTCGCCAAATACGTTGATCCTTCTCTTATCGATTCATAGACAGTTTTAGGTTTCTTGGAACTTCGCTGTCAAAATTAGTGAGCTCCATTTCAATTGAGAAATTTCATCACACTGCTCGCATATTTAGAGATAAAGTTGATCTCATCACTCGTAAGGGTGTTTTTCCATATGAATACGTAGACTCGTGGGAAAAACTTGATGAGGTTTGCTTATCTGCCATAGACAAATTCTACAGCACCCTAACCGAGGATACTATAACCAATGCTGACTATGAATTCGCTCAAAAGGTGTGGAGTGAATTCAGATGTAAGAGTCTAGGAGAGTATTCTGATCTTTACCTTAGGACGGATGTTTTATTATTAGCAGACGTATTTGAAAACTTTAGGGACGTTTGCATGTCAACTTATGGATTAGATCCAGGATGGTATTTCACTGCACCAGGTCTATCTTTCGATGCAATGCTCAAGCACACGAAGGTTGTGCTTGAACTGTTAACGGATTATGACATGATCCTATTGATGGAGAAAGGCATTCGCGGAGGCATTAGCCAAAGTGTTACGCGTTACGCAGAAGCTAATAATGAATACATGGATCAGTTTGATGTCAACCAAGTCTAGGTATCTTGCATACGTAGACGCAAACAATTTATATGGTTGGGCGTTATCGGAACCTCTTCCGAAATCAGGGTTTCGTTGGATCGAATATATTGACGTAATGTCAGTTCCAGACAATTCTGATAAGGGTTATGTATTAGAAGTTGATCTGGAATACCCGAGAGAATTTCACGACTTGCATTCCGACTTACCATATTGTCCTGAGAGAAAAACTCCACCAATTGGGAAGCATATGAAGTTAACGACTACTTTAAATGATAAAGAGCGCTACGTAATCCACTACAGAAATCTCAAGCAGGCACTGTCTTCAGGGTTGAGACTGAAAAAGATACATCGAGTGATAGAATTCGATCAATCACCGTGAATGAAGTCCTATATTGACATTAATTCGCAAAAACGGAAAACGGCACAGAGTGAATTTGATAAGGATTTTTACAAGCTTATGAACAATGCTGTGTTTGGGAAAACGATGGAAAACGTAAGAAAAAGAATTGACATGGAATTAATCAATAATAAGAAAAGACTTGATAAGGTCATTTCAAGCTCCCTCTTCTTAGATCGAACCATTTTTGCGGAAAACTTAGTGGCCGTTCACAAACGAAAAAGTAATATCAAAATGAACAAACCTTTATATATAGGACAGGCAGTTTTAGACATTTCGAAAATACTAATGTACGATTTCTTCTATGAAAATCTTAAAGCAAAGTATGGTGAAAATTTACGTCTGATGTACATGGACACCGATAGCTATGTAATTGAAGTTAAAACCTTAGACTTTTACAACGACATGGTCTCCGATCTGTCATCATATGATACTTCCAATTACTCTAAGGATCACCCGTGTTACTCGTCAGTGAACGCGAAAGTGATCGGTAAGATGAAAGATGAATGTGGAGGTCAAATTATGACTCTCTTTGCAGGACTCAGGAGCAAACGCTATTCTTATCGTGTACAAAATGGAGTTGAGGGGAAACGAGCCAAAGGTGTGAAAAAAGTTGCGATTGAGAGATCAATATCATTTGATGGTTACATCACATGTTTGCGTGAGAAAGTACCCGCTTATAGGAAGATGTCTCTGATAAGATCGCAAAAGCATCAGTTGCGCACTGTTGAAATAAACAAAACCGCTTTGAGCGCTAACGATGATAAACGTTACGTGTGTGAGGATGGGATAAACACCCTTGCGTGGGGTCATTATAAAATTAATAGAAAAAGGTCACATGAGGAGGCCTTTTCTACTCGATGAATGAAATTAAGTTCCTCTTACATCGTGTTGAAACCTGTTTGCAAAACTGCTCGCAAAACTGTTGCAAAGGAAATTTTGTGCAAGCAGTATATAAGTAGCACCAAGCTCATCACAGTATTCATTCATAGTTATGAATAGCGAGTGTTCCTCAGAGGTTGGAAACACCTCCAGTGATGAGCAGATTAACAAAGTGAATGAGGTTCTTGTGAAATTCTTGAACGATCCCATCATTTCAAACCTCACGGATATGGAGATTGTTCATCTTCCTCCATCGCTAGTACTAAGTTTGAAGCCTAGCGAGTTGCCGCGATTAATGGAGAGACTTGGTAAGAAAGAATGGAAATATGAAAGGTGTTTGGAACATTACAACAAGGGGAGAACGCAAATAGACGGCCCTCCACCTTTGAGGATAAATTGTAGGATGTGTCCAAACGAAAGAATTCTAACTGATAACTCCACATCTGAATATTTTCATTAACCGTGCAGATATATCAAAAAAAAATAAATACAAATAAACTTTTCTTTCTTGAAGAGAGACCATTCATCCATTAGACTTTGGGACGTTGACAATGAGTGTGTTGTTTTTTATCGTGAATTTGGTGTTAGTCTCGTTTATTTCATTCGATGGTGAGTTCAATGAGGAGACCATGAATCTGATAAGTAAACCCCGCTGTGGTGTGCCTGATGATATTAGCTACTCCGTTTCCTATTACAAATGGCAAAAAAACGTAATGAAATGGCATTTCGCTTTTGCAAGCGTGAAAGTTGCCGCATTGACTAGAGCTGCTTTCAATGCCTGGAGTGAAAAGACAATCCTTATGTTTGAACATGATGCGCAAGATGCAGACATTTGGTAATGAACACCCGACTTTCTCATAGGAATTATAAGAAATTAGGATTATGCCCAGCTCCGTTTACTGGGAAAGGAGGCTCTCTAGCCCATGCAGATTATCCCAACAGGGACGGGCTACCCATCGAAATTCATATAGATCAGGATGAGGATTTCTATTTTGATTTGGACAATAAAACAAGCATAGAAAAAATTAATTTATACAAGGTCTTGCTACATGAAATTGGACACACTTAAGGTATTTCTCACTCTAATAATCAGGAGTCTATTATGTTTGCTCAATATATGAATGGAGACAAAATAGATCTCCACGAAGATGATGTGATGGCCATTCAAAGTTTGTATGGTGATAGGAAAAGAAAAACAGGAAGATATTAAGCCAACAAAGACGTCTAAACAGATAATCAAACCATTCTTGTGCGACTTAGATTCCGATGTGAACAAATTTCTAATAGCAAATCGAGTTTTGTACATCTTTTACGAGAATTGGGTTTGGTTAATTGATTTAGAAAACACCTCACGAGCTCTCCAGGGTCCAATACCCATATCAGATTGGTTAACGTTTCTTCCACCTACTTTCAACAAAATAAACGCTATATACCAGATACCCTCTGGTGAGGTAGTCATGTTTGTTGAAGATCTGGTTTACATGATAAAATTTCCTAGTTTCAACTTAGTGCATGGATATCCAAAAAGATTAATAGATTTAAGTTATCCTCGAGGCGCAGAGGTTCAAGCTGTCGTTAACACGTATACAGGACAAGCTTACATATTTTTCAGCAATGACTTTGTGATGGAATTAGATGAATGTGAATTTATACCTAAGCGAATCGAAGGGTTGTCAAGGATTTTTCCACAATTACCCGCAGGTTTGAGTTCGGCCTTCCGCTATACAAATGGTTTACTATATTTCTTCAGAGATCAAAACTATTACGAGTACAGTGAATTTAACCATACATTAACAAGAGGTGGTAAAAATAATCTTTCATTGTTTGGAATCACTTGTCGTAACAGCACCATCTTTCCAGAGTTAATATCGAATTTGAAAAGCATCATACAAAAATTGGAGGGAAGTAGCTCTTAGATTAACGTACGTTTTTTTAACCTCATAGTACAGTCCCGGTTCGGAATTGAGGCTTATAAGGTGAAGTTATGAACGATCTTTAGGCTTAAACGGATGAGATGTTGAAGTGGAAACATCCCTTCACCTGCATATTAGCCGGACCTTCCGGTGCCGGTAAGACCAGTTTCGTGTTAACCTTTCTCAGAGCTCAAATGGTAAACGGTGAGATAGCGAGAATAATTTGGTGTTGTAGTCCGGACAGTAAACCTCAAGGTCTAAATGGCATTACGTTTCAACATAGAGTGCCAGACTTTGGGAATCCGCGCAAGATACCCACTCTTTACGTGATAGACGACTTGATGCACGACTGTTACAACAAAGAGGTCAGCGAATTGTTCACAAGAGGATCACATCACTCGAACATTTCCGCCATTCTTATTACGCAGAACATTTTCTGTCAAAGCGCACAGTCTCGCAACATCTCTCTCAATGCCAAATATATTGTCGTGTTCAAGAACCCTCGTGATCAGTCTCAATTCTCCCACCTAGCTCGACAGGTGTATCCCAAAGCTCCACAAGAACTTGAAAAGGTTTATAAAAGCGTGACGACTAAGCCTTTCACTTACTTGCTCCTAGACCTCTGTCAGGAAACAAACGATCTCGTTAGATTTAGAACGGATATTTTCAACGAGTATACAGTCACTGTATACGTCCCCGCAGATACTGCGGAATATGAGGAGATTGAAACCAAACAAGCATCTTCTTGCAATATTGAAGACTGCCAACCCTAAGCTGCGAAAAGCAATCATTGGTAGCGTAAACGAAGACGTGATAAAAGCACTGTGAGTGTTGTGTAAATATCTTGAACGGGAATCATAAGGTTAACCCTACTTTGAAGAAGAATTTGTATCAATACAAGGAAATACTTAGAAAGTTGTGCTGTCGAAAAATCTCTATTACAAAGAAACGAAATTTATTAAAACAGAAAGGAGGATTTCTACCAATGCTCTTGGGTTCTATTTTGAGTGGTCTTCTCGGTAAATTAATAGGAGTAGTATAATGAGTCTCAAGAAAATGTTACTTATCGATCCGGCCACGCTAAAGAGGGAGCGTTTAACGAAAAACATTTCCGATCTAGACGAGCGAATGCGGAACGTGCTTAGTGCTGATATGGACGATACCAAAAAGTGGCATCATTACCGACGAGAATTAGACGCGTATTTAAACGCAGTGACTGAGAGGGGTGGTCCCATTTCTTTATCGCTTGCCAGTGAGACTTGGTGAGAAGAATATCGCGGATAACAGTTTGCAGAAAAAGAAGAAGATTCACGCAGAAGGTAGACATATTCTGAAAGCTAATCGCAAAATAGACAAATCATGGACCAAAGCGTTAAGAAGAACAGGAAATATGGAGGAGTTGTTAAACGATTTAGCAGAAGAGATAAGCTTAGAGGATGTAAAGTCGGAAGAATTATCCCCAGAAAGAGAGGCGCTCTCAACACCGCTGAAAAGAAAAGGAAAGCTAACTCCGCAGAAAACAAAACGCGTGCGAAGAGAGAATTCCTTGGACTCCTTTGTAACAATTATGAGACTTTGGGAAGGTGCAGGGGGAAAAAGACTTAAAAAGAAACAATTCAGAGATGGAATGAAAGGTTATGGTTTTCCTAAAAGCCACACCAAAAAAAACATATAGGAAAGAAGAAAATTCCTCGAACAGCACTCTTTTAGACTCTGTATATTACGATCCGGCAAATCCGGCCAGTTTCTCAACGGTTCAAAGACTTTGGGAAGGTATAGGGAAAAAACTTACAAAGAAACAAGTAAAGGAATGGTTAGAAGCTCAGGATTCTTACACACTTCATAGACCTGCACGAAAGAAATTTCTGAGGAATAAATACGCAGTGACTTACATCGATGATACCTGGCAATGTGATCTCAACGACGTTAGAAACTTGAGAAATCATAACGCAGGATATTCATACCTTCTCACTGTGGTGGATATTTTTTCGAAATTTGCCTGGGCCGCTCCACTTAAGAGTAAATCAGCGGAAGATGTAATTCAAGCTTTTCGAAAGATATTGAATGGTGGGAGAAAACCACTAAAATTGCAGAGCGATAAGGGGAATGAATTCGCAAGCGCGAAATTTAAACGTTTTCTCACAGATAGAGGAATTAAATTCTATACTACCAACAATCCTGATGTGAAGGCAGCAGTCGTAGAACGATTTAGTCGAACGCTTAAGACTCATATGTACAAGTACTTTAGCAGATTCAATACCATGAAATACGTAAATGTATTACCTAAACTTCTAATTGGTTATAACAATCGCGTACACTCAAGCACGGGTGTGCCTCCATCGAAGGTGAGCATTCATAACGCATTTGCAATCGCACGTCGTTTAACACCATCTTCTGGTAAAAAAAAGAAAGCTCGATTCTCGATAGGCGATCACGTCCGTATATCAAAGGAGAAGTTTCCATTCGCAAAGGGCTATACTCAAAATTTCTCCAAGGAAATTTTCAAAGTGGAGAATATAGATGGTAACTCATTAGTGTCTACGTACCAATTGAAAGATTTGAGTGGTAGAAGCGTAAAGGGCTCGTTTTATGATGAAGAAATGAGCAAAGCAGCGGTGACTGATGATACGGAATTTGAAATAGAAAATATCTTAAAGCGTAGGGGAAAGGGTAAGAAGCTTGAATACTTAGTTAAATGGGCGGGTTATGGTGATGATTTCAACAGTTGGATCTCTGCCTCTCAAGTAAGCAAGTCTAAATGATGGATTTTTACGTGACTCTCTTGAGCGATAGCTCTGGAAATTATTTTCCCGAAAACACCATCGCTCATTTTCGGACGAAATTACCGCAGCGTGTCACAGTTGGGGATGATTGGCTTGTAGGGCTTTCCGAAATTAATTTTCCAAATGTAAATTTGCCGAATGTTGAAATGGAATCAAATCTCAAGCCAACCTGTGATCCACCAATAAATGATCCCAAGACGAGTATTGAGATTGAGGTAGTAAAGGGTAAATTACACCGTTTGTTTAATCATACCACGTACAAGCTTGAGCGATTACTGTTGGAAATGAGAAATAGTTTAAAGGATAATAACGATAAATTTGCATATGATATCGCTTTTCAGACTTATTATAATTCAATACAAGGTGAGAGGTTGGAATCATCACCACCAATTAATTCAAGCCTTAGCGAATGTAAAAATATAACCATATCTGTAACAGGCAAAGGTCCTATTATCACGTTGGTACATGTTCGATACACGCTGAAAGAATTACTTGACATAATCAGATATTCCGCGCCGAAGGTTGATTTCCGCGCGCTCTTAACTAATGTGTTGATTAAATCTCGGACGAAGAGATCGGTAGAGACCGAAGCGTCAAGCCAGGTGTTTGTCTACTTAGACTTGGTGGAACCGCAATTCCTTGGAGATACGATGGCTAGATGCATCAGGGTGGTGCACGCTAATGATGGTAATCATCAAATATTCAACCGACCATATTACGTAGCACTTGAAAAGAGGGAATTTGACACTAGAAATATTACTAGCGAATAAGATGGGTGAACCTTTTTCATTTCCCGATAGCGTGAATCCATCATCCATAGTGTTACACTTTGTTAGACATTCATAAATACATTGATGATTCATACACTCTTCAGTCATAAACGGGATGTCGGAGGATGTGGATCGGTATAAGAGATACTTTTTGCAGAAAGGTAGTGGTGATATAGGACCGGTGTACCGTTCGAGTCGATATACACAGCGCGGGAGGGGATTAGGGAGTTTTTTCAGCGGTCTTTGGAAATTTGTGAAACCACTTGTTGTAAAAGGTGCGAAAGTGATCGGAAAAGAGGCGAAAGAAGCAGGCATCAAAGCTATTTCAGATATTGGTAGTGGTAAATCGGCTAAGGAAATCTTGCAAACACGGTCAGTGGAAGCGTTTGATAATTTGAAACGTAGAGGATAAGATGAAAGAGATGACAGGGTCAGGTTTGAGAGCTCCTAAGAGACGAAGGTCCAGTCGTTATGTAAGAAAAAAAAACAAAGAAAACGAGACAGATTGGAGGCGGCGTGCGACAACGAAAGCAAAAACAACCGCGGAAGATATCTCGTAAAAAAAGTCGTGACATAATGATTAATAGTAGGTAAATTTTGAATTAGAAAGACTTTACCTTTAATCGCAGAAGAATAACCACTACTATAATCAGATAAATAGTTAAAAAAATTTTTTTGAACGCTTATTTGAGTATTCGTCTCCGAAGAGGTATCATCATGACGGAGTACGTTCCACCATGCTTAGAGTTGTTCAAAAGACCAAGCATACAATCAAGCATTAAGGGTAGCAGATGTATATAATACAAACCCGTCGCCTCTCTTGATAACGCTACCGAATTACGATTCTCGATTAAGGACAACGGTGATCAATACAAAGTTCTAAATGGAATTGTTTTGAATATTAATGTGAAATTGTGCAAGGAGAATGGTACAGACTACGGAGAAAATGATGGAGATCAGCCCGGCGTTGTCAATAATTTGCTACATTCCATGTTCGAGCAATGTAACGTATTCTTAAATGGAGATAAGATAAAATCTTCCGACAATTACCATTACCGCTCATATTTGGAAAATTTACTAAATTACGGAGAGGATGCTTCACGTACGCACCTCGAGTGTGATGGTTGGTGTTTAGACGTTGGTAATGACATGCATGATCAAAATAACGCAGGATTTGTAAAAAGGAAGGCATGGTTCAAGAATAGTTCTGAAAGAGAATTGGAAGGAAAGTTGCACGTGGACCTATTTCATCAATCGGCCTATCTTCTAAATGGCGTCTCGTTAGATGTGGTGCTCAAGTTAGCTAAACCTTCGTTCTTTCTTTATTAAAGAGAGTGAAAATGGGAAATCTATCCTTAAAATTACACAGGCAACTCTCAAAGTCCCACATTTCGATATAAACCCAGCCATTTTGCTAGCGCATAACGCTCTTTTGAGAAATGATGAGGTTGCTTATTATCAATACAAGAGTGTAGATGTTAAGACGTTCTCGATACCTGCACAAACCACCATTATCATCAACGACAACCTATTTATAGGCAAAGTTCCAATTACTTTAATGGTTGCACTTGTAGACGATGACGCATTTCAGGGTAGAAGGAACAGGAACCCATTCAGCTTGAATCATTATTCTATGTATGAATGCTGTGTGTACGTAAATGGCACTCCTCACACAATTGAAATGTATTATGATGGATCAAGCAATCACGCCGTACAGGCTTATAGACACCTCTATTCTGCTTTAGGCAAACAACATAGTGATTGGGGTAATCAAGTAACTTTGCACATGTTCACGCACGGTAGCACGGTGATGGTGTGGGATTTAACCCCTGACAAGAGTGGGAACGATGATCACATATCGAAACCTGATACTGGGAATGTTAGGTTAGAGATAAAATTCAAGAGTCCTTTAGCGAATGCGGTGACAGTTATCGTATATGCCGAATACGAATCTGCTCTCACCGTAGATTTTAATAGAGTTGCAATGGTTGAGAGAATCTAAGTATTGATCGAACATGCAAACCGATGACATTGCCGAGTTGCTTTCGAGAGATACTCGAACGAAACGTGCATTTAGGGGGGTATTTCCATCAAACCGTCTTCCCAATTATCCGAAACGTGGAACTTATGTGATCAATTTAGATCCTTCTCACGAGCCGGGAACTAATTGGGTTGCAGTACACATTTTCAACTCGACTCGAGCAGAGTATTTCGATTCCTATGCGTTTTCTCCCTTCGTTAATGACGCTCCCTTTCCAAGTTCATCTCCCTGTTCATACGTCCCACACTCAACGATTGCATAACCGCTAACCTCTTCCGGAAGGAATTTGGGCGTGGTCGTAAGAAACGTCGATGTCATCCATCATCCCAGAGATGTTGCGCGCTCGCGGAGAGAACGTCCTGAGGATCTGCTGCATATAAGGAAGAAAAATTGCCGCACAATCATCAGTGAGAATGCAGGAACCGGCCAGAACACATCATAAATGGAGGCGAACATCTTCTACAAGAGCCAATCCTCAAGAAGCTAAGGAAGACTTCCCAACCAGTTTACGGAAGTTTACAGAAGCAGCTAGGCAAGCATTCTCTACAGGAGTCAATCCTCAAGAAGAAGCTAAGGAAGACTCGCCAAAACTTTTACCAGCACTTCAAGAAGAAACTGAGGTAGACTTCCTATCACTTCTTCGGGCGCCTATCAGCTTAGACAAAAAAAAGTTCCCTCATGAAGAAGCACTTCTTCGGGAGCCTATCAAAATAGGCAAAAACAAGTTCGTACGAATCGGTTGGTCGACGGTTTCAAACTTTTGTGTGAAGATTTCCTCATCGGACAAAACCACAACATTCGATCTGGATCAGTGGCACACCTTGAAATTCGAAGCTTCATTAATAACAGACTATTTCGACTCTCGTGTGAAACCATTGTATGTGGAATCACCCGTCCTTTTCAAAAAGTATTTTGGTCAACCCCACGTGATTTTGGGAGAAGACCACGTACCTCTCAACGCTTCAGATTGGAAGGCACTCACACACTCTTTCAAAGAGATAGATACAGCCCTAGCATTCGCCGAAAGGCGGGAACATTTTATGGACGATATTTCGGATAAGATCTGTGAAGCGTTGAAACCTGTGGAAACCGCAGGGTTGAGCATCACGTTTGGTGACGCGTATAGATTCGGAATCGTGAGGTTATCATTACCATTCCCATTCCATGTCAAACCCTAAACTTTTCCCGAGTGGAGGCATGGAAATCAAGGCGGTGGTCTTAGATATCCAAGCACTCCTCCGAAGGAGAAATGGGGTGAATGAGTTTGTAGTCAGAGAATTTGCGATGGAGGATCTCGATTATGACCGACGAAAGTCGTGGGTTTTCCAGATTCCCCCTGAAATGCAAAATAGCTCTGAAAATATATGGTTGGAGAATTCATACCACGGGATACCCTCAGATGCGGGGACCGTGCCATACACTGAATTTCCTCAAATTCTGAAAAATGAAACATGGTCTTATAATTATCTATTCGCAAAGGGTGTGGAAAAATGCCAATTCCTTTCGTGCGCGTTGGGGCGTCCTGTGTGGGACCTTCAAAAATATTTCAGCATTCCCTCCTTAAAGTATCTTCAATCATTGGAGATTTTTTGCTCCTTAGAATGTCACCAGACGGGTAATTTCGCATGCGCTGTGAAAAACTGCTCGAAGTTGAAAAAATGGCTTCTAGCCCATGTTTCAAGGGAAAAAATACGAGCGGTAATAGAAGCAGTAAGCATGAAGTGAAAAGCACTTTCAGTTGACCGTGTGAAGTGAAAAAACTTTCAATGTGGTTATTTCTACGCACATTTTCATGTTATTTTTTCCCCCATACATTGGAAATTTGTGCCAGTGTGTATTTTTCAATAAATAATCAAATGTTACTTGACAGTTGACAGTGTGAAGTGAAAAAACTTCCAATCTGGTTATTTCTACGCACATTATCATATGTTAAAATTTTTTTTCCAATAAATTGGAAATTGTTTATATTTTTCAATAAATAATCAAATGTTACTTGAAATAAAAAATGAATTACTACTATATTGTCTAAAGTGTTTAATTTCCAAAAATAAAATCCTCTCATTCACCCTTACCCTGTAATGCCAAGTCGAAAGAAATCGTAAGGTATCTTGTAGAGAGAAAAAAGGTAAGAAAAAAAGATATTTGCACGTTCACGCTGCTCGATCGTCATGTGTTTCAACACGCTGCTCGATCGTCATTCCAATCGTACACCTCTAGAGTCACACCGCTTCGATATATATCGATCTCTTCGATATATCTCACAGTCATGAGAATCGAGTGATAATTCAGCTGCGACGTTGCCATATTACCCCCCGCTCACGCTGCTCATTCGTCATTTGTTTCATCACGCAGCTCTATCGTCATTTGTTTGCACACGCGCCTGGATCGTCATTCGTTTCCTCACGCTGCTCAATCGTCATTTGTTTCTGCGCAGCTCGATCGTCAATTCGATCGGCTTTTTGTTTCACTAGTTCCACGCCTTAACAGCGCGCGGCGCCACTTTACACACTCACGTGACCTTTTTTCAGCCAGTCACAACGCTCGATTTTCGATTTATTCAACGATTCGATATATTAAACGATTCGATGCATCAAATGGAAAACGATCGGCTTTTGTGTCGCTAGTTCCGCTCGTTAACAACGCGTGGCGACACTACGCTCGATTTTCGATATATCGAACAATTCAATATATCGAATGGATAACGATCGGCTTTTGTTTCACTAGTTTCGCAAGTTAACAACGTGCGGCGCCACTTTACATACCCACGTGACCTTTTTCAGCCAATCACAGATCTCGATTTTCGATATATCGATACATCAATACATCGAATCGATATATCGAATCGAAAAAGCCAAGATGGCCGCTAATCCAAGATGGCGGAGGTGGTCCAGAAGCCCCATTTCCCCTCTACTGACGGAACATTATTAATAGAAGGGGCATGATTCACAAAGGAACGAATGATTCACAAAATGCAAAATTACTTAATTTTACCCGTATCAATGATATGCCAGTGAAGGTCGAGGTGCACCGCACCTTGAACACCAGTCGGGGAGTGATAAGCAGCTACGACCTGCTGTATGTCGACGACGACGAAATGAAGAGGGAAATGGCCCCTCAGGGCATTATAGACTGTCGTCGATTAAAAATAAAGCGGAATGGTGAGCTAATCAACAGCACGTCTGTTATCCTCACCTTCTCGCGCGACACGCTCCCCGACAAGGTTTTTGTTGGGTATGAATCGGTTCCTGTCCGCCCATTCATCCCTAACCCCATGCGATGTTTCCAATGCCAACACTTTGGCCATATCGCCACTAGATGCAAGGGCAAGGCCACCTGCCCGCGGTGTGGTAAGGAAAAGCATGAGGGTGATGGTTGCACCTCCGAACCTTTTTGTGTCAATTGCGAGGGTGCACACCCAGTGTACTCCCGCGATTGTCCGAGAATGAAAGAGGTAAAGAAGATAATGGAGATAAAAACAGTTGAAAAGTTGCCTTTTATAGAAGCCAGGAAAAAGTACCGCACCCTGATAGCCCCTTCGTTCTCCAGATCTTTCGCTGCTGTCGCTGAAACCACAACAAGTAAAAATGGATCTAATAATACTCAGAAAAAGGATGCAGATAAAGCAATAGAACAAGCAAAGCCTAGAAAAGATGAAGAAGCCAAGCCGGATAAGGCTACAAAGCCGGCAAAACCAACCAATGTCACCTGTGTGGGTTCTCCTAAAAAGAACGCGCCGAATCCCACTGGGACCCTCGCCCCTCGGGGCGCGAGAGAACGCCATCCCCCGGCCCCTCCGGGGTACGCGCTCCATGCCCAGAGGAGGCTATGGAAGAGGATGATCCGTCTGAGACAGACGTCCTCTTAGCCAGACAAAAAAAGAGCCGCTTTCGACGATGATTCTCCTAACGGATGGACTGACTGCTGATTTTAACTCCTTTCTCGTTTTTAACATTTTTTCCCCTTTTTAAATGAATTCTATTTTACAGTGGAACTGTAATGGGTTTTATCGTCACAAGGAGGAGTTAACCATTTTAATTCGTGATTTTAATCCGTCTTGTATTTGTCTCCAAGAGACGCATTTTAAAGCCACGGACAAGGGTATTTTAAGGAATTTTAATGTTTTTAGATATGACGATGCCAGCGGCCAACGAGCCCAGGGTGGAGTGGCGGTTGCTGTCCGAGAGGCCCTTTACACCTCTCGGGTACAACTGAACGCACTTTTTCAGGCGGTTGCTGTGACCGTGCACGCACCAGAGACCATAACGCTGTGCATCGTTTACTTACCGGAGTGCGCACCAGTCACTGAAAAAAACCTCGAGAATCTTATCCTTCAATTACCCAAGCCCTTTATAATTTTAGGAGACTTTAATGCACATGACCCTTTGTGGGGTAGCTCTAGAAGCCAGTGCAATAGAAGAGGGCGGATTTTATCACATTTTATCCAGGATTTTAACCTTGATTTATTGAATAGTAGTGAGAAAACTCGTTTAAATGGAGAATTTTCTTCCATTGACCTCGCCATCTGCTCGAGTAGTCTTTCCACGAAACTTAACTTATCCGTTCATACAGATCTATGTGGCAGTGATCATTTTCCTCTTTTTATACGTAAGGATATCATTTTTAATCCATTTTTTATAACTCCTAGAAATTGGATTATTCAGAAAGCTGACTGGTCAATTTTCAAAAAGAATTTTACATTTAAACATGACGGCAACCGTGACGTAATGCAAAACGTCGAAGTCCTTACATCTGCAATCATCGAGACGGCAAATACCAGCGTCCCGAGATCCAAGGGTATCGTCCGTCGACCTCCAGTGCCATGGTGGACAGAGGAATGCGCGAAGGCAATAAAATTGCGGAAGCGAGCACTTTGCATTTTTCAGAAGTACCCCACGAAAACCAATCTTGCCTCCTTCCGACGTCTCCGAGCGAAAGCCCGACAAATCGTAAAGGAGGCGAAGAAGGCCCCCTGGATAGAATTCATCTCAGGCGTCAACCACAGGACGCCTCTTGCACAGGTCTGGAGGAAGGTACGAAGCATCTCGGGCTCCCGTCAGCAATGCGGCGTTTCCGGACTAAAAGTCGATGACTGGGTGGTAACATCTCCCTCGGAATTATGTGAGATCTTTGGCCATACGTTCAGCAACATCTGCAGTAACGACAATTATGATACCGACTTCAGGGAAATAAAGTAACTCTGCGAAGCAAAATCCCTAACGTTCCGTGAAACGCACGGTATTGCTGACTATAACGAATGCTTCTCGTTATGGGAGCTGGCCTCTGCAATTGCGGAATCCAGGAATTCGTCCCCAGGAACAGACAGTGTCCACAACGCTTTTCTCCGGAACATACCGAAGAAAGCGCTGCTGGACGTCCTTCATACCCTCAACCAAATTTGGTTGGAGGGTAGTTTTCCACAATCCTGGCGGGAATCTATCGTGGTTCCATTAGCGAAGCAGGGAAAGGACAACAGTAGCCCTAGCAACTATAGGCCCATCTCTCTTACCAGTTGCCTGTGCAAGGTTATAGAAAGAATGGTCAATCGCCTGCTTGTTCGGTGGTTGGAGCGGCGAAACCTTCTTTCCAACATACAATGTGGCTTTCGTAAGGGTAGATCTACTATCGACCTTCTCATTCGGACTGATAATTTTCTCCAGGAGGCCTTTCTTCTGCGTCAACATGTCATTGGTGTCTTCTTTGACTTGGAGAAGACCTATGACATGCTATGGCGCCGGAAGATCTTGCAAACAATGCACTGTTGGGGTTTCAGGGGTAACCTACCCATTTTTATCCGAAACTTTTTAAAAACCGTGGTTTTAGAGTGAGAGTGGGAAAAAAACCTCTCACAGTTTTACTCTCAGGATAACGGCGTTCCCCAGGGCTCTGTTTTAAGCGTTACCGTATTTGCAATCGCCATTAATGATATTGCGGACTGTATAAAGACACCGGTGATGGGATCCCTATATGTAGACGACCTTGCAATCTTCTGCAGGTCGTCTACATCGGCCAGCGTTGCAAGACTGACACAGTTGACTGTCATCAAACTGAACAACTGGGTAAAGAGAAACGGGCTTCGTTTCTCCAAGGAGAAAATTGTATGCATGCATTTTCACCGATTGCGAGGTATCCACATAGCTCCGCCGTTACGCTTGGGACGAAATAACGTTCCTTACGTGGAATCGGTTCAATTTCTAGGAATGATTTTAGACGGTAGGTTGACATGGCTGGAGCACGTCCGCAAACTAGCCGATAAGTGTCGCCGTAGTCTAAATATTTTACGAATTTTAAACAACACAACATGGGGTGCTGATCGCACGACCTCGATCTTACTATACCGTGCGCTGATTCGGTCGAAAATAGACTACGGGTGTTTAGTCTACTCATCTGGACGAGAGTCTTACCTGCGACCGTTAACAACGGTCCACAACGCAGGATTACGGTTAGCCATTGGCGCTTTTAGGTCCTCTCCTGTCCTAAGCCTCTATGCAGACGCCGGGGAGCCGCCGCTGGCTAATCGTAGGCTAATGTTGACATGCAACTACGTGTCAAATATTTTATCAATGTCGAGACACCCATGCTTTGAAATAGTTTTTAAACCAAGGTTTTTAGGTATTTTTAACACAAAGACGAGGGCTACTAGGCCACTAAGTATTCGTTTTAAAGATTTTATTGACAAATGTGACATCTCACTACCAGGTTGTGTATGCGGTCGGGTACTCAAAATACCCGCCTTGGTCTATACCGCGACCAGAGTGCTATACTGTTGTGGATGGACCCCAGAGCCTGTTTTTAGAATTCATGTCTAACCACCCGGACTCCACTCCCGTGTATACGGATGGACCGAAGATTGATTCAGCATTGCATCGAACTTACTCTCTTGGGATCACTATTTGTGGACGATCTAGCAATATTTTGCAGGTGGTCCAAAGTTATTAGCGCGGCCAGAGTAACCCAGCTGGCTCCTAACCGACTGGAGAATTGGTCCCAGAGAAATGGATTCAAGTTTTCTACGGAAAAATGCAAGTGCGTCGGAAAAATAGGAACAATAGTTATTATTCCGGCGAAAAACACGGGTTTGCCTACTTTAAAGTGCGGCAGAGGGGGCTGTTATACTGGAATACATCTCTTCTGTATCGTACTTGGCAAGCGGGACGTATGATCGGGCTACTTATATTCTTTCCGGGGTTTATCCTTTAGTTCGCGGCGTTTGATAGTAGATTATATTAACAGCAATGATGTATTGTGCTGTGATCTCCACGTGTGGCTGCGTACACCAAACTTATACATTTTGCTGTGCAAATCTCATTCCATTTGTTCAGTCAGATCCATCTCTATCATTCTTTTTCCTCTCTTTTATCATGAGGAAGAAATGACGGAAGACGAGGATGACGAATCAGATTGGCTGATTGTGGGTTCTATCCTGGATTTCGTAACTTCAAAGCTTACCACTCCTCTCCAGTCATTGCATTGTATAAAGTATCTCCAAGAAAAAGAAGAAAAATATTCGCGTTAGTGCTAGGCAGACTATTTTGAAACAAGAGGTGTTCTGAAAAAATACATGCATCCTGATTGCATAATCCAATTACTCTGCAGTGTCTTTCGTGCAGTTACATGCACTTTTTAAATCTTTAGTGAAAAAAAACTAATGAGACACACCACAGTGAGTGTATGACTTATCTAACCAAAACTTTTGACAAAAGTTATGTCAATCCTATGAATGTGATCAAGTCGAAGAGGATTGATTATGGTAAATGTCAATAAAATGAGCCTCATTGGTTATATGAACCGGTTACTGCAAAGCGCGAGAGAGGTGAAGTGTAAAGGTCCATATCAGCAGCACCTCGGAAAAAAGGAGCGAGGAGAAGATCATTCAGCTAATGGGGAACGTAAATGCGAAACGTGTTGGTATCAAGAGCCGACAAAAATATCTACTGATGACAATTCCAAAAACAAGGATGAGTAAATAATAGTACTTCTTGCTATTCTCAAACCGTTACACTTTGATGTTTTATTAAATTTCCGTTTATATTTCTTCCTTAATTTTTACGCCTACAATCCGAGATCCCACGAGGAAGTGATTAACTCTGCTTTCAAATAAAGAGATAACATCCGCTTTGGATAGGACCCTGGCAAGTGATCGGAATGCTGCTCGTATCACAAATTCTACTGCAAAAACAATTGCACAAGCTCTTGGAATTGATTTGAACAACCTTAAAATTCGAGGATTTTACTGTTCTGTGCGTGAGAATTGTATTGAGAACCGAACTCAAATGGCCATCGGTTTTAAGGATGTGTTCCTGGGCACTGCAAAATTAAATTTTTCCATGAAATTGTTGTATGCTCTCAAGTCTACCACTAATATCAATTTGAATGGCCATTCAAATTAAAGCCAATCAAACCGATACTTATGGTAGTCCTGAAAAGGGCATTGTCAATCAAAAACGATGTCAGCAGCTGGAAGCGTTATCATTAATACTAGCGGCTAAAAACCTTGTCAGTTAAGTTTATCTATTTATTCGGGTAGAAGCATGTCATCGCTCTAAAGAAATCGGCGTATAATTCTCCTTTTGTGTGGTACCTGCTCCTCCAGACATATTCCACTAAATACGTCTCAAAGGACTCCACGCAAATTCTGCCAATTCTTCTCCGCAT
Source organism: Pyrrhosoma nymphula (assembly GCA_963573305.1). NCBI lineage: Eukaryota > Metazoa > Arthropoda > Insecta > Odonata > Coenagrionidae > Pyrrhosoma > Pyrrhosoma nymphula. The sequence continues at coordinate 11,223,454 of OY754337.1, forward strand.
ATCCCTCTTCACTGTCGACCACAAACTCTCGATATTCTGAGTATGAGTCTGCTTATCGCCTCACGGAGTTAACGGAGTGGTTAACGACGTCGTATCGACGGTGGTATCCCAATTCGGCTAGCCCACTATATCCCCTCCACATATCGGTCTTAAGGACTGACCCATTTTCAACGTATTTTTGGATCGCTTCGTTTAGAGTGGCAGCGTCTCGTCTTTCAACGAAGCACAGAAACGTTTCCCGAGTTCCCCTGTCAATCCCTCCCAATACCCACTTGGTCCTGGTCCCTGCCGCAGCCGCGATTGTACTTCCGGCGACCAAAAGCGCTCTCATCAATCTCCACTATGTGCCCGAGGCCCCCTATCTGCCGGCTCTCCTCCTGTAGCCATACAAGAATGAGCTCCCTCGAGCTGGAAACTATTCTAGCCACAGTATGTCGTTCCAGCCGCACTACCTTTGAAATAATATCGGCTGGATAGCGATTCAGCCAGCCGACAGCCACCGCCATAACGTCCTCGACTCCAGTTCTGAAGTTGGCGAAGAAGGTCTCTGTCGTTATGGTGGTCGACTGCAGGCACGTCGAATTTTTGCAACGGTAAGCAGGAAGCCTACTCTTGACTTTGGACTTCACTGCCCGCATATCCCCACATCTACATCTCTTGCCTTTGCCTTGGCTAGTGGGAGGAGAAAAATGTACCTCTTGTCTTTCTTTTAAATCTTATACATTACTCTGCAAATAGAGGAATAGATAAAATAGTGAAAGTAGGTGAAAACACACCCTCTGCCAAACACCCTTGCAGGACATCTATTTGCTATTTGTTACTAACGTGCTTCTCTAGTTTCTAATGGGAAAACCAAACTAGAAATGGAAATATAACGTGGAAGTACTTATAAGTAACCTTTTAACAAATCACGTCAAAGTAAGACAAACCTTATCCAAATTTTTAAGTTTAACATCCTAAAGTTAACTAAGGTAAATAAATACAGTTAGGCTGGAAGTAGATAAGCAAGGAAAGATATTGTTAATACTTTTGATTTAATGTCAAAAAAGCTGGTTTCGCTGGTTTTTCCACGTCACCTTGGAGGTAACCAGCAAGACGCGTTTCTCTTTTTTTAGGGAGTGACCCTTACGGAAAAGAGATCCCCAGTAGGCCTATATGAAACCGTAGTGAGTTGATTCCTGCTTACGCATGAATCAACTCCCGATTCAAAATGTCAAGGAGTAGGAGCATGCCCTCCCTATTCAAGTGGACTCCATCTGGCCGCATCCACCTGCCGCTACCCATCCAACAAGAGGAATGAGCAGATAATTTTGGAGAAAGAGGCAAAAGTCAAAGAAACATCTAAGGAACTTCAAGAACTGCAGCGCATTAGGGAAGTTATTTATGAAATTTCTGCGGGAAAGAAGAAAATGGAAAAGTAATCACTTTATTGAACAAGGTGGCTATTTCAGTTTTAAATATGGACTTTATTATTGTGTTGTCCTCTGGTTTGTAAATAACTTAAGGTGTAAATAAGATTTATTTTATGACAATATATGAATGATCAGACATTTTAATTGAGGTTTAGGTCCATCACATATAGTTTATCCTATATTATTAGCATGATTTGATCCCATAGTTTATATATATTTTAGTCTCCTACATGTTCTTTGGATTTGCTACATTTCCATAATCAACATTTTAAATTGTGTTGCTTAATATTCCAATAAATATAAATAAAGCACGGGGTTAGCTCTGACCTGACCTATTAAACCATTAAGTGGAGTGACTCTCGCTGTTGCCCTCTCCTTAGTTTTCTTGAGAGTTCCAGGCAGGCGACGCGAGGAAGGCATTTTTTTCAGTCAACAATGTGGAAATCATGTCTGGAATTGGCAAGGGTAGTCACCAAGATGAGAAAAACTCTATTTTATGCCATCACTGCCTATAGTCACTTTATTTTCGGGTAAGAAGTTGTCAATTGAACTTGAACTGGAAACTATCATTCGGGACTCAATATGCCGGGTATGTGCAATTCGAAGGTCAAAGATGCCTCCTCTGCGGCCGGAAAAGTGTGAAATGTACTATGATCAAGCAAATGTGCAGATCCTCGCTCATCTGGCTAGCGACACTTGCCAAGCGACCCAGAGCCCACCACGTGGAGGTGGCTGCTCCGCCTGCCCTACCCAACCAACCAACCATAGTAATGTAGAGTTTATCTAATCTGAATCGTCACCCTCCGGAAATATTGCCAAAAATAGAGATTTCGATTAAAATTTTGGCAGAACTTACCTTGAAACTGAAGTAGATCTGATGACGCCATCCCTGGCGTTACTACCGCATACACAGGAGGCTGCTACGGTGACTAACTTCACTGTCCGTTCCACTGCGACCGTGTGGCACGGATATACGGTTAATGGTCATTGTCTCAATTGCATTTAAGACATCCAAATTTTATGTCATGTATGCAGCGTCCATCTTTTGCAGAGTTTTTTATGTTCTCTAGTCTATCTAAATTGTTTGGCCTTATTTTCTTCTATTTTTGTAATTGCGATATTCTTAAAATTATTTATTCTTTCATTTGTGATATAAATATTGTTTTAAAATGGAAACCATAGTTTGCAGCTGAAGTAGTGTTTTTTATTAAAGGTTTTTACTTTTGCTCAATTCATAAATGTAAAGGTACTTTATGTTGATTCCTCACCGCTAAAAACATTGTCTATAATGCTTAGATATCTATCAGTTTGGTTCCTCGGTATGACCTTGGACTACCGACTCAACTACCGTGATCACATACGGGGTTTAAGGTATAAAAGTCTGCGGACCCTAAACATTTTTAAGTTTTTAAATCAGTCATATTGGGGTGCCGACCGCAGGTCATTGCTTTCATTATACCGCGCACTCGTGCGTTCCTAGCTGGACTATGGGTCGTTCGTTTACACCTCCAGCCGCGATTCTTATTTGAGACCTCTGACATCAGTGCACAACGCAGGGCTTCGGATATCCACTGGTGCATCCGGACCAGTCCGGTCCTCAGCATCTATGCTGATGCCGGTGAACCGCCGTTGTCTCACCGTAGAAACATTTTAATGTGCTCCTATGCGGCCATGATTTCAGCGACAAAGAACCACCCGTGTTTTAACGTGATTTTTAACCCTCGATTTTTAGAACTTTTTAGCAGACGGACAAGGGCCACCAAGCCGCTTGGTGTTCGCTTTAATTTATTTATTCTAGCAACCGGGTTAAGGCTCCCAGATTTATATCCGATTGGGTACTCTAATTACCCACCTTGGATAATTCCGTCTCCTGAAATCCGCATGGGTCTCAGTAGACTCCCGAAAGCTTACACCACTAATTTAGAATACCAGCGTCTTTTAAACGAATTTCTCTTTCGTTACTCCGACTTCATTCCCATATTCACTGATGGCTCTAAGTCGGATGCAGCTTTCTCATGCGCGGTTACCTCCTCTCACCACGGGGTCATCGAGGCCAGACTCAGCCCGCTGTGTAGAATATACACAGCCGAGCTGCTAGCCATTAAGATGACCCTCGATGGGATCGGGAGGAGTGCTAAAGCGATTGTCATTTGCACGGACTCGATGAGTGCTCTTCAGTCCATTTCTGGCTTTTCATCCGATCGTCCCATTGTCCAGAGCATACACTCCATCTCCTTTTCCTTAATAGAAGAGGAATTGCCACAACGTTCCTCTGGGTCCCTGGACATGTGGGAATTGCCGGGAATGAGATGGCTGATGCAGCTGCAAAAGAAGCTCTAAATATCCCTGAGCCGACGACGACGCTGGTACCCTACTCGGACCTATAAGGTACTTTACGTAAAGTAGTCCTAGAGCAGTGGAGTGAACTTTGGAGTGATGTCCCAAACAATACGTTACGGACAATTAACTGTTAACAAGCTGTCACAATGGTCTCGCGAAAATGGCTTTGGGTTTTCCAGCGACAAAACAAAATGCTTCCATTTTCATAGGCTGAGGGGATATCAGGACCCACGCACGCTGCGTTTGAATGGAAGGATACTTCCGTATGTGGACTCAGTTCGTTTCCTAGGGATGACACTTGACCATCGGCTAAGTTGGCGACAACACGTATATTCATTGAGGGACAAGTGTTTGAAAACTTTAAATATTTTAAAGTATCTAAGCAACTCGACGTGGGATGCAGACCGCACCACAATGCTTTTATTATACTCCAAGCTATGTCTCGTTTCTCCCCAAGCAATTCTCTTGTCCAGGAAATACAAGCTTCTCTATTTTTCCTTAATACCAAAGGAATAAGAGTATCGTTTTTGTGGGTTCCTGGCCATGTCGGCATAAAGGGGAACCAAGAGGCCGACGCTGCCGCAAGAAATGCTTTGAAGAATGCAGATATCGTATCTCCATTGGTGACCGTGGATGATCTCAGGGCTATGTTGCGAAACGTAGCTAAAGAAGTGGAAGTACATCTGGGCAGAATTATTAAATAATAAACTCCGGGCTGTAAAATCAACGACTTCGGCGTGGACTTCTTCTATCACAAATAATCGGAGGGAAGAGGTGGCCATCACCAGTTTGAGGATAAGGTATATTGCTCTGACCCACTGGTATCTCTTTACTGACGAGAAAATCCCACCGAAGTGTGATGAATGCGACTCTCCCCTCAGTGTGCTTCACATTCTAACGGAATGTGTAAAGTACCGAGATGCCCGCAAGGAATTAGGGATCCGAGGTAACTTGGAAAATGTTCTCCATGACAGCCCATCTAGTGTCAGTACTTAAATGCAACTTTTACGGCTGACCAATCTATTGATGAAACTATAATGTTTTAAATAAGAATACATTTCTATGCATAGTGGTAAACGGATAATACCATATAGCTTTATATCGATTGTTTTATGAAACGCTTGGAAAATAGGATCGTGCGTGGTGCGACATGACCGTAGCTGTCGACGCACCCAATAAACTTAAAACTACGTATAACTACAGCGAACTTATTTTAAAACAGTGATACTCACTCAAGAAAATATTCTCTAATCCAGATTGCACAGCTGGAGAACCTGCACTCACCGATGGTCGTTCACAGGTGCTGGAGCTTGCACCTTTATTTGTGCAAAAACTTTCTTCCCGAAGTGTTGGTGGAATAGGAATTTGCAGAGCACTCACATCCTCATCTTCGTCACTGGATGAGTTAAGCAACCTTCGATTTACCTTCTTTTTCCGCTTCCTATTGCCTGAATCATAATCACTTATAATGTCAGATTCTGACTCGGCTTGCTTCAGCTTCTGCCTTGCTGTGAGGAGGTTCTCTAAAAGATAAAATTTGACATGAGGCTGATGTACTTCACTTAAAGTATGAGGAAAAGAAGACTGGCTTAGTGAGATTGAGAACTAATGGATTACAGAATAAATAAATTTTTAAAATTTAAGATAAGTTTGCAGTAATAATAATCAGGACTGATCCTACTACTATATGGGTCATATGCCGCCTTTGAATCCTTAGTGAAGAGACTTAGATTTTAACAGTTATTGTTGAATTCCAACTTCAACAATTAGCTCAAGTTAATGCTGAAATGCTGTTAATGCTTTCAACTGTTTCATTGATTTAATAAGTTTAAGCAGAAGGTACAATAACCAGAATTACAGTTTAAGGGTACACTAAAGCGACAAAATAATTAGAAAGAAGGAAATGATAGAAAAGTTACCCGTGGTGTGGTAACTCCTAGTTATGGCAAAAGTTTTCCATTTTCCGACACATTTTCTTTGCCGGAAAGACATCTTTCATAATCCTTATTCATCTTATAAGGAGGCCAAAACGTTTCCTTCTTGCAAAGCAAATTCAAGCGAAATATGCATTTAAAACTAGGGAACGTGAGCTCTACGGCCACTTAAAGTTACAAGGTATAAAATTCTCCAATGGCCGTAATAAATTGGCACCACTCGTCAAAAATACGCCACAATTGCTGTGTTGGTTTGCGGGAAAAAAAATGGGGGGAAAATCCACGCCAGTGACCAACCACAACCTCTCGACCAGAAAAACCCCTGTGGTGGTTTACGGGAATGTTACTTCCTCGCCAGGGACAACCACAGACACACACAATCAACCCGAATAGGGATACTTCGCTGGGCTTATGAGACCCTGTTAAGGATGCCTGGGTTACACACACACACACACTCAACCCAAAGAGGGATTCTTTGCTGGGCTAATGAGACCCAAATAAGAATTCCTGGGTTTATGAGTACAAACACACTCACAAGCACTCACTCACTCACACACTCAACGGGCCCAACTTCTGGGAGAATCTAGCTCAACAGAGCGTTGTCAAGAAACGGTACAAAAAGGAAAAGACGAGGATGTGCGTCGGATACGCGTATTTCGGCCACAAGATGGCCCTCTTCAGCGAGCTGAAGGGAGAAATCACTTCCAACGCAAGGTTGTAAGTCCATATGCATTTACTTAAAATAACACAGCCACATCAACATATCTGTAATGATCTGCGAGCCACAGCTAGTGCATCAGGGGAACCTCTCCAATTTCAAAGTTTCCCTTGAATATTCTCCCATGACCTGTATTATCATTACGATAAATTATTACGCATACCATAAGCAGACAACTGATGAGCCAATGCAATAACAAAATTCTTTAACGCGATGACACAGTCCCCGACAAATCCACATGGGTAAACAAAACGTAAACAGCCCCACGTTGTATTCACCGTATCACCTTTTTCTTATTTCATTCATATCGTGGAAACCCCTACTAACATTGCATATTTTAAGAAGCTATACTTAAGCAAAAGATGCCTCTGATTCCGACGGATTTTTTCTCCATAGCTGATATTGGCATTCACGGCGCCAAACCAGCGACCACAGGACCGAGCCAGCGACAACACCACACAATACGATGACACGAAGTGATGGGTAAAAATAATCGATTTTCCGCCATAGTTTCTCAATGTTGGATTGCTTATGAACATCCAATACCGTCATAATCGATTATTTGAATGGAATCCGCGGGATAGGAAACAAAAGTTAGCGTACGCATACACTGGTTAGGGAATAGATTTATGGCTGTTGAAGATTTATTTGCATTTCGTCGAATTTTTATTTTACCACAGTGGCCAATTTTTCATGACCCATGAGCGTCGAATATTTATGAAAATCAGCTCGCGCCGATTTATGTTGCGTATCCTCGACGTTCACGACGCGATTATTTCAAATCATTGCATTATATCCAAATAATCAGCAAATAATCGTATGCGTGATTTGAATCAGGTGCGCTGTAATCAGGCAGTCCATTTACACCATCTCCCAACGTTGGCCCAACGGATCACAAATAACCGTGCCAATGGCACCGTTTCCCAACGTTGGGCCAACAGTCGTCAAGTTACCGAACCATCCCCCAACCGTAGCACAGTTTCCCAACGTTGGCCCAACCGTCTGTGCTACATGGGTATCCTCAACTTATGCATTATTTTGTTAGAACAATCTTTAAAATATATAATATATCTGTAAAAACTTACCTCGAGGAGGAATTATTGCTTCAGTCACTGCCCCTGCTGAGTTAGAGAAACATGGCGTGCAAAAAACCATACCATTTAATTTTTCGATGTAAAAAAATAACTCATAGAAGATAATGGTATTTAAAAAGAATATAACACACCACTGGTTGTTGAGAATGACTCCGGATTGCCGATGCAGCTCTCTCCAACAACAACCTACAAAAGTATAACATATTAAACATAGATCATCTTTGTTTATTATTAATGACTTGATGCTGCTAAACTTACTGAGTTAAAAACAATCATGTCAGTATGAAATTAACAGAGCAATATTTTTTCTTACCTCCATTATTGGTTCCTCTACTTATACATTTAGTGTAACTTCCAGATCATCCTACATAAATTAATGATTGAATACAAAAGTATAGCATATTAAACATAGATCTTCTTTGTTTATTATTAATGACTTGATACTGCGAAACTTACTGAGTTCACAAACAATCATCATGTCAGTATGAAATTTACGGAGCAATATTTTTTTTTCCTCCATTATTGGTTCCTCTACTTATAAATTTCGTGAAACTTCCAGATCATCCTATATAAATTAATGATTGAATCAGTGTTGAAAGTATAAACAGCAACAGTATAACCAAAAAGAGCAACATCACATACGTACAGAGACCTCATCTTTCCGTACTCTTCCATCAAAAGAGGAATGGAAGTGCTGATGCCAATTATTCCCAGAACTTTTCGGTCCATATCCGTTAGCTGTTTTTGGGTCCATCTGCTATGTACATGCTCAATATAAAATTAACTATCCTGGCCTTTGTCAAAGTTCACTCTGCTTTAGCTAAGTTTACATCAAATCGGTATCGGTTAATATTCATTTTGATTACTCACTGTAACATTTCCTGTGCGTTCGCGATCTGCATTAACTTTTGCATTCTTATATCGCGCTTTACCTTTAAGGTCCTTCCACTCCTAGAAACATAATTGATGATTTTCAATGACTATCATTATGCATTACCTTCATTTTCCACTGGAGTTAAGGTTAGAGATGAGACAAAAAGTACTATGATTAGTAAATCGCAACCTTTTTCCTCTGAGTGATGCTTTTGTCGGGCCCATGACCGGCAAGAATTTCAGCCAGCTATTGCCATTGCCTCTCGGCAGTCACTTTCCCCCGAGGCCTTTGCAAACGCCCACAAGCGAAATTACGGTGATCCAGCATATAATTAATCAGTACATTTAATTGACTGTCCTTACACGGGCCGCTCTTTTCCTTATTTCCCTGAAAAAAGCAATATCGTCATATTTTTGCACGTATCTAGTGCATTTGTCATGCTCTATTGACACTAGTGCAAAGACTTATACTACACGAAAAAAATTAAGACAATACATGAGAATGAAATTAGAATGCATCAAAGGTAATATACATTAGAATGCCAAGAGAATAATTTGGTGTCAATTTACGTACTCAGTAAACTTCATTTTCTATTTTGAAAAGTTGTTTTGCGTCAGCCGTTCTCGTTGCTCCACTTGCATTTGCTGTGTGTACCGCTTCTTCTCACTGCTGATTTTCACATTTCACTTTTTTAGATGTTTCCAGCGACTGCCACTAGACCGGTGGCACCATCAGTGGACCGAAATTATAGTACCGATTATAATTTTCATACACGCCTACAAAAACGGCGTTAAGACTTATGGCCGAGCCATACGATATGACACCTCTAGATGGGAATCTACGTAGGCCGTAATTTCGCGTCAGGCCATACGAAACTTAGGGCCGGCCATACGTATGGCCCCGTTTTTCAGAATAGCCCTGCAGGACCACTGAGGGACGTCCAAAGACCGGAAGAGCACCCGAGAATGATTATCGGCGTAATGACTATGGAAGATGGGAAGCGAACAGACAGCGCACGCGCGACTGTCAGCCATCGAGCGAGCAGAGACAGAGGAGCCGGTACAATCACTCCCGCGGCAATGAACACGGGGGGCGAGCGACCAGCTGACGGCCGGAATCTCCGAGGCGCAGCGATAGACAGAGGAGACCAACGAAGACGCGACAGACCTGTGAATTCCATCGTCTTAGATAACAGTGAAGGCACCAAGGAGATGGAATTATGAATGCGGCGAAGCATGATGAAGGTCCCGCCATGTCAAAGGCCGAAAATATCAGTGAATATAGGGACATAAGAAAATTGTAAGTACGTACCTGCGTAGTTTCAGGCTACCACAGGAACAGGGAACGTGAAGGATGTACTCCACGTATCGAACTTAAATAGGTTTAACCAGGAAGGAGACGACGTAAGCACTGTTTAGATCACAAAACAGTCACGACACGCGCAAACACCACATCCGTCTCAACCCAATTTCGGAAGCGGACTACAGGTGAAGAGTAGGGGTAAGTAAGAGTAGAACCCCCTTTGGTAGGGAATTGCATTAAGTCCATTTTGAATTAAATGGCGTTTATGGCTTCCTTCACTTCCTCAGTGCTTTGCGCTATGTGTGCTCTTAACTCTCTCATCAAGTCATTCTTAACCTCCTTTTTGAATTCATCTAAGACTTAGGTAATGCATTCCTTCAACTCTAAAACATGAAAAATGCAATGTGAACATATTAAATAATTCATTATTAACCCATTGCATATAAAATGATAATGTTACGTAAAATATGTGAACTTGGTGGCTAACCAGTGGTAGGAAAATTGGTTGACACAGATGCATCTTCTATGTTGATGCCGTCACTAGGACCATTGAAGAGCTCCCGGAAGTCTAACGTTCCTTGCCTCTTTAGCCCTTTCCTGGCTGGTGCCTGCGACAGAAATGGGCATCACACTGGGTCGCTTTGATGAGGAAGACTTGGATATGTCCACAGCATAAAATTTATGGGGTGCCCTCGGCACTTTGGCACTAACCCTTTCGGCAGTGGGTAGCTTAGAAGGTTTATTTCTAATGTTACCCTTTGAAGCAGCTGAAGATGATGCGCAAGCCTCACCAGGCCTCTTGAGAGCCTTTGGAAGCTCTTTGGCAACTACGCTTTGGCGAGCAGCTTCAACATTTTCCCTACTGAGCACGTTACCTAGAAACAAAAATCAATATTGAGATGACCATGGGTAGTTAAAAAAACTTATAACAAATATACAATTTGAAAGGAAAAAATAACTGGAGGTGAAGGTGGATTACTTATTATATCCTTACTTTCCACGGATTCTGAGTCAGTGTGTGGCTCATTAGGATACCTAATATCCCTAGCCACCTTTCTTTTCTCACCCCCACAACTGAGGGTAGTCACAAAAGTCTCCAGGTCAGTATCCTCACAATCAGCAACTTTAATCTCCAATTGAGTGGCACCAAGTACATCATCTAAAATGAGAGTTTAAGGATTGATGTGTAAAAAGAGTAGTTCACGAACAATCATGTTATCTCATTGAAAAATTCATTAAAACTAGCCACATGGAGATGTGAAATATGTACAGTGAAGCACGTCCCACGATTCTGCTGGCTGCTGCTCTCTCCTAATAATTTTTTGGACCTGTGCAGGTGGACATTCAATTGGTGGATACAAAATAAACTGATAGAGAGCCTCCTTTACAAGCCAGCAAAATGGTACTGTTTGTCCAGTATTTTCCTCAAACGCTCTGAGGAAGAAACTCCACAACCACCCACGGCATTCTGAAATGACAACAATAAAATTAAAACAAACTCTATAGCAATAAATCATCGCTGATCTTCTGAAAACTCTTTTGAGCCAAACTCAATACAACTTACTATTCTTATTGCCAATTAATTGTGTAGAATTACAGCAACATGATATTGGGATATCAATGTGGAGGATGGAATCAGAAATGCTTTTCCTCGGACATCAGTAAAATCCCATATTTGGTTACCAAGTAAATTACTGGCCATATATATTACTTACTTCCTCGGCACTACAGCCCGGTATGGGCTTTGGCCTCCCGCAAGACGCCTGTCCATTCTATCCTGTTCTGCAGTTTCTCCCACCATCTGACAATCCTCATAGCCTTTATGTCTCCTTCCACATCCTGCATCCATCTTTTCCGTGGTCTTCCTCTTCTCTTTCCATCCATATTTCCATGTGGAAGCTTCTTAGGCATCCTTTCTTCACTCATTCTTTTCACATGACCTAGCCAAGCTAACCGTTGGGTCTTCACAAATCTCACTATGTCTTCGCCTCGGATAATATTTTCTATATCCCTGTTTGTTCTTATCCTCCAAGTTACCCCATCTATCACGGGGCCATATATCCTTCGCAAAGTCTTCCGTTCAAATATCCGCAGAGCTTGCCCGAACCTAACCTAACCTAACCCGAAGCAAATCCCCTACACGATAGTGCTATATCCCTTGGGTAGCCCTGGCGACCGCACTGGCTGGCGGTGTGGCGTCCCAAATATGTGGCTCCGTGGTGGGTGGGGAGCCCAGGGGATGAAACTCTTATCTTAATGGAACCAGATACCCTTCCTCCATTAAAAAGATCCCGTCCGGAAACGGGCGGGGGAGTTAACCCGGTGTCCGCTTGTAGGCGGTACTTGATTATGAGATGTACAAAGGACGATGAGACCCTCACCAAGGTGTCTCCCTTCCTAATCCGTAGAATCCTTTCAGCAGCAGTTACTGGCGACTTAATATCTGCGAAGAAGCTACGTGACGGAACATTATTAATAGAAACGGCCAATGATTCACAAAGTGCAAAATTACTTAATTTTACCCGTATCAATGATATGCCAGTGAAGGTCGAGGTGCACCGCACCTTGAACACCAGTCGGGGAGTGATAAGCAGCTACGACCTGCTGTATGTCGACGACGACGAAATGAAGAGGGAAATGGCCCCTCAGGGCATTATAGACTGTCGTCGATTAAAAATAAAGCGGAATGGTGAGCTAATCAACAGCACGTCTGTTATCCTCACCTTCTCGCGCGACACGCTCCCCGACAAGGTTTTTGTTGGGTATGAATCGGTTCCTGTCCGCCCATTCATCCCTAACCCCATGCGATGTTTCCAATGCCAACACTTTGGCCATATCGCCACTAGATGCAAGGGCAAGGCCACCTGCCCGCGGTGTGGTAAGGAAAAGCATGAGGGTGATGGTTGCACCTCCGAACCTTTTTGTGTCAATTGCGAGGGTGCACACCCAGTGTACTCCCGCGATTGTCCGAGAATGAAAGAGGTAAAGAAGATAATGGAGATAAAAACAGTTGAAAAGTTGCCTTTTATAGAAGCCAGGAAAAAGTACCGCACCCTGATAGCCCCTTCGTTCTCCAGATCTTTCGCTGCTGTCGCTGAAACCACAACAAGTAAAAATGGATCTAATAATACTCAGAAAAAGGATGCAGATAAAGCAATAGAACAAGCAAAGCCTAGAAAAGATGAAGAAGCCAAGCCGGATAAGGCTACAAAGCCGGCAAAACCAACCAATGTCACCTGTGTGGGTTCTCCTAAAAAGAACGCGCCGAATCCCACTGGGACCCTCGCCCCTCGGGGCGCGAGAGAACGCCATCCCCCGGCCCCTCCGGGGTACGCGCTCCATGCCCAGAGGAGGCTATGGAAGAGGATGATCCGTCTGAGACAGACGTCCTCTTAGCCAGACAAAAAAAGAGCCGCTTTCGACGATGATTCTCCTAACGGATGGACTGACTGCTGATTTTAACTCCTTTCTCGTTTTTAACATTTTTTCCCCTTTTTAAATGAATTCTATTTTACAGTGGAACTGTAATGGGTTTTATCGTCACAAGGAGGAGTTAACCATTTTAATTCGTGATTTTAATCCGTCTTGTATTTGTCTCCAAGAGACGCATTTTAAAGCCACGGACAAGGGTATTTTAAGGAATTTTAATGTTTTTAGATATGACGATGCCAGCGGCCAACGAGCCCAGGGTGGAGTGGCGGTTGCTGTCCGAGAGGCCCTTTACACCTCTCGGGTACAACTGAACGCACTTTTTCAGGCGGTTGCTGTGACCGTGCACGCACCAGAGACCATAACGCTGTGCATCGTTTACTTACCGGAGTGCGCACCAGTCACTGAAAAAAACCTCGAGAATCTTATCCTTCAATTACCCAAGCCCTTTATAATTTTAGGAGACTTTAATGCACATGACCCTTTGTGGGGTAGCTCTAGAAGCCAGTGCAATAGAAGAGGGCGGATTTTATCACATTTTATCCAGGATTTTAACCTTGATTTATTGAATAGTAGTGAGAAAACTCGTTTAAATGGAGAATTTTCTTCCATTGACCTCGCCATCTGCTCGAGTAGTCTTTCCACGAAACTTAACTTATCCGTTCATACAGATCTATGTGGCAGTGATCATTTTCCTCTTTTTATACGTAAGGATATCATTTTTAATCCATTTTTTATAACTCCTAGAAATTGGATTATTCAGAAAGCTGACTGGTCAATTTTCAAAAAGAATTTTACATTTAAACATGACGGCAACCGTGACGTAATGCAAAACGTCGAAGTCCTTACATCTGCAATCATCGAGACGGCAAATACCAGCGTCCCGAGATCCAAGGGTATCGTCCGTCGACCTCCAGTGCCATGGTGGACAGAGGAATGCGCGAAGGCAATAAAATTGCGGAAGCGAGCACTTTGCATTTTTCAGAAGTACCCCACGAAAACCAATCTTGCCTCCTTCCGACGTCTTCGAGCGAAAGCCCGACAAATCGTAAAGGAGGCGAAGAAGGCCCCCTAGATAGAATTCATCTCAGGCGTCAACCACAGGACGCCTCTTGCACAGGTCTGGAGGAAGGTACGAAGCATCTCGGGCTCCCGTCAGCAATGCGGCGTTTCCGGACTAAAAGTCGATGACTGGGTGGTAACATCTCCCTCGGAATTATGTGAGATCTTTGGCCATACGTTCAGCAACATCTGCAGTAACGACAATTATGATACCGACTTCAGGGAAATAAAGTAACTCTGCGAAGCAAAATCCCTAACGTTCCGTGAAACGCACGGTATTGCTGACTATAACGAATGCTTCTCGTTATGGGAGCTGGCCTCTGCAATTGCGGAATCCAGGAATTCGTCCCCAGGAACAGACAGTGTCCACAACGCTTTTCTCCGGAACATACCGAAGAAAGCGCTGCTGGACGTCCTTCATACCCTCAACCAAATTTGGTTGGAGGGTAGTTTTCCACAATCCTGGCGGGAATCTATCGTGGTTCCATTAGCGAAGCAGGGAAAGGACAACAGTAGCCCTAGCAACTATAGGCCCATCTCTCTTACCAGTTGCCTGTGCAAGGTTATAGAAAGAATGGTCAATCGCCTGCTTGTTCGGTGGTTGGAGCGGCGAAACCTTCTTTCCAACATACAATGTGGCTTTCGTAAGGGTAGATCTACTATCGACCTTCTCATTCGGACTGATAATTTTCTCCAGGAGGCCTTTCTTCTGCGTCAACATGTCATTGGTGTCTTCTTTGACTTGGAGAAGACCTATGACATGCTATGGCGCCGGAAGATCTTGCAAACAATGCACTGTTGGGGTTTCAGGGGTAACCTACCCATTTTTATCCGAAACTTTTTAAAAACCGTGGTTTTAGAGTGAGAGTGGGAAAAAAACCTCTCACAGTTTTACTCTCAGGATAACGGCGTTCCCCAGGGCTCTGTTTTAAGCGTTACCGTATTTGCAATCGCCATTAATGATATTGCGGACTGTATAAAGACACCGGTGATGGGATCCCTATATGTAGACGACCTTGCAATCTTCTGCAGGTCGTCTACATCGGCCAGCGTTGCAAGACTGACACAGTTGACTGTCATCAAACTGAACAACTGGGTAAAGAGAAACGGGCTTCGTTTCTCCAAGGAGAAAATTGTATGCATGCATTTTCACCGATTGCGAGGTATCCACATAGCTCCGCCGTTACGCTTGGGACGAAATAACGTTCCTTACGTGGAATCGGTTCAATTTCTAGGAATGATTTTAGACGGTAGGTTGACATGGCTGGAGCACGTCCGCAAACTAGCCGATAAGTGTCGCCGTAGTCTAAATATTTTACGAATTTTAAATAACACAACATGGGGTGCTGATCGCACGACCTCGATCTTACTATACCGTGCGCTGATTCGGTCGAAAATAGACTACGGGTGTTTAGTCTACTCATCTGGACGAGAGTCTTACCTGCGACCGTTAACAACGGTCCACAACGCAGGATTACGGTTAGCCATTGGCGCTTTTAGGACCTCTCCTGTCCTAAGCCTCTATGCAGACGCCGGGGAGCCGCCGCTGGCTAATCGTAGGCTAATGTTGACATGCAACTACGTGTCAAATATTTTATCAATGTCGAGACACCCATGCTTTGAAATAGTTTTTAAACCAAGGTTTTTAGGTATTTTTAACACAAAGACGAGGGCTACTAGGCCACTAAGTATTCGTTTTAAAGATTTTATTGACAAATGTGACATCTCACTACCAGGTTGTGTATGCGGTCGGGTACTCAAAATACCCGCCTTGGTCTATACCGCGACCAGAGTGCTATACTGTTGTGGATGGACCCCAGAAATCCTCTGTCACGCCGCAGGAGTACCAGAGCCTGTTTTTAGAATTCATGTCTAACCACCCGGACTCCACTCCCGTGTATACGGATGGACCGAAGATTGATTCAGCATTGCATCGAACTTACTCTCTTGGGATCACTATTTGTGGACGATCTAGCAATATTTATCAGGTGGTCCAAAGTTATTAGCGCGGCCAGAGTAACCCAGCTGGCTCTGAACCGACTGGAGAATTGGTCCCAGAGAAATGGATTCAAGTTTTCTACGGAAAAATGCAAGTGCGTCGGAAAAATAGGAACAATAGTTATTATTCCGGCGAAAAACACGGGTTTGCCTACTTTAAAGTGCGGCAGAGGGGGCTGTTATACTGGAATACATCTCTTCTGTATCGTACTTGGCAAGCGGGACGTATGATCGGGCTACTTATATTCTTTCCGGGGTTTATCCTTTAGTTCGCGGCGTTTGATAGTAGATTATATTAACAGCAATGATGTATTGTGCTGTGATCTCCACGTGTGGCTGCGTACACCAAACTTATACATTTTGCTGTGCAAATCTCATTCCATTTGTTCAGTCAGATCCATCTCTATCATTCTTTTTCCTCTCTTTTATCATGAGGAAGAAATGACGGAAGACGAGGATGACGAATCAGATTGGCTGATTGTGGGTTCTATCCTGGATTTCGTAACTTCAAAGCTTACCACTCCTCTCCAGTCATTGCATTGTATAAAGTATCTCCAAGAAAAAGAAGAAAAATATTCGCGTTAGTGCTAGGCAGACTATTTTGAAACAAGAGGTGTTCTGAAAAAATACATGCATCCTGATTGCATAATCCAATTACTCTGCAGTGTCTGTCGTGCAGTTACATGCACTTTTTAAATTTTTAGTGAAAAAAAACTAATGAGACACACCACAGTGAGTGTATGACTTATCTAACCAAAACTTTTGACAAAAGTTATGTCAATCCTATGAATGTGATCAAGTCGAAGAGGATTGATTATGGTAAATGTCAATAAAATGAGCCTCATTGGTTATATGAACCGGTTACTGCAAAGCGCGAGAGAGGTGAAGTGTAAAGGTCCATATCAGCAGCACCTCGGAAAAAAGGAGCGAGGAGAAGATCATTCAGCTAATGGGGAACGTAAATGCGAAACGTGTTGGTATCAAGAGCCGACAAAAATATCTACTGATGACAATTCCAAAAACAAGGATGAGTAAATAATAGTACTTCTTGCTATTCTCAAACCGTTACACTTTGATGTTTTATTAAATTTCCGTTTATATTTCTTCCTTAATTTTTACGCCTACAATCCGAGATCCCACGAGGAAGTGATTAACTCTGCTTTCAAATAAAGAGATAACATCCGCTTTGGATAGGACCCTGGCAAGTGATCGGAATGCTGCTCGTATCACAAATTCTACTGCAAAAACAATTGCACAAGCTCTTGGAATTGATTTGAACAACCTTAAAATTCGAGGATTTTACTGTTCTGTGCGTGAGAATTGTATTGAGAACCGAACTCAAATGGCCATCGGTTTTAAGGATGTGTTCCTGGGCACTGCAAAATTAAATTTTTCCATGAAATTGTTGTATGC
The DNA here is from genome assembly GCA_963573305.1 of Pyrrhosoma nymphula. NCBI lineage: Eukaryota > Metazoa > Arthropoda > Insecta > Odonata > Coenagrionidae > Pyrrhosoma > Pyrrhosoma nymphula. The sequence continues at coordinate 11,241,030 of OY754337.1, forward strand.
TCTCAAGTCTACCACTAATATCAATTTGAATGGCCATTCAAATTAAAGCCAATCAAACCGATACTTATGGTAGTCCTGAAAAGGGCATTGTCAATCAAAAACGATGTCAGCAGCTGGAAGCGTTATCATTAATACTAGCGGCTAAAAACCTTGTCAGTTAAGTTTATCTATTTATTCGGGTAGAAGCATGTCATCGCTCTAAAGAAATCGGCGTATAATTCTCCTTTTGTGTGGTACCTGCTCCTCCAGACATATTCCACTAAATACGTCTCAAAGGACTCCACGCAAATTCTGCCAATTCTTCTCCGCATATCCCTCTTCACTGTCGACCACAAACTCTCGATATTCTGAGTATGAGTCTGCTTATCGCCTCACGGAGTTAACGGAGTGGTTAACGACGTCGTATCGACGGTGGTATCCCAATTCGGCTAGCCCACTATATCCCCTCCACATATCGGTCTTAAGGACTGACCCATTTTCAACGTATTTTTGGATCGCTTCGTTTAGAGTGGCAGCGTCTCGTCTTTCAACGAAGCACAGAAACGTTTCCCGAGTTCCCCTGTCAATCCCTCCCAATACCCACTTGGTCCTGGTCCCTGCCGCAGCCGCGATTGTACTTCCGGCGACCAAAAGCGCTCTCATCAATCTCCACTATGTGCCCGAGGCCCCCTATCTGCCGGCTCTCCTCCTGTAGCCATACAAGAATGAGCTCCCTCGAGCTGGAAACTATTCTAGCCACAGTATGTCGTTCCAGCCGCACTACCTTTGAAATAATATCGGCTGGATAGCGATTCAGCCAGCCGACAGCCACCGCCATAACGTCCTCGACTCCAGTTCTGAAGTTGGCGAAGAAGGTCTCTGTCGTTATGGTGGTCGACTGCAGGCACGTCGAATTTTTGCAACGGTAAGCAGGAAGCCTACTCTTGACTTTGGACTTCACTGCCCGCATATCCCCACATCTACATCTCCTGCCTTTGCCTTGGCTAGTGGGAGGAGAAAAATGTACCTCTTGTCTTTCTTTTAAATCTTATACATTACTCTGCAAATAGAGGAATAGATAAAATAGTGAAAGTAGGTGAAAACACACCCTCTGCCAAACACCCTTGCAGGACATCTATTTGCTATTTGTTACTAACGTGCTTCTCTAGTTTCTAATGGGAAAACCAAACTAGAAATGGAAATATAACGTGGAAGTACTTATAAGTAACCTTTTAACAAATCACGTCAAAGTAAGACAAACCTTATCCAAATTTTTAAGTTTAACATCCTAAAGTTAACTAAGGTAAATAAATACAGTTAGGCTGGAAGTAGATAAGCAAGGAAAGATATTGTTAATACTTATGATTTAATGTCAAAAAAGCTGGTTTCGCTGGTTTTTCCACGTCACCTTGGAGGTAACCAGCAAGACGCGTTTCTCTTTTTTTAGGGAGTGACCCTTACGGAAAAGAGATCCCCAGTAGGCCTATATGAAACCGTAGTGAGTTGATTCCTGCTTACGCATGAATCAACTCCCGATTCAAAATGTCAAGGAGTAGGAGCATGCCCTCCCTATTCAAGTGGACTCCATCTGGCCGCATCCACCTGCCGCTACCCATCCAACAAGAGGAATGAGCAGATAATTTTGGAGAAAGAGGCAAAAGTCAAAGAAACATCTAAGGAACTTCAAGAACTGCAGCGCATTAGGGAAGTTATTTATGAAATTTCTGCGGGAAAGAAGAAAATGGAAAAGTAATCACTTTATTGAACAAGGTGGCTATTTCAGTTTTAAATATGGACTTTATTATTGTGTTGTCCTCTGGTTTGTAAATAACTTAAGGTGTAAATAAGATTTATTTTATGACAATATATGAATGATCAGACATTTTAATTGAGGTTTAGGTCCATCACATATAGTTTATCCTATATTATTAGCATGATTTGATCCCATAGTTTATATATATTTTAGTCTCCTACATGTTCTTTGGATTTGCTACATTTCCATAATCAACATTTTAAATTGTATTGCTTAATATTCCAATAGTCTCTGGATATATCTGGACATATCATATCATTAGATGAAAATTTTTATGTGGCAATCATTGTCTCAATTGCATTTAAGACATCCAAATTTTATGTCATGTATGCAGCGTCCATCTTTTGCAGAGTTTTTTATGTTCTCTAGTCTATCTAAATTCTTTGGCCTTATTTTCTTCTATTTTTGTAATTGCGATATTTTTAAAATTATTTATTCTTTCATTTGTGATATAAATATTGTTTTAAAATGGAAACCATAGTTTGCAGCTGAAGTAGTGTTTTTTATTAAAGGTTTTTACTTTTGCACATGCTTTTGCTCAATTCATAAATGTAAAGGTACTTTATATTGATTCCTCACCGCTAAAAACATTGTCTATAATGCTTAGGTATCTATTTGTATTTTTCATTGTTGGATATTGGATAAATTCCTGAAAATACTTCCAGGGACGATGAATAGGTTTTGACGAAAGTAAAGTATTACTTAGTGATTTACTAATGATTTGAGATAATTTATAGCAAATCCTATGTCCAGATAAAAATTTTATAGAATATTTTCTCAGGAGAGTCTAGTGGTCGCAATGCGGGAATGTTTGAAAAATTCCCGAAAATACTTCCAGGGACGATGAATAGGTTTTGACGAAAGTTAATTATTAATTAGTGATTTACTAATGATTTGAGATCTTTTATAGAAAATCCTATGCCCAGATAAAAATTTTATAGAATATTTCCTAGGAGAGTTTTGTGCTCGCCTTGCGGGAATGTTTGATAAAAAGTTTGTATAAAGCACGGGGTTAGCTCTGACCTGACCTATTAAACCATCAAGTGGAGTGACTCTCGCTGTTGTCCTCTCCTTAGTTTTCTTGAGAGTTCCAGGCAGGCGACGCGAGGAAGGCATTTTTTTCAGTCAACAATGTGGAAATCATGTCTGGAATTGTCAAGGGTAGTCACCAAGATGAGAAAAACTCTATTTTATGCCATCACCGCCTATAGTCACTTTATTTTCGGGTAAGAAGTTGTCAATTGAACTTGAACTGGAAACTATCATTCGGGACTCAATATGCCGGGTATGTGCAATTCGAAGGTCAAAGATGCCTCCTCTGCGGCCGGAAAAGTGTGAAATGTACTATGATCAAGCAAATGTGCAGATCCTCGCTCATCTGGCTAGCGACACTTGCCAAGCGACCCTGAGCCCACCACGTGGAGGTGGCTGCTCCGCCTGCCCTACCCAACCAACCAACCATAGTAATGTAGAGTTTATCTAATCTGAATCGTCACCGTCCGGAAATATTGCCAAAAATAGAGATTTCGATTAAAATTTTGGCAGAACTTACCTTGAAACTGAAGTAGATCTGATGACGCCATCCCTGGCGTTACTACCGCATACACAGGAGGCTGCTACGGTGACTAACTTCACTGTCCGTTCCACTGCGACCGTGTGGCACGGATATACGGTTAATGGTCATTGTCTCAATTGCATATAAGACATCCAAATTTTATGTCATGTATGCAGCGTCCATCTTTTGCAGAGTTTTTTATGTTCTCTAGTCTATCTAAATTCTTTGCCTTATTTTCTTCTATTTTTGTAATTGCGATATTCTTAAAATTATTTATTCTTTCATTTGTGATATAAATATTGTTTTAAAATGGAAACCATAGTTTGCAGCTGAAGTAGTGTTTTTTATTAAAGGTTTTTACTTTTGCTCATGCTTTTGCTCAATTCATAAATGTAAAGGTACTTTATGTTGATTCCTCACCGCTAAAAACATTGTCTATAATGCTTAGATATCTATCAGTTTGGTTCCTCGGTATGACCTTGGACTACCGACTCAACTACCGTGATCTCATACGCTACGCGGGGTCTAAGGTATAAAAGTCTGCGGACCCTAAACATTTTTAAGTTTTTAAATCAGTCATATTGGGGTGCCGACCGCAGGTCATTGCTTTCATTATACCGCGCACTCGTGCGTTCCTAGCTGGACTATGGGTCGTTCGTTTACACCTCCAGCCGCGATTCTTATTTGAGACCTCTGACATCAGTGCACAACGCAGGGCTTCGGATATCCACTGGTGCTTTCCGGACCAGTCCGGTCCTCAGCATCTATGCTGATGCCGGTGAACCGCCGTTGTCTCACCGTAGAAACATTTTAATGTGCTCCTATGCGGCCAAAATTTCAGCGACAAAGAACCACCCGTGTTTTAACGTGATTTTTAACCCTCGATTTTTAGAACTTTTTAGCAGACGGACAAGGGCCACCAAGCTGCATGGTGTTCGCTTTAATTTATTCATTCTAGCAATCGGGTTAAGGCTCCCAGATTTATTTCCGATTGGGTACTCTAATTACCCTCCTTGGATAATTCCATCTCCTGAAATCCACATGGGTCTCAGTAGACTCCCGAAAGCTTACACCACTAATCTAGAATACCAGCGTCTTTTAAACGAATTTCTCTTTCGTTACTCCGACTTCATTCCCATATTCACTGATGGCTCTAAGTCGGATGCAGCTTTCTCATGCGCGGTTACCTCCTCTCACCACGGGGTCATCGAGGCCAGACTCAGTCCGCTGTGTAGAATATACACAGCCGAGCTGCTAGCCATTAAGATGGCTCTCGATGGGATCGGGAGGAGTGCTAAAGCGATTGTCATTTGCACGGACTCGATGAGTGCTCTTCAGTCCATTTCTGGCTTTTCATCCGATCGCCCCATTGTCCAGAGCATACACTCCATCTCCTTTTCCTTAATAGAAGAGGAATTGCCACAACGTTCCTCTGGGTCACTGGACATGTGGGAATTGCCGGGAATGAGATGGCGGATGCAGCTGCAAAAGAAGCTCTAAATATCCCTGAGCCGACGACGACGCTGGTACCCTACTTGGACCTGTAAGGTACTTTACGTAAAGTAGTCCTAGAGCAGTGGAGTGAACTTTGGAGTGATGTCCCAAACAATACGTTACGGACAATTAACTGTTAACAAGCTTCAGAATGGTCTCGCGAAAATGGCTTTAGGTTTTCCAGCGACAAAACAAAATGCTTTCATTTTCATAGGCTGAGGGGATATCAGGACCCACGCACGCTGCGTTTGAATGGAAGGATACTTCCGTATGTGGACTCAGTTCGTTTCCTAGGGATGACACTTGACCATCGGCTAAGTTGGCGACAACACGTATATTCATTGAGGGACAAGTGTTTGAAAACTTTAAATATTTTAAAGTATCTAAGCAACTCGACGTGGGATGCAGACCGCACCACAATGCTTTTATTATACTCCAAGCTATCTCTCGTTTCTCCCCAAGCAATTCTCTTGTCCAGGAAATACAAGCTTCTCTATTTTTCCTTAATACCAAAGGAATAAGAGTATCGTTTTTGTGGGTTCCTGGCCATGTCGGCATAAAGGGGAACGAAGAGGCCGACGCTGCCGCAAGAAATGCTTTGAAGAAAGCAGATATCGTATCTCCATTGGTGACCGTGGATGATCTCAGGGCTACGTTGCGAAACGTAGCTAAAGAAGTGGAAGGACATCTGGGCAGAATTATTAAATAATAAACTCCGGGCTGTAAAATCAACGACTTCGGCGTGGACTTCTTCTATCACAAATAATCGGAGGGAAGAGGTGGCCATCACCCGTTTGAGGATAAGGTATATTGCTCTGAGCCACTGGTATCTCTTTACTGACGAGAAAATCCCACCGAAGTGTGATGAATGCGACTCTCCCCTCAGTGTGTTTCACATTCTAACGGAATGTGTAAAGTACCGAGATGCCCGCAAGGAATTAGGGATCCGAGGTAACTTGGAAAATGTTCTCCATGACAGCCCATCTAATGTCAGTACTTAAATGCAACTTTTACGGCTGACCAATCTATTGATGAAACTCTAAATGTTTGAAATAAGAATACATTTCTATGCATAGCGGTAAACGGATAATACCATATAGCTTTATATCGATTGTTTTATGAAACGCTTGGAAAATAGGATCGTGCGTGGTGCGACATGACCGTAGCTGTCGACGCACCCAATAAACTTAAACCTACGTATAACTACAGCGAACTTATTTTAAAACAGTGATACTCACTCAAGAAAATATTCTCTAATCCAGATTGCACAGCTGGAGAACCTGCACTCACTGATGGTCGTTCACAGGTGCTGGAGCTTGCACCTTTATTTGTGCAAAAACTTTCTTCCCGAAGTGTTGGTGGAATAGGAATTTGCAGAGCACTCACATCCTCATCTTCGTCACTGGATGAGTTAAGCAACCTTCGATTTACCTTCTTTTTCCGCTTCCTATTGCCTGAATCATAATCACTTATAATGTCAGATTCTGACTCGGCTTGCTTCAGCTTCTGCCTTGCTGTGAGGAGGTTCTCTAAAAGATAAAATTTGACATGAGGCTGATGTACTTCACTTAAAGTATGAGGAAAAGAAGACTGGCTTAGTGAGATTGAGAACTAATGGATTACAGAATAAATAAATTTTTAAAATTTAAGATAAGTTTGCAGTAATAATAATCAGGACTGATCCTACTACTATATGGGTCATATGCCGCCTTTGAATCCTTAGTGAAGAGACTTAGATTTTAACAGTTATTGTTGAATTCCAACTTCAACAATTAGCTCAAGTTAATGCTGAAATGCTGTTAATGCTTTCAACTGTTTCATTGATTTAATAAGTTTAAGCAGAAGGTACAATAACCAGAATTACAGTTTAAGGGTACACTAAAGCGACAAAATAATTAGAAAGAAGGAAATGATAGAAAAGTTACCCGTGGTGTGGTAACTCCTAGTTATGGCAAAAGTTTTCCATTTTCCGACACATTTTCTTTGCCGGAAAGACATCTTTCATAATCCTTATTCATCTTATAAGGAGGCCAAAACGTTTCCTTCTTGCAAAGCAAATTCAAGCGAAATATGCATTTAAAACTAGGGAACGTGAGCTCTACGGCCACTTAAAGTTACAAGGTATAAAATTCTCCAATGGCCGTAATAAATTGGCACCACTCGTCAAAAATACGCCACAATTGCTGTGTTGGTTTGCGGGAAAAAAAATGGGGGGAAAATCCACGCCAGTGACCAACCACAACCTCTCGACCAGAAAAACCCCTGTGGTGGTTTACGGGAATGTTACTTCCTCGCCAGGGACAACCACAGACACACACAATCAACCCGAATAGGGATACTTCGCTGGGCTTATGAGACCCTGTTAAGGATGCCTGGGTTACACACACACACACACTCAACCCAAAGAGGGATTCTTTGCTGGGCTAATGAGACCCAAATAAGAATTCCTGGGTTTATGAGTACAAACACACTCACAAGCACTCACTCACTCACACACTCAACGGGCCCAACTTCTGGGAGAATCTAGCTCAACAGAGCGTTGTCAAGAAACGGTACAAAAAAAGAAAAGACGAGGATGTGCGTCGGATACTAGTATTTCGGCCACAAGATGGCCCTCTTCAGCGAGCTGAAGGGAGAAATCACTTCCAACGCAAGGTTGTAAGTCCATATGCATTTACTTAAAATAACACAGCCACATCAACATATCCGTATTGATCTGCGAGCCACAGCTAGTGCATCAGGGGAACCACTCCAATTTCAAAGTTTCCCTTGAATATTCTCCCATGGCCTGTATTATCATTACGATAAATTATTACGCATACCATAAGCAGACAACTGATGAGCCAATGCAATAACAAAATTCTTTAACGCGATGACACAGTCCCCGACAAATCCACATGGGTAAACAAAACGTAAACAGCCCCACGTTGTATTCACCGTATCACCTTTTTCTTATTTCATTCATATCGTGGAAACCCCTACTAACATTGTATATTTTAAGAAGCTATACTTAAGCAAAAGATGCCTCTGATTCCGACGGATTTTTTCTCCATAGCTGATATTGGCATTCACGGCGCCAAACCAGCGACCACAGGACCGAGCCAGCGACAACACCACACAATACGATGACACGAAGTGATGGGTGAAAATAATCGATTTTCCGCCATAGTTTCTTAATGTTGGATTGATTATGAACATCCAATACCGTTATAATCGATTATTTGAATGGAATCCGCGGGATAGGAAACAAAAGTTAGCGTACGCATACACTGGTTAGGGAATAGATTTATGGCTGTTGAAGATTTATTTGCATTTCGTCGAATTTTTATTTTACCACAGTGGCCAATTTTTCATGACCCATGAGCGTCGAATATTTATGAAAATCAGCTCGCGCCGATTTATGTTGCGTATCCTCGACGTTCACGACGCGATTATTTCAAATCATTGCATTATATCCAAATAATCAGCAAATAATCGTATGCGTGATTTGAATCAGGTGCGCTGTAATCAGGCAGTCCATTTACACCATCTCCCAACGTTGGCCCAACGGATCACAAATAACCGTGCCAATGGCACCGTTTCCCAACGTTGGGCCACAGTCGTCAAGTTACCGAACCATCCCCCAACCGTAGCACAGTTTCCCAACGTTGGCCCAACCGTCTGTGCTACATGGGTATCCTCAACTTATGCATTATTTTGTTAGAACAATCTATACAATATATAATATATTGGTAAAAACTTACCTCGAGGAGGAATTATTGCTTCAGTCACTGCCCCTGCTGAGTTAGAGAAACATGGCGTGCAAAAAACCATACCATTTAATTTTTCGATGTAAAAAAATAACTCAAAGAAGATAATGGTATTTAAAAAGAATATAACACACTACTGGTTGTTGAGAATGACTCCGGATTGCCGATGCAGCTCTCTCCAACAACAACCTACAAAAGTATAACATATTAAACATAGATCATCTTTGTTTATTATTAATGACTTGATGCTGCTAAACTTACTGAGTTCACAAACAATCATCATGTCAGTATGAATTTTACGGAGCAATATTTTTTCTTACCTCCATTATTGGTTCCTCTACTTATACATTTAGTGTAACTTCCAGATCATCCTACATAAATTAATGATTGAATACAAAAGTATAGCATATTAAACATAGATCTTCTTTGTTTATTATTAATGACTTGATACTGCTAAACTTACTGAGTTCACAAACAATCATCATGTCAGTATAAAATTTACGGAGCAATATTTTTTCTTACCTCCATTATTGGTTCCTCTACTTATACATTTCGTGAAACTTCCAGATCATCCTATATAAATTAATGATTGAATCAGTGTTGAAAGTATAAACAGCAACAGTATAACCAAAAAAAGCAACATCACATACGTACAGAGACCTCATCATTCCGTACTCTTCCATCAAAAAGAGGAATGGAAGTGCTGATGTCAATTATTCCCAGAACTTTTCGGTCCATATCCGTTAGCTGTGTTTCTGGGTCCATCTGCTATGTACATGCTCAATATAAAATTAACTATCCTGGCCTTTGTCAAAGTTCACTCTGCTTTAGCTAAGTTTACATCAAATCGGTATCGGTTAATATTCATTTTGATTACTCACTGTAACATTTCCTGTGCGTTCGCGATCTGCATTAACTTTTGCATTCTTATATCGCGCTTTACCTTTAAGGTCCTTCCACTCCTAGAAACATAATTGATGATTTTCAATGACTATCATTATGCATTACCTTCATTTTCCACTGGAGTTAAGGTTAGAGATGAGACAAAAAGTACTATGATTAGTAAATCGCAACCTTTTTCCTCTGAGTGATGCTTTTGTCGGGCCCATGCCCGGCAAGAATTTCAGCCAGCTATTGCCATTGCCTCTCGGCAGTCACTTTCCCCCGAGGCCTTTGCAAACACCCACAAGCGAAATTACGGTGATCCAGCATATAATTAATCAGTACATTTAATTGACTGTCCTTACACGGGCCGCTCTTTTCCTTATTTCCCTGAAAAAAGCAATATCGTCATATTTTTGCACGTATCTAGTGCATTTGTCATGCTCTATTGACACTAGTGCAAAGACTTATACTACACGAAAAAAATTAAGACAATACATGAGAATGAAATTAGAATGCATCAAAGGTAATATACATTAGAATGCCAAGAGAATAATTTGGTGTCAATTTACGTACTCAGTAAACTTCATTTTCTATTTTGAAAAGTTGTTTTGCGTCAGCCGTTCTCGTTGCTCCACTTGCATTTGCTGTGTGTACCGCTTCTTCTCACTGCTGATTTTCACATTTCACTTTTTTAGATGTTTCCAGCGACTGCCACTAGACCGGTGGAACCATCAGTGGACCGAAATTATAGTACCGATTATAATTTTCATACACGCCTACAAAAACGGCGTTAAGACTTATGGCCGAGCCATACGATATGACCCCTCTAGATGGGAATCTACGTAGGCCGTAATTTCGCGTCAGGCCATACGAAACTTAGGGCCGGCCATACGTATGGCCCCGTTTTTCAGAATAGCCCTGCAGGACCACTGAGGGACGTCCAAAGACCGGAAGAGCACCCGAGAATGATTATCGGCGTAATGACTATGGAAGATGGGAAGCGAACAGACAGCGCACGCGCGACTGTCAGCCATCGAGCGAGCAGAGACAGGGGAGCCGGTACAATCACTCCCGCGGCAATGAACACGGGGGGCGAGCGACCAGCTGACGGCCGGAATCTCCGAGGCGCAGCGATAGACAGAGGAGACCGACGAAGACGCGACAGACCTGTGAATTCCATCGTCTTAGATAACAGTGAAGGCACCAAGGAGATGGAATTATGAATGCGGCGAAGCATGATGAAGGTCCCGCCATGTCAAAGGCCGAAAATATCAGCGAATATAGGGACATAAGAAAATTGTAAGTACGTACCTGCGTAGTTTCAGGCTACCACAGGAACAGGGAACGTGAAGGATGTACTCCACGTATCGAACTTAAATAGGTTTAACCAGGAAGGAGACGACGTAAGCACTGTTTAGATCACAAAACAGTTAGTCACGACACGCGCAAACACCAAATCCGTCTCAACCCAATTTCGGACGCGGACTACAGGTGAAGAGTAGGGGTAAGTAAGAGTAGGACCCCCTTTGGTAGGGAATTGCATTAAGTCCATTTTGAATTAAATGGCGTTTATGGCTTCCTTCACTTCTTCAGTGCTTTGCGCTATGTGTGCTCTTAACTCCCTCATCAAGTCATTCTTAACCTCCTTTTTGAATTCATCTAAGACTTAGGTAATGCATTCCTTCAACTCTAAAACATGAAAAATGCAATGTGAACATATTAAATAATTCATTATTAACCCATTGCATATAAAATGATAATGTTACGTAAAATATGTGAACTTGGTGGCTAACCAGTGGTAGGAAAATTGGTTGACACAGATGCATCTTCTATGTTGATGCCGTCACTAGGACCATTGAAGAGCTCCCGGAAGTCTAACGTTCCTTGCCTCTTTAGCCCTTTCCTGGCTGGCGCCTGCGACAGAAATGGGCCTCACACTGGGTCGCTTTGATGAGGAAGACTTGGCTATGTCCACCGCATAAAATTTATGGGGTGCCCTCGGCACTTTGGCACTAACCCTTTCGGCAGTGGGTAGCTTAGAAGGTTTATTTCTAATGTTACCCTTTGAAGCAGCTGAAGATGATGCGCAAGCCTCACCAGGCCTCTTGAGAGCCTTTGGAAGCTCTGTGGCAACTACGCTTTGGCGAGCAGCTTCAACATTTTCCCTACTGAGCACGTTACCTAGAAACAAAAATCAATATTGAGATGACCATGGGTAGTTAAAAAAACTTATAACAAATATACAATTTGAAAGGAAAAAATATCTGGAGGTGAAGGTGGATTACTTATTATATCCTCACTTTCCACGGATTCTGAGTCAGTGTGTGGCTCATTAGGATACCTAATATCCCTAGCCACCTTTCTTTTCTCACCCCCACAACTGAGGGTAGTCACAAAAGTCTCCAGGTCAGTATCCTCACAATCAGCAACTTTAATCTCCAATTGAGTGGCACCAAGTACATCATCTAAAATGAGAGTTTAAGGATTGATGTGTAAAAAGAGTAGTTCACGAACAATCATGTTATCTCATTGAAAAATTCACTAAAACTAGCCACATGGAGATGTGAAATATGTACAGTGAAGCACGTCCCACGATTCTGCTGGCTGCTGCTCTCTCCTAATAATTTTTTGGACCTGTGCAGGTGGACATTCAATTGGTGGATACAAAATAAAGTGATAGAGAGCCTCCTTTACAAGCCAGCAAAATGGTACTGTGTTTGTCCAGTATTTTCCTCAAACGCTCTGTGAGGAAGAAACTCCACAACCACCCACGGCATTCTGAAATGACAACAATAAAATTAAAACAAACTCTATAGCAATAAATCATCGCTGATCTTCTGAAAACCCTTTTGAGCCAAACTCAATACAACTTACTATAACTTACTATAACTTACTATTCTTATTGCCAATTAATTGTGTAGAATTACAGCAACATGATATTGGGATATCAATGTGGAGGATGGAATCAGAAATGCTTTTCCTCGGACATCAGTAAAATCCCATATTTGGTTACCAAGTAAATTACTGGCCATATATATTACTTACTTCATCGGCACTACAGCCCGGTATGGGCTTTGGCCTCCCGCAAGACGCCTGTCCATTCTATCCTGTTCTGCAGTTTCTCCCACCATCTGACAATCCTCATAGCCTTTATGTCTTCTTCCACATCCTGCATCCATCTTTTCCGTGGTCTTCCTCTTCTCTTTCCATCCATATTTCCATGTGGAAGCTTCTTAGGCATCCTTTCTTCACTCATTCTTTTCACATGACCTAGCCAAGCTAACCGTTGGGTCTTCACAAATCTCACTATGTCTTCGCCTCGGATAATATTTTCTATATCCCTGTTTGTTCTTATCCTCCAAGTTACCCCATCTATCACGGGGCCATATATCCTTCGCAAAGTCTTCCGTTCAAATATCCGCAGAGCTTGCTCATTTCCAGCGGAGATGGTCCACGTTTCTGCTCCGTATGTCACGACCGGTCTGATGTGTTTTCTTCTAGATCTTGACTTTCATCTCCTTACATAGAAGAGTTGACTTCAGGAGCTTAATATTAGCAAAGTAAGCTCTATTTCCAGCCATTATCCTCTTGTTGATCTCTTCTGTCATTGCGTTCTTAAAGTTTAAATTAGTACCGAGGTAACTGAAATATTTTACATTTTCAAAGTTATGCTGCCCAAATGTAACGTTTTGAGTCCATCTTGTCTTCCGTGGACGACATTTTCATGTATTTCGTTTTTCTCTCATTGATTCTGAGCCCTATATTATTACTCTTCTGTTCTAAAATTTTGTATATTTCTTGGCCATATAATTATTATATATACATTTGAAGGTTTTATCTGTATCAGTCATAAAAGATGCAAACTCTAACTGATCTCGAGATGTCTTTATTTTACTTGGTGAGGCTAAAACAAAAATCTGAGTCCTCTTCACTATTACTGTGGATATAAGGTGTGCTATTATTCTTGACTTCTTCTATACAATTTAGGCACAGGTAAATAATACGCTACCCCTGCGGGTAGGGGGATGGAGAATACTCCCGCAGTATCCCTGCTTGTCGTAAAAGGCGACTAAAAGGGCGGGGAAGGATACCCCAGAGTCAGCAAGGGTTGAGTCCGGACAGTCTTGTGGGTCAACTGTCTGTGTGCGGCCATACCACCTGGCCTGCGATCCACCCGCATGTTTGCCGTGTGCGGAGACCCGTAAGGGGGAGAAAGGGATCCTGGTGGGTGAGTTCTTCGGCACCCAGCCGGGTGTCGGATGCCCGGTATGGGCCGGGGTTCAATACCCCACTTCGGCCCTGGATCCCCTGTAAACGGGCGGTCAAGATCTAGCCAGTCTTGATCAATCGGCTTATCGACACGTTTCGATGGCGAGTGCTGGAGTGATGGGGGTCTATGTAGGGCGGAGGTTTGTATGGGGGTCTGTGTAGGGCGGAGGTAGGGGTTTGGAGGGCCCATGCACTGGAGACCTAACCCGAAGCAAATCCCCTACACGATAGTGCTATATCCCTTGGGTAGCCCTGGCGACCGCACTGGCTGGCGGTGTGGCGTCCCAAATATGTGGCTCCGTGGTGGGTGGGGAGCCCAGGGGATGAAACTCTTATCTTAATGGAACCAGATACCCTTCCTCCATTAAAAAGATCCCGTCCGGAAACGGGCGGGGGAGTTAACCCGGTGTCCGCTTGTAGGCGGTACTTGATTATGAGATGTACAAAGGAAGATGAGACCCTCACCAAGGTGTCTCCCTTCCTAATCCGTAGAATCCTTTCAGCAGCAGTTACTGGCGACTTAATATCTGCCAAGAAGCTACGTGACGGAACATTATTAATAGAAACGGCCAATGATTCACAAAGTGCAAAATTACTTAATTTTACCCGTATCAATGATATGCCAGTGAAGGTCGAGGTGCACCGCACCTTGAACACCAGTCGGGGAGTGATAAGCAGCTACGACCTGCTGTATGTCGACGACGATGAAATGAAGAGGGAAATGGCCCCTCAGGGCATTATAGACTGTCGTCGATTAAAAATAAAGCGGAATGGTGAGCTAATCAACAGCACGTCTGTTATCCTCACCTTCTCGCGCGACACGCTCCCCGACAAGGTTTTTGTTGGGTATGAATCGGTTCCTGTCCGCCCATTCATCCCTAACCCCATGCGATGTTTCCAATGCCAACACTTTGGCCATATCGCCACTAGATGCAAGGGCAAGGCCACCTGCCCGCGGTGTGGTAAGGAAAAGCATGAGGGTGATGGTTGCACCTCCGAACCTTTTTGTGTCAATTGCGAGGGTGCACACCCAGTGTACTCCCGCGATTGTCCGAGAATGAAAGAGGTAAAGAAGATAATGGAGATAAAAACAGTTGAAAAGTTGCCTTTTATAGAAGCCAGGAAAAAGTACCGCACCCTGATAGCCCCTACGTTCTCCAGATCTTTCGCTGCTGTCGCTGAAACCACAACAAGTAAAAATGGATCTAATAATACTCAGAAAAAGGATGCAGATAAAGCAATAGAACAAGCAAAGCCTAGAAAAGATGAAGAAGCCAAGCCGGATAAGGCTACAAAGCCGGCAAAACCAACCAATGTCACCTGTGTGGGTTCTCCTAAAAAGAACCCGCCGAATCCCACTGGGACCCTCGCCCCTCGGGGCGCGAGAGAACGCCATCCCCCGGCCCCTCCGGGGTACGCGCTCCATGCCCAGAGGAGGCTATGGAAGAGGATGATCCGTCTGAGACAGACGTCCTCTTAGCCAGACAAAAAAAAGAGCCGCATTCCACGCTGATTCTCCTAACGGATGGACTGACTGCTGATTTTAACTCCTTTCTCGTTTTTAACATTTTTTCCCCTTTTTAAATGAATTCTATTTTACAGTGGAACTGTAATGGGTTTTATCGTCACAAGGAGGAGTTAACCATTTTAATTCGTGATTTTAATCCGTCTTGTATTTGTCTTCAAGAAACGCATTTTAAAGCCACGGACAAGGGTATTTTAAGGAATTTTAATGTTTTTAGATATGACGATGCCAGCGGCCAACGAGCCCAGGGTGGAGTGGCGGTTGCTGTCCGAGAGGCCCTTTACACCT
Organism: Pyrrhosoma nymphula; assembly: GCA_963573305.1. Taxonomy (NCBI): domain Eukaryota; kingdom Metazoa; phylum Arthropoda; class Insecta; order Odonata; family Coenagrionidae; genus Pyrrhosoma; species Pyrrhosoma nymphula. Next base: position 11,256,587 of record OY754337.1, read on the forward strand.
CTCGGGTACAACTGAACGCACTTTTTCAGGCGGTTGCTGTGACCGTGCACGCACCAGAGACCATAACGCTGTGCATCGTTTACTTACCGGAGTGCGCACCAGTCACTGAAAAAAACCTCGAGAATCTTATCCTTCAATTACCCAAGCCCTTTATAATTTTAGGAGACTTTAATGCACATGACCCTTTGTGGGGTAGCTCTAGAAGCCAGTGCAATAGAAGAGGGCGGATTTTATCACATTTTATCCAGGATTTTAACCTTGATTTATTGAATAGTAGTGAGAAAACTCGTTTAAATGGAGAATTTTCTTCCATTGACCTCGCCATCTGCTCGAGTAGTCTTTCCACGAAACTTAACTTATCCGTTCATACAGATCTATGTGGCAGTGATCATTTTCCTCTTTTTATACGTAAGGATATCATTTTTAATCCATTTTTTATAACTCCTAGAAATTGGATTATTCAGAAAGCTGACTGGTCAATTTTCAAAAAGAATTTTACATTTAAACATGACGGCAACCGTGACGTAATGCAAAACGTCGAAGTCCTTACATCTGCAATCATCGAGACGGCAAATACCAGCGTCCCGAGATCCAAGGGTATCGTCCGTCGACCTCCAGTGCCATGGTGGACAGAGGAATGCGCGAAGGCAATAAAATTGCGGAAGCGAGCACTTTGCATTTTTCAGAAGTACCCCACGAAAACCAATATTGCCTCCTTCCGACGTCTTCGAGCGAAAGCCCGACAAATCGTAAAGGAGGCGAAGAAGGCCCCCTGGATAGAATTCATCTCAGGCGTCAACCACAGGACGCCTCTTGCACAGGTCTGGAGGAAGGTACGAAGCATCTCGGGCTCCCGTCAGCAATGCGGCGTTTCCGGACTAAAAGTCGATGACTGGGTGGTAACAACTCCCTCGGAATTATGTGAGATCTTTGGCCATACGTTCAGCAACATCTGCAGTAACGACAATTATGATACCGACTTCAGGGAAATAAAGTAACTCTGCGAAGCAAAATCCCTAACGTTCCGTGAAACGCACGGTATTGCTGACTATAACGAATGCTTCTCGTTATGGGAGCTGGCCTCTGCAATTGCGGAATCCAGGAATTCGTCCCCAGGAACAGACAGTGTCCACAACGCTTTTCTCCGGAACATACCGAAGAAAGCGCTGCTGGACGTCCTTCATACCCTCAACCAAATTTGGTTGGAGGGTAGTTTTCCACAATCCTGGCGGGAATCTATCGTGGTTCCAATAGCGAAGCTGGGGGAAGAAGGGGCTGTTATACTGGAATACATCTCTTCTGTATCGTACTTGGCAAGCGGGACGTATGATCGGGCTACTTATATTCTTTCCGGGGTTTATCCTTTAGTTCGCGGCGTTTGATAGTAGATTATATTAACAGCAATGATGTATTGTGCTGTGATCTCCACGTGTGGCTGCGTACACCGAACTTATACATTTTGCTGTGCAAATCTCATTCCATTTGTTCAGTCAGATCCATCTCTATCATTCTTTTTCCTCTCTTTTATCATGAGGAAGAAATGACGGAAGACGAGGATGACGAATCAGATTGGCTGATTGTGGGTTCTATCCTGGATTTCGTAACTTCAAAGCTTACCACTCCTCTCCAGTCATTGCATTGTATAAAGTATCTCCAAGAAAAAGAAGAAAAATATTCGCGTTAGTGCTAGGCAGACTATTTTGAAACAAGAGGTGTTCTGAAAAAATACATGCATCCTGATTGCATAATCCAATTACTCTGCAGTGTCTGTCGTGCAGTTACATGCACTTTTTAAATCTTTAGTGAAAAAAAAACTAATGAGACACACCACAGTGAGTGTATGACTTAATTAACCAAAACTTTTGACAAAAGTTATGTCAATCCTATGAATGTGATCAAGTCGAAGAGGATTGATTATGGTAAATGTCAATAAAATGAGCCTCATTGGTTATATGAACCGGTTACTGCAAAGCGCGAGAGAGGTGAAGAGTAAAGGTCCATATCAGCAGCACCTCGGAAAAAAGGAGCGAGGAGAAGATCATTCAGCTAATGGGGAACGTAAATGCGAAACGTGTTGGTATCAAGAGCCGACAAAAATATCTACTGATGACAATTCCAAAAACAAGGATGAGTAAATAATAGTACTTCTTGCTATTCTCAAACCGTTACACTTTGATGTTTTATTAAATTTCCGTTTATTTTTCTTCCTTAATTTTTACGCCTACAATCCTAGATCCCACGAGGAAGTGATTAACTCTGCTTTAAAATAAAGAGATAACATCCGCTTTGGATAGGACCCTGGCAAGTGATCGGAATGCTGCTCGTATCACAAATTCTACTGCAAAAACAACTGCACAAGCTCTTGGAATTGATTTGAACAACCTTAAAATTCGAGGATTTTACTGTTCTGTGCGTGAGAATTGTATTGAGAACCGAACTCAAATGGCCATCGGTTTTAAGGATGTGTTCCTGGGCACTGCAAAATTAAATTTTTCCATGAAATTGTTGTATGCTCTCAAGTCTACCACTAATATCAATTTGAATGGCCATTCAAATTAAAGCCAATCAAACCGATACTTATGGTAGTCCTGAAAAGGGCATTGTCAATCAAAAACGATGTCAGCAGCTGGAAGCGTTATCATTAATACTAGCGGCTAAAAACCTTGTCAGTTAAGTTAATCTATTTATTCGGGTAGAAGCATGTCATCGCTCTAAAGAAATCGGCGTATAATTCTCCTTTTGTGTGGTACCTGCTCCTCCAGACATATTCCACTAAATACGTCTCAAAGGACTCCACGCAAATTCTGCCAATTCTTCTCCGCATATCCCTCTTCACTGTCGACCACAAACTCTCGATATTCTGAGTATGCGTCTGCTTATCGCCTCACGGAGTTAACGGAGTGGTTAACGACGTCGTATCGACGGTGGTATCCCAATTCGGCTAGCCCACTATATCCCCTCCACATATCGGTCTTAAGGACTGACCCATTTTCAACGTATTTTTGGATCGCTTCGTTTAGAGTGGCAGCGTCTCGTCTTTCAACGAAGCACAGAAACGTTTCCCGAGTTCCCCTGTCAGTCCCTCCCAATACCCACTTGGTCCTGGTCCCTGCCGCAGCCGCGATTGTACTTCCGGCGACCAAAAGCGCTCTCATCAATCTCCACTATGTGCCCGAGGCCCCCTATCTGCCGGCTCTCCTCCTGTAGCCATACAAGAATGAGCTCCCTCGAGCTGGAAACTATTCTAGCCACAGTATGTCGTTCCAGCCGCACTACCTTTGAAATAATATCGGCTGGATAGCGATTCAGCCAGCCGACAGCCACCGCCATAACGTCCTCGACTCCAGTTCTGAAGTTGGCGAAGAAGGTCTCTGTCGTTATGGTGGTCGACTGCAGGCACGTCGAATTTTTGCAACGGTAAGCAGGAAGCCTACTCTTGACTTTGGACTTCACTGCCCGCATATCCCCACATCTACATCTCTTGCCTTTGCCTTGGCTAGTGGGAGGAGATAAATGTACCTCTTGTCTTTCTTTTAAATTTTATACATTACTCTGCAAATAGAGGAATAGATAAAATAGTGAAAGTAGGTGAAAACACACCCTCTGCCAAACACCCTTGCAGGACATCTGTTTGCTATTTGTTACTAACGTGCTTCTCTAGTTTCTAATGGGAAAACCAAACTAGAAATGGAAATATAACGTGGAAGTACTTATAAGTAACCTTTTTACAAATCACGTCAAAGTAAGACAAACCTTATCCAAATTTTTAAGTTTAACAACCTAAAGTTAACTAAGGTAAATAAATACAGTTAGGCTGGAAGTAGATAAGCAAGGAAAGATATTGTTAATACTTATGATTTAATGTCAAAAAAGCTGGTTTCGCTGGTTTTTCCACGTCACCTTGGAGGTAACCAGCAAGACGCGTTTCTCTTTTTTTAGGGAGTGACCCTTACGGAAAAGAGATCCCCAGTAGGCCTATATGAAACCGTAGTGAGTTGATTCCTGCTTACGCATGAATCAACTCCCGATTCAAAATGTCAAGGAGTAGGAGCATGCCCTCCCTATTCAAGTGGACTCCATCTGGCCGCATCCACCTGCCGCTACCCATCCAACAAGAGGAATGAGCAGATAATTTTGGAGAAAGAGGCAAAAGTCAAAGAAACATCTAAGGAACTTCAAGAACTGCAGCGCATTAGGGAAGTTATTTATGAAATTTCTGCGGGAAAGAAGAAAATGGAAAAGTAATCACTTTATTGAACAAGGTGGCTATTTCAGTTTTAAATATGGACTTTATTATTGTGTTGTCCTCTGGTTTGTAAATAACTTAAGGTGTAAATAAGATTTATTTTATGACAATATATGAGTGATCAGACATTTTAATTGAGGTTTAGGTCCATCACATATAGTTTATCCTATATTATTAGCATGATTTGATCCCATAGTTTATATATATTTTAGTCTCCTACATGTTCTTTGGATTTGCTACATTTCCATAATCAACATTTTAAATTGTGTTGCTTAATATTCCAATAGTCTCTGGATATATCTGGACATATCATATCATTAGATGAAAATTTTTATGTGGCAATCATTGTCTCAATTGCATTTAAGACATCCAAATTTTATGTCATGTATGCAGCGTCCATCTTTTGCAGAGTTTTTTATGTTCTCTAGTCTATCTAAATTCTTTGGCCTTATTTTCTTCTATTTTTGTAATTGCGATATTCTTAAAATTATTTATTCTTTCATTTGTGATATAAATATTGTTTTAAAATGGAAACCATAGTTTGCAGCTGAAGTAGTGTTTTTTATTAAAGGTTTTTACTTTTGCACATGCTTTTGCTCAATTCATAAATGTAAAGGTACTTTATATTAATTCCTCACCGCTAAAAACATTGTCTATAATGCTTAGATATCTATTTGTATTTTTCATTGTTGGATATTGGATAAATTCCTGAAAATACTTCCAGGGACGATGAATAGGTTTTGACGAAAGTAAAGTATTACTTAGTGATTTACTAATGATTTGAGATAATTTATAGAAAATCCTATGTCCAGATAAAAATTTTATAGAATATTTTCTTAGGAGAGTCTAGTGGTTACCCCTGCGGGTAGGGGGATGGAGAATACTCCCGCAGTATCCCTGCTTGTCGTAAGAGGCGACTAAAAGGGCGGGGAGGGAAACCCCGTGAACAAACCCCCAGTCCAGCAAGGGATGCGTCCGGATAGTGTAGTGGGTCTACTATCTGTGTGCGGCCATACCAGCTGGCCTGCGATCCACCCGCATGTTAGCCGTGTGCGGAGACCCGTAAGGGGGAGAAGGGGATCCTGGTGGGTGAGTTCTTCGGCACCCAGCCGGGTGTCGGATGCCCGGTATGGGCCGGGGTTCAATACCCCACTTTGGCCCTGGATCCTCTGTAAACGGGCGGTCAAGATCTAGCCAGTCTTGATCAATCGGCTTATCGACACGTTTCGATGGCGAGTACTGGAGTGACGTGGTCCTGTGTAGGGCGGCCGAAGGTGTATGGGTTTGGAGGGCCCATACATTGGAGGTCCAACCTGAAACAGGCCCCCTAAACAATAGTGCTATATCCCCTGGGTAGCCCTGGCGACCACACCGGCTTGCGGTGTGGCGTCCCGTATGTTTTGCTCCGTGGTGGGTGGGGAGCCCTGGGGATGAACTCAATTAATTGGAATGGATGGTACCAACTTATCTCCACCAAAAAGATCCCGCCCGGACACGGGCGGGAGAGAAAGTGTATTTACGGCCAGTAAGCGATTCTTGATAATGAGATGTACTAAGGAGGGTGAGACATTGAAAAAGGTGTCTCCTTTCCTAATTCGAAAAGTTTTGTCTGCGAAAGTGCCTGGGGATTCAATATCAGCTAAAAAGTTACGAGACGGAACCCTGCTCATAGAAACAGCTAATGCAATTCAGAGTGAAAGATTGTTAGAAATGGAAATGCTTCATGACATCCAAGTAAAAGTGGAAGAACACCGCACCCTCAACACCAGTCGGGGGGTTATCAGCCATTACGACCTTCTGTTTGTAGAGGTAGACGAGATCAAGAGAGAGATGGCGTCTCAGGGAGTAACTGACGCTCGTCACCTTACTACCAAGCGCGATGGCGTTGTGAAAGATACGTCGTCAGTAGTCTTGACCTTCGCGCTTGATAAGCTTCCCGACAAGGTGTTTGTGGGATACGAATCGGTCCCAGTTCGGCCATTCATACCTGCCCCAATGCGTTGTTTCCAGTGCCAGCACTTTGCCCACATCGCTACGCGATGTGAGGGTAAGGCCACCTGCCCGCGCTGCGGCCTGGAACGACATGCGGATGCGGACACGGAATGCACTAACGACCCAAAATGCGTGAATTGCAAGGGTGCACATCCTGTGTACTCGCGCAAATGCCCGAAGTTAATGGAAGAACGAAAAGTTATGGAAATTAAAACTACTGAGAAAGTGACATACTTCGAGGCAAGAAAAAAATACAGGGCGTTGGTTGCACCGACATTTTCGAAATCTTTCGCCTCTGTCACCTCTGTCACCTCCACGTTGGTTGCAAAGACCACAACTGGCACCCAAACAGCATCCATTGAAGAAAAAGAAGTAATTGTAGTTGAAACTGAAATTGCTAAGAAAGATACAACAGAGAAACTTTTACCCAAACCAAATAACGACAGCAAGGGTTCTCCCAGTAAGAATCAGGAAAAAATTACATCAAGGGCGGCACACAATAAGCGTGAGATCACGCCGCCCCCTGGACCATCCGGTTTGACCAAGTCCGGTCAACCGGAATTGATGGAGGAGGACGACAATCTCTCGGAGAATGAAATTCTCCGCGCGAGAACGAAGGGGACGCATCGTCGCTTCCGGCGTTGATCCTCCCACAGTGCCTACTGCTCGATTGGTTTTAGCCTTTTAACTTTTTATTTGTTTTGTATTTTATTTTCACGAAATGGCTTTCGTGTTGCAATGGAATTGCAATGGTTTTTATAGACACAAGGGAGAGCTGACGATTTTAATCCGAGATTTTAAGCCTTTATGTATTTGTCTCCAGGAAACACATTTTAAAGTAACGGACAAGGGAGTTTTAAAAAACTTTAAAATTTTTAGATTTGACGACACCAGTGGCCAAAGAGCCCAGGGTGGAGTGGCTGTTGCGGTACGGGAGGCCCTTTACACCTCCCGTGTACAGCTTAATACGCCGTTTCAGGCGGTAGCGGTGACCGTGTGCGCCCCCAATGCAGTGACGTTGTGTAACGTTTACCTGCCGGAGGGTGCACCGGTTACGCGTTTTAACCTCGATTCCCTTGTTCGTCAGTTGCCTCGACCTTTTATTATATTGGGTGATTTTAATGCCCACGACCCTCTTTGGGGGAGTATGAGGGGTAAGAGCAACCGGAGGGGTCGAATTTTATCGAGTTTTATTAATGATTTTAACCTGTTTTTATTGAACAACGGGGAGAAAACCCGTTTCAACTGTCACATTGGTGACTATTCCACGATTGATTTGTGCATATCAACGAGCAGTCTCATGGCCAAAGTAAAACTTTCAGTTCACGACGACTTATGTGAGAGTGATCATTTTCCTCTTTTTATTTTTAAAGAAAGCGGTTTGAACGCTGATTTTATTCCTCAAGGCAATTGGATTGCCCGTAAAGCCGATTGGTCAAGCTTTAGAGAGAATTTTAAGTACAAATTTGACAATAACACGGATGGTGTAAGCAATGTAGAACGATTGACAGCTTGCATTCTCCAGGCGGCTAGAAGCATTATCCCTCGCTCACGAGGAACCACCCCCTGCGGGTAGGGGGATTGAGAATACTCCCGCAGTATCCCTGCTTGTCGTAAGAGGCGACTAAAAGGGCGGGGAGACAACCCCGAAAACAAACCCCCGTTTCGCTAGGGTAGCGTCCGGACAGTCTTGTGGGCTTGAGTGTCTGTGCGAGGCAATATTATCTTGCCTTAGCCCACCCGCGTGTTTGCCGTGCGCGGCGACCCGTGTCGAAGGGAACGGGGATCCTGGTGGCTGAGGGGACCTCCCCTGTGGGAGGGGAGACGCCCCCAACACTCCACTTCGGCCCCTGCCTCTCCTAGACGGGCGGCCGGGAACTAGCCTATTCCCGGTCAATCGGCTCCTGGCGGCTGGGGAGCTTGGCGGCTCCTTTCGAGCGTACGCCAGGATGGGATAGCCGTGAGCCAAAGGGACACTGCAAAGAGCATTCTCGGAGGGCACGACTATATCTCCAGGTAGTCCTGACGCTCTGCATCGGCTGGCGGTGCATCGTCCCCATGTTGGGCTCCATGGTGGGTGGGAAGCCTGGAGATGAAAATAATAATTTCCCATGGGTACACCATGGGATTATCCATCTTTTCTTGTGGTGAGCAGTATTGAAGAAGGAGCTATGAAAAAATTATCTCCCTTCGTGGTCGCCAAAGTAATTCAGGGTTTAGTGGGTGACGTGAAAACGGCGAAAAGACTTCGATCAGGTTCTTTCCTCATCGAGGTAAAGCAAAGTAGACAGGCAAAGAAACTTCTGGAGACAAAGGAATTCTTCCAAGTACCGGTGAAAGTGGAACCCCATAGGTCACTTAACACATGTGACGGTGTTATAACATCATGGGAACTTTCAGATTGTACCGAGGATGAAATAAAAGAAGGCCTCAGAGATCAGAAGGTGGTATCGGTCCGTCGCTTGAAAACGAGGCGAAGTGGTACCTTGAAGGACACGAACAGCCTTGTCCTAACCTTCGCCCTCCCGAAACTTCCCGCGTCTGTCTATGTCTGCTACAACTCAATCCCAGTGCGACCTTTCATTCCTAAGCCAATGCGATGCTTTCGTTGCCAAAGGTATGGCCATACATCTTCAAATTGCAAAGGAGAGGAACTCTGTGGAAGATGCTCTCTACAAAAGCATGAAGGAGATTGTAAGGAAAAAGAGAAATGTGTCAACTGCGAGAAAGATCATCCAGCCTGGTCCACATCGTGTCCCGTATTTGTGGAAGAAAAAAAAATACAGGAAATAAAAACCACAAAGAAAGTTACCTACGGCGAGGCCAAGAAGGAATTCAGAGCTCTTCACCCAGTGTTCTCCGGACAGTCCTATAGTCAGGTGACCGCCAAAAAATATCAGGACGCTGCCGTGCAAACACATACGCCATCTGTGTGCGGCCCCTGTAAAGGCGTATTTCTGCCCGCTAAACCCAAAAATCCTACTCAGGTAACCAACATAAAAATTAAAAAAAATATGGCTAAGGCTACAGCGGAGAGCGATTCTTCTGGTGAAAGCTCGCCTTCATCCAGCAAGGCCAAATCGCTCCACCGCAAAGCTCATTCAAAAAGACCTGACCTTGAGGAGGACGCCATATCGGACGATATGATGGATGCCGATCCCTCCGAAGTAGCCATGCACCTCAAATGCCCGAGTAAACCCCAAGAAAAGGGGAAGGTGAGACTGCGGCGATCATAGTCGACCACCCTTGGATTTGATAAATATTTTTATATATTATGTATTTATTTAATGTTTAAAACCTTACAGTGGAACTGTAACGGTTTATACCGACATAAGGAGGAGCTGGATGCTCTAATTAGAGATTTTAATCCATCCTGCGTATGTCTGCAGGAAACTCATCTAAAACCATCTGACAGAATTTCATTAAAAGGCTATAACATATATCGGTTTGATGATGTTAGTGGCAATAGAGCCCAGGGAGGAGTTGCAATAGCTGTCCGGGAGAACCTTTACTCTTCTCAGGTTACCTTAAGAACCCCTCTACAGGCTATTGCCGTCTCGATGGCTACCCCCGAGATTATGACCTTCTGTAACGTTTACCTGCCCCAGTGGGCACCAGTGAACAGGCATGCCCTTGAGTCACTAGCCGCTCAGCTTCCAAAACCACATGCTTTCCTAGGGGATTTTAACGCTCATGACTCCCTCTGGGGAAGCAGCAGAGCACAAGGTAATATGAGGGGAAGACTAATAGCCAAATTCATCAATGATTTTAACTTTATTTTACTCAACAATGGCGAACACACTCGTTTTAATAGTTATAACGGAGAGTTCTCGGTTATAGACCTGTGTTTTTACAGTTGTAATTTAGGAGCCAGATTGCAACTGTAAGTTCATAATGACCTTTGTGGGAGTGACCACTTCCCGATTTTTATTTCGAAACCAAGTAGACAAACTCGTGATTTTAACATGCCCCGTACTTGGGCGATTAAAAAGGGTGACTGGCCTTATTTTAGAAACAATTTTAATTTTACATTTGACGACAATCGCAATGGCCCTGAAAATGTTTTAACACTTACCAAAGCTATAATAGGTGCTGCCGAAGCTAGCGTTCCAAGGGTATCGATAGCCTCAAGGCGACCACCAGTCCCCTGGTGGAATAAAGATTGTGCAGCTGCCATTTGTAAAAGGAAAAGGGCGCTTAAGAACTTTCAAAAGTACCCAACGCCAATGAACCTGGCAGCCTTTCGCCGACTACGAGCAAAAACTAGGCGGATAATAAGTGAAGCTAAAAAGACTTCATGGATCTCATATGCATCTCAAATTAACTGCCGAACTCCTATATCGAATGTATGGGAAAAGGTGAATAAGATCGCGGGAACCCGAACGTCTACTGCTGTCGCTGCCCTAAAGGTAGGTCCCAAAATAATAACATCCAGGCAAGAAGTTGCTGAAACATTTGTGGAGCACTTCGCTGACATCAGCTCTTCCAAAAATTATGACCAGGCCTTCATGTATGTGAGACGGATAGCTGAGGCAGTCCCACTTAATTTCGGTAGTAGGGCAGTATCTCCGTACAATGAGCCCTTCAATCTATGGGAACTTCAATCTGCAATTGCATGCTCTAAGAACACAGCCCCTGGAAGCGATCACATTCACTATGCCTTCCTTCGTAATCTTCCCGTTACAGCTTTAGCCGATGTGCTGAAAACATTCAATCAGATCTGGTGCGAGGGATCGTTCCCGGATGCATGGCGGGAATCCATAGTCATCCCCGTCCCTAAATATGGTAAGGATCGCAGCGATCCTGGGAGCTACCGCCCCATATCCCTCACAAGTAGCCTATGCAAAATAATGGAGAGAATGGTTAACCGACGACTGGTTTGGTATCTGGAAAGACGAGACCTTCTATCCAAAATCCAATGTGGATTCCGCCACAACCGACCGACAACGGATCATCTCGTTAGAAGTTCCAACTTTATACAGGAGGCATTCTTGCTCCGGCAGCACGTTATAGGTATATTTTTCGATATAGAAAAGGCGTATGACCGATTGTGGCGACATAAGGTCTTAAAAGCACTTCATGAATGGGGTTTTAGGGGCAACTTATCAAATTTTGTAAAATATTTCTTAGAGGAACGAGTCTTTAGAGTTAGGGTCCACAACTTCTTGTCAAGCTCTCGTACTCAAGAAAACGGCGTTCCACAAGGTTGTATTTTAAGTGTTACACTCTTCGCTATTGCAATTAACAGTATTGAGGAATGTATAAAACCTCCGGTAATCGGGTCTCTATTCGTCGATGACTTGGCAGTATTCTGCCGGTCATCCACCCTCCATTCCGCGACGAGGCAGATGCAGTTGACCCTTACTCGAATCGAGAAATGGTCCAAAAGCAATGGTCTCCGCTTCTCGGCGGAAAAGACAAAATGTATGCACTTTTACCGGGTACGTGGACTTTTCCCTCAACCGTCCTTGTTCCTCGGTAGTAAGAAGCTGCCATTTGTTCAGACTACTCGCTTTTTAGGACTCACCTTTGACTACCGGTTGAATTGGCGCGAACACATTTCTATTCTCCGGGATAAATGTTTTAAAATTTTAAACATAATGAGAGTTTTAGCAAACACGACTTGGGGTGCTGACCGCACCACGATGCTCTTGTTGCATAGAGCTTTGGTAAGGTCTAAACTTGACTATGGGTCGTTGGCCTACTCTTCGACCCGAGAGTCGTATTTAAGGCCTTTGACGACAGTGCACAATGCTGGCATCCGGCTGGCCACTGGCGCATTCAGAACCAGCCCGATTACAAGTATTTACGCCGACTCGGGAGAACCACCTCTGTCCACCCGCAGGAACATTTTAATGTGCAACTATGCCGCCAAGTTTTTATCGATGAAAGAGCACCCGTGTTTCAACGCTATTTTTAAACCTCAACTTATAGATGTTTTTAACCGAAGGACAAGATCTACGAAGCCTTTTGGGGTGAGGCTCAGCAATTTAATCAAGGAGTTAGGATTTCGACTACCCGAGGTTATCGGTCAAGGGTGCTCAATCCGCCATGGGTCATTCCTCGGCCGGAAGTTAGTTTTTATTTAGCGGGGAATCCAAAGTCATCAACCTCGGACTCGGAGTACAGGCTCCTTTTTAATGAGTTTCTCGATCGACATCCTGGGCTAATCCCTATTTATACTGACGGCTCAAAATCCGAGTCAGCTTGTGCCTGTGCAGCCATTTCCCAACATGACGGCACGGTCCAAGCTAAACTCAACCCTCTATGTAGTATATACAGTGCAGAACTCCTTGCCATAAAATTCGCTCTGGCAAATATAACTCGACACTAGTCTTACCTTATCTGCTCAGACTCTTTAAGTGCACTCCATGCCATTTCAGATTACTTTCCTTTCCATCCCCTGGTGCAGACCATACAGGATACCCTCTACTCCTTGAGTAGGAAGGGTATTAAAGTTTCTTTTATGTGGATCCCGGGGCATGTTGGAATTCGAGGGAATGAGATGGTGGATACAGCAGCGAAGGAGGCACTAAATAAACTCACCACCGATTTCGAGAAAATTTCCTCCGACGATCTAAGAGCCGAACTGAAGAGAGTATGCATGAAGCAATGGCAAGGGCTGTGGAGTAACGTCGTTGGCAATAAACTCAGAGGCATAAAAGTGGAAACATCTGCATGGGCCACTTCAGTGAGGAACAGTCGTAGGGAAGAGGTCGCCCTCACTCGGCTTAGAATAGGCCATACCGCTCTCACACACGCATATCTTTTCACCGAAGAGAAACAGGTCCCCCGCTGTGATAGCTGCGACTGCCATCTTACTGTGAGACACATTCTGCTAGAATGCGTGAAATACTCATACCAACGTAGGAGACTAATTGAAAACAAGGAAATTCAAACCGTCCTGGGTAATAATATAGATGCCATCAACAATGTTATCCTCTATATCATAAATACGGGTATAATGAAACTCTTGTAATGTCAAACGACCGGAGACCTTTCTATACTAAATACTTGTAACAGAAGAAAATTAGCTTCTTTTTACGTTAGGAACTATGAGCGGTGCAAATGACCCTGTAGTCGACGCACCCCTAAAAAAACTTATTTCTACTACTATTTCTACTACGAGGAACCACACCCCGAGCAGCAGTTCCTTGGTGGAATGATGAATGCGCCAAGGCCATCCAACTACGGAAAAAAGCGCTGCGAATATTTAATAAGTATCCAACGGAAAGAAATCTTTCATCTTTTCGCCGTCTTCGGGCCAAAGCTCGGCAGATAATAAAGAGAGCGAAGAAGGACTCCTGGATGGAATACATCTCGACCATCAATCACAGGACTCCTATATCTCAGGTTTGGCGTAAAGTACGTTGCATCTCCGGAAATTGGCAAGATTATGGCCTATATAGCCTAAATATTGACGGAAGAACTATTTCGAGACCCTCCGAAATATGCGAAATTTTTGGCAGGATACTGGCAGACATATGCAGTGACATCAATTATGACACTAGTTTCCTTAGCATTAAAAAGCGAGCGGAGTCAATGGCGCTATCATTTAAAGAGATTGGCGTAATGCAAGAATGCAATGTCCCTTTCCAATTGTGGGAGTTAACTTCCGCCATTGCAGAGTCCCGGAACAGCTCCCCTGGATCCGATGAAGTCATTAATGCCTTTTTTCGGAATCTTCCTGAATCGGCATTGGTGGAGGTTCTGAACTCCTTCAACCAAATTTGGACTGAGGGTACTTTCCCGCAATCGTGGCGGGATTCGTTGATTGTCCCTATTCCCAAACAAGGGAAGGAAAAGAGTGATCCCAATAATTATAGACCAATTTCCCTAACCAGTTGCGTATGCAAACTCATGGAAAGAATGGTCAATTGCCGCCTTATTTGGTGGCTTGAGTCACGAGACCTACTATCAGTCGCTCAGTGTGGTTTCCGCCGCGGAAGATCAACCACTGACCATTTAGTAAGAGCGGAAAATTTTATTCAGGAAGCTTTTCTCCTTAGGCAACACGTCGTTGCCGTTTTCTTTGACATGGAGAAAGCTTACGACAGGGTCTGGCGCCATAAAATACTAACAACACTGCATACATGGGGTCTTAGGGGCAACTTGCCGATTTTTATCCGTAACTTCTTACTCTGTCGGAGCTTTAGAGTAAGAGTTGGTAAATTCTTATCTCGTGCTCATCCTCAGGCTAACGGAGTTCCGCAGGGCTCCGTATTAAGCGTGACGCTGTTCGCAGTGGCGATCAATAGTGTTATGGAGTGCATCAGAGCCCCTGTATTAGGTTGCCTTTACGTGGATGATCTGGCAATTTTTTGCCGATCGTCGAAACTTGTAAGTACAGCCAGATTGATTCAGCTTACTGTTAACAAGCTGTCACAATGGTCTCGCGAAAATGGCTTAGGTTTTCCAGCGACAAAACAAAATGCGTTCATTTTCATAGGCTGAGGGGATATCAGGACCCACCCACGCTGCGTTTGAATGGAAGGATACTTCCGTATGTGGACTCAGTTCGTTTCCTAGGGATGACGCTTGACCATCGGCTAAGTTGGCGACAACACGTACATTCATTGAGGTACAAGTGTTTGAAAACTTTAAATATTTTAAAGTATCTAAGCAATTCGACGTGGGGTGCCGACCGCACCACATTGCTTTTATTATATCGGTCACTCGTCCGTAGCCGACTCGACTACGGATCAATTATCTATGCGTCAGGGCGGGATTCGTATTTGAGACCGCTAACGGCGGTGCATAATTCCGGGCTGAGGCTGGCAACGGGCGCTTTCAGAACATCTCCGATTCTGAGCCTTTATTCTGATGCCGGCGAACCATCTTTGGCGATTCGTCGCGAAATTTTGACGTTCAACTATGTTGCTAAGATTTTTACGATGAAAACCCACCCGTGTTTTAAAGTAATTTTTAACCCTCGGTTTTTAGCCGCTTTTAACCGGAGGAGGAAAGCTACACTACCAGTTAGTGTACGTTTTAGTAATTTTATGGCAGAGAATGATTTTATACTCCCTGACGTGTACCCGGCTGGGTACCTTAAACACCCTCCATGGTTAACCCCGAAGCCAAATGTTATAAACAGACTTTTACTTTACCGTAAATCATCCACCACTTCCGCTGAGTACCAGTGTCTGTATCGGGAAGTTCTAGGAGAAATTCCAGACTTCACCCCTGTTTTCACAGATGGGTCGAAGTCGGAAAACCATTGCGGATGTGCTGTGGTTTCTGCACACCACGGAGTAATTAGTGCCAAACTGTATCCTTCGTGTTCTGTCTTTACAGCAGAATTATATGCTATTAAAATGGCCCTTCACGAAATTAAATGCAGCCATGGTGCATTCGTGATATGCTCTGACTCCTCCAGTGCACTCCAAGCTATCTCTCGTTTCTCTCCAAGAAATTCTCTTGTCCAGGAAATACAAATTTCTCTATTTTTCCTTAATACCAAAGGAATTAGAGTATCGTTTTTGTGGGTTCCTGGCCATGTTGGCATAAAGGGGAACGAAGGGAAGGGGACTGCCGCAAGAAATGCTTTGAAGAGAGCAGATATTGTATCTCCATTGGTGACCGTGGATGATCTCAGGGCTACGTTGCGAAACGTAGCGCTAAAGAAGTGGAAGGACATCTGGGCAGAATTATTAAATAATAAACTCCGGGCTGTGAAATCAACGACTTCAGCGTGGACTTCTTCCATCAGAAATAATCGGAGGGAAGAGGTGGCCATCACCCGCTTGAGGATAGGGTATATTGCTCTGACCTACTCGTATCTCTTTACTGACGAGAAAATCCCACCGAAGTGTGATGAATGCGACTCTCCCCTCAGTGTGCTTCACATTCTAACGGAATGTGTAAAATTTCGAGACGCCCGCGAGAAATTAGAGATCCGAGGTAACTTGGAAAATGTTCTCCGTGACAACCCATCTAGTGTCAGTACTTTAATGCAATTTTTACGGCAAACCAATCTACTGATAAAACTCTAAATGTTTTAAATAAGAATACTTTTCTATGTATAGCGGTAAAAAGATAATACCATATAGCTTCATATCGATTGTTTTATGAAACGCTTGAAAAATAGGATCGTGCGTGGTTCGACATGACCGTAGCTGTCGACGCACCCAATAAACTAAATCCTACCTACCTACGAGTCTAGTGGTCGCAATGCGGGAATGTTTGAAAAATTCCCGAAAATACTTCCAGGGACGATGAATAGGTTTTGACGAAAGTTAAGTATTAATTAGTGATTTACTAATGATTTGAGATCTTTTATAGAAAATCCTATGCCCAGATAAAAATTTTATAGAATATTTCCTAGGAGAGTTTTGTGCTCGCCTTGCGGGAATGTTTGATAAAAAGTTTGTATAAAGCACGGGGTTAGCTCTGACCTGACCTATTAAACCATCAAGTGGAGTGACTTTCGCTGTTGCCCTCTCCTTAGTTTTCTTGAGAGTTCCAGGCATTTCAACCGCACAAATTCCTTTGAACGTTTCCACCGGTGTGACCATTGACCCGAGAAGAATGCATGCTATTGTGTTCTCTCTGATTCCGTTTCTTCCTCCTCCCCTTATCTCTACCGTCGACCCTCAGTTCATCATCTAAAAGCTTCTCCAATACCCTCGTGACGATGGACGTCATGAGTGAAGACCGCATACATTTTTCAAATAGACATTCCGAATGTTTTGAATAAAATGGAGACCTTGTTTCCTCATATTATCTTTCTGGCGTGGAGAATGGGTCGGGAGGTCGACGTCTACCGCGTTTATGTGGTGACTACAACGCGCCATTTTTCTCTCGTTGCTTCGCTGAACAGCTATGAAAAGCAAGGATATCCCGAGGATTTCGTGATTGCTTTTCTTATTCCAAATTCTTTCACCCAAAAATATTTACTATTCGCTCAATGATGTCTACATTGGAATAGGATTGCAAAGATTTAATGTTAGGTACGTTAAATGTAATGCCATAAATCTTTTCCACTATTAAAATATATCTCTCATATAATGTGGGAGTTAAGCCCCACTTTTGTTCATTACAAAAGGGGGCCGGTTACGCTTCCTTGTGGGACACCTGATGTCACTTTAACGACATCAGAGCTAATTCCACCAAGAACTACTTTTTGCTTACGATCACTCAGAAAGTCGCGTATCCAGTTTACTACTGTTTCGTTTAGCCCGCATGACTGTAATTTGTATAAAAGTTTGTTGTGAGGTAGGAACTAGGGTGCCTCGTTTTGCCACTTTTTTCTAGGAGCGAATCGTAATACCCGGCAAAAGTTGCGTATCCGGAAGGATATTACAGATATGATTTTTTTTACAAATCGGATAATATCTTCTGCTCGCTACTTTGCCTTAAAGTTTCGGAAATTTCGTGCGGGAATTTTTCAAACATTCCATTAACTTAGTCTATGTTATGCCTATAGTCACTTTATTTTCGGGTAAGAAGTTGTCAATTGAACTTGAACTGGAAACTATCATTCGGGACTCAATATGCCGGTTATGTGCAATTCGAAGGTCAAAGATGCCTCCTCTGCGGCCGGAAAAGTGTGAAAAGTACTATGATCAAGCAAATGTGCAGATCCTCGCTCATCTGGCTAGTGACACTTGCCAAGCGACCCAGAGCCCACCTCGTGGAGGTGGCTGCTCCGCCTGCCCTACCCAACCAACCAACCATAGTAATGTAGAGTTTATCTAATCTGAATCGTCACCGTCCGGAAATATTGCCAAAAATAGAGATTTCGATTAAAATTTTGGCAGAACTTGCCTTGAAACTGAAGTAGATCTGATGACGCCATCCCTGGCGTTACTACCGCATACACAGGAGGCTGCTTCGGTGACTAACTTCACTGTCCGTTCCACTGCGACCGTGTGGCACGGATATACGGTTAATGGTCATTCTGGCGAAGTATTGTCAGGAATTGAAGGTTTATCAAGGAGTTCTTCATTTCATATAGTCCTCACAACTGGTGGCACAGTAACAGACACATCAGTGCTTTCCCAATGAATCATTTCTTCGTAATTCATGGCCTCAAAATTCAGCTGGGGAACAATGTTGTATATAATACAGTGACGTAAATTGCTTGCTTCTTCTTCTCGAACACTTAGAATTTTATTTAGTGCTTCTTTGCGGATAGTAAGTCGATGATCAGTCATCATCGCAAGAAGAATATTTTCTGGGAGTGCGAAGAACGCATTTGTTTGGATGGACGAATGAACTACTGCTTGGTATTTCATAGGTAAATATCTACATCTGCGAATGGTCTCAAAGACGCGACGAGCACCAACGGCAATAGAAGATTGTGTCCTGATCCTGTATTGCATCACAACATAGACTTGTAACTATTGCGATGAATTTTTTGGTAGGTTTTTTTGTTGAAATATATAACCTAAAAATTCTGTTAGCTGTGGTCAACCAACGGGCTTTGTTTAGTTTTCCAGGCATCATAGTGGCTAGCCCTTCCGGACATGTTCCAGAGGCAATGGCTTGGGATATCTTCAGTAAGTACTTCAGGTCCTTATTAAGGTTCGATATTTCTTCCGCACTGTGGTTTGGCGAGTCAAAATTAATGGGATGAAATGACATCACTGGAAGCTTTTCACATTCTGGCAGTTTTGAACCAATGGCACCTGTGTATGAATACGGGCTTGAACAAGCGCCGTCAATGTGAGTGAAGAGAGCTCGGAACGGCAGCTCGATGAAATGCAAAAGGCAAATAGCCTATTGCATAGGGTTTCCCGTCATTTATTCTATATTTCGCAGGACGCCGCCCTTCCAACCAGTATTGGTATTCGTCCCGTCACAGCCAAGAACATCAATCTCATCGAATCCACCATTGAGTTGGCTGATTATGAACTCGAAAATAGCCGTAGACCATGCCGTACCATGTGCAGAGCCAAAAGATGACGCGACATGACCAACATATTGAGCATTAGGTTCGGCCACAAGCGATAAATGTTCTTCCCTAATGATTCCTGTGGGTGTTTTTGTTTCATCAAGTCGGCCATCAAAGTAGAGACTTTTGATCGGATCATTATCCGTAGAACTGCGTTTCAAATTTTGAAAAACTTTAAGTTTTGAACGCCTAATTTTGCACTTGTCTACAACCAAAGCAGACGGTATGTCATTAGATTTCTCTGGAGATATAATTCCAGCTTTTAAAGCTGCGTGAAGCACAGTGGATGTGATGTGTGCAGCAGCCCTCTCGCTTACGTATATCTCTGAGAAATTATGACAGTCTCAGTTAAGTCAAGTTTGACCTTGGAATTTCTGTCCCTGGGTTTGGTGAATGCCACATCCTTAGCGGAACAGTCCTTAGGATTTTCCTCATCACCATAAGTATCCTCAAATTTTTTACTGTCATTTAAAAACGACAATGGGGAAATAGTTGATTTAGATGGCTCAGTAATGGAATTCTCAAGTTTAAACCTCTTACTTATAGGCTTACGTTCAGCCCATTTACGCAATTTGTTTGTCGCAGATACGTCAACAGATCCAATACGGCCAATTCTTGGACCTCTCTGATCCAGGAGGAACTGATGCTCAAGAACAGGAACCTTTTTTTTCCTTGGGACAGGTACATGTGGAAAAGTCAGCACATTTGCAGAAGGCTATGTCAAAAGGTTTCGGTGCCTCATCAGTAAAATTCTTCAATAGAACATCATTCGTTTTTTGAAGTACATTTTTAGCGCTTCGGATTTCCTTTATCCTAATGTATTCATCATGGCAGCGTGAGATAAGTTGAATTGCTCTGCTTTGTGTAAATGCTGGAATAGACGCTTTTTCCCAAATGACACACACCTTGATAGAAAATTGTCGGGCAATAGAAGAAAAGGGTGGCTCCTTGTTACTCCGTGACGCTATTCCAATTTGCCGCCGAACTTCTTGATAACAAAGTAGAACATCCTTCTTTGTGGGGAGTTTAGTTTCATCAAAATCCTTGGGGTTCTCATTAAAAATCGGACAAACGTTTGCACCACGAAGAACGAACTTCGAAAGAGACATGCTGCAGACTGAATGAAAATTAACGCAAAACCAGAGCACACAAGACGAAAATTCAGTAAAATATATGGAAATAAAGATCGGTGAGAAGTAAAAGATCACTTGTGACCTAAGTAGAGGGACACCAGAACATCCACTAAAACAGGTAAACTGAAGAAGCGAAATGAGTTGCAAATGACTTGTAGTGATAAACTTTATGGTAAATCAAGAACGTCAATCGTCCGGCTCGTCTCCTTATGCACCACTGACTGTGGAAGAATGGGGGAGGACGCTACCTGCAGTGTGCAGGTGGATAATAAAGGGGTCGGTAAACAATCGATACAACATTGTTGTGAGCTAAAAATAATGATCCGTTCCTGTTACGACCCACCAGGCGAAGGAAAAGAAAATGGAAATAGCTACAAAACAATAATACTGAATTGACCACTTTTGCTGCCTCCTAGGAGACAAGGTATGACATAATAAAGGGACCTCCCATCTTGGTGACTACCCTTGACAATTCCAGACATATTTCCACATCGTTGACTGAAAAAATGCCTTCCTCGCGTCATTTCGCGTCATTTTTCGCGCGTAAAATACGGTAGTGCGTTGCGGGTTGCCTACCACGCAACCGCGCTTTCGGTGGCACCATAAAAGGTGATCTGCTCGATAATTAAGTGCAATATAGTTGGCACATTTGCGCTTAAATGTCAATTACAGTTCTAAGTTTTATCTCATTACCAAAAAAGTGTGCTTGCTCAAACCAATTTTAAATTATTGACAATTTTAGCGTTTTTCGTCGAAATTTTCGAAACTTTAAGGCAAAGTAGCGAGCAGAAGTTATTATCCGATTTGTAAAAAGAATCATATCTGTAATATCCATCCGAGTACGCAACTTTTGCCGGGTATTACGATTCGCTCCTAAAAAAAAGTGGCAAAACGAGGCACCCTAGTAGGTACCGTGTCGAAAGCTTTATTAAAATCTAGAAATAATGCGTCCACTTGTATTTTCGTTTCACCAGATTTGAGAACGTCATGAAGAAAGAGCGCGAGCTGTGTTTCACATTATCTACCTTTCCGGTTCTTCTGTAAAATGTTCTGTTTCCACATCAGCTGAGGAATTATAGTCATTCAAATGGTTTATAACAGCATCGCCAATTGGTAATAATGGAATACCAAAGTACACTTAATGCCATGATAAGGAACATTTTCCGCAGCATTAGATATAAAATCTCGAGAGAGAGGATACTCTCATTCATGTGTTAACTTCATTTCCTGTGGCGTCCATTCTGCCACAAAAACTGCAATTAGGGGAAATGATAGTGTAACAGTATTATTCGCTTAAGGTGGTAAACGTTTGCCATGATATTATCAATCATTTCTCTAGTAAATAATAGCAGGTTTTCTTTTATTATAATGCTGAGCATTCTTTTCCAGTGGTTAAACTATTAATAATAAATACATCTAAATTTCTCTATTAGTTCCCATCCAGGAGCGATATCGTTACTACCTCCGACGAAGGTGTCTTTAAAAGACACTACTGATTTTACTTTATCTTCAAAGGACAGACCATCGTTCTAGATAACTGGTCATGATACAGTGCTGCCAATCATTTAGCACGTCTAAACCTATCTGCATCGGCCTCATTAAAAGCTCATCTCAAGTTGATGTTCCACACTCCCAATCTTCAGTCAACAATATGGAATACCTACTTTTAAGACTGCAATGCATGCTACGTCTACATTCAAAATTTCACTACGTATTCGGACCCTCGCGAGGTCCTCTGCGGAATATTTTATCCAGGACACCATTTGGTAAGTTATGTGGTAACTAGGTAACTAGGATGATTTCCACATAAAGATACCTTTAAAGGAAAGCATTAGGGTAATATCGTGTAAAATAATACCTCCTTTACAATTATGAGTTGATCTCTTTCATGAATGTACCTAAATCCAATGTTTCCTGGAATAATTAACCCTCCATACCTACGACATCTTATTCTATGTCTTTCGGCATTAAATAAATCTGTCATCGTGTCCTCTGGAATTTCCGCAATTTTAGGCACCTTTAACACCTTTCCGCCTTAGATAATTTTAACGATACATAATTGCAAGAATTATAGGAACCCCTTCAAGGAGTAAAGACAATATCCTCCTTGGGTTTCACCCACATCCATTAACACCAACCGCTCAACACTTGTAAATCTAATATTGATATCTCTTACAGGGTTCAGTCAAAGAGAATACCGAACTACTGTCCTTCTCACCACGAACTCTCTTTCAATTATTGACTGTCATATCCCTCATTGAAGGAAATGAGATTAACGTCTTTTAATTCGTCTGTTCTGCAGTGATTACTACTCTCACATCGAGTTTATTGAACTGAAACAATGATTTTAATTATCTACCTCCTATTGAAATCTCCTCCTAACCCACCCCTGCGGGTAGGGGGATGGAGAATACTCCCGCAGTATCCCAGCTTGTCGTAAGAGGCGACTAAAAGGGCGGGGAGAAAACCCCGACAACAAACTCTCTGTAAAGCTTGGGTAGCGTCCGGACAGTCTAGTGGGTCAGCTGTCTGTGTGAGGCGATACCACCATGCCTTAGATCCACCCATGTGTTTGCCGTGCATGGAGACCCGTAAGGGGGAGAATGGGATCCTGGTGGGTGAGTTCTCCGGCACCCAGCCGGGTGTCGGATGCCCGGTATGGGCCGGGGTTCAATACCCCACTTCGGCCCTGGATTCCCCGTAAACGGGTGGCTGGGAGCTAGCCACTCCCGGTCAATCGGCTTCCGATCGCTTTGCGTTCCGGCGGCGAGTGCCAAGGTGGTGGGGGTCTGTGTAGGGCGGCCGGAGGTGTGCGGGTTTAGGTGGGCTCGCGCATCGAAGGTCCTTACCCGAAATAGACGTCCACCTCCAGAAGCGCTATATCCCCCGTGCTAGCCCTGGCGACCGCACCGGTATGCGGTGCGGCGTCCCGAATGTGTGGCTCCGTGGTGGGTGGGGAGGCCGAGTGATGAAGTTAAAATTTTGGTATGGCTGAGAATACCTCACCACCAAAACCAAAAAGATCTCGCCCGGATCCGGGCGGGGGAGAATGTGCTTTCTGCGCCTCGAAGCGCTATTTAGTGATGAAGTGCATAAAAGAAGGTGAGACTCTTACTAAAGTGTCTCCCTTCTTAATAAAAAAAGTTTTTCAAGGGTGTGTACCTGGAGAGTTAAAATCTGCTAAAAAACTGAGAGATGGTTCCTTATTAATTGAAACAGCCACGGACCAACAAAGCGAAAAGCTGCTGGCAATGACCAAGTTTTACGACATCCCGGTCAAGGTAGAGACGCACAGGACCCTGAATACATGTCGGGGAGTTATAAGTCACTACGACCTATTGTATATAGATGCAGAAGATATCAAAAGGGAGATGGCATCGCAAGGCGTAGTTGATGTTCGCACATTGACCATGAGGCGCAACGGCGAGGTGAAGGCTTTCACATCTGTCATCCTCACGTTCGCTTGCGACAAGCTTCCCGACAGAGTATTCATTGGCTATGAATCGGTTCCTGTCCGTGCTTTCATACCCAGCCCCATGAGATGCTTCCAATGCCAGCACTTTGGCCACATCGCTACGCGATGTCAGTACCCCTGCGGGTAGGGGGATGGAGAATACTCCCGCAGTATCCCTGCTTGTCGTAAGAGGCGACTAAAAGGGCGGGGAAGGAAACCCCGGAAAAAACCCCAGTGTCAGCAAGGGTTGAGTCCGGACAATCTTGTGGGTCAACTGTCTGTGTGCGGCCATACCACCTGGCCTGCGATCCACCCGCATGTTTGCCGTGTGCGGAGACCCGTAAGGGGGAGAAGGGGATCCTGGTGGGTGAGTTCTCCGGCACCCAGCCGGGTGTCGGATACCCGGTATGGGCCGGGATTCAATACCCCACTTCGGCCCTGGATCCCCTGTAAACGGGCGGTCAAGATCTAGCCAGTCTTGATCAATCGGCTTATCGACACGTTTCGATGGCGAGTGCTGGAGTGATGGGGGTCTGTGTAGGGCGGCCGAAGGTGTATGGGTTTGGAGGGCCCATGCACTGGAGACCTAACCTGAAGCAAATCCCCTACACGATAGTGCTATATCCCTTAGCCCTGGCGACCACACCGGCTGGCGGTGTGGCGTCCCAAATATGTGGCTCCGTGGTGGTTGGGGAGCCCAGGGGATGAACCTCTTATATTAATGGAACCAGATACCCTTCCTCCATTAAAAAGATCCCGTCCGGAAACGGGCGGGGGAGTTAACCCGGTGTCCGCTTGTAGGCGGTACTTGATAATGAGATGTGCAAAGGAAGATGAGACCCTCACTAAGGTATCTCCCTTCCTAATCCGTAGAGTCCTTTCAGCAGCAGTTACTGGCGACTTAATATCTGCCAAGAAGCTACGTGACGGAACTTTATTAATAGAAACGGCCAATGATACCCAAAGTGCAAAGTTGCTTAATTTTACCCGTTTAAATGATATACCAGTGAAGGTCGAGGTGCACCGCACCTTGAACACCAGTCGGGGAGTGATAAGCAGTTACGACCTGCTGTATGTCGACGACGACGAAATAAAGAGGGAAATGGCCCCTCAGGGCATTATAGACTGTCGTCGATTAAAAATAAAGCGGAACGGTGAGCTGATCAACAGCACGTCTGTTATCCTCACCTTCTCGCGCGACACGCTCCCCGACAAGGTTTTTGTTGGGTATGAATCGGTTCCTGTCCGCCCATTCATCCCTAACCCCATGCGATGTTTTCAATGCCAACACTTTGGCCATATCGCCACTAGATGCAAGGGCAAGGCCACCTGCCCGCGCTGTGGTAATGAAAAGCATGAGGGTGATGGTTGCACCTCCGAACCTTTTTGTGTCAATTGCGAGGGTGCACACCCAGTGTACTCCCGCGATTGTCCAAGAATGAAAGAGGAAAAGAAGATAATGGAGATAAAAACAGTTGAAAAGTTGCCATACATAGAAGCCAGAAAAAAGTACCGCACCCTAATAGCCCCTACTTTCTCCAGATCTTTCGCTGCTGTCGCTGAAACCCCAACCAATAAAAATGAATCTGACAATACTCAGAAAAATGATGCAGATAAGACAACGGACACAAGAAAGTCTAGAAAAGATGAAGAAGCCAAGCCGGATAAGGCAACAAAGCCGGCAAAACCAAAGAATGTCACCTGTGCGGGTTCTCCTAAGAAGAACCCGCCGAAACCCACTGGGACCCCGCCCTCGGGGCGTGAGAAAACGCCATCCCCCGGCCCCTCCGGGGTACGCGCTCCATGCCCAGAGGAGGCTATGGAGGAGGATGACCCGTCTGAGACAGACGTCCTCTTAGCCAGGCAAAAGGGGAAAAAGAGCCGCATTAGGCGCTGATCCTCCTAACGGATGGACAGACTGCTGTTTTTAACTTGTTTCTCGCCTTTTATTTTTTTTTTCCTTTTTAAATGAATTCTATTTTACAGTGGAACTGTAATGGGTTTTATCGTCACAAGGAGGAGTTAACCATTTTAATTCGTGATTTTAATCCGTCTTGTATTTGTCTCCAAGAGACGCATTTTAAAGCCACGGACAAGGGTATCTTAAGGAATTTTAATGTTTTTAGATACGACGATGCCAGCGGCCAACGAGCCCAGGGTGGAGTGGCGGTTGCTGTCTGGGAGACCCTTTACACCTCTCGGGTACAACTGAACACACTTTTTCAGGCGGTTGCTGTGACTGTGCACGCACCAGAGACCATAACGCTGTGCAACGTTTACTTACCGGAGTGCGCTCCAGTCACTGAACACAACCTCGAGAATCTTATCCTTCAATTACCCAAGCCCTTTATACTTTTAGGAGACTTTAATGCACATGACCCTTTGTGGGGTAGCTCTAGAAGCCAGTGCAATAGAAGAGGGCGGATTTTATCACATTTTATCCAGGATTTTAACCTTGTTCTACTGAATAGTAGTGAGAAAACTCGTTTTAATAGTTTTAATGGAGAATTTTCTTCCATTGACCTCGCCATCTGCTCGAGCAGTCTTTCCACGAAACTCAACTTATCCGTTCATACAGATCTATGTGGCAGTGATCATTTTCCCCTTTTTATACGTAAGAATATCTTTTTTAATCCATTTTTTATAACTCCTGGAAATTGGATTATTCAGAAAGCTGACTGGTCAATTTTCAGAGAGAATTTTACATATAAACATGACGGCAACCGTGACGTAATGCAAAACGTCGAAGTCCTTACATCTGCAATCATCGAGGCGGCAAATACCAGCGTCCCACGATCCAAGGGTATCGTCCGTCGACCTCCAGTGCCATGGTGGACAGAGGAATGCGCGAAGGCAATAAAATTGCGGAAGCGAGCACTTCGCATTTTTCAGAAGTACCCCACGAAAACCAATCTTGCCTCCTTCCGACGTCTTCGAGCGAAAGCCCGACAAATCGTAAAGGAGGCGAAGAAGGCCTCCTGGATAGAATTCATCTCAGGCGTCAACCACAGGACGCCTCTTGCACAGGTCTGGAGGAAGGTACGAAGCATCTCGGGCTCCCGTCAGCAATGCGGCGTTTCCGGACTAAAAGTCGATGACCGGGTGGTAACATCTCCCTCGGAATTATGTGAGATCTTTGGCCATACGTTCAGCAACATCTGCAGTAACGACAATTATGATGCCGACTTCAGAGAAATAAAGCAACGCTGCGAAGCAAAATCCCTTACGTTCCGTGAAACGCAGGGTATTGCTGACTATAACGAATGCTTCTCGCTATGGGAGCTGGCCTCTGCAATTTCGGAATCCAGGAATTCGTCCCCAGGAACAGACAGTGTCCACAACGCTTTTCTCCGGAACATACCGAAGAAAGCGCTGCTGGACGTCCTTCATACCCTCAACCATATTTGGTTGGAGGGTAGTTTTCCACAATCCTGGCGGGAATCTATCGTGGTTCCAATAGCGAAGCAGGGAAAAGACAACAGTAGCCCTAGCAACTATAGGCCCATCTCTCTTACCAGTTGCCTGTGCAAGGTTATGGAAAGAATGGTCAATCGCCGGCTTGTTTGGTGGTTGGAGCGGCGAAACCTTCTTTCCAACATACAATGTGGCTTTCGTAGGGGAAGATCTACTATCGACCATCTCATTCGGACTGATAATTTTATCCAGGAGGCCTTTCTTCTGCGTCAACATGTCATTGGTGTCTTCTTTGACTTGGAGAAGGCCTATGACATGCTATGGCGCCGGAAGATCTTGCAAACAATGCACAGTTGGGGTTTCAGGGGTAACCTACCCATTTTTATCCGAAACTTTTTAACAAACCGTGGTTTTAGAGTGAGAGTGGGAAAAAACCTCTCACAGTTTTACTCTCAGGATAACGGCGTACCCCAGGGCTCTGTTTTAAGCGTTACATTATTTGCAATCGCCATTAATGATATTGCGGACTGTATAAAGACACCGGTGATGGGATCCCTATTCGTAGACGACCTTGCAATCTTCTGCAGGTCGTCTACATTGGCCAGCGTTGCAAGACTGACACAGTTGACTGTCATCAAACTGAACAACTGGGCAAAGAGAAACGGGCTTCGTTTCTCCAAGGAGAAAACTGTATGCATGCATTTTCACCGATTGCGAGGTATCCACATAGCTCCGCCGTTACGCTTGGGACGAAATAACCTTCCTTACGTGGAATCGGTTCGATTTCTCGGTATGATTTTAGACCGTAGGTTGACATGGCAGGAGCACGTCCGCAAACTAGCCGATAAGTGCCGCCGTAGCCTAAACATTTTACGAATTTTAAACAACACAACATGGGGTGCTGATCGCACGA
Source organism: Pyrrhosoma nymphula (assembly GCA_963573305.1). Taxonomy (NCBI): domain Eukaryota; kingdom Metazoa; phylum Arthropoda; class Insecta; order Odonata; family Coenagrionidae; genus Pyrrhosoma; species Pyrrhosoma nymphula. Next base: position 11,284,637 of record OY754337.1, read on the forward strand.
CCTCGATCTTACTATACCGTGCGCTGATTCGGTCGAAAATAGACTACGGGTGTTTAGTCTACTCATCTGGACGAGAGTCTTATCTGCGACCGTTAACAACGGTCCACAACGCAGGATTACGGTTAGCAATTGGCGCTTTTAGGACCTCTCCTGTCCTAAGCCTCTATGCAGACGCCGGGGAGCCGCCGCTGGCTACTCGTAGGCTAATGTTGACATGCAACTATGTGTCAAAAATGTTATCAATGTCGAGACACCCATGCTTTGACATAGTTTTTAAACCAAGGTTTTTAGATATTTTTAACAGAAGGACGAGGGCTACTAGGCCACTAAGTATTCGTTTTAAAGATTTTATTGATGAATTTGACATCTCACTACCGGATGTGTATGCGGTCGGGTACTCAAAATACCCGCCTTGGTCTTTACCGCGACCAGAGTGCTATACTGTTGTGGATGGACGCCAGAAATCCTCTGTCACACCGCAGGAGTACCAGAGCCTGTTTTTAGAATTCCTGGGTAACCACCCGGACTCCACTCCCGTGTATACGGATGGATCGAAGACTGATTCAGCATGCGCATGTGCCGTGTCCTCCACACACCACAAGGTCATCAAGGCGAGACTCAATCCACTGTGTAGCGTATACACTGCGGAATTTTTCGCAATTAAGATGGCCCTAAGGAATATCAATTGCAATTCTGGCTCTTTCCTTATCTGCACCGACTCTTTAAGCGCCGTGAAGTCCATTTCGGCCTATTACCCACACCATCCTCTTGTCCAGGATATACAATGCACCCTCCAATCCCTTCTTAACAAGGGAATTAAAACATCATTTGTCTGGATCCCTGGACACGTGGGAATAGCTGGTAACGAACGAGCGGACAAAGCAGCAAAGGAAGCACTGCACATGCCACAAATTGTATCGAACAAGGTAACTGCAGAAGACCTAAAATCTATGTTTCGAAACATAGCAATGGGCAGATGGCAAGAATCGTGGCAGGAGATACATAATATCAAACTTCGGTCTGTGAAACCGGTAGTAACAGTGTGGCCCTCTTCTGTCAGGAGTACCCGGAGGGAAGAAGTCGCAATCACTCGTCTGAGGATAGGGCATACTGCCCTGACCCACTCATACCTCTTCACAGAAGAGAAGACTCCACCTCGGTGTGATGATTGCGACTCCTCTCTGAGTGTTCGACACATCCTGACGGAGTGTGAAAAATACCGGTCTTCTCGAGAAAGACATAAGGTTAACGGGACCTTAGAAACGATCCTAGGCGACTCCCCTGATAGTCTCACCCGAGTAATTGCTTTTTTAAAAGATATTAATGTTTTAAATAAATTATAAATTCACTGTTTTAGGCTTAATTGCACATTTTATCACATGTAGGCAAGCGAAATTTTAATTTTTTATTCGCAATTTATATTTTGTACTTATAAGGATGAGAGTGGTGCAAAATGACCATAGTAGTCGACGCACCCAAAAATAATAATACTACTACTACTACGCGATGTCAGGGCAAGGCCACCTGCCCGCGTTGCGGCAAACCGAAGCATGATGGGGAAGAGTGCGTCTCTGACCCCTTTTTTGTCAATTGTGAGGGTGCACATCCAGTGTACTCTCGCAATTGTCCAAAGATGACCGAAGAGCGAAAGATCATGGAAATAAAGACGTTGAATAAAATACCTTATCTTGAGGCAAGGGAAAAGTATCGGGTACAAAATGGCCCTGCTTTTTCCAGATCCTTTGCCGCGGTAGCAACCACCACGATGAAGAAGTTTACAACCATCTCTACGCAAACGGACCCAATTAATAGAATTGAAACACCCGTGAAGGGAGGAAAACAAAATAATGATAGTAATGCTGAAAAAGAAACCACCAAGTCTGCGAGCTCTTCAAATAATTCACACCAAAAAACCACCGGAGTCTCGCCCGTTAGGCGAGAGAAAACTCCTTCTCCCGGTACCTCCGGTAACGGTAAAGGAACTCATCCCAAACAGGAGGCTATGGACGAAGATTTCTGTGTCTCTGACTCAGAAATACAAAAAATACGTAGTAAGGGAAGGAAGCAGCGTTTTAAGCGCTGATCAAGCATGAGTGCGGACAAAAACCGCTCTGTAGGATTTATTTAATCTATTTATTTATTTATTTATTTTAAATTTTATTTAATGGTTTTTATATTACAGTGGAACTGTAACGGCTTTTATAGGCATAAAGAAGAGCTGTCCATTTTAATCCGAGATTTTAACCCCTCTTTTTTATGTCTCCAAGAGACGCATTTTAAAGAAACGGACTAGGGTATTTTAAATGGGTATATGGTGGAAAGGTGTGACGACCTTAGTGGCCTAAGAGCCCATGGCGGAGTGGCGGTCGCTGTTCGGGAGGCCCTTTACACCTCTCGAGTACAGCTGACCACTCCGTTTCAGGCTGTGGCCGTTACCGTGTTTACCCCTCAAGTAATAACGATATGCAACGTTTATCTACCGGACGGTGCACCGGTGAATCGTTGCAACCTGGAAGCCCTCGTCCGACAGTTGCCAAGGCCCTTTATATTATTGGGCGATTTTAACGCCCATGATCCCTTGTGGGGAAGCTCTAGGGGCCAAAGCACTAGGAGGGGACGGATCTTAGCCAGTTTTATTCTTGATTTTAATTTTTGTTTGCTTAATAATTGTGAAAAAACACGTTTTAATGCATTTAATGGAGAATACTCCTCCATAGATTTATGCATATCCTCGAGCAGTCTATTCACCAAGCTGAACTTGTTCGTGCACTCAGATCTTTGTGGAAGCGACCACTTCCCAATTTTCATCAATTTGGAAAGCAATTTTAACTTAGATTTTATTCAACCGGGCAATTGGATCGTCCGTAAAGCAGACTGGCATAATTTTAGACAGGGTCTTACTTTTAAACACGATGAGAATCGTGACGCCACTCGTAACTTGGAGATTTTAATTAGAACTATGATTGAAGCAGCAAATTGCAGTGTTCCACGGTCACAGGGGAATCTCCCAAGGCCAGCAGTTCCTTGGTGGAACAAGGAGTGCGCCGAAGCAATTCGTCTGCGGAAACGTGCTTTGCGGGTTTTTAATAAGTTCCCCACCGCAGCTAACCTAACCTCCTTTCGTCAATCGAGAGCGAGAGCTCGACGAGTCGTAAAGGAGGCTAAGAAAGCCTCCTGGATAGAGTTTGTTAGTACTATTAACCACAGGACACCACTTGCACAGGCATGGAACAAAGTAAGAAGCATCTCTGGCTCTCGCAAGGAGTACGGCGTCTCATACGTGAAAGTTAATGGCAACGTCGTGAGTTCACCTCTCGATATAGCCGAAGTTTTCGGCGAGTCACTGGCCAACATAAGTAGTGACAGCAATTATTCCGATGCGTTCTTGGCCATCAAGGAACGCCTCCAGAGAATTCCTCTTAATTTCACTGAGACGTCCGTACTCGCGGAGTATAATGACCCCTTTTCCCTCTGGGAACTCCGATCAGCCATCGCAGTTTCCAAAGACACATCTCCGGGTCTGGATGGCATCCACAACGCCTTCCTTCGAAATCTTTCGGGGGAGGCGTTGATGGAAATGCTTAAAACACTTAACCAAGTATGGCTCGAGGGCAGTTTCCCGTCATCCTGGAGGGAATCTGCGGTGGTTCCGATCCCGAAGCAGGGGAAAGACAGAGCGGATCTGAATAACTATCGACCCATCTCCCTGACCAGTTGCCTGTGCAAGGTGATGGAAAGAATGGTGAACCGTCGTCTCGTTTGGTGGTTAGAGCGACGGAACCTTCTTTCGAATATTCAGTGTGGTTTCCGGCGAGGTAGATCAACCATCGATCACCTCGTCAGGAGTGATAACTTTATTCAGGAGGCTTTTCTTCTGCGCCAGCAGGTCATTGCGGTCTTCTTCGACCTGGAGAAGGCATAGGACAGGGTCTGGCGTCAGAATATATTAATGAAGTTGCACCGATGGGGTTTTAGGGGAAATTTGCCCATTTTTATAAAACATTTTTTTTAAACATTTTTTTAATGGACCGAGTTTTTAGAACAAGGATAGGTAAACACCTATCACAACGTTACACACAGGAAAATGGAGTGCCTCAAGGTTCAGTCCTTAGCGTAACGTTATTCGCTATTGCGATAAACGATGTCACTGAATGCATCAGTGCTCCTGTTATGGGATCGTTGTTCGTGGACGACCTTGCGATTTTCTGCCGGTCATCCAAACCAGTGACTGCGGCTAGGCAAATACAGCTATGCCTAAACAAAATTAATTCTTGGTCCCAGAGAAATGGTTTTCGCTTTTCAACCGAAAAGACGAAATGTATGCATTTTAATCGTACACGGGGTCACCACCACCCACCAGAGTTACGACTTGGTGGTAGAGTTCTCCCCCACGTAGAATCTATTCGTTTTCTCGGGATGGTGTTTGACTCAAAACTTAATTGGAGGGAACATATTCGAGTTTTAAAGGATACATGTTTTAAAGTGTTAAATGTTTTACGTATTTTATCTAATTCGTCATGGGGTGCAGATCGAACCACCATGCTCTCATTTTACAGAGCAATTCCAAATTAGACTACGGATGTTTTGTCTACTCCTCGGGTCGCGAAAGCTATTTGAAACCGTTAGCAACGGTTCACAATGCGGGACTACGTCTGGCGACGTTCAGGACGTCTCCGATCTTGAGCGGTTATTCGGATGCCGGGGAGCCTCCATTGTCAACGCGGAGGAACATCTCGATGTGTAATTACGCTACCAAAATTTTATCTGTGAAGGCGCATCCTTGTTTCAATATAATTTTTAACCCCTGGTTTTTAAACGTTTTTAATAGGCGGACAAGGGCCACCAAACCCTTCAGTATTCGTTTTAATGATTTTATGGCGGGAACGGACGCGACACTTCCAGAAGTGTATGGCTGTGGGTTATCAGATCACCAACCGTGGAGAGTACCATTTCCCAGGTGTAGCTTTGCTCTAAAAAGAGGCCAGAAATCTTACACCACACCCGTGGAGTACCAGCAGATGTTTCTGGAAGTTCTGCACCGCCACTCCGGCTTCATCCCAGTATTTACAGACGGGTCTAAGTCCCAATCAGCATGTGCGTGTGCAGTATTCTCGGCCCACCATGGAATCATCAAGGCGAAGCTAAGGCCGTCGTGTAGCATCTACACGGCAGAGCTCTTCGCCATAAAATTGGCCCTTAGTGGGATCCATGCATGTAATGGCGCCTACATGGTCTGCAGTGACTCGATGAGTGCGTTGCATGCCATATCCGGCTATTCCCCTATGCATCCTCTGGTCCAGGAGATTCAATCCGCAGCTTATCTCTTTATAAAAAGGGAGTAGAAATTCTTATCCTGTGGGTCCCTGGGCACGTGGGAATAGTCGGAAATGAAAAGGCAGACCTTGCGGCGAAAGAGGCCCTTATGGACGACCGCACCGCATCTTCGCTGGTAACCACGGACGATTTGAGGGCTATGTTGAGAAATGTAGCCCTTAATAAGTGGTCAGAATTATGGCACTCCCAAACCGGGAACAAGCTACATAGCATCAAGCCGGACATATTAGCGTGGCCCACTTCAGTTGGAAGGACTCGCAGGGAAGAAGTGGTGATCACACGTCTGAGGATAGGGCACTGTGCCCTTACACACTCCTACCTCTTTACAGAGGAGAAGACACCACCTCGATGTGACCACTGCGACTCTTCCATGTCTGTGAGACACCTCCTGACTGAGTGTAATTTGTACCGTGCAGCACGTGACAGGCTCGGCATCAGGGGGGACCTAAGACAGGTTCTAGGGAACGACCCTGATAGCATCACATGTGTTTTAAAATTTTTGAAAGAAACTAGGATTTTTAACATGGTATGACTCACTGGTCTACAGATAGCAGAATATCGTTTTTATCCATCTTAAATTTATTTATATATTTATTTTAAAAATTTAATTGTTTATTAAATTATATATTTATTTACTGTCACTTGATTTAAGAAACTAAGAAAAGACCCATTGTTGGTTGTACGTGGTGCGAATGACCCTTGCCGTCGAAGCACCCTAAAACAAAATACTACTACTACTACGTATCCGTTCTCTCAAAAGAGATAAACTACAGCGTCGTAAGATTCTCTTGGCCGAAGAGGATTGAATATGGTGTTTCACTTGCACAAATGATGGCACAGTTTCCTTGTCTCGGAATCGTAGTAGGAACGTTAGAGAAGATAAAAGTTTGTTCTTACGTTTTCGGAGTTTTTCAAGTTTCCTTGTTTTTCTATGTTATTCAGGTTTCTGGTTCTGCGATTAAGTTATTTACTATGCGACAGTTTCGCCGAGCTATGCTGCAGGCTTCGTCGGGCTTTTAAGAACAACAATGGTCTTTTTAAAAAGTAAATAAACAATTCCAGCAGTTAATGATTTTGAGAAGTAAAAAACTTAATTTCGAATGAGTCTCTTCCAGGTATAAGGGAGTTTGTAACTATCCTCTCTATTTATGTTATTTGGTCTTTTTTCTATTTCAATCGCCTCCCTTATGAGCCGTGGAAAGTAACTGCTTTCTTTGTGTAGTACACTTGCCGTCTCGATGTCAATGGCGTGACCTTCTCTAACGTAGTGTGCTCAGCCACGGCAGAGTGATACCAGTCTTTCTTCCGAATTCAAACTTGAATAATATTAAATATTTTAATCGCAGAACCAAAAGCCTAAATACCACAATTCTTCTTCCTTTCCGAAAGCGCAACAGCCCTGTGTGAGCCTCGGCTTCCTATACTGTAGACAAAATTTACCTCTCCAACCTTTTACTCCTATTACACCTAGATCTTAATCAAGGTACTGAATTCATCACCTTTTGGGTCCCCATTTTCGTGAGATTGTAATTTTTCACTCTGGTGGCTGCTTTTTTATCGTTTGTGACGTTATTAGAACATGAGGAAGCCGGCTAATACCTCTTGCTTTGATTGAACACAATCGGCTCAAAACCTCTCGGTAACCCTCTGGTGATTTCAGACATTACAACTAGCTTAATATGCCTCACATCCGTATTCCACACGAATTCCGGGAATTTATTCTTAGAGGTGGCAGTAAATCGTCCTCATCTGGGTTATCTAGTAGTTCCGTCGATCGCAACAGCAGCTTTTCCAGTCGAAGCACAAGTAATATAGGCATTACAGTATCCGTCGTTATCTGAAAACCTGGAATAGATTTCCATTATCAGTTTAATTACGAATGTTTTTCCACATCCGACGGACCTTGTAAAAAATATCTGTAAAGGACTTTCTTGATCAGAGAGTAAATGGTGAATCACATGTAGCAAAATAGCTTGTTGCTTTTCATTAGCCGTTCACATAGCTGTACAAAATTACGCATGAGGCAAAACATTTTCTTTTCTTTGGCAATAGCTTCTAGTTTATTACACCCATTTCTTATGAAAAACCATTTTTGCCCAAAACATTTGTCGGAAAAAAAAGCTTTTTGAGAAGATCAGAACAGAATCTGAACGAAATTGTCAAGAATTGTTCCCAAAACTCCAGCACTACGAATAAATCCTGTGACCTTCGGTACATGGGACGACGACTCTAACCACTACGCCGTCTCTTTGTTTGGAGCGTTCTCATGAGTTTACATTCGGCATGCGGGCCCCCGGAAAGAAGAATCTGACGGTACGTGACGCGAGTTTGCTCTTTTTCCCCCATGCCAAAAGTGCCCAACGGGCCAAAAGAAGTTTACACTTCAAAAACGTTAGGGTGGTTGGACATTATAACGTGTTTCAAACCACGTTCATTCGAACGTTATACTAACGTTATTCTAACGTTAGTGTGTTGGTGGGGATGAAGTGTAGAAAAGCCGTGGGAACCAATAACCTACCTTCGGAGCTACTGAAGAATCTAGGTAGTATGGGGAGAGATTCCTTTATCGAACTTATTCGCAGGATCCACGAGGATGGAGTATGGCCAAAGGATTTCGTTAAAACAGTATTAATACCTATCCCGAAGAAAAAGTACCAAAAGTTGGCAGTGCCAACCTTTGCGCGATACACAAAATACACGAGCATCAATATTTCTTGGCGTTTGTTTTGAATAACCTATACGTGCAGGCACTTTGCATGAATGTTATGCTCGCGAATAAAAAAGAGAATGAAGACTATGTACAAATCTAAAGAGCAATAATCTAAAGAGACCGTGAGGTTATATAAACCTGATTATAAGGCTCACCTAAATTCTTAAATAGATAATAATTACCAAGGCAATTTACCTAGACTAGACATTTTTCGCACGGATAGATATCATATTCTACATCTATATGGATAAAATTATTTAGAGTTTGGAAGTCATGATGGGGCCCTAGTGGGCTTGAGGCCACAAAACAGTGTTTTCTCAGTTACCTAATTACCGATAAACTATTGACGTCTGAAACAGTCATACATCTGCCTTGGCCAATTCAAAATAAGCTAGTATAATTTTAATAATATTTACAAAGAAAAATTATGTGACTTCCTCATATTTTTTTCGTTTCGTTTCGATTGCCATCCCTGGTTGTGACCCGAATCACAGCATTTTGACTCGTACCACCACTGTGTACTTAGTAAAAATGTTGTTTAATCAAAATGTTTCAAATAACACTGTACAGGTCACCTACTTGCAGCATTGGCCTCGGAAAACAGTTGTTCGTAATTAATTGATAAAGATTGATGATCTATGACCACGTAATAGGTATATAGTTGTTAATACTCACATTTAAAAAGGGCAAAAAAGAAAAGAAGAAATAGCATCCCATATGTGATTTTGTCGTCGGACATGCGCTCACTTACCTCGTTGATGCATATTTGCAACCTTCTTGGATGTGGCGCCTTAAATGGGTAGCGCCTGTCCTTACTTTGAAGGAATAGTAAATATGGCACTTCATACACCTAACGAACTCCATGTGCATTCCAGTCTGGTAGTTTTTAACGATTTGAAAATAGTTCCAAATCTCACTCCCCGTTCTCTTGCTATAATTTTTAGTTAAGCAGTATTCACCACTTTCAACTTTCCGCTCTACATCTCTCTTCGTATCCTCTCTTTGAGCTCTGCCTGCAACCAAATCCATAGCCACCAAGAACGGTAATAACAGCGTCAGGTATACTATAAGGACCCTCGAGTTTATTGACGAAAGAACTTAGCATCGTTGCGAGAGTCAACTTCGACCAATAAAAATCGCCGTAGATGGGGGTGGCGATCGTAAATACACCACTCTCGCAATGAGCCTCTTAATTTCTAGGATTTATATATATGCGTGCATAGATTATTTGCTTCTTATTTAATCTAGGGATACATTTATTACTATTATTCAGGGACTTCAAGGGTCAGCACTTCTGGGGCCCTTGAGTAAGGGAAATAAAAAATAAGTATCCCTTATTGCGGCTTGTTCATCATATTTGGTAGAGTTATTACGAACTTCTCATTTGACCAAATTTATTTTCATATTATCATAAATTTTAATGAGTTGATCAAATATACCAAACCCCGTAAACTTCCCGTCCCCTTGCCATGACCGATATATCTGAATCACCCTTCATGGTTTATCAGGACTGGGACACTTGATCGCGCCAAGCCAACTTCATCGTCTGTCCAATATTGATCCATGTCTCGTCTGTGTACACTGTCTTCCTTCACTCAAGGTATACTCATATATTTTTCAGAAGTCTTAATTAATTATGAAGCCAACGAATAATATCGTCTCTTTCAATAAGCATGCTTCGTCTGCCCATGCGTTTGTATACGAAGTCTTATGTCAACAAGAAGACGGCATTACGTGGTCCTCTTGAAATTAGGAAGATCTTTTTGTATATCTACGGAGTTTAGAATGGTTTTTAGAGTTGGAGGAAAATTTTTCATGAATGATTCATGAGCTTTCCTGCGAAGTCCCGATCTTAAGAAATCATCATGCATCACTGATCTCGCATTCTTATACGGTTGTTTATTTTTTTACGTTTTCGAAGGAGTAACCAATGCACCGCGGGGTGCTTCCTTTCTTACCCTGTAGATAGTAGACTGTGAGCACCCAGCGTCTTTTGAAGTATCTTCAGCAATATTGAGCGATTTGTTGAAATATTTGAACAAATTAAACACCATTTCTCTTTCACGGCTTCTCAACTTCTCCCCTTTCCTCCTCCTCTTAGTTTCGGACATGGCGATAGCACACTGTTCGAAATAAAATGATCTGGAAGATACTCCACAGTGATGTTGAACTATTCTGCACACCAGTCACCATTTGGTCACGCATAGAAATCTGATGAGAAACCAAACGCCTTCGCCCATTCTTTCTCCGTTCCCTTATACCGACGGGTCGCTTCTCATGCAGATGTTTTATGGCATCTTCTTAACGGAACTTCTAGAGATACCCAAAATACACTCAGTCAAAGGCCATGAACTGGATAAGAATATCCCTCGTACGAATTCATTCGATTTTCTGCCAATAGAAATGTAAGACGTTTACCACTTCTTTCTTGGCTGTCAAATATTTTTGCTGAATGCTTCAGTGTTAACGAATTTTCATCAGTCAAGTTCTTGAAAATAGTATATTCTAATTAAATATATTACTACTGACTTAACTAAATGACATACAAAAAACGATATCTTTGATAGAAAAGTAGCTAAAGTAATTAAAGTATCAAGCTCATTCTCCGACTGAGAATCTCCCTTCCACGTGATAGGTTAGCTGGCAGGACAGAACGAGCGGCGGAATTTTGGCGCGTCGAAAATATTTGGCGACATCAAAAACTCATAACTCCATTTATAATCGAGATAAGAGTTACGATTCTTTCACCAAAAACAAATATAGTGTTTTCTAAATTTCATACGCAGCATGTATGGATCTATATCTTGAGGTACGAAAGTTTGTTGGCGACCGCTTGTTACCTTGCAAAATTCAAAATATTTTGTTCAAAATATATATAAATGAATACAACAACGAAGACTCGGTTAAAAACAAATTTAAGCTAACCGTTATAGAGGGAAACGTATCAAATATTTTTTTTTTAAGTTTGAATCCCATACTGTGAACCGTTTGAATGCAACTGGGTGAGAAAGATGAAATCAAAAGCGCTCCATTACTAATGGAAGTTCAAGGAAATATTTTTTTATATAACATTTATTTTAAACTAAATCGTATAATTATTGACACCACTAAATGTAGTATCTTTTTCTGCTCCAGAACATGTCTTTATAATTTTATATCCCATAAGAGCCCATACTGTCAACTAAATGTGAAATGCTCATTAGCCCGTTAGACCGTTCATGTCCGATCAGGCCTGCGCGGACCTACTCAATTTCGTCAAGTCCGCGCAAGTCCGATTCTGGAGGAGACTCCAATTCCGCTGCAGTAGCTTAGCGCGCAAAGTGCACCTTTGTTTCTATTGCTACGCTAGCCAGTAGGTCCGGCCGCGTTCCCTGGCGACTTAAAAGTCCGGTTGAGTACGCCCAATGCAGAACTCTGGTTTACATATCATATGAGTGATAACAGTTGTATGTCATACCTAGTTTTGATTCAAAGAAGAAAAATCAGCTGTGCATACTGTGACATATGTTTATTTCCCCCATGCAATCATTGAATTTGCTAGAACAATATACATACCATCTTGGATTATTAAGAGTAAAGATTCTTGAGTGTATCTCATGTTGATTTTTGTTTGATATACTTATTGGATACTTAAGGGAACTAAATCTTTTTATTAATTTTCTTTTGACATTTTGAAAATATCTCTTCCTTCATGCTACCGTAGTGGACTTTATGAAAGGATTATTCTCTGTGGGTTTGGCAATGTTTAAATAATAGATTAGAGTTGAGTAGTGGAACAGGATTGTGATTGAGGAGTGAATAGCGTAAGAGGAAGATGGAAAAAATTGTGGGTTCATCATGTGGTGGAAAAGACATTAAAGGAGGAAGATTAGGAGTCTTAAGAATAGGAGAGAGTACGTGAATGAAGTAATGTATGAATGCAATAGAGGCAAAGGATATATGCCAATATAGGGTATTATGGAGTAAATTATTAGAAGAGAGCCAGTTTCCAAATCCAAACAGACATCACTAACAGCAGAGAGCAAACAATATCATGTGATAAGTTGTGTGCCACAAGTTATCCAGGTACTCAATTACCTACTTAGCAGTCAACTTAAGTTTACAGGTGTCGTTCCTGTGTGACTTAAAGTCAACTTGATCAGAATAAAATTATTTTTTAGCTCTCATTTAAATTAAATATCTGTCATAATTTAAGTCAAGTATGCACTCATAGTTTTGGTAACACCCTTTTATAAATTGAAGAAGTTAATGGAGAAGAGGGTCATGGATGGATAATAAAGCAATGGTAGGTAATCAATGATTTTTCACTAATAACAAAATTTTAGTGCAAAATGGATTTGGTCTATAATGCTTCATGCTTAATGAATGCTGTTACATATTATTAATATTATTTATTTCACTGATATGAGGAACCTAAGAAGCTTTCTCGGGTTTCCAACCGGGTGATGGTCTCCATGTAGGCCGACGTTTCGATGTCTGACTCAGTCATTGTCATCAGGGGTGATGAAAACTAAGGGTTGTGCAACCATTCATAGACCCATTTATTTTTAATAATCAATAAGTGAAATAAATGTTGGTGTAGGTTTTTTACAATTACTACTTGGCTTATTTTGAATATCTTCCTTGAAACCCCAATATGATTAAGTCTTAAGTCGACTCCTATTGTCATGATCTTTGGTAAATTTATGAATATTAATCAACTGTTATCAAAGGACATGCTATGATGTATTGTTTACCTGTAGTGGAAATTAACAAGGGTAATTATAGCTGTTAGGCTCACACATGCCAGATTGGACGAAGGGAACATAGTCCACTCAGCATCTGTGGATATTTTTCCTCATGGTAAGTGGCTTGCCAGCTCACTCCAGAGTATAGATTGAGAATGGTCATTGAGTAGAAACCATTAGAGGCTTAAGACAAATAGCAAAAAACAAATAGTGGAATGAAGTTGTAACTGGGGCAGAATTTTAGTGGAACGAGGTGTCCTACTCAAGATATTAAATGTCTTGTATCAGCAATATTCAAGAATTTAATTATGGGGGATATGTAATGCCTCAAGTCCTGATATAGGATGCAAACAAAAGGTTGGTTTGGAAGGTTTTATAAAGGGTTTGATTTGGGTTGTGGTCTTCGGTGGATCTAAACCATTGGCTAATGTTGAGAGGGTGAGATTAGACTAAAGTGATATGAGGAGTGGGTCTCGAGAAGGATAATGAAAGTAAGATTTAAGAGATACTTGGCTAGGCATTGAAGTTACATATCACAGTGAAGGAAATTTAGGAGTCCACTTCATGTCAGATAGTAGGTGATTAGAGGAAATGAGGTCCTGAAAGGCACTTTTGAAGGGAAAGGTTTGCTAAGTTGGGAGAGGTAGGAAAAGTATAAGCAATTGAAATGAATGGATGTGATGCGCAAAACTAAATTGAAATATTTTAAGGAAAGACGTTTTTGAAGCAGGAAGGGTGGAGTGGTAACTGACCACTGAAATATATATGTCTGTTAAGCTATTTGTAATGGTGGTAAAATGTCATGGTCAGGCAAATATAAGAATTAAAGTGAATGTGGAATGATAACTGCATGTGGAATGAATGGACGTTGATAACAGTCCAATGCTATAATTGCATTACTCCACCAATGTTTAAGATAGGCATCAGTTTTTAAACTAAAATAAGATTGTCTTTGCCACTATAGGTTTCTGATTATCCTCATGAATGTTCTGCTAACTTCCTGCAGGTTCCTTCTAAATTTTCCTGCTAAATATTTACCAGGGATTTTGGATGTGCAATGAGTAATTAGTACTATCAGAAATTTTAATTTGTCCTTGCCAAGGAATTAAAATTTAAATGAATATGGTCTAAGCTGCTGTGTACAAGCCATGTTCGAATACACACTTTGATGGATGATGATGATTACAAATTTCCGGCACTGTTTTACAGTATATGATGCTCTATTGCACGCAGAAATACAGTATTTATTTATTTAATTGCTCACATACAGCATTTCTACCAATTTAAAGTGAAACAGTATCGATGGTATGAAGTCATATATTGCCTTACTAAAGATGTTAGTACATTTTGATTGAAATAACTCCTTGCCCATTTCAATGGGATGCCTAAGGCTGATGTAATCGCCCACTCATGTAATTCATTGTTTGCTTACAACCAATTACAGTATTACGATATTTAAATTGTACCGTTTATTGAAGCTGCACTCAGTGCAAATGCAAATGAAATTCCGGAAACTCATACTGATATTTACCGATCAAGCCTATGTACATTTTTTTAACTTACTCATCACTACAAAAGTATAATGATGAAAGTATGAATCAAATTACCTGTGGGTAATCATAATTTGCAGTTATCATGTCTCGAACGGTGTTTGGATCTAAACTATATTAACCGGAAGCGCGCTATTGTTCCCTGAATAAGGTTCTTCAAATACCATTCCTCTAAATGAAAAGGAGAGTTATTGGCACATACGAAATGTTATTCTCCGAAAAAAGGATTCGGATTCGCTGATGAGATTGCAGTTAAAAATATGTGAAAGAACACCAAAAGCAAACTGCATTCCAAAAACACCTCGGCGAAAATACAATGCTGGATGAATTCACCGGTGATTTTCACACGCCGGTACTTCGGAAGACATATGGGAAGAAAATTCAGACGAAGGGAAAACCAACGGACATCCAATGAAGCACTGGAAACATTCTTGATTGACAGCAACACCATCAAAGTCTAGAAAAAGTGATTGAAGAGAGAGGAGCGGAGTTGAATTTTTAAAATGCATTGGCAATATGAATCACAGTTGTTTATATAAACGGCCGGTATATATATAATACAGTGGCATGGGTATCAGGTTTGATTTCTAAGCGATCACGTCATAGATTCAGATATTTAATTATCACACAATTTACGACTCGTCGCGGCAAAGGAAAACAATTCATAGGGATATAGTATTGTACTATACTACTTACAAGTGACGATTAACCTATTGCACGTAATAAATAACGGCACTACATAGCCAACGCAGTAACAAATAATGCATTGCTTGGCGAATTAACAAACGGATAAGTACCTGGATCATGTTTAATTTCCATTGCATTCCTTTTGAATCTGAACCCAGCTGTCTCTTTGCCGACAGTGTAACGGATTCGGTCTTCATTTTTAATGATGTTATTATTCTACTAAAAAGCGAGCCAGCAAAACTGGTATAACTCTCTCAATGAAAAATATTTATGTCGTGATTAAATTGTTGACTGCTATAACGCTGCGTCTTTGTTTGCGCAACCGAGCGGAGCAACTGCCTACATCTCACGAAAGAGCAAGTAACTCTCGAATGTCTCGTTAGAAAACTCACTCAAGATTTTTTTGGCCGGTCTCAAGTCTCGTGATCGATATTTTATGTCATACAATCATTCCTGTCGTGATCGGTGAATATGAACGCCTCGGTCATTGGAGAGAAGTCGTTCATCGATCTTTCATTTCAAAGAACTTGCTCTCGGGATTCGATCACTCACGACCGACCCATCACTACCCATGACCCTCTTTGCGGGAGCATGATGGGTCAGAGCAACCGAAAATTTGGGTTGTAAGTAGGTTGTAGAGTGACTGAGAGAGACTGGGCACTCGTGCCTAGCGCAGCCAACCTCCAACTCAACCGCCTCAGTCCCGTGCCCGTGCGTATATATACCATCGGCCGTCCAAGATGGCCGGCCTAGGCATATATTACACGAGAACGGTCCTGGAAGGACGGTCGGCGAGATTGGCGGCCGTAGGCACGAATCTCCAGGACGCTGACCGCGTCGGGTTCTTTATTAATTGCAAGAACATGTTACAATAGTTATCGTCTTGGAATAGGAGGCCACTACCTTTTCTCATACAGTGGAGAACGGCCATATTATCGATTCGCATATCAATTGTACAGAACTCCGGGGAATTGTTATACACATATTGCAAACCCCTCATAGCTGCCTCAGCTTCGGCAAAATATATCGGCATCTGATGGTCAAATTCTCTTGCCATTTCAAGCCCCAATTGGGGGCAAACGACCGCCCATTGCCACGGTGTGGCATCACTATAGGCAGTAAACACTAGTTCGTACGGAGCACATTTACGAATCTTGTTAAATAATTGTAACTCTTGACATCGATGGAGCCAGTTAACTTTACGGCTGTACACGTTAGAAATAAGGAAATATGGCAGCTTCAGGATATAACAGATCCAGGAGACGAATCCAGCAATTTTAGGGAGATCGACAGCACGGAGACGCGGAATGATATTAATACCGGAGTCTAGCCGGTTACGCGCGCCACGCGTAAGACGTAACGTGCTGTCCTCCGTGCTGATGATCACCCCGAGGTACTGGATTCGTCTCCTGGGAACAAGAACACACTTATCAATGTTTAAAACAATTCTGAGGTCTGTTTCAATAAAATGCTGCACCCTATACACTAATTGCTGTGCTTCACGGAAATTTTCAGGTAAAACTAAAAGCCAATCATCTAGATATGGAATGAGACAGATATCAAATAAAGAATATACTTCGCGGGCAACAGCTCGCGCCCATCTTTGCATAATGGCTGGGGCCAAGCAGTGACCCATTGGTAGCCTGGTGAAGCAGTAATAATGAGGGCCCACACGCACACCGTAGTACTTCACATATTGGGGGGCGATCTTCACCTGGAAGAATGCGTCCTTGAGGTCCAGTTTTGCCAAGTATGATTGCTGCGGAATTCTGGCAACGGCCTCCGCAGCGTCTTTCAACCGAAACTTCGGTTTATTATAGAACGCCGTCCATGGCGAAAGGTCATGAATCAGTCTGTGCCCTCCGGAGGCCTTGGGAATGAGGTACGTCCGGAAGGCACAGACTGGGCGGCGGTGCACTAACACTCCCCTCACCACAAGATTCTCCAGGTATCGCCGGAGGTCTGCCGAGTCATCCGATGATAAAAACACATGGGGAGCGTCCAAAGGCTTAGGGACATTAGCACCGTTAATAACGAGGTCGATGACAGACTCGTCGTCGTATGGAAATGGCCCCAGACAAGACAAGGGAGTGCCGTCCAGGGCCATTTCCATTGTAGCACGAGGGTTATCGAGCAGCTCCTGCAGCGGGAGCATATCTGGGTTATCGCACACCACGGGGAAGTCACCAAAGACCGGTCCGCGGGACGGTAGGTCATCACCATTTTCACTGTCTGTTTCTGTCACGGAGTGTGGCAGGTCTTCGTTGTCGCTGTCAACCACTTCCACAGTTGAAGCGGGACTGGCGGGCGGGGAATTTCCCGGGCTATTTGAGGCATCACTGGAGTCGTCAGGGAACGGCTCAAAATCATCGGCTGGCACTGCGTCTCCGGGCTCACCTGAGTCATGCCATCGTAGCAGGTCACCAATGAGTACGTCATCCTCTGCCGCTTCTGCCAGAGGTTCAGGTGGGCCCGGAGACGGAGGTCCCGGCAGATGTAACACAGGTGGAGATTCTGGCCGATCGAGAGTAACTTCCTCCTGATATTCAGTCCCATTGTCCTGTTGGTCAGCCGTGTCGTATCCCGTATCCGGTTCAGGGCTAGCGGCGATAGAACCTGGGGGCGGCCCCGCCGCGTGGTCTGCCCCGGTTCCTGGTGGGCTGGTATTGTGACACCGGGCGCTGTGTTGACCTCGAAGGCCCAGCTGCGGGGGCCACAGGAGCCCGTCTGACCACCTCCCGAATGATGGTGGTGGAAGGTTGGGCTAAGGATGGAGGGAGGCGCAGTGCCTCGTTTGGGGCCTGTATTTTCACCGCGACGTCCCATCCATGTGTCGCTGCAATGGCCAATATGCGTGCCCGGTTGTACACGAGGGACTTGACGACCAATGGCAGAATGTACCATTCCGCTGCAATTCCCAGGACCAAGGAAATTTCGTGCCCGTCACGCCTGGTGAGCTTGGCCGAGGATGCATTATTCTTCAAGATATGAAATAGTTCGAGAGACTCTTGGTCCGTTGGTATTTCAATACCCCCAGCAGGACGCTCCGGTCGGAGGTCTGCAAATCTGCGTTCTACTGGGACCACTTGCGAAACTGTCACAGGTTGTGACAGTTGCTGGGACTGATGTGAATTAGGGGTGGAGGGTTGTGCCACCACCGGATGGAGAAGATTATGCTCCCCAAGCCCGACCTGAGTAAGCGGGAATGACACAGGTATAGACAGGGTGTTGGAGGGTTCAGCAGTTCCAGACGCTGCCGAAGGCTGAAGGGCCTCCTTTATGGAGGCAACGAGCGCGCCAATCCATGGCGGGGGCTCATCCGACGGGCTGTGCCGTGAAGACACCCGTGAAGACACACGCGAGGAGGGCCCTGCCACCGGGGATGGAGGACGAGAGGCCCCCGGCACAGCGGTGGGCGCAGTCGTGGTAAGCGCGGCAGGAGCCGCTATTGCAGGCGGCGTCGTGGTGATGGCCAATGCAAGGGTAGGCATAGGCAAGAGCGCGGCCGTCGCGCCCGTAGCTAAGCCCGATGTCCCAGGGGTGGGTGACCGCCGACCCCTCGGGGTTGTTGGCTGCCTTGGAGAGTGAGATCTGGACCGGGAGCGGGAGCGGACGGGAGTGGTGCCGCGTCCCTTACGTGGTCTCTTTCCTTTCGTAGTATTAGCCATGTCTGGCAGTTTTCGTCTCTAGTCTGCGGCAAAGGGCCAACGTCGGTGCCTGATGCAAGAAAAGGCGCCCGGATAGACTGACACAGAGAGACTGGGCACTCGTGCCTAGCGCAGCCAACCTCCAACTCGACGCATTTTATCGAGTTTTATTAATGATTTTAACCTGTTTTAATTGAAAAATGGGGAGAAAACCCGTTTCAACTGTCACACTGGTGACTATTCCACGATTGATTTGTGCATATCAACGAGCAGTCTCATGACCAAAGTAAAACTTTCAGTTCACGACGACTTATGTGGGAGTGATCATTTTCCCCTTTTTGTTTTTAAAGAAAGCGGTTTCAACGCTGATTTTATTCCTCAAGGCAATTGGATAGCCCGTAAAGCCGATTGGTCAAGCTTTAGACGGAATTTTAAGTACAAATTTGACAATAACATTGATGGTGTAAGCAATGTAGAACGGTTGACATCTTGTATTCTCCAGGCGGCTAGAAGCAGCATCCCTCGCTCACGAGGAACCGCGCCCCGAGCAGAAGTACCTTGGTAGAATGATGAATGCGCCAAGGCCATCCAACTACGGAAAAAAGTGCTGCGAATATTTAATATGTATCCAACAGAAAGAAATCTTTCATCTTTTCGCCGTCTTCGGGCCAAAGCTCGGCAGATAATAAAGAGAGCGAAGAAGGACTCATGGATGGAATACATCTCGACCATCAATCACAGGACTCCTATATCTCAGGTATGGCGTAAAGTACGCTGCATCTCCGGAAATCTTCATGATTATGGCCTATGTAGCCTTAATATAGACGGAAGAACTATATCGAGACCCTCCGAAATATGCGAAATTTTTGGCAGACACATGCAGTGACATCAATTATGACACTAGTTTCCTTAGCATTAAAAAGCGAGCTGAGTCAATGGCGCTATCCTTTAAAGAGATCGGCGTAATGCAAGAATGCAATGTCCCATTCCAATTGTGGGAGTTAACTTCCGCCATTGCAGAGTCCCGGAACAGCTCCCCTGGATACGATGAAGTCATTAATGCCTTTTTTCGGAATCTTCCTGAATCGGCATTGGTGGAGCTTCTGAACTCCTTCAACCAAATTTGGACTGAGGATACTTTCCCGCAATCGTGGCGGGATTCCTTGATTGTCCCTATTCCCAAACAAGGGAAGGAAAGGAGTGATCCCAATAATTATAGACCAATTTCCCTAACCAGTTGCGTATGCAAACTCATGGAAAGAATGGTCAATCGCCGCCTTATTTGGTGGGTTGAGTCACGAGACCTACTATCAGTTTCTCAGTGTGGTTTCCGCCACGGAAGATCAACCACTGACCATTTAGTAAGAGCGGAAAAGTTTATTCAGGAAGCTTTTTATGCTTAGGCAACACGTCGTTGCCGTTTTCTTTGACATGGAGAAAGTTTACGACGGGGTCTGGCGCCATAAAATACTAACAACACTGCATACATGGGGTCTTAGGGGCAACTTGCTGATTTTTATCCAGAACTTCTTACCTTGTCGGAACTTTAGGGTAAGAGTTGGTAAATTCCTATCTCGTGCTCATTCTCAAGCTAACGGAGTTCCACAGGGCTCCGTATTGAGCGTGACGTTGTTCGCAGTGGCGATCAATAGTGTTGTGGAGTGCATCAGAGCCCCTGTATTAGGTTGCCTTTACGTGGATGATCTGGCAATTTTTTTGCCGATCGTCTAAACTTGTAAGTGCAGCCAGATTGATTCAGCTTACTGTTAACAAGCTGTCAAAATGGTCTCGCGAAAATGGGTTTAGGTTCTCCAGCGACAAAACAAAATGCGTTCATTTTCATAGGCTGAGGGGATATCAGGATCCACCCACGCTGCGTTTGAATGGAAGGATACTTCCGTATGTGGACTCAGTTCGTTTCCTAGGGATGACGCTTGACATCGGCGACAACACGTATATTCATTGAGGCACAAGTGTTTGAAAACTTTAAATATTTTAAAGTATCTAAGCAACTCGACGTGGGGTGCAGACCGCACCACATTGCTTTTATTATATCGGTCACTCGTCCGTAGCCGACTTGACTACGGATCAATTATCTATGTGTCAGGGCGGGAGTCTTATTTGAGTCCGCTATCGGCGGTTCATAACTCCGGGCTGAGGCTGGCAACGGGCGCTATCAGAACATCTTCGATTCTGAGCCTTTATTCTGATGCCGGTGAACCACCTTTGGCGATTCGTCGTGAAATTTTGATGTACAACTATGTTGCTAAGATTTTTACGATGAAAACCCACCCGTGTTTTAATGTAATTTTTAACCCTCGGTTTTTAGCCGATTTTAACCGGAGACGGAAAGCTACACTACCAGTTAGTGTACGTTTTTGTAATTTTATGGCAGAGAATGATTTTATACTCCCTGACGTGTACCCGGCTGGGTACCTTAATTAAACACCCTCCATGGTTAACCCCGAAGCCAAATTTTATAAACAGACTTTTAATTTCCCGTAAAACATCCAACACTTCCGCTGAGTACCAGTGTCTGTATCGGGAAATTCTAGGAGAAATTCCTGACTTCATCCCTGTCTTCACAGATCGGTCGAAGTCGGAAAACCATTGTGGATGCGCTGTGGTTTCTGCACACCACGGAGTAATTATTGCCAAACTGGATCCTTCGTGTTCTGTCTTTACAGCAGAATTATAGGCTATTAAAATGGCCCTTCACGAAATAAAATGCAGCCATGGTGCATTCCTGATATGCTCTGACTCCTCCAGTGCACTCCAAGCGATCTCTCGTTTCTCCCCAAGCAATTTTCTTGTCCAGGAAATACAAGCTTCTCTATTTTTCCTTAATGCCAAAGGAATTAGAGTATCGTTTTTGTGCGTTCCTGGCCGTGTCGGCATAAAGGGGAACGAAGAGGCCGACTCTTCTCAGAGGAGAAGATCCAACCCCGTTGTGATGAGTGTGACTCCCCCCTCAGTGTAAAACACCTTCTGACGGAGTGTGAGGTGTATCGTGTTCGCGCGAAAACCTCAATGTGGTGGGCAACCTAGGACAAGTCCTAGGCGATGACCCCAATATGATTGAGCGTGTTCTCTCGTTCTTGAAGGAAACTCAGTTGATAAATAAATTATAATGATTTGAGTAGAGACTTTGTGCACATTTATTATATTTGTACATAAATTTGGATTTTTATGTAATTATTTATGACAAGGTGCAAAATGACCTTAGTTGTCGACGCACCATTAAAACTAAAATTCTAGAAATGCTTTGAAGAAAGCAGATATTGTATCTCCATTGGTGACCGTGGATGATCTCAGGGCTACGTTGCGAAACGTAGCGCTAAAGAAGTGGAAGGACATCTGGGCAGAATTATTAAATAATAAACTCTGGGCTGTAAAATCAACGACTTCAGCGTGGACTTCTTCTATCACAAATAATCGGAGGGAAGAGGTGGCCATCACCCGTTTGAGGATAGGGTATATTGCTCTGACCTGCTCGTATCTCTTTACTGACGAGAAAATCCCACCGAAGTGTGATGAATGCGACTCTCCCCTCAGTGTGCTTCACATTCTAACGGAATGTGTAAAATACCTAGATGCCCGCGAGGAATTAGGGATCCGAGGTAACTTGGAAAATGTTCTTGATGACAGCCCATCTAGTGTCAGTACTTTAATACAATTTTTACGGCAAACCAATCTATTGATGTAACTCTAAATGTTTGAAATAAGAATACATTTCTATGTATAATGGTAAAAAGAATACCATATGGCTTCATATCGATTGTTTTATGAAACGCTTGAAAAATAGGATCGTGCGTGGTGCGACATGACCGTAGCTGTCGACGCATCCAATAAACTAAATCCTACCTACCTTTGATAATAAAAATGTGGTGTTTCAATCTTTTGAGCCCCATGTTACTCCTTTCAGTGCGTTAACAATGTATCTTGAAGAAATATTTTCTGAATAACTTTCCTGCCTCAAGATTCAAATGAAACAATCGCTCACCTACGGCGCTAATTTTAGCAAGGTTTCGTTTGTGTCATCTATCGTGATTAGTCAACAAATAGCAGACGAAAGAGTAGTGAACTTCGACAAATTTAGGAGGATATTCATTCTTTTTGCTAATTGTGACACTAGCGTTACCGATATTTCAAATTGGTTGGTAAAATTTATGATTTCCTCATTGGTATCAGTGTTTGCGTGGGTACATCCTAACAAATTTGTAGTACAAGCATAATTAATTGAAATTTTGTCAGCATAACTCGAGATGTTCATTGATGTTCACACCAATATCAATGATTAGAGATATTTGTTTCGTTCATATGTTGCTAATTTATTGCAATGATTTGGAGTATTCCTTTATTTTTGTTCCGGGAATCAGTTTACTTCTTAGTAAATATTCGCCTCGGAATTGTTAGGCAAACGTTTTCACTTCTTGCTATTCATGTAATTCTGGTGGTGTTATGTTTTATAAATGTCAATAGTTCTCCGGGGCCCTGTATTTTTGTTTTTACCTAATCCATATGCAAACGGAAATTAAAACCAATGAGGTCCCCCCTGCGGGTAGGGGGATCGAGAATACTCCCGCAGTATCCCTGCTTGTCGTAAGAGGCGACTAAAAGGGCGGGGAGAAAACCCCGAAAACAAACCCAGAGCCAGCAAGGGTTGAGCCCGGACAGTCTTGTGGGTCAACTGTCTGTGTGCGGCCATACCACCTGGCCTGCGATCCACCCGCATGTTTGCCGTGTGCGGAGACCCGTAAGGAGGAGAAGGGGATCCTGGAGGGTGAGGTCCGTGGTTCCCAGCCGGGTGTCGGATGCCCGGTATGGACCTGGCGCCAATACCCCTCTTTGGCCCCGGATTCTGTGTAAACGGGCGGCCGGGAGCTAGCCACTCCCGGACAATCGGCTTCCGTGGCGTTCAGTTCAACGGTGGCGAGTGCCAGGGAGGTGGGGGTCTGCGTAGGGCGGTCGGAGATGTACGGGTTTGGTGGGCCCGTGCATCGAAGATCCAACCCGAAACAGGCAACCACCTCTAGGGTGCTATATCCCTTCGGGTAGCCCTGGCGACCGCACCGGTTTGCGGTGCGGCGTCCCGAATGTGTGGCTCCATGGTGGGTGGGGAGCCCGGGGGACGAAGATTCATTTGGTATGGCGGAAACAATTCTTCCACCTCCGAAAAGATCCCGCCCGGATACGGGCGGGGGAGTTAATGTTCCCGGCGCTAGTCAGCGCTATTTAGTGATGAGGTGTCAAAAGGAAGGTGAGAGCCTGAAAAAGGTGTCTCCCTTCCTTATACGAAGAGTATTGTCTGGTTCCGTTTCTGGGGAATTAAAATCAGCCAAGAAACTTCGCGATGGCACACTGCTCATCGAAACGGCAACAGTAGCGCAAAGTGAGAAATTATTAAAGATGGAAAAGCTACATGACATTCCCGTCAAGGTCGAGTTGCACCGCACCTTGAACACCTGTCGGGGAGTGATTAGTCATTACGACCTTTTATATGTTGAGATCGACGAGATCAAGCAGGAGATGGCCTCTCAGGGGGTCACCGATGCTCGTCGACTCACAACAAAGCGCAACGGAGAAAGAGTAAACACGACATCTGTTGTACTCACCTTCGCGCGTGACCAGCTCCCCGACAAGGTGTTTGTCGGCTATGAATCGGTACCAGTGAGGCCATTCATACCGGCACCCATGCGATGTTTTCAGTGCCAGCGATTTGGCCACATGGCCACACGGTGCGAGGGCAAGGCCACCTGCCCCCGCTGCAGCCAGGAAAAGCATGAGGGTGCGGAATGCAAGGGTGACCCACTTTGCGTCAATTGCGAGGGTGCACATCCGGTGTACTCACGTGATTGCCCAAAGATGATCGAGGAGCGAAAAGTAATGGAAATCAAGACGGTTGAAAAAATCCCGTACTTCGAGGCTCGGAAAAAGTACAGAGCACAAGTTGCTCCTACTTTCTCCAAGTCGTTCGCCCGTGTCGCTTCCCAACCTATTGCCAAGGTCACCATCTCGACCCAGACAGAAGATAATGTGAGCCAAAAAACTGAAGTCTCTGTACAGAAATCGGCCATGCCGGCTAAGGCCACAAATCCGGCAAACAAAACACAAGCCACCGTTCCGGGTTCTCCTAGGAAGAACCCCACTATAACCACCGCCGGGGCCACGCAAAATAAGCGTGGCAATTCAGTATCTCCCGGACCATCTGGTTTAGCCCGACTCAACCACCCGGAGTCAATGGAAGAGGACGAATGTCTCTCGGAGACAGAGATCCTCCGGGCTAGAACCAAAGGTAGGAGGAGAAATCGCATCAAGCGTTGATCCTCCAACTGTGTTTTACATTTTAAATTGAATTATTTAATTTATTTAATTTATTTATTTATTTTTAAATTTTTATATTACTAATGGCTTTTACTTTGCAGTGGAACTGCAATGGTTTTTATCGGCGTAAGGAGGAGCTGAGTGTTTTAATTCGTGATTTTAACCCGTCCTGCATATGCTTGCAGGAAACTCATTTTAAAACAACGGACAAAGGCATTTTAAATGGTTTTAACCTTTTTAGACTGGACGACACCAGTGGCCAACGAGCCCAGGGTGGAGTGGCGGTTGCTACTCGGGAGGCCCTTTACACCTCCCGAGTGCAACTCAACACACCGTTTCAAGCGGTGGCGGTGACGGTGCACGCACCGGAGGCGATTACGTTATGCAACGTTTATCTGCCGGAGGGTGCGCCGGTCACCCGTTTTAATTTAGAATCCCTTGTCCACCAGCTGCCTCGGCCTTTTATCTTACTCGGAGATTTTAACGCTCATGATACTCTCTGGGGAAGCACTGCGGGACAGTGTAACCGCAGGGGACGCATTTTATCAAGTTTTATTTTAGATTTTAACCTAGTCTTACTGAACAACGGGGAGAAGACCCGTTTTAACTCTTTCAATGGTGATTTCTCCTCCATTGATTTATGCATTTTATCGAGCAGTTTAACAAATAAGATGTCTTTGTCTGCGCACGAAGATCTTTGTGGGAGCGATCACTTCCCTTTTTTAATTTTTAAGGAGCGGCGTTTTAACTCTGATTTAATTCGTCCGGGCAACTGGATTGTGCGGAAAGCCGATTGGTTTTGTTTTAAAAGCAATTTTAATTATACGTGCGATAAAAATCGCGATAGCGCTTTTAATGTACAATTATTGACTAACAGCATCATCACCGCCGCCGACATGAGCGTACCGCGGTCTCGGCGCATCGTGTCGAGAGCTGCTGTGCCTTGGTGGAATGATGAATGTGCCAAAGCCATTCGGAAACGCAAGAAGGCGTTGCAAATTTTTAACAAATATCCCACTGAAAACAATCTGTCCTCTTTTCGGCGTCTGAGAGCTAAAGCCCGTCAGGTCGTAAAGGAGGCAAAGAGGGCCTCTTGGATGAATTTTGTCTCTGGTGTCAATATCAGCACACCCCTTGCACAGGTGTGGCGTAAGGTGAAGAGTATTTCTGGAAACAATCAGCAGCTCGGCGTCTCCTTCTTAAAAGTCAGAGGAAAAGTGGTTACTTCTCCAGCTGCCATTGGCGAGATAATCGGCCAGTCAATCGCCAAGGTGAGCAGCGATGAAAATCTAGATCCTGCCTTCCGAACGTTTAAGCAACGTCTCGAGAAAATTCCTATAAGCTTCAAGGAGACGCGTACAATGGCAGATTACAACCTCCCCTTTTCCTTGTGGGAGCTGAAATCTGCCATCGATGACTCCCACGACACCTCTCCAGGACCAGACGGGGTCCACAATGCTTTTCTCCGCAACCTTCCGGAGACAGCGCTGCAGGAAGTCCTGCAGACGTATAATCAGCTGTGGGCTGAAGGTCACTTTCCTTCGTCCTGGCGGGAGTCTGTCATTGTCCCCATTCCCAAACATGGGAAAGATAGAGCTGATCCGAATTCTTACCGGCCAATATCTCTCACCAGTTGCCTGTGCAAGTTAATGGAGAGAATGGTGAACCGGCGCACAGTGGGCTCAAATCGAAAATCGCCGGACAAAAGTCAAAAATTGCTTTTTTTGAGATAGCGTTTTGAAACTTGGCACATATACACACAAGTGATTAGTGATTATGGAATGGTAAGCAATTTCTCATAGGTCTTACCCGTTACTTAGATACAGAGGCTCAAACACGACCAAATTTCCTAAAAAGCGCCCGCTCTCATTTTTCTTCGAAAATCTTAAACGTTGAGCAGATATAGGAGTAATGGAAGGATTTATATGAAATAAAAAACATTACCATTTGTAAACAGAATACTTTACCTATCCTATGCATAACTTTCATATATATTTGCCCATATTTTAGTGTTATTATGTCACAAAATGGCGGACCCTTTTTTTAGACAAAATTGTACATAAAGTAGACAATATAATCCTTATTCGGAAAATGGTCTCTGGGATACTTCATCAGAGTATAAACTAAACATATTTCTAGATTATTCCGTAAAAATATTTGAAAAAAATTTGCGACGCCGAGAATAAACTCGATTTTTCGATAGCTCGTCGCGGCCCGGCTCCGCGCAACTGGACCTGGAAATACAGTGACTCCGTTGGATTGTTCAAGTTTTGTGGACATTAACTCCTCGAATTCAACTTTTTCAGGCTATGCATGTTGTCACTGATTTCTACAGATTCTAAACTGAAGATTTTGCGAGGATATTGGATCGAGAGAATGGATCAGTGCACGCGTAACTGCGGTACATTTGTTTTTCTTTGGATAATTTTCGGAATCATGCTGCAAATTATGAACTTCTTTCAACTCTTGAGAAAGAATGCGGGTTCTCGGGGTACCATGCATGTTTTCCATAAAAAAGGCAATATTTGGGGTTCCCTTCTTTCCCTTCACCCTCTCCACCCCCTCCCCGAATAATACCCTCAGCCTTTACTTCCAGAGGAGGGTGGCGCGAAAAGGAACGTTTTATGACACCGGGCTGCCGTTGACGGCATTAAGCGGGTATTTCCAGTGGCGCTCTTCGTTTAAGAAATGCATATTTACAGGCAGTTGTAGTTTGTTTTTGGTGAAGTAATGTTGTGCCCATGCTCTCGTGAGTTTGGAAAACCCATAGTATCTGATTACTTGTCTCGTGAAATACTGACATATATCCTGCTCCAGTACCCTGTGGTGACAGCAGTATTGTTTATTTTCTTAAAAGTATAAGAACTCTTTCTTAAGGTAAGCTATTTTTTAAATTTCTACTTTGTAACTAATGACGTTTTTTACCCACATTATGCGTCGTAATTTTCTCATCTGATTTCTCATGATTCAGGCCTCTTGAAAATGTCCTCCTTGGTGGCCACCCTGAAGTGCCTCTTAGTAAATCGCTCGCGGAGTTTTCTAGTGTCTTTATCTCTGGCCTACAGTGCCTCTTCCGAAAGCTCACCTAACGGAAGTATCACATCTTGTGAAATCTCACTTCAATGCAGGAGGACCTTATGCACTGTGGGAGGCATATAGTACCAGGGATACAGCTCCGCATATAATTCGGCAGTCCTCAGGCAATACTGAGCAAATGCCACATCGTTGAGTTGAGTAGGGAAAAAATCAGCGACCCATGGAGTGGCTCACGGAATCTATTAATTTTCCAGAACTTTTTATTAAGTACCTTCCCGGAACTTCTGCAAGGGCCGGTTTGTATTTTTGTATAAATGAATCCTTTCCCAATAGTTTAGCTCAATAATTGTCCAACTTTTAGCCTTGTGTGACCAAATGTCATTAATTATTTACCAGGCACTCCCAGGCGGCCAGAAAAACAATTTCACACTTCAAGTGATAGATCACGAAGAAGAAAAATTCAAACCTTAAAAACTTTTTCCACCGCTGCTGAGCTTGCTATCGCAGCATCTATGAGTTTGAGAAAGGAGGGAGATATTGCAGCTGCTAAGCTAGTTACGGAAATAACAACAACGACACCTATTCGGGCGAAGAGAGTTCTTTCCAAGTGGAGGAAAAGTGAAAATGTCTTAACTGAGATGATATTTGAGGAGGCACTGTCATTGATAATTTTCTCTGAGTTGACCAAGAGTCGACATAGGTCTCTCCGTAGCACAGCTCTGAGCCATGGCCACGAAGTATATCCCAGCTATGACAGAATAGTGCAAGCAAAGATGGCGGCTTACCCTGAAGGAGTAACAAGAACTGAGGCTATGTGCGAAGTCAACCTTCAAGCTCTTTTTAATCACACTGCATCGCGAATCTTGGCCTGCGTATCCACCACTCAAGTATTCAAAAATTTTATAAAATGCACATTAATATGTAAGTACGGCTTTGACGGAAGTTTGGGCCACTCTCAATATAAACAACTGTGCCAACAAGAGGATGCATCGGAGGAATTCAAATTCAAGAGCTCCCTGGTACCTCTTCGTTTGATTTATTTCGCTACAGCTAAAGACTCAAGTTTATCTACTTTTCTCTTGGTTAGCTCGGTTATCTCGAAACAATTGATAAAGAATTTAACTTGTCTCACTGGCACTGTTCATATCAGGGCTCTTTAATTTTAGGTGACATTATCTGGGAAAATCCTCGGCCGTCGTCTACATTTAAGGGATATGAAAGATCGTACAGCTGATGTACATACATATCCCTATGGTTTGTCTACGCTGCACTGTCACATAAGATTTTAAAAATTTGTATTACCATGGAGTAAAGATGCATCCTTATTAATCTATGGTATAACGTATATCGTATTAGCTGGATTTTCAACAGTGGCAGGTGAGAAATAATCAGAATTTAAGTTAAAACATTTATTATTTCGAAAAAGATATTCAGTAAATTATTCAAAAACATCCTTACAGGCAAATGGAAGTTTAAAATCACTACTTTATAAGAAAAAGGCATGAGTTCAGAAATTATTAAAAGAAAAGATGGGCTTAATTGTTGATGTTCCCCGGCCTGGTTTGGGTAATACCAATGATGGAAATACGGCTCGGCGTTTTTCCGATTATGCAAAATTGGCAGCAAGTCTTACAGGTAATGTTCCATTTCGCATTATCAGCGCAGTGAAAGCAGTGTTCGAATGAATTTCCCATGAATTGCGTCTTACGAGATTTTTCAAAACTCGATATGGAGTTTTTTCCATTGAAAAATCACGCCTGTATCGTAGCTAATTTAATTGTTTTGATTTTTCAGTAAAGGAATTAACGATGGATCTCATAAAAATATTCTCAATTAATTTGAAAACAATATCTAGTGGCCTACAACTCAACGATGTGGCATTTGCTCAGTATTGCCTGAGGACTGCCGAATTATACGGGGAGCTGTATCCCTGGTACTATATGCCTCCCACGGTGCATAAGGTCCTCCTGCATGGAAGTGAGATTTCACAAGATGTGATACTTCCGTTAGGTGAGCTTTCGGAAGAGGCACTGGAGGCCAGAGATAAAGACACTAGAAAATTCCGCGAGCGATTTACTAGGAAGCACTTCAGGGTGGCCACCAACGAGGACATTTTCAAGAGGCTATAACTTACACCCGATCCTTTACTTTCCTCTTCTACGCATTTAACGCCGAAGAAAATGAGAATGTCAAAAGAATTAAGAGACTTATTAAAAGTGGACGAAAAAGAAAAAGAAGTATTCGATTCAAAGAGTAGTAGTGATGAACATCCGTCGGCTCCGTGATGTCATAAAACGACCATTTTCGCACTGGAATCCTAGGGGTTCAGGATGGGGGAGGAGGGAAGGTATAAGTATCCCAGCTGGTGTCTTTCTGGAAGGTCTTTCCGTATGGGTCTCAGGAAAACTACTCATTTCTTCAAGGTTCGAACGCTTTGAATGTAAGGCATGGCTACCAAACGTATCCAAAGAAAACAAACTTAACTTCGAGTACGCGTGCACTTACCTCGACTAAAAATCCTCCCGTTTCTTCATTATAGAATCCTTGGGGATCGGTGCCCACAAGTATAGCATAAAAAACGGTGAATACTGAGCGTTAAAAGCAATACCACTTCAATAGCCTTACCGCGTCGCGGCAAATCCAGCTCCCGGCGGGCGGAGCCGAACCCCGCCGCGCGATCGAAAAATCACATTTATTTCCGGCGTCGAAAACGTTTTTCAAAGTTAACTGCATATAAACCTTAAGAAGTCTTCAAATAACGCTATGATGTTCGTCACTTTGCGTGATTTTTCCAAAATCCCATTTGAATCTCCTACATAATGTAAAATTTTGTCTAAAAACAGCGTCCGCCATTTTGTAACGGCACAGCAAGATTATACCAAAGCTATTCTTTAAAACTACGGAATTGTAAATACAAAATACCATGCTAACAGATAATACCTTTTTTTATTCCATAAAAATCCTCCTTAAACTTCACCATCAACTTAACCACTTCCCTGACAAGCCCGCATATATTCGGGCACCGAGGTTGTGCAAATTCTGACAAGCCCGCATATATTCGGGCAAGTCCGCGATGTCCGTATATTTTTCTTTACGCCCGCATATAGTCGGCCGATGCTAGTAGTTTGCGTTCCTGCCGCCTCCCATGCTGTTGAAGGTCCAGAGCCACCGATGCGGCAAGCGGCGCTCTTTTCAAACAGTGATTTCTAATGTTAAAACAATGGTCATTTTTGGTAATATTTCTAGAAATTCGAGGGTTATAATTTTTTACGCACTGAAAAGTTATCCCCATACGAAATTTCAATCACCTACATTGTCATTCGTAACTATCCGTCTATTTACTTCATGCATGGAGTTTCTTTTGCGAACTTTTTACGAAATTTACAACTTCAATTTTTGTTATTTATAGATAATTATTGCAAATTTATGATGTAAAACTTCCGTTTTACATGACAAAAACTTTCTAAATAAGTAAATAATTTTTAAATTAGTTATTTTCATTTATTTCGTCATTTACTACATGAGCATTCAATTACATTTTTCTTCAACATTTTAGCGGTCATTATAAAAATTGCAATTTCAATTTTGCGCTAATTTTCACTGCTACGATGAGTTCCACAGTAATTGGAATACAATATTTCTCTAGCAACAGAACATGAATCTTTCCTTGCCTTATTCTTTACTATAGATATATATTTGTTACCATATATGTTTGTTACTATATATATTTGTTACAATATATATTTGTTACAATATATATTTGTTACTATACATATTATGTAATTTTATATTATTCGTTCGCAAATTTTTCTTACGGTAATTTTTATATATGTAGGAAATGTCTATTGTACCGTTCTCTTTAGATAAAATGGCGTGAGCGTAAATGTTTAGATATGTTGCGAATGTTATTTCATCAGCCCCTTTCATTTTTCTACTTTGAATACTGGCGGAAGTTGTGAAACATATTTATGGAAACAGCTTTACGATGAAGACGTCTGAAGGTCGTACGTTCTCAATAGAAATCAACACAAGTGCCCTGTGTATGTGCTACCCTAACCCACATGAGTACGAGAAAATAGGAAAGATAGAGATAAATCCCAAACATGTGTAATGCCTTCTATTGTCGTGCTTGACACTTTCCTGAGGTCAGAAAACACCCGCTCGAGAGCCGATGGCCCGCTGAGCAACCTGGCGCCCGGTATCATGTCATGCTAATATGCCACCCTTTGCTCCCCGAGCTACTTTCCCACCAGCCAACCCTTTACTAATGGGCTTTTCTCGATATAAATTTACCGTTAGTTGGAAAATTCATGCTGTTGTGGTACGCACACGTGTTTATTTTCCAGGAAATGGTAGGAACGGAAAAGAAAAATTTTATGATGAGCATGGGATGGGCTTTTCACACTTAGGGGCGAGATCCTTTGCATATTGTGATTGTTTCCACGAGTACTTTGTCGGAAGGACGATAGTGACAGTCTTTCGTTGAGTTTCAGAGAATACGCATCCTTGATTTTCAGAGCGCATGCACTTTGTCGCTGAAATTCCACCGATAGATACTAACTTTCCATTTTTAGTTCTAACATTTTCGTTCTAATACGAGCGGTGTAGTAGAAGTGAACTCTACGGAAAATTATTTGTTTTCGCGCAGTAACATTTAGTAATCAGAAATGGATTCTGGAGAGGAATCAGTGTTGACCAGCAGTGATTCGGAGGTTATGGACATTGAAGTTCCTGGCTCCTAGTCGACTCTCTCCGGAGAAACAAGCTCCGAATCAGAATGCGCAGCGGAACATTCGTGGGAAGCGGAGTGGGAGGAAATGCTTACAACGAATCCTCCTCCGGCACCACCACCTAGGTTTCTTTTTGAAGGTAATTCTTTGATGAACTTCGACCTGGTTTCCGAATGAGATTCCCTAAAAAAACATTTTTTCCGTTGAAAATGTTGACTTTATAACTTGGGAAACTAATCACTGCGCCAGTAACACTTTGCGTGAAAAAGCGGGGCCGAGCAGTGGTAGCGTAAATCAGTGGCGAGCTATGACAAGCTCAGAAATTCGTGTTTTTTGCCCTTGTAATGCTACAGAGCAGAGTGCGAAAGCCAGATACTGAGTTTTATTGGTCAACGAGACCAATACTCTCCTCTCTTTTTTTTGGACACACAATGTCTTACCGATGATTCGTAAAAATAAGGCAATATTTACATTTTGCCTATAATAACGATTTTGAACCCCAAACACACCCCAAACTATATAAAATATGGCCGATTTGCCAGAGGCTGGAGGAAAAGTTCAAGGCACTCCATACACCATACATGTTACCATCGAAAAGAGCCTAAAACAGTTCATGCCTAAGCCGCCACGGCAGTTCATGC
Source organism: Pyrrhosoma nymphula (assembly GCA_963573305.1). Lineage (NCBI taxonomy): Eukaryota > Metazoa > Arthropoda > Insecta > Odonata > Coenagrionidae > Pyrrhosoma > Pyrrhosoma nymphula. Next base: position 11,318,023 of record OY754337.1, read on the forward strand.
CTATGAAAAGAGCTTCATTTGGCAAGTATTTTTTCTTTGTGAATCGAGAACTGGATACGTGTGGTCAACGACAATTTACACGGGAAATGGGACTGTGTTGGATAAAGACTTTGCCCATTTATCCATGACCTCAAAAGTGATGATGACTCTAATGAAGCCATTATTTGGCCTATGATATTTCCTGACGATGGATAACTTTTATACGTCTCCAGATCTAGCCGACTTGCTCGCTTCACACTCCACTGACTCGTATGGAACACTGAGGAAAGGGATTCCAGCATACTTCAAAGACAATCAAGTAAAAGAAATGAATTTTCTTGTTTTTGTCATAGAATGAATGCTGTTATAACATTTTCAGAGCGAAAGTCGGGCTGCCTAACTTCCATGAATGTTTGTGCGTTGTTTCTTGATGTGCTATGGACTAAAATTAATAGTTAACATTAACGTTGTCCGCAAAGATATGCTTTTGCAATATTAACTAAATGTATTCATCATTGGCTGACTAACTAAGGTTTACGGGAAGGAAAGTTATACTGATATGCAGGTTGCCTAATTCTCTTAAGTTAAGGGGCAACATTCAGAAATTATTGAATAAATCATTAGTTATTTGGAATAAAAAATAAAGGAAAACATTTTCAGATTTGCCTCCATTTAATGCTTCTGAATCTGAAATAAAAAAATATGACTTTTTTTGACCGGTTTTGTAAAAAAAATCCGTCAGGGAAGTGGTTAAGTTAGAAGATTTTCCGAGAAAACTGAAGACGGGCATTTTTCTGGAAATTTGCTCATGTTTGAGCCTCTGTATATCAGAAACGGGTAAGAATTATGCCAAATGATGTGACATTTCAGATACATGAATCGTTTTTGAGTCTTCATGCTAAGTTTCAAGTTCAAATCTAAAACAAAAACCATTTTGGGGTTTTGGCCAGCTTTTTCCGATTTCCGACCACTGTGCGCAGTTACGCGTGCACTGATCCATTCTCTCGATCCAATATCCTCGCAAAATCTTCAGTTTAGAATCTGTAGAAATCAGTGACAACATGCATAGCCTGAAAAAGTTGAATTCGAGGAGTTAATGTCCACAAAACTTGAACAATCCAACGGAGTCACTGTATTTCCAGGTCCAGTTGCGCGGAGCCGGGCCGCGACGAGCTATCGAAAAATCGAGTTTATTCTCGGCGTCGCAAATTTTTTTCAAATATTTTTACGGAATAATCTAGAAATATGTTTAGTTTATACTCTGATGAAGTATCCCAGAGACCATTTTCCGAATAAGGATTATATTTTCTACTTTATGTACAATTTTGTCTAAAAAAAGGGTCCGCCATTTTGTGACATAATAACACTAAAATATGGGCAAATATATATGAAAGTTATGCATAGGATAGGTAAAGTATTCTGTTTACAAATGGTAATGTTTTTTATTTCATATAAATCCTTCCATTACTCCTATATCTGCTCAACGTTTAAGATTTTCGAAGAAAAATGAGAGCGGGCGCTTTTTAGGAAATTTGGTCGTGTTTGAGCCTCTGTATCTAAGTAACGGGTAAGACCTATGAGAAATTGCTTACCATTCCATAATCACTAATCACTTGTGTGTATATGTGCCAAGTTTCAAAACGTTATCTCAAAAAAAGCAATTTTGGACTTTTGTCCGGCGATTTTCGATTTGAGCCCACTGTGCGGCGGCTCGTTTGGTGGTTAGAGCGCCGAAACATTCTCTCCAACATCCAATGTGGATTTAGACGCGGTCGTTCCATCATGGACCATTTAGTGAGGATCGACAATTTCATCCAAGAAGGCTTTCTCCTCCGCCAACACGTGATCGGTGTCTTCTTCGATTTGGAGAAGGCTTACGACCGGGTCTGGCGGCGGAAGATTTTAAAGACTTTGTACGAGTGGGGTTTTAGAGGCAATCTGCCGAATTTTATTCAAAATTTTTTAACGCAACGAGTTTTTAAAATTAGAATAGGGCAGTTTTTATCTGATTTTTACCGTCTTGACAACGGAGTTCCCCAGGGCTCCGTCTTGAGCGTGACGCTTTTCGCCATTGCGATAAATGACGTCGTGAATTGTATCATGGCTCCGGTGATAGGCACACTGTTCGTGGATGACCTGGCAATTTTCTGCAGATCATCCAAGGTGGCAACTGCATCCAGAATGGTTCAGATGACATTGAACAAATTGAACCAGTGGACCCAAAGGAACGGCTTTCGGTTCTCCCATGAGAAGACCAGATGTGTCCATTTCCACAGGAAAATAAGACTCCAAATGCAGCCCACATTACACCTCGGGGGAAGAAATCTCCCTTTTGTCCAGTCAGCCCGCTTTCTTGGTATGACACTCGACCACAGGCTCAATTGGCGAGAACATATCAATATTTTAAAGACAAAATGTATTAAATCTCTGAATATTATAAAGTTTCTAAGCCACACATCATGGGGAGCAGATCGCACAACTTTGCTTTTATTGTATCGCACACTGGTGCGCTCTAAATTAGACTACGGTTGTTTTATTTATGCGTCCGCCCGCGAGTCGTACCTACGAGCACTGCCCCCCGTACACAACGCGGGGTTACGACTCTGTACGGGGGCATTTCGGACAAGCCCGGTCGTAAGCATCTATTCTGATGCAGGGGAGCCTCCTCTATGCCACCGGAGGAACGCGCTTATGTGCAATTATGTGTCCAAAGTTTTATCCATGACGGCACACCCTTGTTTTAACGTACTTTTTAAACCTCGTTTTTTAGAAATGTTTAACCGACGGACGAAGGCCACTAGGCCTGTTTGTGTACGTTTTAATGATTTAATTCGCGGGTGTGATTTCAGGGTACCTAAAGTGTACCCTGTCTCTTACTCATCCCACCCTCCCTGGTTAACACCCACCCCCGTGGTTAAAGCGGTCTTGTGTGATCGTCAAAAATCCTTCACCACTCCCTCGGAATACCAGCGTCAGTTTTTAATGTTTAAAGGGAATCACTCCGATTTTGTGCCAGTGTACACAGACGGATCTAAGTCAGAGTTGGCCTGTGCCTGCGCAGCATTCTCGCCTAGCCAAGGAGCAGTCAAAGCAAAATTAAATCCGATGTGTAGTGTATACACAGCAGAACTATTTGCCATTAAGATGGCACTTGAAAACCTATGTGACGAAGGTCACTCCTTCGTTATATGCACCGACTCCCTCAGCTCAATACAATCAATCTCCGGCTTTTCGCCCATGCACCCGATCATTCAGGACATTCATTCTTCCCTACTGTCTCTCAGCAGAAAGGGAGTACGCGTTTGGTTCCTTTGGGTCCCGGGGCATGCGGGAATAGCCGGAAATGAAAAGGCGGACGCTTTGGCCAAAGAGGCTCTGAACGAGACCGAGACTAAGTCGACGCTGGTACCTCACGAGGACCTGAAATCTTCCCTGAAACAAATAATCCTAGGGCAGTGGAAGGAGTCATGGCGTACTACACAGGATAATAAACTTCGTGACATCAAGCCGGTAACGTCAGTGTGGCCCTCTTCCGTCAGGAACAGCCGAAGAGAGGAAGTCGTCATAACACGTTTGAGGATAGGGCACTGCCCTTTAACTCACGCATTTCTCTTCACGGAAGAGAAAGTACGACCGCAGTGTGATAATTGCGACTGTCCTCTCAACATTCGGCACATCCTGACGGAGTGTGACAAATACCGTGACGCGCGAAGGCGGCTCAATTTAGGGGGAGACCTAAAATCCATCCTAGGAGACGACCCTAATGTTTTAAGCCGAGTCATTTTATTTATAAAAGGGACAGGACTATTCCAAAAAATATAAGTTTTTATTTTTTATTTGTAATCACATTATATAATTTTTTTTTTTAAATAAGTGACATGAGTGCAAGTGACTAATATTTAATACTTTTACTACGAAGACTGCGTAGTGGTGCAAAATGACCTAGCCGTCGACGCACCCTACATCCTAAAACTACTACTACTACTACCAATGAGGTTGTAATATGGGGAAAAAAGTTTCCCAACAAACGGAGCGTCGCCACTATCGCTCTGAGGAAAAATCGGCTTCCTTTCTGATGGTACATTATTCTTGGGTCTCGGCCACGACGAGGGAAGTTCAAACGCGGTAAGTTGATCGACTCATCGTCCAGTATGTGACGCATTACCGGCGGGTTGCCTTCCCCGAGATTTGTTCGCGATGGCGACCAGGACGGAGGCATATTAGACAACCAGGTGTGCATTTAAAACGTTCTATTTAGCTCTCTCGTTCTCGCCGAGCTTTCCTCTGCATTCTTCCTCTTTCCTCCCTTTTCCTTCTAGGCTTCGCTCCTTTTATCGCACTCTGACGAGATCCTGGAATTCACCCGTGGTCCACCTCTGTACTCTCTCTCCCTCTCTCGTTGGAGAAAGTGAAAATGTTGATATTCTTTAGTAATTAGCTCCACTTAATACTGCATTGAGTATGTGGAAGGATTTAGCGCAGGATGTAGTGTAACCTACGATACTTAACAGAGCACCTCCATAAATAAAACTTTCCTTAATTAACGTGAATACACATTTCGATGTTCAATGCACATTTCAATTATGGTGACAGCTTTCCGATGACTACGCAGATAAGCTGAAAATGCGCAAAAACGAATAGGTAGATAAAAACGCAAATAATAAAGACAAAAAAGCTGTAGGAAAATATGTTGCATTTTCGTTGCGGCTATTTCTTTTAAAACATTATAAATATTTATGCTCGTAGTATTCGCTAACTGTTTATTCGCTACGAATAATTTAACTTCAGTTTCTATAGATTCCACCATATAAAAAGATATTTAATGTATGGTATTTCTTCAAAATGAGTGTCACTTAAATGATATACGGTAGTCTACTTACATTGATATATTTAATTTTCACTGGTTTCAAAAGTAATACATTTGAGATAACGGTAAAAAATAAATATCACATGGATGCTCCGTTGATCCTAATACCTATAAATTTCAACAAAAACTGGAAAAGAAACCTAATTTCTACATGCTAAAAAACGAGTAATGGCATAATTATGTCCTGAGAAACATACTCTATGGTCATTTTGTAGTTTCACATTCAATGACCTTCAGAAGCCTTTGTCTCATTGACCCTATTACATTTTGAAATAATCTAGGACCCCGTCCATAAGAAGCCCAAACCTCCCGGACGTGATCTTCCTTTGATCTCTCTTTGCTCCTTTCATTGGCATTCTGCCATTCCTTGACCATCAGACCCCAAACATTTTCTATCGGATTCATGTCCGGTGAGCTTGGCAGCCATGGTAACACTGTGACATGCCGATTCTCCTTGAAAAATTGCCTGGTGTTCCGCGCACTGTGAATCGGACAGTTGTCCTGAACAAACACTATTTCTTCGCCTTCTGGCACTACTTCGTTTACGTATAGAAGTAGCGAAGTACCTAGAATTTGGACATAATCCTCTGACGTCATTCTGCCTTTGGGTGTTCGCAATATCTCTCTAGGATATCAATTATTTGGGCCCGTTGCCGAAGGCGCTCATTCTCCATACGAAGTAACTCAATTTCCAACTCCCTCCCATCTTTTTATATCCTCCTCTTCTAATCTCATCTCCTCTCTTTGCAATGCAATAAGTTCAGCTGCCCTTTGGAGAGGCTGTTGGATATGGCCTAAAGTTTTTGTTGTTTAGATAAAAATTAAAGTATTAATAATCAAGTAAGGAACTGCTAAATAAACCAAAATTAAGTGTATACAACTAATATTTTTACTATTACCTCCAATTCTTGCTGGTTAATGGCATAAGACTTGATTAGATGAATTTGAATTTCCATTAACCGATTTTTTCCTGTGTTGATTCGCTCTGAATTGACTGCATAGAAAGACGAGAGCTTTTTAAAGTGATAATTTATAGTTTATAATGATAACTATTGTTAATGAAAGATACGTATAATGCTCTTACAACCCTGACTGGACAATGCATTTGAAGTTGTCGCACGTGGTGTCTAATTAATATATAGTCTGTAGACACTTCTGGTGGAGCTTCCACGATTACCTATAAAAGAGGAAATAATTAAGTGGCCATCAAGGCCGTGGCTAATTAATGGTAAACATGATGTGACTCTAACCTCAAGCACAGGATTTTCTGGCTCCTCCTCCTCCTCGACATTGAAACTATTTTCATCCTGTTGGTTGCAGTGTGACAATAATTTTAATGTTGGCCAAATAATCACTTGGGAGGTAACTTTGATGCTTGCAGTAATTTCACTTACTCTCAGAGAATTATCTCCTGTTCCGCCGCTCACTCCAACTTCTAAATAACGGAGTGGAGGTTTGTGTGCCAACAAAGGACAGCGCTAGGCTATCCACTTCATTCAATGACGAAACATAACCCTTAAAAAGGATACCTCATGTAAGTAACATTAGCCAAAATATTACACCACTAAGTAATTGTAATTAATATTGTAAATTAAAAATTATTATGCTATAGAATTTATACAATTATCTAACATCTTGGTTGCCCAATGCTTTTCTTGTTGCATTTATACGAGCATTTTTCTGTCTGGCCTTAAACTTAAGGTCCATCCATGCCTAAAATATTACCAAGGATTAAGGTGTTGAATACATTTCGCTATTTTTAGCACATAAGATGCAGTGGAAGAAAAAGCTTAACCGTCTTCCATTGGTCGACACTAATTGGTGGCCCCTGGTGATACAGCAGAGTTGTTAACTCCTCACATCGCTTTTGGGCTATTCCTCTTCCCCCGATGCTTTCAAACTTACCGATGGCAAAATCTTGGTGACCAATCATGAAATTTGCCATTACTGAAGCCTGTTTTGCCGTCATTTTTTGAGCTTCTTACCTTATTGCTAAATTGTGCATTTTTAACGTATTTAGCGATATACGATTTAATTTTTTCCCGGCGAATAATATTTAAGAATTCTTCTCGGGCTCTGCACCAGGTAATTGGATTCATATTGGCAGACGTTTCGGTAAAGCACTTGTTTTCCGTTATCAAGGCGTGTTGCTCTCTCTGTGTAGGATTATACACTGAACTAAATTGACCGTTTGACGAGTCCAACAATTAAACTCAGGTGTCGTCTGATTGGCTGATGTTCTTTTGAAATCTCTCCTGTTCTTTCCTAATGTTTTCATGCTATTTATTATGGGGGCACAAGTATTGCTAAGATGAATGCCAGTATCCCGATTGAAATTTATTGGATTTAGGCGGATTTCGATGGCTTCCTTGACTATACGGTCCCAGTAGCGTTGTGAGCGGCAGTGAATTTTTGCATATCCCCATCGAATGGCATGATCTTGATTGATGCTATGCTCCGCCACGGCCGACATCTCTGGTTGCGCTAATCTAAGATGCCTTCGGTGCTCTCTCAGCCTCGTCTCAACCGTTCGGCTTGTCTCTCCCACATATATTTTTCGAAAAAGTCGGCCAATATGAAGCCTTGTACAGAGCCCGAGAAGAATTCCTAAGTATTTAGCGATATTTACATTCAGAAGTGCTCATTTTCAAAACGCAAGTACACTTTTCATACGCGGAATAAAATTAAATACATTTCTTTTTATATTAAAAAAATTTCTTACAATTCTATGGCTCTAGTTTTTTTTATTACTGTCCGCCTTTTGAACCAAAAGTGAATTGCTGTCTGCAATGCAGCGCTTTTGCTTTTCGATCGTCAACTTTTATAAATAAATAAAAATTATCTTAAGCGATCTTTTTTCAAATTATTGTGTGGATAAAAACGTGCAAAAACAAATAATTTATGGATACAAATGTATATTTTGACGAAATAATGCATATTTTGCTTTTATTTTAGTAATTAGCGGCCTCCCATTGGCTGTTAAAGCTGTTTGCGAAACGTTCCATATTATTCTCTCATACTGTCCGCGAACGTCACGAAAGCGTTCTTTAACGTCCCCAGAATCGGCGGAACATAGCACGGTGGAATTTATCGGAAATGGCGTAATTAGGAGACGATGAATATAGGTATAGCGAAACTTGGTGGCATTCACCGGCGGAGGATTAAGAGTTCACTGACCGTAAACCAAGCGTTGATGAGCGGGAAAAATTATCGAAGGACTCCCTCTGCAGGGTCCTCTGGAAAACGGTTCGGCCGCTTCATCCCACATCTCATGAATGCTTTCCTCTCCTTTGCGCCATGCTCTTCACAAGTGAGTGCCACCATGTTTCGCTACACCTATACCGCCGGGAGTATATAACGCTTATAAGTTACAGAATTGGCCCCTGTATTAATTACTTTAGCTATTTATAGTGGAACGGCGGGAAAAGCAAAACACACTCCATTACGGTTTTTCGATAGAACAAAAGACGTTCGTTTATTTCCTTTACAGGCGATAGCAAGAGGGCAGCACAGTACAGAGGGATAAACAGCATACACTCGCGTAGAGGCAATGGCGCAAGAATAGAAAAGGAAGGAATAATTCGCTGGTAGAATTTTGCTATCAAACTTAGTATAATATGATACTAATGAAGTTCTGTTATTTCCAAAGACTATGCTAATTTTATACCAATTTCCAATTCCAATGAAGTGTAAATGAAGTTCCATTTCACTATAGCAATACTTTGATTTTATTAAATTAAACTCACTTTGAAAAATGATAGCATTATTTCCAGGTTTTCAGTTGTTAGGTTTGTGCGAAGTTCAGTAAGAATATTTCCATATGAAGAAAATGCCTTTTCACTGTCCACATTTTAGGGAGGAATCCAGAGTGCTTTAACACTCTGTTCCACAAAACTTGGATGCCCTCCTTTCTGAAACATATACTTAAACATTGCTGCTTGCAAGGCAAGAAAACCTTCAAGAAAACTTTGCATAGGAACAATGCTGAGCAAGGGAACATGACAATTGACTGAAGGCTTGAGTCAACTGTGTTGCTCATGATGTGCCGCAGGTCAAATAATCTACCTATACTATTAAAAAAAACACCTTCCCCTCATCTTCTGAAATTAATCGAACTAATTTGGAATGGTATTTTGCCCCCAATACTTTAAATGCTTGGATAAAGTGTAACGTTCCACAACGTTTAGGTATAGGCAAAGAAGAGAGGCGGAGAAACCTTCTGAAAAACTATTTATTTCACACCACACAGCTTATACAGCAGAACACCAGGGACACCTTTCTCTTCCGACCGATCGCCAGCTCTCTCGTCCCTCCAGTGTCACTCTGCCACCCGTTCCAACTGTGTGTCGCGTCCCTCCGGCGCGGCGGCGGCGCTAGTGGACGACCGCCACATTTAAAAGTGGTCAATAAGGTCGCCCAAGGGATTCCTTGTCGTAAAAGGAAGATCGGTTTGTGACCGATTTGAATTTTCCCATTTCTATGTTAGTTGCATCACCGAAGGCCCCATTACAGGCAAGTGAGAAATAGTTCTTAATATCGCAAACAGTGGATGGAAGTTGATGCGCTAAAGGGAATTTTGAACCCTCTAATGCCACTATTGTGTCGATTAAAAGTTGACAACAAGGAAACATCTGAACATTTGGTGACAGTGATCTCATCAGCTGGCAATATTTTTAAGTAGTCGACTGCACTTTCTCCTTCAATTCCTTTAAGATATTCCACCGAATACTCTATATACTCGCACACATACTGTGTTGACTGAAATCAAGAATTCCACCTAGTCATGACTGGTAAGGGGTACATAAATGGCTTCTTTTCACCTCTTGGGTATTTTGTCTTGAGAAATGATACACAGCGGTGCTTACGTTTTCTGGTGTTTAAAAATGCTGCCTTACAGTTTTGTACACATTTGTTCAATTAAGGTAACTCAGCAGGCCAATTACTTGCAACAATATTTAACTTGTGTGCCCAACATTATACATGCACAATTTTTTCACAAAAAAGAACTTTAAGGGAATTTACACACGCAGTTGCTTGCTGAGTCTGTGACAACACTAACCACATTTTCATATTGAATCTAAAACTTATTCAGTACTGCTACAAAGGCTCGCGAGCACTCTGCACCTGTTGCATTTCAAGTTCTTTCACCCCCCTCTAACATATGTCACTGGCTCTTCTGCACAGGTAAGAACCCGGAGGAGGACAATAAACATGCAACGACCTTATCGATCAGTTGTTTCATCACATAGTATTGCCACTGATTTGTCTTTCACTGCTGCTTTTCTCTCTTCCTTATTCTTGTCTGCAATCTGCGGAACATATGCTTGCGTTAAATGTCTTGGCACATGGAAGATCTCCAGATCCTGGAATAAATTTGCAGTTTTTAAGTCTTAAGCTAGTCATATTATGAAATTGATTTGGAAACTGTCAGAATCCATACCTGGAACATATTTATTTAGCCATCATCTGAATCCTTGGTCATCTGCTTTTTCCAGGGGAATATCTGATTTCATGAGAGCTTCAGCAAATTCCAAATTGAAGTAATGCTTCTCTATCTGTATCTTCCTCCCAGTTGCTACCGTCTTGGTTAAAGATATTTGCTTCAACAAACTACAATCTTTTATAGACTTTTCTTTCCTTCGCTTGTGCCTTTTATTTTCCACATGCTTCACACAAGAATCTTTTCTAGTCCAATCTATCCTCGCATTGCAATATTTACACATAATTACCTTATTTTTTCATAAAATATGTAAAATCCTTTAAACTCCCTTTCGCGTGAGAATATTGGGGGATCTTAGCCATAGTCTTTTGCTCTTTGAATAAGATGATATGGTAAACCTTTAGTCCCACCCAGAACTAGCTGAATAAATTCGGCACTCCCGAAGTTACATTTCAAGCTTCATGTATGAAAAAATGCAACATTGTCTTTACTTTTATCATATCAAACAGGGCTGAAAATCTAACCGGGAGCGAACGTGTGATGTGCTGGCTTTTTGTGTCGCATTGAATACGACTACTAACAAAGTTACCAGCAACACCAGTGAAAGTGGCATGGATGAAATCAATCTTTTCAAAAGATAATCTTACGTCAATGGGTGCGGCCCAGAAAAACCTGCCGGGCCACCCGCGACCGGTGCGGTCGCTGAAGTAAATGTAACTAAATGTTACCACGTCCTCGACTAGCCAGTCGCCATCTGTGCAGCATACTTTTCAGAAACAATGTTCCTTTATTCTCCTTGACAGATTAATCCCGATTTTCCATTGCCGGCCTGCTATTACCATAAAAATCTATTTCATACCTATGTATAAAATGTGTCCATCACCATTGCGTTTTCTCTCGTCATTGCGTATGTTTAGTATCCATGAACAAAGAAATGAGCTATTTTAAAAACAATGTTATTACACGGATAGAATTATTTTAATCAAGCCTATGTGAATGTACTTTAGATTACTACCATTGCTACAAATATTTATTTTATAAAGAATAATGCCATCTACGAAATGATCTTACTCCACGCTCAACGTCACCGCGTATTTTCTGGAAACATTTTACCATGAGAAGATGAAGCCAATGTAATTGAGAAAATGGATTCCTCGTGCTTTTAAACAAAACTTAATTACGGCTGTGCAGTTTTCCATGAACGAAGTCGATGACTTTGCTAGTGACTCGATATAAGTTGCCAGGAAGAATAATAATTGACTATTTTTTCGCGCATCAGATATTTCACTATTTTTTATTTCATCGAAAATAGAAATAGTGCAGAAATGTCATTGGCAGCCTTTGACAAGAAATACCAATGATAGAATTTGCTACAAAGACCGCGCTAAAACGATGCGATTTGATGTGTCGAACACTATCGATACACACGATCATTGACGAAACGATGATTTGAGTACGATACGAAATGAGGCACGATTGTTACGATGCATAAGTTCGTTTATCGAATTACTCATTTGTCAGTATCACTCGTTATTAATTAAACCGAATGTTATTCATGGCATGACGATTCTTGTCTACTTGCAGACAATCTGGGTGAATTATTAATTAGCAATATCAAGCATAAAACGTAAAACAAGTGTAATTGAATGATATTCGTACAGAAATTGTAATAAGCAAGAAAATATTTCATGCTACAAAAAGTCGGCATTTGCAAAATATCTCAAATTCGTTAACATAACCGCGTTTCAAAGAAGACACGGTTAATTTCGTGATAAAACCGCCAGTCGCTTATTTCGTGAATCCTGTCGCAAAAAACGCTTCGCGAAAATGTTATGTCCCTACCTATATAGGTCATATTTAAATAAGGTGCTTTTTTACTTTAATTTCTGCATTGTGTTGTCAAAAATTTCTTTTTATACAATGTATTTTCTCGTTTACCTAACCTGTTCCTACTATTATATTGTTTAATCTATCTCTAATATAACCACAAAGGCTTCCCTACCTTTTTCCTGAATCGTTTTTCCCGATGACCTATTTCCCGAATTACCTTTTTCTGGAAGTACCTTTTTCCCGATCTAATTCTTTACCGAACGGCTTTTTTTCTTGCTTGTGCCGCCGTATATCCTGATGTGCCATATTTAAGTTGTTTTTTCCATCTCAAACAATCCATCTACCGCAAAATTCAAGAAGTGGGACTGCAAGTTGCGTTTAATGATAAAGCAGATAGAAACGTTAAGATCACAGTGCACATGATTGCAGCATTAGCGTTCGTTCCTGAGGAAGACGTTGCAACAACTTCTATTAGTCTAAAAAATTACGTAGTTCAAAATGTTCCTAATCTTGAGCCCGTCGTGCAATATTTTGAAGAAACCTATATGATCGGAAAAAAAGCTGTTGGCAGAAGACGCGCTGTCCCTCCTCGATATCCCCCTAGTCTGTGAAACCAACACGAAGCTGTAATTAAAAACAAGACACAACTAACAATGCCTCGGAAGGGTGGCATTATCGGTTCCGGTTAGTTTTGGAAAGTATCACCCAGATTTGTATTCGGCTATACAAGAAGTTCAAAGGGAACAAGTAGATACAGGGAAAATAAATTTGTATTTTAAAAATGTATATTATGTTGCATGGAAGTATAAATAAAAATTGATCCGGAAAAGGCCTTTGAGAAAGAAGAAATTCGGGAAAAAAGACACGTCATGATTCGGAAAATAAGAAATTCGGAAAAAAAGACACGTCATGATTCGGGAAATAAGAAATTCGGGAAAAAAGACACGTCATGATTCGGGAAAGAAGAAATTCGGGAAAAAAGACACGTCATGATTCGGGAAAAAAGACACGTCATGATTCGGGAAAGAAAAAATTCGGGAAAAAAGACACGTCATGATTCGGGAAAGAAAAAATTCGGGAAAAAAGACACGTCATGATTCGGGAAAGAAAAAATTCGGGAAAAAAGACACGTCATAATTCGGGAAATAAGAAATTCGGGAAAAAGGTCATCGGGAAAAACGATTCGGGAAATCGGTCGGGTGCCCTACAAAGAGAAATAAATTCTTTTCCTTAAGGTGGCTGGTCGGGTAATCGTTAGTCATTGAGAAATTTAGTTACTTAAATTTTAATGCTGGTTTAAAATTTAAATAATAGGTCGTAGTTGTACCATATTCAGTAGGAATGACTTATGTCTTAGGTACATTCTGAAATATTGTCCTTTAAATTTACACATTGCCATAAAAATTTGCTTAGATGCAGACTTGATTCATTTCTTAAGTCATTTTTGCGATCATAATTTTCCGAAAACAGTTACACCCGTGGCCATAGAAATCAAAATAAGTATTTTAATAAAGATATATTGTCACTCGAATGCGAACTAGTATTAAAATATGTTTCTATACATTATTTTATCTTTCGTTTTTAATCCGGCAACAGCGTCCATTTTGCAACACGCTGCAACACGTGTCTCTGCTAAGCATGTCCCGTACTTTTGTGTGCCACGTTGCCAACTTTACACCACATAACCGCGCGCGACATTTGAAATTCTCGCATACATATTTTTTAATCGTATTTACGAAAAATTTCAGTCGATAGTATTAAATGATTTTTTCAGAATAGATTTTAATTTATTAGAGGTACATTATATCAGTTTTTGGTTGAAATCTGTTCAGTAGGAATGGAGAAAGTGCGTAATTTATCCTATTGGAGTGAAGAGCGCCATAAGGCTCCATGTTAAAAGAATCTAAAATATCGCAAAAAGTATGTCGATGATTCCCTGTTTTTTCTTCAATACTCCATAGAATATCCAAAAAGGAACATATGTGGAAATTTTTAAGAAAATCTGTTCACTTTGGTTTTTTAGACCAGCCACCTTTGATTGCTGAAGACTCGCACGTGTTTCATGGGCGTATGCTTTCCAGGGGCGGATAGCTCATAGTGTGGGTCTTCTACGCCAGGCGAAGAAGCTATTCGCACCCACAGAAACATCCTTTGGAAAACAACTCCACACTGAAAGAGTTAATCCAGTGTATGATGTCCAAGTATCATGGTGGATTTTATCGTGTTACTATTTTCCACCAAATATTAATTAGGTTTTCTTTGCAATGATCTTCAAGAGGTATGTCTACATTGTTTTTAAAGGCAGTTTAGCATAAATGTCTATTTTTGCAGCTAACATTTCTGTCATCAACAAAGTGGGGCGTAGTGATTGTGCCCTTTATGTGTATGGGGAATGCAAATGTATATAAGCACAAAAATATGTTAAAAATGAGCAGGACAGATAAACAAGGAATTCAAACAACTCTAATGATGAAGCAAACAAATATTTATTGACACCAAGATATTTATAGGACAAGAAAAATAAAAACACATTAGAGAAAGTGTGATCATATGGAAACAAAAATTAACATTACATAAAATTTGGCAAATAATGTTGTGACACCTACTACAATCAGGTGCTGGTGTCATCATTTGATGGAGGCATAGCAGTTTCACTCCTTTTCTTATCCCTGATTGCCTAGTTTCAGAAATAAGATATTTATGTGGTGTTCATTAAATTATATTTCGTAGGTATGCATTATGAATTTTTCAGTATTCACTAAATATTGTCTTCCTCTGTTAAGTTCATATCTTCCATTTTATTTTTTAAATCAATGGCAATAAATTTGCCATAATCACATTGAATGACCTTCAGAATTCTTTGTCTCATTAACCCTATTACAATTTGAAATAATGTAGGCCACCGTGTATATGAAGCCCAAACCTCCCGGACGTGATCTTCCAGGGCCTCTTTACTCCATACCATTGGCATTCTGCCATTTCTTGACCATCAGACCCCAAACACTTTCTATCGGATTCAGGTACGGTGAGTTTGGCGGCCACTGTCACATGCCGATTCTACTACGACTGCCGGAGGGTGCACCGGTTACGCGTTTTAACCTCGATTCCCTTGTTCGTCAGTTGCCTCGACCTTTTATTATATTGGGTGATTTTAATGCCCACGACCCTCTTTGGAGAAGTATGAGGGGTCAGAGCAACCGAAGGGGTCGCATTTTATCGAGTTTTATTAATGATTTTAACCTGTTTTTATTGAACAACGGGGAGAAAACCCGTTTCAACTGTCACACTGGTGACTATTCCACGATTGATTTGTGCATATCAACGAGAAGACAACGAAAGTTGTTTCTGGACAAGAAGCCTAATTTCTACGTGCTAAAAAACGAGTAATGGCATAATTATGTCCTGAGAAACATACTCTATGGTCATTATGTAGTTTCACATTCAATGACCTTCATAAGTCTTTGTCTCATTGACCCTATTACATTTTGAAATAATCTAGGACCCCGTCCATAAGAAGCCCAAACCTCCCGGACGTGATCTTCCTTTGATCTCTCTTTGCTCCTTTCATTGGCATTCTGCCATTCCTTGACCATCAGACCCGAAACATTTTCTATCGGATTCATGTCCGGTGAGCTTGGCAGCCATGGTAACACTGTGACATGCCGATTCTCCTTGAAAAATTGCCTGGTGTTCCGCGCACTGTGAATCGGACAGTTGTCCTGAACAAACACTATTTCTTCGCCTTCTGGCACTACTTCGTTTGCGTATGGAAGTAGCGAAGTACGTAGAATTTGGACATAGTTCTCTGACGTCATTCTGCCTTTGGGTGTTCGCAATATCTCTCGAGGATATCAATTATTGGGGCCCGTTGCCGAAGGCGCTCATTCTCCATACGAAGTAACTCAATTTCCAACTCCCTCCCATCTTTTTATATCCTCCTCTTCTAATCTCATCTCCTCTCTTTGCAATGCAATAAGTTCAGCTGCCCTTTGGAGAGGCTGCTGGATATGGCCTGGAAGTTTTTGTTGTTTTGATAAAATTTAAAGTATTAAAAATCAAGTAAGTAACTGGTAAATAAACCAAAATTAAGTGTATTCAACTAATATGTTTACTATTACCTCCAATTCTTGCTGGTTAATGGCTGGAAAAGCAAATGATTTTTCCGGAAAACGATTCAAACAAAAGTTTTGCGTATTTAATTAAATAAATACCTTCTTTAACTCCTAAAACTACTGCCTTCAAATCAACAATGGATCAACAATGATACGATTTTAATGCGGTTAGGCTCATTTTGTTGGTATTTTTAATGAGGATAACTTGAAACAAACACCCCGTAAGAAACGCCCAACCCTCGAATAGTAATTTTTAACTTGTTCCGTCAGGTAAAGGTTTTGAAGCATTTCGCCAAGACATAATCCGGTATATGTACGATAGCGTCCAGTCTGGGAGAAACTTTTTTTCGCCTGCTTTCCGATCATCTTACGCCACGTTTTTCACTTATATTGCTAGTTCAGCTTGAAGGATTATAACTCAAACCTTAAAAAAATATTATACTCAAGATGTTATGAATGACGTGGAAAAACTGGAAGTATTAAAATGTTTAAGAATATAATGAAGGTGTGCATGCTAATGTTCTCAACTTTAAAATGGGGTTAACAGAGTTTAGTGGTGAAGTTCTGTGTAGTTGATTCTTAAGTACTAAATCCTAAATTTGGTGACCATCGGACAATAATTGTCCATTCGATAAAACTCGTCTGTTACCATGTGCACTACCTGTATATTTCCTTTCATCAACCTGCATAGTTATTTATCCTAATTCACGCATACTCATTATTTCTCATATTCTTCCCTAACATTTTCTATGCCAAAAATCTTTTAAAATTGCCAATGCACTTCCTTCAGTGAATATTTCCACTGGGTTTAGTGTGCAATTTGATGAACGTTCTGTAGGTATTTCCTTGTCATTTGATATCTGAAGCTATCTTCTTATTCCTGCTTCAAATTTGGTGCTAAATAATTTATTTTGTACTTGCTCATGAACAGTCTTGGAATTCAAATTAGTAATTTCGAAAGGTTCGCTGTCTTATGACAGTTTAAGCCATAAATATATTATGTACCTAATTGTAGTTCATTATTTCATGCAGTTAATTCTCAAATAAGAACGATAAAAGAGGCACACCAAACTATTAAAATAAAAAATATTAAATATTTTAACGACAGTTATATCAATTATTTTGCTAATGGATGGAATGAGGATTCGTGTGGGTGCTTAGAATATGCTGTTTCCGAAATTAATGTTAAACAAGAGTAAGGAATGTTAAAATCTGATTTCCACTTTGGGCAGCCACTTAAGTGCCCACCCTGGGGAGAATCCTGATTACAGGTGCCATTTTATTATTTCATGCTGTTGTTTTTTTCTGAACTCAACAAAAAATTAGTATCAGATATGCCAAACTGGTGCCAACCAGCTGAATCATTTCACTGGCCATGGAACATCTAACTAGAGATCATCAAAGAATTGCTTTCCTAGATCCGTTTGAGTATTTCCTAAAGTTCAACAACAGAAAAACTTTTAAATGAATGTTAAAGCAATCATTAACTTAAGAATGAGAGACAGTCTGTATTTATTAATCTTTTCCGTAATATTTTTAGTGTTGGGCATTTGTTATACATTTTAATTGATACAATTGAATGTTTGCGTTAATTGTGATGGATTAACCCAGTCCAGTGAATGGAATGCTCTTCAGTGCAAAAATTACAAAATGAAAAACAAATTATCGCCATGGTTAACATTGAGTTAATCAAAACCAGATAAAATATCCAGTTGGATCTTTTCTGTCTGTAATGAGCTTGTCGTAAGAGGCGACTAAAAGGGTGGGGAAGGAAACCCCGGAAAAAACCCCAGAGTCAGCAAGGGTTGAGTCCGAACAGTGTTGTGGGTCAACTGTCTGTGTGCGGCCATACCAGCTGGCCTGCGATCCACCCGCATGTTTGCCGTGTGCGGAGACCCGTAAGGGGGAGAAGGGGATCCTGGTGGGTGAGTTCTTCGGTACCCAGCCGGGTGTCGGATGCCCGGTATGGGCCGGGGTTCAATACCCCACTTCGGCCCTGAATCCCCTGTAAACGGGCGGTCAAGATCTAGCCAGTCTTGATCAATCGGCTTATCGACACGATTCGTTGGCGAGTACTGGAGTGACGGGGTCCTGTGTAAGGCGGCCGAAGGTGTATGGGTTTGGAGGGCCCATACATTGGAGGTCCAACCCGAAACAGGCCCCCTAAACGATAGTGCTATATCCCTTGGGTAGCCCTGGCGACCACACCGGTTGGCGGTGTGGCATCCCAAATTTGTGGCTCCGTGGTGGGTGGGGAGCCCAGGGGACGAATTTCAAATCTAAATGGAGCAAGACGACCTTCCTCCACCCAAAAAATCCCGCCCGGAAACGGGCGGGGGAGAAAATGTTAAGAATGCCTGTAGGCGGTACCTAATCATGAGAAGTACAAAGGAAGGTGAGACCCTTACAAAGGTGTCTCCCTTCCTCATTCGTAGAGTCATTTCGTCCGCCGTAACTGGTGACATAATATCTGCAAACAACCTGCGAGACGGTACATTACTGATAGAAACGGCCAACGACAAGCAAAATTATTAAATATGAAAAAACTCCATGACCACCCGGTTAAGGTCGAGGTGCACCGTACCTTGAACACCAGTCGGGGAGTGATTAGCAGCTATGACCTGCTGTACGTCGACGACGACGAAATTAAGAGAGAAATGGCCTCTCAGGGTGTTGTTGACTGTCGTCGTCTGAAAATTAAGCGGAACGGTGAGCTCATCAACAGCACGTCTGTGATACTAACCTTCTCGCGTGACACACTCCCCGACAAGGTTTTTGTAGGATATGAGTCTGTTCCCGTTCGTCCATTCATTCCCAGCCCTATGCGTTGCTTTCAGTGCCAGCACTTCGGCCACATCGCTACCAGATGTGAGGGCAAGGCCACCTTCCCGCGCTGTGGCAAGGATAAGCACGAGGGGAATGAGTGCACCTCCGATCCGCTTTGTGTGAATTGCGAGGGTGCACATCCAGTGTACTCCCGGGATTGCCCAAAGATGAAGGAGGAAAAGAAGATCATGGAGACTAAAACTGTCGACAAGGTGTCATATTTCGAGGCCAGGAAAAAGTATCGAACACTAATTGCCCCAACCTTCTCTCGTTCTTTTGCTGCCGTTGCTACCACTCAGAGTAGCACAATCTCTGACGAAATCCCGAAAGTAGACAAAGCTGACAGTAAAAGCCCAGACAAAGAAGAGCCAGCCAAGCCGGATAAGGCCACAAAGACGGCAAACTCTATATCCACCAGCGCGGGTTCTTCTGTGAAGAACCCGCCAAAAACCACTGGCTCCACGCCCCCGAGGCGTAATAAAACGCCATCCCCCGGTCCGTCCGGGGTACGCGCACCAGCTCCAGTGGAGGCTATGGAGGAGGATGAGAATATCTCTGAGACGGATATCCTCCTCGCCAGACAAAAGGGGAAGAAGCACCGTTTTCGGCGCTGATCCCCCCGAAGGACATACGAACTTCAGGTTTTAAACTTGAAATTTTATATTTTTAATGAATTTTATACTACAGTGGAACTGTAATGGTTTTTATCGTCATAAGGAGGAGCTGAATATTTTAATTCGAGATTTTAATCCGCCCTGCATTTGTCTTCAAGAGACGCATTTTAAAACGACGGACAAGGGTATTTTAAAACATTTTAACGTTTTTAGATTTGACGACACCAGTGGCCTCCGGGCCCAAGGTGGAGTGGCAGTTGCCATCCGAGAGGCCCTTTACACCTCTCGGGTCAACTGAACACGCCGTTTCAAGCGGTAGCTGTGACCGTGCACGCCCCGGAACCCATAACGTTGTGCAACGTTTATCTTCCACAGGGAGCACCAGTCACTGAACGCAACCTAGAGAATCTTGTCCGTCAGCTACCAAAACCTTTTATTCTTTTAGGCGATTTCAATGCCCATGATCGTATGTGGGGAAGCTCCAGGGGACAGCGCAACAGGAGAGGGCGGATTTTATCAAATTTTATCGACAATTTTAATCTGTTTTTGCTAAATACCGAGGAAAAAACTCGTTTTAACAGTTTTAATGGAGAATTCTCATCCATTGACCTTTGTTTGTGTACTATCAGTTTAGTGACGAAATGTCGAATGTCGGTACATACAGACCTATGTGGAAGCGATCACTTTCCCATCCTCATTCGCAAGGAGGGCAGTTTTAGTAACACGTTCACCACCCCAAGAAACTGGATCACCCGGAGAGCGGATTGGCCGAATTTTAGAAAACATTTTAATTTTAAACACGATGCCACTATTGACGCAGCACGGAACATCGAAGTGTTGACAGCATCAATAGTTGAGGCTGCAAGTTGCAGCATACCGCGGTCTTCGGGACACGCTCGTCGGCCACCCGTGCCGTGGTGGACCGAGGAGTGCGCCAATGCTATTAGATTGCGCAAGCGAGCATTGCGCATTTTTAGCAAATATCCAACGGCAACAAATCTGGCCTCTTTCCGACGTTTGAGGGCAAAAGCTCGGCAAGTCGTGAAGGAAGCAAAGAAGGCTTCCTGGATGGAATTTGTGTCCGGCGTAAATAATAGAACCCCACTTGCACAGGTCTGGAAGAAGGTGCGTAGCATCTGCGGCTCTCGTCAGGAACACGGCGCTTCGATATTGAAGGTCGATGACCGGATGGTGACCTCCCAGCCGGAAATATGTGAAGTGTTTGATCGTTTACTCTCGAAGACCTGCGGTAACGCCAACTATGATGCAGCGTTCAGAGCGATTAATGATCGATCCGAAGCTGCCGCTCTGAATTTTAACTTTAATGGTACGCGTCCTATGGCTGCCTACAACGAATGCTTCACTATGTGGGAGCTGACCTCCGTAATTGCGGACTCCCGGGACTCCTCCCCAGGAATGGATGGCGTCCACAATGCGTTCATCCGGAATCTTCCCGGGGCCGCATTGTCGGAAGTCCTCCACACCCTCAACCAACTCTGGGTGGAGGGTACTGTCCCACAATCCTGGCGGGAGTCTGCAATTGTCCCTATTCTAAAGCCAGGTAAGGAAAGGATTAATCCAAACAACTATAGACCCATCTCTCTTACCAGCTGCCTGTGCAAGGTCATGGAAAGAATGGTCAATCGCCGGCTCGTTTGGTGGTTGGAGCGGCGGAACCTACTTGCTAACATCCAGTGTGGTTTTCGGCGGGGAAGATCGACAATTGACCATCTCGTCCGAGCGGATAATTTCATCCAGGAAGCCTTTCTTTTGCGCCAACATGTCGTCACAGTCTTCTTCGATCTGGAGAAGGCATACGATAGGGTCTGGCGGCACAAAATTTTAAAGACGCTGCACAGTTGGGGTTTTAGGGGTAACTTACCCATTTTTATTAAAAACTTTTTAACGGACCGGGTATTTAAAGTGAGAGTGGGGAAAAGTCTGTCACAGTTTTACACGCAGGAAAACGGAGTACCCCAGGGCTCCGTTTTAAGTGTCACTCTCTTTGCAATCGCCATCAATGATGTCGTGGATTGTATTAAGGCTCCGGTGATGGGATCATTGTTTGTTGATGACCTGGCTATTTTCTGCCGGTCGTCCAAACTCGTCAGTGCAACCAGAATATTACAACTGACGCTAAATAAACTAGATAAATGGTCTCGCAGCAATGGCTTCCGTTTCTCAGCTGAGAAGACGAAATGCGTTCACTTTCACCGAAAACGGGGATATCATGTTCCACCACTTCTGCGCTTGGGTGGAAGAATCCTTCCATATGTGGAGTCAATACGCTTCCTCGGTATGATATTTGATTACCGACTTAACTGGCGGGAACATGTACGACTGTTAAGTGAAAGATGCCGTCAGGCCTTAAATATTTTAAAAGTTTTAACTAACTCGAACTGGGGTGCAGATCGCACCACGATGCTTTTACTGTACCGTGCCCTCATTAGATCTCGTCTGGACTACGGCTCTTTCGTCTACTCTTCCGGACGAGAGTCGTACCTGAGGCCTTTGACAACGGTTCACAATGCTGGATTGCGGCTGGCCACCGGTGCTTTCAGGACCAGTCCGGTTCTCAGAATTTATGCTGACGCCGGAGAGCCCCCTCTGTATGTCCGCAGGAACATGCTGATGTGCTCCTACGTGGCAAAACTTTTATCAATGACAAAGCATCCATGTTACGATATTGTTTTTAACCCTAGATTTTTAGACAATTTTAATGGACGGAGAAGGGCCACTCGCCCTTTAAGCGTACGTTTTAACAATTTTTTCGAAGAGAATAATTTCTCTCTTCCGGAAGTATACCCGGTAGGTTATTCCAACCAAGCTCCATGGAATATACCACGGCCAGATATTTACCTTGAACTGAGCAAGTTACAAAAATCCTCCACCATCGATTCAGAATACCAGGTTATGTTCAAGGAAATGCTGAATTCCCACCCGGATACCATCCCTATATATACGTATGGATCCAAGTCCAATTCAGCCTGTGCGTGCGCAGTATACTCCCCTAACCACGGAGTCGTGAAAGCGAAGCTCAGTCCGCTGTGTAGTGTTTACACAGCGGAACTGTTCGCTATAAAGATGGCTATCCACGGCATACATGGCTGTAATAAGTCTTTTATAATCTGCACAGACTCTTAAAGCGCATTGAAAGCAGTTTCTGACTTTTCCCCACTCAGTCCTATCGTTCAGGATATACATAATGCCCTTCTTTCTCTTAATAAAAAGGGAATAAGAGTAAGTTTTTCATGGGTTCCTGGGCATGTGGGAATAGACGGAAACGAGAAGGTTGACTCAGCGGCGAAGGAAGCCCTGAACGACCTCGAAGCCTTTTCTTTCCTGGTACCGGCAGAGGACCTTAAGTGTACCCTAAAAAATATATGTGCACAGAGATGGAAGGACTCGTGGAGGAGCCAAATGAATAACAAATTGCGCTGCCTTAAAGCAGATACGCAGGCGTGGGCCTCTTCCGTCAGGAGCTGTCGCAGGGAGGAAGTTGTCATCACGCGACTGAGAATAGGGCACTGTGCCCTGACCCACTCATACCTCTTCACCGAAGAGAAGATCCCACCTCGCTGTGATGAATGCGACTGCCCACTGAGTGTAAGACACATATTGACGGCTTGTGAAAGGTACCAAACTCTCCGAGAAAGATATCACATTAGTGGTGGGCTAGAACAAGTTCTCGGCAATAACACTATTGCCCTCGGTCGCGTAGTCGAATTTTTAAAATGTATTGACATATTTAAGGCACTGTAAAATCTAATGTTTTAATGGGAAACACGCTTAATTTTATTCCTTCTCTGGTATCAAAAAATTTAATTCTTAGATAATAAATATTGAATTCCACTTCCTATACATTTTTATTGACATAAATTAGGTTGCGAGCGGTGCAAAATGACCTTAGCTGTCGACGCACCTGATAAACCTACAACTACTACTACTTAAACCATGGTGATATATACAATAAAATATAATATACAGGAATTTCCTGCCCATGAAGAGGATATACCTGTTTACGAGGAAGGGGAATTGGAGGAGTTAGAGGCAAGTCAGCTTCTAGATATTGTATTTGTGGAGGATGAGGCTCATCCAGTAAGCTCTCCTACAAATGGGCAAGGGAGCAGTGAACCCGCACATCCTGGACCATCAGGATTAGCCAAGAGGCGTAAGGTTTCCACGCCAGACGAGGCCAATACCCTAATTAAAAATGCCGCACAGGCACTTGGTAGCTTGGTATCAAGGAAGTCAGCAGAGGACGACCTGGAGGGTAATTTTGCAAAAGCTGTTGGAAGTAAGCTACGCTTGATAAAGGATGTTGGGAAAAAAAAATAAAATTATGTTTGAAATATGGAAAGTTTTCTATGATAATAACGAATAAATTTAATTTACTAAAAAGTTTGTTATTGGTATGTTCATTGAATTTAAATTTTAATGTCCGTTGAAACAATTTTTATATTCATTCCTTATTTGAAGGGCAGAATTAGTTGGCCTGTTCCCAGCCTGCTGAGGTAGCGCTAGAAGTGAACAGGCATCATCGGCATTTGTAGTATATATGGGGCCATTTTTCTCACATAGGAAATTATGTAGGGCAACTGATGCCAATGTTATTGTTTCTTCTTTCTTAGGGCTTAGGTTGATTGTCGTTAAAAATATTCTAAACCTGCTACTTAAAATTCCAAAGGCATTCTCCACTACTCTTCTAGCCCTTGAGAGCCGGTAATTAAAATTTCTTTTTTCGTCATTGAGGTCTCTACTAGGGTATGGCTTCAAAATTAGGGGGCTTAGAGGGAAGTCATCATCAGCCACAAATACAAATGGGACTTCACTGTGCCCATTTGGCAGTTGCTGATCAGGTGGAAAGTTTAACATGTTCTGAGCCACTGCTTGGAACAATGAGCTTTCGCGATAAACTCCACCATCGCTGACTCTTCCATTTACTCCTACGTCAACATATAAAAATTTGCAACTGGCATCAGCTACTGCCAGCTTTACAATCGAGTGGGTCCCTTTGTAATTATAAAAATGTGATCCTGCACTTGCCGGTGGGCTAAACGCAATGTGTTTGCCATCCATGGCACCCAGGCACATTGGAAAGTTCCATTGGGTTTCAAAATTTTGGGCAACATCTTCCCACTCCTGGCGTGATCGTGGAACCTGCAAAGCCAATGCATAAGGAAAATTTTTGTCTTCACCAAGGGTATTCTTAATAATGGGAAATTACCATATAGATTTACCTTGAGGTATTTCCCTTTCAAATTTCGGTAGATACTTTCACATACTTCAGGAATTATTTTCCCTATCGTGGTGTGGTGGATCCTAGTTGAGTACATCAGAGAACGATAAGTTTCTCCCGTGGCCAAAAATCTCAATGTTAGAGATAATCTGGAACGTTGATAGTGTATTCCGTTAGGTAATTTTTTACTAGTTGCTATGATAACACGATAACTGCACATTTACACGAAAAAATGTAATGGGTACCTTTTCTCAGCAGATATCGATTCTCTCATGGTGGTATCCTGCTTCTCAATGTCGCTACGGATGAGGCCGAGGACCTCAAAAAACTGCTCCTCTGTCATTCGCATGAAATTTTTAAAGGCATCGCGATCTTCCAATGCTAGCTCCTGATGAACCATATTTAGTAGCCCGCGACCTCCCTCTCTCCTTTGAATCCACGGCCTTGTCCAAATCGATCTCCTCCTCCGCCGTTTTATCATTTCACCTGCCGCGACAATAACCGCAAATATAGCTACGGCAGCAGTTAATGTTTCATCTTCGTCGAGATCCATTATATTCGCAATCAGTTCCTTGTGCGAATATTCCAAGCAGTGCGAGGGTCTAAATCAGGAGAGTATTGTCCGAAGTAAGTTTGTAAATAATATTTCCGTAGAGAGTAGTCCGAAGAGGTGCAGGGGTCGAAACAGGAGAGTAAGGGCCAAACAAAGCAAAGGTCAAATCGGGAGAGAAAAATCCAAAACGAGCAAGAGGTCAAAATCCAAAAACAATTCGAGCGCACGAAAGCAAATA
Organism: Pyrrhosoma nymphula; assembly: GCA_963573305.1. Classification (NCBI taxonomy): domain Eukaryota; kingdom Metazoa; phylum Arthropoda; class Insecta; order Odonata; family Coenagrionidae; genus Pyrrhosoma; species Pyrrhosoma nymphula. The sequence goes on from OY754337.1 coordinate 11,343,721, forward strand.
AACCACCAACACAAATGACAAGTAAATGTGTCGTATCCATGGCAAAAAATTGGTTTAAATAACGCGGGAACGGATTAAAATGAGGAAAAACAAACGAAAACGCATAATGCGCATCTAAAAATGTGCGAAAATCTGTCCGAAAAAATGTACCGTGTATCCACCTATTCATTGATCTTGTACATGAGAATGTACAAGAATCTGTACATGAAACCATTCAGAAAAATGTACAGAAACTTGTACATTCTCATGTACCGTGTAACCAGGCCTTTAAAGCAGATAAAAGTGATAATCTTAAATAACCCTTTTATTTTATAGGGATTTTTACTTAGTGTTTAAATATGGTGGTTCGGGTTTCCGACCGGGTCATGCTATCCATTTCTGCCGACGTTTCGATGAACGAGTCGTTCATCATCCTCAGGGGGCCGATTCTATAACTTGGCTGACGTTCGAACGTTAGGGATCCGTTCACCTTCGGTCGAGCTCAATTTATTCGAGTGATGACCAACGAGCGATTCTATAAGGGCGATCGCTCAGCAGAACATCGAACGTTGCGGTGTTGTCGGATTTACAGCATAGTTCGCACTTGTTTCTCTTCTACGCATGCGCAATATGCCTGACTTTGGAATGATTGCACTTATTTTGAAAAATATTTATTTAAATAAACATTGAAATGCCTGAAAATTGAACTTTACTTCCTCACGAGTGCTATAAACGCTATATACTGCCCTCAATGCGTTCTCATTGGATAAATGACTTGTCATTGTATGACTTTTACGGATTCAACTGTAATGTCGTCTGCTGAGATTGACAGACGTCTGCTTAAATTGCCTCTTATATTTCAATAACGCTCCAATCCTCTTTACTGGACTATAAAGCACTAAATATTTCAGATTGGTGTTTAAAAAATTCCAAGCTTCTCATCAGCAAAAGTCTAAGAAAATTATGTATTTGAATTACATCGGTCTCTTTTCGTTCGACGTTGATGCAAACAAGGACATAATCATTTAAGAAAATAGAAGACCCCTGTAAAAAAGAAGATTCATTGTCACAAAAGAGAAAAAATAGATACATTCTTTAGCTATGTTGGTAATCCAAACCCCCAATTCTGAACAGTAAAATCAGACAGAAAGGGAGGTATCTGACATGATGTTGTGGAATTTCAAAACATTATGTATTGAAAATTGCAATTTAAATATCTAAATGAAGAAAATCGAACATACGTATTGTGGATAGAATGAGCTGAAGTATCATTTAATTCAATAATATAAACTTACTGGTGTCCTTAGGTGAAGTGCTGAAGCACTAATCTTTGCCTCACAGCATTTCCAGCTCCACCTTCCACCCCAACCATATCAATGGCCATGCGTTCATCAGCATAAGGAACTGGGTGGTCCACTCGGTAATGAAGTGCCATGTTGTGTAGCACAGCACATGCATGAATTATGACACCTGGAAAAGATTGAGTGTTATCAGGCCAATATTCCTAATTGAATTCATGAATAAATAGATGCCCTTTAGTTACCTGCTCTTTCTGGAGAGTAGTGAAGCGTGCGATCCCTCCTCAAGCACCTGAACCAGCCTTTCCACACGCCAAAACATCGCTCAATGCAGGTTCTTGCCACTACAAACCTGGCATTGTAGCGGGCCTCAGGGCTACCTTCCGCTGGTCCAAGAAATGGAGTCATAAGCCAGGGTTCTAATGGGTAGGCAGAATCTCCTGAATCAGAGATAAAGTAGGAGGATAATCATAAAGAAATAATAATATGATCGAAAATTTAATCTATTACTCACCAATGAGCCAGCTACTTTGGTCTCCAAGGCGGTGTGACTGCTCCATGAACTCTCGCAGTCTTGAGGCTCTCCAAATGTGAGCATCATGCGACCTCCCACCATGCTGAGCATTGACAGCAAGAATTCTTAGGTCGTAATCACAAACCTTTACACAGGAAAACATTTCCAATCAATCAATGAGTAATTTCATTTTTCACAATATAAGTATTGTAATGGTTCACTGTCGGTCACCCGGATGAAACCGCAGAAACCACACATAAACGATAAACTACCCTCTTGACCAGCTGCCACCGAGGACGATTTACCAAAGATTTTTCTTGATAATATAAAATGTGGGGGATTCCCGTTTGCAGTTTATCTCGTGGTGAAGAGACTATGAGTTAGAATAAGGCGAGTGACGACTCGACGACAGGTGAGGGTGGGGAAACAGGTTTTGTAGGGACACCAAAGAATGCCAAGGACATCATTCATTCAACAATCAATTAAACTATATTCAAAACTCACGAACAATTTACATATCATTTACCCTGATGAGCGAGATGATAGGGTTAGTGATGAGCAAATAAAGGATGAATTGATCATGAAATTTACAATTTAACTGACAAAATATTAGAAACAAAATATCAGAACAGAAAACAATATTCGTGCCGTCAAGCGGACTTATCTCAATTATGCAATTAGGCACACTTTTGAACTTTGGGAGGTAATAAAGTCCGTCCCTATAACACAGGTGATTGATTGCTTCTTGTTAACGCTGATTACATTAATAATGATATTGGAGGCAAATCACTGAGGCGTCACTGCGGTACTCAAGCCGCCTAACAGTTGCGTATTGCTGCGGACTGGGACAAAGTACTCGGACAGGGGTGGTATCACACTAGGGTCAGGGCGATATAACGTTACGTGACCTGGATGACCACTGGATGACTCCGCTCCTTGGCGCCGAGGTTCGGGCGGGACACAGGCTCGTCTTATTTGGGTGCGGTTCCTTATTCACGGAAACGGCAATCTCTGCGGCCTGGCTGCCTCTATAACCTCCCTGGCGACCACTTCAGGATGCAGGAGATGATTGTCCGGCTTGTCTCGTAGTCCTCTCTGCGCCAACTGTTAGCGTTGTCCTCTCGAGTCTTATTTCGCACGACTGTCTTTCTTTGCACTCGTAATCGCAGCATAACAGCCGCACGAGCCGAAACATAGGAAGAAGAAGAAGAAGAACCTCCCTGGGTTTCACCCGGCTTTATATGCCCCAGGTGGAAGAGGGGGTTATCGATGCACTCGTGAACTGGGGTTGGGGGAAAACACTTATTCAGCGAGCGTCAAATACACTCGCCTGGCTGACCAGCGAAACACACACACATTTACGCACGCTCACGCACCCTTGCATTCTTCCCACATCGCGTTGGTTAAAGGGGGGGAAGGGAAAGGAGAGGAGTGAAGGAAGGGGGGGAGGGGAAAGGAGAGGGGGTGACGATTAAGATCAGGACGGGCCGAGACCGTCACATAGCCCCCCACCTAAACTATGGAGCCACTTTCGATTTGCTAGCAAAGGAAAGTCTCCAGAGTTTATTTTCTTTTTTTTAAACAGCATAAATAACTGTGCGTTAATAAAATTGACGAAATTAAAACACGACTGGAAAAAAAAGATCAAAAGCTCGACAAATCGTTCGGTTCAATCCCTAGTGGCAACCGGGTCAAAATAAGGTTTTAGATTATTAAAATTGTACACCCCGATTTCTTTTCCTTCCGAATCCTCCAAATGACATGAATTCGGTCCCGAATATTTGGAAATCTTGAATGGACCCGTGTATAAATGAAAAAACTTATGAAATAAATTTAATTTTGAATCAGATGGTCGTGGTGTTTTCAGGAGTACTTTATCTCCTATTCTGAAATCATACCCCTTTGCCCTCTGCTTACTTTTTCTCTGACGGCCCGCTAATATGAGCCTCCTCAACGCCGAACGTTGTATTTCTTTACTATCCTTTTGTACCATATCAGGTAATTTCACCATACAATCTTCTCTTGGGGGTTTATTACCGAAATGAACTTCCACGGGCGTTAACCCCGTGCTTTCATGCGTTAATTCATTAAACCACTTATTTATAAATGGAAGTACCTCAGGTGTTAATATGTGTCCCAAAAACGGCACTTCCATGCAACAAAATCTTGATTTTTCCCAATTTAGCGTCATACCTGCGCTAATTACTTTCCTAAATACGACCTGCAAATGCTCTAGGTGTTCCTCGAAACTCGGGGAAGCAATTATCAAATCATCCACATATGCGGTCGCGAACGAACTTACGTCATCCCCCAGTACTTTATCGAGGCATCTTATCATTGCTGCCCCGCTGTTACGCAATCCATAAGGCACGCGCTTAAATACGTATGTCCTCGACTTATACAAGAACGCCGTATATTTACGATCTTCGGGGTGCAATATCATCTGCCAATAGGCGGAAGTAAAATCAGTGATCGAAAAATATTTCATACCGGCGAATTTTGAGAGGAGCTCCTCTATCCTAGGAGGCTCGTCCCGTTCCGGGATGGTTACGCTATTTAATTTACGTGCATCCACGCACAAACGCACGCGCCCGTCCCTTTTTCTTACCACTACTAACGGGTTTAGAAATGGACTGGGTGATTTTTCTATTATACCCCCTTCGACCATGGCCTTTATTTCCTCATCTACTTTCGCAACACATGCGTGGGGTATGGGATAGGATTTTTGGGCAAATGGAGTCTCATCCGTGAGCTTAATACGGTGGGTGAATCCCCTTGCCAAACCAGGCGTCTTAGAAAAAACCTTCCCGCATCCGAGCAACACCGTTTTGAGTCTATTCTTTTGACTTGATGCTAGCCGTGCCAAACCATTTACCAATACTTCCACCTTTTCCTTCGTCACCTCGGTCTCTTTGCTTTCCTGCTGCAGTCTCGATTGTGAGAGCATATAAAATTCATTCTCTACTATCTCGGAATCAGCACTTTTTAACTTAATTTTGTTCTGCGCAAAGTCTATTATTGCCCCATTTTCCGATAGCCAATCAGCTCCTAGAATTAATTTCCTAACTAGGTTCTTTACTACTACACACAACTTCGTTTTGCCGGCCGTTTGCAGTAATCGGAATTAGGGCTTGCCTAGTTATCGGACACGACTTCTTATTATTGGCACATAACAAAAAGGATTTGTTTAAAGGTAAGATCGGAATTTTTGGTTCACGACTGCATAACGTTTTAAAAAACATTTCCTTAATGGCAGATATTTCGCTTCCTGAGTCTACTAATGCCTGCACATCGATCCCTAGACAATTCACCTGTATTTGAGGGCTCACCCTCCCTCTCGCGACCTTCGCCTCCTCCATAAGTAAGTCGTCCAGAGGATTCCCTTCTAAAGTAAAAGTGGCTAGTATCGGAATCGTCCCCTCCTCCTGGCATTCCGCGTCGATGAGACTTCCCGCCACTTGACTCTCACTCTTGCTTTTAAATGAACTCATCCCCAACGTCAAATCTCCTCCCCTGTCCGCCTCGCGGGGACCACTCGATGCGGACTCTACCAGTTTAAAGAATTGTCAGTTATGGTGGAGGAAGACGCATTGTTCGCAGCGGGGACGTCGTTTTGCGCGATCTCAATATGACTCCTACCTTGTGGGCCTTCGCACTACGCATTAAAATTGTCAGAAGGTTCCTCACGAAGTAGAGGCAAAACGGGGGGCTCCCCTCTTCCTAATCTACCTCTCATGTTCGCTCGTGGCGACCCACCTCTTGCCATTCCCCTCCCTCTACACACATTCATGGTATTTACCTGCGGCGGCTGATCTCGGAAGCTAGGGTTCGGTCTCCGATTACCTTCATTGGTATCATCGTAATAACCTAACAGCCTAACTAGTTTATCTAATGTTTCCGGCTCCGCGCTTTTGAGTAAATTTTGAACCCAGGGAGGAAATTGGCGAAGTAAGCAATAGCTAAGCTCCTCGTCACTTATCGGCGGATCGCATGATTTGGCCGCTGCTATTTTTCTTAGGGCATATTCTTTTAATGTTCCGTCAGCTGCTCGTGAGTAAAATCCATGTGTCACACGCGCGCGGTATTCGTACCGAGCATGAACACTCCAATACTCCTTTAAAAATTTCTCTCGCACCTCCTCGTATTGGATGGGGACGGGTCTAATGGTGTTCCTCCATAACCTGGCCGTTCCTTCCATTAAACTCAAAAATGTCAGTGGCCACATAGACGGCGCAATTCCTAAATATTTAAAATAGTCCTCGGCTTCGTTTACAAACTCAACCGGGTTTTGATATGCGCTACCTTTAAAAATGGGCTTGCTGACGCATGTACTGGGAAGGACTATCGGGTGGAATCCCGTTCCCATTTGTTCCCCATACATTACGCGTTTCGAAACTTGCTCAATTTTATTTGAAAGGCTCTCCTCACGACGGCGAGCTTCTTCGACACTCTTGTCAATTTTTTCAGACAAACTCTCCTCGCGACGGCAAGCTTCCTCCCTCTCCGCTTCAATTAAATGTTCGACCTTCCTATCCAAAATATCTACGTTGGCCTGTATCTCTCCCGTTTCTTTCTTAAACTCATTCTTCACGACATCCACACGTCCCATTACCAATCGCATAATTTCGCTAAATCGCTCGTCCCTTCTTTCCTCCCGTTCTAATTCCTTTCTTTCCCGTTCCTCCTTCTCCTTTTTATCTCTTTCCTCTCGTTCTAATTCCTTTCTTTCCCGTTCTATTTCCTTTCTTTCCCGTTCTTCCTTCTCCCGTTTATCTTTTTCCTCCCGTTCTAATTCCTTTCTTTCCCGTTTTTCCTTCTCCCTTTTATCTCTTTCCTCCCGTTCTTCCTTCTCCTTTTTCAGCCAATCAATGACCCACGTGTCTCCCATGTTTAACACTTCTTGCGCGGGGGGCGTCTCAAAAGGCTCCGTTTGAACGTCAGCGGGAATAGGTTGGGACACTACTTCTATGATTTGTACCTCATCTCCTTCGTCCGAGTCATTCAACCCACTCATGTCACGCCCAAGCATAAATATATCGCTCCGACTGACCATTTTTATTTCTTATTACCGCGAACGAAACACAACTAATCACACTACACGTATAAAAAAAAAATCACTCCTACGATTTAGTTTCACCGTTATTACGTAAATAATAACACCTGTAATCTTAGAATCCCACAAAACACTCGGCAAATAATGCTCTTTTTTCAAACCCCACGACAAATTAAACAACACCTTATCCAACGAAAAAAAAATGAAACTAAGACACAAGGTCTCATTCGAGAGATTCAAACTTTGCAAACAAGTGGTCCCTGTTCGGGCGCCATTATGTAATGGTTCACTGTCGGTCACCCGGATGAAACCGCAGAAACCACACATAAACGATAAACTACCCTCTTGACCAGCTGCCACCGAGGACGATTTACCAAAGATTTTTCTTGATAATATAAAATGTGGGGGATTCCCGTTTGCAGTTTATCTCGTGGTGAAGAGACTATGAGTTAGAATAAGGCGAGTGACGACTCGACGACAGGTGAGGGTGGGGAAACAGGTTTTGTAGGGACACCAAAGAATGCCAAGGACATCGTTCATTCAACAATCAATTAAACTATATTCAAAACTCACGAACAATTTACATATCATTTACCCTGATGAGCGAGATGATAGGGTTAGTGATGAGCAAATAAAGGATGAATTGATCATGAAATTTACAATTTAACTGACAAAATATTAGAAACAAAATATCAGAACAGAAAACAATATTCGTGCCGTCAAGCGGACTTATCTCAATTATGCAATTAGGCACACTTTTGAACTTTGGGAGGTAATAAAGTCCGTCCCTATAACACAGGTGATTGATTGCTTCTTGTTAACGCTGATTACATTAATAATGATATTGGAGGCAAATCACTGAGGCGTCACTGCGGTACTCAAGCCGCCTAACAGTTGCGTATTGCTGCGGACTGGGACAAAGTACTCGGACAGGGGTGGTATCACACTAGGGTCAGGGCGATATAACGTTACGTGACCTGGATGACCACTGGATGACTCCGCTCCTTGGCGCCGAGGTTCGGGCGGGACACAGGCTCGTCTTATTTGGGTGCGGTTCCTTATTCACGGAAACGGCAATCTCTGCGGCCTGGCTGCCTCTATAACCTCCCTGGCGACCACTTCAGGATGCAGGAGATGATTGTCCGGCTTGTCTCGTAGTCCTCTCTGCGCCAACTGTTAGCGTTGTCCTCTCGAGTCTTATTTCGCACGACTGTCTTTCTTTGCACTCGTAATCGCAGCATAACAGCCGCACGAGCCGAAACATAGGAAGAAGAAGAAGAAGAACCTCCCTGGGTTTCACCCGGCTTTATATGCCCCAGGTGGAAGAGGGGGTTATCGATGCACTCGTGAACTGGGGTTGGGGGAAAACACTTATTCAGCGAGCGTCAAATACACTCGCCTGGCTGACCAGCGAAACACACACATTTACGCACGCTCACTCACCCTTGCATTCTTCCCACATCGCGTTGGTTAAGGGGGGGGAAGGGAAAGGAGAGGAGTGAAGGAAGGGGGGGAGGGGAAAGGAGAGGGGGTGACGATTAAGATCAGGACGGGCCGAGACCGTCACAGTATATAAAGCAGAAATACACAAACTTTACTATAATCCCATATAACAAAAAATATTTCCACTAAGTGACATCGTTTTATAAACCTTTTCCTATGATACTTATATATAAATAATCATTGCTCTATCTCAAAGTTAATTGTTCTCCAAGTCTTACAGAAGGGTCTCAGTTCTCTCTCTCTCTTCCGATTGTTAGAGCAAGGAAATAATACTTACAACCTGAACATTTTTACTGTGAAAATGCTTCCTATTGAAATATATGTGCTCCCTCCCCACTTCTGGTGGCACAATTGCTATGTGGGTACAATCAATAGCACCCACAACACCAGGAAACTGAGCCCTCTGCATGAATCTGATGGAAGTAACAGTGAAAACATTTCACTCACACAAAACTGACCCCCCCTGCGGGTAGGGGGATTGAGAATACTCCCGCAGTATCCCTGCTTGTCGTAAGAGGCGACTAAAAGGGCGGGGAGAAAACCCCGAAAACAAACCCAGAGCCAACAAGGGTTGAGCCCGGACAGTCTTGTGGGTCAACTGTCTGTGTGCGGCCATACCACCTGGCCTGCGATCCACCCGCATGTTTGCCGTGTGCGGTGACCCGTAAGGAGGAGAAGGGGATCCTGGAGGGTGAGGTCTATGGTTCCCAGCCGGGTGTCGGATGCCCGGTATGGACTATGGGCCAAGACCCCTCTTTGGCCCCGGATTCTGTGTAAACGGGCGGCCGGGAGCTAGCCACTCCCGGTCAATCGGCTTCCGTGGCGTTAGCTCAACGGTGGCGAGTGCCAGGGAGGTGGGGGTCTGCGTAGGGCGGTCGGAGATGTACGGGTTTGGTGGGCCCGTGCATCGAAGATCCAACCCGAAACAGGCAACCACCTCTAGGGTGCTATATCCCGTCGGGTAGCCCTGGCGACCGCACCGGTTTGCGGTGCGGCGTCCCAATTGTGTGGCTCCATGGTGGGTGGGGAGCCCGGGGGACGAAGAAAAATTGGGAATGGCGGAAACTAATCTTCCACCCCCAAAAAGATCCCGCCCAGACACGGGCGGGGGAGAATGTGTTTTCTGCGCTTCAAAGCGTTACTTGATAGTGAAATGTACGAAGGAAGGCGAGACCTTCACGAAAGTGTCTCCCTTCCTCATAAAGAGAGTGTTTTCGTGGTATCTATCTGGAGATCTGAGATCTGCCAAAAAACTTAGGGACGGAACGCTATTAATCGAGACATCGACTGACCTACAGAGTGAGAAGCTCTTAGGAATGAAGAAGTTCCACGATTTTCCAGTGTCCGTAGAGCCGCACCGCACTTTAAATTCCTGCCGGGGAGTTATCTCCCACTTCGATCTGCTACACCTAGACGACGACACCATCTCCAAGGAGATGGAGTCCCAAGGCGTCACAGGATGTAAGAAAATTATGAGTCGCCGTAATGGCGAGGTGAAAAGCACCACATCTGTGATCCTCACCTTCGCCATGGAGAAGCTTCCTAGCAGGGTATTCATTGGATATGAATCTGTTCCAGTTCGGCCATTCATTCCAAGCCCCATGAGATGTTTTCAATGCCAGCGCTTCGGCCACATCGCTACGCGATGTGAGGGCAAGGCCACCTGTCCGCGCTGTGGCAAAGACAAACACGATGGGGACAAGTGCGAAGCGGCTGCCTCCTGCATCAATTGCGAGGGTGCACATCCGGTGTACTCCCGCGATTGTCCCAAGATGCAGGAGGAAAAGAAAATCATGGAGATAAAGACGCTGGAAAAGGTCTCGTATATAGAGGCGAGGAAAAAGTTTAGGGCATTGATTGCTCCAACTTTTTCCAAATCCTTCGCATCAGTAGCTTCCGTTCCCGTGAAAATGTGCACAATGGGCACACAGACGGAACCTGATAAAGATAAGCCCGATAAACAGGTGACACCGCCTAAGGAAAAGACAGACACAGTAGAGAAAATGGATATAACCACCTCTGCGGGCTCTCCAAGGAAGAGCCCGCCTAAAACCTCGACCGGGGTCTCGCCCTCTAGGCGCGAGAAGACACCTTCTCCCGGTCCCTCCAGCAAGGGGAAAAAACCCCAGCCGGAGGCAATGGACGAGGATTTCTGTGTCTCCGATACAGAAATCCAAAGAATAAGAAACAAGGGAAGGAAACAGCGCTTCAAGCGCTGATTGCTTTCTGTGGTGGACATTGGCTGCTCTGATTTTTAACTATTTTTATGTTACTTAATCTATACTTTTATCTTATTTTAAATATTTATAATGGTTTTTATATTACAATGGAATTGTAATGGCTTTTATCGGCATAAGGAGGAGCTGGCCATTTTAATTAATGATTTTAACCCTTCTTGCATTTGTCTGCAAGAGACACATTTTAAAGTTACCGACAAGGGCATTTTAAAAGGATATACGGTGTATAGGTTCGACGACATTAGCGGCCAACGAGCCCAGGGCGGGGTGGCTATTGCTGTTCGAGAAGCCCTTTACACTTCTCGAGTGCAGTTGACCACCCCGTTTCAGGCAGTGGCCGTGACCGTGCATGCGCGAGAGAAATTAACGTTATGCAACGTTTACCTGCCAGAAGGTGCCCCGGTGAGCATTGGGAATCTAGATGCTCTTGTCCATCAGTTGCCAAGGCCATTTATTTTATTGGGCGATTTTAACGCCCATGACCCCCTGTGGGGAAGTTCTACGGCCCATAGCAACAGGAGAGGACGAGTTTTAGCCAGCTTTTTTAACGATTTTAACCTTTTTTTAACTAAATAATGGAGAGAAAACCCGTTTTAATTCTTTTAACGGGGAGTATTCCTCCATTGATTTATGTCTTTGTACGAGCAGTCTTTACACCAAGATCAACATGTCCGTCCATACAGATCTCTGTGGAAGCGACCACTTCCCTATTTTAATCAAATCTGAACTGAATTTTAACCCAGATTTTATTCCATCAGACAACTGGATTGTGCGCAAAGCCGACTGGTCTGTTTATAAAGATTCCTTTAATTTTGAATACAGTGACCAACGCGCCGGGACGTGTAACGTTGAGCTGCTTACCGCAAGCATAGTGGAAGCAGCCAAATGCAGCGTCCCATTATCAAAGGGCAGCGGCATCCGTCGACCAGCGGTACCTTGGTGGAATGAAGAGTGCGCCAAGGCCATTAAGGAGCGTAAACGTGCCTTACGCATTTTTAGTAAATTCCCCACGGCCACCAATCTTTCCTCCTTCCGTCGCATCCGAGCGAGAGCTCGACGTGTGGTGAAGGAGGCTAAGAAGGCCTCCTGGATAAATTACATCTCATCCATTAATAACAGGACACCTCTTGCACAGGTTTGGAACAAGGTAAGGAGCATTTCTGGTTCACGGGTAGTACACAGCGTCTCTTACATCGAAGACAACGGCAGGGTGCTTCGTACACCCCAGGAGATAAGCGAAGTCTTCGGGCAGTCACTTTCAAAGATCAGCAGTGACGCCAATTATTCTGCAGCGTTCTTGACCATCAAGGAACGCTCAGAATCTGTCTTATTGAACTTCGCCGAGCGCCGAGAATCTGCCGAATATAATGATCCATTCTCGCTATGGGAATTGAAGTCCGCCATTGCAGATTCTAAGGACACCTCGCCAGGAATGGATGGCGTCCACAACGCATTTCTACGGAATCTTCCGGAGACAGCGTTGTTGGATTGCCTCCGCACCCTCAACCAGGTGTGGGCTGAGGGAAGCTTTCCTACCTCCTGGCGGGAATCTGTAGTGGTCCCAATTCCTAAACCAGGAAAGGACAGGGCTGACTCCAATAATTATAGACCCATCTCCTTGACTAGTTGCCTGTGCAAGGTAATGGAAAGAATGGTGAACCGCCGGCTCGTTTGGTGGTTGGAGCGACGGAACCTTCTTTCAAGTGTCCAATGTGGGTTTCGGCGAGATAGATCGACAATCGATCACCTTGTCAGAGCCGAAAACTTCATCCAGGAGGCCTTCCATCTGCGCCAGCATGTCATTGCCGTATTCTTCGACCTGGAGAAGGCATATGACCGAGTCTGGCGCCAGAAGATACTAAAAACGTTGCACCAGTGGGGTTTTAGGGGAAATTTACCCATTTTTATACAAAACTTTTTAACTAATCGGGTATTTAGAGTGAGGATAGGCAATCACTTATCCCAATTTTATGTTCAGGAAAACGGGGTACCACAAGGCTCTGTACTGAGCGTGACGCTCTTCGCTATTGCGATTAATGACGTCACGGAATGTTTAGGAGCACCAGTGATGGGATCGCTGTTTGTAGACGACCTGGCCATTTTCTGCCGGTCGTCAAAACTAGCCAGTGCTGCACGAGTCATTCAGCTGACTCTTAATAGACTCAGCGAATGGTCAAAGCAAAGTGGCTTTCGTTTTTCTGCGGAAAAAACGAAATGCCTCAATTTCCACCGCAAGCGTGTGTACGAACCCCCACCGGATCTTCGTCTGTGTGGAAGGATTCTTCCTTACACAGAGTCGATCCGGTTTTTAGGTTTAATTTTTGACCGTCGCCTGAATTGGCGTGAACAAATTATGATTTTAAAGAATAGGTGTTTGAAAGTTTTAAACATTTTACGCTTTTTATCTAATCATTCGTTGGGAGCCGATCGCTGCACTATGCTTTTATTGTACAGAGCACTGGTGCTCTCAAAATTAGATTATGGATGTTTCGTTTACTCTTCTGCGCGCGAGAGTTATTTGAAACCGTTGAATACGGTTCACAACGCGGGGCTCCGTTTGCCAACTGGTGCCTTCAGGACATCTCCAGTCCTGAGTCTATACTCAGAGGCCGGCGAGCCCCCGTTGAGTACTCGCCGAAACATCCTTATGTGCAACTATGTTGCAAAGATTTTATCGATGAGAGCGCATCCTAGTTTTAATGTAATTTTGAATCCCCGTTTTTTAAATATTTTTAACAGGCGGACTCGGGCAACTAGACCCTTAAGCATTACTTTTAATGATTTTATGGAAGTTAGTGATTTGACACTTCCGGAAGTGTACCCTGTTGGGACCTCGGCCGACCCACCTTGGCGGGTACCACTACCTCAGGTCAGGTTTGACCTGCACGATCGCCAGAAGTCGTCAACCACTGCTACGGAGTATCAGCGCAGATTCAGTGAGATCCTGCACCGCCACTCCGACTTTATCCCCGTTTACACGGACGGATCGAAGTCAGAGGGTGCTTGTGCAAGTGCGGTCTTCTCGTCCCACCATGGAGCCATCGGTGCGAAGCTAAGTACGCTGTGTAGTGTATACACAGCGGAACTTTTCGCCATAAAGATGGCTCTAGGTGGAATAAAATGCAGGAATGCGTCCTTCATGGTCTGTAGCGACTCAATGTGCGCTCTGCAGACCATTTCCGGCTTTTCTCCGTCCCACCCTCTTGTGCAAGACATCCATCACGCGTTGCTATTACTTAGCAAGAGGAACGTTAGAATCGTGTTTGTGTGGGTCCCCGGACACATGGGAATAGCCGGCAATGAGAGAGCAGACCTGGCAGCAAAGAAGTCTCTCCAGGACGCGAATATTGCATCTGCGTTGGTACCCCATGATGACTTGAAGGCTACGTTGAGAAACGTAGCCTTAAAACAGTGGAAAGAAACCTGGCGATCCCTGGTGGGAAATAAGTTACGCGCCATTAAGCCGGTGACATCAGTGTGGCCCACATCTGTCGGGAGGACTCGCAGGGAAGAAGTCGCGATCTCACGGTTGAGGATAGGGCACTGTGCCCTCACCCACTCTTACCTCTTCACAGAAGAGAAGATTCCACCACATTGTGAGGATTGCGACTCTCCCATTACTGTGAGGCATTTCCTGACAGAGTGTGATAGATACCGTGCTGTGCGCGACCGGCTAAACATCAGGGGGGACCTGGGACAAGTCCTAGGCGACGACCCTGATTGTGTCAGCCGGGTAATTTTGTTTTTAAAAGAGACTGGGCTTTTAAAATATATGTGATGAACCAATGTTTGGTGTTATATTTTAATTTTGCCCATTTTAACGTGTTATGTTGTTTATATTTATTTATTATTTTAATACAAATTTGACGAAGTTATGATATTTTATTGTGGTGCAAATGACCTTCGTCGTCGAGGCACCCTACAAAAACCTAACTCTAACTCTAACAAAACTGACAATCCAAAGGATAAGGGATGCAAAAAAATTGAAAAATCAATGTACCTAGCCTTCACAGCGTGCTTCTCCCTTTTGGTGACAGGGACTTTAACCCATGTACCCAGAAGGTGCCTCCTAATGGCATCACTTATGATAGTGATGCTGCGGCACACCTCCGGTTGGCTCATGGCATGCAGATAGTTCTGCCCCACTCGCCTCTGGTAACTCCCCCCAGCAAAAAATTGGAGGGCACACATCACCTGCAAAGTAGTTAGTCTTGAACATACTTTTTAAAGAAAATGTGAATTCATTAAGTCATAGATTAATAGAAGCAGAAACGTTAATCAAAAATGTAAATGCTAGAACACTTGAGAGTTGAGTCATGCTAAGTGGTAGTAATGAGATGCAGCCTATTGGCACAGAAAAAATAATTAGCAGACATATTGCCACATGCAAAATAAATTCAATAGCCATTCATGAAATTAGTGCACTCTATAATTCATTTATTTCCTAAAAGCAAGTGAATCTCATACAAAACCAAAGTTTCAACCAAATTTACAAAACATACAGTAAATGATTTACAACGAAAATGTAGGCATGCTTGTTCAAGGTCCCAATAATGTAACGTAAATAAGCATTTCATGATGAAGTTAACATGCTCTTTGAACGATGCTAGAGAGGTACTTATCTTTTAGTTGCAGCTGCTCATCCTCTGTGGACCATCATAATTGCAGCATTGGGGGAATGTTTCAAAATTCAGCAAAATGTATTACTAATAATATTACATGTTACCAAATGGCAATAATAGGAGTTCAAAATAATTAAGTAGCAGATTGTCATTACAATGGTTATGATAGGTGGTCAGAAAAGATATCACAAATGACACCTTAAAAGCCCCTAATTTTTTTTACAGACTCTTAATAATTTCTTTCATAGATGGTTCCTTGACACCATAAATGTTTATCAATGATGAATTGGAATGTTTTATGGTAAAACCAGTGAGGAAGTACTCATGACATAAAAAATCGAAGCCTTAGCCCCTTGGAGTAGTAAGTTGGCAATATAAGGTATATAGCCTTTCTTCAATAATGATGAATAATGCATAATTATTATGAGATGGAGATGAATGAGGTGAGCTATGACCTTGCAAAAAGAGCATTACAATTTCCTCTTTCTTCATAGAGACAAAAAATCAATGACTAATGACAACGAAAATGGAAACATAGAGGGGCATACCCTTTGATGAATGTCCCGATGACAAAATGTTAATGTAAAAAGATGCTCTAGGTGACAGTACACTACGTTACAGGCAGGGTATAACATTCTATTCCCTGGTAAAGGTTTGAATGGTGTGTTTCCAAAGAGCGATTTGTGAAGAAGTAGTAGTGGATATTTTACTTATTAAGGGTGGTACGTAATCATTTACAATGAATGTAGGTACGGAAGAGATGGGCGGGAAAATGGTATGTCCTCCGAATTATATGCATACACAAAACACTTAGACTTACACAAAACAAACACAAACAGCGATACACAAAAACTTTCCCCTTCCCATAAACTTTACCCTAAGATGAGGAGGAATTCCAGTTCTCCTCACATTTTGCCGCAAATGTGGCAGCAAAGCTTCCACCAACGCCATCACACCCTCCTGGGAAGCCTATATAAGGAAATAAATTCTTCCCTACCAATTTCATAGGGATTCATAGAATCCCTAAGCCGCCTCCTGTTTACATTTACAGGTCCCCGCCGACGTCTTTCTTCCAGCCTCTCGAGGAGAACAACAGCCACTACTAATCGATCCATTTCTAGTTGAGAAAGCAAAGAGAAAAATTGTTTGCATTTGTAAAATGAAGTGAAGAAAAAAATGATATCCACTTTAAGCAAAACGTTCTACTGACACCGAGCATGAATCGCAAAGCTCGAGACTGTTTCAATGATTCTTGCTATAAAACGCTCAAACCATGAAAACTACTTGGATAAATGGGCACCATATTTACAAAGATGTTAATGGAACGTAAATGAAACTGCTATGCATGCAACTATGTACCGAAAATAATGAACTACAGGCTGTCATATACGATCTTGAGAGGACATTCCACCTAATTATTAGTAGCCCATTGTAAAAATTTTGGAAGACACTATTTCGTAAATTTTGATAGCAGGGAGACTTGAATGCGACAGAATTCATCTCGGAGTTTTCTTCATCTGCCGATCACGTCAACATAAAAAACCATTGGAATGACAACAAGTTGCACTTCAGAAAATTGAAAGCCAAAACAACGAGTTCTATAACAGCTTAATACATCGCTTCAATGTATTTATAATTAATACTTTTCTACACCTAACACACTTTTATCTATAATAAACGTTCATCCATAATGAGTAGGGCTGATTTTCATACATAACATTCCCAATAAAATATCAAAACAAACCTATCTTCGATGAAAAATGGCCGCTTCGACATGTATTTTGACGTCGAAGCCGAGGAGTCGTACGTGAAGGCAAAAAACGTTCGAACGTGAGTTACAGAATCGCGATCGGCAATTGTTCTCGATAGAATTCCCATAATCCAGCGGGAATGACTCTTTAACGATCGAACGTAAAGTTATGGAATTGGCCCCAAGCATCGCTATACGCCGGGAAAGCCTCAGATCATTTAAATATGGCGTTTTTTGTTCATTCAAAGTAAACGGCTGGTGTCCTAACACCCCCCGCCACACGCCTATTGAGGCGGCTTGCGGGGTAGTATGTAGATGTAGATAAATAAAAATGTAATAACGACCTAGGTTTCGTCGCTGAGCAATATCATCAGGTCCTTATGTCGCTCAGCGACGAAACACACTTGATGTCGCTCAGCGACGAAATCGAGGTTGTTATTAAAGTTTATTTATGTGGAACTTACATAGTTTTTCATTTCCATTATTATGTGGGAGCTCCTTTGGAGGTAAGTCCTGCGGAACATCACATGGGACCTCTACGGTAGCTCTAATATAAAATTGCAGCATCAGGTTCAAATACTTCAAAAACATCTTGCTATGTAGAGGAAGAACAAGGAGTGAAATGGAATACTATACATAGTTACGTTAATGAAAAGGCTACATCTCTACAAAAGAATCCAATCCAATTTTTTGTAGAAGGTTTCTGAATTCCAATGAGCCTTGGTAAACCTCAGTTATTATTAAAGGTTATGTAGTTTAAAACAAATAAAATATAGGCTAGTTTTTAAAAATGCACTTTACTACATTAAATGAATTACAGGAAAAGATGAAATAAACAATATTGTATGATGTTAATCTTCTCTTAAACTTCTCAGCGGAGGCTACATCATTAAATGCACTAACTTCAGGTAGCTATTGCTGATTTCTTGGCATGGTCAAACTTATGTGACGAAAATGTAAATAATTAGCTTCTTATTGGTTCCCGCTCGAATAACAGTTATTAGGCGATGGCTAAGAGCTCAATGAACAAAATATACAGAGATATCGATGCTTGAACTTACCAGAGTTGGCCTTCGGCGTTCTCCTATCACAACTTTCCAATATCAATTGCACCTAAAGCATCCCGGTGTAGCTCCATATGAACTATTAAAATGGTTGGTTTCACTTACAAATTTCACACTGTATAATGGGAAATATATCTTCAGCTTCTATTACTATTTTATTATGATGTCACAACTTCCATGGTCACAAACTCAGACAATGGCGCAATGAAATGAACTCATGCCGAAACATGTTAAAAATATATTTTTGTCATTAAAAATTCATGGTTAAACCGAGGTCATACCATCAACTTCCTTATACACCTTGACCTGAACATTCACAAACACTATGCACAATACATAAACCAATAATACATTAACTTCACACATTCAAGAAACAATTGAACCTAGAAATTCCTTGGAATCCTGTGTGCATCCCATATTAGCCAAATATGATTCCGGGACCGTAGATCATGTGGGAAAGCCATGGAATGACCCATGGACCGACCATCAGTGCTGTGTGGGGATGCGTCACAGCTGCCTCCATCTTTCTTGCAGAGGTATCGCAATTGCTTTCGTTGCCATCCTGATGTTAATGGGAATTCTTTGTGTCATTCAGGAGAATGTCTAATAAGGATCAGACTAAAAATGCAATGTAATTTTCTGCATTATCATGAAGAAAGTATTTTAGTTCTAAGAAAAAGATATATGTTCCATTAGTGCTTCACCCTGATCGCTATTCCATAAGTTTCCCTTTTATATTTTTCAGTCTATGACTGCTGCGCTGACTTCTTGAAGATACATCTTATAGTTTTGGAGACACCTGGATATCATTACTTTGCTATATCACCTCCTCATGGAATTTGTCATAATTATTTATTATTATTGTATTTACTTTAAAGGACACATTTACTTGTGTTCATTATGTAGCATTTATTGATCAGTTGAAGCAATTATTGTTAGTCAGAGCATGGAGGGACAAATTTCTGCCAGTCATTTTGGCTTTCTCAGGAGAATATGGAAGCACATATTCAATATAGAACTACGCATTTTTTTCATTTGAGAGAAATTTTTATATATTGCATCTCTTAATGGTTATTCAATTCTCACTTCTTACAAACACTAGAAATGGGTATATAACTTTGTTTTGATGCGCGCATGCACTAAGGTAGACATGATTAATGTACGAATGCAACTGCCTTTCTTGTTCAATTCCATACATTTATATAATGTAATGTGATAGCAAAACATGTGAAGATCCATGCTTGCTAGGGGCAGGAGTTAGATGCCTAAAGGGCATAGAGAAAAAATGGAGTCATATTTTTCCTCCAGAATTTTTTCCTCTATTTCTGTAAATACTTTGCCTGTTACATTGAATAAAGAGACTTCATATGTTGATGATTATTTTATCATTGATTTCAGGCTTGCTGAATGCATTGCGCAATTTGCTGTGTGTGATTGAGTATTAAAATAGTGGAAGCTAATGCAGTGGAGTTTATTTGTTTAGTTTTTCATGAATATTGTGCATCACATTGACAATGGATGTCTTGTTTTTAATCACCGTGTATTAAAATTCATACTTTTCTAAGGATGTATAGTTTTCCAATTTATGGCCCGATTCTTGTTTATTGGTTAATAATGTTAATCGTGGCACATATCGTCTTCTCCAATGAGCCTTATTGCTAATGTAGGTACTTTCTGTCAGCTCTTGGTTACCATACCTCAGTCAAAATATGTGAGAGCTATTTATGATTCTTTTTTCAGAATTGCATAAGAAACTGTGGCTTCGTGAGGGATGTCTAAGAAAAGTGAAATGTTTGATTAGACAAAGTTTGTTTAAGGTAGTTGAAGCGAGATATCATGTAATTTAGAATTTTACGAAGTTGATCTCATTTTAAACAGAAAAACACATCTATCCTTTGATATCAAAATACTAACCCCTTTCCGAACTACTTTTCGAGCAACTTGCCAAAAAATACAAGCTGTTTGTCATGGGATAGATTACGGCTGTGCGCTCCAGAGGGAGAATGTTGAAAAATATAATTTCTAGACTAGATTTCCAGACAACTAGATGTCGTCAACAAAATAACGGTTTGTAGTGCCTACGATTTCTCAACTATTTATAGAATATAATCGATTACTCACCGCAGTAATCTTTACGGAATCGGAAAAACATATGTTGTTAAGGCTTTTCACCATGCGGCGCGAATAAATGAGTCAAGTTAGAGACTCAGATCGATATATTTATTTAATTACTGACAATGAGAAATTTTACAAATATAACTAATTTTGCGCCATTAATATTAAAACATTGACTTCATACTTCTTCAGACACTAAAATTAAAAAAAAATAATCCGAAGATGGTCACCATTATGACTAGGGAAATATCTCGCTCAAATCACCTTATTATTTACCCTTTTCTTAGAATTATGTGTGAAATATTCTCATTTCCAAGATTAATTAAAACAGTTGTGGGAAAAGGCCCCAATTTTTAATTTTCCTCGATAAATATATTTATCTCTGATAAATATCATGGCATTATATTTAAAGGTTTCTAGTGACCATAGGGCTTTAGTCCTTGGTGCCCCGAATCGTTCTTCTGTTTTTTCTTAACCATGTAGGACCACACAAAGATTGTTAAGTGACAGTAACAAATTGAGAACGGGATAAAAATGATCATTTGTGCAAAAACTACTGTATATTTTTCCTTGAAATTTTGGGTATTGACTCATTGCTACTATATAGGTATGATGGATGTTTTTTCATCATGATAAGCAATTGAAAAACGCCGTTTTCATGTTTTTTTTGTAATAGTGGATGAACAATGAGACGAATTTTTATGCGGTTAGGTTTATTTTATAGTTTTTGTTTCAATACGCACAACTTTTGTTGGATATGTTTTACAGAAAAATCGACAACCTTTTCTTTAACTCAGAGAAAACCACTTTTTTAAATCTTAATTGTTAAACACAATTATTTCTGTGACGTCAAAGACGGGTAGGTACCATTGATTAACACTAGCATTCCGAATGAATCCCATCCATCAAATCTCGGGTATCAATACTTTGCAAAATCAGATGATTTCCCAAGTAGCAAAAGAATATTGAAAAATAATTTTAAAATCAAAATGTCATAAGATGGCTAAATTCATGACTTTTTCAAGATTTTAAAATAATGTATTAGGTATTTTTCTTTTAAAGTTCCGTATCCTCTCATCTCAATTTATTGATAATATATTTATTTTATTTATATACGGGCTTAGCAATCCTTTTGATACAATATAATACATTTTATGGCAAACGCCTTTTATTATTAATTTTCAATAAGAGAGTTGAATTATAAATATTAAACTTATCATTTTAACAAATTTTTCACTAACACACATCACTTTTTCACATAACACATATCATTCACTAGCACAATCAATATAGTATTTTTAACAATTTTCAATAACAGAGAGTAGAATTATAAATAATAAACTTTTATCATTATAACAATAATAATTTTACCAATATACTACACAGCCATTTATGTATATATCTGAGCAACTCTGCGCTTAAATATACTGAGAGAAGGAGCGTCTCTAACTTCGGGAGGTAGTGAGTTCCAAGTTGATATTAATTTACTTATTGCTGAGCAATCAATATAGTCATATCCAGATGTTGTATTCTTCATTGGCAAAGGGTTACGTAATGCATAAGGCAGGCTCCTTTCTTGGAACGATTCATCAATTTTTGGTCACGAGTATAATTTGTTTGCTATCTTATAGGCAACATGGCAATAATGTCTGTTGAGTAGACCCTCAACAGACAACAATCCCAATGTCATCCTTCTCTCGGTGTAGTCATGGTCGAAATAATGCATTGGCTGCCTAGACTTATAACTTACATATCTAAATATATGAAGTTTAAAGTTAGCTTTTTTCGAGCAATTTATCATTGCGCTTATGGCGGCTGGAACGAAATATGAAGTTTCGTGATATTGATTAGAGAATATTTATAAAGCTACAAAAGAGAACAATGCCAAAAGAATACTAGTTAAATAACGGATGAATACGCTATTTTCGTTTCAATTAACTCATCCGATTATCATCGATGTACTACGAAAAACAAATATTTGCGTTTTAATAAATTTAACCATGCATATGTCTATTACGAAAACGTGGCAACGTGGTACTACGCAAACAAAAGATAATCGTATATAAAAATCTGCCTGCTATAGTCTTCTCAATCAGCTGCCAAGAATAAGGTTACGAAGATATTTCTATTGTAAGTAGTAATTAAAAAAATGCATGGCAAATAAAAACATAACTAATACCTGTAACATAATTTTATTAATTTCGGAATGCAAAATAAAAAGACCGTTAATTATTAAATTTGTTTACTTCTCTTTATTTGGATTATAAGGAAGCAATCACCAAAAATGGTCTGCTATTTTATGCTAAATACTTTTCTTACTGACTATTTTTGGTTTATCACCTTGTGCTTTTAATAGCAACGCAGTCAAACCGTTTTCTCCTGTTATTTTGTATAGCTGTTTTATATATTCATAAGAATATACAGACGCAGCTAATTCATTAATCATGTAATGGGTAAGATTATTTTTCATTGCAAAAAAATATATAATTCGATTATTAGTTTCAATGTTAAAAAATTGTTTAATGGCTGCTGACGCAAATGACGTTGAAGAATTAAACAAATTGTCAATAGGTAGAAAGTATGTTTGTGAGTTTCAGTTTGTGTCAAAACTATTTTTTTTATATACCTAATTTTTAAACGCAACTGATGAACCATATTCATGATGAAAGATTTTCATAATGTCTGAATAAATAAGTAGGTAATCTGTGTTTCTAAGCAACTGTAAATAGACATTCAGCTTCGCGTGTATTCACGTATCCGACGATGACAAGTTCAGAGTACAACTATGCTCCATGGATCAATCGAAATATTATTTTCGTTTTAATAAATCTATATATTTCATACGTCTACAGAATTTATATCACTCTGGAAATGAATAATATTATTTATCATCGATAAATTTGTTCGATATTTTAGGCATTTGATATTTGCGGTTTACTATGATTTGCGCAGTAGTGTAAGAACTACATTAATAATAATAAATAGTCGGTTGCGGTTCTCAACCGGTACTTTCATCCTTCGCCCGAAATTTTGGCAAAATTGGGAAGCTTGCAAACGAATCGGAGAGACTTTAGTTAAGCCAGTAAACACTTCACTGAGAGCTTTGCGTAATTAATTTTCGTTATACATAATATTATTTCTGCGTTTATTTGTACATCAAGCAATTTTCTCCTTTTAACATTTCCGCAAGTTAGTTACGTCTTGATTGAAGCGTGAAAAAAACGTGAGGGAATTGGAAAAAAATACTGTTTGTTCTCAGCAATATTGCATTTATATTCATGCTATGTGGCATTGTAGGTTTTGATTAATTAATACCAAATTACTGTAATCGTGATGTAATGGTATTTCCGCAGCCTACCACGGAATTTCCACTTAAAAATTAGTTCTCGAAATGACATTAACCCTCGGAAATGGCCAGGTATATAAGACTTTCTTGAATCGGGGTTATTGATTTCGGATGCGAGAATATGCGCGCAGAACCGTTGGGTAGCTGATCATGTAAGATAGATACACTGTCGTTAGGTACATGCAAGGAGGATTTATTAACTGTACTCAAGCATGTCATCGCGTAATAGTTCATTCATAGTATTTAAGTGCAAATTGTCATTTTTTATTTTGAGAGGGCAGGGAAGAGTCAGTGGAGACGGCAAGGGAGTTTCAGGTGAGTGGCCTGTGGAGTTTCAGACTTTTACCTGAGATATGTAAAACAATTTTAAAATAATAATTCAAAGCTTTTTAAAGAATGGAACATATTTGACTCTTATGTTAAAATCATATGGAAATAATGATAAAAACATTTTAAAGCCTAAAAAGAGAGAGCTAGTATATTTTCAAAATTATTTAATATGGAGCGTGGCGCTATATGGGTCGGAAACTTGGTCATTGCGAAGGGAGGATGTGCGTAGACTTGAGGCATTTGAGATGTGGGTTTCGAGATTGTTAGCTGGATGGCGAGAAACACGAACGAGGAGGTATTGGATATGGTCGGAGAGGAGAGGAAGCTTGTGGCAGAGGTTCGGAGAAGGCAGAAGAGATGGATGGAGGAGGTTTTGAGTGGAGAGGGCATGTTGAAGAGAGTGATAGAGGGGAGAACACTGGGGAAGCGTGGAAGAGGATAGAAATTCTGGACGAAATTAGAGGAGGTAGAAGAATTGAAGAGGGATCTAATAACGGGCCATCCTTAGGAGGGAAAGCGAGACAATTTCTATTAGGTTGGGATACAAAATGGGGACTGTCCAAGAACCTACCAATCAGCTGGTAGAATACTTGAATGATGATGATTTCATAAGATATTGCTAATTGGTTTAGGACCTATAATCCGACTGTTCTATTTTGCAACACAGAGAATCATGAATAGTAATTAATTCTGGTTGATTCATGCTACCGTTCAACAGAGAGGTGGAGAAAAATTCAAGCTCGAATTAACTGAAAAATTATGGAATTGGCATTGCGTTCAATTATTGTTGACCTGCAAGTAAGAAGTATATTTTACTGCAGTTGGAAGTACTGGTTCAATGGAATACGAGCGATTTGACTCTAACCAGTTCTTCGAAGAGAAAAATCTTGTCTTCTTCACGAAGAAAATAAGTTATTCTGGCAATATCAATTAATGAAATTTCTTAAGATAACAGAATTTGTGAAAGACGGTCTTCATGCACAGTCGTCTATTGCAATATAAAAAAGTAAAGTAAGTTCGCATTCTCATCCAGAAATTCTGGTGGTCTTGGGAGAAATTTTATAGTGCGTATGTATAGCTAAGTAGCAAAATTGATACTTTCACTAATCTATGCATGAGAAAATTTTCTTGGGAAATAAACATTGAAACAGATTAGCCGTCCCTGCTAGAACATTGGGCTGAACCTAAAACTTATTCTTCCTTGCAGTGACACCTGCACATTACACCAAATACCTACCGTACAGCCAGAATATCCGTGAAATTCTAGCTATAAACAAAGAATGTAAATTACACTTTTCCTTTAACTGCGAACTACACAGTCACACAGGTACAAAACATTTGGAGCAATGGAAGAAGTATTACATTGTGAAGGTATTTCATTAAATATATCTTGGTTCAATCCATCAAATCGTACATTGCCTCATTTTCGTTCATTATGAACGATTTGAAGAATCGAATCATTACCATGAACCAAATCACATGACCCGAATCATTAGAATGAATCGAATTGTCCATCCCATGGAGCATCAAATGGAGCTCGGGGTTGAATGGAGTTCCATGCATGATGTCCGGAGAAAGCTTATTCTGGCTTCGAAGGATCGGATCCTTAGGCCGACAACTCTCACTTTTCACCATTTAATGTTCTTGGATCAATCCATCAAATCGTGCATTGCCTCATTTTCGTTAATTATGAACGATTTGAAGAATCGAATCATTACCATGAACCAAATCACATGAACCGAATCATCAGAATGAATCGAATTGGGTATTTGCCAAAATTTTAAATTTAAGTATACGGATCTTTATATGCTACTTTTACTCGCAAAAGCTTGCGGAGTGAAAATAGTTTTAAAACTGATTCAATATTAATTGAGATATTGAAGATTAAAGTAATCGAAATTTCAATTTTTTCTACGCGGCTGCGAAACGAAATCTGATTGGCTTGACGTCATTTTCGCTGAGCGACAGACGGAAGTGAGGGAGAACGTGACGAACTGTGGTACAGACCGTGTGTTTAAAGAATTTTCATTGAAAACAAAGAATATGGCCGGTATGGCGTGTAATGGTTTTACTAAAGCAACATCGGATAATTTACCTAAAGTGGATATGTTTATGGTAGGAGTTTTTATGAAAAAGGACGACCGATTTAATGCTGCCGAAATTCGTGGAGCTAAAGTCCAAAAAATGTAAGTACAAAGTTTGCTTGTAAAATCGTCATTACTGTTATTTATCTTTTTGGTGCATATAATTATGTATTTGGCGTATGTATGATAATGTATTTGGTGTATATGACTTAAATATATTTCAATTTACACTATTGCGACTACTTTAATGTTTTCTCATAAAATATTTATAATACCACACGAACGTATTTTAAGTAATAGCTACGGTAAATGTAGCCCTCGTGAGTATACTATAATGACATTTCTGAAGTTGATATCCGTCAGAATTGTCGGCAATCGCATTAAACCAAAATTATCATATAAAATAACTAGGTAGTGATTTCAATATCTTTAAGCTTTAGGCTGGATGGTCCACTTTGATGAAAACTATGGTGCAAGTTGCTAGCTTGTTTAAATTATACCATTTTGCTTAATAATATGTACTTTATTGAATGTTATGAATTGTTTTTCCAATACACTCTTAATCATTTTGATATTTCTTCTTTCTTTCTCGAAGTCCATACCTTTCCATACAACAGTAAACAAACAGTATCTTAGCAACATATCAACATAACACAGTACTTGCCAAATGTTTGGTAGAGGAGGTTTCTATAAGTGGATTATCTGCTACAAAAGTGCCTAAAATAGATTCTTATCTCCTAAATGTCTATTCAAAGTTTAATTTGTGTTGTTATATTATAGAGCTTCTCGTGAGATTTATGGTGATAATGCCATAGGATACGTCCAAGTGAAGAGCGATGGACCACTGTGCACAGTGATAGCAAGGATATGTCCAGAACACAAAGTGCGAAATAAAGCATACACTGTGCAGGTGGACATTGAGGAATCGAAGGAAGAAATTTCGAACATTCAGTGTCATGATTGCGCTGCTGCAGCTGGTAAGTTTCGTATAATAGTTTTCTTTGGAAATGAAAGTGTTAACTATTTTTACCCTAGTAGCAATTGATATCCATACAACATCCCCACAATATCCATAATATCCGACTATAATGTCCACACAATATCCAATTTTCATCTAATAATTTTGTATAGATATCCATACAATATCCAAAATTTTCGCCAAATGCCATCCTATAATATCCAACTTGGATATTGACTAAAAAGGGGTCCTTTTCTACTGCTTCATATTTTTCTCCAATTTTTTAGGATTACCCTCCTCTTTCCACTTTAGTCACCAACTTGAAAATGTATTTCACCCTCATGGTAAAGAATTATACTATCATAGAGCCTGCATAAGTTTGTACGTATCATTGCCTCAGGAAAGACTGCACAAAAATTTATTGTGCAGGTAATTAAGGAGGAATTGTAATAACTAAAAGATGCAATACTTACCAACGCAGCTCATATACCTAGGACAAATAATTTTGTAGGGCCAAGGTGAGCTGAGGTATGATTAATCTTGGATATTATTTTTAGATGTAAATATTGTCCTTGTCATTATTCAATATGTCAGCGTTCATATGTCGGTCAGATATGGGGCTACAAATGTAATTGGACTGATTTTATAGAGAAATATGGGATTAGGCTGGATGAAAAAAAAGTCATGAGATTTTCCATTGAGTGAATCAAGGTGATACTAAATGTTAAGGTAGGACTCAAGCCAGAACAGGTGAAATAGTTAAGTTACTTGTGGAGAACGTTGGAAGAAATTGTTGCAGTATTGATGCATGAAAAAATAGCTCTCAACAAGGAGGTTAAATACAACTATTTCAGGCTAGATATGGTGGAAGTTCTCGATATTCATTATGAAGGAGCTTAACCCTATTGGAAATTTCCTATTAGAAAATTTCTTATGAGAATTTCTATGAGAAAATGTCTTATAAGAAAATCCTGCTGTAGTGCTACCCCTTTCCATAGAAATATCCCTGTTTTATCAGACAACTATGACATGAATGAGTATCCTATGAAAAAATTGATACAGAAAAAAGATACAGAAATTCTTGGTGGAAAATGGCACTACTGATACAGGTAATTCTGTATCATGATACAGGGCTCTGTCTACCATGACACAGTTCTATAGAAAAAGACCAGATAATAATATAATCTGGTATGAGATGCAGACCTCATGACCCTGGTGAAAATATACCATGACAGACAGCGTGAAAGCGTAAGTTTGTAAGTTTCCCACAATTTACACTATGCCATTTTCTAAGTTGAAGAGATGATGAAAACTCCTTGAAGTAATATGGTAGTATTAAAAAAAATAAAGCCTCCTGGGTGCTTATCCATTCAGTTTAGTGATCACCAATTAAGTAATGGTTTATGGTTTTTAAGCGACCTTGTTTATAGTTACCACTGCATAGCAACCAAAACAAATCTTTATTCACATAATATAAGTTGATAACTGATATATACTGTTGTTATATCCAGAAATTCAGGCTTTTACGTTCTCCGAATTAAGATGGTAGATATTCATATCACGCTATGTCTTTATGGAATTACATATATGTTTTCATAGTAGCCTCTTTCCCTGCAGTGGCCAATATACATGGTCACTTGTCATAAAATCATCCCTATCATATATACCTTCTCCAATTTAAATATGATTAAGGACCATTCATTACACTATGTTGGATGATATAGGTATAGCAGTGGATGCATAATTACTGGAACATGTTAAACTTGTTTGGTAATGACACTACAACAGATCTAAATGCCCATGAAATATATAAAAAGACATTCATACATTTCCATCGTTACAATATCCACACAATATGACATTTCGATGTAATGCTTTTTGGATATTGGTAACACTATGGATAATTTGTAGATATCAATTGCTTCTAGGGTACAGTTTCAGGACAGTTTAGTCGAAAATAAAAGTTTGTCAATAAGCAGCATGTTATGAGATATAAATAGTTTTAATTTACTGAAATGTTATGCAGATGTCAGATGTTACTAACTGCAAATATATGTCATGATAGCTTAATATAAGTTCTATCTGGTTCTCCTTTTGTCATATTTTTAGTAAATTCGAATAGTAACTGGTTATCCCACACCATTTCATTAGTACATACAATAATATACAATCGATAGTAATAACTAAGTTCAGCTGAGAATTGAATTCCCATATTTTATCAAATTTTATTCCATGTTCGAGGTGGATGCAAGCATTCATTGGACCTACTTATGTGGCTGCATAGAAGAAGTGAAGAACCTTCCCCAACAGGTATCGAGTGCTACTGGCAGAAACCTCAGATGTCCAAAGTTGGGACTGCAGTTAAATATGTGGAAGTTCGTTCATTTGCAAAAGTATCACTGAATTTACCACCACTAGGTAACTTCGTTGAAGATTTGTTAGGTGAAGCTCAATCCAGAAATTTAGATTGCCAATTGTCTAGGTATTCTTATCAAGCTGGGTCTGGTAGGAACATGTTGTCAATTTGGCAGCTTGCTATGGATTTTAACACCAAGCCTGTGGACCAGAGTGTTGAATGTTTTTTAAATTATGCTAGGACTATGTGCACATTAGAGCTATGTGAAAGAGTAGAAGCTGTTACAAAAAATCAAAGTGATAGCTCACTGTGGCACGAAATGAGGTATGCTCGAATAACTGCATCAAAACTATTTGAAGCAGCTCATTGTTCTACTGATGGGGCACTCGTAGAAATGCTGATTGGTCACAGGAAATTGAAAGCTTCTAAAGCTATGGCCAGAGGAATTCAATTAGAAAAGGATATTTGTAAGGCATTAGAAAAGGAAATGAGGGTTAAAATAATGCAATCAGGCCTAATTTTAATTCCTGAATATCCTATACTTGGCGCTTCACCAGATGGGATTACAAATGAGTATGTGGTGGAAATCAAATGCCCAATGAGTAAAAAAGCATTCAGAAGGTATCTGAAGGATGACACAGAACTATCTAGTAAGTATAAAGCACAAATCAATCTTCAGATGTTTGCTGCTGGGAAAAAGAAAGGGTTATTTTGTGTAGCTGATCCTAAATTTGAAGAAAATAATAAAATAACATATGTAAGGGTTGATTATGATGAAATGTTTTTAAAGGATTTAATTAAAAATACTATGATATTTTGGAAACAAAATATTTTCCACAAAAAGGCCTATACACCTCCCAAATACAACTGAACACGCCGTTCCAAGCGGTGGCAATAACCATTCAGGCCCCGGAGATGTTAACGTTGTGTAACGTTTATCTGCCAGAGGGGGCACCAGTCACCCGTTTTAACTTAGAAACCCTTATCCGTCAACTGCCCAGACCTTTTATTTTGCTTGGAGATTTTAATGCTCATGACCCCCTGTGGGGTAGTGCCCATGCCCAAAGCAACAGGAGAGGCCGTATTATATCATCATTTATCAATGATTTTAATCTTTTTTAAATTAACAATGGAGAGAAAACTCACTTTAACAGTTTTAATGGGTCGTTTTCGGCCATTGATCTCTATCGTCTATCAACGAGTCTATCGTCTATCAACGAGTAGTCTGATAAGTAAGATGAAGATGTCCGTACATGATGATCTTTGCGGGAGCGATCACTTCCCCATATTTATTACCAAAGACCAGAATGTTAACCCTATTTTCACCCAAATAGGCAACTGGCAAATTAAAAAAGCTGACTGGTTGGATTTTAAACAAAATTTTAATTTCTATCATGATAAAAACCTAAATGGAGAAGATAACGTTAAAAAAATAACCAATAGTATAGTTAAAGCAGCCAATAACTGTGTGCCTTGTTCCAAAAGTGCCATTTCACGGTCGGCAGTTCCGTGGTGGAACGAGGAGTGCGCCGATGTCATCCGCAAGCGTAAAAAGGCGCTGCGTATTTTTAACAAATTTCCTACCTCTACTAACCTTGCAGCTTTCAGACGACTGCGAGCCAAGGCCCGGCAGGTCGTTAGAGAAGCAAAGAAGAGATCGTGGACGAAGTACGTTTCCAGTATTAACCATCGAACGCCTTCTACACAGGTCTGAAATAAAATAAAATCCGTGATGGGCAAACGCAATTTCTCTCCGGTCTCAGGGCTAAAACTAAATGGATCCATTCTTTCATCCCCTATCGATATTGCGGAAGCCTTCGGTGAACATTATGCCGCTATTAGCGCCAGTGACAGGTACCATCCATCATTTAAAAGCCTTAAATCCAGAGCCGAAAGAAGGCGTCTTAATTTCTGTCACGTTAAGAACTCCGACTCTTACAATAACCCCTTCACAATGTGGGAGTTGAAATCAGCCATAGAAAGCGCTAAAGACACCTCACCTGGGAGTGACTTAATACATAACTCTTTCTTGCGAAATCTCCCTCACTCTTCGTTGCCAGAACTACTTGCCACACTCAACCAAGTGTGGTCGGAGCAGGTATTTCCGGAGAGCTGGCGAGAATCCATTATCGTTCCGATCCCCAAGCAGGGAAAGGACAAATCTCTCCCCTCTAACTATCGCCCAATATCCTTAACGAGTTGTTTATGCAAACTGATGGAAAGATTGGTAAACAAACGGCTAGTGTGGTGCCTTGAAATCCGCAAACTCCTATCGAATATCCAGTGTGGCTTTCGACGTGGCAGGTCTACTGTCGACCACCTGGTGAGAATCGAGGCCTTTGTTCAGGAGGCATTTCTCCTTAGACAGCACGTAATCGCGGTTTTTTTCGACATTGAAAAAGCATACGACACAACGTGGAGACATGTAATCTTACAGTCATTACACGACTGGGGTTTTAAGGGCAATCTACCCATATTCGTGTGTAACTTTTTAAATAGGCGTTCCTTCAGAGTCCGAATAGGAAATACCGTCTCCCAACCATACGTACTGGAGAACGGAGTTCCTCAAGGTGCGGTGCTTAGCGTTACACTTTTTGCTATCGCAATCAACAGCATTGCAAAATGCGTTCAATCGCCCGTAACGGCCGCACACTTCGTCGACGACCTGGCGATTTTTTGCAGGTCATCGAAATTGTCAACGGCTGAGAGGCAGGTCCAAATGACCATAAACCGCCTACAAGACTGGTCCTTTGCAAATGGTGTCCGTTTTTCTGAAGATTAAATGAAATGCCTGCGCTTCCACAGGCTGAGGGGAATCTTTCCTAGTCCAACCTTAAGGCTTGGAGACAAGGTCTTATCGTTTGTGGAATCCCATCGTTTCCTCGGCCTTTATTTAGATAAGAAACTTGACTGGCGAGATCACATTCTACACACTAAGAACGCATGCCAAAATATTTTAAACATTTTAAAATTTTTAAGCCATTCGACATGGGGCGCAGACCGCTCCATGATGCTTTTATTATACCGTTCGCTGGTGAGGTCAAAACTGGACTACGGGTCCGTGGTATACTCTGCTGGAAGAGAATCTTATTTGAAACCCTTGAATACCGTGCACAACACCTGACTCCGACTAGCCATTGGTGCCTTTCGGACATCACCCGTTCCGAGTATCTACTCGGACTCAGGGGAGCTACCTTTGGCCTCGCGAAGGAAAATTTTAATGAGTAACTATGTAGCAAAGATTTTATCGATGAAAACGCACCCCTGCTTTGATATAGTTTTTAAACCTCGGTTCATAAATGTTTTTAATCGAAGGCAACGGGCCACACGTCCACTTGGAGTACGTTTTAGAGATTTTATTGAAGAAGTGGACATGTCACTGCCCACAGTGCATCAGGTTAAATACTGTAACCAACCACCCTGACTAATGCCCCTACCTAACGTAAACCTCTGTTTACAAAAATACTGCAAACAATTAACGACCCCTATTGAATACAGGCAGATGTTCAAGGGACTTCTAGAAGCTCATCCCAGCTTCATATCTGTTTACACTGATGGGTCCAAGTCAGATCTCGCGTGTGGGGCTGCAGTGGCATCCGTACATCACGGCGTCCTTAAGACGAGGCTAAGTCCACTCTATAGTGTATTTAACGCAGAACTGTTCGCCATAAAAATGGCTTTATGTAATATTAAGGGCAGTCAAGGATCTTTCCTAATCTGTTCTGATTCCTTAAGCTGTTTGAAAGCCATATCAGCCATGTACTCAGACCATCCTATTATTCAGGAAATACATTTTGTCCTTTCACCCCTTACTCAAAAAAGAATCCAAATCCTTATTGTTTGGATTCCTGGCCACGTAGGCATTTCAGGTAATGAAAAAGCAGATAGAGCGGCAAAAGAGGCGTTGGAAAACCCGGAACCCGTATTGGACTTTGTTTTATCGGAAGATGTCAAGTCCATGCTTCGACGGATCGCCACTAGGCAGTGGAATGAAACTTGGAGTTGTATGGAGGGAAACAAGCTGCATAGGATAAAACCTGACACTCTGGCTTGGCCTTCTTCAGTCCGAGGTAATCGGAGGGAAGAAGTTATTATTGCCCGTTTGCGGATAGGCCACTGCGCCTTGACCCATTCTTTCCTACTCACGGAAAATAAGATACCCCCCCACTGTGATAGATGCGATAAGCCTCAGACAGTGAAACGCATCATGGCGGAGTGTGTTAACTACCAAGATGCTCGCAATCTTTTCGGCCTATGGGGAAATCTTAAATACGATCTGGGTGATAACGCTGACCGACTTAATCAGGTAATCGGGTTTTTAAAAGATATAAATATCTACCACTCAATTTAATAATTTTATTTTTTATACTATGTATATATATAAATTTATATGTATTTTAAGTATTTTTTAAAATACTTATTTATATTTTAGTTTATCTCTTTAGTTAAAACTATTTCAGTTGCAACAAAGAGCCTAGAGCCGCTCAATGCATTGACAGCATTTATAAATTGGACGTGGTGCAAAATGACCTCGGCCGTCGGCGCACCCACAACCCCAAATACTACTACTTGTTTATTCCATCTTGCTGTGCTTCAGTTGAAGGAGAGCAAACCGATGATGATACAGCTTCAGAACTCGGGATTATTAAATAAGTCGCGCATTATAAATCTGGCTCTGGTCTAAGAGCTGGGAGTGAAGGCGAGAGGGGAAGCGGGGATTGAAAAAATGCTCATCCGAAAACATTTAGCCTATATTATAACTCAAATTAAATGTAGCTGTTTGGTAATAAGATAACATGAGTCGCGAGTTTATAGATTGTCTTAGCATAGTATGCAAGGCGGTTAATAGCTGCAAGGTCAGAGTTGGATTTATAATGTGCGACTTATACATACCAACGCGTTCAATTGTTTAATAATTGTTAGAATAACAAATAACAACACCAAGATCTCTTTTAAAATAAACTTTAAGACACTATGGCCATTTTAGGTCAGTAAACCCATCATCATCGATGGGACAATTTGTTTCTTTTACTCCTCCCACATGAAATCAATTACTATCTACAAATTCGCTTTATCTCTCACAAAAATATATAAGCTTTACTTACCATTGTCCTTTTTTTGTTTTTTAAAAAATTACAACAAATTTCGTTGTCCCTCTGCTCGCTTCATTTTGTCAAGAAACACTTCAACGTACTTCCAAAAAGTATCAACTAAAACAACTATAACCGTTGGATACAACACATAATGAAAAACAGTTTAACATACATCTAAATAGTATGAACCATTGTCGACTAAACACACACAAGAAGACCGAGCCACGTGGCCGCTGGAACTGCAGGTGCAGTGACCGATGACTCGTGTCTCTGAGACAAAAATAACCAACGCATGAGCAGTAGGGGCGGTAGGGTGGCGGTGAGAGGGGAGGTAGGGGTAGTGTGGAGCGGCGAGGAGAAAGGCCAGCACCGTGCTTGCTGACAGCGGCCGATCGGGCGGGCTTGCGCGCCTAGCGCCTACTGTGGGCACGTTCCGAAATTCACTGGCTGTACTGGCTGTGCTGCCAAACCGTTCCGAAATATACTGGCATTACCGCACAGTAACCAATGACGTCAGTCAATTGATGACGTTTCTCACTGTGAGCTCTACTGCCGCTGCTGCGGCCCAAGAGCAGCGGCAGTAGCAGCAGACGGCCATCGAACAAATGGCGGAAAAATCAAATCTACAACGTTAGTAAATAATATCAGAAGAGTTTAGAGACACTGCTTCGAACATTTTAATGTTTTTATCGGCGAGAGAAAAAAGTCTCGATTCACTTAAATAGCTAACAACATCTGATTAGCGTATAATAGTTTATAAAACGCATTTATTTATCAAATATAGTACCGGTGAATATTTCAATAGGATAAAAGCGTTAATAAAATGATGAGGGAGTGAACAACATCAGAAGTGATACAAGTAGAGAAGCAATTATATTTGCGAATGTCAGCGACTTGTGAAATTAGGTACCAAAAATTAATTTAGTGTCATGAATAATCGTGGTACACGTAATTATATACAGCCTCTTACTAGAGTGATAACTTAGCATAACACTGGTATGTATAATAATTGTCGGGAAAGGTAATTTGTTGCATACATTTAATTGTTAGGGAAAATATTCTGCGATGCAATCCTCAACAACCCGTATATTTTCCTAATTATCGATATCACTCTAGGAAACGCTTCGTACGACTGGCCATGAAGAAAATCCAGGGCTTGAAAAATATATTCTAAGACTTGCTTATAAGCCCAAGATTCAAACTGCTTACTATGAATTCGATAGTGTTAATTATAACGGAGATTTGTTTATAATTACACAGGGTTTTTTCTCCATGCTCGGGTAGCTGACGCGAATTCATTTTATTCTCGTCACAGAAAGTAACCAATCAGTATAAAGTAGCATTAAGTAGCAAGGCAATGAAAATTAGAATACAATTAGCATGCCCTTTATCAATGTCATAAGGATTAGCATTAAGAATTCACGCATTGAAAGATCGCTTACAATAAATAACCACGCAATTCGGCCATATTGAATTTCAAGCCACTGCCGACCGTTCCGAAATCCATGCTACTGCAGCAGCTGCTGTACAGTTTCGCGTTCCGTTTCACGGCAGCACAGGCAGTACTGGCAGTGAATTTCGGAACGCGCCCTGTGTTATGTATGCAATTAAACAAAAATTTTACGATTTATATTAAATTTTTTTATACAATTTAGGGGGGGGACAAAACCTTTTCAAATATTGGAGGGGACGCGTCCCCCATGTCCCCTATGGCGGCGACGCCCGTGGGTGATATTTAGGTTTTCAAGTTACAGTTTGATGATGTCATACCATATCCATCTAACTCAATTCCCAGTACAGACTGTAACAATATGGCCATGTGAGGCTCGTACATATCGTAACAGAAAGAATTTCCTTAACATCGATAACATTTCCAATTTCAGTTTGTTGGCATGTTAACTCCAGGTGATATTTTCAACTATTATTATTCCAAGATATTTTATAAAAATAACTTGCTCAATTTGAAACTATATGGAGCAGTTTCTTTCATTATTACACCTGAGACATCTATAATAAAAAATCTGTTGTTCAAAAAATTTCCTTTTTAAATTAAATATAACATATTTAGTTTTTTCACTTAATACCAATTTATTCACACTGAACCAAATTTTTATTTTATCAAGATCACTTTGCATTTGTGAGTAAAGACCACACATATTACTCGATGTATACACCAAAGCTGCACCATTCGCAAAGGATGGTAATTTACCGTTGAATATTCCAGTATTGAAATTGTTTACATATATAAGGAACAGTATAGGCCCAAGGACTGAGCCCAGGGTGACCCCGAAAGAAAGAGACGTATCTTGGCTGTAACTATCATTGATTTTCACTTACTGGGTTCTCCCAGTTAGGAAACTCCGGAACCAGTCATTTGCGACTCCTCTTATCCCAGCTTGCATTAATCTTTTCAGTTATAAAGTGTGATCAACGCAATCGAAAGCTTTTGTTATATCGGCAAACAGGCCTGCTACTCTCTTATTATTATTGAGTCCATCAAGTATATCAGAGCATAACTGTTAAATTGCATCTTCGGTGCTTTTACCTTTTAAAAATCCGAATTGCCATCGCTAAAGAACTTGTTAGTTTTTAGGAAATTTAACAGTCGAATTTTAGTATTTTTTTAAACTCTAGAAAAAACAGGTATGAGTATGATGATGAGATGATATTGGTCTATAATTACAAACCTTTGTTTTGTCACCTTTTTTAAAAATGGGAACTATTACAGCAGTTTTTAACTGTTTTGTAAATTCACCCGTTATCATACTTAAATTTGCTATACATATATGCAAAAACTGGTGCAGTTAATTCATTTACCGCTTTAATTGTTTTGACACTGATTCTGTCATAACCCATTGATTTTTTGGGCCTCATTTCTTTAACCACTTAAGGACCCAATTCAAAATCAAAAATCGTACCAAAAATACCGAATTTTTCTCTGGTATGTATCTATGTGCCTTCATTTGTTACTCACACCGAAATATTTATCTTGCTAAAATTCTTTATATTTTGCGAAAAAATTAATGCTGAAAAATAGCACGTTAACAGCTACGTAATATTACGTTGATGGTGAAAAAAAAAATGTTTTAATGAATTTTAGCATATATTACAATTCGTGTATTTGAAAAAGTACAGAGCGTAGTTAAAAAATACATATGAGTGTACAAAAAACACAGAAAAAGAGTAATTAGTTCACTAATTTAATGAATATTAACAAAAATTAATATTCATTTTGGGTATAACGAATCCGGTAGCAGGTTGTAACACACAAACCAACGTCACATTCTGTGTATTGATATCGTGATTCTCTTATTACTTTTTTGCCTTCCAATCTCTTTTCTTTGAGCTCACAACACAAACTTTAGCTGGATTACTCTTCTTTGCTGCAACGGGAACATATTCTGGAAAGTGTCTTTCATATATACGAGAAGGGCCGGGTGCTGATCTTCAGCCTTTAGTTGTGGAAACTTCGCGGCCATGTACTTCAAAAATGTATTCTACCATTTGCATTCGGAAGTCTAAGTGTGATAATCTTCCCCCACATTTCTGATAAAGAATATACGAATTCAACAGGGAATAATCAATTAGATGAAAAAAAATTCGTTATAGTATCTCTTACCACGTTTTCTAATGATAGGATAATCATAAAAACGTTGATCCACCCCACCCATCGTGAAATTGTAAGCTTTTACTAGTCGGCATACTGTTTCTTCATTTTCTAATGCCCATCGCTTTACTCGAGGATTCGTATTTGTGGAATGTACATACAGTAGAGAGAAGATAAACATATTTTTTATCCTTCCATCTTAGTGCAAGTACCTTCCCCCACTGATAGGCGAGTATATCCCCTTTCTTTAGTTTTTTCTGTGCTAATTCTTGTGGTATTTTTTTTATTCTAGCTTTTACTGTCCCATATATGTGTCCGTTTTATTTTTCACAAGAATATCGGCAAGCTGTTGGCTATTATAAAAGTTATATGTAGTGACACAATACTCTTTTCCCAAGTAAGGATGCATCTTTGTTATCTTTATTTGTGAAGATATGGAAGAGTCTTTGAACCCTGGATCTAAATAAGTTCCTTTTTCTGTGTAAATAATAAAAGAAAATATGTAACCTGATTCAGATTCACATAGGAGGAAAGATTTTATTCCAAACCTTCCCCGTTTTAGGGGAATATATTCTTTTCATCCTAATCGACCTTTGGAAATCATTAGGCTTTAATCAATTGTTACTTCGCGATCTGGAGCATACAACTCTTGGAACTTTTTCTTCAGCAAATCAAGTATTGGCCATATTTTACACAATTTCGGATTAGGGTGTGAATGATGATCTAAGTCAGAGTTATCAGAGAAATGAATAAATATTTTCAATAACAAAAATCTACTCCTTTTCATGGTTTTGCCAAAAATTGGTGTTTCTGTTATTTTTCTGTTGGACAAATGCTGAGAAATGACTGGTTTCTTTACAATTCCCATCAATTTATTTACCCCGATACACAAGAAAATGTCATCTATGCATGATAGTTCCAAGTTAGGGTTCCTACATTTTTTTGTCTGCTTGTTAGTTTCATCTACAATAACTTGGAGAAGGTTATCGTCCAGGAAGAACTTGATGTAACTCAAAATAATAGACCTATCTTCTAAAAAAATTCACTGGTGGAGAACTGGTGAAAGAAAACCTAGGAGGAGCGACTGGGGGACAAACGTCACTTACAAGCCACCATTGCCTCGCATCAGTAAATTCATCGTCCAAGTTCTCACTTGTAGAATCAACTTCTAAGCTGGTATCACTATGGTTTATGAATCAGAATCACTAGTCTCGAACTTGTAGTCACAGTCTGAATCTGAACTGCTCATTCTTTTCCTATGAAAGGGATATTTGATTTGTACCCATACATCCTTTCGAAAATTTGTGATAATAACTGATAGATGACAGTAAGGAATAATAATTACCAATTGCCAAAACAGGTCAAAAATTCAGCAGAACCCAATATATCACACGGAAGATACTCCACGATAAGTTGTAAACAATAAATATAAATAATAAAGAGAAAAATGTCACTGGCAATCACAAAGACAGGAGAGAGTTCCCAAGTTTGAGGTATACGTGTGCAAGACTGTCACTCGTACGAGAATGTTTGGGTAGGTCTCAGACGTAAAGCAGGAGAGGCCACGTTGGTATATATAAAGGCATACCTTGTGGCAAGGTATACAAAGTCCACCGAATGAAACGAAACATCGAATACCAACGAGCTAGAGAAATATACGAAATGCATTGATTCAGGATGTATATGGTACGGCTATTCGTATTGTGTTTCATTCATTGAAGTTCCGTACATTGAAAGAAATTCAGGCGCATTGTAGCGAAGTGACATCCACGGCGAGCTAGAGCTTAGGTTTCTAAATTATGTAAAAGATTTACCACTAAATTTGTACAATATTAACATAATTGAAAAGATAAGGGCAAAGGAGTAATAGGAAAAAAACACAATGCAAGAGTTACTTCATTAGTGCTGATAATATAAAAAATAAGAACGAGAACGTAATATTACGGAGGTGGTCTTTCAGTCATGGTGACTAACGCACGTAATATTACGTAACTGGTCGTTAAGTGTTTAATTATATTACTAACCTCTTTAAAATCTATCCGAAACATATACAACGATTGCATTATAACACAGCTTGGAAACCATTGCTCATACTCTTGTGTCCTCCACTCATATCCTGTGTCCTCCACTGACGCTACTGACATGCTCTTGTATCTTTCCTCAGCACAGTGAGGGCAACGCCAATTTTTGCGCTGAGAATCTCAATATCTTCTTTAGACATTTGTACACTGTTGGCATGGCACTGGGTTTTACATTCACTGCAACTAATCTTCAGTTGACGCTTAAGCACACTCGCATTTCAAACATTGCAAGTTGCCATTTTTAACTGTAGCACCAACTTTGTGTGGATCACTATTACTCTGGGACAGCGTGCGAAGTTGCACCCGCAGTTGAACATACTTATGCTGTTGATCGAACTATGGCACTTGCCTTTCGTCAGAGAAGCACCCGGATACGTCCGCCTCGTGTGAAAGCTCAGTCATGACTGTTAATGATTTATTTCTTTCAAAAGTTTCTTTTTTATGCGAATG
Organism: Pyrrhosoma nymphula; assembly: GCA_963573305.1. Taxonomy (NCBI): domain Eukaryota; kingdom Metazoa; phylum Arthropoda; class Insecta; order Odonata; family Coenagrionidae; genus Pyrrhosoma; species Pyrrhosoma nymphula. Next base: position 11,384,161 of record OY754337.1, read on the forward strand.
GACTATAATGACGTTATGACAATATATATTCGCTATGGTTCAACCGAGAAACACTGGGTGCAAAATTCACAAAGTGGCATTTGGGCTCCAATAAACATTTCTCATAAGTATTTTGAGTATTTTGAAACACTTAAAATACCTCAAATATGTATTTGAAATGCAAAATAGTTTTGTGAAGTGTATTTAAAATACAAAATACTAAAAGTATTTAAGTACGGCTGACCTGATTATGTACGTACATACAAACTTCTTGTGTCATTATATTACGGGATTCACGGGGAAGATGCATAGGGCAGAATCATTCTTACGAAGCTGGGAGTGAAAAGGACCTCACGAATTCTTCGGGGAAAGAAAAAAAAGTGTAACCAAAACTCAGCATCGATGGGGCATTGCCTGTATGCTTAAGCGGGAGAAATGGTTAATAGTGGTCCTCCTGACGCGGCGTGCTGATTGCCCTGTGATCTGTTTTCTTTTTCTGGCCGCCTCTATCCAAGCGTCCCTTCCACATGAGAATGTACCTAAATGAAGCGGTGGGTTATCTCCGGGAGAGCAAAGCTCCGCTGATCGTACGCCAAGCACCGCTTTAATCGTGGGCACGAGTGGGCCTTTGTTCTGGAATGAGATGAAGACCCTGACATGAGAGGTGATTACGACCCTTCGTATTTTGACGGCCACTGCCAAGCCGCTCCCAAAGAGTTATCTGGCGGCAGTGATGATTGCACAGCTGTCATGCTCTATCCCTAATTCGGTTTAGCAAAAGTGGTGGAGAGCTAATTCTTAGGAGAAAAGATTATGACAGCTATTTTGTCTGAATCTGGGGGCACGGCATTAGAAGACGCAGTTCTTCGCTGCGCAATAACTCTCGTCGCGATTCTGAATAGGGGTGAGAAATAAATGACTCTGGCTCCAAGACGCCTTATAAATCCCGCACAATCCGTAACAGTAAATGAAAATTCAGGCAGCCAATGGCGAGTAATGTTTGCATTCTTCACAAACAGCTGAGACATTCGCCATGGATGCCGTGAGTCTAGTGCATGAAAATATGTTTTCAATAAATAATCTTCCTGAATGTGATTGACATTCATCTTCGAATACAATTAATACACTGTACTTCCAATGACTAACGAGGTATACGTAGTTGCACTCCGTCTCTCATATATCGCGAAAGTTGTCCAGCATTAGTGCAGAATATTTTCTGCTGGTATTGTTGACATATTGGTCATAAATAAAATGAACTACAACGTACTCCACTGTCAAAGTTTCGAGTGTATACACTCATTATTTATGCTACGAAAATAATACTTAAGGATCAGTGCACGCAACACTTTGTATTTATAATTAAAATAATTATTGTAGCCCTAATATTCGATCTAGATACACACGAAACGTCGGCAATGGAATAACGGTGTAGTTGAAGTTTTATTTTTGTCCAGCATCTCGACTGTACCCAAAGAATTGTCTCCCCAGAAATGTGTATCTATCGACGACGGTGTATGATTACGATTCGAAATTATCAGTGTTAAATGTTTGCTAGAGGATATTAAGAGTAATATAGCACTAGTTCATTGAAAGATCATGCATTTAAATTGACCCTTGCACATTTATTATTAAACAAACTTAGCATATCTGACATAGATATGTCTAATGTGGCCAAGAACGTGATCGGTTGAGTTAATAATTTCTCCATTAATTATAATAAATTTTGGGTGACGCACCTAATTCCATAGAACTATTACGACGACCAAAGACTTTTTTTTTACGATTTGGATTTTATATTCATCGATGGGAAGCAATGTATTTGCGCGATTCTTACTTTTGCTGTTATTATTGGAGTTTTTAACTGATAGCCGAGGAATTTTTTAGTCATTAATTACCTGAGAAATAAATTGATTCTGTCTAGAAGATTCTGTGAACGGGAATTTAGTCCTTAGAAAATTCATGCGGCGTTTGTTATAAACTAAAAAGTAACGAATACCCGAGTTGAAAACTGTAAAAAAAGCATACCTTCTCTTTTCTAGTATTTGCATTGTTAATTTTAACAATTTTACTTCCTTGAATTATTCTACGGTGCAGACGATGTTGGGATATATGGGAAGTGCATATGTTAGGCTCAAATACGGAAAAAGCTCATCGAGCGAAAAAAAACGACCACAAAGCGTTCTGGCTACTCACGTTCATCCACAATACAAAATCCCTGTCGTTGCACTTGCACATTTGCACTTGCTAACACGAAAAAAATGGCAAATTCATAAAGAGCACAACGCGAAGTTTGTGATGTGATTCTTTAAATATTTGACCACGACGAGTTTTGGTCATTAGGAAATGTCACAACTAGAGATGGGCGCCGCGCCGCCGAGTTAAGCCGGATTCACATTCAAGCTTTCCACGCGTCTCGCGCGTACAGTTTACGTGCGAAACGCACGAAAGGTCCACATTCAAGCGTAGGCAACGTCGTCGTACTAAAGCTCTGTATTTGTAAAGTACGGTCAACGTTTGATCTCGGCAAATGCCGACAATCGAGGCTTCTGATTGGTTGTTTCCCTACATTTTTGGCCTACGCGAGTGTTTTGTTAGCGTCAGTTGCCCGTTAGAAAGCATTGGGAGTGGTTGTGTTTTTCGTGAAGCAGCGTAGCGTTTTTTTATATTTTGTTGATTGGTTGTCAATATGCCTCAGTGTTGTGCAGTTGGTTGTTCAACGCAGGCAAAGAAAGGGACGAAGTTATATCTTATCCCTTCGGGAGCAGGGAATGAAGTAAGAAGAAGAAAATGGCTGCAAATGATATCCGGAGCTCACTGGATTCCTAAGGTTGCCCGTGAGGTAAGTTCCGAATTGTTAACGATGTTATTGTGAACGAAAGCGCTAGAATTTCATGCCTTTTTATAGCTTATATGTTTTTCGTGCAGTGATTTGGATTTATTGATAAAAATAATTTCTTCATAAACGTGCAAATGCAAACCACGTGAGCAATTGATAGGAATTGTTTTATTTTTGCGTAGTTGTTGATAGAATGGTGTGCCTTTATTTCTCTCACGCGTGAATCATACAGTGAATGAATGTTACAATTATTAATACACACCATTTGTGGAAAAAAGTGAATTGACAAACCGCGTGCTTAATTATGAGGTGTCGTCTATGTGGTGAATGTAATCAATCCATTCAAAATTGATTTGCTTGCGAAAATATGCCTCCTTATTACACACGAGTTCCTACATAATCGGCTCTTTAGTGCGAACCAGGAGTTGAACATTTCCAGAGCATTGTTATTTTTATTGTCCTTGACATATTTCCTTATTGCCGTGATAGCCTTAGTTCTGTAACGCCAACTAATCTTATTAAGATCACAATGAGAAACGATTGTCTATGAATGGATGTTGTACTATTACAATAGGCATCAGGGGAGTGGGTTTTTTATCATGTCCACAAAAGCATCTCTTTTCATATGTCTACTGCTGCTTTCATGCAGCTAAGTGCAAATTGATTTTTCCTGGATAATTTGTTTATCTCAGTCGCTATATATGTTTAACTCCCAAAACGTTTCCTCTCTAGATCTTCACAATGATGTAACTGCAGAGGAGTTACTGGGAGAACAAGCTGATGCGAGCATACCAGCTGCAGCAGGAGTGGATATATCCCTGTGATGCAGTGACCCAGGTGATGCACTCCACCCCTGCTAAGGAGAATGTCACAGAGGAAATTGAGGAACTAAGGAGGGAACTTATGTCATTGAAGAGGGAGATCGTAAATTTGTGTGCTTGTTGTGTTGTAAACACATTGTGTGCTTCACTATAAAGGATGGCGTGCCATGTTTGCTGTGCTGATGACATTGTGTGCCCCTCACTACATTGCGTCACATATCAAGTGCTATTGAAAACAAGCTCAAACTTAATGAAATTATAGCAATGTTGACTGATTCGTCCAGATGCTGTGATAATGTTCATCGATACCATTCAGGTTCTCAAATTAATACCAAGGCAATTAGCGCTAGCTAATGACCATATTCAAAGAAAGACCATCCGATAACTAGTAAGTGTGCAAACTATTAACCGCATTAACCCTTCTTCACCTACATTCATTTTTGTTGTGTTTACTGATTATTATGGTATTAAATTATGGAATGGCATTAAAAGTGTGAAAAATGCGTAGCAAGTGTTGGAGAAGACATAACAGCAATCAGTTCATTGTTTCTACTATTGACAAAATTAAAATGTGGAATCTATGTGAATTGAAGTGAAGTTAGTGAGTAGTGAATTGCTCTTGTCTTGAAAGTGTGGTTGTTTACGTCCCAGTGAAGTGATAAACAGTGTAGTGTTTTATTATTCTTCATTCAGTGAATGTTGCCACCCCAAGCGTCATTTTTTTATTTCATTGAATTGTTGTGTCCAATGTGATTTTGTTGAAATAATTAATCCGTATGCATTTAAGAAGGTGATGACTAATTAGCAATAGGCAATTGAATTTGTACTTGGCAGGGATTGTTGTGTTATTTTATAGTATCGTAAATTGTGAGTGTGGAGTCCAAGTGAAAGGGTGATGATTTTTTTCTACTTATGCTATGTAAGTTGTTTTATTATGCTTCATTCATTAAATTTTATCACCTCAAAAGTTATCTTTTCATTTACTCGACTTGATGTCATTACCAAGTACCTATTGTTCCTTTATATTTAGTGCCGCTGTACATGTGTCTCTGGAGATGATTAATCGCTGCCATATATATCTCACGGTACGTAATCATATTATTTTATCTTAGATAATTATATTACATACCTATATTTCATATTATTTGTACTGACGATGTGCCTCATGGTCAGTGCCTCAGTTAAACATGGAGTGCTGATCGTGTAAATAATGTCAAAATGCTCACTTGACTTGACAATGCAGAACGTAAATTAGATAGTAGCATGTTAAATTTAGTCGCCGTTAACAGTCTCATTCCGGTGCGGAATGATTAAGATTACAGTGACAATACAAGGTTGGTCACCGTCAGTTCTCAATGAGGATTCACTTCATGGTCGAGGAATTGACGTTTTACTCCAATTGCTCAGAAATATTCTATACCTAGTCGATTTTGATACCTAATTGACAAGTAAGCTAATATTTATGTAGTTATATAACATTTTGAAATACCATTCCGCCAGTTATCAACGAGAAGTCACTTAACGAGCGAGGAAAATATCGCAAAGTTCCACTCATATTGCAGACGACGTCATCTGCTGCCGTTTGAGGCGTCTGCTGGCTCGTATTAAACAGGTCGACTCCCGCATTTTGGAGGATAAACTTGATATGAAAATGATGTGGTATTATAGGCAATTTAATCATTCACAAGTTATCATGGCTCAAATTCGATGAAATATAGTTAATTAAATTTTATCTCGTGAAAACATGTTTAGTCCCTATCTCTCCCATGTAACGATAGGCCAATGACGACTTAAATGCGCAAAGTTGACCGTACTTTCCTAATACAGAGCTTTACGTCGTACGCGTGAACAGAGTCCTCTGGATGGCCATTCTCAACGCTACTCCCTCATAGGGTTACTACTATGTAGTGTATTATCGGCAATCCAGAGGACTCTGCGCGTGAACTGCACATGGTGACACCTATTGGAGGATGAATGAAGTAGTAAAAATAAGTCGAGCCTCTGCGTGCGTGGACGCGCCGGGAGCGTGCGAGCAGCGAGGTGGTACGAGAGGCGAATAGACACGTCTTTCTTTCATTATGAGGACATGTAAATGCACGGTGGGCTTCGATCGACTTAAAATGAAAAGTGCTTGCAACGATGAAATCTTTTCAAATTTCATTTCTACGATGTCTCACGAATATTATTATCCCCGAAAGAAAATAATTGGTAGAGCGATTCGTGAGAAAATTGATTTTTATTGTTTACATGGCATTTTTCGGTCAGAATTTTTCTGTGATGAAAATTCCAAGTTCGGAATTTGTTCACGTATATACAATTATGGTAATTTTATAATGAATTTGTTATGAAATTGAATTGGAAATATAAATTAAAATGATTTTATCACCTCGAACCAATAGCACGAGTAATGATTTGGAGTCACTTAATGCATGAAAATTGTATCTTACTACCATTCTATGTTTTAACATACATATTATTATTATATAATCAATACTATCATTATTCTGCAAGATAAAACAGCTTACTGTATAATAAATTATTGCTTTAGATCCAATTCAAATAATGAATTTAGAAAAATAAAAATCCACTTCAGTAATAATTAACTTACCATTTATTCAAACATCAATAGCACTAATAGACATTAAAATGAGTGATAATAAGTATATTTACTAAAAACATGAAGCAGTCTTTCTGTTAATTCCGGATGGTTCTTAGAGATTTTATACTTAGATAATTTTCCCATATAAGTTTGAAATCAGCGTGTACAGATTCCATTGACTATTAACTGTAGAAACCAAGGCCTACTTGCATTTTGTCGCAAAAATCGGGTATGTGAAAAAATACTGCGTGGACTTTAGGTGTTGCCGTTGTATTGAGCATAATAGAGCTCTCTTTGTATGCAGCAATCTTATTTTTGAAGTTGGGATTGAAGTTTTTACCAAAGCAAACCATAACATCATTTATAAAATTTTCAAATACAGTTACGTGTATCAAGCTTCTCAAATTTTGACTTATTGATCGCAGTAAATCAGGCTTTACTCACAGTGTTTTGTAAGGATTGCCGTTGAAAGTTGAACTCCCTTGAGGTATATCGCGAGTCACACAATGTTTCTGCCGACTGAAAAGAATCTAGCCCAAATTCATTCAGTAAATGTTTATGTAAATTGTTCACGACACCTATCATTAAATGCAACTCTGGCGGAGGATTGATTTCGAGGAGTAGAAAAAAGAGGACTGTAGACGCTGTTTTTGTAAAATTTTGCGCCTGTTTTCTGCTCATGCCGAAGACCATTGAATGTAATTTACTAACGTATAAGCTATCGTTCTGTAGGTATCGCCCATACCCTTCCCCCATTCCTAAAATTGCAACATCGCGATAGTTTTACAATGTCTAGCTCGGGTTGCGTCATGCCTGAATTTCTCGCCTCAGCTGCCTTGGGCGTGAGCAGGCAACCATTCGTAACTTACCCTTTCCCTTGTCTGTGGGAAGCCGTCGCGGGCACTGATCGTATTCTTTAGCTATGGTTTTCTGCCATACATTTTTCATTATTTGGATCGGAAGAAGTCTGCATGATGACTGGCGAAAAGTTAGTCGAAAATGGAACGATGCGGTGAAAGCCCCGAATCCCGAGGATGTTCATCAGAAGTCACGCGGGAGCCTCGAAAGCAATCCGCACCACTCTTATTAAATGAAAAATATTTCACAGCATGAGGGAAGATAGAAAATATTAAGAGTCCAAGAGGTTGACAGAGGAATCCGGAATTTGCTGTCAACAGGGCATCAACTTATCACTATTGTGATGATTATTATTTATCATAGTTTTTACTGACTAAAGTTAAGTTTTGGCACATACTCTCCGTTCACTGTCAACCCTCTCATCTCGGCGTACTTTCTAACACCCTTCATCTCATCTGACGTACTAAACCTCCCTCTTCTCCTTTTTCCAAGCATTCCTCCTTCATCTCTCCCCAAAATTAGGATAAAATATTAATCAACAGAGTAAAAAATGCTTCAGGTAGGTGAGTCTTGATATCAAATCTGCTGTAACAGAAGTATTTATATGTATTTATATGTAAACTGTGTGGCATGCAGAATTTTGAAACGGGTAGTAAAGAATAGGGTGATAAGAGCAAAGTCCTTACATGGATCACATTCCGGGCAGAATAATTGGACCCAGTGGAAAATTACCTACGCACTGCATTCGGTGCCTACAGAAACCCCTTGATCATCCTAGAAGGGAGTGGGAGGCATATGTTCCATTCTTAGCGAAATCCAATAAAAAAACTTTCACAACTAATAACTGTCGGTAGTCAACCCTGAATATTTTAACATAAAAGCTTGGACAGTAATAGTAGCACAATACAGGACATTGGAAGCGATGGAAATGTGTGTTGTTATAGAAGATTACTGAAGATCAAATAAACAGACTGAAATTATAATGAAGAAGTACGAAGAGTTGGGCAAAGACGTTTCTGTAGATGCTTCAAAGTAGGTGATAAACTCATTGGACATACTTAAAGGCATAACTGCCTCTAAATGAAAATCATTGAAGGAAAAGTAGACGGATAGAATTACCACGGAAGGCCAAGGATGGATTACTGTAGAGAAATAATTAGATAAGTAATGGTACGAAAGTATGAGGGTAGTAAAGAGGTTCGCTGAGAAGAGGGCAGATAGTAGAGCTGCAGCATGCAAATCTCTGGACTGATGCCTACTGATGACCACTAACCATTATAAAGTCAACTTCGGTACATTAACTTGAATTTCCTACGCGTTAGCCAACACTGCCAGTAGTAACCTGTAATCGAAACTTTTAAAATTTTTATAGAAGTTTTATTCATCTTTGGTAATAATAAATGTACTTTAATGCTGTTAAAAGTTTTATTTCGGTTCTCTTATATCCATATATCTGCAAATTCTGGGGTCAATTATTTCAGGAAGCATGGCATTCTTATTAAAGTAAAGTAATTTTTTTTCCATGTGATTCTTCCAGAATTCGTCATCCCGGAAGATTCTTTGGATTTTGCAGTCCATAGGAGTCCACACTATGAAATCACAGAAGGAATATCGGGAAACATGCAATTGTCCCTGAATTTGAAAATAATAGTTATGCTTTTTCTTGAGTTTAAGATCCTTATCCAAACAAAAACACTTTATTTTCTCAGCTGCCTGTTGTAAAGTCATGTGCTCCGATGACTTTGGACATTTCACCTCAATAATGCCCCCATCAATAGTTTTTCCATCAGGCGAGGCTGCAAGGAAACAGTGTTCGAGATCCACAAAAAGGCCACAGGGAAACACTTTGTTACCCGTTAACTCTTCATAGTTCTTAATCGCATGACGCTCATTTAGGGTACCATACCTCATTGCCTCATTTTCATATGGTTCGGCATACAACAGTCTTTTCACGAGTGGTGCCCATTTACAATTTTTCCTTCTTCTACAAATAACCCCGAAATGTGACGACGTCAATCTATTTCGTCTTTCTTCAAACCACTTCTCACATTCGGTTTGGCCTCGAGTCTCTCTCTCTCTTAAGCTTTTATTGACCCCTTATCAAGGGCCAATTACTTCATCAATTCTTTGATTTCTACTTCCATTTCCTCTTCGTCCATGTCCAATTTCTGACAGAACTCTCCATAATCCTTAGTTTCTTTTGCCTCATAACTTTTCCTAACTTTCCTCTTTTGCCCTTTTACAAGGCACTTACTAGCTGACTGTAAGCGTTTCAGCCTTCGCTCGCCAAGTCTCTTCATACTTTTGAAAGGGCTTCTTCCACATATCCTTTTCCACGCAGAATAATGCCACATTGGTCCCAGCTGAAAATCAAGCCCTGCACCCTGCACACGATGAGAATACGAACCCCTTTTTCCGCGGTTCACTTGCTTGCCTCCAACAAACTTAGCCACTAGTGACATAAAATTCTCCGCCAGATTACTCGTGTCATTCGTGGCTAGCATTTGATTTCCGTATCAAGGGTTGCAATGATTCATAGACCCTTTCCAGGGCACCCATCTCCTTGTCGTTAAACATCTTTTCCTTTCCCTCCTGATCATTGCAGTAATATGCTTTGCAATTCGAGTGGCTGTTGAATACGTGAAGCGGCCCGTTTTTTAGATCCTCAACTAGTGAGTCGCAGCCATATTTTTCCTTGGCATTATGAAAAATTGCACCTCGTGCCGATCTTTTCAGTCTCATAATTTGGTTTTTTGTTAGAACTGGTTTCAATTCAGGGTGTTCATCCAAAATTTCGAAGAGGGATTTTGTGTAACATTTAACCGCGTGATTAGCACACTCAACTTTCTTGACAAGTCTTCCATATGGAACGGATTCACGGACCTTTTTAAAAACACTAGAATCACCATCGCCTACCAGGAAATGGTATTGCAAGCCATGCATTTCCTCGCTGCATCGAAATGCCTGAACAACCATGTCAGCTTCCATGCCACTTGATGATCCACTCCAGTTCCGGTAGCAACTTTCGTGTGTCATTGGCTCTCCGCGCTTACTTAAACACTGGCACATGCTGCAGTATTTGTTTCGAACATCCAGATAGATTAGTTTCTTCGTCCTGTACCCGACGATGCATACAACCCCTGAGTTTGCTGCATACCTGTGACCATGGCTTCGATGTGACCACCCACCATCCGCTATAATAGAGATAAAAGGGACCCCAGTAGAAGTTACGTCCCCGTTATTTATCGCCAATGTCCTTTCTTCAGCACCAGCCTCGAGCATCAATTCCAAGAGTACTTTTTTCCATGCCTAGGAACAATAAAAAATGTAAGATAAAATGTTTGGCAGCACAGCCAGTACTGCCAGTGAATTTCGGAACGTGCCCTTGGCCACCATTTGACCCTCACAACCGATCTCCGAAAATCAAAGAGTGAATTCATGGTGGCATAGTGCAGGGATGGGATGTGACAGGAAGTGTTCCTCACAGCTCCGAATGTGACAACTTCGAACAAGTCACAGTGCCAAAGACCTGTGACTTTGTTGCAGTTATAACTATTTATACAAGATACACGTATAATTTGAGACGAGTTCAGAAGCAGTAACAAATCTTGCAGAGATCGGTAATTTTTTTTCACTCACTATATACGGAATCATTGGTTTGGAAAAGGGATTTTCTAGATATCGTTCTTCTCATTCATGACATCACTTCGGGGGTTTTTGGCCAAGGGAAAGTAAATTTTTTCCGCTTTTAAATAAGCATGCACACCTTCGAGAGGAAGTGACGGTCTTTCTTAATCATGATACTATTGCTGACGACATAATCTCGGCAGGTGAGAGAATTCCAACTGATCTATACGGGGATGATTCCCGAAAACAAAAACCTGACCAGCTCAGATACCAGCTGTTCGCGAGAGCAGCAACCAAATAAAGATTCAACCATGCAGGGCTACCACCAAACAGATTGCTGCAAGGTTTCATTCTCTTACTGTAATCTCCATATCCAGTATTGGTTGGGGATCCAGAAAAATTCCTTGCAAAAGAACTAGAAAGCCACATCATATGGTATCTGTCCAGTGAATATGGAAAACAGAGCAGCGCCAGAATCCCTATTGAAGTTTATCTCCTGAAACAGCAAGAAAGGTTGAAGATCTACATGCGGCTGCAAGAATGCAGGCCTTAAGTGGCCTGCAATAGGTACTTAATGTCGAGGCCAAACTTGCCAAATTGTCCCCGACTTGATCCTGGGAAGTCACACAGAGGAAGTCGAAGCTCCGGGAGTTTGGAGGCAATAGGAGAGAATGTTGTGACCGAAGACATGGATTGCGACTTCGTTGAAGATACTGAAGAGAACGATGTTGAAGAAGTTCACCCTGGTAAATCGAAGATACAAGAGCTGTGAATATTGTTTACCTCGCTGTAGTGAAAATTGTTCTTTGTTGTGTTGTAATTTTATTTTAATGTGATAGGCACGGTGTTTTCATAGGTACAACTAATGCTTTTGATGCTTTACTCTTCTGATTTTGATGAGGTTGAAAAGATATGTCCGAGCAATTTTTTCCGAGTAGAGACGTCGTTCGGTTCCAAATTTTAGTTAATGTAATGTTCTTTAAAGTTATTGTGAGTAATTATATTCGCATTAACTGACATTTTGATAAATTAATACAGAACTTAGATGTCTATAAAAGGCATTATATGAAAAAATCTAATATCTATACAATTCGGCTTTACGCGATATAAAATTGAGACTTTTTAATTATTCTAAAATATTTAAACATTCAGTATTTCAGAAAGTATTAGGCATATATATCTACCTCCATATCGACTCAAAAACAGATAATTTATTAAAAGTTGTAACCGGTAAATTTCCAAGTAGGAATAGTGGTTTTTGAGATATTTTGCAAATATCACCACAGAATTAATTTTTTTTATTTTCCCAAAAAAATAATATGTTTCTGTGAAAAGCCATTTCTCAGTAACTATTAAACGTACAAGGCATTATTTGGACTCACATCGTAGTAAATTTACTTTATTTAAAAAAATAAATTAATATAAATATTTTTGTGGAATACATAGTTTAATGGGAGAAAACTGAAAAAGTCCCAAAATTTAGTGGCTTTTCTCGAAACAAATTACGCGCGGTAGCGCGCCGAGGTCAAAACCATGGGTTTATAATGCCAGTCCAAACCCAAGCAACATATTAAAGAATCACAACTCTCCGACCTTATGCATCTAATCGTTTTTTTCTGGACTAAGAGAGATCAGAAATATTAACGTGCTATATATTAAATGTTAGGAAAAATCACATTTACGCCGAAATCAGTAACCTTCTCAGAGTATAGCGCACTAACCATTTCTTTAAATAGCATTGAAACAGAATATACAAGGAGTTTTCTCGATATTCCCGTCGGATCTTTATTTCGTAAATGCAAAATTACATACGTTTACTCTCTTTATTGAGAGATTCTTTCGTTTTGTTTGTCAGAAAGAAAGTTGAAATGAAAGAAAGAAAAATACGCTATAAATAACATTTATTCATCGAAATCATTAGTACAAATGGCTAACCTATGAACAATTGGTCGATGGTAACTAATATTTTCTGATTTTCAAAGTTAATTTTATATTTCTTGTGTTATTAACGTCTAACTCAGCTCTCCGTAAACACCTCGATCACTAAAATCGACTCACTCGTTCCGGAGATACAACTGAACTGGTCGCGAGCCATGCCCCCACAAGCTCAAATTTTGACCCCCACGTGCAGTGCTGTGACGTCACCTCGAAACCCTCCATCCGCTCTCGTCAAATCATTTCCGGTAGTAGACGAAACGGGCTATCCAGTCATAGTTTTAGATATTCTGTAATCCTTATAGTTTATGCACACTAAGCCCTCGAAAGTACACAAATATTGGTCGCGGCGAAACCTTACATGACAACGAGAACGAACCATAAGATGTTCATTCGCATTCACATTCAAAAATAACTTAAGAATGCTTTATTCAATGCAATTCGACTTTAAATATCCGAGACTGGATATCAATTATTCAACGCTTAAATCGCTGGATCCCAAGGCGACATTTAATCCTGAACATAACGTGGCTCAACAATGCTCTGCGTTCACGGTGCCCATGGCAACCACTTGAAATTAAAGACAGTCCTTGCGGATGATATCAGAGAGACGATAACTTTGTAATATCGGATCAAACTATTTGAACCATTGAGGAAATAAGAATGGACATCCTCATCCTTATGGAAATAATATTGGTCTGTGTGGGCAACATCACAGCGCTTCTACTTCTAAAAGGGGAAGAAATCTGTGCATGGTTAATTGAACATTGGAGGAGGTAAGTCTTCGGAAGTTTTTATTTTCGGGACAGTATTTCGGGACATTCCTAATGTAGTTGAAGCATTGTTGTGTTGAAAGTATTTTACAAATTCGCAAGGCTTGCATTACCCAGTCGGCACAAGGGATAGATATGTCTGTGGCGAACAAGGATCTACGAGGCAGAGGCGTCTCTAGCCCTTGTGGCGCCCGTGTGCAACCAGTACCCTGGCGCCCTCTAGTCTAGTAGGAGCGGGGTCAAAATGGAATACTAACAGTTATATTTTCAAACGGAAATTCGGATGCAAATGGTGCAATTTTAAATGATGTCGGGAAGCAAAAAGTTTTTTTAGGAAGGAAGGGGTTATAAGAATAAAAAAAATCACAACTTAGTAGTTCTTTCAAAAATATTTAATTTAAAAACTATTATAGTTACATAACAGGACGCTTGTACACACAAAAATATATATATATATGCCTCCTACTAATAGCATTTCCCAACACAATATCTCCCTCTGTACCACCTACTTCCCAGGTGTGGACTCTATTAGGCGTATTATTAAAAACCTCTACCCTATCCTGTCGGACAACCTAACCACTTCTAAAATATTCCCCCAATGTCCCTCTCTCAGCTTCAGACGCCCCCCCAATCTATCCGCCATTTTCAATATTACCAAACCCCTGTCCAAATCACTCAAACCCACCAAATCCCTTCCCACCCCTTGCAACCGCCCGCGATGTAAAACTTGCCCCATCCTCATCACCCAGCCCTTGCCGGACAAGTTCCTCGCTTTTCCCCTCCCTTCTGTCCTCTCACCCTCCTGCACCACGCCTAACATTGTCTACATCCTCCTCTGCCAATACTGCCCTTCTTTCTATATTGGCTTATCAACCACTCCTCTCAATATTAGAATGAATGGGCACCGCTCGTCTTGTAACGATTGCCCCTCCCTCTCTGTTTCTCTCCCTGTCGCCATTCACGTCTCCTCCCACAACTCCACTTTCAATAACACTTTTAAAGTCGGTCTACTTGCTTCCCTTCCCCCTTCTTCCTCTCCCCTTCAGCTCAAAGATCTTGAATCTTCTTGTATTTTAATCCACCAGGCTTTCTCGCCCCCCGGACTCAATAAATCACACTAGTTTCTCCCTCCCCCTCATCTCATCTCTCCCTGCTTCCTCCACGCCCTCTCCCCGCTCTTCGTCTTTCCCCTCCTTCCCCTCTTACACCTTCCTCTCTCCCTCTTTCCCCTCCTTCCCCTCTTACACCTTCGTCTCCCCCTCGTTCCCCTCCCATACCTCATTCTCTCTCCTTTTCTTCATTCCTACTTTAAACCTTGAGAAAGGTGGAGCTGGTCTTCACCGAAATATCGGAAGTTTTTATGTGTAAGTGTTCTTTTTTCCGTGTGTATATTTTTTATCGGCCACCCTCTTGGCATTTTGTATATTTATCACCCGAGTGATTCTCCTGGAAGTTTTATATATATATATATATATATATATATATATATATATATATATATATATATATATATATATATATACATAACAGGACGCTTGTACACACAAAAAAAAATATATATATATATATATATATATATATATACACACACACAAATGTATTTACAAAAAAGTTACTTTTCGAGCTTTTGCATTAGCGAAATCTTTAACAATGTCACTAACTTCAATTTTGATTTCATGTTCAATACTTATTAACGATAAATTTGTCAATCTACTTTGCGACAATGTTGATCTAAGGTAGTTTTTAATTATTTTTAGTTTATAAAATGACCTTTCGCTATGTGCGACCGTGACTGGAAGTGTCAGGTATATCCTCAGTGCTGTGGACAGATTGGGGAACACTGAAATTAATTTATTCGTAAACAAGTAATTTAAAATATCCAACGGCGTAGTGGAATCATCAATAAACATCGGTAATAATTCGATTTCATTATAGAGCTCGAACTGTTCCACATCTGAAGAGCCAGCATGGCAAAGTTTATTTTCTAAATTAGAGCAATGTGTTTCTTTTGTATCAGAGTCCAAATCTTTCCAGTGTTTCAATTTTTGAAGAAATGAAAAAATTACATTATTTTCATTCAAAAGTTCGAACCGTTCGTCGAACGTAGTAATTGCGGTGTCTAACAAATAGTAGTAAAAATTTACTTTAAAATGTGTTTTCGCGTCTGTTATCGGTTCATCCTCCGCCTCATAATTAAAAAACCTTTTACGAGCGCGAGGGCGTGCAGGTGTGGGAAATTCTACTATTGCCTCGACTTCTTCCGCTACAGTTTTCGCCCTGTTAAGGAGCTCCTCAAAAGCGGACTCATTACGGAATTCAGACAAACTTATTTTTGCATTATCAATCATTTTCACCGCTTCTGACAATACAACGTCTGACTTTTGAAGGGCCTTGCTAACTATATTCATCTTGCTTAAAATTTCAAACCAAATAAGCAGAGAGCAGATGAATTTAAACGACTTAATTTTTGCCAGTAATGAATTTGCCATATTTCTTGACTGCATCTTTGCTCCTATCGGAATATATAGTAAACAAGGCATCATACACTTTTCCCAGTTCAAAACGTAGAGCTTTTACTGCTTCAACCCTGCTCTCCCATCGAGTATTTGAGAGTGGTTTTAGACTTAAAGTTGGCACTTCTTTAGCAAGTATTTGCCAACGTGCTGTTGACGCAGAAAAAAAAAAAATAAATTTCCTGCACAATTGAAAAGAAATTGACAATTTCTAATGAACTTTTAGCAGCGTCATTCACTACCAAATTTAGGCTGTGTGCCGCACAAGGTACATAAAATGCGCGCGGGTTTAAATCTAAAATTCGTTTTTGTAGACATATATTTTTCCCTTTCATGTTTGCACCATTATCATAACCTTGACCACGCATGTCTTGTATGTCAATTTCGTTTGAGATTAAACAATCTAACAAAAATTGAGTTAAGCCCAGGCCAGTAGTGTCTGTAATAGGAAAGAAACCCAGAAAGAGTTCTTTTACTTCAGCCTTGTTGTTGCTTGCATTTAAAAGAACGTACCGTACGACAACCGATATTTGTTCTTCGTGTGCAATATCTGGAGTGCAATCTAAAATAATGGAAAAATATTTAGATTGTGTCAATTCCAAAACAATAGCTTTTTTTATTCTTTCTCCCAATAATTGTATTATTTCATTCTGAATATTATGGCCAAGATAATGAGTTAGGCGTGACTCAGATTTTTGAATAAGGGCAATGTGTTCCGCAAGCACATTATCAAAGTTAGAGGTATATTCAACCAGCTTTAAAAAATTACCATTATCAGAATCGTAAATTTTTTGAGATCTTCCCCCGAAAAGCCAGACATTGCCTCGCTAAAAAATGAATTATGTTGATTATTCGTTCGAGTACTGCAACCCAACGTTTTTTTCCCGATCAATTTCATTTTGGTGCAAGAAATCTACCGACTTTTCTTTTAAAATAACAGTTTTCAATGTAATTTGTTTCTTAAGACATGATAGGTGCCCTAAGCTCATTTCATGACGTTCTATAGCAGTAGACAAATGCTGCCAATCTTTGTAACCTATTTCACCATTAAAAGGAGTCGGAGTCGCATCAGCATGAAAAAGTTTACAATAAAAACAATAAACAGAATCAGTTGACTTAGAGTAAACCAGCCAGTTTCTTAAAACGTTTTCATTATTTAACATCTTTTTAGTATAATAAGCATTTGAAAAAGATCTTTTCGAACTATTCGAAGGATATGAACCCACTTTTACCTGTACTGGCCCACGCTCCATCAAAAATATTCTCTGTTTATCGGATAACACCTGTGGCCATAACGCGAGATCATTCATTCGAGTGGTATATTAGAAGTATATTCTCCGGGGACGCTTCGGCACTAGGAGGTTCTTCGTCTTCTTCAACTACCGACGACAAAGACAGCAGCGGCGGCGGCGGTGACGTAGAAGTGACGAGTTCTGCTGTAGAATTATCTTGGTTTTCATATGTCTCTGCCTCCAGGTGTTCGTCCGAGGATGGACCGGGTCGAACAAAAAACTTTTTAATAGAACTTGTATTCTTTTTCAGAGACACTTCCTTCTCCAGCTTTCTTTTTCGACTCTGTGCACCAGAAAGTTTCTTTTTTCCATCGCCATCAGACATCTAAAATAAATAATAAACTAAGTATAGGCACCTAAAAGAACTAACAATGTAAATTAATATACATCTACATCTACATACTACCCCGCAAGCCGCCTCAATAGGCGTGTGGCGGGGGGTGTTAGGACACCAGCCGTTTACATATAAAAAGGAAACGCTCTATGAAATTACGCCTTGCATTTATTAAAGTCCCTTATTGTTCGGGGGAAAAACGAATTCCCATGCCTATCCGTTCGGCAAAATATCTCTCTTAATTTATCGTTTCTGTCGGACCTGGAAATATAGTGGGGTTCTAATATGATGTTATCCGTGTCGCTCTGAAAGATATCTATTCTCAATTGCTCAAGTAATCTAAGCCTAGCGCGCAGCCTCCGAGTCTCTAGCGGCTCCCAGCCTAATTCGTTTAACATCTGCGTAACGCTGTCTGTACGCCCGTAACAGTTTTTGACGAATCGCGCAGCTTTCCTTTGTATTTTATTAAGTTCCCGAATTAATTCTTTCTGCACCGGATCCCATATGCTTGCTGCATATTCAAGGTGTGGCCGGACGAGTGCGAAATAGCACCTCTCTTTTACTTTTTCATCTGAGAATCTTCCCACAATACGCTTGACGAATCCTAGCTTCTTCAGAGCTCTGCCACAAATATTTCTTATATGTGTTCCCCACGATAGGTTTGAGGTTATCGTAACTCCCAGATACTTAACTTCATCTGTCGCCTTTATCTTAACGCCATCCACAGCATATACACGGGGATAGGCCCAGACCCAGAGAAATAGTTGCAACTTGGACTAAGTATTATTTATTACTAGCTTCTGCCCGCGACTTCGTCCGCGAGGAATTCGTATATCGCGATTCCCCCGGGATCTGTGCACTTTTCCGGGATAAAAAGTAGCCTATGTCCTTCCCCAGGACTCAAGCTATCCTATCTCCATACCAAAATTCATCCAAATCAGTTCAGCGGTTGAGCCGTGAAAGCGTAACACACAGACAGACAGAAAGACAGACAGAGTTACTTTCGCATTTATAATATAAGTATGGATATGACACATCAATCAACGTCGCGGTACCTACATTAGGCAATCAAACGGAATAAATAAATAAAATAAAAAAGTAGTTCGTTGTTCAAAGGTTAGGTACAAGCGTACAAGTAAGACCTAAATAAATACCTAAGTATACTAGTAGGTACATATTAAAGCACTTTAACTTACCTTATTTGTTCCGCACTGCAGTAGGATAAACAAATGAAAAATCCTAGGTCGTATAGGTACGAGTATTTAAGGCTGATTTCACGTTGAAACAAAAGTTATTGTGTAAATTTAAATTGAGTAGGAAAAGGAGTAGCCTTGCTTTGCTACCGCGCGCCCGGCGTCGGCCATAACACGAGCGCAGGGTCTTTGAGAGCGCCGGCGCCGCGAGCGACGCATATTTGGAGGTGTCGCATTAGAGGGCGCTCGGCGCCCCCTTAGACCCGGCGCCCGTGTGCGCCGCACACCCTGCACCATAGGTAAAGACGCCTCTGCTACGAGGTATCGTGTATCTCATGCATGGCATATCTCTAATCCACCCATTATTTCCGCCGATCGGCGATACCACTTGAGTCTTTCGAATATGAATATGTCTTAAAAGTCTCTATTACAATATGGCAATGCAAAAATAAATATAATATAGATTATCTGATAATTTTTATCCGATTTGTTAAAATTTCGTAAGAATAAATAAAATTTCGGACTAGGGGCGGTGCCCAACTGCCGGATGTAAGAATTCGTACGAATCAAAATATAATTACAATAAAGGGTTACATAAATGCATTTTATCAAGCATAATATTTCAGTGATTTTGCTTTTATTTGTTCATTTATGTAATTGTATGCTCATGTCTGTTGCCCAATACTGATTTTCACAGGCATGCCGAGGCGCCACTGACTACTGTAGTCGTGCGCGAGTGCCTCCTACCGTTTCCCGAGGAACTCGAGACACCATAATGTTTGAGTGAGCCTTGTGGAGTGAGCATTGCGTTTGTTATATTTCTGGATTTATTTATTACTTTTGACCCCTGCACCGAATCGGACTATTCTCCTGGTTTTGCCCCCTGCGCTCTTCTTGACTTTACTCTACCGGCTTCGACACCTGACCTCCTGGATACTGATTTTTGGATTGATACCGCCGAACGTTTGTGGCTTCAGTTGGACCGCCATCTTGATCACGTTTTTGCAATTTTTATGCAGCTGCGGTGGATTCTGTATTTGTACCTGACTTTGCCCTTGCATTTCAAGGTAAGTAATTCATAATAAGTCACTGTGATAATTATGAAATTCCTACTTCAAAAATCATAATTTGTTACCGTGTGCTGGTTAAAAACTTGAAGGGTTCTCGTTGTGAATGTATCTTAAAATTAGGTAATATTGTTAAATTAATATCCTGCATGGTTTTGTACTGAGATAAAAGCATGATTTTATGGAATTTTTATATTTTCCAACTATCTCATTTAGGACATGGGGCATTCCGATAGTCTGGGATAATGATAGTTGATTTCGGAAATTTTGCCATAATCGTAGATTTTAAGGTGATCTATAGCGTTCCTTGCATGAAGCTATTTCGTATCCTATGAAGCTATTTTAATGTAATCATGTTGCATCTAGCTTTTTAATGATTTTACATTTAATCGTGACCTTACATGGGAATTTGAGTTTGAAATTTAAACTAAACTAAAATGTATAGCTATCCAATCATATGCAGGTTATTTGATTAAGACATGTCCTTGTCATATGAGTAGCTTCTATTGTGTTGGGGCCATTGCAAACTAAACTCTTCATCCTAACTTTCATTCAATGTGTGGATTTTTTCATTTGTTCAGATTTCTTGTTTTTTACATTTTTATAGACTATTATTGTGGACCAGTGCTGTTCACCTCTAATCTGGGGGAGAGGGGAGTGGTGCGCACGCCTCCTGGCTGGATCTGCGCCCATGATCTGAGGAAGCTGTAGTCCAGCAGTGGAAAATTGTCATGAATGACGAAGTTTTACAAAAGATTTCTTGAAGTTCTCTGTTGTGCATTAAGATTTTCTTGTGTGAACAAATAAAGATTTATCCTGAAGCAAAGGCTTGTTTTCCATCATTGCTGTTATTTTCAGTGCCGAGTTGCTGAGGAAGCCGTTGCCGATTGGTTATTAGGTAGTGCAGATAGGCTGGATGAAGAGATATGGTCAAGTTGTGGGGATTTGCATATATACTGATTGTTGTGGTGTTAAGTTTAAAACTGAGCATTCTCTCGTTGCGTATAAGAGGTATAAGAGAATTTCCGTAAAATAGAATTTCAAATTTTGCCAATAGGTGGCACTGCGCGCGACTATTACAGTAGTACCACTTCCTGTCAACAATGGCGCTCTATCTAAATAAGTTTGAAAGGGTTGCTCGGATTGGTTCGAGCGAAATACGTGCACCAAGAGGAGGATTAGTTTTGCTTGAGAGATACGTGTTCAACCTCGAACGATCTTATAAGTAGACCTCTCATTGGTTCGAGCGAGAAGATAGGCCAATCGGAGGAATCGCTCCAATGTAGAAATTGTGTGTAACTGCACCACTTCCACCACATATCTTTCCTGACGGACATCTGTCTACCGGATATCCCCTTTCACCTCCGGCTCGATCCCTTACGTATCCTTAACGCCGGGATAGGAGATCCTTTGCCGCCATTGCCTATCCCGATTTCAACAGATAGTCTCTGTTGATTTAGGGATATGTACCTCCTTATGCCGGCTGGGCCTATTATAAGTGAGGTGAATTTGGTTCCGATATCTCTGTTGAAAGTGGGTGAAAATCGCGTTAACGCTGGCGAGACGAAAGCTCACATTTACCCAGTATTTTTTTGTAGTATTAAGATAACCGCAAATAGGGTATGTGGGCTGAAGGATGGTTTTTATAATTTTCAGTCCACTGCAAGCACTCAAAATAAAATAACGACCTTCATAACCAACCCTTTCCTGCATGGGTAATAAAGCTATTTTGTCTGTAAATTATTATTATCATACTTTTATGAGCTAAATTCAGAATTTCAAACGAAAACTGTCATTTATTTGGTTTGCACGAATGATTGCCTTCGCTGTATGCAATGTGGGATACAACTTAAACATCAACTAGATAATATAGTTATTGCAAACTCACATCTCCCAAAACCCAACGTCATCGGTTCCTCATCCCCCCCCCCCCCCCCCGTTTTCTTCATTTTCGTATTTATTCTAGGTTGCCCACCTCCCGATTCACTTGAAACCTTGCGTTGGAGGTGCTTTCTCCCTTCAGTTCGCTGAAGAGCGCCACCTTGAGGCCGAAATACGCGTGTCCGACGAACACCCTCGTCTTTTCCCGTCTTTGTGTCGTTATTTTGAGCTGGATTCTCCCAGAAGTAGGGCCCATTTGAGTGAGTGATATCCCGAGTGCTTGTGAGTGTTTTTGTGATCATATCCCAGGAATCCTTAGTGGGGTTCAATTAGCCATAGTGAAGGATCCCAATTTGGGTCTATTGTGTGTGTGTGTCTGTGGTTGTATCACTGGCGAAGGAAGTAACATTCCCGTAAACCACTACTGGAGGGTTTTCTGGTCGAGAGGTTGTGGTTGGTCACTGGCGTGGAATTGCCCTTTTTACCGCAAACCTACACAGCAATTGTTGCGTAATTTTGAAGAGTGGTACCATTTTATTACGACCATTGGAAGAATTTTATAAATTGTTTACGTTAATAAGCATCCATGGATATAATGATATATATTAAAAAATATTTCTCACAATCTCTAAGTTGGTATTTTAATAATGGTCTGGCGGTAAACACTGTTAAAACCAGCATTTGTGTGGCGGTCTGAGGACGAGTAATTAAGATCTCATCTATTCAGATATAAGATATGATTATTAAAAGTATCCACCCTGGGGGCATCCAAGTTGATTTTTTTTACAAGTCCATAAATACACCCCAATTACAGATGAGAGGGTGTGAGAGGGTCATCTCATCACAGATGGAACTGGGGGGGGGCAGGGGTGGAACTGGGGTGGACAGGGGTGGAGGAAGGCAATTAGCCATCGAGAAGCGTTACAACCCTCATGCACCCCGATTCCACCCTTCTATACCTCCATGTTTATGAGTTTACCCCTTTGTAACCCCGTTACGGACCAGATACAGACTAGATTTTTCCCTTAAAGACCAGATTAACTCCACTTCCACCTCAGACACAGAACGGATATTTTTTCATGGGTAGTTTTATTGCAAACTATTCGATGACTATTCTAGCCCTACTGCGTAAGATATATATAACAAATGTATAGGTTCTCAAATCGTGAATGGAAACGTAGAACTACTTATGATTCACTGAATAATCACCGTCTAATTTCCTTTCCTTTGCAGGTTCAAATCTGCATTGAAATTCATCAGCTTCCTCTGCAGGATATTATTCATGTATATTTTTGCTGGCTTGATGTTGAATCCTTACGTGAAAATAATTTTTTTGTCAGGTAAAAAGCTCCAACTCTATTTATCATGTTGCCTTTAATGTAGATTATGTCATCATTAGCCCTTAGGAACTCAATACGAAAACCGTCCCTATAAAAATGATTCTGTTACAAAACACTCAATTTACGTTGTATTTTTAGGCTGGCCATGCGTAATGTGGGAATTGGACCCGTTGGAGACTCGTTGATTCTCAAGGAGAAAAATAACATTTAATATCATTTTCTCTGGTCCAGTTATATGAAGTTATGTATTAACGTCTTTCAGTTCCTGGTTCATGTATAATACAGCTTACAATCTGTTTTAAATTAAATGTCTCTTACGTGGGAGTAGGACGATGATTACGTACATTTTAATATTTTTACTTCCTAACTTCCTCGTTAATGATTACTGTTGAAGAATATTTCACTCTTTGTAATTTACGTGCACCATTTCTTTCTGAACAGTCACAGCGAAGATGAGCAAGAGACACCTCTCTACTACGACTTAAGAGAAAGACGTGTTCCGCAAAGGAATATAAGTGCAAGATTTTAATACCTTTTCTTGATTATTTATTTCATTCTTTTGTCATTTCTTTCTTGTAACTTTCCCGCGATTTATTCAAAAAAGATTATTATAAATAAAACAAAATATATGGTATTGTTTTCTGAAAATGACTATCTGTTCTTCTGAAGGGGGGATCAGATAGGGAGGAGGAGGACAGAACGATGGTATAACGACCAATATTGGAGTTCGTCACTATAGTTCTTGGCACCCATATGAGATAGGGCTAGTGAAAAATTGGAAAAAGTGCAAAGGAAGGCAACACGCTACTACGTCTTAGGCAGGCATGAGAGATGAGATAATGTGAGTGATATGCTGACTAGATTGAGCTGGGAACGTCTTAAGGAAAGGCGGGCAGCATACAGGCTAGGCAACATGTACAAAAGAAACTCACCCAAACTCACCAGGCACCCAAAATCACCAGATAACTTCTTTATTTCGGCAATCCACTCATCCAGGTCGCGATCCTCGGGTATTTAACTTGGCACAGCAATCGGGTCGATGGTTGGCGTCTGTGATGAGTTCTGCAAGCAGTCTTCCATCTGAACAAAAACTGCGACATATTCTCCATTAAGTCCTCCATTTCGTCAGGAACGTGACTCCAATCCCACTTCTGATGTTAGAAATTATGGTAATCTCTGATTTCAGCTTTTCAAGAGGTGCTTGATTCTATTACCGCGAATGCACATGTCCACACGAGAACAGCTCAACACTGAGTCTCGTGTGTCGTAGTGACATCGCTTATATGTATACAGGAAAGAAGTGACGTCGTATCTTCTTGAGACGTCACCACTTCAGACAACACCTCCAGTCCACGCCGCTAGACCACCACCAATCTTGGCCACATCCATTTGACTATGAAGACGAAGGGATTCTCAATCTAACAAGGGTAGGGAAGGAAAACAACAGCACCTTTTAGGCAAGGCCAACACACAAATGCTTTCTTTCCTTTATACACACCCACGTACGAAGGGGCCTGCCGTACTTGGCTTCACGAGACTTCCACCCTTCCTTGGGTATCTTGTCTTCATGTTCCAGAAATAAACAAAGGGACTGGTGGCCAGGCCACCACGACCCGTGGAATAAAATTTATAAGTACGCCCTTCCTGCATAATACAATGAAATTTTTTTCCTATGATTACGACTCTACTCATCTATTCTTACAGCGGGGCCTTAACATAGTTGGGATTAACGATTTTTAAAATTAGCGATAAAAATTAATCGCTTAAAATGTAGTTAACTATTTAACTTAACCGTTACTTATTAGAAAGGTTAACTTTTAACCGTTAAAATTATATATTAACTGATACAAAACTATCTGCAGTTAATTTATTCGTTACCTTTTAGGGAAAGTCGACCTGTTCGAATTTTCTTTCCTTCTCATTTCAGACAGGAGAGGACAGATGTCTGATACAAATTTTGATATGAGAATATATTATTAAAGTAAAATAACATTTTAAGTAAAAGTTAAATAACTTTTTCTTGAATTTGTAGTATTTATTTATCCCAATTGCGAAAAATAGCATTTAAAAGTTTTTTAAAAGGTTTCTTAAAAGTTACTTTAATCGTTAAAGTTAACTTTGTCAACTTTAGCCAGTAACTATTTCAGAAAAGTAAATTTTAACTTTAACTAGTTACTTTTGAAAGAGATTAACTTTTATCAGTTTATTTTTTTGGTAACTTTCCCAAATATGTGCCTTAATTTTGTGATAACCAAACCGCTAATTCTTGTCTTAATTTTCAAATCTTACGGTGGAGAACAGAATATTAGTTATCGGATTTCCGTATGCATACGATTAAAATCACCATTTGTGTTTTTTTAATTGTTTAAACAAATGTCTCGTAAAAACAATAGCATTCGGTGACGCAGTAAAAATAACTTCATATTCGGATTCTGTGGTTAGAAAATATATAGGAACCACTATTACTGTTCAATTTTCATTAGTTACAATAAATTGTTTAAACAACTATCAATTAAAAACAATAAAAATCACAGATACAGCAGAAATTACATCGCAATAGGATTATACGGATGGAATAACATGCGAAACAGCCAATAAACTTCAATTTAAATGTGCTAAATTTAATTGTTTAAATAATCGGTCATCTTAAAACAATAATATAAAAGATACAGCTAAATAAACGTCTAATTCGGATTCAGCGGATCGAAAACCTTCAAAAACAACGTTCAAGTATAGTAAGTATGGAAAAATAACGGCGATATTAATTGTGGCCAGCTTTTCTCGATTTGGGATCACAGTGCGGCGGTAGTAGTAACTAATTATAAATGTATTAATAGGTTAGCGGATGTCACGCGGATTATATTTTTCGGTCGAATAGGTTTCGGAAACAACGTTAAATGCCCGATCCCGGACAAGTACAACAGTAACAAGAGCATTTCTAATTTTCAACACATTTCATGGATTTACAGCTAACCAGGGTGGCTACGATACATCGCTACTGCTACCGACGCGAAGTGTCCACACCAACTTCAACTATCGCAGCGTATCGCCAGCAGTAGGCACTTCAAAATGGCTTCTATTTTGCAATAAAGGCGACGAACTCTTCTCAAAATCGTGCTTGTTAGAGAGCGGCGGAAGCAGGAGGAAGATAATAGAAGAGGATTGATCTAAGTTTATAATAGTCTCCTCAAAGATCTAGTACTCTTTTGAGACGGCGAGGAATGTTGAAATTCTTACTTATTGATCACGACATATTCCTTCTATTACATACTATGGTTGGTTTTCAAAGTTTTCTAATGGATATTAGGTACTTAACAATAATGAGAATCGGTTAAAAATGTCATGTATTAATATAAATATGTATAGGTACCCTATACTGAAAGTTTTATTTATTGTAACAAACAATTTTATGGTTGAATAGTAGTTTGTTGTGTTATGTTGTTTATATGTAGTCAAGTGAGATGAATGTAATAAATGGAAGTGTTGAGTTGAGTGAATATAAGTTGTGAGAAAGTATAGAGTAATTATGAGTTCTTTAATTGAAATAACGAAACCCTACTTAACAGACTGGTCCAAAACTGGAAAGAATCAGCAATGGAACGAGAAAATATCTTCAAAGGTGCGACTGGCCATATGTCTAAGTTTTTAGGCCACTGGGGATTCCTATCGGTCTTTAAGTCGCATTTTTGGCATCATTATTTTTAGAATCCCCCTTCCTTGCATTCCATAAGCATTCATGTTCCCTATATCCTTCGATTAATCTGAAGAGATGACCTCCTGGCATAGAAATCCTAGCCAACTTCTTCAAATTCCCGGTCGCTTTCCATAGCGCGTCCTCAACCGCTAGCGAGTGTTGCGATAGATTGCACTTCAATGTGATGGAAAGTAGAAGTCCGTCTACTTTGGTAATAGCTCGAATCCAGGGTCGATCACGTTCGACCTAGTCTCCTATCGACTCTTACTCGCATCGCAGTTCGCGTTCACACGTACGAGTCGGGCTTAACAGTCGACTGCTACGTGTAAACCCCATAGATCTTGGTAAACCCACCTTTACTCCCCGGCCGCTCGCGATCAGCTGACGATGAGTCGAAGGTAGCACCACCTATCGTCCTCGCAGTTAATCACGGTGGCGGGAGTTTGAAAGTCCGACAAAGTAAGTTACTCCTTTCACCCCGAACCAGAGCGGGCTCCTTTTACAAACAGATTCTCCTCATCTGATGGACTAACCAAAAAAGTATTGTCCTGGCGCAGATATGTAGAAGATGTGTTTTGTGTGTGGAAAGGTTCTGACAGACACAGAAATGTGCGTGCTTTATACTAATATGAACCATTATTTAAATACATTGATCTTCGGCTTTATTCCCCTGCGACAATAACACTCCCTAAAACACTGAACGTTCCGAAATGACAATTAGTAGTACAGTGCCGATTCTTCGACGATATACGTACGTCACCCCTAAAGTAACACCTTCTATCCGTCCACCTCCCACTGCCTCGCCTTCGCACCGACCATGTTATTGTCCACAAAATTGCAACATATCCCTATACAAAAGGTTTTCTTACGGCAGGTAATTCAATTACGCATGTAAGTGTTGCTTTATGGTTAGTCCCCTGGACCATTATGAGCGTTGGGGCGACCCAGGCGAGCGAGCTTATATTGCTTCCGCGGCCCCGAGTATGTTTCCTACGGTAAAATTACGAATAGAAAATGTCAAATCTTCAAGAAAGAGGTAGCGCGTGGTGTTAGTTCTGGGAAGTTTAGGATTACTGAAAAAGCATCAAAGGGAAAGTTAAAATCGAATTAATAAAGCGTGTAATACCGCAAAATAGAGTACTAGTAATTCCATCAAATTCATCCACCTTCTTTCATAACTGACCATTCCCAGTAAAGTGTTTTAGTGTCGTTTCATGTGTGTAGTCTTTTCACCAGTTTGGAAGGAAGGAAGGCCCCCAATTGGAAGGAAGGCCCCTCCTTATGGAAGCAATACACATTGCAGAAACCATTGTTTCGGGCGCCTATCATCGGAAAACTTTTTGATCTATTGGAGACATGCATTTCACAAAATTATTTTTTGTTCAATGGCTAATATTTCTAACAGCCCAATGGTTTAACCAAGGGATCTCCTTTGTCCCCTCCTCCTGGCAGATATTTACAAGGATAAATTTGATAAAGATCTCTTCTTCTCATCTGATGGACTAACCAAAAAAAGTATTGTCCTGGCACCGATATGTAGACTATGTGTTTTGTGTGCGGAAAGGTTCTGACAGGCAGCTCAAAATGTTTATATCCCATTTTAATAAACGGGATCAAAATTTGAAGTTCACTTGTTAAGTAGAAGAAAATAATTCACTGAACTTTCTGGATATAAACATTACGAAAATCAACAACCACCTAGAGTTTTATATCTTTCGTAAAGATTCATACACCGACCAAGTGATTCATTTTAATTCTAGGCATTCTTTCACTCAATAGTTATCCTCCTCTCATGCCATGATCCACAGGTTAGTGAACATCCCAATGTCTATAACTAATTTTGAAAAATAATTGGCTACGATAAAATCAATTGCGAGAAACAATGGATATAAGGGGCAGCTCATTTATAAGTTGTACCGTAATAAACTAAAGAAATTGGCAGTAAAAGACATTTATAAATCTCAACCTCGGCAAGACAAGACAGGAAAATGGCATAAGATCCTGAATGTTGATGATATTACACAGAAAAATAAATATTGATACGATTTGCAAAATGATGCCTAAAGACTAGTTTAAGGTAACCCAATACAACAAGGTGAACCTGAGGAACCTACTTTACCACACCAAGGACAAAATAGAAAGTAAACAGAAAAGTGTAGATTATAAACTAATATGTGAAGCTGTGTACGTTGAGCAAACAGGCCGTAAATTTGAGGAAAGGGTGAAAGAACAAGAAGCCTGTGTAAGAAACAATAAATCAACGTCAAAATTTGCAAAACATTTGTTCGAGAACAACCACTCCTTTAAAATTGAAGTGTTGCATGTGGAAAAGAAAGGATACAAATTAGACGTATTGGAGCAGTTAGAAATTTTGAATTGTGAACGCTTGTCACCCCTCCTAAACCTCCCATTCCCTCCTCCCAAACCTCCTATTCATCCTAACAACCCAGATAGAAAAAATGCCTCCCCTTCACTCCACCCTCCACCTTGGCTGCCAAACGGGGTGAGTGATCCCAGGGTGGGTGGTGGTGCCCATCGCACACCAAGACCGTCATGCGTGGTGAAGAGCCACAGCCTCCACGAGGTACCCCTGGTTTTCGCTGAACATGATGGATCTTGACTTGGCGGTCGATAAACAGCTCTCCTCATCACGGTGCGTCCCTGTGCCAAGGATGACCGCATCCGCGGGGCAGAGGGTTAGAAGTCGTTAACAGGTAAAACTCCGGAGACCAGGTGAAATCCGGTATCATTTTAGCCTTACCCATGTATGCTGGACTCTGCCTGGGCGGACCTTTATTTCCCTAGCTATTCGTGGGAATCATATGGAACCATTTACTTTAAAAAAGCAGGGCCCTTCGCCTTCTGGCCCCTTGGGTCATTCCTCCTCATCAGAGAAACCTCCTACAGAAGTGGTCCCCTCAGGGGAGGCGGATGTTGCCCTTCCCGTGGCAGGCCCCTCTTAGGCGGCCTCCATACCCCCATCCCTGGGGGGCCCAAAGTGAGGCCCTCCTCCAAACTTTCGATGGCCGGCCCTATCTCGGGTGTCATTCTCCAAAAACCTCTCCCTGACTCCAAAGAGGACTCACTATCCTCAGGAAGCTCGTCTTCCACAACAAAGGAGGGCTCGGGCCATGGACTCCCTCGCAAGGAGGATGACCTGGACTCGGGACATCTCCAAAAACACAGTGGGGAGCGTGGCATCTAAGATTCTAGGTCTCTCTACTCCCTCACGTCGCAGTGGGGCAGCTAGGAATAGGAGACTGAAGAGACAGCGAGCCCTCGCTGCCAGAAAGAATAGGGAACCCCCATCAGGAAAGAGTGGAACTCTATCGCAGAGCCCTGACAAGGGCCAGGTGGGGGAACAGCCCAATGAAAGACCTGGAAAGAGGGCAAGGACCCCTGGGGACACACCCAAAGCCCAGGACCCTAAGTATGTCAGGACCACCAAGTTCGGATTCTCGTACGCAGAGACGATGAAAGGTGGTAATCTTAAGATGGCCATCATTCCCTCAAGCTACCCTGAGACAACGGTATGAGAAAATCGACCATAAAATAACTATGGTCTGGTATGCCATCCCCCATGTACAGAGAGTGCGTATCTTTGAAGGGACACACCTGCTCAATGGGGCGACGGAAATACTGTGCGCCAACTCCTTCACAGCTGACTGGCTGAAGGACATGGCAGCACAACTGGAAGAGATTGAGGTAGTCTCCTTCCAGGCAGTAGATTCTGACTCCCTTATCAAAAGACGGCGGCTGACGGTTTGGGTCCCTGGACAGACTCAGCTAAGCGCCGGGGACCTCATTAGCCAAATTATGAAGGTCAACCCAGGCTTCCTTCCTTCCCTCCAACCCTATCTAAATGCAGGTTATAACCATGAGTGTTATGTTGAGTTTTTACCTGAAGATGACAATATAGTACATTGAAACCAGGGTTGGGCTAATTAAAGTATCATTGTGGAACCACAAAGAAAGTATCAATTATGCAATACCTACTAATAGAAAGACTAACTAAACCAATAAACTCAGGCCACAACATTAATGTTACTATATATCATTCCTAAATTAACACAATTCAAATGTGCAACATTCAGCAAGCGAGAAACAATGCAATCAATGATAAAATAATTCTAAAGATACAAAATTTTTTTATTCAATGTAAACACCAAGTATTAACAGAAATACTTAAACAAATCCTTGGAAGAAAATAATACATCCTTTCTGAGCTCTTGAGGCATGCAACTTTGCCCCCAACCAAGTATGTATCTTTACGATGTTTAATTAGTTACATATATTACATTGTATAAAAAGTGAATAAAGTTGAAACAAGATAGGTAGGTGCATTTCCAATTTGAAGGATGGTTTCTCTTAATGCAAGCCAGCATCAAAACAAAGATATAGCCAAAGATAATAAGGCAGTAGGTATATAGTAAAAAGTAAGTTGAATTACCACTAGTTAAGAAGAGAGGTGTTAACGCACAGCATCTCCTAAGAGATGCTATGCATAAACACTTCTCTCAATTGAACAATGTGTAGTTTCACATTGAATAAGTGCTTCCGAATTCCTCTGAGGAAGCAAAAGTGATTGGAAGAACTTAGCTAAATCAGGCTCAAACTAACAACAAATACCTCAACTGCTCAATGAAAGCTACATAATGAATTCAAATAAACATTTCTTTGAAAGCAAAAACAATGTATGCATAATATAACTATTATTATTTCCATTAGGAAGAAATCGATGATATCCTGGTGTCACCATGGGATGTACCAATCTTTAAGTAGTCCGTGCAGCCATCGTCAACTGCAAATGTACAAAGAAAACTCTAGTAATATCAACCTGTAACAATGAAACCAACATATTTTCTTTGATCTAAAATTTCTCTATTCATGCTCATGAACTTGGGTATTACTTTGGCCCATTACCCTGTCAGAAAGGAGGATGCACTACTTTTGACCAACAAAATGTTCTTTAACACGTTCAGTGCTGGGGACCGCTCGAGTGGCCCTCGTGTGTCCCATCTGGTGGCGCACGGCCGCCCGGGCGGTCCCTTTCCTCCACAGGTTTTATGGCTTGGTGGTGGGGCCAGGCTTACGCTGCGACACTCTTAAGTGCATCCTAGCCATCAGTTGGAGTCCAACCTTCCTCTGTGCATGGTCCGTTCTCTGGTAGCACAGTTTTTTTCGAGAGTGAATCTGTTTGCTTATTGACTATTTTACAAGGAAAAACTTCTCTCGCATGTATATTTTATAGTTATTTTTTATGGTTGTGTTAGTTTAGTTGTCTCAGAATGCCTAAAATGCGAAAAACTGCTTCATCTTCTGGAAAACGTCGAGCTCCTGCAGTTAAAAAAGGTTGGTGGCTGTTTATAAAATTATTATATTTTTATCTGAAATGATTTTGTTTTGTATTTGTGCAATATACTTTTTATGTAACTTTTAGGTGTTCATAGCGAGACGAGTGATGAAGACGTTCCAAAAGAGGCCAAGCCATCAAAGTTACGCAAAGTAAATAAGGAAGCAGAAGGTAAGCAATATGATTTTTATAATTATTTAAACGAGTTTTATTCGGCGTAAATTTATGGAACTGACTCATTTTGAAATTACAAAATATTCACTGAGTAACGAAATCGTCATGGCTAGTGGGCAAGTGGAGAGGAGAGAGAAGGGTAAGAACTGGATGGTTAAGCGTCATTTTGTTACTTGGAATTGAAAGAGAGGAAAATGGAGGGGATAGTGTCTTCATCACAAGTGATACAATGCCATAGTAAAGCGAACATTTTTATCAATTATGATATTGCAGATGAATGTTCGCAATACATTATATGGGGAAACATCAAGTGAATATTTTATTATTTCACTTAAAATTTTTACATTAAATTTAAATATTTATCAATTTTTTTAGTAGCAATGGGACCTGGACCATCTAAGCTGACCGTGCCATCTCAGAAAAAGAAACATTTTGCTGGAGACGGTGGCTCGCCTTTGTTTCCGAAAGATTTATCTTCGGACGAAGACATCTGCTCTGACAATTCAAGTGAGTTCAACACTGCAGAGTCCAATCCTCAGTCGGATGAAGAAGATGATGCACCTCTGACTTCACCAGCAGTGAGTAGAGACATTGTGTGGAGTCGCACAAAACCGACTAAAAATGAACTAGAATTTATTGCACGTCCCGGCCTTCAGGTTCCCAATCCTGGAAGTAAGGCCATTGACTTTACAATCTTTTGGCCACAGAAAACTTTTTTGAATTAATTGTGGAACACACAAATGTTTACGCCAAGGAATTGCATGATTCCTGCTGTACTCCAGAAGCCCGTTTCAAACATTGGAAACAGTTAACTATTCCGGAATTGAAACGTTTTTTAGGGCTTTTGTTCCACATGGGAACAATAAAATGCAACAGGCTTGCTGACTATTGGAAAAGGGATCGCCTCTTTGAATTGAAGTGCATTTCGAATTTTATGAGTAGGGATAAATTTATGCTAATTCTACGAGCATTGCATTTTTGCAAAAATCCTATAGAAGGAGAACCTGTCCCAAACGATAGGTTGTATAAGATCCGTCCCCTGTTGAATTATTTCAATCAAACAATGGATACTATTTATTACCCAGAGAAGCGGTTATCCATTGACGAATCAATGGTTCTTTGGAGGGGGCGCTTGATTTTCAAGCAGTATATCAAGGGGAAGCGCCATAAATATGGTGTCAAGCTGTATATGAAGACACTTACAAATGGTTTGGTGCAATGTTGTACAATATATTCAGGTGCTAGGGATGATGATATAGGAGGGGCTAATCACACAGAAAAAGTAGTGAAGCACCTAATGAAAGATAAATTGAACAAAGGACACTCTCTTCATGGACAATTTTTATAATAGTCCGCGATTAGCTAAATTCCTTTTGGAAAACAAAACATACGTAACTGGGACACTCCGAGCCAATAGGAAGGACAACCCTATTGAAGTAATTAATGAAAAGCTGAAAAAGGGAGAATGCAAGGAAATGTACACAGATGATGGTATTTGTGTCATGAAGTGGAGAGACAGAATGGATGTAATAATGATAACCTCTGAGTTCGACAGTGAGATGGTTGAGGTAACGGGCAAAAGAGGTAGCACAGTAATAATAATAATAATAATAATATTCTTTATTCACCTTTAGCATAAATACATATGATAGGTGTCGTCCAGTGGCCAAACCCAGGGCAGTGTTAGAATACAACAAGTCGATGGGTGGAGTAGATCTTTTCGACCAGATGATGGCGTACTACCCATGTGAGAGAAAGACACTTCGCTGGTACAAGAAAATTGGAATTCATTTATTTCAGATGATGCTTACAAATAGTTATTTGTTATTCAATATGTACAATGAAAAGATGCCATTTTATGAATTTCGGCTGAAAATAATAAATGAATTGATTGGAGAATCAGAACATTTCACCCCAATCAGAAAAATCACCGACGATGACAAAAAAGTTAATGCTGGACATTTTCCTGCAGTGGTTCCCTCAAGCGAAAAAGGCAAAAAACTTTACAAAATTGCAAAGTGTGCACAAAAAATGGTATTCGAAAAAATAGTGGTTTTCTCTGTCCAGGATGCCTTGACCAGCCTGGATTATGTCTGGAAGAATGTTTTATTGTATTTCATAATAAGTGAGCCATCAATATCATGTTGTGCTTAAAATTTTACTTGGCAGAGTAATTGTACCAAAACTATTGAAATTGAATTATATATTTGTATGTATTGAATTGTTTATTGCATTTTAAAATGTGATAAGAAATAAAAATTTTACATTTTGAAATATCGTAATTTTTTGTCATAATTTGAGCATCGTAAATTAGCAATAGCACCATATGGCTTGAGTTTGTTAGGGACCGTGAAAAGGGTGTCCACACAGGGAGAGCTTTTTGCCGAGGCTGGGAGGGTTAGGGTCGCAGGTAGTGCCATAAATACGGTCGTAAGCTGGTTGGAGTTCTACGGAAAGCAAACATATAGCCTTTTCATCCTCCCTTCAACAGTGCCACTGGCGATGTTCTTTCATGTTATCCCTTTCTGGACCTCCAGAAGATCAGACCCCAAAGTGCCAATGCCGAAGGAAACATCTGCAACTTACAACTTTATTGTAGAATTCCAGATAAAGAACTATATTTCCGAAATTACAAAAAATGTCGATTGAATCAGTCTAAAAATTCTATAATGAAGAAATGACAAAGCAAAAGTAAAAAAGAACACCATTTGCGTGATCTAAGTATATTTTTGAAATGTGTTGTGCGGGTTTGCATAACTACCATTCAAAGCCAGTGGCGAAGGACCGCTCAGGCGGTCGTCCAAAAAATATATTATAATAAATTATTTAACACTTTCAGGACCGCCCTGAATATGGATACCTATCCCCAGGGGCCAAAAAAACAGAAAAAATTAAATACGGCATTTAAACACACTTCTTTAACACGCTTCAGGACGCACACGCTGCGTCCGCGGGTCCTGGCGGGCGCACGCCAGGACGCAGCGTGTGCGTCCTAGGTCCTGAACGTATTAAAATAAATATTATAATATTTTTATTAAAAATATTATAGGAACAACATATGCATGCAAAATAGGCAAAAACCAAAAATAGCCACCACATAAAGTTACTCATTGTCTCTTAGCATTGAACGTGTTAACAATGTAATATCTGGCTGGATGGAGATTGTGTAGGGAAATTCTTCCTCCCTTAATACCATACTAATAATTCCCTTGGGCATCTGGATGACAAGGAAAACAATTGTGATACCTCTATAAGAAATATGGCGGCATTTGTAAGGCACACTCAGTTAATCCAAGTGCTAAGAAGGAGAAAGCAAAGGTCAAATTTACCTCCTTCCAGCCACCTTCACAAAGAAATTCATCCAATTTCAGCGTAAATGACAAACACTATTTCTACCATAGGTGAATATTTAATAAAAAAAAGACAACCAAGTTATATCATTGAGCAAAATGCACTGGGACATACTCCTTCCCATGGCTGTATAAAAAAAAACAATTTCAACATAAATAACTTTGGAGTCTGGATTGTGGCATATTCCTACAGGATCACAACTATAAAAGGGTTAGTGCCGAACCAACAGCAGCTTGGGTTGCCCACTCCGATGGCTACACACAGGATGACTTCCCAGTCATGTTGGTACTTAGGTAAGGTAATAATAAGTAAGGTAATTTGAACTTCAATCTCTAATAAACATGTACAGTGGACCCCCACTTTACGATGGGTTCACTTTATGATGGATTTCCTTTAAGATCTGCATGCTAGGAATTTCAAAGCACTTTGGTTTTGAGCTCGCCCATTAAAATTTCTCATAAAGATGATTTTTTGCACCCATAATTTGTTATATATTCAGTATTTTAAGCCTTATTTGTTAACATACTGCATTTTTCACCATTACTACATTTACATACTCAATGAAACGTGTTATTAATTATGAGCCTTCCACGAGATTTGATCAAATCGAGAAGATGTTGCGGTGATTAACACTGCCACCAATCAGCACTATCGAGATATTGCAACATTCCTTACATAGTCAGGATCGCATTTACGGTAATTCAAATTAATGCTTTTATTAGCCATTATAGTGACATCATTTTGTTACCAACTTGACAAAATTAGAGAACTTCTACCAAAGAGTTCCTTATTGCACATTCCAAACCAACAAAGTGATATGACTCGTTAATGGATATGGCTGGCGCGAGATAATGAATCACATCAATGAAATGAGCTAAATTATATCTCAACATTTCTTGGTGAATGATAGTGACAAACAGTGAAGTCTTTATCTAAATTTACATAAAAAATCACACCCCTTATGACTTCACACCGTGATACCACTAACATCTGCGTCGCACTGCCATCTAGGCTGCTGATGCTATGTTCGGTATGTGAATATCAGTCTTCCATGCGAAGTGATATTATCAACGAACGGCATATTTCACACTGATCTTTTCCAACTGCATTAACCATTCAATAACAAAACTTACCAGAAGTAGGTGGTTTTCTATGGGAAGTTTCTGTAGTAACCATGCCTCTAGTAGCTAAAGCATAAAATATCAAATAAAATCAAGCAGGAGATAGTGAAGAAACACGATGAGGGTGCTCAAGTTAGTACTTTCAAGTCTTCAGTGTTCATCTTGTGTTTCGCGTTCTCTTTCTCGATATACAGATGCCTCTAAGAAGGTTGTGTACCCCCTAAGTATACAACAAAAACCCCCGATAACTCTCCCAGCCCAGAAGTCAGGTCAACTGTTCTGAGACAAAAGTTTTGAGAGAAGGTTCTCCCCTCTGCTGCTATCTCTTTTGTTATTCGGCAAATCAATCTCCAAGGGATGACCTTAACTGGAAGAACTAAATCAATACTCATGGTTTAGGACAAGGAGAAGGAAGATCTTCAGAAGTTGAATACAGGCATGCCACAACACCGATGCACACTGTGACCCAACGTCTATAATAATGGCGTAATTAGGTAAAAGTAGTGTTTTCGTGGGTAACAATGCAAAACTGGGGATGTGCAAGTAATTAACGTTTAAGATGGGGAAACTAGGAGACGGGATAAATGAATAAACAAGTAACAGAGAGAGTTAGAATTGGTGAGAGAAGAAGCGTGGAAGTAATCGTGTAAAAACAAAAAAAATGCAACGCATCAGGTTACAGCACGTATTCGTGGAAAGGTTACTGACTGATCCATCTGTTGTCTATGCATTATTATAAGCTACTTCTCACTCATACTTGGTATATTTCTGTCATAACTCATTGCCTAATTTTGTGCAAAACTTTAGTAAGCTCGCAACGGCATTTTCTACAGACGTGTTTCTGAAGATATTGTTACGGTAATTACGATGTAGAGATGAAGGTATGAAACAAAAAGAAAGTTGCCAAATTGCCAACGCAGAGTAGTAAGCAGAGGTATAATGAGTGTTGAATAATTTCTATTTAATGTTTTCTTTGATGTGTTGACAATTTACAGCACCTTATTAATGTTTAAATTTTGGTTAAATGACATTTTAAATATTTCATTCCAGCACGTTTCGTACCTATACTGTATTGTGTATCACTGAATGAACTGGCGTTGATGTAGTTAAACTGATCCATCCTCCTGTAACATACTGATTCACATTACCATGGAATTCCCACTGCAATTGGTCCTATGGAACGGATTGCCATTGTAAAGCAGGGGTCTACTGTACAGTACTGAGCAAGTTGTATGATCAAGACAAAATAAATTGAGCAAAGCAATCAAAACTACTTCTAATTACAGTAGATCAAAGACTCATTGAAATTTGTTGCCAATGCTAAAATATGCATTATATATGCAATTTATAGGCCGTGGAATCAACACTGGTAAATATTTACGCTGAATGAACAATAAACAACTTTCAACATTTAAGAATACATCATTCTAAAAAATAGAGAAATTAAAAATTAATATTTTTTGGATAAACTTAATCCACTGAAAGGGAAAATTTGTTCCTAAAAATATTGGGACCCCTTTTGCAACTTAGACAGGTTTCCTCTACAACTAAATTTAAGAGACAACTTATCTATGTAAGTTAGAATTAAATGCATCAAAATATTCCAGCAAGTAAAACCACATGGGAGAATTTAAATGCTGGCCTTTAAAGGTTACGTTCAGAAAAGGCCTCCCTAGTTTCTTTTGATCTGACAGCTACTGAAATTGCTAACTTATGACATTCTCATTTCAGTTATAATGAAGGTTGAAAGAGTCTGATGATAAGACTGGATCTTATGACTCACCTCAATTTCCCTTGATAAGGTTGCCACCACCTGGTCCTCAAAGAAATGCAGCAGCGACGGAAGTTGTTTACGCAATATGGCTGTGCCCTCCTTCAATCCATAGAGAGCGATTGTCTGAGAAAAGACTGCAATCAAAGCAATTTCCTTTCCAATCCAGGTTTTCCTATCCAAGGCCCGCTTGATATTTTTCATTAACTCTTCTCCACTTTTCTTTTTCTTCAAGGCTTCTTCAATAATTTTTCTGAACTGCCCACTCTTTACTTGATCTCCTCCTGCATAAGGTCTTCCACGGTTGTCAAAGACCAAATACAATGACATTAGACACATGGAGCTGCTGAGTACACCAATAACCTGCTCCGCTTTTAGCTTTTGATTCACAAGTCCCCCAAGATAAATTACTTTCTCATCAAAATCGGCAAATGTTCGTCTCTCGCTGCCTTTCACATCCTCTCCGTCATGATCTCTAAAACTTTCTTTCATTCTAACAATGGTCTCAGATTCACAATCAATTCGAATTGTCACCTTGGGTTGACCAATTAGGAATTTCATCAAAATTGAGTTCAAAGAACATCGAGAATACATAGCTTCATAAAATTTTCTAACATAAACATATTTACTTTCACTACGGTCAATTATTGCAGTCATTTTCATCATAGTGTTCACACAATGTTGACGAATACTATCGGAAGACAATGAATCCATCTTTTTATGAGTCCCTGGGGAAGGCTGCCTCACATTAGATGCTTCTCCAGATTCATCTTTCATATCCTGTTTGACATTTCTTGTATCCTCAGGAATTTTTTCTTCTTTCATGGCTTTGCTGCCATTTTCTGGATTATTCTGCATGTGGCTTTGAGACATACCAGGAGACTTGTCCATTTCATCATTGTCAATTCTCAATGACAACTCTTGAGTAAGTTTTGGAAAGGAGCAGTCCAGAACACCTGACTTCAAGTTCTCCACAGTCATTTCAGCTACTGAGCAATCACCTGGTGCTTTTCCCAATTTTATTTCTTGGTCCCTATTAACATGAGCTTCAGGGACACTCACATTCTCAACACAGGCCTGAACTCTACCTGTAGATTCATCATGTGATGAATTAGTTAACTGATCATCACATGACAACACTCCGTCAGAATTAACAGTTTTCCAACAATTTTTTTTCGATGATAGGGCAAAAGGGAGCAATCGGAAGAGCCCATCCCTCCAAGTTGGCCCACATGGGGGCACCTGTTTCTCAGAATCCTTCTTTATCAATTCAGTACTTTTCTCTCCAAGGTTATCATTGCTAGGAAAGTTGGTTACTCCATCCATCAATTCTAAATTTGACATTGACTTATCCACCAACATTTCTTTATCCAAATTTAACTTCTCCAAACAATCTTCAAAATTGTCAAATGACGGCATATCTGAATTCATATCTGTCATTGATTCCTGCATAGATTGGATGGGAACGCTGACTTCTTCAGCATTACCAATGGTGGCATTTCTCATTAACATACTTGAGATCCCCCTGGCAATCATTTCTTTGGGTGAATCCATGTGAGCATCATCCTTCTTCTGTTCCTTAGGGGATTTTTGTCCGTTGTCCACACAACCATCTCCAACATTTGTTGGCTCAACTGTTAGTGGAGTGCTGACTTCCGTTGACATATTCGTCACTTTCTTTTTCAACTGCATGTCTTCGCTAAAGTTGTTGCTGCGTATCTCAAATGCATAAGATGGCAATTCACAGTTTTCCGACTTGCCGGTCTCGGATATCTGTGTACCCTGGATGGGGGAAGGGTACATTTCCCTTGCAGGATGGAATTTACTCTTCATGAACGAATCACCCTCCTTAGCATCAATCTTCCTTGAGTGGCCAATGTGCTTC
Organism: Pyrrhosoma nymphula; assembly: GCA_963573305.1. Classification (NCBI taxonomy): domain Eukaryota; kingdom Metazoa; phylum Arthropoda; class Insecta; order Odonata; family Coenagrionidae; genus Pyrrhosoma; species Pyrrhosoma nymphula. The sequence goes on from OY754337.1 coordinate 11,424,558, forward strand.
TGCTCCCCTGTATTACACTTTTGTTCAATCAAAGATTCTAATTTTTCTTTCATAGGACTGACTCTGACACTGGATGTTTCAAAATAATCAATTAGTGAACTGACTCCTGTTGACTTATGTCGCTCTCTGTTAACATCACAGCTGCTACAGTGAAGAATATCAGATTGTAAATCAATTTGTTCCAACTCCTGCCCCCTGGAATTCTGTGTACCTGGGATTAGCAAAGGATACCTTTCCATCATAGGATGGTATTCACTCTTCACGGAAGAATCACCCTCCTCAGCCCCAACATTCCTTGACCATTGACTAGGCTTCAGCTCACTTTTCTGTTCCATTGGAGATTGTACTTTTTCCTTTATTGAGTCACTTTCTGAAAATGATGTTTCAAAATACTCATTTGGAGAACCTACTAATGTTGAAAGATTGATCTCTCTGCTTGCCTCACGGCTGCTATGGTCGAGAACATTAGAATGACTTGCTAATTTTCCCAACTCATTCATCCTGGATTTCAGTGTACCCTTGATAGACAGAGAGTCTTTTCCTTCAGCAGCATGGTATTCACTTTTTATTAAAGGATCATTTTCTTTGGCACCTAAATTCCTTGATGGTTTAAACGCATTCCAGTCACCTCCATTACTCTTCAGATCAATAGAAGATTGTTCTTTTTCCTTCATCTGGCCAGTTTCCCGAACCGCAGTTTCAAAATTATTATTTGGTGAACAAACGTCCGCAGACTGATTTAACTCTCTGCTTGCCTCATGGCTGCTATGGTCGAGAACATCAGATGGACTTGCTAATTTACCCAACTCATTCATCCTGGATGTCAGTGCACCCTTGATGGACAGAGAGTCTTTTCCTTCAGAAGCATGGTATTCACTTTTTATTAAAGGATCATTTTCTTTGGCTCCTAAATTCCTTGATGGTTTAAACTCATTCCTGTCACCTCCATTACTCTTCAGATCATTTGAAGATTGTTCTTTTTCCTTCATCTGACCAGTTTCCCCAACCGCAGTTTCGAAATTATTATTTGGTGAACAAACGTCCGCAGACTGATTTAACTCTCTGCTTGCCTCATGGCTGCTATGGTCGAGAACATCAGATGGACTTGCTAATTTACCCAACTCATTCATCCTGGATGTCAGTGTACCCTTGATGGACAGAGAGTCTTTTCCTTCAGCAGCATGGTATTCACTTTTTATTAAAGGATCATTTTCTTTGGCACCTAAATTCCTTGATGGTTTAAACGCATTCCTGTCACCTCCATTACTCTTCAGATCATTTGAAGATTGTTCTTTTTCCTTCATCTGACCAGTTTCCCCAACCGCAGTTTCAAAATTATTATTTGGTGAACAAATGTCCGCAGACTGATTTAACTCTCTGCTTGCCTCACGGCTGCTATGGTCAAGAACATCAGATGGACTTGCTAATTTACCCAACTCATTCATCCTGGATGTCAGTGTACCCTTGATGGACAGAGATTCTTTTCCTTCAGCAGCATGGTATTCACTTTTTATTAAAGGATCATTTTCTTTGGCCTCTAAATTCCTTGATGGTTTAAACGCATTCCTGTCACCTCCATTACTCTTCAGATCATTTGAAGATTGTTCTTTTTCCTTCATCTGACCAGTTTCCCCAACCGCAGTTTCAAAATTATTATTTGGTGAACAAATGTCCGCAGACTGATTTAACTCTCTGCTTGCCTCACGGCTGCTATGGTCTAGAACATCAGATGGACTTGCTAATTTACCCAACTCATTCATCCTGGATGTCAGTGTACCCTTGATGGACAGAGAGTCTTTTCCTTCAGCAGCATGGTATTCACTTTTTATTAAAGGATCATTTTCTTTGGCCCCTAAATTCCTTGATGGTTTAAATGCATTCCGGTCACCTCCATTACTCTTATGATCATTTGAAGATTGTCCTTTTTCCTTTGAAGGACCATTTCTCCCAATGTATTCTTTAAAAGCATATTTTGGAGTTATCCCCTGAGTATATATATTTTTTATCTCAACTGGAGAATATTTATGGCTCCGTAAAGAATCAATGACTTTATCCTCAAATTTGATCGAATGTCCAACATGTTGTTGTGCACAGCCATAACTCTTTTGTTTACTTAGATATTCCAATTTTTCTTGATCGTCCATTGTCTTCCCCACCTCTTCTTTCATCTCAAGCACCTCTTCCCTCGTCTTATTCACTTCCTGTTTCATCCCGAGCACCTCCTCGTTCAAATTGTGACTGTTACTCTGAATATCAGATTGCTTAGCCGTCACAGAATCTCCTTCATTAGGAGTTACCTTTCCCTCTGATCTACCTTCAGAATTCATTGACAATAAATCAATGAATGCTTTCCTGCTCTTCATGGTAGCATCATTGATCACAGGCGGGGAATTAGTACTGGGTTGAAAATGACTGGAATCCCTAGATACCGTTGATGACAAAGAGAGCATTTTTGCTTTCATATCATTCAAAGATTCCTTCAATAAGCCTACTTCATCTGCTAACGTTTGCAAGTTGGAATCCCATTTCCTCATCTGGCCTCCTATTTCTGGAAACTCCTCTGGAACGTTGGTGTTTATTTTTCCACTTTCATTCTCCTTTCTATTATTACTGCCATACTTTGCTCTGTCGTATCCAACAGCCCAAGCAATTAAACGCACTATGCGTCTTCTATTGGCATCATTCTCTTTCTCAGTTTTCAATAGCTCTGCAACTTCTAGGGCATCCATGTTTCTTTCATCTTTTATGGTGGGATCTGCACCTTTGGCCAACAGCATCTCGACCCACTCATATCTTCCAGCCCATATAGCCGTGTGTAAAAGTGTTCTTATACCGTAGTTCCCGATATCTACATGGTCCAGTTTGTTTAGCTCTTCTTCCCATTGATCAGGAGTCTCACATAAGACTGCTCTAAACAGCTTGTCTTCAATACCCAGTCGGATATCCTTTCTGTCCATGGTTTTACTCTTAATGATGTTACGCCTCTTCTTCTGGGAATAAGTGGCTATACCTCGCTGGAGCTGGAAGAAAAAAGATTTAGTTCTCATCATAGTATTACAAAATCAGATCGAGAAACATGGTGATATATCATTAATTTCCTTGATAGAAGCTTATTCACCTCATTCATATCAGGAGACATCTTTAAATGTAATAGCTCAGAAGTACTCTCTTAGCATTTCAAATGTTCAGGTATTTCATTTTCATAGCATAACTGTTGAGCTTGAGTTAAAACAGGCACATCTCCACAGGAATTTAAGATCAGACCATGTGAAATAACAAAAAATCTAGGATTATCCATGTTAACACTTTGATGCTCATGGGTTTCATTACTTTCCTCAAGTTTCATTATGATTAAATAAAAGTTTTATTTTAAATGAATGATTGGAAAAAATAGCTATGGTTAATGATTCATTATACAATTTAAACTTAAAATTTAAATACTGCCTCGAAGTACTATTCACAATCCAAAGGGTCTCTGCTTTGTATTGGTCTGGAACATGGGTGTCCAACTCTATGTTATTTTTCATTGCAAAAGCATGTGATGTCAATAATGTTTCATGCCTCACATTTAGGTGGCAGCCCCAGTCGCGGTGCGCAATTCGATTTTTCGATACAAATTTCCTTAGGTACTACGAATGGTAAATGTGATGAATACCACAATACAAAGAAAGTTATCACTGTGAAATTTTAATTTTTCCTTAAACTTCAAAATCAGACTACATAGGAACACTGAACACTATTGTTGAAACGAGTACTGACAAATACTGAGTAAAGAACTTTTGATGAAAGTGGTTTATTAAAATGTGAAAATATTTATAATGGGAGTGTCGTGAAAATATTTTAAATGGCATTAACGACGATGAAAACACAATTTCTAATGATATAAAAGAAAAAAACTTTAAAAAACATAAAAAAATAACTGCCAGAGCAGGAGATCAAACCTTAGACCTTGTGATCAAGAATCCTCCACGCTGCCACTAGGCCACTGCTCTCTTGTAGCAGGTAACCTGTCACAGGGTTATTTGTAATTTTTCATTATGTCTGACTTAGGTTAGGAGACGATTGGTCGGTAGTACTATTCCTGCAATGGTTATAATTAACCATCGGTCGAACTGAAATGCCCCAAGCAGCATCGTTTGTCAGTTATATATCGGCCCAATATCTTTTTGATATCACCAATGTCGTTTTAACATTGGGTGATTTTGCCGATATAAAATTGACATAAATATGATATCTTTCCCCGATGTAAAAGTGATATCGTCGAACTGATATTAAAGTGTCATAAAATAGATATCATTCTCCGATGTAAAAATGATGTCAGTGGACCTGACTAATAAAGGATATAAAAGTAATATTTTTTCCAACCTCATTGGCACTAACTAATTTCCTAGCCCGGAGTGAATCCCGAGAAAACCTAAGACTTCTGTTTTTCTTACTCTCATAACTTGCTTCACATACGCTGTCCTATTCTTAATATTCCTCCTCTTTAGAGTCTCGTCTACCAAATTCACCCTTGACTTTTGCGCCCTACCTCATCCTCTCACACCATTCACTCTATTATCACATATATCCATATGATGATCCATGATACATTGATATATATTTTCGTTATTTGAATCTCTTCCGTTCTTTCGGCTAGGCCTAACCATTGGGAGGCCACTTCTTTCACATGTCTATTACTGGAGCATCCAACCCACAATTTTTCATTGTTCACTCATTTGTAACCCTATATCCATCCTACTTTTACCGCAAAATAATCTCAGGTACCCCATTCCCTCTGCATTAATCTTACTATTATCCTTATCCTGACATACCCAGGTTTTGCTGCCACATAATAACCCCAGGAGGAGATCAATTTTGTACACCGCTATTTTTGCCTCCCAAGACATAAAATCAACCCTAGATATGCTCCATATGCTAACGAAGACTTATCTACTGGCATTTGCACACCTTAAAATCTACATCTATCCTTCCATCTTTTGTAAACATTCATCCAAGATACACAAAATCGTCTACTAGTTCAATTAGGTACTTCATCATTTACCCGGCTCATCATACGATCATTCTTACCACTATCCCATCCCAAAACTACTACTTTGGTATTTGATGCTATTATCCTCAAATCCATTCTCCTTGTGGCCTAATTTCACTTTCATGTCAACATCAGTCAATAGTGTTATCAAATAGGTATATATTAATTATAAGTTACATCAGAGAGGTTGCCAACATTCAATAAACCCATTAAAAATTTGACCACTAATGGTCACAATTAAAATTAATTAATCCATCTTACTAAAGCTTATTGAATGCATTACTAAATTTACAGAAACAACTGTAAGGTATATTACAAAATACTTGGTGTATTACAAGATACTTGAAGCCAAGGCTCCAAGTATCCAGGCTACCTATCCGCTGTGTGCAATGCGCATTTACCTTTAATAGAGTATAGTACACGCATAATACTGTGACATATTGCATTGTAATCAGATATGAATCGACCGACACTTTAAAGCACGTAATCCGGCAAAACCTCAATGATGAAACAAATATTTTAAGGTATTCAAAACCTGGACCCAGAAATTGGGGTTTTGAAAAATGCGGGTTTCAACTAGTATTGGCGCGTTGGCGCTGTGTTCGCTACGTCTTTTAAAATGAAGATCGATATGTTGGTGGTTAAGCGCATGGTCCTTATATTTTACAGGGAGCTTGGTTTAGCGTTTGTAAACAAATGCGTAAGGGGGAATTCAATATTCCCTAAGTATTTTGGTTATATATTCCCTGGTGCAACTGTTTTTAACTCTATCATCACTTTTGCCGTTTTTAGGTGAAGTTGGATGCAATCACTGAAGTTTTATGGAAGACGCCAAGTGTTTGGACACCCCCAATCTTTACTGAAGCAAGCATGAATATACATATGAACAAAGAAGCATGTATATTCATGGAAGCAAGGAAAATTTCATGTTGTTCTTCATTATTATCTATAGTTATAACATTAATATTGGTTTAAGAAACCGTGCCCCTCTCTGAAAAAAGTTAACTTCTTATTTGCTATTAGCGTAGCATATTCTGTCCTATTATTTTAATTAACTTTACAGGTGTATTTTCACGTAGCGTATTGTGTAGTAGCGTATTGATATCTGAGGAGAAGGCTTGTAACATATTTGTGCATCGGTTAGTGATATCTTACGACTCTTGATTTGTTAATTTCACTCTGTATTTAGGATCCTAGTCTAGTAATCAGGTTTTTGAAAGTTATTACCCTCCAAGATTATTTTTCTCGGAAAAGAAGTTTTTCATGAGTAAGAAAATTAAACCGTTGGGAGAAGTGATTTTGGAGGAAGAATAATATAATACGGAATTTTGTTATAAGGTCGTAGTTAAACAAGTTTTTGACGATAATCGTTGGTTTACAATTCGAAGATTATTATTGCCTGTGTTTAAGAGTAATATTTCAAGATATCACTGTCGTGATACGATTTGTTCTATTTTCACCTGCCTACACTTCCAACACTGTTCAATGAAAGTTTACATCGTAAAACTCGTGATCTCATTGGGCTCATGCATTGCTGGCGTGGGTCAAATGTTTTCATCTAGGTGTTAATTCTGTATGTGTTTTCAGTGTGGGAATTTATCATTCGCTTTTTTTCTTGTGAGTTTATTTAAGGGCAGTACTGTGGTAACTGCTTTAGTGAAAGGTGAAAAATTAGTGACTGCAATGAATGACAATTTTTAATTTTCTTTGAATATGTGGTTGAATCGTGTTTAATGTGCTAAATTTGTTTCATTGTGTTATTCTTTTAAAACTTTGCTTCACTTATTCAATTTTATTGTTCTCAGCTACAATTTTTGGTCAATTTAAGGTGACTTGTTAAAACTTTATTTCTAGCAGTGATCCGATGAACACATCCTGCTTTAACTGAGGCAGATGAACACATGGAGGTGAGATTGAGGCTGGAAATCTCATTATTGAGTGGAAGGACAAGTGCAGCTGAAACCAGAGTGCGAAAATGAAGGAAGAGGAAGGGGAATAGAAGAGGAAACATCTGTTGGGGCAGGTGATACATGATTTTAACCATCCATAGCCAAGACTCTTGGTCACATCCTAGATCAAGGGAGGATTAGTAAATCTTCAGTTAGTTCTTTCTTGAAACTGTGGATTTTATTTTAATTATTTGTTTAAAGTAGAGGCATTCATGCCTGTCTTTGCTTATTTACCATTTGATGGGTGTCAAATTTTTTTGCAACTTTGAATACCCATATTTCTGATAAGGGGACTTGAAAAGATTTCTCTGGTTGTGTCTTAGGTAAATTAAAAGCTTCACATTCATTTTTGATGACATAACATAGCTGCTGAATTTTGAATTTGAAAAATTGTGTCAAAACGTTAGTGCTACCTTAATTACTATAGACCATGAACATGCTAGTATCAGCCATAAAAACTGTTTACTTGGTGCAAAATATAATAAGATCAGGGAATATATTAATAGAATAACCTGGCACTGATTGTGTTTTAATCGTATTCTTAAATATGTTTCCCAGTGATATCATGACTCATGTAAGCTGTTTCTTTCAGCAGAAGCAACTGATGAGGATGAAGTATCAACGGGAGAACGGTAATACAGAAGAAATGCAACAGTGCTTCAAGTGGCATGAAAGAGCTTATATGACACCTAGGATTTTGTAACAATTAGTAATTTCAATAAATTGTATTTTTCCTAATTTTGTATTTTCTTTCAGAAACACTCTTTCATACCTATTGTAAGTACATCAAGTACTGGCTCCATTAATATGGTTAGTTTCAGCCATATGACTGTGCCATCATTACTATAAAATTATTTCTCATTTCTGGGTGCATTTAGTTCCATAGTCATTAATATCTTTTTGATATCAATTTGATATCGGTCCAACATCATCAGCAAATGCCATTTTTATATCATTGTATTGTCAGGAAAGATATCCTTAGTATGTCAGATATACATAAATTTGACGTCGGTAACATGTCACTTTTGTGTCTGGTTATAGTCGGGAAAGATATCTTTTTAATGTCAATTTTATATCGGTCCAACATCATCAGCAAATGCCATTTTTATATCATTGTATAGTCAGGAAAGATATCTTTTTAACGTCAATTTTATATCGGTCCGACATCATCAGAAAATGTCATTTTTATATCAATTTATAGTCAGGAAAGATATCCTTAGTATGTCAGATATATATCATTTTGACGTCGGTAACATGTCACTTTTGTGTCCTGTTATAGTCGGGAAATATATCCTTTCTATGTCAGATTTATATCACTTTGACATCGGCAGCAGATGCCACTTTTATCCCGGCAAATGTTATCATTTTTGACCTAATGCCGATATCGGCAGCCCATATCGTTTTGATTAATAAATTATCTATAATGATGTAAAAGTTACATCGGGCCGATATCAGCATGCTGCTGGGGGCACATCTGGGAGAAGTAAAGGGCAGTATTGCAAGTCAGCCAATTGCATTCCAAGCCCATGCGCAACATATGATTTGGCGAGGTTGGAGGTGGCGAGGCAGATGGGCCATGGCGGGCATAGATGGTTTGAAATAATTATTTTAAAACGAAATTTTAATACCTTAATGTTCACGAAATGGATTTAAATAATGCAGTCAAGAAATTATTAACATTATTGTTTGAAAGTATTACTTAATAAAGTTTCGGGTCGCGCCCCACTTATAGGTGGCGCTGTTATAAGAAGAGGAAATAATTTTGAATTCCAGTTAGACCCCCATGGTCTGGAATAAACTGACATCGCTCAGCCTATTAATGAGAATGGTAATTGTTTATCAGAAAATCTTTGCTCCCTGAAACTGATTGGCCATCTTTCCATGTCCGCTGCTTTATCACCATTTCAACAATTAACCTGACGTGCCTGAGTATACTCGGGCACCAAAAACGCACAAATTCTGACGCCCCTGAGCATACTTGGCCAAGTCATAAAATTTCGTTTCTTTCTTCTCATGCCCGAATATTCTCGCCTGCTGCTAGTAGTTCGTTTTTATGCCGTCAGAGGAACAGGTAGCTCACTCTGAGGGGCGCTCTCTTCAAACGTTGATTTCTGATGTTAAAACAAGTAATTTTTTAGTAATAATTCTAGCAATTTGAGGGTCATAATTTTTTTCTCACTGAAAATTTATCCTCTTATGTAATTGCATTCACCTTTGTTGTCATTGGTAACCATCCATTTGTTAACTTCGTGCATGGAGTTTCTTTTGTGATCTTTATACGAAACATACAACTTCAATTTTAGTCATTTATTGATAATTTTTGCAAATTTATGATGAAAAACTTCAGTTTTCGCATGAAGAAAAACGTTTTATATATGCAAATAATATTTACATTAGTTATTTTCATTCATATTTCCTCATTCACTCTTCATGAGCATTCAATTACATTTTTCTTCAACAGTTTAGTGGTCATTATAAGAATTGTAATTTCAATTTTACACTAATTTTCACTGCTACGATGAGTTCCACAGCAATTGGAATAAAATATTTCTCTAGCATCTTAACATAAATCTTTTCTTGCCTTATTTGTTACAATACATATTAGTTACTATATATGTTTGTTACTATATATATATTTGTTACAATATGTATTTGTTACTATATATATTATCTAATTCTATATTATTCGTCCGCACATTTTTCATCCGGTAATATAAATATGTTGGAAATGCCTTTTGACCCTTTCTCTTTAGATAAAATGGCGTAAGCGTAAATTTTTAGGTTTGTTGCGAATGTTATTTCATCAGCCACTCAATTATTATACTTCGAATACCGGCGGAAGAGGTGAAGCATATTTACGACAACAGCTATACGATGAAGATGCCGTAAGGTCGTACGTTCTCAATAGAAACTAACACTAGTGCCCTGTGTATGTGCTACCCTAGCCCACATGAGTACAAGAATAAAGGAGAGATAGAGATAAATCCCAAACATGTGTAATGTTTATTGTCATGTTTGACACTTTCCTGAGGTCAGAAAACTCCCGCTCGAGAGCCGATGGCCCGCAAAGCAACCTGACCTCTGATTTCATGTCGTGTGAATCTGCCACCCTTAGCTCCCCGGGCTACTTTCCCACCAGCCAACCCTTTACTAATGGGCTTTTCCCGTTATCAATTTGCCGTTAATTGAAAAATCCATGCTGTTGCGGTACGCACTTGTTTATTTTCCAAGAAATGGTAGGAACGGAAAAGAAAATTTTATGAAGAGCATGGGATGGGCTTTTCACACTAGGGGCAAGGTCCTTTGCATATCGTGATTGTTTCCACGAGTACTTTGTCGGAAGGACGATGGTGACAGTTTTTCGTTGAGTTTCAGAGCATATGCATCCTTGATGTTCAGAGCGCATGCACTTTTTCGCTGAAATTCCACCAATGTAAACATTCTATTTTTAGTTCGAACATTTTCATTGTAATACGAGCGGTGTAGTAGGAGTGAATTCTACGACGAATTCTTTGTTTTCGCTCTGTAACATTTGGCAATCAGAAATGGATTCCGGAGAAGAATCAGTGTTGACCTGCAGTGATTCCGAGGTTATGGACATTGAAGTTCCTGGCTCCTAGTTAACTCTTTCTGGAGAATCAAGCTCCGAATAGCGGAAAATTTGCAGGAAGTGGAGTGGGAGGAAATGCTTTCCACAAATCCTCCTCCGACACCACCTAGGTTCCTTTTTGAAGGTAATTCTTCAATGAACTTCAACCTGGTTCCCAAATGAGGTCCCCTAAAATATTTTTTTCAACGATGAAATTGTTGACTTTATAACTTGGGAAACTAATCACTGCCCCAGTAACACTTTGCGTGAAAAAGCGGGGCCGAGCAGTGCTAGTGTAATTCAGTTGCAAGCTGTGACAAGCTCATAAATTCGTGTTTTTTGCCCTTGTAATGCTACAGAGCAGAGTTTGGAAGCCAGATACTGAGTTTTATTGGTCAATGAGACCTATACTCTCCTCTACCTTTATTGGACACACAATGTCTTACTGATGATTCATAAAAATAAGGCAATATTTACATATATCCTATAAAGACGATTTTGATCCGCAAACACAACCCAACGCGAAACTAAATAAAATATGGTCGATGTGCCACAGGCTAGAGGAAAAGTTCAAGGCACTCCATACACCAGAGACAGACATTACCATCGACAAGAGGGAATATTGGGGTGGCGGCAGTTCATGCCTATGAAAAGAGCTTCATCTGGCAAATATTTGTTCTTTGTGAATCGAGAACTGGATACATGTGGTCAATGACAATTTACACGGGAAAGGGGACTGTGTTGGATAAAGACTTCGCCCATTTACCCATGTCCTTCAAAGTGATGATGACTTTAATGAAGCCATTAATTGGCCAATGATATTGCCAGACGACGGATAACTTTTATGTCTCCAGGGGCCCGTTTCTCAAAGCTACAAGTCCACAAATTACAAGTGTGATTTTACAAGTGTTACTTTCGAGTAACATGTGAAATTCTGTTTTTCAAACGTACAAGTCTACCAATTACAAGTAACGAGTCCATTTCACAAGTTACAAGTATTCACTCACAAGTGTTTTCATTGTTACGACACATTCTGTTCCTCAAACAGACTTGTGAGTAACAAGTTCTTGTAACTTATAAGGAAATTTCTACAAGTCCTCCAAGGTGAGTAAATCGCAGTCAATCGGAAAGAATAACTGGGAAAACAAATGAAAAGCGACTAGCGATCCCTTTTTCTCAACTGTTATGAAGGCGATAGCGACGAACAAGGTATCAGTAGATAGGATTTTTTTTTACCGACTTTTGACATAACATGCTCAGTTTACGTTAAAACACATTGTTTTTTTATAATTTAAAGTTAAAAGAAAAGTCTTTTAGACTAAGACGTAACGAGAAAAGAACACCCCCGCGGAGACTTTGTGAATAAACAACGAAGAAGAAAGATTTATTTCCAACCGAGACATGAATGTTGCTTTTAATCGTGCAATTTATAAATGATCTCATTTGATAAAGAATAAATTATTTTGGGGAGGTGGGAAAGGTTGAAAATGCGATAGTTAAGCGCAAGTCTGCTAGTATTATTTATTACTAATTATCAATATATATACCTACTTTTCATGTCACGTCATTATGTTTATACATTGAGAGGTAAAAATGCAGAGCATAAGTTCCCGTACTTTAATGATAAATCGCTATGAAATATCAAGTCGCGAAAGTTCAATAGAAAACTCCATACGTAATTAAAGTCGACATTTTTATGTGACATCTCGCAAATGTTACGCTAATGTGCTGTGGTTTTTCCTAATACACCGTAGGCATGTGTCCGATACCCTTGGTGTAACTTGGGGATCAAGAACAAGTGAAATTAAAAATAAATTGTACATAAGTTCTAGAACGAAGTGACATAAATTGGTGGTAAAATATCTCCTTTGCCCATCAAAACGAAAGAGGAAAAAAAATTACCCCGGAGGAGATCGACCCACTGTCCTATGCTTCGTGAATCTCGCACGCTACCACTACATCAACTGGCTTCCTTATGAGCTAAGATCCCTTTGAGTATTAATAATGAACATTCAAAATGGCTGAAATAGTCTTCGCTTGTCTGACGATAAAACGCTATTTCGCTATTTATTCGTACCTATGAAAGATAAACACTGCACAAGATGATGTCTTGACATGCTAGAATTGTGAATAACCTTCATTTCGAGTTCGTCTTTCCCTTCCTGCGATGGAATTAACGACTTTTCCTCATTATGTTCAACTTTTGCAGACGATTCCTCCTCGCTTAAGATATTTTAAGGTAAACTGTGAACTAAAAATTCCGTTTATCTAGTGTTCACGCATTTATAGACACCGAGCAACATAGCACTGACTCTTGGTTAAAAAAGATGCAAGAAAATGTACGTCCCGTACGTATCCCATCCTTGCCGTAATATTGTTATTATGTCTTACGAAAGTAGTTTGAAAGATAAACACAGGACAACAATATATCTTGGCATTCAAGAATTATAAATTACTTTCATTACAAGATAAAATAGCAATTCATACATTGGAATAAACGATTCCAATCGTACGTACCCCATACTTGCCGTACAATATTGTTATTATGTCGTACTTACTAAAGTGGTTTGGAAGATAAACACAGCACAACAATATATCTTGGCGTTCAAGAATTATTAATTACATTCATTACATGATAACAATGCAAATCATACGTTGGAATAACCGATTTTTCCTTATTATGTTCAAGTATTGCCGATGATTCGTCCTCGCTTGGGATATTGTAAGGTGAATTGTACACCAAAAATACCATTTATCATGTATTCACGTATTTATATAAACCGAGCAACGTTGCAGTGACTCTAGGTTATGGTAGATTGCTGGAAAAACTCTCGAAATATATTTAAAGGTTAAAAAAATAGCTAAATACGGACAGGATGACGACCGCCATTTTCACTTGTAAAACATTAGTTACAATGGTTACAATCAAGGTTACAATTGTGGAGCAATCACAAGTCCTCCGTTTTCGTTTGAAACACTTGTTAGTCACTCTTGTAAGTAACACTTTTAAGTCACACTTGTGAGATTCGACTTGTAACTTGTGGACTTGTAGCTTTGAGAAACGGGCCCCAGATCTAGCTGACTGACTCGTATGGAACACTGAGGAAAGGGATTCCAGCACTCTTCAAAGAGAATCAAGTACAAGAATTAGTTTCTTGTTTTAGTCATAAAATGAATTTCGTTATAATATTTTCAGAGCAAAAGTCGTTGTCATGCAGGTTGCCTAACTCCCACGAATGTTTGTACATTGTTTCTTGATGTACTATATAATAAAATTAATAGTTAACATTAACATTGTCTGCAAAGAATACACATTTGAATATAAACTAAATGTATTCCTCATTAGATGTCTTACTAAGGTTTACGGGAAGGAAAGTTATACTGATATGCAGGTGGCCTAATTCTCTTAAGTTAAGGGGCAACATTCAGAAATTATTGAATAAATCGTTAGTTATTTAGAATAAAAAATGAAGGAAAAAAATTTCCGATTTGCCTCCCTTTTATGCTTCTGAATCTGGAATAAAAAAATATGACTTTTTTTAACATTTTTTTAAAAAACCAATCAGGAAAGAGATTAAAAATTTTTTCCCTCACAGATCACTCTTTTCAATATTAGGTCCTAATGCCACCCCTGCCGTACAAAACCCACTTTCCACCTAGAGAGCAGTGGAACACAGAAGGAGATAAAGCACTCCACAATGGAGCCTGCGTATGGTATACAGATGGCTCCAGGAGGGATAGGAAAGCAGGGGCTAATGTCTTTTGTAAAAGGCCAGCCAAGAAACTCTCAAGTTCCCCAGGAGAATACTCTACAGTATTTCAGGCAGAAGTTTATGCACTGTGCCTACGTTGTGCCTACGCTGTTAAACCTGTGCCTACGCTGTTAAAGAGGTGGAACTGTATGACATACCAATACATATTTGCAATGATAGTCAAGTGGTTATGAAAACCCTGACATCACCATGTTGCAAGTCATGGTTGCTGCAAGAGTGTTGAGAGGCACTGGTGACTATCAGCAGATGCGGCAAGGTTTCTTCTGGGTACCTGGACATGAAGGTGTAACCGCAAATGAAATAGTGGATGAACCTGTGAAAGTGGGAACCAACCACAATCCGATCAGGATGGAACCATTGTTCCCATTGGACCCTCAACGGGAATGGAAGAGATCAGGAGATGGGGCTCACCCCAACATTCTGAGATCTGGCGGAATTCCCAAGGGCTAAGACAGGCCAAACTTCATATAAAAGGTCCAAACCTACGCTTTGCAAAGAGACGCCTCCTATGAAACAGGGGTGGTCGGCATGATGGGCCAAATTCGAACGACAGTAGGACTGCTTACAGGGCACTATCATATAATGAGGCACTTCCATCTACTAAGGATTGTCGATTCGGCCAGATGTAGATGGTGCAAAGAGGAGGATGAAACCACATCCTATATACAATGTGAGTGTCCTGCGTTGATGAGAGCTCAGAACAGACACCTGGAATCACAATTTTGGAACCCAATGAAATTAGGGGTATCCCAATCGGAGACCTATTAGCCTTCAACAAAGCCATTACGCTCAAGGGGTAACCGCACTTAAGGTGGTCGGCATGATGGACCAAAAGGTATGAGTGCCTCAGGAACTCCGTAGGAGAAACTCCATCAAAAAGTTTTTATGTAATTCAACTCCTAATGCACCATAAATGAGAAATTTAACCTAAATTAGCCAATGAATTCAGAAATGTTACACATTCTGGTAGATGCTAGCAATTTTAAATTGTCAAAACAAAAACATTTTTGCATGGACCTTTCTTTTACTCATATTGTAACCGATCCCGGTTGGACGCGGTGACAAGGCGTTGGGGCCGAACGGAAAAAGGATCGTTCTCGTTTTGTTTTTTTGATTGTCGGAATTTAGTGGTGTGAATGTGAGTCAGTGAGTGAGTGTGAGTGTTTTCCCCACCCACTACCGGTCCCCTCACCTCCCCCAATCCCTTTCTTTGTGCTTACAAAAACGGAATATCATCGGCAGTGACCTTCCCACCCCCCAAGTGACGCGAAGCAAGCAGCGGGAGGCGGCCAGCTCAGCGGAGTTTGAGAGTGCGCTGGCCCACCCCACCCTTTTCCCCCCACCCCCTCTCCTACCTATGTGCAGGTGCTGTCGGCACCCAGTCAAATGGGACACCGACGCAAGGACGTGGGCAAACCATTATCCCCCGTTCCCCCCCCTTCTACATTGGAGGGGAACAGCATATAAGGCGAAGCTGCACCGGGCGAGAGGGCAGTACTTGAAGGCAGAATTGGAAAGCAGAATTAGGGGGTGGAATTTGAAAGGAGAATTGGAAGGAATTGCACAAAGGAACCAGCAGGAAAAAATAGCAGTGCCGAGCCGTGCAGGAGTTGTCGTAAAGGAGTGACGGCCGAGAAAGAGCCTAGAGGAGGTCGTCTAGGAGCAGTGAAGGGAGATACAGTCGACTAGAATATTGTCCCTACCCAGAAAGAGGTCCCATAGACCCGTGTTCAGTTTTCGCCTCTCTCCAGCCCTCGGAACAGCCAAGGAGAAGAAGACGCCGCTGCACGATTAGGAGACGGAGAAGCCACTGTGTCAGCCTGCTGCCATCATTCCCATCGATCCCCCCCTTCGTCATCGTCTTTTACGAATCAATAGATAAGTACTGCCTGAATCCTGTCCGCTTGACGCCCGGACCCCCAATCCTGAGAAGATTTGCCCCAACTGTGTTAGTCAACCCGGTGAAGCCTCACAATTACCGCGGTCGTATCATTTTGTCTTTACCCCGTTTCTCCCATTACCCCCCTTTTCCTGTGTGAGTGTGTGTCTATTTTTGGTATTCATTGAGTATTAATTGTTTACATAAAGTGCCCTGCGTGCACAAATGACGACGGGTGGAGTACAGACTCAGGAAGCTGCACTCGATTAATTGCTCCAAGCAAGTGATAGAAGTCCCTATGACATTTGTATGTGCCTTATTTGCTGTCGTTGATTATATGTTTGAATTTGTTTGCCATTGCTAAGGGTAGTGAATGATATCATGCCTAGTTATTTTTTTTCATGTGTAGTGTATCATTAGGATTTTGTTTCATGACATGTGCCGATCAGTTTGAAATGCCAGTTCCATCTTGGCGGAAATAAATTCACTGAACTGTAGAACGATCTTTTTTCCTAGTCGTTAAAAAACCCCAACCCAGTGTATCTCACCGCGAGAGTTGAGCCGGCGCACCTTTCCACCCCCATCTCCCCTTCCCCTCCAGTCTTGGAACGTGGGCACCATTTAATTCTTTGCCATGTTGACCACCTTGGTGGACAGCTCGGCTGGCACCCAAATCGACTACCCCCCCGACCAGTCCCCTGGGGGAATCAGTCCCCCGACTGGAAAAATCTCATCCCTCCCCAATTGCCCTCCACGTCTTCCCCCCCCCTTTTGTAGACCGACCACGAGAGGAAGGTTACAATATGCATACCCTTGAAGCTGGCCACTTCAATATGCCACTGCCTTGCCTTCATAGGACTGCTGGAGCTCAGAAAAATATGAACAAGTTTTCCATGACAATATCACCATTTCTTCAGCACTCAGAGGAGTGACAAGCTTGAAGCTTGCTATGAAAGCCACAAAGCGTTTTGAGCTTCAACTGGACCACATCTGGGTCAAGTGGCATCTTGTGAAACATTAATTGCGCCTAATTGGTGTAAATGTACCCCAGATGTGGGTAATATTGGAGCTTTTCTCCTGTTCAGTTGTCAATCAGTATTTATTTACATAATAACCGGAAATTACCAGAGTTAATGTTAATTTTTTTGGTTTAAGAGGAAAAATCCAGATTGTATTCAAGTTTACTCTTGAGAGGATAAATTGACGTGATAAGTGATTTCAATATTTAATGTCTACTTAGATAATTAATATGTATTCTTGTTTGATTAGGAAGATTTGTGTGACGATTCTTTACTTAAATGGCCAGGCACTTCACTGCAACAAACAAGGTAAGTTGATGAGGTAAAAGAGTCCCAGATTAACGCTGTTCCAATTAGCTCTGATCCGCATTAGTGCTGAAAATATTTTAAGACCCTGTTCCAGTCTTCGCTCTCCGGTTCTGCATTTACCCTCTTGAAAATCCCACGATGCGCAGTGATAGCTTCGCCCTGTGCACATGTCAGAGAAAAACATTTTCATCGAGGCATTCATCCACCTTTCGTCATTACCGTTCAATTGAATTTATTGTTGAATGGACCTTTTAACTGTTTTCCGAGCATGTTTAGAACGTATTTTTTTGTTTTCTTAATTTATAATACATGTATTTTCCCTGTAAAAATAGGCAATGAGTGATATTAGGCAGCCGGAGAAGAAGATAAGGAAAGCAATAACCCTTGGCGTGAAGTGTTTGAAGTCTTGCGACGTCTTGATCCTAGACGGTGGCAACATGAAACTTGAGAGACTATCTCTTGCTGGTTCCAAATTTCCAATGCCGACCTTTTGATGAACGACTCGTTCATCAAAAGGTCGGCAGAAATCGAGAGTTTGACCTGGTCGGAAACCCCAACAACCCTCAATATAACCAAAATAGTTATTCCGGTGTCCCAAGCAATTGAATTACAATGAATACTCAAGCAAACAAAGTGATATGGAGAGATCAGCATCCAGTGAGTAAGCCTATAAACTGAAGTCAGTCTGTGTCATGTTTCCTTTAACCCATAAAACAGAAAAAAAATGGTTCTCACATAAATCCAACCGATCTACATAATATTCCTGTGACCAAATGTCTGACTTCCACTTACACCGAAGTAAAAAAAGAATCTAAGAAAATTTTTAAAGTGATTACTGTACTAAGTACTGCATTCAGCTAGTGAATATTAACATTTTGGTTCTTGTTTTATGGAAAAGAAGCAGTTTGGATGTTTAAGTTCTAACAGTTTTTTAATAGTCTTCCTTTTAACTTTGAATGTGCAGCCTAAACATGTATATGATAGTAATACCTGACTACAACATTGAAATAATTATTCCGATCGTTCATCTTGTGAACTAAAATCATTCCAACAAAAAGTGACCAGTGCAATCATATAGCGTAAAATATAAAAAGTATTTACTGAATATAGCCGATGTATATTCCCGATGAATGTTCGTTAAAAATGCCGATGGATGGAAATTTCTGCGTATCTTTTTGGAATTATATTCTAATTTGCCGAAATACCGGAAACTTTAGGTGAAACGTATGTTAATTTATAATTAGTGAAAATATTTAATCACATAAATACCGGTATACCGGATTTTTTTCGTCGGTACTACCGGGCGAGTGGTATTATTGCTTTTTAATATTCTTCTAAAAAATACCGGTACATTTTTGAGTACCGCTCATGCCTATAATAAAGAATTGTGT
Source organism: Pyrrhosoma nymphula (assembly GCA_963573305.1). Taxonomy (NCBI): domain Eukaryota; kingdom Metazoa; phylum Arthropoda; class Insecta; order Odonata; family Coenagrionidae; genus Pyrrhosoma; species Pyrrhosoma nymphula. Next base: position 11,443,499 of record OY754337.1, read on the forward strand.
TGTACAGAGAATATAATTTTTCCATACCCGATTATTATAGGTGGTAAGAGAAGCTGTGAAATATTTGGATGGAGAATTCTTCGGCAAGCACGCCACTGTAAGCGTAGAGTAGGTAAGCAAGGGTGGTCGGTGACCTTGACATGTTTTCTACGAGAGGGGGCTGAGTAAGCAGGGAGATAGATAGGGGACTCGGAAACTCCCGAGGGGCGACCATAAATCGCTGCAGACCAGACACGTGATGAGTTGGTTATATGTGAGTTAGTTTGTTATATCTGCTGGGGGTCTTGACTTCGAGACATGCTGTTGGTGGGGAAACCCTGGCGACTCCAGCCAGTGTTCGTCCGCCCGCCCCGAGTGGCGTAGATGCGCGCGGTCCCCCGTCCTCGCCCGCTGACCCTACGAGAGAAGGGAAGGGGTACCCTTTGGGAAAAAGTCTGCGTAGTTGGCCTCAGGATAACAGTGGTTTCTGCAATATAGAATACGGTCGCTCCTCCACCCATTGAAGGATAGGCTCAAGAGCGGTGCGCGTCCCTTCCCCTTTTGCCCTTCCCACCGCTTGGAGAGGGAAGAGTTAATCTCTCTATCTCTCTCTCGGACCCAGCCGGACAAGGGTAGTTCGGATTTGCCGCCCGCCTGCAGGTCTTTACGGACTCCCAGAAGCTGTCGTCGCACAAGTGAGCGTCATATCTCAACATCAAGGTTATGAAAAAAGACATACATATTCCGAAAACATTTGAAAATTAGTGTAGTTAGTAAATTTTCGGAGTTAGTTCCGTTAGTTGATTCGCGCTGTTTAAATATGTACTGGTATTTCTGGTACAGATACCTTCGGTAGTACCGATTTTAAATACTGATCGGAACTACATTCTTTGCCATTCTTTTGAATTGCATGAACTCAGCCGATCTCCCACCAAAAGGATGAAGGATTATATCCCAATTTACTCGAACCACCGTGGATATCCCAGCAGTGGGAGGCCAAGGGCGGAGTGTTCGTTCCTTTCATCGGTCCACTCGTAGAGCCATCTAGAGTATGTAATATACTACATCCCGCGGCACGTTCACCTTGCTCACTACGGTGCGAAAAGATGTGGTCGAGGCTTGGCAAAAAGGCTTCCGCATTGGTTACTCGTTGTCGAGGCCCAGGATCGTTCTAGCATCGTGGGTACAGTGAGTGAGGACATCGTCCCAAAATTATCGAGTCTAATCGAAAATACGGCGAAATTAACAGGAAACAAGGGAGAAATACAGAAAAGTGAGAGAATTGTTCGTAATCTCCTTCCTAGTGACGAATGACGACCGTTGTCGCACCGCCGCAGAGGGCTGATATCAGAGAAAGCTTGCCCAAACACTCAAAATGTTTTTTTTTTATTCCGGAAGTTCCGAATTTAGCAAATGTTGAACCTTTAGTACACAAGCTGTGTAATAAAAACAATTTTTTTTGAAATAACAGTTATTTACATGAAATATTACTTATTTATTGTCAATTTCGTAATATGTCATCGATGCATGACGAAATGGCGGATCTTGTTTTTCGTTATTTTTTCGCTTGAATGTACCTACATACCAAAATAAAAATGGACATTGACGGACACTGAGATACTTATATCACGATTATAACGAAGCTTTAAGATAGTGAATCCGAAGAAATCATCTGAGACCGTAAGCGACGCCGAAAATAAAATTGACTTTTCGATCGTGCGGCCCAATCCGGATCTGCCCACCGACGGCAACGGGGAGTGCTGTGACGAGGCGGCGTGCGTCGGGAAGCGCTTTTGTTCCAGAACTTTCGTTATGGCTATTTTAAAGCCAAATTAATTTATAAGGACTTCAACTGCACGTTACAATTATGTTAATACGGGGAAATCGATCTCCTCACACGGCTTCTACTGTTAGTAAAGTTAGCATTTAGCCAGCTTTCCTCGGATGAAATACAGGCCCTAACATTGGCATTTCACGCGTTAGTTTTAGCCTTTGGAAAGATACAGCAGCTGGTGTCTAATTGCCGCTCCGCCCTCACTTCGGCGGGCTCCGCAATAAGGGTATTTTAATACGCCGCGCGGACCGTTTGCGAGTTCTGCCAGAGAATAAATCCTTGTTTCTCTCTTTTCGAATGACTTGAAATGTTAACAGAGTTTATAACAAATTTGGAAAAAATGCGCACAATGTCATTGGTTCAAGCAGATTTTAAATTTTTAATGACGGCTTTGAAAGTCAAATGCACCTACAACGAATGACGGCCACACTTAATGATATTTAGAAAGCAGAAAAATCTTCGCTCCTTAAATTAGAAAACTAATTGCTTTCTGTTTTGGAAGTTTAAGGTACCTACAATATGTTATAACTGTATTGCTGGATAGCATTGGAAATAATTCATCACATGCACCAATTTATGGAGAACGATTGTGTATGTTTCAAATTCTGGACTGAATTTTTTTTTGTTTTGCTCAACTTTTTTCCATTTCAGTCCACTGTGCGACGCCGCCGTCCACCGACCGGCCGAGATCGCGACGCTCGCCGGCCGGGGGCGGCTCGCTCGCAGAGACTGAGTTACGTGACGTCGCCGTGGGGGGGGGGGGGCACCGGTTTATGCATCGCAATTCTTAATCTCTAATATCTCATCTCGTAGGCCAGGGCACGTATAATTTCACAGAATTTAATTTTTCGCTTAAATCTATAAACATGCCAAGTTTGAACCAAAATGGCGCGTTACATTCCGTTAATGTTCCTTGAAAGCGGTAATGCAATAATAATCTTGTGACAATGCTGTGGAGTTCTAAAGATGGCCAGGCCTTGGCCAACGGTCCAGTTCAGTAGAAGGGGCGAATTCATACAAAAAGAGAGAAGCAGTCGTGTCTGGAGTAACAAGACCTAGTGCAGACGAATTTCTTATGACAAAATATTTTTTGTTTAACCCAAGGCAGTGCAGTCCAATTGCTAGATAGGTAATTTCAAGCCATTTTTCACACATTTAGTGGAGTTTCTTTCCATAAGCAACTGAGTTTCAAGGCAGAAATTTTTATTCAAGATAATTATGATCGCAGTTTATAATTAAGCACATAGTAAAAAGCTTTCCACGTCAACATTTCCTCAAATCATTCTCACCTTCTTTGATATGAATTGATAAAAGGATTGAGGTGGTTCAGTAAAATGATTCTGCAATTCAATGACTAAATTATAGTAAATATGTGAAGAGATCCTTACTCGCGCAGTAATCCGCGCAATTTAAACAGAAAGTCATCATTCCGCGTTGAGGTATTCCGCATTTTGAACAAAATTCCGAGAATATATCAAGTGTCGGGGCAGGAGTCAATAACAACATCCCTCCTGTCAATTCTACGCTTCGGCTCTAACTGGTCTGGTATTAAAACGAGCATCGCACCAAAGCTATTTCACACAGACTAAATGCCAGCTCAAGACATTTTAAAATGGTGGGTGAAATTTTATTAGTCCGGGCCCTATATAAAACTAATTAGATATTTGTGATTTACTGACCTGCGGCTATCACTTACTAAGCGTTACTTAGGGGTACAGAGCGTTTCGGGAAATTCCTTTTGATAATTGTAGTTTAATTTCCCTCCAAGCATCAATTGGGAAATCTTTTTAAAAGATCATTTACTTACTTTGTACCAATTTCTTGTGGGTGGTTGTCATTTCTACTTTAAATTGTTGGCGACGAGAATGCAATTAAAAGAGACGAAGTACGTAGGTTTCGTTGCTCTTTCTATTGTAGTTAGTTGTGACAAGTTTCATTATGTACAACACTTAGGTCACATGAGTACAAGCAGAGAGATAGTTATTCTCCGATATTCTGGTCGCCCTATACACATTCACTAATCAGCCTCAATTACCAACCACCTGTGGCTTTTTCCAACGCCCAGGGCCACTGCACACGAAGGAGTAAAATTACCACCAAAGATCCTAGTACATTACTCCAAGTCCATCATCACCTATTCCGCCAATGGTAATCACTTTATAATAGCTTAAATATATTATAATTTCCGAGGCCGGACATAAAATACTAAGAACTTTATGAGGAGGCTTGTTCACACGCGGTAAGAAGAAGCAAAACGTTCTTTCAGGCAGTTTTACACTTAAGCACCTTATTGCACAATTCGATGCACATTCAGTCGCGATAACATGGTACAGAATAAGTGCATAAGCTTTTCCCATCGTTTCCTCAGTTTCGCATCCATTCCAGAAATTCACTGCATTGCAAAACGTAATTTTCAATGATCCCGGTCAAGGCGAATGATTTTCCTTCTGTGGAATATCGCACTTATGTGCACTTGCGGGTGACTCCGTAAAGGTCACTACCGTGGCTAATCCCGGTATCCTCAAAATAATTTCCAATGGACATCAAGAACAGAAAGCAGATTCTAAATTAGGTACTTCGTATAATATGTCCTTTTAACCTTACCATCGCGTATATAATCACCACAACTTGCGTTAAATAAATCCATTTTTTTAAATATTGATAATTCGTGCGCTCATGCGTTCACGTACCTACTAGCAAGTGGAAATGCCTCGCTCAAATAGGCTTAAGCCAGAAAAAAATGAGGATCTAATGCAGTGAGGAATAACAATATAGGACAAGGGGGTGGAGGGAGCGCAACAACCTAACCAAAATTCCTTTTAATTGAGAAAAATCGTAATCGAGAGGTTATCCGTACTCCCCAGACCCCTGGAGAGAAGCAATACGCCCCTGTCCTAAGGGATGAAATGATTCACTATCAACAAGTCCTGTGAAAATATTGGAATAAAATTGCAACGTAATATTCCGCAGTGATTATAATACGATTTCAAGAGGATTTTCAGGTTCTCCGGCATGTATCGACCAAAATTTACTGACTTGAATTGAGTGGCGTAGCCAGGTTTTGAGTGCGGGGGGCGGGGGGCAGAACGTTTATAAGGGGGCACCGACTCATGAATTAACCAGTTTACTAAACAAAATTTGGTGATGCAATTAGGCGGAGGAGTTGGTGCAACATTATATTATTGGCAACGTATTACGCATTTATTTATACGTGTTAAGGACTTGGAGAGTGGAAACAGTATAATAAGACTTAGGGGCGCCAGAAGACGGGGCGGGCTGGACGAGCCTGCCCACGCTACTGATTGAATTCCGGCGAAGCTGTCACCCACAAGGTGAACCAACGCAAAAAAAAACCCGAAAACCCTCGAACCACCTTCAGAGCAATAAAAGTTGACAAACGAAAGCATGTCAGTCTTGGATAGACGTAATTATCACGCACATTTTATTACTTAAATTACCTACACACAGTGGAAGGAGGTACGATTCGCAAGAGAGACCTAGGAATGATTATCAATACCAGTCCTAGACCAATTACGGAATGCTTCAAGTTGATTGTTTCGGTAGACGAGCATTAACTCTGGTCGTATGAGCCAAATTGTCATAGGCGAGTGCGAGCAAGGGTGTATAGAAACCGGACGCCTGCGTCAGCCTACCCTAAACAACATCCGACGGAATGGATACCACACACGCTACAAGGACTCTCCGCTAAGTACAAACGACAATTATCATGAATCCACTGAAAAATCCCACTCTCCCGGGATTCGAACCCGGCCCCTCCGAGTGGGAGAGACAACTGCATCAACCACAACAACCCGAGCCCCGGATAAAAGTCATCTAGCATATTGGGAACAAAGAGAAATTCAATGAGAGAATAGGGCAAAGCGCAGCTTACAAAAAACTGACCCGCGGACTGCACATGTCGACAAATATAAATGGATGCACACTTACTGTTTAGCGACGGACGAAACGCTTGATGAGGTGCACAGCGGGGTCCGCAGGCAGCACCAGGAGGTCCAAGGGCACAGATGGTATGAATTCACGTCCGTAGTTCTTTTCAATGCCAAGAGTTCATTGGCTGAAGTGTTCAGGCACAAACTAGAAAGAGAAAAACCCTTGTGTCACTTAATTGACATAAAATCTGATATAATAATACAACTTGCCAGCTATAGCTGGAGAAAAATATCGGCCACACAATGTAGCAATTACCCCCCGAAATGTATTGGAAGGAGATATGATTCGCTAGAAAAACGTAGGAAGACCAAGGGTGTAACGCTCAGCTGGTTTTCTTTACGACGAGCGATAACTACGATCATTTCCACCGTTGTCATAGGCGAGTAGGAGGAAGGGTGAAGAGAATCCAGACGCCTGCGTCAGCCTACCGTAAACGAAGATGCAAAGGGGTCCCGCAAAATACTATCAACTAGAGAACGGTAATCCACTGAAAAATCAACCTCTCCCGGGAGTCGAACCCGTGCTCTCCGAATGGGAGAGACAGAACTCCATCCACCACAACAAAACCAATCCCTGGATGAAATGCATCCAACATGTAAAGTCAGCGAAGAGAATATACACGGGGAGCAAAGGGCAGCTTCGGAAAACCTATCAGCGGATTAATAACAACTGCAAATATCGACAAATACAAATGGATGTACACTTACTGTTTTGCGCCGGACGAAACAGTCGAAAAGAGGTGGACAGTGGGGTCCGCAGGCAGCACCAGGAGAGATTCGATTGCTCCAAGAGCACAGATGGCATCCACTATCTCCGGACTCGAGAACACTACTGCACCTTCCGCTTACCAAGGCGAGAGATCTGCAACTAACGAAAGACGAAGACGACGGGACGAAACTAGTGGTGGCAGTGGATAGAGCAGCCTCTTCGGTAACGGCCAATGGCAGGTGAGATGTATCCCCCACCCCTTGCGCTACTTGCGCTACTTACCCCCCAGTGACGCAAACATAAAGGACATTGGTGGAAACCAGGGATTGGGATCTCCCATGTTAAACGGAGGTACCTTCCCTCCCCCCCTTTTTGCTTCGGCGACGTAGTATCTCGACCGTCGTCAGACGGCAGCACCGCTGCCCCAACAGTGCGAATAACCGCCACTAGATGATAGGACAAGCGGTTTCGCGGGAAATAGTGCACCGTTTAAATCGCGTACCATTTTCCCGGTTCGTATTATTTACCGAATTTTGAAATTCAAAGGTATTTTTTAAAAGAAGAAAGTTCACAGTTTAATACGCGTACCAAAATTCCCTGTTCTTCTGCTTTACCAACTCCTGAAATTCAAAGACTTTGTTTTAAATAATAACAGAGAATTAAGTTTTTACTTTATTGTTTATTTAATTTTCATGATGTAAAAGTACAGAAAATAACAACCAAAGAAGGTACTCCACATTTAATAGTGGGTATCTATCTTTTATCTACTCCAAATTTAGGTACATTTATGCATAAGTCGAGCAATTGAGTAATAAGGAAGAACTGCACATGGGATTAAGTACACTTACTTTCAGAAGTTAAGTATAAACACTTACGACAACACAAGATTTTAGTATTAATACCCATAATGGCGATGGTAGTATTAGGAATACACTCTTTACAGAAAAGGGCCATTTAGTGTCTATCACACCAGTAGCAGGACCTCAGAGGTGAGAATCAAAAGGTATTACACTATTGCTACTGCTACAAATAAACTATATACATTACAAGTGCCATACAGTGACTCTAAATAAAGCAGCATGGCTTCCAACATGAGAAGTAATACACTTTAAAACATTTCAAGTGCTTGGCAAACACTATTAACAATTCAAGGGCTACTCAGTGGCAATCACAAAAGCAGCATAACCTCAGACATAATAAACAAAAGGTGTAAGAGCATTCCAAGCGTTAGACAAATACTATTAACAATTCAAGTATCACTGTGGTCATTCAAGGGCCATTTTGTGACTATCTCACTAGTAGTAGGACCTCCAAGGTTAGAATCAAAAGGCATTAGACTATGGCTACTGCCACACCAAAACTATTTAAAGTACAAGTGCCATACAGTGACTCTAAAGCAAGCAGCAGAGCTTCTAAAATGAGAAGTTAAATACATTACAGCATTTCAAGTGCTTGACAAACACTATTAACAATTCAAAGACCACTCAGTGACAATCGCACAAGCAGCATAACCACGGACCTATGAAGCATGTAGTGGCTATCACACTAGCAGGACCTCTGAGGTGAGAATCAAAAGGCATTACACTATGGCTACTGCCATGCCAAAACTATTTAAAGTACAAGTGCCATACAATGACTCTATAGTAAGCAGATTAAATATTCTACATTCAAAACATATATGTATGATCTGGTGCTTTCCCCGCATAGTTGATGATTTATTTTTTCTCAGGTTTCCAACCGAGTTAGAATCTCCATTATGGCTGACGCCTCGATGCACAAGTCGGGCATCGAAGCGTCGGCCATAATGAAGAGTCTAACCCGGTTGGAAACCTGAGAAGAATTCATTCATCAAAAAATGGAAGGTGGCTGGCTCTGGGAGGTAAAGTGATGGGAACTGTTAGGGACACAGGAGTCTAGGTACGACAATACCTAAGACATGGTACCTATACCTAGATTAAGTAATTTTGGGTACCAGAATGCCAAAATTAGGCATAGTAGTTGATGAGACCTTAAGTATCTATACCTGAGAATAGGCTGTTTACTGAGAATAGGCCACGAGCCATGAACACCATAGTTACCTTTGCCATAGCATTAGAAGTACCCATAGTGCCATGATCTTCGAAGCCTACTATACGATCCCTCAACCTGTCCTAAGCCAAACCGGGCTTCAATGACTTTTCGTCAAATAGAAGACAGCAGTACCTGTCCTTCTCTTCCATTCCCTCAACAACAAAAGAAAAAAAGTGGAAAATTTCTGTATTGATTCCAGTAAGAAAAGAGAAGTGGGAAAGAGTTTGGCATAAAGTTTTTCGACAAGGGAGAGGATGTAAAGCCCGAAGTAAAGAGTAGCATTTTGGGCTTATTTTGAAAATAGCGAGAGCAAAGACTTTCTCCTCATGGGACCATCTTCTTCCTTTGGGTTTCCTTTTCCCTTCCATCAGTATCAATTTCATTAACATGACAGCAGATGGGGAAAAATTTTTATCCAGGCCATGTAATAATCTGCTGCCCATGAGGCGGGGGCATTGAACTCAAATCTGACTTAATATTGTCAGTAAATTTAGACAACTTCTTCCATTGTCTGTGCTGATTCTTCAAACTATTGTACATAACTTTCATTTTTGGAGTCAAGTCAGAAACTCTTGTCATGACAATATCTTGAAGAATTGAGCGCCGAGCACCTTTCCTAACCGAAGAACATATCATGGTTGTAGTGAGAGAATCACTACAATCAGGCATGTTAGCAGAGAGAGAAGATGGTATGACAATGGAAGGTATTGCAAGGGAAGGCCTTTCCTCTTCTAGTGCAGGACTTTGGCAATGGGAACCAATGACAGTGCCATTGGCTCCACCATCAAAGGTACTAGGAGAGGCAGATACAGGGATTAAATCTACAGATAATCGATGGGGGGCTGAGGTGCCAGGCGTTGAGGTAACAACCAAGGAAGATGGTGATCTTACAAGGAGAGATGATGACGGATGAGATGGCAAATGAATAAGACATGAGGAAGAGGATGAAAAGGTGATAGCAGGAGATGAAGAAGACGATGAAAAGAGGGTAGGAGATGAGAAAGGAGGATGCAGGACAGGCACAACATTCCGGTTCAGCTTCAAACAGGCAGGAGTTTGGAAGTCCTAAACCCGGAAGTGTCTCTTACAGATGAAGCCCTTGTAGAAGAGCTGGCATACATCCACCCCCTCCAGCTCCACATTGCCACAGCATGCTCTCCACAGCTCTGCCCTGAAAATTTTAGAGTTAAAATAAATAAATCTGCAACTCAAACAGAATTATCTTTAACAGTGAAAGTATTCAGATAATATAACATTTTCTAGATATGACGGAATACACTCTAAAACCGTTGTGAAAAGTTGACAAAAAGTTAATTACATTACTGTGCATATCAAAGGAGCTATATCACAAACAAATGAGTGTTTCACTTATATGCACTCTGAAACTTGAGTTAAACAGTAAACTCAAACATAATTACACTGATTACACTACTGTGTTTATCAAGAGAGCTTCATCACAAGCAGCTTAGAGCGTTTCCATTGAAAATACTCTGAAACTTATGTGGAAACAGTAAACTAAATTTTAATTAAAATACTGTGCATATCAAGAGAGCTATATCGCAAGCAGCTTACAGCGTTTAACTTAAGTATACTCTGAAACTAATGTGAAAACAGTAGGTAAACTAAAATATAATTACAATACTGTGCATATCAAGAGAGCTATATCGCAAGCAGCTAAGAGCATTTCACTGTTATGCACTCTGAAACTTGAGAAAATCAGTAAACTAAAATATAATTACAACACTGTGCATATATGAGAGCTATGTCACAAGCAGCTTAGAGTGTTTTACATCTTTTAACAGATTTAAAAATTATAAAGAATCACTGTAATTATAAGTATGAATGCGAAAACAGTACACTAAAATATAATTACACTACCGTGCATATCAAGAGAGCTATATCACAATCAGCTACGAATGATTCACTTAAATACACTGAAACTTTTGTGAAAACCGTAAGAAAACTAAAATATAATTACAACACTGTGCATATATGAGAGCTATGTCACAGGCAGATTAGAGCGTTTCACATCTTTTAGCAGATTTGAAAATTCCTCGTCACCGAATTACAAGGTAAAATGACAATGATGGTGAGATAACAAGAAAATAGAGGAGTACCAGACACTAGCATTCAAGGAAATTTAAGTGTATCAAGAAAATATGCACATGAGGAACTAAATACGTCAAAGTAAGTCAACAGCGTCAACTTCGTAGATGAACAGAATGATTTCTACTATGAAAACGAGCATGAAAGTATTGTTTTTTTCAAATTAAAACATATAACTGTACTTACCTTTCCACAGTTTTCGGGAACTGAAACCGTCTCCCTGCCGAAATATGAGCCCCAGAGCCTGCGACGCTGCAATATACCTTCATTTCTGACCAAGAAAGTTGCACGCTAGCACGAATCCACGAAACACAGGGTCCCAAAGCGCTTCTCCTTTCCACTGGCGAACGTTAACAAACTTCGAATTCTTAGATCCCCACCCCACCCTCCCTTCCGCCGCTTCCGCCCCTACTTAGTTTACGATACCTTTCCTAGTTGGCGTGGTATCGCCCAAGCTACCCGGAAGTCCCGTAAGACATCGCACCCGGTGGTGGAAACACACACCGAGATCCCTGGGTGTGGGGAGCCTCAGGTAGGAGGGAAGGGGGCGAGGATCAGGAGGGGGGGGGGTCGAGCTGGAGAAGGAGAGAAAGAAGTCTGCGACGGCCATTACCACTCCCGCGATTACACCCTCGTATCCTCAGCCGAAATGTGGAGACGATATGGTTGCGCTGAATCAGCATGGATGTCACGCTAGTCTAAGTAAGAAGGAGAGGTGGAGAAAATATGTTTAGGGGCGGGTTAGAGCAGTAACTCTATAGAGTGGGTGAAACAATAATCTTCAGGGAATTGTTCTCATAACTTCACTATTTATGAAATAATTACTCAATACATTTCACACTTTTTTTATTTTTTCTAATCATGTATTCGGTATCTAAAATGTCGTTATCATGGTACATGTTTCGTTTTTCGGTGTCTATTTATACCCCAACTTGGGGAGGGTTGAGGGAGATAGGTGGGGGAGTGGAAGGGGGAATTCCCCCACTGCATAGAATGTCCCCCTCTCCATTCCCACCCATCCAAACCCCCTCCCCCGCTACTCCCCATCGTAATCCTTCAAGACTCCATGTTGGGAGTATACTAGCCACCCATGTTGGGAGTATTCATGGTAGCTGAACGAAGAAATATGTACATACCTTGATAATGAAATTATAGATGTCGAAACCGCAGTCGGTAAGAATAAAAAAGTCTGGTATTTACAAAGTGAGAAGTTATTTTACGTTTCCATATAGGCGCCAGGAAAGCACCAAGTCAAACATTATTTTATGTTACTCGGTTCCACAACGTAAAGCTTGAAACGCAAACTTGTTTGTAGTGAAGGCTGCATGTGCGAAAGGGAAAATAGATTTACTGCTTCCTATTTTACGAACAGCGATCGCCCTGGGTAAAAATGAAATTCCTGTGTTGTCCGTCTCGCTACGAGGCAAGGATTTGTTCTCTTGCCATTGCCGCGAACAGATGCGCACGTTGTTATTCATTTGTCCGGCTTCCCTGTGAAAGGACGGTCACCAGATTTGTAAGGAAAGCAGTTAGTGAATTATTTAGTGAATTCAAAGACTGCACTAAACCATTGTCATCTAATAGTATAGCTATAACCCCTGGACTTATATTAGATAGCATCTGGAGCCAGCCGTATAAAATATTATTAGTCTGTAAGGGGAAGGGGGGGGGTAAAAATTGTTTGACATAGTTTTATAAGGGGGTTCACTTAAAGTTTGACAACTGTTGACAAGGGGGGAGGTAAAAATAGACAAAAAATTGTTGACATAATTAATGAACGTCCTCTTAATAGAGTGTTGATCCATTTGCAATGCCGGATAACGTTTTTCGGGGAATGTACCCGTCTGTCAGAAGACATGGTGAGAGCCCTCACCGAAGAAATAACACCATATTTTCCAGAGCCCTTATAAGCTGTATCCATATATATTGATATTAACGCAACGTAACTTTGTGTGGGAATAAAAACGTGAAGAAATCACGCAAATTACCCAAAGTCATTCCATGTCAATTGTTCTATTTTTTATGTTTCGTATGCCCTTCATTTTATGGGCTTCTTATCGATAGTCGACTGGAAGCGATAGCTCAGTCAAGCAAGTGTCAGTCGGACAGTTCAGTAGGTTACCAGAGCCAAAGTTCAATCAGTGATCATTTTGTTTCATAGTTACTGACTACCTGAGACCGAGTGACAAAAAAAAGAAATTATACCATGGAACTGATTAAGAGCGATAGTGTCAGAAATAGCAAGCAGTGATGTTCATGCATCAATTTCAAGCATTCATATATTTGCTTACATATTCACGTTTTACTTGACTCATTCTCCTTAAATATCATAAGCTTAAGATTCACCAACTGACCAAATTCCTGCACATCCATTTCTGTCGAAATCTCGTGCATATTTGCAGCAAAAACAAAGACGTAACTCGTATCGATGCCAAAAAAACTGAGCCAATGGCTCTCGTAATAGGACCATTAAGCCGTTCAATGAACGTCAAAATGGCGTTAATTGAACAGCTCATTGAATGAATGTCGATAATCCCGTCGTTCATATGAATGTCGACATTCCCGAATAGCCCCCCGGTAGCCGTCACCAGCTAGCTATTTCAATAAATGGAAAGCACCACCACCATGCGATCGCTGTATATCGCCGCAAATGCAAAAACACCAATTCCAGCTACAAGGGGAAATACTATTGCGTCATTAACAGTTTTTACTTCCTGTAGATTGACGAATTCATATATCAGCAAGGAAAGTCACTGCCCGGCTTGGGGAACTGATAAAATATTTTGTTTGTTAATAACTTTTAAAATAAAGTTAATCAAGATAATAATCTAAGCTATCATTGAAATTGGCTTCATTTACTGTCTTTCATTAAGCGAAAAGAACAACATTAATGTCAACAATTGTTTCAATATTAAATTTCAATAAAAAAATATCAACGCGTAGAGTCCTCAATAGTTTATTATTATAATTAGAATTAACTAAAAACAGAGCGGCTATATCGGCGAAATCGGGGAAACAGAATTGTTTTGACGACGCCATTATTAAGAACTTCTGCGAAGTAATGCGCGAAGTTGTGTGTCGACATTAAACTTTTATTAGTGAATGACACATGTGTTTCATCTGTTTATTTGTAAACTATCAGTCACATTAATAGAGTGGTGCAGATCATATTTAATTTCCATTTTTTTATTTTTTCTCATAATAGAGAATTTATATTACTTGATGTAGAAATCTATATCTTTATACTAATGATATCAACAAATATTTTGTTTGGACCGGTTGAAATTTATGCACACTATTACATAATCCAAGTCCACGTAGCAAATGGATGTGTTGTCATTTTTCTATGTTGCTTTTTGGGCGTCCATAAGATTTACGGCACATATTGTTCCGTGTAAAAAATTATGGGAATTCTACCAAAATGTCGCACTCTGATCACTGATGCTAATTTATCATCCAAATAATTGTGAAAAAATTTGCTTTTTGTTGCAAATATTTCATCCCTTTTCTGCATTTTCGGTAATATGCATAATGGGAACGTCTTTGATTCTGCAGTCTTATTTTTGCTATCGTATTTTGAAGTGGAATATTTATTTTAAAGATTATATTTATTTTCTTACGTCCGAATTCTACCCAGTGATTTCCAAATTGCGAAATACTGATTAAGGCGTACAATTTTAGCATTTTTCCCTTCGTTCCATGATTATAACTATGGCAACGACCATTATTGGTCCCGAATACTAAGATTTGCTTTTATAAACTAAGATTTCGTATGCCCATGATTCATTTCGGAGCTTTCCATTCACTCTAGAGCGCTAATCGCTTCGCTTAATACAACAACGCACTTGTATTCCATTACTTATTCAGTCCCTGCGCACTAGGTATTGCGCACTTCAATGCAGATCGGGAGCTATTTTGATGTGCGCTAGACAAAAAAATTACGTCGATAATCGCATCCGATATTGGGTTCAAGTTCGTTGATTTCAGTAAATGGGTCAAACATGCATATTGTAAAATTTTTGGTTACTCTGAGATAGATATATCACGCTTTTATAAACTAATTACGAGTTGATTCAATAACTTTATGCAAAACATTCGGCCGTGACTGTTGTACATACCCACAGGGTGCTAACTACCGGCAGTCGTGTGCGCTTATGGTGGTTCCACTGCAATAGGACATGAATGCCATTTCATTCATCTTCTGGATACTTATGCAAAAACAAGTCCTCTATCTCATCTAAACGACAAAACGTTACTTTACCACGCTGTTTTTCTCGCAAAGTTAACTCGTTGTTAAATGGGAGGATGGGACGAACACAGGGAAATATAGTGCTTCACAATCTAATATAAATGCCATTTTCGCGAAAAACTGTTCATAAGAAGCGAAACCTTTCGGGAAATTGATTAAAGATAAAATAGATGCATCTTACCATCTTATTTTTTGAGTTATTAGCCAATTATACTGTAATAATTGAAGTCAAATTGTGGCAATTCCACAGAAATGGCGCTGGATTCGGCGTCTATGGCTATAAAGAAGTGTTCATTAAAAATATATTCGTGGAATAATCTGCACATTTGAATCCTTAATTCTGGTTTTCAATAGACAACGCAAGTCATTCGCGAAAGTAGCATTTTTAAACCAAGTAAACAAAGAGTTGAAATTAATATCTGTTTTGACTTACAGTCGCAGTGGAACCTCTGCGCAACAATTACCAACTGCGCAAAATGGTAGTGTGCATTGCCGCGGGGCGATTTTCTTTTTTTGTGGTTTATTTTAAGTAAGAGGAAGAATATCAAAGTTTCCTGACATTATAAGTTTTGTAATAATTTTTTCATAAATCATACGTAACTTCGATATTGATATACTTTTCTACATCTCGGAAATTGAAATCTAGCTTTCGGCCATTTTAAATATAAAATAATGATTAAAACTTAATTTTAAAAGAGTATTTGTTATGCGGAGATGTCGCTCTCTTCGTAAAAAAAAAATAAAATGCACCAATCAAATATTTTGGCCGTTACGAGATGAAGAAGACGACCATTCCGCCATTATCCTAGTTTTTCACGGTTTTTCTTCACTCTTTCGACCGTAGAAGCTAAGCGTTTACATTTAAACACTTTTCAATGAATACATTTTGTAGTAAAATAAACAAGGATTAAAACGATATATTACACGACTCTATGGATCTCCGGCGGAATTTCATACAAATGCTTAAAGTTCAACGATCTACCATTTTTGCGCCGATAGTAGGAAACTATCTCGCTCAAACTACCCAATGATGAAGACGATGGACGACTCGTCCTTCGAAGCGTCATTTGAAATGCAGTTTGACCCGTCGGAGAACCTGAATACCCTGAACAGACTTCACTGCCTGCATTTTGCTGGGAAAGGAGCAGATCTGTAGCCACTTCGCATTCCATTGAGTTAGTCGATTTGAACCTCTTCTTCGGTTTTGTGGATATTTTGTTTTTTTAAAAGATACGTTTTCAGTCTCTCCATTTCGGGGTTTCCTGCACAGTTTACTGAGTATGTTGAATTCTCCCTTGGGTATAGGAAGTAGGGATAGTGATTGCAGGGAACTGATATTGATGGTTGTTCGAATGTTTTCTTCCCAAGCGTTATGCATGAAAACAATTTATCCACTCTCGATATCTGTGCGAACAAGATGAGGCAGTTTAAACGATTTGTAGAAATATGGCCAAGGGCATGTGTGAAAACCATCTTCGAGATTTTGAGCACAGTAGGATCCAGGGGCTGTTTCAGACCAGAGGTTTGGGGGGAGGGGGGGCAACCGGGAGGGGGGGAGTGGAGGTTCAGGGGGCCACCACTGGCACTGGAGGTACGGAACACTTCTTAGGAAAAAGTGAAATCGTAGCTATGTGTAAAATGAAATGGAAACTTCTTTAGCTTAAGACATATGCCTACCATCGTACTACACAGTATAAAATAATTTTGGCAAACAGTTTTAGGTCTATGAACAAATAAATAAATTACACTGGGTTTTGGGGGGGAGGGGGGGGAATTTGCTCCCCCGCTTCCTTGGAGCCGCCAATGGTAGGATGCTGGCTTCAATACCGTGGGAATTCCCACGGTTTTCGCTCCCAGGTGGCAATAGAAAAACCAACATAACACATAAATTGTAATTTGATATTCTGTTTTCCAAAAGAAAATGCCTGGGGTCAGCTTCCGCGAGTCACAGCTGCGGCGGTATTGGGTTGCGCAGTAGAAGGGGAACGGAAGACTTGTGAGGGGGGGGGGGGGTATGGTATCCCTTCCTTAGAAGGAGAGGGGGAGGTCGCATGCTACCCCCTTTCCCCTCACGTTTCTTGTGGTTTGAAACAATCACCCCTCACTCATACGTGTCCTCGGAAGCAGCAGTGGTGATCGAGTAAACGGTTATTTTTGATGCGAAGTACTTCTTTATCCTGTGGGGGCATGTAAAATGTTTGTGTGTTGGCTGATTGTGAGACGTTCGTGAAGAATCGAATTCCCTCTTTCCGAGGCCTGATGTCTGGGTGTCTATCAACCGGGAATAATCCGGAAATCTCCTTTTACCGGGAATAAACCGGGATTGTTTTATTATCAAAGCGGGAATTTCTTGCTATTATTTTAACTTTGATTAGAGTATCATTATTGATATAACAAGTGACGACCTTGCCCCTGTAACGAATTTGCAAACCTTTTTGCAAGTAGTTGCAAAATACATAAATAATAACGGTCCCTCTATCATTGGTAGCATATCTATAGTGTAGTGCATGCTTGTGAGGCTTCGCCTCGTGACAAGCATTAGCGATTAATGCTAATGCACCTATAGTCGTAGTTTCACTAATTTTAGAGTTTAGTGAAATGAATGTCGGTGACTACTCACCCCCTGCCACAAACCCTTGAGGTGACTTGCAGGGTACTGGTATACGTAGATGAACACTTGTCATGATGCTTAACTTCCGCGGACCCCCAGAAATAATACTTTTGCAATAACGGGTCGAATTTTACGAGAAAGCGAAGTCAGATGTTATACGAGATTGCCCAGATCCTCGCGACAGGCCTGGGGTCTGCTCGAAGGTCCCGTTTTTTAAGCTCTTTGTAAGCCACCTACCTTGTTTTACCAAGCGTTATTTATCGCTATTGAAGCCGAAAGTATCTTTCGCTGACGCTGTAATCAGTTTAATATGCTGATTCAGGCTGGAGCCGTTACGTCCGGCTAATTACGAAGTTACGCCCGGTTAATGAAGACATTTTCTTCAACGTATCTTGGAGTTCTCTGTGATGTTCATGTTACCAAGTGTTTTGGAGAATATTTTTATATCGTAAGTATCTCGCAGTATTGGATGGCTGCGGTCACATTTCATGTTTTAAAAGTAGACTTCTAAAAATATTAGTGTTGCTGAGATGTTGTGAATGATTTCTAATTGCTTAGGTAAACAGTGAAACAGCTGTGACATTCACTATTTCATTCCTTACCGACTTTGCCGCTGCTTTTCTAATCATAAGAATCTACTTCATTAGTTTGTGTCATAATTTGGTGAACCCTTAAATCAATACGCAATAGACGAAAATCATCATTTGTTACTAGGAAAAGACAACAAAATGATAAATGCGAACGATAGAAAATAAAAAAACTGAGGCACGTATGCAGAAGCTATACATATATTACTAGTGAGAAATCAGGATGAGATGTATCAACTTGATTTCATCATCATTACCTTAAGTCATAGTACAACTATAGTGAGGCCAGGGATGCAGACTTTTTTTTCCTATTTGCGCTCCCATCATCATAGATACTTCGCGGTTTCTTGGATTAAACTTTGAAAAAAAAAACGTTCAACCTTTGCCTTCTAATGTACGTGGGTTTTGCACGAGGTTGTCAAGTGAACAAAGGTGATATTTAACATAGTAGTTGAATGTTGATTTTTTTCGACGACTATCAGCATGGCGCAAAATCATGCTTGGGAAATTCCATGGGGTAAATCAAAATCCTTCATCTACAAACAGAAGCTATTGCATAGAGCGCATTTTCTACTTAAAGACTGCAATATGTAAAATAGTGAGCCCTTGAAGCCAGCTTTTCGATCACGTTGCAGATTTCGGAGCCATTTCTCCCCAGAGCCATTCTGCACTCCTTTCCCTCCATTGCGGTGTGTCTCCCCCTTCAGACATTGTCTTCTCCAGATGCTCGGCCCTATGACAGCTTGCGACATATATCAAGATAAAAAGGGAGGATAATTGTCTTCCTCATCTCTATTGGGGGGGTTCGGGGCAGATACAAGGTTGTGAAAGGTAAGCATTTTTGGTCGACGAAGCAGACACTTAGATGTTTAGGTACAGGGTCCAAAGCAACGGAGACATTTCCGAAGCTCTCTGCGCTGCTGTGAGAATAGACGCATGTTTCAAGTTCTCAATCTTAGGGATACTTTTTCTAAAATTTTCATTTTTTCTATCTTTATTTATATTCTGCACTTCGAGTATTTTAGGAGCTTGCATTTTAACGCATGACGCCATCGCTACTTCGAAACGTAAAAATAACCTTACAGAATATAAATGCGAGGCATAACTCTCTATCAGTTAAGTTTGTAGTGGATTATTGCTGCTTTTTAGAGAAGAAACTCTTGTCTTTTCACAATATCGTGAATAACATCATTCCATAAAATTTACTGCCGGATTGAGAGGTTGGGTTTTTAGTTAATATATATCTGCAAGGAGGTATAGTTGCGAGTGCGTTAGTTGTCGTTGGTGTATAAGAAAAATCACTAAGGTGATGGCTAACACAATAAAGGTAACATAAAAAGATGCAACAACATAAAGTGTGACCGTCGAAAAGAGCGTATAAAGAAAGAACGATCACAGGCAGTATATCTCCGAGATTTTTCGAGGGTCCATTCCTCCAGTTGAGAAAAGTTGTATTGCCACATAAGCGGCGGTGCCTTCGTCACATAAACGCCGACAGTACTTCTCTATGTATGCTTTTGTAGGTGTTCTGCTTCACTCACTTTTACCTTGTAATCGATAGCGTTCTGTCGCAAGTGCGTACCTATCTGTATTTGTATGTGTTAAAAGGTGTGAATTGTTTTCTCTTTTTATGTTTCTGTCATGTATTACATATATAACAATTATTATTTAATGCAAAGCTGTTGGTTGCCCTTGTTTTTCGCTACAGTGTGTGATTTTGAAAAGGATTTTTGGACATTTACCATAGCATTTCACCGCTAATTTGTAAAATTTGTATATATTCAATACATGATCCATGTATCGAAGAGCATATTCTACTTTTTCCTTCGTTTACTCCGGGGGAATTTCATAGAACGACCTATACTGAGTCCTATAATCCTCAGCAAGTATTTTGTCATATTTTTGTCTTTCTTTAATGATAAATCTTCTTCTATATTATGCTATGAAACCACAAAGTTTGCTACTTTTCCATGAAAGTTGATTCGAAATTTTAAATATATCCCGAAGAGTAAAAACAAACGAACGGATTTCCCGCCGATGAGCTCATTCGTAAAAAGATAATTTTACTCACACCATCCGTCCAACGGAAAGAATCAGAAACAGATAAAGCAGTAAGACCGCATAAGTAAGGATTGTGGTTTTTAGAAACTATGAATTAATGATTTCGTAGTATGAGTTCTAAGTTTAGCATCTCATACCATTTAAAAATTAGGAATATAACTTTTGGTAGCGTAAATAAATTTCAACAATACTCTTAAATACGAATAATATTCACCAGTAAATATGTCAATAATTCACCATGTCATTTAGTATATCATTTATTACAGTGGAGTAGCTGATGGTGCTAAATGTTATGGTTACCAATATTTTATCACAGAAATGTTGCGTAACAGACATGATCACGGTTCGGTGGAATACAATTCCAACTTTTGTCCCACGTCAGCTGTGTAGGTATACTATAACTCTGATTTCCCTTCACTCAGACAAAAGTGTATTTCATGATGGGCGTAAAATAAAGCATAAACTTTTGATTTCATGATGGATTTTTGGGTCTACTGACCACGATATGATAAGTTATGTAGAAGTTTTCCGGAAGTCGCACCATGGTAACGACCACAATATGTGGCCTTTCTTCGAAATCCGTCTAAAATCTTTTCTTCTGCGTGATAGCCATAGTAATACTAGAAATCATAGGATACCAATCAGGGGGATTATTTTGTAATCTCACTTAAGTGAGAATACGTCATAAAATGTGGAAAATTACCTCATTTTTCGTAGTTCAACTCCGGCACCCAGGCGGCGTGACTATCTTCGTCTCTCAAGTGGTGAACTGCCGGTCTATTTACTTGATTCATCCGCTCTTTAGACTCTTGATCCGTATATTTCGACTCTTAATCCGTTTCATTTGGCTCCGCATTTCATTAGTTCCATCTCAGCCGATCGTGAGCCGATCATTAAGAGATCGAAACGGATCTCCTACCCTCCAGCAAAGAGTCGTTCAAAAGGTGAGATTACAAAATAACCCCCCAGACGGTTTTCTTACGCGGACGTAATGGAATCGTGGATTCGGTTCAATCTATCAGTACCTACATTGCCACATTTTTGTTCATTATGAACTATTTGAGGAATCGGATCATTACCATGAAACAAATCACATGAATCGAATCATGAAAATGAATCGAATTGCCCACCTGTAGTAGACATTGCTCGTCACCGGCTGCCTGAATTTCTGTTTACTGTACCCGTAGATTTTCATACCGTGAGAGGCGGGATTCATATAGCGACTCGGAACCAGATACATTAATTTCTCACCCATATTCAGAATCGCGTCGAGAACTTCTGAGCAGATAGGAATTGCGTTTTCAAATATAAAACAGCGCCCCTACATTCAGAATAGCGGCCATTTTTACTTTCTCCTTTAGAAATAGCTCTCCGCCACTATTGAAAAACCGCAGAAGGGACTGCGCGTGGCAACCGTGCAGTCATAATTGCAGTCAGATAACTCTCTTGGAGCTGCTTGGGTGGCAGTCATAGTCAAAATACCAAAAGGCTCGCAATCACTTCTCATTTCGTGGCCTTAATCTCATTCCAGAACAACTGCCCATTTGTGCCCACGATGAAAGCGACGAACGATACGCGAAGTGTTGCTCTCCCGGAGATAACCCACCGCTTCATTTAGACACATTCTCATATGGAAGGGACGTTTGGATAGAGGCGGCCCGAAAAAGAAAACAGATCACAGAGCAATCAGCACGCCGCGCCGAGAGGACCACTGAAGGAATCCATAGTGGCAGAGGACGCTGGCGCTGAGAACTCGGAGATTCATCGAATTTTTCCGTCGATAAACTCGATCTTGCAGCGTATTTTTTACCAAAGCTATAAACACATACGGGCTGGTATGTGTTTCGTGCCAGATTGCAATATTTTTTATTTATTTTTCCGGTTGGAGATAAAGGTTGACCCCGAAGAGAATGCAATATACTTTAATAGAGGAAATCATCCCACTATCGTAAAATAGTCGTGTGCCACAACTTATAAGTCATGTTCTTCACAAAATTGTTGCAGATTATTTTAATTTTAATACTAATCGATGGAATTACTAAATAATACTGCTATACATAATTTGATAACAACTAGTTGACTATTTGCTTACTCCAACATCGCGCATCAAAGTTACTAAATATCCTGTTTCATGGCGCGGAAAGCGTCTAGTTTACCATCTTTAACTCTACTCAGAAACTCTAGTTCAGTATCGTAATTTTATGAGAAAATTCAATATATCTCGTCTTCGAGTAATTTAAAAATAATTAATTTCAATAAATACTACAAAATAGAGTTATCGAAGGTCCGTAGAGCAGCTAATAACATTTGTTTAACTAGAACTAATTTATAGCCGTAGATAGGAATTATACGACACAGACGCTTACGGAACAATTTGTAACTATTAGGGCTTACATCTAGGGAACATGACGGTGCTGCGGAAATTTTATGTTTTGAAATCAAGATCTCGTAGTTTAAAACGCCTGTTGATGCCTAATAAAAACAGAAATCATTAACGCCATGATTAATGATACTATTTCAGTTAAATTTAATACTAACATGTCTCTCTAGGAGCGAAAAAAAAATGATAAATTGTCGAAGTTCAGATTTTCAATGCTATTAGATAGGCCGCTGAAAGTTGTTTGGAAAATGAAACAGTTGACTAGCAATCGGCTGACGTCTCCACTTTACCAGTCCATTGTACCTACATCATCCATGGATAGGGGGCAAGGCAAGCGGGGGGAAGTACCAGAGCAAGTGTATTTATGGGACAATTTTCGTCAACATGAATACTGTCGCATGTTGGAGTGTTTGTTCCTGGACCTGACAACTTGGATGCATTGTGATAGAGGAAGAGGAATTGCCCTGGAATGAAATCTTCCTTATACTGTTCAAGGAATTAGTCATTCTTCAAACAATGCAATTGTAAGTCTGTTTATTATTTTGTTTTATATAGTGTCTTAATGATGAATGCAATGAATAGCTATCTTATTATTGCAGGTTTTACGTGCATAATCATGCGGCATTATGTAATAATTAACCTGTTATTCTATCTCTTGATTGATGAAGAAAGTTTTTCATGTGCTGAAATTTATTGTGTTTGCACTTTTCTGATGATAATACACAGATTGCATTAGAAATATATGTTCTCCTTGACATCTCAGAAGTGCGACAGTATTATATTTAACATTGGCTTTTATTATAACATCATAATGGTGTTTCTCCAGGAAGTGTTGGTGAATTCCACGGAATCAGCCTAATTTCAATTTGCTTCTCTCTTTGGTTTTTGGGATATGATCTGCAGGGCTATTCCCATTATCGTATGGCCGGGCCGTAAGTCGAAATCGACCATAACTACGGCCTCGGGCCATACATATGGCCTAGAACGATTCCCATCTGAGCCAAGGGCCATAAGTCGGGCGGTATGTATGGCCCGAAGGCCGTAATATTATGACCTACCTTAGAGGCCGTCACAAGACGGGCCATACGAAATAAACTTGCCCACCTCAAGGCGTTAAGCTGCATTTTAGAAGGAGTATCGCTGTTAATTCTAATTTAGATAGTAAAAAATGAACATAGCGTGGGAGCATAGGCGAATTACACTGGCATTGGTAATGCACATTGAAGAGAGACGAAGATTTACTCTTGAGAGACGGAGTAATTCAGAGATGCTCACAATCCATTTGAGTACGACGACCGAATTTTCGTGAGTTATTTCCGAGCGTCAAAGGAAGTTATGGCGTACGTTAGCAATTCTTTTGAAAATTCTCTAAAACGGAAGAAAGTGGATGGACTAAGCGTCCGATTACAGGTGATGCGTTAAATATTACTTTTCTAACGGATGCTCTTGTGAAGTGAGCATATTGTTTTTGTTTCTTATGCTACCATTTTTTACGGATTTCTTACTTGTTTATATGTTTCGACAACTTTTAGCACATATGTTATCCGCATTAAAATTTTTAAATTTACCGACATTTAAAGGTTCTTGTCGCTATGCGTTTCATGGCTGAGAGAGGGTACCAAAGAGGCGTAGGACAAGACTTTTTCTTGGCTGTAAGCCAACCCTCAGTTAGCCGATGCGTTAAAAACGTGACGAGGGCAATTTGCGACCGGCTATACAACGAATGGATAAAATTACCGCCGACTAATGAGGAAAGGAATAATATCCAAGAGAGGTAATAATTGTAACTTAAGTTTATAGTAACGTACACTTAAGCCTCTAATTATTGAAAACTGTATCTAAACGTACGTTTCTAATTTTTCTTTAGATTTCGCCCATTGGCTGGGTTTCCAGGCATGTTGGGGGCAATTGATTGCACTCATGATTTAATTGTTACTCCATTGGAAGGAGAGGAAGGGTATAAGAATCACAATGGGTTCTATTCTTTAAATGTCCAAATGGTGAGATATTATTTTTTTTAAATAACCATCACATGACTGCCACTTGCTTATCAATGTCTAAAGATTGCATCAGTCAGAAGGGTCTGTCTTGTACACATGATGAAATGCATTTCACTGTGTGTAACTGCATATCTTACTACATATGATAAACATAGTGACAATATTGAAATTTATTTCACTCTTTTAAAATATAAATAACTGTAGCTCTCTATCATGACTATTATATCCTGAATTTTGTTGAAAGCTCACTGATTTGTCTCTCAGCTTGAATGATGACTAGTTTCTTCATCTAGCAAATCCATTTTTTTCTTTTAGATTTGTGACTCCGATTTGAAAGTCATGGATGTTTGTATACATCCGGGAACAGTACATGATCAATTTATTTGGCATTGGTCTCGGGCAAGAACACAGCTCAAGCAATTGCATGAAAATAGGCTTGGGCAGTACTACTCTCTTGGTAATAAAAAAAGAGGGATGTCAAACAGGTTGACCTCAAATTTCCATTTCTTACAACTTATTCTTATATTAAGGTGATTCAGGTTATGCTCTGGAGCCGTGGCTATTAACCCCAATGTCAAATGCACTTCCTGGAACACCTGAGTACGACTACACACATGCCCATTGCCGGGCAAGGAATGTCATTGAGCGCGAATTTGGAGTTATGAAAGCACGTTGGAGATGCCTCCTGAGGGATAGGGTTCTCCATTGTCAACCCCATCAGGCAACCAACATTGTAATAGCATGTGCAGTTCTACACAATATTTTGTTGCACTACAGGCAAGTTGGTTTTCATAAGAAAATCATCCAAGTACTACTATAGAGTGCAGTGGCAATATTGATCAGTTACTGCTAAAAATTTGAACTGTAATAAGAGCAAACATTTACAAAATATACTGAAGTATTATTTGACATCGTCACATAATGCCTTAATTAACCACCATAGTTAAATTTCTCTCAATGCAGCAGTAATGCTCACAGTAAATGGAAATATATACGTTTGCTATTTAATATCTGACAATAAAAATTTAATTTCTCGCTCACAGCTAAAAAGATTTTTTTCCTAGATTACCACAGCCGGAACCCGATATGGAAGAGGCAAACTTTGACATGCAGCAAGGTCAATTTCTAGGGGACCACCTCGCATCGGCAAGAGCACTTCAAAGGCGCATTATAAATACATATTTCGCATGAATCTTTCTCAAAGTTTGACTCATCACGAGGGTTATTTTATTTTCATGCAGTTATCTTTACTTTTAGTGAAACAAACCATGGTTACTTTTTTCTTATGCCCCATTCTTTGGTAATGGAATG
Organism: Pyrrhosoma nymphula; assembly: GCA_963573305.1. NCBI lineage: Eukaryota > Metazoa > Arthropoda > Insecta > Odonata > Coenagrionidae > Pyrrhosoma > Pyrrhosoma nymphula. Next base: position 11,469,346 of record OY754337.1, read on the forward strand.
AATGAAGTAATATGTAGTTTCTCAATGCAAAACGTGTAGTTTTCATAAAAGATAAAAGGAAACCTTTTAGTTAAGTAAATTAAATCGGTATCTTCTCATTCTTCTAAAATATAATTAAAATTTTCAATGAAATAAATACAATGCCTAGGAAAATAAATACTTAAGTAATACTAAAAAAGATACAGTTTAATAAAAACAATCTTTAGCTAAACAAAGCATCTTCAGTAAAATAAAAAATAACTTTTGTCACATACATAAAAATTGCAAAAATAAAATCTTTGGTTACATGAATAAATACACAATGTAAATAAAAAAGTCTTCAGTATAATAACCAAATCCTCTGGAACACGAATGAAAAAAATAACTTCTTCGTTCTTCAAAAATTATTTTGTACTACTTACCAAATAAATATCCACTGTTATTAACTGTGAAAAAATGAAATACACATGAGATGATAAAAAAGTTTTATTATTCATGTGGATTTAATTCAATTCACATCAAGGTTGACCCAGTGGCGGATACAGGAAAAACTGAAGGGGGGGGGGCGCAAGTTATCGCGACGATTGTAGCTTTCAAACTGACTGCCTGGCAGCGACTCTGCTTCCCTTATATATGTAGCTCGGTTGTTACGAGAACATTCGGTGCCAGAATGTTCGCTTCCAGACTTTTAAGGAGTGTGAACAAATACAAACAGTAGAATATTCGCGATTTTTCTCGAACAAATGCCAGACAGAATAACGTATCGAGATCTCTAGAATGGCCGCGACTTTTCTCCTAGGTTAGCTATCTATGTGCCAGACAGAAACGTATAAAATACACGGACGCGCGCGCGTGCTACATAAGAAAGTACAACTACTCGATAACTCGACTGACGAAAGACACGAACGAATAGCGTGCGGGCTGACTGGCGGGGGCGGCAATGCGGGCGGCAATGCGAGCGGCCCCGCAAGGGGGGGCGCGCGCCCCCCATATGTATCCGCCACTGGGTTGACCACTCGCTGAGCCTGTCAAATTCTCCAGTGCAGCAGCTATTCGGGTATTAGTTGCAACCAACTCCCTCATGCTGCCAACAATATGGTGTCTCCCCTCCACGAGGAATGATTGTTCGCTTCGGAGACCAATTATGGCTTCCTTGATATCCTGAAAATATGCCAGTGAGCAACAAAAGTCATGGATCACAAACAATGCGCAAGGTATAAATGTTGCCTAAAATTCACAGCTTCACCAGACAAATGATACCTTCAGCAGCTGAAGGTGTCTGTCTTCATAATTCTGCACCTTCTCTGACACTGCCTCAAGTTCCTTAAGGAGAAAGGACCGGTTGGTTTGGCAGCTTCCTTCTTGATGCAAATTGTGAGAATATAAACTGGATTTCTATGTAAAGTTTCACAAGTACAAGACTTTCATGTAGGAGTTAAAGCTTTTCATTATGGAGCAGATAAAATGGCTCAACATATGCACCTTAACTTCAATCATTGAATTCCATGACAGGAAAAATATCAGACTTTCTTCAAGGCTGAAATTTCATGATCACTTCTTCCAATGTGAAATTTGAGTTAGGTACCTTTGGATGTAGTAACAGATGACAGCACATTAAATACATGACTTTCATTATGCACCAAACTCATAAACCATTACCACATATATTTTTTCTAGAAAGTTAAAAGCAGGGAATATAATTTATTTAGTGGAAGCTTCCTTCAGTATTATTTATTGAGAACCAATTATGAAAATATATATTTATTGTAAAAACTTACTTTGAGGTGGAGTAACTTTTTCACCCATTGTCCCTGTTAGGTTAGAGACACATTGTTAATGAGAAATGAGTACACCACTTCATTTTCTAATCTAAACAAAATAACTCAAGAAAGTTAATGGGACTTTAAATTAATTAAACTCGCCATTGCTGGTGGAACATGGGTCAATATTCATGCCATCTTCATTGCACAAGGCAATCTCTCCAGCAATAACCTACAAATATGAAGAAGATTTAGCAGAGGACATCTTCATTTATCATACATAACTTTAAGCTGCTGAACTTACCAAGAACTCTTACATAAGAGTATGAAATGAATAAAACAAAAATGTTTCTCACCTCAATTGTTGGCTCTTCTAACTCTATATTCAAGGAGCATTCTGCATCATCCTAAGGTAATTAATAGTAGAATGAGTGTTAACAGGCCGAGCAGCATATCTGATTATAACCTATGTAGATATAACTGTCTAAAGTGCCACATGATATACTTACAGGCACTGTGTCGTGATGCATGCCTCCGTCAAACAGAGGTATTGATATTTGGGTTCCAATTATCCCAAAAACTTTCCTGTTTATATCTGACAGTTCACTTTCCGGCTCCACCTGTTGTATACACATTCAATATTAAATGAAAAGCATTGGCAATTTTCCACGGTTACAGCTGTTTTAGAAAAGTAAATATCAAGCCAATATCCATTATTATTTATATTATACACCGTAACATTCCCGGTTCTTCCAATAGAAATATTTAGCGACAGGTTACTTACTCTGTCAGCTCCATTTCCTAGGGTTAATACTTATCTTAAGACTGCCGGACAAAAACTTTCAACTGAATTCACAGGATTTTCCGCGCTTTACGACGTCCCTGATTTCCGCTCGTCATTCGTTTTTGATGTTTCCTGCGACTGCCACTAGAAAATCATAATTCCGGTGGCGCCAGATGTGAACCGAACCACTCCGAACTTGTAGTACTTATAGTAATTCTCATATTCACCAGCAGAAACGGCGGTACGACTTATGGCCGAGCCATACGATATGGCCCCTCGGAATCGATGGAGGTCGTAATTTCGGGTCAGGCCATACGAAACTTACGGCCGGCCATACGTATGGCCCCGTTTATCAGAATAGTCCTGCTGGCCTCCCTAGTTTCCTCCTCACAATCTCATACCCTTCTTTACACAGATGTCTGCAAAATTTGAAGCAAATCCACAATTTCACGGACTGTTGAGATCTTCAGGATGCCTTAAACACGGTCTCAGGGTTGTGCAATACCTGGAAACTCAAATTAAACCCAAGAAAATGCAATGTTATATCTATTTCCCTAAAAAAATCCCCCATTGATTTCAGTTACAATATAAACTCACTAAATCTCAATTGCGTCTCCTCCATTAAAGACCTTGGCATTTTGATGGACCACAAACTCAACTACTCTGACCATATCCTTTCAGTTAAAAATAAAGCAATGTCTCTGCTTGGTCTCCTCTACCGCTTCACACAAATTGCAGATCCACTAGCCTTACAGTCATATTTTTCGACTATTGTCATCCCATAAATCACGTGTTGCTCCCCCATCTGGTCCATATCAGGTCCTTCTAACATTCAGACCCTTCAGCCTGTTAGTTCTTTCTTCTGCTAGATAGTTAAATAAGGAGTATCTTATTTTGGAAATATGCCAACTGAAACTATTATGCCTACACTATCCATTCTTAATCTCCTTAAACAATTTCTCAAATCTGACCTGAAAGTCATCTACATCATCCTCAACTCTGCCATTGACTGTCCAGAACTGATTGGCATTATCAACGTTAAAGTCCCACGTAGACCTACTCGCACACATTCGTTACTCCACATGCCCATCCCCAAATTGTACTTGACCAAGCGCTCCCTCCTCTTCCACCCTTCTTCCCTGATAAACTCACTTCCAGACAATATTGACCCCTGTTCACTTTCTTCTTCCTACACCTCTAACAGCCGTGCTCTTTCGTATCTCACTGGCAATCTTCAATTGCTTCTTTCTTCTTGTGTGTTTATATTCATACATTGTTACTGAGCTGATTGTTTTTGTTTGAATGCATTCGTATATCTTTTGCTTGTTTTGTTGTTGTTAGATTGTGCAACTGTAAATCGGCAAGCATGCTGCGTGTGGACAATTTTTATAAATAAAAAAATATAATAATAGTCTGGTATCAGGTCAACCCAACCCAACTTTACCCAACCTTTCTGTTTTTCAGGTCAAACAAAGGATACCTTATTATCTTCCTGTTCATGATGATTCTATCACTCCTGTATCAATTACATCTACAGAGAAGCCCAAAACAGTCCCTCTTGGTTCCTGACAACTAGGATACCAGGCTCCTGCCGATCTTCACTTGGTACAATTTGAAATTCAGTTTCATTATACGTATAGCGAAAGTGTACGGGAGTAATTGACTTCAAATTCGTTCAGCTAGAATTAAAAGTGCAATGAATGTGTTCTCAGAGGAGTTCGTAATACAGTACAATGCATTCACTTTAAAGCATCAGAGAGTGCTTTTTACATTTCTCAATGTTTTCATTTTGGTAGAATTGCTTACATTTGTAATTGTGATAAATGATATTATTACCACCTACCACTTTGAGTAAATGAATGAAGTCTGTGGTGGAACTGAAGATTTTTGCAATTTTATGGAATAAACCTTGAATAATTCAATTCCTTTTTGTATTCTGTGATCATACCCTGTGAGTTTATCACGCAAAATCACTCCAAGGCAGAGTCGCGTTTGACTACGAGGTGCATCAGTTCGTGAGGGAATGTAGCCCAAGGCAGATTAACATTTATTTTGGAGTAATTTGACCTGTTCATTTCTGAAACGTTGGAAGGAAAAACTTTTAGCTTTGGTGAGTGTGGGTGGAAGAAAAAGATTGGTGATCTACGAACGTCAAATATTAGGGTTAACGAAGTGAGAATTGGTGATGATGGAATCTCTGTAATTTTCTCAATCGATGTATTTATTGTCCACAGGTTTCACTGCAAAGGTATGGTCGTGTTACCTTTTCGATGAAAAAGACAACGAGTTACTTGTGAAATTTTTAAAGTTATTAAAGTGGTTCCATCACCAAAAGGATAAAGGAACATTGGAACGAAATTCGAACTTCCCGCTCGTCGAGAGTTGTAGTTCTCCCTTGGCCGTCAAGATTAAGGTGGCGCCTTGGTAGCCGTTGAAAACTTAATACGCCAATTTTAACACGGAGTTAACCATCTTTCCTGAGTGTATATAATCTTTGGTCGCTTTGGTCTTCTTCCACTTCTACTGACAATGAGACGTCATGATGCTGACCTGCTGATGCTCTTCAAACTGGTGAATGGCCTGATTGACTTCCCCGTTCTCCCGAGCAACATTGACATCACTATTTCTAGAGGGCTTCGTTCCATGACTATCTTTCGTAGATGTTCTCTTCCGACTAACTACACGTACTACAATGATCTTTCTGGTCTCCTGAGATCTGGAAGTGCTGCTGCACTTGGATTATTTCAGTATGTCTGTATCTTCTTTCAAAAGAAATGTTAAAATTCCACACTTCCTCACGCACATTCATGGATATGTCATTACCATGACATTACTGTTAAAATTTGTTATTATTATTATGGCTCTTTTGATCTTTGTGTTTTGTTCGTGTGTTTCCATGATATATTTATCACTTTGTTGTTACTTATAATGAAAATGTTAAATTGATATTGTTTTGTTTTTCATTTAATAGTTCATTGTTCTCACTGTTTATGTCTTACTTGTATATTTACCTGTTCCATTAATTTTGTCTTTTCAGCTATTATGCATTCAAGTCCAATGTGTCATTGTTAATTTATATACAAATATTTACCTTTTTTATACTCATTATCCGATAAAGTCACTTGAGTTTTATTCATTGTAAATGGTGTAATCCGTTAAGTAAATAAATAAATAAATTATTGCAATACGTGGTGGACTCCTGTGGTAGGTATATAACGATGGGAAACGTGAAAACGTGCCATTGCGAAATATTAGAAAATTTTCACCAAGTCCACCTAAAAGACTTCAAAATCAACAATTTCTACAAAAACAAATCGGTTAAAGTGGAACAGGCCGGGGGAGGAACTGAAATTCGTTGGATTTGTTCAACGTCTAGCAAGTAAGTTTATTTCATATTTTTGAAGTCGAGTGCAACAGATAACTTAGGATAAGAAGACTCCATCAATCTATCCACTCTATTTTGCTGGAAATATGTTTCAGAAACCGTGGATGAGACAGAGTCGTCCTTGCAGTTGAAGCGTCCTCAAATGCCTAAAAGAAGACACGATTTGACTGACGGAGCCGTCATTACAACTGATGTGGAGGAGGAGGTAGACCCAGCTGCAACTCAGCGATTACTTGTGAGTAGTTATATATCTAGCTTACCCCTCTGCCAGGCGAACTTTCACGTCCCTCTGTCACGTTCACGAAACATAGCACACGTGACGAATTACGAAAAAATTGCCCAGGGGGTTAGGCCTGGGCGATATTGATAATTCAATATCGGGATACGATAATTTTAGCATATCGTCAGGTGACGATATCGATAACTCATATCGTGACGATAAATATAGCGATAGATATCACGATAAATATCGCAATAAAATATCATGATATCGCGTCCCGATAAAATATCACGATATCGCGCCCCAATAAAATATCACGATATATTATCACGATATATTATCACGATAAATATCACGATAAAAGATCGTGATATTGCGCTCGTTCAAATATCGCGTAAACGCGCCCGATGAATTATCGTGATATTGCGCCGGTTTATCGTGTCGGAAAAAGACAGCCGTTGGGTTGGCATTCGCTTAAGCTGGAGCAAGTAAGTACGTTTGAAAACTTACTATTCTGCTATCTGCTAATTCAAATTCTCAGCAGTTCTCTCTCTCTCTTTCAATTTCAGTGGTCCGATAGTTTATAGGTGACGTCTTGTTCAAATTTTGGAAGGAACTGAAAACAACTGATTGTATGTACATTAGTGTATATATTGTCTGAGAATTTGAATTAGCCGATAGCAGAATAGTAAGTTTTCAAACGTACTTGCTCCAGCTTAAGCGAAGGCCAATCCAACTGCTGTCTTTTTCCGACACGATAAACCGGTGCAATATCACGATAATTCATCGGGCGCGATTACGCGATATTTGAAGGAGAGTAATATCACGATCTTTTATCGTGATATTTTATTGGGGCGCGATATCGTGATATTTTATCGGGAGGCGATGACATGATATTTTATCGCGATTCGTGATCACGATATTTATCGTGCCCCGATATTTTATAGGGCACGATAAAATATCGGGGCACGATAAGACAATATTTATCGAACAACGATATATCGTCAATTTTAAAAACTCAAAATCGGATTGGCGATATATTAAAATATCGCGATATTTTACGATATATCGCCCAGGACTACGCAATATCAGTTGCCTACATTGCAGGAAACTGATATTGCGATACATATTCGTTCGCGGGGATTATAGTATTGAAACTTTCGAACTTTTTCGAGCCTCACGATACCAAATAACCATTACCATTTTCGTTCATAATGAACGAAAATGAGGCAATGCACGATTTGATGGATTGAACCAAGAACATTTGAAGGTGAAAAGTGAGAGTTGTCGGCCTAAGGATCCGATCCTTCGAAGCCAGAATAAGCTTTCTCCGGACATCATGCATGGAACTCCATTCAACCCCGAGCTCCATTTTATGCTCCATGGGATGGACAATTCGATTCATTCTGATGATTCGGTTCATGAGATTTGGTTCATGGTAATGATTCGATTCTTCAAATCGTTCATAATGAACGAAAATGAGGCAATGCACGATTTGATGGATTGAACCAAGAACATTTAATGGCGAAAAGTGAGAGTTGTCGGCCTAAGGATCCGATCCTTCGAAGCCAGAATAAGCTTTATCCGGACATCATGCATGGAACTCCATTCAACCCCGAGCTCCATTTTATGCTCCATGGGATGGACAATTCGATTCATTCTGATGATTCGGTTCATGTGATTTGGTTCATGGTAATGATTCGATTCTTAAAATCGTTCATAATGAACGAAAATGAGGCAATGCACGATTTGATGGATTGAACCAAGATATATTTAATGCAATACCTTCACAATGTAATACTTCCATTGCTCCAAATGTTTTGTACCTGTGTGACTGTGTAGTTCGCAGTTAAAGGAAAAGTGTAATTTGCATTCTTTGTTTATAGCTAGAATTTCACGGATATTCTGGCTGTACGGTAGGTATTTGGTGTAATGTGCAGGTGTCACTGCAAGGAGGTATAAGTTTGAGATTCAGTCTAATGTACTAGCAGGGACGGCTAATCTGTTTCAATGTTTATTTCCCAAGAAAATTTTCTCATCCATAGATAAGTGAAGTATCAATTTTGCTACTTAGCTATACATAAGCACTATAAAACTTATCCCAAGACCACCAGAATTTCTGGATGAGAATGCGAACTTACTTTACTTTTTTATGTTGCAATAGACGACTGTGCATGAAGACCGTCTTTCACAAATTCTGTTATCTTAAGAAATTTCATTAATTGATATTGCCAGAATAACTTATTTTCTTCGTGAAGAAGACAAGATTTTTCTCTTCGAAGTACTGGTTAGTCAAATCGCTCGTATTTCATTGAACCAGTACTTCCAATTGCAGTAAAATATACTTCTTACTTGCAGGTCAACAATAATTGAACGCAATGCCAATTCCATAATTTTTCATTTAATTCGAGCTTGAATTTTTTCTGCATCCAACCCACCACCTCTCTGTTGAACGGTAGCATGAATCAACCAGAATTAATTATTATTCATGATTCTCTGTGTTGCAAAATAGAACAGTCGGATTATAGGTCCTTTTCCAAATAGCAATATCTTATGAAATATGTATTTAAAAATGCACTGTAAGAATATTTTTAAATAATTTTGAAAATATATTAGCTCTCTCTTTTTAGGCTTTAAAATGTTTTTCTCATTATTTCAATATTAACATAAGAGTCAAATATTTTCCATTCTTTAAGAAGCTTTGAATTATTATTTTAAAATTGTTTTACATACCTCAGGTAAAAGTCTGAAACTCCACAGCCCACTCACCTGAAACTCCCTTGCCGTCTCCACTGACTCTGACCCTGCCCTCTCAAAATAAAAAATGACAATTTGCATTTAAATACTATGAATGAACTATTACGCGATGACATGCTTGAGTACCGTTAATAAATCTACCTTGCATGTACCTAACGACAGTGTATCTATCTTACATGATCAGCTACCCAACGGTTCTGCGCGCATATTCTCGCATCCGAAATCAATAACCCCGATTCAAGAAAGCCTTATATACCTGGCCATTTCCGAGGGTTAATGTCATTTCGAGAACTAATTTTTAAGTGGAAATTCCGTGGTAGGCTGCGGAAATACCATTACATCACGATTACAGTAATTTGGTATTAATTAATCAAAACCTACATTGCCACATAGCATGAATATAAATGCAATATTGCTGAGAACAAACAGTATTTTTTTCCAATTCCCTCACGTTTTTTTCACGCTTCAATCAAGACGTAACTAACTTGCGGAAATGTTAAAAGGAGAAAATTGCTTGATGTACAAATAAACGCAGATATAATATAATGTATAACGAAAATTAATTACGCAAAGCTCTCAGTGAAGTGTTTACTGGCTTAACTAAAGTCTCTCCGATTCGTTTGCAAGCTTCCCAATTTTGACAAAATTTCGGGCGAAGGATGAAGGTACCGGTTGAGAACCGCAACCGACTATTTATTATTATTAAAGTAGTTCTTACACTACTGCGCAAATCATAGTAAACCGCAAATATCAAATGCCTAAAATATCGATCAAATTTATCAATGATAAATAATATTATTCATTTCCAGAGTGATATAAATTCTGTAGACGTATGAAATATATAGATTTATTAAAACGAAAATAATTTTTCGATTGATCCATGTAGCATAGTTGTACTCTGAACTTGTCATCGTCGGATACGTGAATACACGCGAAGCTGAATGTTTATTTACAGTTGCTAAGAAACACAGATTACCTACCTATTTATTCAGACATTATGAAAATCTTTCATCATGAATATGGTTCATCAGTTGCGTTTAAAAGATAGGTGTATAAAAAAATAGTTTTCACACAAACTGAAACTCACAAACATACTTTCTACCTATTGACAATTTGTTTAATTTGAATTGAAGATTTACTAAATTCAACGTAATTTGCGTCAGCAGCCATTAAACCATTTTTTAATATTGAAACTAATATTCGAATTATATATTTTTTTGCAATGAAAAATAATCTTACCCATTACATGATTAATGAATTAGCTGCGTCTGTATATTCTTATGAATATATGAAACAGCTATACAAAATAACAGGAGAAAACGGTTTGACTGCGTTGCTATTAAAAGCACAAGGTGATAAACCAAAAATAGTCAGTAAGAGAAGTATGTTGCATAAAATAGCAGACCACTTTTGGTGATTACTTCCTTATAATCCAAATAAAGAGAAGTTAACAAATTTAATAATTAACGGTCTTTTTATTTTGCATTCCGAAATTAATAAAATTATGTTACAGGTATTAGTTATGTTTTTATTTGCCATGAATTTTTTAAATTACTACTTACAATAGAAATATCTTCGTAACCTAATTTTTGGCAGCTGATTGAGAAGACTATAGCAGGCAGATTTTTATATACGATTATTTTTTGTTTGCGTAGTACCACGTTGCCACGTTTTCATAATAGACATATGCATGGTTAAATTTATTAAAACGCAAATATTTGTTTTTCGTAGTACATCGATGATATTCGGATGAGTTAATTGAAGCGAAAATAGCGTATTCATCCGTTATTTAACTAGTATTCTTTTGGCATTGTTCTCTTTTGTAGCTATATAAATATTCTCTAATCAATATCACGAAACTTCATATTTCGTTCCAGCCGCCATAAGCGCAATGATAAATTGCTCGAAAAAAGCTAACTTTTAACTTCAGTATCTCCGTAAGTAAACGGTAAAATGTCTCCACCTTGCACTGCCTTGCAAGGTCCTTGCAGGCACATATATATTAATGCTTAAGTTCATTCATATTAAAATTTGAGATTGATCTCTTGCATAGTGAAATTTGGAAGAACCACCTTAACTTAATTAATTTATCGCTTTGGAGCGTATCACGCGATATATCAGTTGTCAGATTTAATCGATTATTTTATGCATGTTTACAGCTGTCGGTGGCCTCACTCATTTGAAACTACAAGAATTCTTATACTGGTATATTTTAACACTTTGACATGCCTACAATTATGTACCTTATTTTTATACGCAAATTTATATGAGGGTCTCTTTCATTTCATGATTCCAAAATAAATTTCCAATTATTTCAGAATAATTTTTAATTCTTTGAAAATAATTTTCAAAATTATTTTGAAATTTTTAAAAATAAAATTGACATATTGCTTTACTATGAAATGTAAAAAAAATCTTTCCATGAAAAAAGTCGCAGTACTTCCTACATATTCATATATATATTACCAACATATTGAGATGACAGGATACAGAACACCTTATGAGATTTTGATTTTAAAATTATTTTTCAATATTCTTTTGCTACTTGGGAAAGCACCTGATTTTGCAAAGTATTGATACCCGAGATTTGATGGATGGGATGCATTCGGAATGCTAGTGCAAATAAATGGTACCTGTCTTTGACGTCACAGAAAAAAATTGTGTTTTACAATTAAGATTTGAAAAAGTAGTTTTCTCTAAGTTGAAGAAAAGGTTGATGATTTTTCTGTAAAACGTATCCAACAAAAGTTGTGCGTATTGAAACAAAAACTATAAAATAAACCTAACCGCATAAAAATTCGTCTCATCGTTCGTCCACTATTACAAAAAAAACATGAAAACGGCGTTTTTCAATTGCTTATCATGATGAAAAAACATCCATCATACCTATCTAGTAGCAAGGAGTCAATACCCAAAATTATAAGGAAAATATTCAGTAGTTTTAGCACAAATGATCATGTTTATCCCGTTCTGTTTGTTACTGTCACTTAACAATCTTTGTGTGGTCCTACATGGTTAAGAAAAAACAGAAGAACAATTCGGGGCACCAAGGACTAAAGCCCTATGGTCACTAGAAACCTTTAAATATAATGCCATGATATTTATCAGAGATAATTATATTTACAGAGAAAAAATGAGAACTGGGGCCTTTTCCCACAACTGTTTTAATTAATCTTGGAAATGAGAATATTTTCACACATAATTCTAAGAAAAGGGTAAATACTAAGGTGATTTGAGCGAGATATTTCCCTAGTCATAATGGTGACCATCTTCGAATTATTTTTTTTAAATTTTAGTGTCTGAAGAAGTATGAAGTCAATGTTTTAATATTAATGGCGCAAAATTAGTTATAATTGTAAAATTTCTCATTGTCAGTAATTAAATAAATATATCGATCTGAGTCTCTAACTTAACTCATTTATTCACGCCGCATGGTGAAAAGCCTTCACAACATATGTTTTTACGATTCCGTAAAGATTACTGCGGTGAGTAATCGATTATATTCTATAAATAGTTGAGAAATCGTAGGCACTACAAACCGTTATTTTGTTGACAACATCTAGTTGTCTGGAAATATAGTCTAGAAATTATATTTTTCAACATTCTCCCTCTGGAGCGCACAGCCGTAATCTATCCCATGACAAACAGCTTGTATTTTTTGGCAAGTTGCTCGAAAAGTAGTTCGGAAAGGGGTTAGTATTTTGATATCAAAGGATAGATGTGTTTTTCTGTTTAAAATGAGATCAACTTCGTAAAATCATAAATGACATGATATCTCGCTTCAACTACCTTAAACAAACTTCGTCTAATCAAACATTTCACTTTTCTTAGACATCCCTCACGAAGCCACAGTTTCTTATGCAATTCTGAATAAAGAATCACAAATAGCTCTCACATATTTTGACTGAGGTAACCAAGAGCTGACAGAAAGTACCTACATTAGCAATAAGGTTCATTGGAGAAGACGATATGTTAACCAATAAACAAGAATCGGGCCATAAATTGGGAAGCTATGCATCCTTAGAAAAGTATGAATTTTAATACACGGTGATTAAATAATCGGTGTATCGGATCGGATAATACACGGTGACAAGACATCCATTGTCAATGTGATGCACATTATTCATGAAAAACTAAACAAATAAACTCCACTGCATTAGCTTCCACTATTTTAATACTCAATCACACACAGCAAATTGCGCAATATATTCAGCAAGCCTGAAATCAATGAGAAAATAATCATCAAAATAGTAAGTCTCTTTATTCAATGTAACAGGCAAAGTATTTACAGAAATAGAGGAAAATATTCTGGAGGAAAAATATGACTCCCTTTTTTTTCTATGCCCTTTAGGCATCTAACTCCTGCCCCTAGCAAGCATGGATCTTCACATGTTTTGCTATCACATTACATTATATAAATGTATGGAATCGAACAAGAAAGGCAGTTGCATTCGTACATTAATCATGTCTACCTTAGTGCATGCGCGCATCAAAACAAAGTTATATACCCATTTCTAGTGTTTGTAAGAAGTGAGAATTGAATAACCATAAAGAGATGCAATATATAAAAATTTCTCTCCAATGAAAAAAATGCGTAGTTCTATATTGAATATGTGCTTCCATATTCTCCTGAGAAAGCCAAAATGACTGGCAGAAATTTGTCCCTCCATGCTCTGACTAACAATAATTGCTTCAACTGATCAATAAATGCTACATAATTAACACAAGTAAATGTGTCCTTTAAAGTAAATACAATAATAATAAATAATTATGACAAATTCCATGAGGAGGTGATATAGCAAAGTAATGATATCCAGGTGTCTCCAAAACTATAAGATGTATCTTCAAGAAGTCAGCGCAGCAGTTATAGACTGAAAAATATAAAAGGGAAACTTATGGAATAGCGATCAGGGTGAAGCACTAATGGAACATATATCTTTTTCTTAGAACTAAAATACTTTCTTCATGATCATGCAGAAAATTACATTGCATTTTTAGTCTGATCCTTACTAGACATTCTTCTGAATGACACAAATAATTCCCATTAACATCAGGATGGCAACGAAAGCAATTGCGATACCTCTACAAGAAAGATGGAGGCAGCTGTGACGCATCCCCACACAGCACTGATGGTCGGTCCATGGGTCATTCCATGGCTTTCCCACATGATCTACGGTCCCGGAATCATATTTGGCTAATATGGGATGCACACAGGATTCCAAGGAATTTCTAGGTTCAATTGTTTCTTGAATGTGTGAAGTTAATGTATACTTGGTTTATGTATTGTGCATAGTGTTTGTGAATGTTCAGGTCAAGGTGTATAAGGCAGTTGATGGTATGACCTCGGTTTAACCATGAATTTTTAATGACAAAAATATATTTTTAACATGTTTCGGCATGAATACATAGGGCATTTCATTGCGCCTGTGTGTCTGAGTTTGTGACCATGGAAGTTGTGACATCATAATAAAATAGTAATAGAAGCTGAAGATATTTTTCCCATTATACAGTGTGAAATTTGTAAGTGAAACCAACCATTTTAATAGTTCATATGGAGCTACACCGGGATGCTTTAGGTGCAATTGATATTGGAAAGTTGTGATAGGAGATCGTCGAAGGCCAACTCTCGTAAGTTCAAGCATCGATGCTCCGATATCTCTGTATATTTTGTTCACTGAGCTCTTAGCCATCGTCTTATATCTGTTATTCGAGCGGGAACCAATAAGAAGCTAATTATTTACATTTTCGTCACATAAGTTTGACCATGCCAAGAAATCAGCAATAGCTACCCGAAGTTAGTGCATTTAATGATGTAGCCTCCGCTGAGAAGTTTAAGAGAAGATTGACATCATACAATATTGTTTATTTCATCGTTTCCTGTAATTCATTTAACGTAGTAAAGTGCATTTTTAAAAATTAGCCTATATTTTATTTGTTTTAAACTACATAACCCTTAATAATAACTGAGGTTTACCAAGGCTCATTGGAATTCAGAAACCTTCTACAAAATATTGGATTGGATTCTTTTGTAGAGATGTAGCCTTTTCATTAACGTACCTATGTATAGTATTCCATTTCACTCCTTGTTCTTCCTCTACATAGCAAGATGTTTTTTAAGCATTTGAACCTGATGCTGCAATTTTATATTAGAGCTACCGTAGAGGTCCCATATGTGATGTTCCGCAGGACTTACCTCCAAAGGAGCTCACATATAATAATGGAAATGAATAACTATGTAAGTTCCACATAAATAAACTTTAATAACAACCTCGATTTCGTCGCTGAGCGACATCAACAAGCGTGTTTCGTCGCTGAGCGACATAAGGACCTGATGATATTGCTCAGCGACGAAACCTAGGTCGTTATTACATTTTTATTTATGTGGAATAAACAGAGTTTTTCATTTCAATCATGTGATTTTATTCCATAAATTTACGCCGTAAACCATTAACCTTCCATATAATATCAAAGTGGAGTGGACAAAGGGTGTCCCTGGGAGCTTCCACGGACCGCCCAGGGACATAGGTAACAGGATTTCCCAGGGAGTTCCTTGGGACAAGGCCATGCCCCTCTGTTAAGTCCCTGGGACTTCCAAGGATGTCCCAGTGCTGTGTGGGCCTCGGTTGAGCCAAAATTAACGCGCCAAAGCTAAGAAGGAGAAACTACAGGCCAAATCCTTCCATACACCCACGTACACAAAGATTTGCATGCAATTTAAGCGTAACGGGACAAATTTTATAGCTACCATATGAGAATACTCAATCAAAAAAGGACAATTAAGTCCTTCTATTGATCAAAATGCACTTAGGCATAATTCTTTCCAATGCCAGTATAAGAAAACAATAAACAGATTTGAAACGGAGAGTCGATTGTGGCATATTCCTACGAGGTAAAAACGAATTTGGGATTTGTTCAATCACCAGCATCTTGGGATGGCCACTCTTGACGGCAACTCACTCAGGATGGCTTCCCAGCGATGGAAGTACTTCAAAATTTAAGCTCTTGTAAACATGTACAGCACTGAATGAGTAGCGTGATCGAGACACCATATAAATAGTGCAAAGGAATAAAAACTACTTTTAATTAGAGTACAGCAAACACTCATTGAAATATGTTCCTGAAACCTACTAAAAGACGTAAACTCATTTGGAAAGTGGAATCAGCATTTGTAAATGTTTACTTTGAATGAACAAAAAACGCCATATTTAAATGACCTGAGGCTTTCCCGGCGTATAGCGATTCTGGGGGTGGTTCGCATTTCCGACCCTGGGTCATACTCCCCATTTCTGCCGACGTTTCGATGAATGAGTCGTTCGTCATCCTCATGCCCTGAGGATGATGAACGACTCGTTCATCGAATCTTCGGCAGAAATGGAGAGCATGACCCGGTCGGAAACCCGAACCACCATATTTAAACACTAAGTAAAGATAACCATAAAATAAAAGAGTTATTTAAGATTATCACTTTTATCTGCTTGACGTATGTCTAAATGATTAAGAAAACCCTCAATACCTTTGAGTCTCGAGGTTGCCAGGCAGTTGTTGATGGGGATTGTTGGATTGAGAAAGGAAAGGGAAGTTCTCGATCCATTTTATGTAAAGCTGAGAAGGAAAATAAAGATAAGAAATACGATAAATTGTAAGTAGTGGTCTGAAAATTAATTCAACCGCTGCTATACGACAAATTGGCGACCGTGACAGGACACTGCGCAAGGAGTACGCGCTCGAAGGACGATGAAGATCGCGGACATGAAGATCGCCCAGCTGAGGACGGCGCTAACACAGCGGGGACTTCCGTCGACAGGAACCAAAGGAGATTTGGAAATGCGGCTCCGGCAGGATCTTATTGAATGCGGAGAAGATCCTGAGTACTTCGAAATCAACGAAGTTGAGGAAGGACAAGAAGTAAGTGCTATGTTTAACAAATTAACGGAACAAATCAAGGCCCAATCCGAAAAAAATAAATTGCAACTCGAAGAAATGAAATATGTATTAAAAGAAGATATTAAATCTCAAGCTGAATTACTATCTGGAAAAATTAAATCCAAGATTGATGAAGTAATTAACAAATTCAACGCGAGATTTGAAGGGTTGGATGCAAGAATTTCCGGAATTAATGAAAGAGTAGCCAATTTAGAAACTAATGAACTTAGCCTTTTCACCGATATTGACAAAAAAACATCGCAATTGGATGGGCTAATGCAAGATGTCTCAAAAAGATTGTCGCAATTAGAGAATGAATTGCTAAACATGACGATTTCCAATGCGAATATTCAACCAGCTACTTCGATAGGGATGCCTGTTGACCCTAAAGTAATTAGAGAAAGCCTACCAGAGTATCACGGTAGGTTAGAAGAAGACCCAAAAGTGTTTTTGACAAACTCTGTTTCCTTACTTAGAAGGACGAATCTGCCTGAGAATATTTATGTGCATTTGGTGTCACAACAATTGAAGTGAACTGAGACCCGTTGTCGGTGAGAAGACATCTGGGATAACCATACCGACTGAATACCTCAGTCTTGAGAAGATGGAGTAGTCGTCCTGAAGTTGCCTCGGGTATAGCAAAGGCTTCCACCCACCTGGTGAACAAATCGGTGACAACCAGGATACTAGTCTTCCCACGTGCCGTCCGAGGATAAGGTCCCATCAGGTCTAGAGCCAAAACTTCCCAGGGTCGATGTGGTCGTCTTCCTCTTGAGCTGGTACTGGCCTTCTGGTTGCTCGCCTTGGTGCATGCACATACTGGACACTCTTGTACATACCTTTTGACGTCTTGGCGCATACGCACCCAGAAGAACCGCCGACGAATCGATAAGTATGTTTCCTCCTGGCCGGGATGACCAGCTTCAGGCCCATCGTGGAACTTCTCTAATATGGCCCTAGCTTCAGATCTAGGTACCATAGGCACCGGTGACAGATCCGAGAGATGGGAGACACATAAAAGTACATCGTTCTCGAGACGGAGATTATTATAACACAAATGAAATATTCTTAGGAAAAAGTACCAGGGCTAGACTAGCTTGGAGAAACGGAAATTTTTCTAAAAGCACAAACGATTGTGGAATCAATCTGGATGAGTTGCAAGTTGGTCCATTAGCACCCGAACAGAAACAAGCATTGATGAATATTTTCAATCAGTTTCCACATTTCACCAGGTGGGTGGAAGCCTTTGCTATACCCGAGGCAACTTCAGGACGAGTACTCCATCTTCTCAAGACTGAGGTATTCAGTCGGTATGGTTATCCCAGATGTCTTCTCACCGACAACGGGTCTCAGTTCACTTCAAGGCAGTGGGCTCAAGCATTAGAGGCATGGGAAATTGAACACTGGACTACGCCTGTTTATCATCCTCAGGCAAACCCCACGGAGAGAAGGAACCAGGAGTTGAAGAAGATGTTGCGGATACACCTATTTAACGAGAAGCATAACAGATGGGACCAGCACCTACATGAGTCTCTTTTTGCTACTAGGCAGCGAGTCAACCGCATCACTGGCTACTCTCCGGCAGAGCTATTCCTGGGAAGACCGATTCGATGCACTGGCGACTGGGGAATCGAGGCTGTTGAAGAAGAAAAGGATATTCCCTATGTGGCCTGGGTCGAGAATCACCAGAAAGAGGTTCACCGGATGCACAAAGAAGCGACCAAGCACTCTAAGAAGGAAGCTGAAGCGGTAGACCAGGTTGCTGAAGAAGATTTGCAGCCTGGACAGCTAGTTCTGCGGAGGAACCACCAACTCAGCAACAGGCTTCAGGGATACCATGCTGGTCTTGCACCAAAATGGATCGGACCCTTCGAGGTTGACAAGAAGCTGGGAAATGGAGTTTACTTACTGAAGACAGACCCTCCCACCAAGGTTCACCAGTCGGAATTGAAGTTGCTACCTCGACCACTACGGAGGGAAGACGAAGCTCCTGAAGAGGTTCGACAAGTGACACCTACGGTTGGAGAGACTGTAGAACCTCGGTATAACTTGAGACCTAGGGTTAGCCATTAGTTATTGAGGGTTTTGGGGGGGATAGTTGACGTATGTCTAAATGATTACGAAAACCCTCAATACCTTTGAGTCTCGAGGTTGCCAGGCAGTTGTTGATGGGGATTGTTGGATTGAGAAAGGAACAGTAAGTTCTCGATCCATTTGATGTAAAGCTGAGAAGGAAAATAAAGATAAGAAATACGATAAATTGTACGTAGTGGTCTGAAAGTTAATTCAACCGCTGCTATACGACATGCTTTAAGAGAACTTTTATTTTCAGCAAAATGTGAGTCACGTTTACCAACTGGGAACTTACGGGACAACTTTGCTATGCTTAGTGTCAATTAAATTTATTTATTTAATGAGAACCTTCCGTTGTTGAGTGATGCATAGTCATAGTTTCTTTTAATATATTTTAATTACGCATCGTAAGAGTAGCAATATTTTTTTAAATAGCAGATAACTTATGTCCAACTAGAATGCCCGGAAATCCAGCAAAAGGAATCATCAAGGAAAATGAAAATGCTTTTAAAGGTTAACAAACTGGATAAGTTCTATCTAGTTTCTTTTGATCTGACAGCTCTTTTAATTGTTAACTTAGCACTTTCTAATTCCAGTAATAATCATGGTTGTTAGCGTTTACGATGATGAAGCTGGATCTTAGACTCACCTCACATTCCCTTGATAAGGTTGCCACCACCTGGTCCTCAAAGAAATGCACCAGCGATGGAAGTTGATGACACAACATGGCTGTGCCCTCCTTCCATCCATAGAGAGTTATTATCTGAGACAAGACTGCAATCACAGCAATTTCCTTTCCAATCCAGGTTTTCTTGTCCAAGGCCCACTTGATATTTCTCATCAACTGTCCTCCACTTCTCTTTTTCTTCAAGGCTTCTGCAATAACTTTTCTGAACTCTTCCCTCTTCACTTTGTCTCCTTCTGCGTAAGGTCTTCCACGATTGTCAAAGATCAAATATAATGACATTAGACACATGGAGCTGCTGAGTACACCAATAACCTGCTCCGCTTTTAGCTTTTGATTCACAAGTCCGGCAAGATAAATTACTTTCTCATCAAAATCAGCAAATGTTCGTCTCTCACTGCCTTTCACATCCTCTCCATCATGATCTCTAAAACTTTCTTTCATTTTAAGAATAGTCTCAGATTCACAATCAATTCGAATTGTCACCTTGGGTTGACCAATTAGGAATTTCATAAAAATTGAGCTAAGAGAATTTCGAGAATGCATAAATTCATAGAATTTTCTAACAAAGGTATTTTTACTTTTGCTACTGTCAATTATAACAGTCATTTTCATCATGGTGTTCACACAATGATGAAGAATACTATCGGAAGACATTGTTTCGATCTTTTTATGAGTCTCTGGGGAAGGCTGCTTCACACAAGTTGCTTCTTCACACCCATCCCTCATATCTTGTTTGACAACAGTTCTTGAATCTTCAGAATGAATTTTTTCTCGTTTCATGTCTTCGCTGCCATTTTGTGACTTATTCTGAATGTGGCTTTGCGATACATCAGGAGACTTATCAATGTCATCATTATCCATTCTCAACGACAACGCCTGTGTAAATGTTTGACAGAAGCAGTCCAGAGCTCCTGAATTCAAGATCACCGCTGTCACTTCAGCTACTGAGCTATCACCTGGTTCCTTTCCCAATTTTAATCCTTGGCCCATAATAACATGAGCTTCAGGGACAGTCACATTCTCAGCACAGGACTGAACTTGACCTGCAGATTCCACAGGGGATGGAGTAGTCGAATGATCAACACGTGAAAGCGTTACTTTCGAAACATTAGTTTTCTGATAATGTTTGATCATTGATTGGGAAAGAGGGAGAAATCGGAAGAATCCATCCCTCCTACTTGGCTTACAAGAGGCCTCCTGTATCTCATAAGACTTCTTGCCATATCTACCAAGTTCAGGCTTAGGACTATTATCACGCTGGTCAGGTATGTTGAAGTCAAAAGATTCCTTCGCGGCTCCTATGCCTTTCTTTGATTCATCAGATAATGTACCAACGTCACCATTTTTCAATTCCATTTTTATCAATTCAGTATTTTTCTTCTCAGATCCCTCATTGATAGAAACGTTGATTTCGCCATCAACTGATTCTACATTTTGCCTTAAATTGCAGTCACTTCCTTCAGGTAGCCCAATGGAAGTAATCTTATGAACAGATACCAGTAATTTATCCACCATCGCTTCCGCTTCCGATTGGAACTTCTCCTCGCCACTTTCAAAATTGTCAAATGATGGTGTATTTGATTTACAGCCATCTGCCGTTGATTCCTGCATAGCTTGGATGGGAATACCGTCTTTTTCA
Organism: Pyrrhosoma nymphula; assembly: GCA_963573305.1. Classification (NCBI taxonomy): domain Eukaryota; kingdom Metazoa; phylum Arthropoda; class Insecta; order Odonata; family Coenagrionidae; genus Pyrrhosoma; species Pyrrhosoma nymphula. Next base: position 11,490,554 of record OY754337.1, read on the forward strand.
TCGTAACCGAAGGATGCAATCTTCATTAAATTACCAGAGAACACTCTGGCGATCATTTCTTTGGGTGGATCCATGTCAGCATCATCATTCTTCTGTTCCTCAGGGGATTCTAGTAAATTGTCCACACAACCAACACTGCCAGTTGATGACTCATATGAACCGTGTGGAGTGCTGACTTCTGTTGACGAAGTTAACTCATTTTTTTCCCAGGGAAAGTCTTCGCTTACCTTGTGGCTGCTAATCTCAACTACATCAGATTGACATGTACATTCCTCTAACTCGGTCTTAGACTTTGGTGTACACTGGATGGGCAAAGAGTACTTTTCTCCGATAGGATGGCATTTACTCTTCATTAAAGAATCACTCTCCATATCATCTATCTTCCCTGACGGTCCAATAGGCTTCTGCTCTACTTCATTACTCCTCTGTTCAATTTTAGATTCATTTTCCTTTGTAGGACCATATTCCCCAACGGATGTTTCCAAAGAACCCTTAGAAGCACTGTTTTCCGTGGTCTTCCTCTGCTTCTTTTTCTCCCAGTGTGACTCTCCACTTGTCTGTGGGCTGCTGCTCTCAACTACATAATATTTATGAGCACACGATTCTAACTGGTCGGTCATGGATTTTTTCCTTTTCTTCACCCCCTGGATGGCCTCAGGGCATTTCTCTACGACAGGATGGTATTTTATTTTCGAGGGACCATGAAATTCCACACCCAAAGCCTTGTTTGAATGTCCAACATGATTTTGCACACCACCATTACTCTTCCACTCATTTGGAGATTCCAAATTTTCTTTTAAGTCCATTGTCTTCCCCACTTTCGCCTTTCTACTGGGCACGTCTTCAATTATCTTCTTCACCTCCTCTTTCAACCCTAGCATATCTTCCCTTGCCTGCTTCACCTCCCCTTTTACCCTAAGCCACTCATCTGTAACACCTTGACTGTTACTCTGAATATTCTCTTGGCAATCAGTCGTGGGCGTACAATTACCGGACTCCCTATATAATATTGATGAGAAAGAGAACATAATTGCTTTTATTTCGTTCAAAGATTCTTTCAATACACCTACTTCGTCTGATTTTTTTTGCAAGTTAGAATCCCATCTCCTTATCATGTCTCCTAATTCTGAAAACGCATTGGTGTTCATTTTCCCACATTCGCCATTCTCTGTTCTATTATTACCTCCATATTTGGCCCTATCGTATCCAACAGCCGAAGCAATTAAATGCACTATGCCTCTTCTATTGGCATCATTCTCTTCATCAGTTTTCAATAGCTCAGCGACTCCTAGAGCATCCATGTTTCTTTCATCTTTTATGGTGGGATCTGCTCCTTTGGCCAATAGCATCTCGACCCACTCATATCTTCCAGCCCATATAGCTGTGTGTAAAAGTGTTGTTAGACCATAGTTCCCGATATCAATAGCGTCCAGTTTGTTTACCTCTTCTTCCCATTGATCAGGAGACTCACATAAGACTGCTCTAAACAGCTTGTCTTCAATACCCAGTTGGATATCCTTCCTGGCCATGGTTTTACTCTGTACTCAATGATATTGTAGTTTATCAATATAAGCCCCTACATCAGCTGTAATAAGGTCCCAACAAGTATAGCCTGAGACGTAAGCCTCTTCTTCTGTACGTGGCTACACCTCGCTGGAGCTGGAAAAAATAAAACAGCATTAAAACATCAGATCTAGAAACAAGGTGATACATAATTGAATTCCTTGTTGGACAAAAGTTCTTTAACCCCTTTATATTCAGGGGGCATCTATGAATGCATTAGCCCATGAGTATTCTCTAAGCATTTCAATGTTCATATATTTCATTTTATAGCAGAAATGTTAAATTTTAGTTAAAATATGGACCTCTCCATAATAATTTTAAAATCACAAAATATTAAATTACAAAAAATCATGGATTATCCATACTTTGAAGCTCATGGGTTTCATAATTGTTTCATCACATTACATTGTGGTTCAATAAAATTTGTGAACATATTAATAATGGAATGGAAAAAATAACTTCTGGTTTAGGAGTTATTGTAATTCAAATTGAAAAGATGATAAATTACCTGCCTTTGAGAACTATTACAATCCAAAGCATCATTGCTTTGCATTGGTCCGGATTAACCTGACATCACTCAACCTTTTAATGACGTTTGGCAATTAGAGATCAGGGAGTCATAATTTTTAATGGTCAAAACATGAAAAATACTGGATGGACCTTATTCCTGCTCGTATCCATAAACAAGGCTTCGACCTGTCCGCTTTGAAAAGACACCACAACCATAACCCACTCCCAGCAACTCCACATATTCCGTGGGGCAGCTGGAGAAGTAGATTTAGGGGGTTTATAACATGCTTCGGTCACCGGGTCATTTGCACCGTACCTATGCAGTGTATTTTGTGATCTCGATTGATATTACTCCTCCAAAACTAAAATAATCGTCAGAGACATTTAAATGGATCTTCATTTAATAGACTAACATTATAAGTGCCTCCTAGCATTTATACATTGCTATCACTAATATTATTTCTCCTCCGAAGGTCACCAAACTGAAGACATTCAAAAATGTGCTTCACCATGATCTGGGAACTGCAGTTATTGCACAGAGTATTGATTGTATTTTCTTCCTGGATTGACAGAGATTGTATTTTCTTCCTGTGAATAGGAAGGAGTGCGTGACAGCAGTGAACCCTATCCTAAGCCTCGATACTACTATATCCTTTCTCCGGCATCTCCGCAAGGAGGAGTCCCAGGAATGTGAGTCACTTTTGATAGCCTGATGTGCTTGCTCACTGATCACTCCATTTTAGGATAGAGATGTTCATTAGCATGTTCACTACGTCGATGCTTGAGACAGTGTCCGAGTCAATATCTTCCTTACTGAGGGCGTCTTTAGCAGGAGAGTCTGCAGCCTCGTTCCCTTGTATGCCCATATGTCCTGGGGTCCACACAAACGCCACTGAAATTCCCCTGCTTTGCAGGCGTAAGAACAAGTCATGGATGTCTCTGACGACTGGATTCGATGGACACAGACGGCTGATTGCCTGTATTGGACTCGCCGAATCGGTATATATTTATGCCGGAGAGTTTATTAATTTGAGGGTTCTCCAGTTGGCGCATAATTTAGCTGTGTACAAATTATACAGCGGTTTGAGTTTCATCTGAATCTTTCCCCTGAGCTCGTGAAGAGATAAGAGACGAAGACACTTCGATGAATCGACTCATCGCACAAGTCTACTAGAAGATGCTCTAAAAATGTAAGAAGAACCAACCAGGGAATTAAAATAGGAACTAGAATAAATACCCTAGTATACGAATATGATGCGATTCTCCTCGCAGAAGACAAGGAGGAACTGGAAGAACTAACAAAAATTCTACTCCAGGAGACGGAACAAGTGGGTCTAAAAATAAATGACGAAAAGACTAAATTCAGAACATAAACTAATAAATGAAACAGAACATCAACTAATGACTACAATAAATATAGATGGGCATACCTTCGAAGAAGTGGAACAATTCAAATACTTGGGAACAATAATATCAAACAAAAATAGTGAAGAACCGGAAATTACGGACAGAATTAATTTAGCTAACAAAAGCATGTATGCCTGTAATAAAATATTAAACTCAAAGGTAATATCACAAAAGACCAAAATCAAAATATATCACACAATAATTCGACCGGTTCTTCTATATGGTGCAGAAACGTGAATCATGAATAAGAAAGAAGAAAGGAAACTGATAATATTCGAAAATAAAGTCCTGAGGAAAATCTTTGGCCCCACAAAGGAAAACGAAATATGGAGAATCAAACGGAATAAGGAAATACGAGATCTCTACAAAGAACATGATATAACTGCATGTGTCAGGGTCAGAAGAATGAGATGGCTTGGGCACGTTATGAGAGCGGAGCAGGGCTCAATACTCAAGGATGTTATCAGTGGGAGACCAGAGGGAAGACGACCACCGGGAAGACCAAAATTAAAAAGGTGGTGGGATGGAGGAGGAAACACGGACATAAACCGGATCAAGGGGGAGCAGTGGAAGAACCCTAAGAGACCGAGAAAGATGGAGGGCACGCGTTGGTGAGGCCAAATCCCAGCTTACTATTAATAACAGATATTATTAACATATATTTATATTATATTAATAGGCATAGATGGCCATGGGAGTAAGTAAGTAAGGGTTTATGTATACCCACTGATGGGTAGTCGCCTTGGGATAAGCAAGGTCAAGTATAAAACCTGGTTTAAATATCCTCCACGAAGGGTACTTGGTGAATTCTGAGGCATAAATATTAGGTAGTTCTATACCCGCTACATCTAAAAAATTGATAAAACGTACTCCTGGAGGTATGTCGTCATAGGCCATCGAGTAAAAACATCCCTAGAACGAGGGTTAAAAAGTGTGCCGTGGCAAATGTGGTTCTTAAAGTGGTTTCAGCGAGATAGTTCCCTAGTCATAATGGAGACCATGCTCAAATTTTTTTATTTTTATTTCAGCGTCTGTAAGAAGTACGAAATAAATATTGTAATATTAATGATGCAAAAATATAGTTATATATATGACAAGCATTCTCAGTAATTAAATAAATATATCTACATAAGTGTCTAACTTGACTCATTTTTTCCCGCCGTACGGCTGAAAACCCTTCAAAACAGCAGGTTTTTTTGTGATACTGTAAAAATTACTGCGCTGAGTAATAGATTATTTTTTATAAATAAATGAGAAAACATGCAATCTACACACTTAGTATTTTGACGAAATCTAGGTGCTATAAATAGCTATTTCCTCCAATATTCTCCCTCTGGAGCGCACAGCCAACAGCTTGTATTTTCAGGCAATTTGCTCGAAAAATAGTTCGGCAAGGGGTTGATATTTTGATACCATTGGATAGATGAGTTTTTTCTTTAAAATGAGGCCAAATTCATCAAATTCTAGGTGAAGTGATTTTTCGCTCAAACTACCTAAAGAGATAAAATCTTCGCTTCATAATTTCCCATTAAAATTTCTCTCCGAGTTTCTAAGGGCAACTCTCCCGCTTCCGCGTAAATAAGTATGAATGTGCTAGTTCTAAAGGCTCCAATAGCCATTGTTAATCCACTATTGTGTAAGAGGCCGAAGATATGACACACTCCCCGACGAATTAATAAATAACCTTAGTCCAATTTCCATCGAATAAAGGATTTGTAGCATTGACTTTCGGTCGGCGTCTCATTTGGTGTCAGTCAAAAAGCGCAGGATATTTAATGACTTTTGGCATTTATATCTCAGTTTGAGTAGATGTTTCCTCCAAATTCAACCTGCGATCAAGTATTAGACCCAAAAATCGAGCGCCTCGACGCTGATCACGCTGCCGCCTAAAGTAAGCCTTGGATTTTCGTAGACCTCTTTTCCTGTGAAAGTGTACGCATTTTGTTTCCTCTATGGAAAACGTGAAGCCCGACGAACGAGACCAGTTATCCAATCGATTTAAGGTTAAATGCGTTTGCCTTTCTGCAACAGAGAGTGTGGGTGATCGAAAACACATTGCCAAGTCATCCACAAACAATGAGGCAAGCATTGGTTGCTTCGGGCATAGGTTAACATCGTCAAAAGATACTGCAATTACGTGCTGTCGCGAGAGAAATGTCTCTTGGATGAAGCACTCTGGCCTCGCCAAATGGCCGATCGTGGATCGATTACGCCGGAAGCTGCATTGTATGGTAGACAAAAGGTTCCGGTTTTCCAGACACCAGACAAGTCTTTGGTAAACCATTTTTTCCATTATCTTACATAGGCAGCTAGTCAGGGAGATGGGTCTGTAATTTTGTGGTCGCGCTCTGTCTTTACCATTTTTCGGAATAGGTATGCTTACGGATTGACACCACACTTCAAGGAAGGCCCTTTCGTCCCAGACTTGAAAGAGTTGTATACCTTGCCTGAAGAACGTATGGCTGAGTCATTAATGGAGCTCTCAAGCTCGGGTATCCTTCACAATTTGGTAACTGTCACAGTCAGGGATTGTAATAGCAATCTTGGGTTTAGGTTTAATTTCCTTTCGCTCCTTCCCAACTCTTTCTACTTCATCCACTTACTTCATTATTTCTGGTAAATTATCCAGAGCTTTCGTGGTGACCTTCCTATTTTCCACCCACCTTATAGCACAAACCTTGTGCGGGAATAGAAATGATCCAGTTATATTGGTAAAATCAGCTCTCCGAGTAGGTACATGTTTGAAAAGGTTAAACAAAGCCCTCAGAAATTCAATCAAGTTCCAGCCAGATGCCTTACACCCAGTTTTGAAGGCTACATGCACTGTATGTAACCCACAAAAGCCAAAATCGATTTGAACTGGATCACATGGATCACAATCCTTTTTCAGCTTATCTTTTAAATCAAATAAAAATTTCTTATTAACATAAGGACCATCCATTTGAACATGAACTATTTTTTTCATGTCAATTCCAGCAAGATATTGTTCAAAGCATTGAAATTTTCTTGCCAGCCGTTTTTCCTAAGAAAACTGATGTCAGGTATTTAGTAGTGACCTCATTCTTTTTGGCGTCCCGAAACCGAACAACAATATCCATTTGCTCATTCTGGCTAATTTTGTTTAAGCTTTCATCAAATCCAACAGCAAACATATCACAATTTATAATTGTTTCTTTTAGTTCCCTGGAAAAATGAGGGGCAAGACCATATAATATACTGTAACCAAGTTTAGTTTACTGCAGCTGCACTTCTGAAGCGATGGCACTGTCTGGGAAAAGGTCAACGAGGCTGCCTATATCACGCAATGAGTGATGTCGGACCACTGCACTCAAACATAGCATTATCTCCGCCTTTGTCACTTCTGCTTCTGAACACATCTGCTCTGTGAGCGTCCGCGTCGCGAGAATTCAACACTTTGGTCTAATTTTCGTCGGACGCCGCTTGCACGCAACCAGCCTAATGCCTGGTCTACAATAGACGTAAACCATAAGACGTGTGTCGAAGGAAAGATGGTAAAGTCCCATCCTAACGACTAACGTCTAACCAATCAGAGGGCATCTTGACCACGACTGGTGTCAGTGCAGTGTCTCACCACACCGAAAGTGGGTGGTAGATAATACAATTGAGCATGGTCGTACATCCAAGATGCAAAAGCTACGGGAAAGGAGTGGTATCAATAAGCAAATAACAAGATGAAAATTAAGCAAAAGCTTCATCGAGCGAAATATTATATTTAACCTTATTGGATGTGAATGCTTGTTGTAAACTAGCACATAAGAATAAAGAAATTATACAAGTTTCCAACCAGTGGCGGATACATATGGGGGGCGCGCGCCCCCCCCTTGCGGGGCCGCCCGCATTGCCGCCCGCGCCGCCCCCGCCAGTCAGCCCGCACGCTATTCGTTCGTGTCTTTCGTCAGTCGACTCTGAGTCGAGTTATCGAGTAGTTTTACTTTCTTATGTAACACGCGCGCACGTCCGCGTCATCATATTTTATCCGTTTCTATCTGGCACATAGATAGTGATCTCGAAACGTTATTCTGTCTGGCATTTGTCCGAGAAAAGTCGCGAATATTATACTGTTTGTACTTGTTCACACTCCTTAAAAGTCGGGAAGTGAACGTTCTGGCACCGAATGTTCTCGAAACAACCGAGCTACATATATAAGGGAAGCAGAGTCGCTGCCAGGCAGTCAGTTTCAGTATTAGTGAGTCAGTCAGTCAAATTATTTTTTCGAATATTGAGAGAATAATCTCGCGATAGATTTTTGGTACAAATGTTCTATGCCTTTATTGCCAGTTTAAAGTTGTGTTATATTTACCTAGTTGTAACTGGAAATCAACGCGTGATCTTCCCTCTGTATCTAACTTCGCGCGAAAAATATGGTGATATTCCGGAAATATCGTCTTTGTTTGATGATCAGTGTAGCTTATTTAAAAAATAGAACAATATTCGCAAAAATTATGAAATAGGGAATGTTGTGGGTGAGCTATGCCGTTTTTTGGACACTCAAGCTCTCCCATACCTAAATAATTCCCTTCGCCTTGGAGGCAATTTTTACTCCCTTTCCATTTCTCCTTGCGAAACGCTAGTGGCTGGGGGAAACGTATTTGAGACACTAACATTGTTTGCGTAAATGTGCGCGCATAGAGTGGGGACTGTTCTTCTCGGTATTAAGAAGTGGAAAGTCTACTGATTGTGAGTCCTACAAGAATATCATTAGTCACGTTTCCCATGTAAGCATTTGAAAATGAATTATGAAATTATGAAAAACGTAGGTTCCCAACTCAAGGAAAGGGTGCTCTTCAAGCTATAGCAATCGCCAAAATAAAATACTTTCATAGCATGCAGTCACCTCGCGAATGTGGTTAAAAGTTCATTTCCTTGTCAATCATTGCACTCAGATCAAAATGAACTGTTAAAAGTATCTTACAGGGGATAAAAGAAGTGTAGCTAAAAAGAGTATGACGAGATAATTTCAGAATACGGAATATTAAAGGAACGTGTGTTTCCGTAAAACAATGGTACTAATGGTAGGAACTGTTTAACGTAACGAGACGTTTACGGATGCTAGGGATGTCCATTGCAATTACTGAATTCTAACCTTCGCATATGATAAAGAGATGTATGAGCAGGAATGAATCTTCTTTGGTAGTTTCCAGGTGAATCCTAAACCCTGGGGAAAGCCACATGGACGTGCAATGAAAGCCACCACTCACGGCTTCATTTTTCTTTATGATAACGAAAATTAAATTTCAATACTTATTATTCTTTAATGCAAATGCTGAGTAAGATGAAGAAGTAATGTACACTTCTTTGATGTAAAATGCATCTTTTGCATGCGCACATCATCCAGAAAACATCGTACCACGTAGCGCCGTAAATGATGCCTTACGCTGGGGAAGTGGAAGACTCTTCCTGATAATTATCCCACTCCCCCATAAAAGAACAACATTATATATCACTAATCACTTGACGGTGAACTCACCTAATTTATCCCCCCATATTACATATTCAAACCACGTCCACATCTCACCAATTACCTTCTATCCATGACAATCCCTCAGATGGCTATGTAACTTCGGCTTTCTGAAATTGTGAGAATTGTACACTTTTTTAATAGTATTGCGTAACGTCCAAAACCGGTGATACATTCTACATCTATTGTGGAAGTTTCATAGTTCGATATTTTACAATTTTCCAGTTACCTCCCATCAAGTTTAGCAATTCGGCAATTCATTTAATTTTGATTTAGCGTTAAATATAGTTAACTGAGAACAATGAACGAGGGAGCTCTTTGAAATATGGACGGATTAACGTGGTTTCAGGCATATATGAAACTCCTGTAAGGCTCAAACGGCATTGGTTAGTTTGGCTTAGGGTGAATCAGGGTTAGCTACCATTGCTGAATCGAGGAGTCCCGTCTTCACCAGGCAAAAATCGTTGCTAAAGGCGTTAACTGCTATCAGTGGAAAGTAACATACTATCGAGTAGTTATGAAGTACTGGACAAGTCTACTTTTTTACCATTGACATATAAAAGACCTGGCATACAACAGTGTCGACAACATTAATATTACGAAACGTAATAAATATAAAAACTTACCAACAATGTTCTTGCCAATTTTTGCAGGGGTCTACCATAGCGTAACAATGCTGGCTTAGTTTGACATCATTGCAGATTTAATGAAAATAAACTGGAGGAAAATGAGGAGAGGACTGTGCAAAAACCGCTGCAAGAGGTGTTTATATAGGAACTCTAAGCAATGCGTTTCCTCAGAAGTTAACCAATAAAGCCACGGCACCCACGGCGCGTTGGCGTATTTTAAACATCCTGCACGTGGAGGTGCGACTACATCGTTATCTTGGAAATCATTCCTAGCTTCCCGGTATTCTTATCAAACATTGCGTGTCAGTTTACACATTTCCAGCGTTTGAATAGGTTGAAGTTGAGTTAAAACCGATACGAATACAATTCACGAGTTTCTTTTCCCCCACAAAGTTTACGCCAATTCTATAAGAATTCTGCAATAACCATCACCGATGGCAGCAATATATAGGAACCCCAGAACTTCGTTTGCAATCACTTTAATATGTGCTAAATTAGACGTTCAAATGACTCCAAGAGCTGAAATATTTGGAGAAATAGGTAATGATGATAATAATTAATGAAGGGGGGGGGCCAATTCAGGGTTGGCCGAAAGGTAGGAATCCAAAGAACGGTGTTTCAGGTAAATTTACCGTTGGGAATGGCAATGGGAATGCCACCCAACTACCAATATCCTTGCATATGGAGGTACATAACAGAGAACTGAATTTCGGCAACTACGGGCTTCCTAGGTAGGATGTCGTGACCGGTAGAGAGGGAGGCCTCCGCTGTCCAAGTAATTCAATCTTCCACAGGTTACGCCCTCCTACTTTTATAAATATCCATTATTTAAGAGTCTCGAAAATTGCTTGAATATAAACGTCATATGATTAATCCCTTCGCCGAATGTGTCACAGTCAGTGGCGGATACATATGGGGGGCGCGCGCCCCCCCCATGCGGGGCCGCCCGCATTGCCGCCCGCGCCGCCCCCGCCAGTCAGCCCGCACGCTATTCGTTCGTGTCTTTCGTCAGTCGACTCTGATTCGAGTTATCGAGTAGTTTTACTTTCTTATGTAGCACGCGCGCACGTCCGCGTCATCATATTTTATCCGTTTCTGTCTGGCACATAGATAGTGATCTCGAAACGTTATTCTGTCTGGCATTTGTTCGAGAAAAGTCGCGAATATTCTACTGTTTGTACTTGTTCACACTCCTTAAAAGTCTGGAAGCGAACATTCTGGCACCGAATGTTCTCGAAACAACCGAGCTACATATATAAGGGAAGCAGAGTCGCTGCCAGGCAGTCAGTTTGAAAGCTACAATCGTCGCGATAACTTGCGCCCCCCCCCCCCCTTCAGTTTTTCCTGTATCCGCCACTGTTTCCAACTGGGTAATATTTTGCATTACGTTTTTCTCAGGTCGCTCGACCTGGTTTAAAGCATTGAAAGATATGGCGCAGATACGAAGAGAGCGTTACAAAAAGTCTTTGAGAGTTAAGAAAAAATAAATTTCGAAAAACTACGCGGTAAAATTATCCATGAAGTGAAAAAAAACATTATGAAAGCACAAGCCACGATGACGGGGAATGATATCGGAACTCAACTGTTTCCCGTCTGCTCTCTGATTTTGAATTTTGTCTTACGGCTTACGTCGCCCATTGGATGGAGGCAGTCGTAAAAAATCCCTTACGCTTACGCCTTACGGCATACGTCTTACGGATTACGTCCATTGTAGACCAGGCATAAAAGCCTTCACATTTTTTCAGTGAGCGCCTTGCCTTCGCCAACCATCACTGTAGGGACTGCAACTACTTAACTCTATGCATTACGCAACTTTAAATAATGGGAAGGAAACGTAATCTCCAAATTTTCGACAAAAACAGTTTTTTTCCAGAACACTCGCTAAATTCCCAGAGTTTTCCAGAAGACCGAAATTCCCTGAGTATTCCAGGTTTTCCAGGTAAGTGGACACCCTGAATACTTCGTATTTTTCTGCTTCTGGAATTGATATAGAATATGTATATCATCTAAAATATTCTGAGAATTTGAACATAAAATCATGATGCGTAGGAACATTTATTTTCCAAGAAAAACGAACGAAAAGGGATCGACTTGGAGATCATGAGTTACATGAAAAGTAGTCATTTATCTGATCATAGAAGACATTTTATAATCTTTATAGTTTGAAAATTGTTCTACATTTCGGTTTGGAATTTGACACGAGCATGCATACTTTGTACATTATTTAAAAGATTATCATTATATATAAGCGAGTTTCAATGAGAATTCACTCCAAAGTTCCAACATGCAGTTAATGGCTGATAGATAGTACCTGAATATAGTACGCTTCATGCATTGGTTCTTATTGATAACTGTAAACGACACCTCCCACTGAAATTCAACGGACATGATCATCTTGCCCTTATAAATATTATTTAGCAATATTTATGGACCAAGATTGTGTAACAATAGATATTATCAAATACGTGGTTTTTGTACCATTTGTTGTTATCTTCTTTTGAAATATGTATAAAATATGCCTTTTAAAATGTTCGATAAATTAAACCTCAAATTTCATGTCATGTATAAATTTTTTTAGCCGAGAAAATGTATAATGCTCAACATTAGACCGGTTATTTTATGCATTTTCCGTGCAATTAATTTACAGCTCCCAGCGCGAAGCCGGGTCCTGCTTCTAGTTGTTTTGTATACCTTTCAGCGCAAGATAATTAAAAATGGACGCATACAAGCACTGTTAGATATTTTAGCAACATAGTTACAGCAACCATATTAAAATTGCTGAAATTAGAAAAAAAATGAAACTATGATAATGTTTTGTGAAGGCAACTTCGAAAGATTTAAGATAATGCGTGATGGAAATTTGTATCACGACGATGACCTTATTCTGTATCATTGCCATTCCTTAAAAAATACCTGAGTGGAATACCTGACAAAACGCTACCTTATGAGTAAATAATGGAGTGTACTGATCGATCGAATGATCGACACACTATGAAATCCCTGTGATATATACTTTTTGTAGTTTTTATCATCATTCAAATTGAACTTATATGAATCCTCGATTATTAATAATGACAAATCTGATGAAAGAACTAACGCTTTCCCGGCGTGTAGCGATATTGGTCGGGTTTCCGACCGGGTCAAACTCTCCATTTCTGCCGACGTTTCGATGGCAACGAGTCGTTCATCATCCTCATGGCATGTTGTGCAATACAACTGGCCCACATAATATAGGATGGGCTCCTGGTCAGGTGTCGTGGGATTGGTCCGCCGTTTCCCGCCATTTTTCCCTGGCCCCTTGGATTTTTCTCAGCGCAGGTTTCCAAGAATTGCTGAGAGAGAGTATCCGGCGTCACAGTTCATTTTCCTGTTTCCCATTCGGATCTCCATCGCTTCTCTGGTCAGTCCTTCCCAGAACCCATCCACGTGACAGAGTACCTTGGTCCTCCATTGACAAATCTATTTATTTGCTTAAATTTGTACTTTCATTAGTATTTTAGTGTTGTTTTGATGTTTTGTTATTTTTGATACTATGTGCATTGGGATGCTTGAATTTTAAAATCACCGTTTGTTAAAGTTTTCATAACTAAATTCCATTTTACTGTCATGTATTATTTTGTAACAGGGCTTTGGCCCGTTGAATAATAAATATGAAATAAGATGAAGCGAATAGATACGCGAACAAACATGCCTTCAAATATACTTCGCGTTAACACCGCAGCTTTTTGTATTATATCAATAAGTATTGCAAAAACATTTAAATAAATGCTGAAGAAAACATTTTCGTAAATGATGGGACAAACATGTTGGACACATTCTGCAACAACACCTGCCTAAATGTAATCAAGTGAGATATGATTCGGAGGAAATACCAAGGAAGGCCAAGGATGGAGTGATCCAGTTTTGGAAGACGGGCGATAACTTAGGTCATCTGCGCCACTATCATTGGTGAGTAGGAAGATAATGGATGGGGAGGGTTGGTGGAGAGAAGCCTGGCGCCTGCGTTAGCCTACTCCTTGAGGAGGAACCAATGGACCCACGATTCAACAACCCATCCCAAGGACGTAGTAGGTAGTACCACCCTTGAAGTCTCCGCAATGTACATGAACTAGAATTCGGGAATCCACTTAAAAATCTCCCCTTCTCTCGGGAGTCGAGCCCGAATACTCTGACTAGGAAGCCAGTACTCACCACCACACCAAACTGATACCCTATTGCAATACATGAAGCCGACTATGAACACCGAGATATACTCGAGGGAATGGTGCAATGGGCAGCTTCAGCAAACCCATCTGAGGATTGATGATGGCTTATGTCGAATAATATAAATTGATTTATGCACATAATGACCACTGAAATAGTTTTTTCTCCTTTTTTTCGGTTTTGGTCAATTTAAAAGAAAGGAAAAAAATTGAAATAGTTGACGTATTTTTTACCCATCTTGTTAACATGGTTTATATTTCACAAGATTGTTGTCATTTGTAAACATCGTGTGCCCGATAGAGAAAAAAATGTTCAATGTAATTATCTAAGTTGTCATTATCATTGTTATTTTTATCAATATCGGTTTATGTTGTTAAATCTGTTTCATGGTTTATGTCAATTAGCCCTGAGGATGGCAATAAATTTGCAGAAACGTTAGCGGTGAAATAGTAACTTTAAAATTAACCAACACTCAAAAAAAGAAGAAAATATAAATTGATATCGACTTACTGCTTTACAAGAGACGAAGCGAGAGGTAGACAGTCGGGTCCGCAACCAGCACCAGGAGAATTTCGGTTGCTCCTAAACAAGCGTAGGCTTCCGCGATCTCTAAGCTCAAGTCACCACCCTTCACCTAAGACGAGTGAACTCCATCAGGCTGCCGATAGCAGCCTCTGCCGTAAGGGCCAATGGCAGATGTTTCCCCCTCCCCTTCTGTACCCCCTCCCCCCTCGGTTGTTCCCCTTGCGCTTCTTACCCCCTAAAAACACAGAGGACACAATGACGCAAACACAGAGGACATTGGTGGAATCACACACCGAGATCCCTGGGAGTGGGGAGCCGCAGGATCAGGCGGGAAGGGGGCGAGGATCAGGAGGGTGGGGGGTCGAGTTGGAGAAGGAGAGAAAGAAGTCGGCGACGGCCATTACCACTCACCCTTCCACGACCCAGATATGGAGACCATTTGGTGATTCCTTCGCCCTGAATCAGCATGCTTAAAAAGATAAGAAGTAGGTAAGGGAGGAAAAAATGTATGGCGGCCGGTAACTGGAGCGTGGGAAACACGATTAACTTGAGGGAAGAGTCCACTTAACTATTTATGATTGAACTATTCAACTTTGTTACAAAGGCTGCAAATGCGCAAGGGAAAAGTGTTGCTTCCCCTTCTACGTACGACGACAGCCGACTGTCGAAATCAGCGATCGCCGAGCGGATAAATGATATTCAACTCCGATGCGGCTTCTTACGCCCACGATGTCCGTCTCTCGGAGAACGAAGGATTTGTTTACTAGCCGTTGTTATGAATCATTGTGAACGCATGCGCATTAGGGTGTGGATAATTATTTATTTGTTTTTTCTCGGATTTTCAATTTGAACCTCTCAAATTATGCTAAGGGGTTAAAGGAAGGATAGCCTAAAAAATCGGCTCGAATAGTAAACAGTTACGAGGTCGCCTAAGAGGCATAAATGACGTTAAATTCTTCTCTGTAGAGGAAAAAAAACATTATTTTAAATAGTAACGTACTAAGTCACTGTACAAGTAAATTTCACTCAACTCTTACGCATTTGCAAACGTTTTTCATGAATAAACTATTTTTGCGGGGCCTACTGCCGCGCATCCCACACAGAACGCCGCACCGGGTGCGCGCGGCCCGCAGTCTCCGGTCAACTGATTCATCCTTCGCCGTTCATAGCCCTACACCAGCCCTATAGCAGCCCCGCTCGCGCCTTCCCGAGCTGGGCCTGTATTATGTATATTGTCGGTTCCATACCGATCGGTTTACCTTTTCACTCAACCGACCGGAACAGGGGGGTCATTCTGTAACTCCAAACCGATCGGTACGGTAGGCTTTTCGTCGGGTGGGACGTCACACCGACGAAGAGAGAGCAGCCGTGTGATTCTGTACGCACCCGATCGGTGCCCCGGTGAGCTCCAGTCGGTGGATCGCACCGACCCGCAAAAGCTGTCGGTGCGGCTGAGAATCAGTCGGTTTGCTTGAGAAACACCGAAACAAATGGGTAATAAATGAGAATTTTTAGCCTGAATGGGATAATTTGATACTTGTAATAATGAGTATACATATATTAATGATTGTAATAGCGACGTAATTTGTTCTTAAGAGAGCTAATGCACAAGTCGATTAAGTTAAGGACATAAAGGTGATGATCTATAAGAAAAACTTAATATACACAACTAGAATTCCATAGTATTGCATTGCATTATCTAGGCTGTTAAAAATGTTTTACTATTTGGCACTAACAAGTACGTATATAGCTCCATATTTAGGCTATTCAGCATACCTACTGTCACCGGAATATTTTTCATAATAAAATTTCCAAAAATCGTCCGCGGTGAATGCCTATCATTGCGGTTTAGCAATTCTTAAATGGATAATTCCCATTGAAAGTTTTCAATTATAATCAAATATTGCGTATGCAGTCACTTAACTAGATTAAATACGAAAGTAGCTTCTGATTTCAGAAAATAGGCGATTTCGCATATTTGTATCGTATTGTGATAGCGTTATGTTAGTCCCCGATTTTGGGCCAGGGTAACGAAAGTACGTACTATTTATACTGATGTTTGTTTGCTTCCGGCCTCTATTTTCGTGGTTGAGGAGATATATTTTAAGAATCTTTTGCATTGAACTGTCAATCATCACTCTATCCTAATAAAATTCGGATTAATCATCAAATAATGCCGAAACAATGTGTTGGACATTACTATGGTCTGGTGACAACACTACTTGCAAGTAGGTACATGTACAATAACCAAGAGTGCTAATAGCAAATTTACTTATTTTGAACTGAACTCAACTGAAACTACTTTCACCATATGTATTTATTTGTCATTCGTTAAATTCATTTTACATTCAACTTTGCTCCACGAAATTACATAATACGTTTCATGACACGAGCGCGCAGTAATTTCACTGTCCTAAACCCACGAATATAGAATAATATACCTACAATAATATTTCAATACCATACCTACAATATAAAATACATACACGGATATTCTATTTTCTAGATCACGCCACTGTTCAATTTATTCCAACGAACAATTCTATCAATCTTTCGAAGATTAAATACTATATAGGTACACGCAGGCCTTTTCTGCAACTAGAAATTCTAAATGCAAAACGCTGTTAAATGTCGGATCTCAATCACACGAGTTAATGCATTTAATCAATCAATATGCAGGTAAAAATAAAAATTTGATGGTTATTGCTGGATTCAAACAATCACAACTGATTCATTCTCACTCCGAACACTTCATTTAATCTCTGTAGCACTCAACATCTGTTATTAATGCTCCATATTCCCACGGACGCTATTAAATATGTGCTTTAAATATAAAGCACTTATTTTAATTGTCAAATGAACATTGTAACGCTCAAAATTCACATAACTTAGTATACCATCATTCTCCCTTCGACATCGTTGATTTCTGTTGTTGTTGTCAACCCCGAGAGCACTACGCGGCTTCATATAGTCATTTGTTTGTTCTATCGTCTTCCATTGGTGGGAATACAGCATGTGATATTAATAGAATAAGATACCTATTCATTGCATTCATCATTAAGACACTATATAAAATAAAATAACAAACAGATTTACAATTGCATTGTTTGAAGAATGACTATTTCCTTGAACAGTAAAAGGAAGATTTCATTCCAGGGCAATTCCTCTTCCTCTATCACAATGCATCCAAGTTGTCAGGTCCAGGAACAAACACTCCAACATACGACAATATTCATGTTGACGAAAATTGTCCCATAAATACACTTGCTCTGGTACTTGCCCGCGCTTGCCTTGCCCCCTATCCATGGATGATGTAGGAACAATTAAAATTTGATTTGTGCTGCCTAACATTACATGTCCTTGAAATTGTATGACGGAAAAGATTGAATATTAACTTCTGCATTTGCAATATCCCATGCCATGATAAAAAATTCTGCAGTAGTATCCGCCACATTACATTTTAGAAGCCAAAGTTTATGTTGAAGTGCATCATCCCAATTGAGCTGTTATCTGGGGGGTTATCCGGGAATGTCGATAACGGTGACATTACGTCATCACTTCCCTCATTTTTAGAAATACGTCATCAATCTCGACAAAGATGGCGCCCACGGCTCATTTGGCAGTTCTTCGTTCACGGACCGACTCAAAACCGAAGCTTCCGTATCGACCGTAATTTTTCGGTGGACGGCGCTAGCGTCGCGACGGGAATTAAAGAGCATCATGGGAAATCCCCCCCGCCCCACCTCCGCAGTCGAGCTTTTCAAGCGCTTGCCGTTAGTGTTTTGTTTATTGTTTTGGAGGTATTTGAGATTCAAGTAAGTAATGCTTATTTACTTCTAACATATTTTCATAATTCGAGGTTGATTAATGACAATCCCGGCGTTTATACTTATAGAAATCCTCGTATTTAATCTATTTAATGCTTTTATAGTTGTATACCTAGTGGAAAATCAGTCTTCTTCGTAGAAATAATTATTATTGCCATGCTAATGGGTATGATCTACGCAATCAGAATATCACTCATCCAACAGTGATTTCATTTGAAAATACTATTTGGATGCCTTGCGTTTGAGTTACTTAAAAAGGAATTCCTTTACCTGTTGAGTTTCAAAGATATCTCAGCATGCCGTTGACGCTCATGTGATTGGAAGTTATTTTCGACTTGCACACATGTTGGACGCATATATTAAAAGAGTTTCGTGCGAATTATTTTTCATGGATAACCTTCCATCCGTTAATATTTCATAGACATGGATGACTGGGCTTTGGAAGCTGCAATTGCGAGGAGGCGTAGGAATGAGGAGGAAGAAATACTGAGAGAAAATGCGATGAGGAGAAATAGGTTTGAGACAATTAAGAGATGGTGCAGATGGTGTCCTCTTTTTGGCGTCACACCGCCAGTCCCGCCATGACTGAAAAACCAGTTGTGTATCAATTACTTGTACTTGTCAAACAAATACAAAGGAAGTCTGCCTTTACAATAGAGAAATATCCGTACGTATGTACATAATCTCATAATTGGAAAAATTGATTTGCAGACATAGAAGTGGCAATGTTTTGATAGTTAAGGAGTTGACAATTAATGATCACGAATATTTTGACACTTCATAGCAATTGTTATTTCAACTTACTCTCTCCCACTTGTCCGCCGTCTTCACTGCGCCCCCTTCGACGGCATTAAGGGACGCAGAGAGGTGCTCCCACATCTGTCTTTTCGTGGTAGCCCCTTCCGGGCCTTTACACAGGCCGACAGCAAGCGACCTATGCCTCTCCATATAGTCCAACAGGACTTCGCGCAATGTCACGTAACGGTTGCCTATGATTAATTAGAACTAAATGTATCTGCCTCAAACTAGTAAAACGGACGTTCAAAAATAAATATTACTACGTAACTGGATAATAATGATAACGTAATTAACAACCTCAACCGCCGTTAATTAATTAAATCCATGTATTCATGGCATAAAATATTGTTTAAATCTTCTAAGAAACACACAAATATGAATGCTAAATTACACATAAATCATAATCCTAGGTTAAAAACTCACAGTCTTCTGTGGGTTCCATTTTCGTTCATTTAATATGCCGCCAAATTTCAATAAAAACAAATGCGAAACTCGTAGCGGTGCGCTAAAAATGGAACAAAACTGAGCCAACGGCTCTGACATCAGCTCATAGATTCGTTCAAAATGTCGTTCGATTGGGTCTTTTTGCCGTTCATTGAATGCCTCAATGAATGAGTAACGACATTGTGACCGACGACATTCCCGAATAACCCCCCGGAAAGGAACTGGCCCCCCTACCCTGAATGTGTGAAATTCACACGCCTGTGGCATAGTCCGGGGTGAGCTCTACCCTCAACTATCCAAACCAACCTTCGGGTTGAATCACTTGGTTAACTTGATGCTGCACTTCAAAGTGACTTCTTTGAAGTCCTCTGATCTCTTGTGTTGCCACCTTCGATGAAACGCAAGGGCTTAAAACAGTGTTTCAAGTGAGCATGTATTTTTTCTCGGAGCCAAAAAAAGAATAAATGTCGTAATTTTTCATAAAATCCGCCTGGACATTTTTGTTACTTGAAAAAGTGGACATGTGCGGGAAAAAAAGGAATCCCTATGGTAACCCTAATCAGTGGTACATTTCTTGCTTGCATTTGTGAGAGAGGTGTTTAAATGAGATACTTAGTGCCACTTATAACAAGGAATTAAATGAACTGATCTTAAAACTCGTTCCTTTTGGTCAAGAGGAACGAGTCTGAGAAAAGAGCGAATCAGCACATCTCTACTTTTGAAAATGCAGGTGGCGCCAGCGTCCTCTACCACTATGGATTCCTTCCGTGGTCCTCTCGGCGCGGCGTGCTGATTGCTCTGTGATCTGTTTTCTTATTATGGCCACCTCTATCAAAGCGTCCCTTCCATATGAGATTGTGTCTAAATGAAGCGGTGGGTTATCTCCGGGAGAGCAACGCTTCGCGTATCGTTCGCCGCTTTCATCGTGGGCACAAATGGGCGTTGTTCTGGAATGAGATTAAGGCCACGAAATGAGAAGTGATTGCGAGCCTTTTGTTATTTTTACGATCACTGCCACCCAAGCAGCTCCAAAAGAGTTATCTGACGGCAATTATTACTGCACGGTTGCCTCTCACTGTCCCTTCTACGGTTTTTCAATAGTGGCGGACAGCTAATTCTAAAGGAGAAAAGAAAAATGGCCGCTATTCTGAATGTAGGGGCGCTGTATTATTTTGAAAACGCAATTCCTATCTGCTCAAAAGTTCTCGACGCGATTCTGAATATGGGTGAGGAATTAATGTCTCTGGTTCCGAGTCGCTATATGAATTCCGCCAATCACGGTATGAAAATCTACGGGTACAGTAAACAGAAATTCAGGCAGCCGGTGACGAGCAATGTCTGCTACAGGTGGGCAATTCGATTCATTTTCATGATTCGGTTCATGTGATTTGTTTCATGGTAATGATCCGATTCTTCAAATAGTTCATACCTAATGAACAAAAATGTGGCAATGTAGGTACTGATAGATTGAACCGATTCCACGATTCCATTACGTCCGCGTAAGAACACCGTCAGGGGGGTTATTTTGTAATCTCACCTTTTGAACGACTCTTTGCTGGAGGGTGGGAGATCCGTTTCTCTCGCTTAATGATCGGCTCAATATCGGCTGAGATGGAACTAATGAAATGCGGAGCCAAATGAAACGGATCAAGAGTCGAAATATACGGATCAAGAGTCTAAAGAGCGGATGAATCAAGTAAATAGACCGGCAGTTCACCACTTGAGAGACGAAGATAGTCACGCCGCCTGGGTGACGGAGTTGAACTACGAAAAATGAGGTAATTTTCCACATTTTATGACGTATTCTCACTTAAGTGAGATTACAAAATAAACCCCTAATTGGTATCCTATGATTTCTAGTATTACTATTTCTGTCACGCAGAAGAAATTATTTTAGACAGATTTCGGAGAAATGCCACATATTGCGGTCGTTACCATGGTGCGACTTCCGGAAAACTTCTACATAACTTGTCATATCGTGGTCAGTAGACCCAAAAATCCATCATGAAATACACTTTTGTCTGAGTGCAGGGAAATCAGAGTTATAGTATACCTACACAGCTGACGTGGGACAAAAGTTGGAATTGTATTCCACCGAACCGTGATCATGTCTGTTACGCAACATTTCTGTGATAAAATATTGGTAACCATAACATATAGCACCATCAGCTACTCCACTGTAATAAATGATATACTAAATGACATGATGAATATTGACATATTTACTAGTGAATATTATTCGTATTTAAGAGTATTATTGAAATTTATTTACGCTACCAAAAGTTATATTCCTAATTTTTAAATGGTATGAGATGCTAAACTTAGAACTCATACTACGAAATCATTAATTCATAGTTTCTAAAAATCACCATCCTTACTTATGCGGTCTTACTGCAAATCTTGATCTGTTTCTGATTCTTTCCGTTGGACGGATGGTGTGAGTAAAATTATCTTTTTACGAATGAGCTCTTCGGCGGGAAATCCGTTCGTTTGTTTTTACTCTTCGGGATATATTTAAAATTTCGAATCAACTTTCATGGAAAAGTAGCAAACTTTGTGGTTTCATAGCACGATATAGAAGAAGATTTATCATTAAAGAAAGACAAAAATATGACAAAATACTTGCTGAGGATTATAGGACTCAGTATAGGTCGTTCTATGAAATTCCCCCGGAGTAAACGAAGGAAAAAGTAGAATATGCTCTTCGATACATGGATCATGTATTGAATATATACAAATTTTACAAATTAGCGGTGAAATGTTCTGGTAAATGTCCAAAAATCCTTTTCAAAATCACACACTGTAGCGAAAAACAAGGGCAACCAACAGCTTTGCATTAAATAATAATTGTTATATATGTAATACATGACAGAAACATAAAAAGAGAAAACAATTCACACCTTTTAACACATACAAATACAGATAGGTACGCACTAGCGACAGAACGCTATCGATTACAAGATAAAAGTGAGTGAAGCAGAACACCTACAAAAGCATACATAGAGAAGTACTGTCGGCGTTTATGTGACGAAGGCACCGCCGCTTATGTGGCAATACAACTTTTCTCAACTGGAGGAATGGACCCTCGAAAAATCTCGGAGATATACTGCCTGTGATCGTTCTTTCTTTATACGCTCTTTTCGACGGTCACACTTTATGTTGTTGCATCTTTTTATGTTACCTTTATTGTGTTAGCCATCACCTTAGTGATTTTTCTTATACACCAACGACAACTAACGCACTCGCAACTATACCTCCTTGCAGATATATATTAACTAAAAACCCAACCTCTCAATCCGGCAGTAAATTTTATGGAATGATGTTATTCACGATATTGTGAAAAGACAAGAGTTTCTTCTCTAAAAAGCAGCAATAATCCACTACAACCTCAACTGATAGAGAGTTATGTCTCGCATTTATATTCTGTAAGGTTATTTTTACGTTTCGAAGTAGCGATGGCGTCATGCGTTAAAATGCAAGCTCCTAAAATACTCGAAGTGCAGAATATAAATAAAGATAGAAAAAAGTATCCCTAAGATTGAGAACTTGAAACATGCGTCTATTCTCACAGCAGCACAGAGAGCTTCGGAAAAGTCTCCGTTGCTTTCGACCCTGTACCTAAACATCTAAGTGTCTGCTTCGTCGACCAAAAATGCTTACCTTTCACAACCTTGTATCTGCCCCGAACCCCCCCAATAGAGATGAGGAAGACAATTATCCTCCCTTTTTATCTTGATGTATGACGCAAGCTGTCTTAGGGCCGAGCATCTGGAGAAGACAATGTCTGAAGGGGGGAGACACACATCAATTGAGGGAAAGGAGTGCAGAATGGCTCTGGGGAGAAATGGCTCCGAAATCTGCAACGTGATCGAAAAGCTGGCTGCAAGGGCTCACTATTTTACCTTAGTGTAACTACGACTATTGGTGCATTAGCATTAATCGCTAATGCTTGTCACGAGGCAAAGCCTCGCAAGATATGCGCAACACTATAGATATGCTACCAATGTTAGAAGGACCGTTATTATTTATGTATTTTGCAACTACATGCAAAAAGGTTTGCAAATTCGTTTCAGGGACAAGGTCGTCACTTGTTATATCAATAATGATTCTCGAATCAAAGTAAAAATAATAGCAAGAAATTCCCGTTTTGATAATAAAACAATCCCGGTTTATTCCCGGTAAAAGGAGATTCCCGGATTATTCCCGGTTGGTAGACACCCAGAGATATTTCTAATCAGGCCTCGGAAAGAGGGAATACGATTCTTCACAAACGTCTCACAATCAGCCAACACACAAACATTTTACATGCCCCCACAGGAGAAAGAAGAACATACTTCGCAGCAAAAATAACCGTTTACTCGATCACCACTGCTGCTTTCGAGGACACGTATGAGTGAGGGGTGATTCCCTTGTTTCAAACCACAAGAAACGTGAGGGGAAAGGGGGGATGGGGTTGCATGCGACCTCCCCCTCTCCTTCTAAGGAGGGGGTACCATACCCCCTCCCCTCCCAAGTCTTCCGTTTCCCTTTCCACTGCGCAACCCGATACCGCCGCAGCTGTGACTCGCGGAAGCTGACCCCAGGCATTTTCTTTTGGAAAACATAATATCGATATCATAATATTATCGATATCATAATATCATAATATTAATGTGTTATGTTGGTTTTTCTATAGCCACCTGGGGCGGAATTCTGTACATTTCGACCGACGACTGTCGGTGTCGGTCGCGACCGACGGTTGTCGCTTGCACCGACAGCCGAGCGATTCTCTACACGAGACGTACCGACACCTGTCGATGCAAGCGACGATTTGCTGACGTCATGCATTTGTCGGTCGCGAACTGGCATCTGCTCGAGAGGCTAAATATTTCGACCAATGATGTGGCACGATACAAGCCGAAGAAAGCAGACTGAAGCAGACGCTGAAAGTGCTAACGTACACAATCGGAATTAATCAGCTCATATTATATCAATTTAAATGGTGATTAACCTTCAATTCAATCCAGTTTTTATATATTCCTTCAACTATACATAATAGCTCAGCGTTGCATAAGGGCGTGCTAAATAACATCTCTTCTGTGCTTACCTACGTTCATCACCTACTTCACAAGATGGTATTGATAATGATTTTCAGTGTAATATTCCATTAAAATACATTATTCACGGACTTACCGTTTCCACAGAGAGAAAATAATATAAAGAATAGCTGTGTAATAATAATGTAGCGTTGGTGGGAGTGCCGGCAAGTAGGTATGAATCGATCAAAAGTATTCGTATTGAAGTTTTGCACAAGAAAATAAAGTATATTTTAGTATAAGTTCTCGAAAAGGTGAGCACGCTATTTTAGTCGACCGATGTGCATTACATGCTAAATAAAAAGATTTTAATCGAACTCCTAAAGGGACTATTTTGTTTTGTCTAAGGCGCGGATGATTACTATGGACACGGTGCTTTCCGGCAAATTGCTGTAGACATGGTGCTGATTTTTTTAACTTCACGTTCGAGCAAGGACTATTTACACAGTTTGTTTCAGTTTCTAATTTGAATGATATTTGAAGAAGTATCGCAGTGTGATATATTTTTTAAACTACAAATCATTTAAAACATACTATTCTTGGACTTCAAATGTGAGTAGTGGTCTTGAATGCTGTGCAACGTAATCTTGGAAGATTCTATCGCACGTCTTTTTTGGTTTTAAGCTGTGGCGATTATCCCATTGGAGCATTTAATTTCAAGTTTTAAATAAAGTTAGCATCATTAGGTTTCAATGTGCAAGAAACAACAGCGTCATTTTTTGTGATAATAAATAAACGAAGGTTTTGCGTGTGTTTTGGCTGTGTATGTTACATTATGGCATGCCAGTGATTATAATCGTTATTTATGTCCTACGATGGATTGCGTGTCAAAGTGGTGATATTTTTACGTAAATTTGTTGACTTGATCTCTTTAAATAATGTGTTATGACATGCATAGTATGAAAAGCGTAACAAATACGTAGTAAGTGTTGGAGAAGATGTAACAGCAATCAGTTCGTTGTCTACGTACCTCAACTTGGAATTTTTATGGGGACAAGTTGACGTTGCCTCGTTGTCTCTACTATATTGACTGAATTAAAATGTTGAATCTATTTCAATTGAGGTCAAGTTGGTGACTAGGTGAATTGTTTTTGTCTTTTAATCGTGTCTGTCTACGTCCCAGTGAATGGATAAACATTGAAGTGGATCATTATTCTTCATTCAGTGAATTTTGTCACCCCAAGTTTCATCTAATAATTTCTTTGCATTGTTGTGTCCAATATGATTTTGTTGAAATAGGTAATAAATCGTCTATATTTTAGGCAGGTAATGACTAATTAGCTATAGGCATTAGGATTTGTCCTTGGCAGATATTATTGTGTTATTGTAGATTACCATAAATTGTGTGCGTGGTTGGTTGTTTACGTCCAAGTGAAAGGGTGATTATTTGTTGTCTACTTATACAATTTATGTTGTTTCATTATCCTTCATTCAGTAAATTTTACTACCTCAAAAGTTGTATTTTTATTTACTCGACTTGATGTCAATGCCATGGAATGTTCCACTATTTGAGTGCCGCTGTGTGTGCCTGGAGAAATAGTGGAAATGATTTAAAGCTGCCTTTTATATCTCACGGTAGGTATTCATGTATGCTTCAAGAAAGCCCTTGACAAGCGGTAAACGGTCTTCTAAAAGTGAGCTACATAAGTATTTGTGTCCGATGTGATGGGACGAAGGTTGTGTTAAAACGCCGCACACTCATTTAAGGTGTTTGAAAGATAATATTTATCGACTAATTACGATATTCTTGCACCTAACTATTGCACTTTCGGTGTAGGAAACTTCTCACACAGCAGATGATCACAACGAAAGCTCTGTATTTGATATACTTAAGGAAATAATGGCAAAATCAAAAGTAATGGAGGTATGCATAATTAATAACTCCAAATTGCAAAGGAAAGTTATAAGCTACGTGGAGATTAGCCAATTTTCACAATATTAAATTCAGAGACGGCCGTGTTGTCAAGAGCAGAACACTTCACCTTTTTTTTACCCAGCGTTCACCTCGCGAATCGACGAAATACGTGTCGGTAGGCCCTACCGTGGGCTTGAAAATCGTCGGTGGGAACACTCCGCCTGACCGACGATTGTCGGTCAAGTTATCGAAGAGTATCGGTAGAAGGTGCCCCCGGAATAGCTCTTAACCGACATGTGTCGGTCGGGCGAGTTAGCGACACCGATAGGTGTCGGTCGCGTGTACAGAATTCCGCCCCTGGGAGCGAAAACCGTGGGAATTCCCACGGTATTGAAGCCAGCATCCTACCATTGGCGGCTCCAAGGAGGGGGGCGGGGGGGGGGGGCAAATTGCCCCCCAAAAAACCCAGTGTATTTTATTTATTTGTTCATAGACCTAAAACTGTTTGCCAAAATTATTAGTATCATATATTATATATATATATTGTATATTAGAAGTATGTACTGTGAAGTACATACGATGGTAGGCATATGTCTTAAGCTTTAAAAGTTTCTTTTTCATTTTACACATGGTTACGATTTCACTTTTTCCTAGGAAGTGTTCCATACCACCAGATCCAGTGGTGCCGCCCCCCGAGCCTCCACCCCCCCCCCCTCCCGGTTGCCCCCCCTTCCCCCGAACCATTGGTCTGGAACCGCCCCTGGATCCTACTGTGCTCAAAATCACGAAGATGGTTTTTCACACATGCCCTTGGCCATATTTCTACAAATCGTTTTAACTGCCTCCTTCGCTTATTCGCACAGATATCGAGAGTGGATAAATTGTTTTCATGCATAACGCTTGGGAAGAAAACATTCGAACAACCATCAATATCAGTTCCCTGCAATCACTATCCCTACTTCGTATACCCAAGAGAAAATTCAACATACTCAGTGGACTGTGCAGGAAACCCCGAAATGGAGAGACTGAAAACGTATCTTTAAAAAAAACAAAATATCCACAAAACCGAAGAAGAGGTTCAAATCGACAAACTCATTGAAATGCGAAGTGGCTACAGATCTGCTCCTTTCCCAGCAAAATGCAGGCAGTGAAGTCTGTTCAGGGTATTCAGGTTCTCCGACGGGTCAAACTGCATTTCAAATGACGCTTCGAAGGACGAGTCGTCCATTGTCTTCATCATTGGGTAGTTTGAGCGAGATAGTTTCCTACTATCGGCGCAAAAATGGTAGAACTCTAAACTTTAAGCATTTGTATGAAATTCTGCCGGAGCTCCATAGAGTCGTGTAATATATCGTTTTAATCCTTGTTTATTTGACGACAAAATGTATTAATTGAAAAGTGTTTAAATGTAAACGCTTAGCTTCTACTGTCGAAAGAGTGAAGAAAAACCGTGAAAAACTAGGATAATGGCGGAATGGTCGTCTTCTTCATCTCGTCACGGCCAAAATATTTGATTGGCGAACTTCATTATTTTTTTTACGAAGAGAACGACATCTCCGCATAACAAATACTCTTTTAAAATTAAGTTTTAATCATTATTTTATATTTAAAATGGCCGAAAGCTAGATTTCAATTTCCGAGATGTAGAAAAGTATATCAATATCGAAGTTACGTATGATTTATGAAAAAAATATTACAAAACTTATAATGTCAGGAAACTTTGATATTCTTCCTCTTACTTAAAATAAACTACAAAAAAAGAAAATCGCCCCGCGGCAATGCACTGTACCATTTTGCGCAGTTGGTAATTGTTGCGCAGAGGTTCCACTGCGACTGTAAGTCAAAACAGATATTAATTTCAACTCTTTGTTTACTTGGTTTAAAAATGCTACTTTCGCGAATGACTTGCGTTGTCTATTGAAAACCAGAATTAAGGATTCAAATGTGCAGATTATTCCACGAATATATTTTGAATGAACACTTTTTTATAGCCATAGACGCCGAATCCAGCGCCATTTCTGTGGAATTGCCACAATTTGACTTCAATTATTACAGTATAATTGGCTAATAACTCAAAAAATAAGATGGTAAGATGCATCTATTTTATCTTTAATCAATTTCCCGAAAGTTTTCGCTTCTTATGAACAGTTTTTCGCGAAAATGGCATTTATATTAGATTGTGAAGCACTATATTTCCCTGTTTTCGTCCCATCCTCCCATTTAACAACGAGTTAACTTTGCGAGAAAAACAGCGTGGTAAAGTAACGTTTTGTTGTTTCGATGAGATAGAGGACTTGTTTTTGTGAAAGTATCCAGAAGATGAATGAAATGGCATTCATGTCCTATTACAGTGGAACCACCATAAGCGCACACGACTACCGCTAGTTAGCACCCTGTGGGTATGTAAACAGTCACGGCCGAATGTTTTGCATAAAGCTATTGAATTCATTCGTAGTTAGTTTATTAAAGCGTGAGATATCTATCTCAGAGTAACCAAAAATTTTACAATATGCATGTTTGACCCATTTACCGAAAATCATCGAACTTGAACCCAATATCGGATGCGATTATCGACGTTATTTTGTTGTCTAGCGCACATCAAAATAGCTCCCGATCTGCAATGAAGTGCGCAATACCTAGTGCGCAGGGTCTGAATCAGTAATGGAATACAAGTGCGTTGTTGTGTTAAGCGAAGCGATTAGCGCTCTAGAGTGAATGGAAAGCTCCGAAATGAATCATGGGCATACGAAATCTTAGTTTATAAAAGCAAATCTTAGTATTCGGGACCAATAATGGTCGTTGCCATAGTTATAATCATGGAACGAAGGGAAAAATGCTAAAATTGTACGCCTTAATCAGTATTTCGCAATTTGGAAATCACTGGGTAGAATTCGGACGTAAGAAAATAAATATAATCTTTAAAATAAATATTCCACTTCAAAATACGATAGCAATAATAAGACTGCAGAATCAAAGACGTTCCCACTATGGATATTACCGAAAATGCAGAAAAGGGATGAACTATTTGCAACAAAAAGAAATTTTTTCACAATTATTTGGATGATAAATTAGCATCAGTGATCAGAGTGAGACATTTTGGTATTGTTCCCATAATTTTTTACACGGAACAAAATATGCCGAAAATCTTATGGACGCCAAAAAAGCAACATAGAAAAATGACAACACATCCATTTGCTACGTGGACTTGGATTATGTAATAGTGTGCATGAATTTCAACCGTTTCCAAACAAAATATTTGTTGATATCATCAGTATAAAGATATGGATTACTCCGTAAAGTAACATCATTTCTCTATTATGTAAAAATTTCAAAAAAAGGGAAATGCAATATGAAAAACATGACATTTACGTGCTTAGACATTGATCTGCACACCTCTATTGATGTGAGTGATAGTTTACAAATACACAGATTAAACACAGGTGTCATTCACTAATAAAAGTTGAACGTCAACACACAACTTCGCGCATTACTTCGCAGAAGTTCTTAATAATGGCGTCGTCAAAACAATTCTGTTTCCACGATGTCGCCGATATAGCCGCTCTCTGTTTTTAGTTAATTCTAATTATAATAATAAATTATTGAGGACTCTACGCGTTGATATTTTTCTTATTGAAATTTAATATTGAAACAATTGTTGACATTAATGTAGTTCTTTTCGCTTAGTGAAAAACAGTAAATGAAGCCAATTTCAATGATAGCTTAGATTATTATCTTGATTAAGTTTATTTTAAAAGTTATTAACAAACAAAATGTTTTATCAGTTCCCCAAGCCGGGCAGTGACTTTCCTTGCTGATATCTGAATTCGTCAATCTACGGGAAGTAAAAACTGTTATCGACGCAATAGTGTTTCCCCTTGTAGCTGACATGGGTGTTTTTGCATTTGCGGCGATATACAGCGATCGCATGGTGGTGGTGCTTTCCATTTATTGAAATAGCTAGCTGGTGATGGCTACTGGGGGGATATTCGGGAATGTCGACATTCATATGAACGACGGGATTATCGACATTCATTCAATGAGCTGTTCAATTAACGCCATTTTGACGTTCATTGAACGGCTTAATGGTCCTATTACGAGAGCCATTGGCTCAGTGTTTTGGGCATCGCTACGGTTTACGTCTTTGTTTTTGCTGCAAATATGCACGAGATTTCGACAGAAATGGATGTGCAGGAATTTGGTCAGTTGGTGAATCTTAAGATTATGATATTTAAGGAGAACGCGTCAAGTAAAACGTGAATAAGTAAGCAAATATATGAATGCTTGAAATTGATGTATGAACATCAATGCTTGCTATTTCTGACACTATCGCTCTTATTCAGTTCAATGGTATGATTAGTTTTTTTACCAATCAGTCTCAGGTAGTCAGTAACTATGAAACAAAATGATCACTGATTGAACTTTGGCTCTGGTAACCTACTGAATTGCCCGACTGAGAGTTGCTTGACTGAGCTATCGCTTCCAGTCGACTATCGATAAGAAGCCCATAAAATGAAACATAAAAAATAGAACAATTGACATGGAATGACTTTGGGTAATTTGCGTGATTTCTTCACGTTTTTAAACCCACACAAAGTTACGTTGCGTTAATATCAATAGATATGGATACAGCTTATAAGGGCTCTGGAAAATATGGCCTAATTTCTTCGGAGAGGGCTCTCACCATGTCTTCTGACAGACGGGTACATTCCCCGAAAAACGTTATCCGGCATTGCAAATGGATCAACACTATCTATTAAGGGGACGTCCATTAATTATGTCAACAATTTTTTGTCTATTTTTACCTCCCCCCTTGTCAACAGTTGTCAAACTTTCAGTGACCCCCTTATAAAACTATGTCAAACAATTTTTACCCCCCCCTTCCCCTTACAGACTAATAATATTTTATACGGCTGGCTCCAATTGCTATTTAATAGAAGTCCATGGGTTATAGCTATACTATTAGATGACAATGGCTTAGTGCAGTCTTTGAATTTACCAAATGCTTTCCTTACCAAAATCTGGTGACCATCCTTTCACAGGGAAGCCGAACAAATGAATAACAACGTGCGCATTTGTTCGCGGCAATGGCAAGAGAACAAATCCTTGCCTCGTAGCGAGACGGACAGCGCAGGAATTTCATTTTTACCCAGGGCGATCGCTGTTCGTAAATTAGGAAGCAGTAAATCTATTTTCCCTTTCGCACATGCAGCCTTCACTACAAACAAGTTAAAGTTTCAAGCTTTACGTTGTGAAACCGAGTAACATTAAATAATGTTTGACTTGGTGCTTTCCTGGCGCCTATATGGAAACATAAAATAACTTCTCACTTTGTAAATACCAGACTTTTTTATTCTTGCCGACTGCGGTTTCGACATCTATAATTTCATTATCAAGTTACCAAGGTATGTACATATTTCTTCGTTCAGCTACCATGAATACTCCCAACATGGGGTCTTGAAGGATTAGGATGGAGAAGCGGGGGAGGGGGTTTGGATGGGAGGGAAGGGAGGGGGGGGGACATTCTATGCAGTGGGGAAGTCCCCCCTTCCACTCTCCCACCTCTCTCCTTCAACCCCTCCCCCACCCACCCCAAGTTGGAGTATAAATAGACACCGAAAAACGATACATGTACCATGATAACGACATTTTAGATACCGAATACATGATTAGAAAAAATAAAAAAAGTGTGAAATGTATTGAGTAATTATTTCATAAATAGTGAAGTTATGAGAACAATTCCCTGAAGATTATTGTTTCACCCACTCTATAGAGCTACTGCGCTCTAACCCGCCCCAAAACATATTTTCTCCACTTCTCCTTCTTACTTAGACTAGCACTGTCACATCCATGCTGATTCAGCGCAACCATATCGTCTCCACATTTCGGCTGTGGATATGAGGGTGTAATCGCTTGAGTGGTAATGGCCGTCGCCGACTTCTTTCTCTCCTTCTCCAGCTCGACCCCCCACCCTCCTGATCCTCGCCCCCTTCCCTCCTGATCCTGCGGCTCCCCACTCCCAGGGATCTCGGTGTGTGATTCCACCAATGTCCTCTGTGTTTGCGTCATAGGGGGTAAGTAGCGCAAGGGGAACAACCGAGGGGGGGACGGGGTACAGAAGGGTAGGGGGATACATCTCATCTTCCATTGGCCCTTACGGCAGAGGCTGCTCTACCCACTGCCAACACCACTGTCGTCCTGTCACGTCCCGTCGTCTTCGTCTTTCTTTAGATTCAGATCACTCGTCTTGGTCAGCGGAAGATGCTATAGTGTTCTTGAGCCCGGAGATAGTGGAATCCATCTGTGCTCTTGGAGCAATCGAATCTCTCCTGGTGCTGCCTGCGGTCCCCACTGTCCACCTCTTTTCGAGTGTTTCGTCCGTCGCAAAACAGTAAGTGTACATCCATTTGTATTTGTCGACATGTGCAGTTGTTATTAATCCGCTGATATGTTTTACGAAGCTGCTCTTTGCTCCCCGTGTTTTCTCTTCGCTGACAATATATATTGGATGCACTTCATCCGGGGATCGGTTTGTTGTGGTGGATGTAGTTCTGTCTTTCCCATTCGGAGAGCCCGGGTTCGACTCCCGGGAGAGGTTGATTTTTCAGTGGTTCCGTTCTCTAGTTGATAGTATTTTGCGGGACCCCTTTGCATCTTCGTTTACGGTAGGCTAACGCAGGCGTCTCGTTTCTCTTCACCCTTCCTCCTACTCGCCTATGACAACGGCGGAAATGATCGTAGTTATCGCTCGTCTTAAAGTAAACCAGCTGAGCGTTACACCCTTGGTCTTCCTCCGTTTTTTTTAGCGAATCATAAATCCTTCGAATACATTTAGGCGAGTAATTGCAACACGGTGTGGCCGATATTTTTGTCCAGCTAAAGCTGACAAGTTGTATTATATCAGCTTTTATGTCAAGTAAATGGCAAAAGGGTTTTTCTCATTCTAGTTTGTGCCTGAACACTTCAGCCAATGAACTCTTGGCATCGAAAAGAACTACGGACGTGAATTCATTCCATCTGTGCCCTTGGACCTCCTGGTGCTGCCTGCGGACTCCGCTGTGCACCTAATCAAGCGTTTCGTCCGTCGCTAAACAGTAAGTGTGCATCCATTTATATTTGTCCTCATGTGCAGTCCGCGGGTCAGTTTTTTGTAAGCTGCGCTTTGCCCTATTCTCTCATTGAATTTCTCTTTGTTCCCAATATGCTAGATGACTTTTATCCGGGGATCTTGTTAGTAGGTACCTACGTGAACGCATGAGCGCACGAATTATCGATATTTAAAAAAATGGATTTATTCAATACTGCACGCAAGTTGTGGTGATTATATACGCGATGGTAAGCTTAAAAGGACATATGTATTACACGAAGCTCTTAATTTTACAATCTGTTGTCTGCTCTTGATGTCTATTGAAAATTACGTTTTTCAATGCAGTGAATTTCTGGAATGGATGCGAAGCTGAGGAAACGATGGGAAAATGTTATGCACTAATTCTGTGCCATGTTATCGCGACTGAATGTGCATCGAATTGTGCAACAAGGTGCTTAAGTATAAAAACTGCCTGAAAGAACGTTTTGCTTCTTCTTACCGCGTGTGAACAAGCCTCCTCATAAAGTTCTTAGTATTTTATGTCTGGCCTCGGAAATTATAATATATTTAAGCTATTAAAGAGTGATTACCATTGGCGTAATTGGTGGTGATGGACTTGGAGTAATGTACTAGGATCTTCGGTGGTAATTTTACTCCTTCGTGTGCAGTGGCCCTGGGCGTGGGGAAAAAGCCACAGGTGGTTGGTAATTGAGGCTGATTAGTGAATGTGTATATGGCGACCAGAATATCGGAGAATAACTATCTCTGCTTGTACTTATGTCACTTAGGTGTAGTACAAAATGTAACTTGTCACTACTAACTACATTAGAAAGAGCAACGAAACCTACGTACTTCGTCTCTTTTAATTGCATTCTCGTCGCCAACAATTCAAAGTAGAAATGACAACCACCCACAAGAAATTGGTACAAAGTAAGTTTATGATCTTTTAAAAAGATTTCCTAATTGATGTTTGGAGGGAAATAAAACTACAATTATCAAAAGGAATTTCCCGAAACGCTCTGTACCCCTAAGTAACGCTTAGTAAGTGATAGCCGCAGGTCAGTAAATCACAAATATCTAGTTAGTTTTATATAGGGCCCGGACTAATAAAATTTCACCCACCATTTTAAAATGTCTTGAGCCGGCATTTAGTCCGTGTGAAATAGCACTGATGTTATGCTCGTTTTAATACCAGACCAGTTAGAGCCGAAGCGTAGAATTGACAGGAGGGATGTTCTCATTGACTCCTGCCCCGACACTTGCAATATTCTCTGAAGGTTGTGCAAAATGCGGAATGATGACATGCGATTTAAATTGCGCGAATGAATGCGCGAGTAATGATGCAGTGTGGAAGGAGCATGGTTAGGATCTCTTCACATTTACTATAATCCTTAAATCAATTCATATCAAAGAAGGTGAGAATGATTTGAGGAAATGTTGATGTGGAAAGCTTTTTACAATGTGCTTAATTATAAACTGCGATCATAATTATCTTGAATAAACATTTCTGCCTTGAAACTCAGCTGATTATGGACAGAAACTCCACTAAATGGGTGAAAACAAACAACTGTTTTTCTCGTTTTGCATGAATTCGCCCCTTGTACTGAACTGGACCGTTGGCCAAGGCTTTGCCATCTTTAGAACTCCACAGCATTGTCACAAGATTATTATTGCCTTACCTCTTTCAAGGAACATTAGCGGAATGTAACGCGCCATTTTGGTTCAAACTTGGCATGTTTATAGATTTAAGCGAAAAAATAAATACTGTGAAATTATACGTGCCCTGACCTACGAGGCGAGATATTAGAGCTTAAGAATTCGCGATGCATAAACCCCCCCACGGTGACGTCACTTAACACCGTCTCTGCGAGCGGGCCGCCCCCGGCCGGCGGGCGTCGCGATCTCGGACAGTCAGTGGACGGTGGCGTCGCACAGTGGACTGTAATGGAAAAAAGCTGAGCAAAACAAAAAAAATTCATTCCGGAATTTGAAACTTACACAATCATTCTCCATAAATTGGTGCATGTGATGAATTTGTTCCAATGGTATCTATCAATACAGTTATAACATATGTTAGGTACCTTAAACTCCCAAAACAAAAAGCAATTAGTTTTCTATCTTAAGTAGCGAAGATTTTTCTGTTTTCTAACATTAGGTGTGGCCGTCATTCGATGTGGGTGCATTTGACTTTCAAATCCGTCATTTAAAATTTCAAATCGGCTTGAACCAATGACATTGTGCGCATTTTTTCCAAATTTGTTATAAACTATATTTACGTTTCAAGTTATTCGAAAATAGAGAAACAAGGATTTATTCTCTGGCAAAACTCGCAAACTGTCCTCGTGGTTTTGAAAATACCCTTATTGCGCAGCCCGCCGAAGTGAGGTCGGAGCGGTAATTAGACACCAGGTGCTGGACGGTACCGTTTAAAATAAGTTGAAGCTGCAGTATCTTTCCAAAGGCTAGAACAAACGCGTGAGATGCCAATGTTAGGGCCTGTATTTCATCTGAGAAAAGCATCTAAATGCTAACTTTACTAACAGTAGAAGTCGTGTGAGGAGATCGATTTACCCGTATTAACATAATTGTAACGTGCAATTGAAGTCCTTATAAATTAATTTGGCTTTAAAATAGCCATAACGAAAGTTCTGGAACAATAGCGCTTCCCGACGCACGCCGCACAGTGGGCTGAAATCAAAAAAAGCTGGCCAAAAATCATATCTTCCACATTTTTTAAATTAGAGCTATGATTTCTTCACAGTTGAATATTCTTAGGCTCCTAATACAGAATCCGAAAAAATGAGCCAATTAAAGCAACCGAAACCTAGTTACAAACAAAATGGCGGAGACGGTAAAATCTGAAAATCGATTCTTTGAACCGTTAGGGTAACAAAAGCTAATTTAACTTAAAGGGTAGTAATTCAAAAGCAGGATGAGTTTAAAAACAATAAATTTAATTGTTAAATACGTAAAATATAAAGTTAAAAACAAAAAATATTTATAAATGATGGATATAAATGCACAAAAATATTAGTTATCCGAGTCGTCACTATCCTCATCGGAACTGGTGGGCAGTTCCATCAGGAGGAGGTCCCGAGCTTCTTTTGGTATTTCTTTTTTAATTTTTTTTGGAACATCATATGCTGATATCAGCGGATCGGAAGTAAGGAGAAGCCTTCGAAAAAGGTCCTCAAATTCAGCCAATCGCGAAATTTTTCGCGTGTGATGCACCCGGTATCTCCGTATGTCCTTGTGTCTCGATTCTAGGGCTTCCTCTGATAGCTGGCCTATAGGGAGCACTGCCGCCTTTGCAATAGACGCTCCATGAAGGAGCACTTTGTGGACAGTAGGAGGCATATGGTACCATGGGTACAACTTTACATACTGAGAAGCAGTGCTGGAGCAGTAATCAGAAAACGCGGTATTATTTATTTGAAGCCCAGATGATAAGGCCTTCAAAATTGTGGAAAATCTTACAATAATTTCCTCATCAATACCTAGAATTGGAACAGAAATACGTTGTAATTATTTGGTAATATACAAGTAATATCCTGATCATAGAACTTCAATTTTGGGAATATTCTTATGGCAATAAATTGTTAACATACCACAAATCTCCGACGAAAGCTTAGGATTGGAAAAAAAGCGTCGGGCAGTGTTTCCATCATTGGTTGTTCCCTGACCAGGCTTTGGTATGTCTATTAAAAGTCCCATTCTTTTCCTGAATGCCTCTTGGATTTCTTTCTTCCTCTTTTCTAATGCATCTTTGCTCCCATTGGTAGCTTTGGTCTAAGAGAAATCACGGAATTCAGGTGAAAATGTGGCTAATTATAGATATAGTAGAATAGATTATACTAATTGTAAGTACCTACGTCGAACTTTTCACTTACCCTCCATTTCTTAATGTTCAAGCGATAAGAGATTCGGAGCAGGCACTCAAAAAATCTTATGTAGCAATGGAGTGGGGATAATCCAAATGAATATTTTGATTCATCCACCTCCATTGAATTCATCCTGTCCAGCACATTCATTTCAGAAATGTTTGCGCCACATACGTAGCATTTCATGCTGCTCGTTTTCGATAAAGCACTGCATACCTGAAAAACATAAATCATTTAATGAAGATATTGATGTATTACAAATGTTAGTAAAAATTCGTAAAACATTAAGCAAACGATTACCTTTCCATCCACCATTGTGAGAAACAATTTAAATTTTATGGTGATGTTTCCAATCACTAATGTCTGCAGCCTCCCTATTAACTCGTTGACGTATCGTTCTTCTTCAATGGTGACTTTAGTTGTCTCTCGAGTCCACTGTAGCCGTATCGGCCGACAAAATCTCGTTGAGGATGGCCGCTGGTTTGACCAGATGGATTCACCTGTTTAAAATGATGAGTTTTTTCAAAAATAAAAAATTATGTTTTTCCGATGTTAAAATCTAAGTATTTTGGCTTCTTGCCCACCTACCAGTTACATCATCCAGAAGAAGAAGTGGCACTAGAGATGTAGCAAATAAACTTTCATCACTAGTGTTTGCATCTTCCCATAACTGTTTGTATTGGGAGTACCCCGAACTCCCGTCGAACCCCCATTTGCACATGAATGTAAGGAGGAAACTGTCGTGATCCTCTCGAAATATTGTAAGTGAAGCAATTATGCGAGAGGCTGTGTGGTTGAGCAGCTCTTGAAGGCTTACTTCACATTTTTTTTCTGCTACAGATATACCTCCTGGATATGCAGCGTTCTTTTCAAACCTCACTCTCTCATAACTGGGGTACAATTTGTGTCCACATTTATTAGCGGTCTCGCGAAGTATTTTATACTGCAATTTTGTTAAATTGCAATTGACAATCAATGAAAGAGCTTCCTCTGGCGTCATCTCCTTTTGAGTTGTCGCTGTTGACCTCCATTTCGTCAGCATTCGCTTTCCTCTTGTGGGGGTGGTTGTAGTCACTTCCGAAATGATCTTTGCTGCCGCACTATCCCCTTCGGCGCGCAATGTCATTGATGTTGCAAGCGATAGCTCCGATGCTGACGCTTTCTCTCTTAAATCCAAAACTTTTCTTCTTTTAGATCTAGTACTAGATCTCTCGAAATCTTTTTTCGGTCTTCCCTTACTTCTATGCTCAGAGGAACCTGAAACTAGTATATATTAAAATTATATTAAAATAGACCCGTAAAAATTAATTCAATCGAAACGTGGTAACTAATAATTGGTACTAACCTGAGACAGATGTTCCAGGAAGATATTTATTCAGATCCATCGGAAATATAATATCCTTCTCTAGCCAATTCCGAAATTTTTTTTCAAACCTCTCGTTAGTCCTCTTACATTCTTCCCATTTAAGGAAGTATTTATTAAAAAAATTTCTGGCCATCACCTCTGTCAACCTTTCCTCTACATTTGAATTTTCTCCTAGGTTAAATTTATCACGTAGATATTGCAAGGCAAATAGTTTTTTTGACTCTAATGAATTCCCCATTCCATTGAGAATCACTCGATGAATTTCTTTTCGAGTCACTTTCGTGGGGTCCATTTTTTGTTTCCCGTACGGAATGAATCTAAATAACGGCAACAGCAAATAGAATTAGAATAGAATGTAATGCTGATTAATCGACACTGACTTATTACGTGCGTATCTTGGGCTGAAGAGCATACCTTATTATCGATCCCTGATATCCTCCCTTTGGTCTGCGCGTAGAACTTTCACACTGCGCGTAGAAGTTTCACACACACACACTTGAACTTCAGAAAGCTCTCCGTTTTCTTGTTACTTTGGAAACAAACGCTGAGATCCTTCTACACTCACTGGAAATATATGACTGAACCGCTCCGGACGATCGCGAAAGAGAAATATGTTTTGAGCCAATGGGGAATGTGCATTTTTAGAAAAACCCACTATAGCTATTTCATGGAACTCGAATATGCACGT
Source organism: Pyrrhosoma nymphula (assembly GCA_963573305.1). Lineage (NCBI taxonomy): Eukaryota > Metazoa > Arthropoda > Insecta > Odonata > Coenagrionidae > Pyrrhosoma > Pyrrhosoma nymphula. The sequence goes on from OY754337.1 coordinate 11,529,888, forward strand.
GTCCAAGAGAAGCAGCCGTTCCTGGCGTATTAACAGCTTCATACGCGACGGGGTAGTAAAGCAATAAATTGCATTCATATAAATGCACAACAAAGTGTAAAACATCACAATAACCGACACTCAGTCGTTAAGGAAGCAATGAACTCCAATACTGGTGGGAAATCTACCTTTGACAATAGGTTAGGGTTTGCGGGCACAAAAAGGATTATGGCGGTCGGTAGGGTTGTAACCGCGTCCGCGTCCACCACTCAACCTTTCCTATTTTCAATGGGCTGAAGGTCAGAGAGCTGTTGAATGTTCGCAAACCAAAATATGCATTTGTGAATATGTAGTTGGCAATTTGGGTTCCCCGAGAGAATGAAAATATTCCTCAGCAGTCGTTAACTCGCGGTTCAGCCTTCAACCGATGATCCGGCGCGCCGCGATGGGGGCGATGAACCTTGCTTTTTAAATCGTTCTAGGCAATGGTTTTGAAGTGCTTATAAGTAAAGTTGAATGCAGAATATTAAATAGACTTCACCGCGGCTGAATATGAAAAAAATCAGTGTGTTGTTATGTTTTATTCTAGTTCACATTAGCTAGAACCAAATACGAAATTTCCGCATCTCAACTCCGCGCCGGACGGCGGCCTCTTGGTATAATACTTAAATGGCCTGTTTTGGACGGGAGGCAAGTTGGGGCAGGATTTTTTTTTCTCAAACGGTAGCAGAGACTTCACTCTTTATCTTGGTATAAATATTTCCGGGGATAAATGGGGATAACATTAAGTTTTTCTCCACTTTATGCGAAAAACACGTGAAAAATAGTGCTTTATTTATGTTAAATAAAAAATATACAAACAATAACCAATTAAAAAAATCTATCCCTCATCCTCTTATATAAACTGCATACTTTTATATAATGTGTTTAAAAAAATTATATGTGACTACAAAATGCCTCAAGAGCAAGAAGTATTTTAGAATATTTGGGGAAAAAAGGGATCTGAAATTTGAGGCCAATTTTCCTAAACTTCAAAGATGTCTGAAAAAACTTGAAAGCACTTAAAGCTGAAATGGTTTTAAGGTTTTGTAGTTTGGACTGTATACAATCATTATATTTCATTTCCTTTTTCGAAATAAAAATTGAAAAAAATCATTTTTGGCCAGCTTTTTTTGATTTCAGCCCACTGTGCGCCGCCTCGTCACAGCACTCCCCGTTGCCGTCGGTGGGCAGATCCGGATTGGGCCGCACGATCGAAAAGTCGATTTTATTATCGGCGTCGCTTACGGTCTCAGATGATTTCTTCGGATTCACTATCTTAAAGCTTCGTTATAATCGTGATATAAGTATCTCAGTGTCCGTCAATTTCCATTTTTTATTTTGGTATGTAGGTACATTCAAGCGAAAAAATAACGAAAAACAGGATCCGCCATTTTCTCATGTATAGGTGACAAATATTATGAATTTGACAATAAATAAGTAATATTTAATGTAAATAACTGATATTCCAAAAAAAATAGTATTTATTACACAGCTTGTCTACTAATGGTTCAACATTTGCAAGATTATGGGGGCGATTTCTGCGAAATTTATCCAACTTTGAGCCCATGAATATTGTTAACGCGTACTAATTAAGACATATTGAATACAATATCACGTGCACCAATCTATAGAGAATTACTGTGCAAAGTTTCAACTTCCGAAAAAATCATTTTGAGGGTTTGGGCCAGCTTTCTCCGATTTCAGCCCACTGCGGCGGTGCGACAACGGTCGTCATTCGTAACTAGGAAGGAGACTACGAAGAATTCTCTCACTTTTCTGTATTTCTCCCTTGTTTCCCGTTAATTTCGCCGTATTTTCGATTAGACTCAATAATTTTGGGACGATGTCCTCACTCACTGTACCCACGATGCTAGAACGATCCTGGGCCTCGACAACGAGTAACCCATGCGGAAGGATTGCCTTTTCCCAAGCCTCGACCACATCTTTTCATAGTGAGCAAGGTGAATGTGCCGCGGTATGTGGTGTATTACATACTTGAGATGGCTCTACGAGTGGACCGATGAAAGGAACGACCACTCCGCCCTCGGCCTCCCGCTGCTGGGATATCCACGGCGGTTCAAGTATATAGGGATATAATCCTTCATCCTTTTGGTGGGAGATCGGCAGAGTTCATGCACTTCTAAAGAATGGCAAAAATGTAGTTCCGACCAGTATTTAAAATCGGTACTACCGAATGTATCTGTACCAGAAATAGGGCTGGGCAAAATTTCAATATATTGAGTATAACTCAATATTTTTTTTATATTGAGTCTCCCCTTCAAAAAATTCTCGCTGTTTCTGAATAATTCTCATTGTGGTTTTTCTCATAATGAGAAAAATTGAGAAATTGAAACCTTTTTCTAGAAACAGTGAAAAAGAGAATTATGCAGATTTACTCAGAATTGGCAAGCCTACGTACAACGGAGGTTTACTTCTTAGAAATGTTCAGATTTACTCAGAATTGGCAAGCCTACAACGGAGGTTTACTTCTCAGATATGTTCAGATATACTCAGATCAACTCAGATTGCCTCTGGAGATATTCCCAGATTTTCACAGATTTACTGAGAACTGATACGTTCAGAAGCGCTGAGATGTACTCGGATCAACTCAGATCGTACGGGGCTGTATTATTCTCACGATTTCTCGACGAATCTTTATTTCTCAACGATTCTCACAAAATCTGTACCCCGTGTAGGACTCTGGACGGGTCTCGGGCGATCTCAGGAAATCTCGACGGATACGGGGCTGTATTATTCTCACGATTTCTCGACGAATCTTTATTTCTCAACGATTCTACACACATCTGCAAGAATTAGTCAGATTTAGTGAGAAACTGCGAGAATTTTTTGAAGGGTCAATAAATATGATATTGATGTGGGTCAATATTCTGTTCCTCAATATCTCAATATAACAATTGAGGTTGTGTAACTCAATTTCTTTATTGAGGTTTGAGCTCAATATTCTTTTTTGAGGTTTCATTATATTATATTGAATTTTGAGTTTGTTTTTATATTGACGTTTTCCATCTTTCCGTGGGTGCCAATCGAGCAGTTAAGGAGCGCGGCATTCCCTCCCTTCTCTCGTCCAAGCCAAGCCTCGGCCACCACCGAAACAGTTCATAAGTTCCTAACTATACGCTACTCCACGCCCCCGCATAGGACAACAATGGCAGTCGCATTGGGTGTTGGAGTGGTAGGGGGCGTTCAGCAGTGTTCGGGAGTTGGCTCGTGAAACGGCCGGAGACCTGGGGGGTCATTCTGTAACTCCAAACCGATCGGTACGGTAGGCTTTTCGTCGAGTGGGACGTCACACCGACGAGAGAGAGCAGCCGTGCGATTCTGTACGCACCCGATCGGTGCGCCGCCGGCGAGCTCCAGTCGGTGTTAATCGTTGGATCGCACCGACACCTAAAACCGGCGGAGAATCAGTCGGTTTGCTTGAGAAACACCGAAGCAAATCGATAATAAATTAGGATTTTTAGCCTGAAATGGGATATTTGATACTTGTAATAATGAATAAACATATATTCATGGATGTAATAGCGACGTAATTTGTTCTTAAGAGAGCAATTGCAAAAGTCGATGAAGTTAAGGTCATAAAGGTGATGATCTATAAGAGAAACTTCTACACAACTAGAATTCCGTAGTATTGCATTGTATTCTCTTGGCTGTTAAAAATGTTTTACTATTTGGCACTAACAATTGTACATAAATAGCACCATATTTAGGCTATTCAGCATACTGTCACCGGAATATTTTTCATAATAATTGCCCAAAATTGTCTGCGGTGAATGCCTATTATTGCGGTTTGGCTATTCTTAAATGGATGATTCCCGTTGAAAGTTTTTATAATATAATCATATATCGTGTATGCAGTCACTTACTTAACTAGATTACATACTAAAGTAGCTTCTGATTTCAGGAAATAAGCGATTTCGCACATGGTAGCGTTACCTATGTTATCCCCTGATTTTGGGCCAGGGTAACGAAAGTTCGTATTTATACTGATGTTTGTTTGCTTCCGGGCTCTATTTTCGTAGTTGAGGAGATATATTTTAAGAATCTTTTGCATTGAATTGTAAATCATCACTCTATCATAATAAATTTCGGATTATTCATCAAATAATGTTGAAACAATGTGTTGGACAACACCATGGTGTGGTGACAACACTACTTGCAATTAAACACGTACAATAACCAAGAGTGCTAATAGCAAATTCACTTATATCTACACTCAACTTAAATTTCTTTTACCATATGTATTTATTTGTCACTCATTAAATTCATTTTACATTCAACTTTGCTCCACGAAATTACATAATTAATGTTTCATATTATGAGCGCGCAGCAATTTCACTGTCCACTAAACCCACGAATATAGAATAATATACCTACAAGAATATTGCAATACCATACCTACAATATATAATACATACACGGATTTTAAATATCACGCCACTGTTCAATTTATTTCAACGAACAATTCTATCAATCTTTGGAAGATTAAATACTATATAGGTACTACACGTAATGCCTTTTCTGCAACTAGAAATTCCAAATGCAAAACCCTGTTAAATGTCGGATCTAGATCACATGAGTTAATACATATAATCAATCAATATACAGGTTAAATTGAAATTTTGAAAGTTATTTCTGGATTCAAACGATCACACCTGATTCATTAATCTCACTTCGCACACTTCATTTAATCTCGTAGCACTCAACGTCTTTTATTGATACTTCATATTCTCACGGACGATACTAGATATATGTGCTTTAAGTATAATTCACTTATTTTAATTGTCAAATACACATTGTAACGCTCAAAATTTACATAAATTAATATACGATCATTCTCCTTTCGACATCGTTGATTTCTGTTGTTGTTTTCAACCCCGAGAGCACTAGGTGGCTTCCGATAGTCATTTGTTTCTTCTATCGTCTTCCATTGGTGGGAATATAGCATGTGACCCTCAGATTTGGAAACCCTCGGAAAATTGGGAGGAGGGGGGAACATTGAGTGGGAGGAGTTACCCAACCGACTGGAATGGCACCGACTTGCATACAGAATCGCTGAAATAGGTTCCCGCGGTGGCTGAGTCCAAGTCGGTACGGAATCTCAACCGGTCGGTTGGTTAGGAAGCCCAACCGATCGGTACGGAACCAATTAATTACAGAATGACACCCCTGAACACTGCCGAGCGTAAAGATGGGAACTGTCGCAGCGGTGGTGCAGGGCTCAGCTCTGGCTTCATCCCACAACACCGCTTGCTGGTGGAGCACGTTGTTCGTTCAGTCTAGGTGTTCAAGTTAGTTTCAAAGCGTGTCATCATGTTCGTCGCTAAGCGTACAGCAGTAATATGGCGATATTTTAAAGATACTGACCCGCCTGATCGCGAAAAGGCGAAATGCACTTTGTGCCAGAAGATACTGCCATGCAACACGGTGGCACATCGAATGCTGTGAGTCACTTAAAGTCGAGGCACCCACTGACCCATTCCGCATGGCTACAAGCTAAGTTACAACAACAGAGGAGAGTAAATCAGGAATCTCAAAATGAAGACGATCCTGATCATGGAAGTCCTGGTGGTATCTGCACAGTGGATCGCTTCCGAAGCTGTCAGGGTTCGCCCGAAAGTACCTAGTGATTTCTGCATCTAGTGTTCCCTCAGAAAGATTGTTCAGCACCGGGGGAAACATTATTACAGATTCAAAGAACTTCATTAACTGGACACAACGCCGAAATGCTAATTTTTATCTCCTAAAACATTGAGCACTGCCCTATCCCAATGTAAATACAGCTCAGATATTGTGCTATATCGGCACAACTATTTTTGTTATTGAATTCACCCTATTTTTCATTTGTATTTTAGTGATACATTTAAATCGCGACATCTTGACATGCACAAATGCTGTGTTTTTTTTGCTTTTTCTATGTCAATATTTAGTTATTAACCTCAATAACTCAATATTGATATTGCGGTATTGACCTCAATATCTCAACATCAACATCAATAATTCACGACTCAATTACCAATATTGACATTAGGTCAATCTCAATACTTTTGAGTATTGAGTATTGATATTGAGTTTGGTTTAACCGCCCAGGCCTAACCAGAAATACCGGTACATATTTCAATAGCGCGAACGTCTTATATCAACCAAAAAAAGATATTAACGCGTTTGCTATTAGCTAAAGAAAGCGAGGTGATAAGCCTTTGAACACTGTATTTAGCTGTTTTCAGAGATATACAGTCTTCCCCCCCTCCCCCTCCCCCCTTCCAACTTTGGGTCGATGCGGAGCAAAGCATCGCCCAATAAAAATTCTTCGGGACCTCTGTTCCATCCTCACTCCAGGTTCCGGCCATATGCTGAGGCATACATCTGCCAGTGGCAGCGACATCTCTCGGTTACCGAGGGGAAGAAAAAACAGAATCTGGACAACAACGAATCGGCCCTTACAAGGACCACTGAAATCCAGCCAGCCATGGACGAGACCACCAAAGTCATCACTATCATGCTCGACGGATTGACTGAAGAGCAACGAAATACTATCCTCCGCAACTACTTCACCAAGTCTACGTCGACTCAAGCTGCCAGCCAGCCCACTGCTAACCAGCCTTCAGCAGCCATACAGCCACTCATCACACCACCTCAGCAGTCAATCACTGCCCCGGTACCAGTTTTGGTGAGTGCAAACCCATCCCTGTCTGGTTGAACAGCAAGCCCACCCATTTTACCCAGTCTGGCCCCAGAATCCGACTGGCAAATTAACCAGTCGAATAAACGTAGGAAATTTACACCACCGACTCAAATTACAGCATCAAATGTCAGCTTATCTAACGTTACTCGTCCCTCTCAGAGCCACCATTTGCCAACAATTCACCTTCAGCATCGCAGCCTCTCACCTCCGCTCAGCCTTCAGCACGTACCCAGCCTTCGGCTCCTAAACAGCCATCAGCTATCACGCCGCAACCAAACCTGTCCACCCCTATGGATACTTCTCAGCCCAAAACAGGCAAGATTCCACTGCTCAAGGTGGAAGACACTGGAGACTGGAGTGAGCTCTATAGGTCAATGTTGAAAGTTTCAAGTTTCCACCTGTCTGCACCTCCACTGGCCCCAAAAAAGCAAATGTTAAATGTACCACTTTTGATGACTATGTCAACACCCAAAGAATGTTCTCAGAAAGCTCAGTGCTCTTTATGACCTACATGCTGTCTGAAAATAAACGCCGGGAATTTGTCTTGCGTGGGACGTTCCATTCCATAGCTGTCGAAGAGATTAAGGCGGTGCTTATGGCACGTGGCTTCTTGGTCATTGCGGTCACCAGGATCTATAGCACTAAATCAACTGTTAAAGGGAGCGAGCCACGGGCGTCACCCGAGTGGCTTCTTACCCCACCCGCACATGCCAAGTATCTTGTCAACCATCAGTTGACTCTGCAGTACTCCTGAACATGTCTAACTTTCAGGGTCTATCAGTCAAAATCTATATATTCCAATGCGCAATAGAACTTGTTCAGTGCCACAAGTGCCAAAACCTCCATCATACAAAAAATAATTGTTATTTGCCCCCCAATTGCATCCATTGTGGTCAAAATCACATGTCAACAGCATGCCCATTCCCATCAGGAGTCAAGCCCAAATGCTTTCTGTGTCATGGAGAACACCCCACCAGTTACCCTGGTTGTCCAAAATACCAGGAAGCCAAGAAAGCCATGCGAGAAAAAAACAATCCCGCCAACGCAACCAATCCAGCTCTGCAACCCCCACCGCTCACTCGACAATACTCTTCTGCTGTTACTCAATCTGAATTTCCTGATATCCACGATTCTGCCACTCCTGTAACTTCTTCTTCCTCTAACTCTGATTCTGTGGAACTCATTTCTTGGGTTCATGGCATCTTCCCCAAAATTTCCGCTCTAACCACGATACTGGAAAAGAAACAGTTCATTCTCGAGCAGCTACCCCTCGTATACGCATAATGCCTGCACATCCTCAACCACCTCAAACTCACACTCAAACACTTAAACTCCTCTCTTGGAACTGCAATGGCATAAACAACAAAAGAAACAAACTTTTTCATTATGCTGTTGACAACCACATTGACATTATCCTATTATAAGAAACCCACCTCAAACCACACCTCTCCATTAACAATCCACATTACCAAGTCCACCGCCTTGATCGCTTAGACCCACTAGGGGGGGTAGCTGTTCTGATAAAAAATAATCTGCATCATTCTCTTCTGAATGTCCCACAATTCAAGTCACTCATAGCTCTCAGTATCACACTACATACACAACATGGACAATTACCCATATACTCAGTTTACTAACCAGGCGCAAAGGGACTAGACAGGGGTGACCTACGACTTCTCCTCTCCCCACCTAACCCAGGTATGTTTTTGGTGACTGGAACTCAAAGCATCAAGCTTGGAGCTGTTGGGTCATCAACCCAAATGGGTTCCCGACCTTCCGTTCCAACAACAGAAGAAGACAGAATAAGTCGTCCTGACATCCTTGATTTTGCCCTTTTCGTCAACCTTCCCTATCAACTCTCTCCTCAATTTATCCATTCCTTCACATCCGACCACCTTCCGATCCTTTTTCATATCCCACTTTCCCTCAGAGCCCTTCTGCCTCCGCCAGTTTCAGTCACCGACTGGAACATTTTTCCCGCCACTTTGGATCACCTCCTCTCTTCCGTTCTCCCATTGGCCAATCCCAAACCGACCGATATCGACTGCCGCACAGACACCATCACCCGCCTCCTCACCGCTGCGAAGGATCACGTCACTCGTGACCTCCCCGTGCGAGCCCAACCTTCTCCTCGCTTTCCTGCCTTTCTTGTCAATCTTATCCGTTCCTGTAACATGGCCCGCCATACATAGCAGCGTTTGCGAGACATCGAGGATAAACCCCGCTTATCCCAACGTTCAAATCGAGTAAAAACTGAAACTAGAAAACATTCTTCTGCTTCCTGGGAAAATCATCTCGCAAAATTAAACTTTGAAGACAATTCCCTTTGGAAGTGCACCAAATCCTTGCGGCGCACGAATAAAATACTTCTTCCCCCTGTTAAATCCGGTAGTATTCTCATTTTTGATCCCCAGCAGAAAGCCGAAATCCACGCTGAGTATCTCCAACTAACCATGACTCTTGATTCTTCTCCTTCCTCGGGTGACTCTGACATAAACCAGTTTTTTCAATATTTTCCCGCTCCCATTAACCCTTCTCCATTGCATATTTGCTCTCCCACCAAACTCCAAACCATCATTTCCTCATTACTTTCCGACAAGGCACCAGGCTTCCACAGCATTACCAATAAACAGCTAAAGTTTGCCGTGCGAGTTCCAAAGTTCCTTCTTCTCTCAGATCTTTTCAATCACTGCTACTCCGTCTCTCACTTTCCCAAATCCTGGATGACTGCATAAGTCCTAAACCGGGCAAAGACCCAACCATTCCCGGTAATTCTCGTCCTATCTCCCTCCTGTCCAACCTCTCCAAAATCCTTCTCCTTGATAACCTGCAAACCCATGTTCTCAACAACCAGATCATCTGACCTGAATAGCTTGGATTTCGGCACCGAATGTCTGGGTTACATCAAACCCTCTATCTCACCGAACTTATTTCTTACGGTTTCAACTTTTCTAAGACTACTGTTGTCATATTCCTTGATGTTGCGCGAGCCTTTGACCACATGTGGCACAAAGGATTAATATTCAAACTGTCGAAACTTGACTTCCTTCCCTCCGACCTTAACCTTCTGCACAGTTTCCTCGCCAACTGATCCTTCCGCGTGGCAGTCGGCAAGTCCCTCTCCTCCTCCCAGCTGGCAGAAGCGGGAGTTCCTCAGTGATCCCTTGTCAGTCCCTTGCTATTCACACTTAACATCAATGACATTCCCACAACAACAAAAACCTACATTCACATGTTTGCAGATGACACCGCTATTTCAGGTACATCATTCAAAGGGGACTCAAACATTAATAAACTCAACACACATCTTAAACTTCTACGCAAATGGACAAACACATGGAAAATACAGATAAACGCCACAAAAAGCACTCACATACACTTTTCCAGACAACAGAAACACACAACATTTGCACGAATTCCCCTGATATTAAAAAAACAACGCGTTCCGAGAGCTAATTTCCACCGATTCCTCGGCAATTATCTTGACAGCAAATTAACATATAAAGAGCACTTAAATCAGTGCTCAATAAAAGCCCTTAAAGCAAGACTTGCTATTCTATGCGTGTCCTCACCCCAGTCTCCACTCTCCCACGGCGCAAGAGTTCGACTCTACGCTGCCATAGTCCGCCCCGTCCTACTATACGGCAGTGAAATATTTGCAAACTCCAGGGTAATACAGCAAAAACTGCAAACGTTCCATAACAAATCACTGCGATCCATATGTTAATATCCTACAAAATTTATTATTTGGAATGCACAATTATGCAAACTTAAGTCCCCACGGTATTTAATTTACAGGAACACACATATTTTTATGAAATTCCTGAAAGCAAGGGTGCATGCAAAGTCCCGGCTCGCACTCAGGGTCAGGACAAATGCATCTTTCCGCAGCTTTCCTCATTCCCTTATTGTGGCATACTCAGCATATCTTCTGCTGTTTTTTCCTTTTCTCCCCAATAGCTGTTACAGCAGGAAAGTGGGCGAGACCCGTTTTTGTTTGCGGAAAAAGAGTCAAGGCATTTGTCCTGCTGGAAAGTAAGGACTCAACTCTAACCTAAAACTATACAGGCTCTTTTTATTCCTGCTATGTTTGTTATAAAGGGAATAGCTGTTCACCAGCATAATCTGAAGCATCTGAAGTATGTGGATTCCCAGCTTCTTATACCACCTGGCAATGATCCACCCCCCCATAAACTTATTGTATGCAACTGCGGCTTCTGGTTTTCCTCTGCCTGGTCGTGAAGTTGGTATGTACAAAGTAGCTTCCAAACACTGAGGAAATCATGACAATGTCTCTCTTGTCTTTCCATCCGAAGACGCAAATTCCATCTTCACTTCAGCGAGTAATGACTTCACCCTATGGCAATTTTCGATTGAAAACCTCTTTAGGATTTTCTTTCCTGTTCGCTCGCAGGGTTCCTGTGCAGTACGTTCCACTTGAAAGTAGATCCCTAGTTAAAGGTATATTGTTATGCAGTAGAAACTCGAAATAACGAAGTCGACGGGACCGAAAAAATCTACACTTCGTAATATCAAATTTCGTATGAACGAGTATCTTTATAACACTGTTTATATAATAATAATAATATGGAATGGAATAATGGAATAATTTTTCTGTGTGACTCATGTATACTTTGGTGCTTGTGTACTCTGTAATTAATTAATTATTTTGTACTTTTTAACTGACGAATCCGATACCTACACCTGTAAGGTCTGTGGAGAATAAATCATTATTATTATTATTATTTTTATCTTTCAAAAACATCTCGATGAAGCTCTTTTTTTGTTTCCTTGGATTAAGATGTACTCTCGCAACGTACTTGCATGATTTACGAAGTTATAATTCATGAAAGTATATTTAAATGTGTATTCATGCCCACAGGGTGCACTCATTGTCAGTTGAACACAACTTATTTGTCGGAGTTTGATTCTTCCTATTTTCGGGATTTCCACCGCGTCGTTCCACCTTTCCGTGGTGGAAATCCCGAAAAATCGGAAGAATCAAACTCCGACAAATAAGTTGTGTTCAACTGACAATGAGTGCACCCTGTGGGCATGAATACACATTTAAATATACTTTCATGAATTATAACTTCGTAAATCATGCAAGTACGTCGCGAGAGTACATCCCGAAAATTGGAAGAATCAACCTCCTTCCAAGCCCTCCTTCCAAGCAATTTACATCATGACAACTATCGTGTAGTTCTTTTTTCCAATGAATGATTTGGCAATGAAACGTCTTTGCACAATTTTCTTGCAGTGTGGACTAAACCTATGAAGTTTCCTTGCGCATTTTTCTATATTATTTCCTAACTGGAGAACTCGTAACTTAACCCCTCAAGCGTGACTTTAAATGGACGTATTAAATCCCCCAGCTTGTGCGACGCAGCAGTTGCGTCCGCTTAAATCCATGCCTCAAGCGTGTACGATGCACCGTTTGCGTCCACACTTTTCATTAAGAATTCTTATTGCCTACGCTCTGATATATATACTTCCAGTGAGTATATATGTGAGCTTAAGGTGCCTGCTTTCTTTTTGTGCTTCTTTTTTGCCTGTATATATGAGTTCGTATTTTTAATTTTTTTTCCTGACTCATGCCTGGTAAAGAAAATGCTTACTCGCGACCCGGCGTCTTGTGCCTGATTGTGAACAGATCTTTCCACTCACGCTCTGATTTATTACTCTCAGAGAGCTTATGATTGCGTGTTGATGCTGACTGCTTTCTTTCTGTGGTTCCTTGTTATCTGCACTCCACATTTTCCCCTTCTCTCTCATCATGGCAATGCTTTCGCAGGCATGGTCCATCCAGGCTTGGTCACTCAATGCTTCTCAGAACCTTTAAAGGTCTATCCTCGTCTCCTATCTTATTTACGATGTTTACGGAGTTGAAGGGTCGAGGTTTCTTGACGCCTATTGCCGAAAGGCCTAAGCTGCATTGGTGGCTTTTTTATTTTTTTCTTCCTTTGGACCGGCCCCTTACTGATCCCCTCTTCAGTTCGCCATGGCATCTAGCTCTCGTGAGTTGTTCGGCCAGGAAGTGCTTCATGTTTTGGAAGAAACGAGTAACGAAAGTTTAGATACAATTTCTGAGGATTCTAGTAGATACACTTTGGGCTCTAGTTCAGAAGAGGAAGAACCTTCTCATTTTTCTGTGAATAATCAAGAGAATACTTGGGAAGAAATCGACAGTGCTAATCCTCCTCTTCCTTTTCCGTGTGATTTAGTTTGGAAACAAATAGTGGAAGTTCAGTGTGCCGATGATCCCCTAGAATATTTCAAGTTGTTTTTCGACGATGATCTAATTACGATCATAGTAACTGAAACAAACCGTTACGCGGAACAGTTTCTTGCTCACGAGAAAGAAAAAATCTTGATGCAAAAAAATCGCGCTTTCAAAAGTGGGTTCCCACAACTCCGAACGAATTTAGGGTGTACCTAAGTTTGCTTATGTTGATGGGGATAATTCAGAAACCAAGTCTCAGAATGTACTTTAGAAGGAAACACATCTTAGAAACACCTTTTTTCCCCAATCTAATGAGCGAAGAAAGGTTTTCGTTGCTGACCAAATTTTTGCATTTTGTAGATAACACCGAAAAGGAAATTGCGGAAAGAGAACCGAAATTGTATAAAATTCTACCAATAAGTGAATATTTGAAAAATAAATTCCAGAAAGTACATATGCCAGGTAAAGAAGTCAGTGTCGATGAATCTTTGTTGTTGTGGAAAGGTAGACTTTCGTGGAAACAGTATATTCCAATGAAAGCTTCCCAGTTTGGCATAAAAATGTTTGAACTTTGTGATTCCGCAGGATATTTGTGGAATTTTATAATTTACAGTGACTCAGGAACAAAATTAGGCTGTGAAATAACCAAAGACACAGATCTTTTTTCTACAAAAGTTGTTCTAAGTTTGTGTGAGAAACTATTAGATTCGGGAAGATGTGTATACATGGACAATTATTATAGTTGTCCCGATCTTTTCCAGAGATTGGTTCAGAGGACAACAGATGCTGTTGGGACAGTTAGAATCACACGCAAAGGTATACCGATAAATCTAAAAAAGAAACTGAAGAAAGGAGAAGTGATTAGTGCAAAGTGTGGTAAATTGGTGGCGTTGAAGTGGAAAGATAAGCGCGATGTATCAATGCTGACAACTAAACATTCAGACGATATGCAACCTGTAAGTCGAAAGGGTGGGTTAGAATTGGTAAATAAGCCTACTTGTGTAATAGATTATAATAAATATATGGGTGGTGTAGACTTGAAAGATCAACTTTTAGAATCGTTCTTGCTAGAAAGGAAAAGGACAAAAGTGTGGTATGAAAAAATTATTCAACCACTTAGTAAATACGGCTGTGTTGAATGCTTACATTCTTTACTGCAAGGCTGGAAATAAGAAAGATCATCTATCGTTCACAATAGACTTAGTGAACAAGATCATAGGCAAGTACCGCGGGCAGAATTCAGAAAAGCGCCAAGGACGGGTGTTAGATACGACACTGAATGCACGCGATTGACAGGTCAGCATTTCATTCAAGAAAATCCTAAAACAGATACTTTTCAAGTTGGAAGAAGAAGGTGTGTGGTGTGTACGAAACACGGAAAGAGAAAAGAAACAAGGTTCAGGTGTAAAAACTGACCAGCGACACCGTCTCTCTGCCTAGACCCCTGTTTTGAGCGATACCATACTCAGATCAACTACTAAACATCGGATATGGGGAGCAGAAAAAAATAAACGGCATGAAAAAATGTAAGTATAAATTTGTAATGATACAGTATATACAATTTTAAATATAATATAATTGTTTTGAATTTTTAAAAATAGCGATTACAATGCTAAAAATATTTAGGCTAATGTCTGCACAAATTCTCGCTGCTTGCGAAAAAAAGGCACCCTGGGCGATTTAAATACCTCCGATTAAAGTCACGCTGGAGACATGGAATTGAGTGCACGCATATTCTGCGTCGCACACGCTGGAGGGGTTGAGCGTGAGCGATGTATAATCATCAATAATATTGATTTATGCATACACTAAGGAAGTGTGCGATTTGCGCGATCTTTTGCACCGAATATTGAAGACAGTGAAAATAAGATTCTCTCGCGGATGCTATGCGATGGATGCATGTTATGTATTTTGTACAAATACTGATATGCCCGTTAATCTTGCGAAATAACAATAGTTATTCTCCCTTGGATTCATCTTATTTGTGCGTGGTTATTTCCGATACGATGGAGCTTATAGAGGAGTCCAACTAAATATGTACCTCCTTTCAAAAGTAGATTGTACATACAAGCCACGCACTTCAACGGCGAAGGCGATATAACTCCTTTTACACTTCATCGGCTACTGACGATGCTATCGCTACAAATCAATAATTATCGTTTTCCACTCTACTATGCAAAAGCTTCATTTTTGGCTCTATTCAGATTAGCTTTATGCGGAAATCGTCCCAGATACCAGCCTAGAATCTTATGGTGCTTTATTAGATGCCCTAAATCAAAAACAATATTCATATGCGCATACTACAGGCCACCTAACACCGACGTCACCTCAAGTTTAGAACTCGAAATACAAATAAAGAATATCACATCCAGGAACACCAAAAGAAATGTAATCATAGGTGGAGCTTTCAATACGCCCTCTATAGATTGGAGGACCTACAGTTACATATCAGGGTGAAGAGACAAAGATATATGCGAGTCCCTGCTGTAGACATTCTCATCAAATGCCCTACATCAGATAGCAACGACGCCTAACAGAGGGGACAACATTCGTGATTTATTGGCATCAAATATACCGCAACAAGTAATTAAGGTAAAAACTGTTGAGGGCATTAGTGACCATAGAGTAGTTACCGCAAAGTTCTCTTTGAATATAATTAAAAGTTTTAAACAAAGAAGAGAGTTCTACATTTTACAAAAAGCCGATTTCAATGCTTTCAAGAATCATCGAAAAAATGCTCTTCCCGTCTTCCAGGAATCAAGTGCAAAGTTAGACACGGAAGGTAGTTGGAAAGATTTTCTTTCGATTGTACATTCGGGGATCAGAAAATATATTCCAAGTAATGTAAAAAAAGAGGGCAGCGAACCAAGATGGTACAATGCAGAAGTGAGAAAATCGTTAAGACGTCAGAGAGTATGCCAGGCCAATATGAAAAATCTCCGTAGAGATTTGTCCTCTGATGATCAAAATTTAATAATTGAAAAATACAAATTGTCTAGAGCCACAACAAAGGAAGCATTTCGGAATGCATTCATGGATTTTAAAAGAAAAACATTAGTAGAACAGTTACAGGACAACCCAAAGGCATTTTGGTCATACGTAAGGGAAGTTCAAGGCAATAGATCAACAGTTATTCCACCACGAAACGAAAATTGCAAATTACTAACAAACAGTTTGGACAAAGCCAACTTGTTGAATTCCTACTTTCAAAGTGTGTTCACCAAGTCATCACAGATTAAATCTGTAAAGTTAAATGACCACTTCCAGCAAAAGATGCCGCCTATCGATATTTGCACTCACGGAATAGAAAACTAGTTAAAATCCTTAAGTCCAAATAAATCCCCAGATCCTGAAGAAATTCCTGCCTGCATGTGTAGAGAATTAGCTTGTGAAATAGCACCCTACTTGCAGAATATATTTAGTAAATCCATCAACGAACACAAAGTACCCATGGACTGGAAAACTGCAAATGTCACTCCCATATTCAAAAGCGGTGATAAGGAACAGCCATCGAATTACAGACCGATATCTCTCACATCTATCTGTTACAAAGTCCTTGAACATATAATTGTAAGTTCAGTTATGAGACACCTCAATAGGCAGAACTTGTTTACAGAAACGCAACACGGATTCAGAAAGGGAAGATCTTGCGAAACTCAATTATCACTTTTTGCCCACGATATTTTAGTCTCGGGTGAACATAACGTTCCAGTTGATGCAATTTTTCTTGACTTTAAAAAGGCATTTGATAAAGTTTCCCACAGTAAGCTACTCATGAAATTAAAATCCTACGGTTTAGACGACGACTTAATTTCCTGGATTAGAGAATTCTTAAGCAATCGCGTGCAAAGGGTTGTATTAGATGGCGCTATCTCTAATGAAGTAAAAGTCACATCGGGTGTCCCGCAGGGAAGTGTCATAGGCCCACTTTGTTCCTTTTGTACAGCTATTATTTTATTTTGTACAGCTCCCTAGCTTTTGCGCCGGGGCTGGGTGAAGATGGGTCGTAGGTGATATGGTCAAGGATGATTCGGCTCACCAAGGTAGGAAGATTGAACAGAAAGTATCGTTCACACCTCATATAACAATCATATATTCTTTAATTGACACAAATCGTTACAAATCAAAAATATCCTCCTAATGACTGGATGGATGAATAAGTGAGAGATGAAACATTTAAATCATGAGAATGAACCCCTTTTGATATGACTGAGAGAAATGAAATGAATAATAATGATCAAGACGACGTAACCTAACGCTGTTCTATGAGCCACACACAGAACAAAAGAAAAAGAAAGCTTATTATCGCGCACAGGCGATTAAATTGAATATCCCCAGTAACACACAAATTGGGGAGAGGGAGGTAATTATTATCCTTCCCTTTATTGGCAAAATACTTTCCAAAAGAATTATCGCTTTTAGGGCGTTAATCACTCTCCATGGCGAGTCATACTGTCGAAAACGTGGGAGGAGGGAGCTATCATTGGCTAGATAGCTAGGAGGCTGAAAATGGAGGAGTTTTTTGGTGGGTCGGCAATCTTACTTGACCGACGATGCTGGATTTTTGGCACGGGACGGCAGCTGGGCTAGGCACTTGGTTGTCCTATCCGGATTCTTCAATCTCTGCCGCGGACACCAGGCTCAAACACGTCACTCGTGGTCCCCGTGGTATTGAGAATATCTTGATTGGGGGGGGGGGGGGGCAATGACAATTGTGGTCCATACAATGTATTAGGTACTCTTATATCGGTAACTTTCGGCCTCCAAATCGCGCACGATCTCGAACAGTGCTTCCGCCCCGTGATTTTTTCAGTGCATTCCTCCCCCCTTCTTCTTTTCCCTGATGGCCCTTATTTTCCCTGATGGCCCTTATATACCATTTCAATGGCAGGGAAGGGGACGTTGCGGGAGGGGGGGAACTGATGGAGGGGGGACACACACAGAGGGACTTTCACACTTCGCTAGATGCACAAAATCAAACATTCCCTATGACTCACTAACACCAGTCAGTCCACTGCATTCCACACCATTCACTCGACCTACCCTCGCTCTTGCTACCCACTCGCCCACACATTCACCCAAATCTTCACACTCACACCTCATCCCACCTCAACAAGCCGATAAGAAAGGAAAAGGCAGAGGGGGTAAATATGGGTTTTTTGTGAGTGTCATACTATGTGTTTCTTCTTTTTAGTCACCCTAGTGATGAATTATATGTATTTCTTTGATTGAACAAAAGTGTAATACAGGGGAGCAGAAGCACATTGGGCACTCAAGGAAGATTGATGCGAAGGAGGGTGATTCATTCATGAAGAGTAAATGCCATCCTGCAAGGGAAATGTACCCTTCGCCCATCCAGGGTACACAGATATCCAAGACCGGCAAGTCAGAACAATGTGAATTGCCATCTTATGCATTTGAGGTACGCAGCAACAAGTTTAGCGAAGACATGCAGTGGAAGAAGAAAGGGAAGAGTATGTCAACAGAAGTCAGCACTCCACTAACAGTTAAGTCAACAAATGGTGGAGATGGTTGTGTGAACAACGGACAAAAATCCCCTAAGGAACAGAAGAAGGATGATGATCACATGGATTCACCCAAAGAAATAATTGCCAGGGGGATCTCAAGTATGTTAATGACAAATGCCACCATTGGTAATGCTGAAGAAGACAGTGTTCCCATCCAATCTATTCAGGAATCAATGACAGATATGAATTCAGATATGCCATCATTTGACAATTTTGAAGATTGTTTGGAGGATTTAAATTTGGATAAAGAGATGTTGGTTGATAAGTTAATGTCAACTTTAGAATCGATGGATGGAGTAACCAACTTTCCTAGCAATGATGACCTTGGGGAGAAATGTACTGAATTGATTAAGACGGATTTGGAAAATGGTGTTGGTAAATTATCTAAAGAATCAATAAAAGACACAATTTCCGAAGAGGAATTTTTTGACTGCAGCATACCTGACCAGCATGATAATGGTCCTAGGCCTGAATGTGGTGGATATGTGAAGAAGTCTTCAGAGAAACAGGTGCCCCCATGTAGGCCAACTTGGAGGGATGTGCTCTTCCGACTTTTCCCTTTTCTCCTATCATTGAAAAAAAATTGTCAGAAAACTGTTAATTCTGATGGAGTGTTGTCATGTGATGATCAGTTAACTAATTCATCACATGATGAATCTACAGGTCAAGTTCAGTCCTGTGTTGAGAAAGTGAGTGTCCCTGAAACTCATGTTAATAGGGACCAAGAAATAAAATTGGGAAAAGCACCAGGTGATTGCTCAGTAGCTGAAATTACTTTGGAGAACCTGAAGTCAGGTGTTCTTGACTGCTCCTTTCCAAAACTTATTCAAGAGTTGTCATTGAGAATTGACAATAATGAAATGGACAAGTCTCCTGGTATGTCTCAAAGCCACTTGAAAAATAATCCAGAAAATGGCAGCAAAGCCATGAAAGAAGAAAACATTCCTGATGATACAAAGAATGTCAAACAGGATATGAAAGATAAATGTGGAGAAGCATCTAATGTAAGGCAGCCTTCCCTAGGGACTCTTAAAATGATGAATTCAACGTCTTCCTTGAGTATTCGTCATAATTGTGTGAACAAAATGATGAAAATGACTGCAATAATTGACCGTAGTGAAAGTAAATCTCTGTATGTTAGACAAATTTATGAAGCTATGTATGGTCGATGTTCTTTGAACTCATTTTTGGTGAAATTCCTCATTTGTCAACCCAAGTTGACAATTAAAATTGATTGTGAATCTGAGACCATATTTAGGATGAAAGAAAGTTTTAAAGATCATGACGGAGAGTATATGAAAGGCATTGAGAGACGAACATTTGCTGATTTTGATGAGAAAGTAATTTATCTTGGGGGACTTGTGAATCAAAAGATTAAAGTTGATCAGGTTATTGGTTTGCTCAGCAGCTCCATATGTTTAATGTCATTGTATTTGGTGTTTGGCAATCGTGGAAGACCTTATGCAGGAGGAGACAAAGTGAAGAGAGAGCAGTTCAGACGAATTATTGAAGAAGCGTTGAACAAAAAGGGAAGCGGAGGACAGTTGATGAAAAGTATAAAATGGGCTTTCAAGAGGAAAACCTGGACTGGAAAGGAAATTGCTGTGATTGAAGTCTTGTCTCAGATAATAACTCTCTATGGATGGAAAGAGGGCACAGCCATGTTGCGTAAACAACTTCCGTCGCTGCTGCATTTCTTTGAGCACCAGGTGGTGGCAACCTTATCACGGGAATGTGAGGTGAGTCATAAGATCCAGTGTTATATCATCATAGATTCTTTCAACCTTGATTATAACTGAAATGAGAATGTCATAAGTTAGCAATTTCAGTAGCTGTCAGATCAAAAGAAACTAGGTAGCAGTTCTCTGAATGTTTACTTTAAAAGCCAGCATTTAAATTCTCCATTATGGTTTTACTCGCTGGAATATTTTGATGCATTTAATTTTTAACTAACATGGATAAGTTTTTTCTTAAATTTAGTTGTAGAGGAAAACTGTCTAAGTTACGAATGGGATCCCAATATTGTGAGGAACAAATTTCCCCTTTCAGTGGATTAAGTTCATATAAAGGATATTCATTTTTAATTTATCTATTTTTTAGAATGATGTATTCTTAATGTGTAAAGTTGATGTTTTCTGTTCAAACTTACACAGGTGTTGTCACTGAGAATTGACAATGATGAAATGGACAAGTCTCCTGGTATGTCTCAAAGCCACATGCAGAATAATCCAGAAAATGGCAGCAAAGCCATGTTAGAAGAAAAAATTCCTGAAGTTACAAAAAATGTGAAGCAGGATATGAAAGTTGAATGTAAAGAAGCATCTAATGTAAGGCAGCCTTCCCTAGGGACTCTTAAAATGATGAATTCAACGTCTTCCTCGAGTATTCGTCATAATTGTGTGAACAAAATGATGAAAATGACTGCAATAATTGACCGTAGTGAAAGTAAATCTCTGTATGTTAGACAAATTTATGAAGCTATGTATGGTCGATGTTCTTTGAACTCATTTTTGGTGAAATTCCTCATTTGTCAACCCAAGTTGACAATTAAAATTGATTGTGAATCTGAGACCATATTTAGAATGAAAGTAAGTTTTAGAGATCATGACGGAGAGTGTATGAAAGGCTGCGAGAGACGAACATTTGCTGATTTTGATGAGAAAGTAATTTATCTTGGGGGACTTGTGAATCAAAAGATGAAAGTTGATCAGGTTATTGCTTTACTCAGCAGCTCCATGTGTTTAATGTCATTGTATTTGGTGTTTGGCAATCGGGGAAGACCTTACACAGAAGGAGACCAAGTGAAGAGAGAGCAGTTCAGACGAATTATTGAAGAAGCGTTGAACAAAAAGGGAAGCGGAGGACAGTTGATGAGAAATATCAAGTGGGCTTTCAAGAGGAAAACCTGGACTGGAAAGGAAATTGCTGTGATTGAAGTCTTGTCTCAGATAATAACTCTCTATGGATGGAAAGAGGGCACAGCCATGTTGCGTAAACAACTTCCGTCGCTGCTGCATTTCTTTGAGCACCAGGTGGTGGCAACCTTATCACGGGAATGTGAGGTGAGTCATTACATCCAGTGTTATATCATCATAGATTCTTTCAACCTTGATTATAACTGAAATGAGAATGTCATAAGTTAGCAATTTCAGTGGCTGTCAGATCAAAAGAAACTAGGTATCAGTTTTCTGAACTTATGCTTTAAAAGCCAGCATTTAAATTCTCCATTATGGTTTTACTCGCTGGAATATTTTGAAGCATTTAATTTTGAACTTACATGGATAAGTTTTTTCTTAAATTTAGTTGTAGAGGAAAACTGTCTAAGTTGCGAATGGGGTCCCAATATTGTGTGGAACAAATTTTCCCTTTCAGTGGATTAAGTTTATCTAACAAATAATCATTTTTAATTTATCTATTTTTGAGAATGATGTATTCTTAACCCATTAATGCCCAGATCTTTTTTCTTTTCGAAAATACTTTTTAAGTGATTTTCTCTCATTAACACCCAGCCTAAGTTATTGGAAAAATAATGAAAAAATTCTAATAACATTATTTAAATAAATACAGGGTGGGTCGTTAACAACCCATTGGGCACAACCCCCATGACTATGTATGTACAAAGTATCGAGAGTTTTTTTCGAGCATTTCAATTTACTTAACTTTTATATTGGTTTTAACTTACAATTCTACGTATTAATATAGTTGAATTAATTACATGTATAAATATTTTAACTTTTTTCAAAAAATCATTGTTTTTAATAATAATACATGACCTATAACAAAAGGCATAACTCCGATATATTAGATAAAAGATTTTATTCACGAACATTTTGGTCAGAACAATATCATTCTAAATTAAACAAATAATTAATATCAATTGATATTTGTTACATTTTTCCTGCAAGAACTATTACTTCTTTTGACATAGCAAATAATTGGCAAGAGTTTAACAAATCCATTACTATTGTTCAATAAATAACTTTCTTGAAGATACAAAACAACAGGATTCTGACACATTTGTAAAGGCATGAAATTGTGTAACCCTAAAAATATAATGCAAACAAAAGAAAGGATGAAACTGCATGGTTTTTATCCATATACATATATATATATATATATATATATATATATATACCTAATCTGAAATGAGTCATATAATCATGCACATTTATGTCTTTAACTGTCAGCAAAGGCGTAGGTATAGTGAAAACACAATTAGGACTTTCAATAGGAAAATTATGTATAAAATTAACAGCTTCCACTTGAAAAATACCTTTACAAATCGGTGTTAAAACATTTGAGGTCACGTGTGATTGTCAGAAAAGCATGTATTATGAAGTGGTACCCCACATCTTCGGCATGCCCTGACAGTTTTGCTGCGGCAAACTGCACATCGGCGCCTAGGTTGCCCTGTAATAATCAAATGGCCACCGTGATGTAACCGGGCTGGCTTCCCTACTTTCTCCACAGAACTTGTTGGACCAGGAAGTTTAGGCTCAGTACCATACTTGTGAAGAATGGTCTGGACTACTTGCCTCCTAAATGATAAGCCATCGAAAACTCTGCCATGGCTTTTACTCAGAATCCATGCATTGATCATGGCCACATCCAACAACCAAAATAAAATAGGGATATACCATTTCTTCCCTCTTATTGCAATTCTATACTCAGCTATAAACCTATCTAGGAGGTCCACACCCCCCATGTTTTGGTTATACTGATCAATTAAATGTGGTTGTGGTACACTAACTTTACCTTTTTTTGACACTGAATATCTAGAGACTTGATGGATTGGGTGCCCACATAGCAAAGCAAGCTTGCTGCAACCTTGCAGCAAGCTTGTCATTGCAAGATAGCAAGCTTGCAGCAAGCTTGCATTGGAAAAATTAAAGCTTGCAGCAAGCTTGCTGCAATCCGACTACTGCACTTGCCTCAAGCTTGCTGCAAGGTTGCACGCAAGCTTGCTGCAAGCCTGCAGCAAGCTTGTAGCAAAATTGCAGCAATCTCTCAATGGCAAGCTTGCTGCAATCCGACAGCTACACCTGCTGCAAGCTTGCTGCAACCCTGCAGCAAGCTTGCTGCAATCAGACTACTGCAACCTTGCAGCAATGTGACAACTACACCTGCTGCAAGCTTGCTGCAACCCTGCAGCAAGCTTGCTGCAATCAGACTACTGCAACCTTGCAGCAATCTGACAACTACACCTGCTGCAAGCTTGCTGCAACCCTGCTGCTATTTTGAACTGCAAGTTGCATGCAAGGCCTGTGCAAGCTTCATGCAAGACAAACCTGGGCCAATTAATGTTTAATTGAAGCACACGTTTCACTAACACCAGCAAAAGTAGGTATCACTAACACCAGCAAAAGTTGACGTGGAAGTCAGCTATTACTACAATTAACAAACTTGACAATATTTCCAGTCGGCCGCCATATTTTCCGATGTATCAAAAAGCAAAATCGGTCCTGCTGCTGAGGCATTGCCTAACCTTGAGAATGCAGAGACTGCATTGTTGACTTAAAATAATTGTAAACTTTAATTAAAAATTTACAACTTTTATTCCTCTTAATGCTTGGATAACATACATAAAAATCACAAATGTAAAATACTTAACAAATTAAATTAAAGTTGAGTCATATGATGCTTTCCTTCAACTGCTGCACACCACAAAAACAAACACCATACGAATGAGAACAGTTCATTTTGCTATTTCACAGCATGTTCAAGGGTAATTTGTTTACATTATTACCTCTTGAAATTAAGTAGTAAGAGGTTTTTATGGCACTGCGAATTCTCTCCCAAATTATAAAAAGGGTTCCTGCTGCGGTTCCATCCTTATAGCCGTGAGCCTCGCTTCAACACTTATTCTGAAAAGTAGGAATGATGACGTTACGATTTCATACGCAAAGAATCCCGCATGAATTTTCTATACCAAACAAAGCTTACAAGTTAAATTAACGATGCTTAAAAGAACAGGAGAGGATTGATGTTTTGTCTTACCAGAAATCGGTGGTGTCCGTCTTTCAAGACTTCGCTCACACTTTTCGTAGGTTACACCCTTGTTCCACTGATTACACGGTAGGCTTCCCATGAAATTTCCGATTGAAATAGGTCATTTTAAGATGGAAAAACATCGACCTTTGGCTCCTAAAAGTATTCCAGAACTTCAATGGAGTATCACAAAGTCCATGGACAGAAAGGTGATACGAAATATTTAATGTGGTACAAAGGATGTTTTTAGAACTTAGATTCTTAATGAACCACGATTGTTAAATCATACCTGTAAATTTATTTCCTTCCATTCATTCTTCTTGCAGACAATGCAAACAAATTTACGTAATATACCGCAATCCAACTACTAATTAGTTGTAAATATCACAAATAAACAAACGACACAATACACACCAACGGCTCCTACTAACTTCGCTAACAACAAAAAAATGAGCATCTAAATGCACCCGGCTCTATCCCTCTATCGTCAAAATCAAATACTGCCAAGTTGCCAGAGTCCTGCAGCAAAGTTGGCAAGGTTGGCACACTCCATGCAGGTTGAGTGCAACTAGCCTTCTGCTTGCACTGAGCGTGACAATATTGGCAAGTTTGCAGCAGGCTTGCATCAATATTGCCAATCTTGGCAAGCCGTAGGCAAAACTCAAGCAAGCTTGCTGCAATCTTGCATGCTATGTGGGTGAATACCGTGAGCATTAGACATAACATTCACGAGATTATTATCCTTCCATGCAACTGCAACTATATTTTCCACTTTGTTAATTCGTGCCTCAAATTTTCCCCTCTCACATTTTTCCATATCTTTCTTACTAGGCAAGGGGCAGCGATCCATTCTATTTGATCGGACAGTACCTGTTCCCAATATGCCACGAGATGCTAATGCTGACAAAAGCTTTGCACTGGTAAAAAAGTTGTCAAAATAGAAAAAGAAATTCACCTCAGGAAAATTTTCCTTGAGAACATCTGCTTTCTTTAGGACAACGGACTCACCAAGCCCTACATTAGGTGGTCGGATGTCCCCAGCCTGTTTTCCCTGGTATAAATCTACGCCAAGACAGTATCCCTGACGTTCGCTGGCTACCCAAGCTTTAAAACCAAAACGTATTGGTTTTCCCCTAATGTATTGTTTCCACCCATGCCTTCCGAAATAAGGAATCATGGACTCGTCAACTGATACATGCCTCTCATCTGGAGCGTTTGCAATGAATGATTCATTCAACTTATTTAGGAAAGGTCTCACTTTAGCCATTCTGTCGCCTGGAGTTATAACATCATTTTTGCATGCTTGTAGAAATCTTAAAATCTCCTCGAATCGGTTTCTCCTCATTGAATTTACAACTAATGAATTCCGTAAATCATCTGCACTCTCCCAATACATGCGTCGGCGGGGAAGCGGGACATAACCAGTCAAATATAATACACCAATGAAATAGTACATCTCCTCAACAGTTAGTTGAAAATTCGGAAAATTCTTTGAAACAGCGTTTTCAATGGTTAATTTCACGATCTCAGTTATTAGTTCCTCGCTAATAAATGCTTCCCAAAAATGAATTGGATATGAATCATCCGTAAATTGGGCAGAGTTTTTATGATTCATCTTTACGGAAACATCAGAGACTGGGGATATATCTCCGTGTTCCCAGTTCGTGTGAACAATTTCAACTCTGCCACGTGCAGTACGGTGGCCTTTTCTTCTAGCCTTACACTGTCCCGACGAATGTTTTGATATACTTGCAGTATTTGTTGCACTTGCACTTGGGGTGGGTATCTGGAGTGATGGGATATCACCTTCATCTCCCTCGTCGTCCTGAGGAAGGGAAATGATAAGATCTGCCTTGGCCTGAAGTTGGCGACGAGACAGTCGATCGGGGTCACAGCATTCCTCGTCACCAGAGTCACCCTCTGATTCAGCTCCATCAACAGGAGCCTCAATATAAATGTCAGCCCCTGTATGCGGGATTTCGTTTGGATCAGTCATCTCCAGCGCTTCTAATATTTCCGCAACTGTCATACCTTGTAACCTTTAGATGGAAATATGAAATAGTAGCTAATGCAGTGGTGGTAATGTAGGTACTCAACATAGAGATGAATTGTGAATTAAAATGTATATGATATACTATTTTCAATTTTAAATGCAAGGAGAGTATTTATTTCAATTAATTAAAATAAATCTTTTGAGTACTCACAAGGTTTTCCGGTTTGTCATTCCCTTGCCTTCCATGCTTCTAGCAGCCGTCTACCCTTCCGAACGGTTTGCTTCCCGCGTAAGAAATGCCCTTCACGTGATGTTCCTCACACACAGCGAGCATGTATATGGCGCCTCGTCCATCGACGCCTCGGCCAGCCGGCGGTGCGGGAGGCGATGGCGTACTCTCTTGTGTCTTGCCCCACGCACTCCTAGCGAAGACAGGCGAGGGGGGGGGGCGTCTGGGGTCACACACGAAAAATGCGGGCCCGGGAATGGGTTCGTGGTACCCGCCGGGTTTACTGAGTGGCCGTGGCGTCGATGGACGACGCGCCAGAGCCCGATACATTCGATGGCTTCCCCGCCGATGCTTGTATTGCGAGGGTGCAATTGTCATTCAGGCATAATGTAGGTGATTCGTAAAAAGAATATTGAAATACATTTGCCACAAGCCTATAATATGATACAATGTCCAAATACTCTATGAAAGTTCTGAATTGGACATTTTAACCGAAACGTCTGCATGTGAAATACAGCCAGGCTCGGGGAACATGGTCTTCGGTGTTGTGCCCAATGGGTCGTTAGCGACCCATGCAAGATTAAACCCAAATATTTTCGTTCCCACTCTACTTATATGAAAAAAAGCTTATCATTTACTTTCTTTGAACTTATACTAGATAATAATGACCATTAGGGAAAAATATTTCATTGATAACAATATTTAAAAATTAATTGTTCAAGGAGAGGCACGGTTGCATCACAATGATGTTTTAAAAAAAATACTGTAAATGCTGTTATGCGCTTACATTTGTAAATTCGTTGAATAATATAAGCTTAATGTTTTAACAAACTAATAAAAATATTTTAAAACTAAATCCAAAAATATTTTATGAGTTATAATTTTTTTTCGAAGTGGGTCGCTAACGACCCATTGGGCATTAATGGGTTAATGTGTAAAGTTGATGTTTTCTGTTCAAACTTATACAGGTGTTGTCACTGAGAATTGACAATGATGAAATGGACAAGTCTCCTGGTATGCCTCAAAGCCACATGCAGAATAATCCAGAAAATGGCAGCAAAGCCATGAAAGAAGAAAAAATTCCTGAAGATACAAAAAATGTGAAGCAGGATATGAAAGTTGAATGTAAAGAAGCATCTAATGTAAGGCAGCCTTCCCTAGGGACTCTTAAAATGATGAATTCAACGTCTTCCTCGAGTATTCGTCATAATTGTGTGAACAAAATGATGAAAATGACTGCAATAATTGACCGTAGTGAAAG
The DNA here is from genome assembly GCA_963573305.1 of Pyrrhosoma nymphula. NCBI lineage: Eukaryota > Metazoa > Arthropoda > Insecta > Odonata > Coenagrionidae > Pyrrhosoma > Pyrrhosoma nymphula. Next base: position 11,557,834 of record OY754337.1, read on the forward strand.
TAAATCTCTGTATGTTAGACAAATTTATGAAGCTATGTATGGTCGATGTTCTTTGAACTCATTTTTGGTGAAATTCCTCATTTGTCAACCCAAGTTGACAATTAAAATTGATTGTGAATCTGAGACCATATTTAGAATGAAAGTAAGTTTTAGAGATCATGACGGAGAGTGTATGAAAGGCAGCGAGAGACGAACATTTGCTGATTTTGATGAGAAAGTAATTTATCTTGGGGGACTTGTGAATCAAAAGATGAAAGTTGATCAGGTTATTGCTTTACTCAGCAGCTCCATGTGTTTAATGTCATTGTATTTGGTGTTTGGCAATCGGGGAAGACCTTACACAGAAGGAGACAAAGTGAAGAGAGAGCAGTTCAGACGAATTATTGAAGAAGCGTTGAACAAAAAGGGAAGCGGAGGACAGTTGATGAGAAATATCAAGTGGGCTTTCAAGAGGAAAACCTGGACTGGAAAGGAAATTGCTGTGATTGAAGTCTTGTCTCAGATAATAACTCTCTATGGATGGAAAGAGGGCACAGCCATGTTGCGTAAACAACTTCCGTCGCTGCTGCATTTCTTTGAGCACCAGGTGGTGGCAACCTTATCACGGGAATGTGAGGTGAGTCATAAGATCCAGTGTTACATCATCATAGATTCTTTCAACCTTGATCATAACTGGAATGAGAATGCCATAAGTTAGCAATTTCAGTAGCTGTCAGATCAAAAGAAACTTGGTAGCAGTTCTCTGAATGTTTACTTTAAAAGCCAGCATTTAAATTCTCCATTATGGTTTTACTCGCTGGAATATTTTGATGCATTTAATTTTTAACTAACATGGATAAGTTTTTTCTTAAATTTAGTTGTAGAGGAAAACTGTCTAAGTTACGAATGGGATCCCAATATTGTGAGGAACAAATTTCCCCTTTCAGTGGATTAAGTTCATCTAAAGGATATTCATTTTTAATTTATCTATTTTTTAGAATGATGTATTCTTAATGTGTAAAGTTGATGTTTTCTGTTCATTCAGCGTAAATATTTACCAGTGTTAATTCCACGGGCTAAAAAAATTTATATGCCCAAGTAGCAAAAGAATGTTGAAAAATGATTCTAAAATGATTTGAAATAATTTTAAAATCAAAATATCGTGTCTAGAATCACGACTTTTTCAAAATTTAAAATAATTAAAAAAAAATGTATGATATTAAAGTTCTGTATGCTGTCTTCTCAATTTGTTGATAACATATATATGCATATGTAGGAAGTACTGAGTCATTTATTTGCATGAAAAGTCTTTTTTTAACATTTCATGTTAAAATGATATGAGAATATTATTTCAAAATCATTTCAAAATAATTTCAAAATTATTTTAAAAATGATTTTAAAATATTCTTAAAATGATTTTCAAATTATTTTAAAATATTTTGAAAATGATTTTAAAATATTCTTAAAATGATTTTAAAATTATTTTAAACAAATTAAAAATTATTTTGAAATAATTTTAAAATTATAGCTTAAAAATTGATAGATTTTTGTTATCAATTTCCGCTGTACACTAAATTATTGTTATTCTTTCATTGGTACATTCATCAGTTTTCTCATTTCCACATTCGTAACATTGATTATACATGCATATTCACGTTCTTAACATTTCTGCAAGTAAGTTACATCTTCATTGAAATGTAAAAAACGTGTGGCAATTGGAAAAAATATTGTTTATTCTCATTAATATTGACTTTATATGCATGTTATGTGGCAACATAGGTTTCAATTAATTAATACCTGAAAACTGTTATCGTGATTGGATGGTACGTTTCCTCAAACTATCACGGCATTGACATTTAATACTTTCGACCCGATGCCCGGAGAATTTACGGGCGTCACGAACTCCACGCCTACGCCGACGCCCGTTAATTCTCCGTGGGTAACTTTACACCTACATTGTAGCTGTTTTCTGTAGATTTCACGGCCTTCGGTTGCTACTATGTATTCCTTAGGGCTTGCAGTTCATGAGAAATAATCAAGGAGTAGTACAATGTATATTCCCGAGAATGACATTGTCTTCTATGTCAGAGTGCTTGATTTTCTTAGTTCCCGTTTTCGTCACGTCTCACTAACCAATGCTTTTCATTCTCAAATTGCCGCTGAGCCTTTTCGTGTGGTTCGTGTGGATTGCTGCTTTTGATTATATTCTTGGCTCTACATTCAGTATATAGATTGTTTTTTCGGAGAGTTTTATATTCTACGATGGCTTCAGCAAAACTATTGAATGAATCCGATATTCAGGAACTACTGGCTGATTCCGGGTCGGAAAACGACAATTCCGATGATGATCCAGACTTCAATCCTGCGGAAGAAGGTTAGTCTTGTCTACTTTCATCAATTTTCAATGCTGGAAGTTGCTGTTTTCCAAAATTTTCATATATTACCTCGATTGTGGCAAAATAATATGTTGTTTCATGTTTGCCATTCAGTTGATTGTGTTTATGGTATAAAGCCTATGCCACAGGCCTATTGAGGCGGCATGCGGGGTAGTATGTAGATGTAAAGGTGGCTTGTTCAGTATTGCAGCATTACTGTCTTTTATTTTAGATGAAAATGAATCAGAGCTTGAAGAATCGGCTGATGATGCCAGTACGACTGCAGAGGATGATGATGAATCATCAGGTAAAAACTGAAAATATATTATTCATTCATTGAACTATTTTTGTCTGGCATATATTGATTACATACTCAATTTATTTTTATCTGTCTTTTTCCTTTGTAATCGTGCAAAGCTTGATGAGATTTTATTTTTTTGAGACCAGGTGATATCACAATGGAAACTACTTCTACCGAAGTCCAACAAAATACGACCAGACCACGGCAGAGGGCTAGACGCAGGCCGACTGAAGATCCAAATGAATGGACCGAGGATGACTGGCAACCTCAACTTCCAGTTTTCGAAGAGGTCCGTAGGGTGCTTGCTGCTTTGACTCCAGATAGTGATGAGTTTGACTGCTTTTCTATTTTTATGACTGAAGACATTGTCAAACACATAAAGACAGAAACTAATCGGTATGCCAGGTCGGAAATTTCTAAATTGAAAAGGAAAGGGGAACTAAAAAAGTCTTCTATGTGGAATTGTTGGAAAACTGTCACCCTTTCAGATATGTATTCATTTTTTGCAATTATTTTGCATATGTGTGTGGTAAACTTGCCCAAAATACGGGACTACTGGCGTACAAGCTCCTTCTATCATACGGGTTTTGCTACATCTATTGGCATGTCACGAGACAGATTTTCCTCCATTTATTCTATGCTGCATCTAAATGACAACAGCATGTATATCCCAAGAAATGAACCAGGTCATGACCCAACTTTCAAGTTGAGACCTTTCTATGACCATATTATTAGAACCAGCCAGAACTCTTTCTATCCTGGGGAAAACCTAACAGTTGATGAGGGTATGTGCCCTTTCCGTGGACGGGTCCAATTTAGAGTCTACATAAAGAACAAACCAAACAGATATGGCCTTAAGTTTTATGCTTTATGTGATGCTGCTACAGGGTACACATTGAATATTCAACTTTACACAGGATCTGCAACCAACGCTGACAATAGCGTCCAAGGTATCATTGACAGGCTTTGTTCGCCTTATTTCAATAAAGGGCATGTGATATATATGGATAGATACTACACCAGCCCATCTATCCTTGATCATCTTTGGGAAAACAATACTCGGGCTGTAGGCACAGTCATGAGTAACAGAAAAGGTCTTCCAAATGACCTAAAACATAAAAAATTGAAAAAAGGAGAAATGCTTTTCCGTCGGAAAAGACATTTGCTAGCAGTAAAGTGGCATGACAAGCGAGATGTGTTCGCATTGTCTACAAAACATAAAGCTTCATGCTCTTCTAGGGTCATTAGATGCAAGGAAGGACCTAAGGAGGTGATAAAACCTGACCTCGTATTAGATTATAATATCCACAAAACTGGAGTTGATCACAGTGATCAGCTAATCAGCTACGACGCATTTGGTCGTAAAACTGTAAAGTGGTGGAAAAAACCTTTTTTCACCTATTTATGCTGTGCGTTGTAAATAGCTTCATTATTTATAAAAATCTCAAGCCTAGCCAGAAAAATATTTCATTGGCTAATTTCATTGAGGCTGTTGCTGGTAAACTAGTGGAGAAAGCAGGGCAAGAGAACCTCGCAGGACAGAATCCTGAGGAACAAATGAATAGGCTAATTGGAAAGCACTTTTCTAAACCCATACCGCCAACAGATGGAAAAAAGTACCCGGGCCGAGTGTGCAAAGTTTGCTCAGATAGGGGAAAGGCCACCACTGGGAAAAGAATGAGGAGAGAAGCAAGAGATTATTGTGAAACCTGCAATGTTGGTTTATGTTACCCTGATTGTTTCATTCTTTATCATACAAAAGGAGACTATTGTAAATAGAATTAATTTTATAATTATACGATTTATAATAAAACTTTAACCTAATGTAGTATATTTTTTGTAATATTAGAAACATATAACATGTATTTCGAAAAACACATTTTGTGTAAATTTTTTTTCCTTCAAAACATGAACAAACTTCTTTGACTGTATATTTTATACAATGACAATAATCGTAAATATTATTACTTTTAATCAAAACATAAGTATTTTTATTTAATTAAATGTATAAAAAATTGGGTTCTGAATGTATATATTAATTTTTAAAAAATTGAGAAATACATAAAAAATGGCCAGGCCTGGGAGACGTACCTATGCTTAAATGGCTAGGGTTGAAAGTGTTAAAAGTTAGTTCTCGCAAACACATTTACGCGCGGGAATGGCCGTATATATACAACTTTCTGGGAGCGCATCTCTCAGTTGCGAGTAGGATATGACGTAGGTAGTTGCGAGATAGACATACCGTAGATAGATATGAGATTGAAATTGAGTGTATATACGGTCCGGAGATGGGCTATATAATGCTGTCTATGGGTGTACCCCTTTTTTTGCAGTTTGAAGCGATCGTGAACACGCTTGTGCAGCGCTCCTGACACCCGTTTGCTGCGCATCCGTTATTCAAAAAAGATAAATTTAGGAGTTCTAGATGCACTGCAGCGCTACTGCGCTGCGTATCAGATGCGTATCTGCAGCATTTTGTGTTTACTGGGTAGCTTCTTAAAGAGTTAAAAATATTTAAAACTTATGTTAAAATCATTTTAAAAATGAAAAAAAAAATTTTAAAGCCTAAAAAGAGAGAGTTAATATGTTTTCAAAATAATTTAAAATGATTTTAAAAACCTTTTGCAATACATATATTTTAAAATAATTTTTTCATAAGATATTGCTACTTGGGTGTATATTTTAGCTTTAGCAACATATTTCAATGAGTCTTTGTTCTACTATAATTAGAAGTAGGTTTTATTGTTTTGCACAATTTATTTTGTGTCTTGATCATACTACTTGTTCATTACTGTGTAGTAGACCATGCTTTACAATGGTAATCCGTTCCATAGGACCGATTGCAGTAGGAATTCCATCGTAATGTGAATCAGTATATTACCGGAGGACAGGTCAGTTGAAGTATATTAACGCCGGTGCATTCAGTGATTCCCAATACAATATAGGTACGAAACTTGCTGGAATGAAATATTTAAAATGTCATTTAACCAATATTTTAACTTTAATATGGTGTTGTAAATTTTCAACACATCGAAGAAAACATGGAATAGAAATAATTCAACTCTCGTTATACCTCTGCTTACTACTCTGCGTCGGCAATTAGACAACTTTCTTTTTGTTTCATGCCTTCATCTCTACATTGCAGTTACTTTAGTAATATCTTTAGAAACACGTTTGTAGAAAATGATGTTGCGAGCTTAATGAAGTTGTGCACACAAAATTAGGCAATGAGTTATGATAGAAATAGACCAAGTATGAGTGAGAAGTAGCTTATAGTAATGCATAGACAACAGATGGATAGTCAGTAACCTTTACACGAAAATGTGCCGTAACCCATTGCATAGCATTTTTTTGTTTTTCTACGATTACTTCCATGTTTCTTCTCTCACCAATTCTCTCTCCGTTATTTGTTTATTTCTCCCGTCTCCTAGTTTCCCCATCTTAAACGTTATTTACTTGCACATCCCCAATTTTGCATTGTTACCGCCCAAAAACACTGCTTATATCGCTATTAGTTTATTATATCTCCTGAAAACACTGCTTTTACCTAGTTATGTCATTATTATTGTTGGGTTACAGTGTGCATTGCTGTTGTGGCATGCCTGTCATGCACTTCTGTGGGGTTATTACGGAACTCTTGGCATTAAATATAGATGTCGTTAAATAGCGACTGTCCTGACCTGAATATATCTACCCTAGTGATTACGGAACTCAAGGTAGAAGTGTTGAACAGGGTCGTTATCACCATAAAGACAGTGGTTTGGCAACTTCTTCGTTCAAGTCCATGCAACTCCCTCGGAATATGTATCGACCAATGAAATGCTTGACATTCCTGTGTGGAACAGTGGAACAAATGCATGGGACGTCATATCCAACGAAAAGCAAACAAAAAAAATGAGTATCTTTTAGCGACGGACGTTAAAGTCGACTCAAGGACTCCTTTATTTCCAGTATTTAACTGGAGAATATAGCAGCCCGGTGCTTACGTGGAACAAAATCGCCGTGTGTTACATCTTGGTCATTAAATTATCTAGCATTTTTGCAAAGTTCAATTAATAGAACTTTCTCCGAACCATATATCAATTTTTATACACTTTTTAGAGAGGTAGGAGGTATGACATTTTATCTTGTTTCCGAAATGTTTGCCATTTATTGTCTGTTGCATTGCTATTACTTGAAGCCGTGACATATTTGGCGCACCCAAAACATCAGGGCAATAACAATACAGCAATGCACAGTACAGTACACGTGTCAAAATTCGACGTATAATATTCCAGTGTATGACATCTATTATGGAATTGGATGTCATTGAAAGTTAATACGATCATATAAGTAATTGAAGTGTCCGAAAATATGATTTTTAATAGCTATCTCAATAGAATTTTTTCACCACTCACCAAAAATTCCCACAATAATGACTAAATTAGTGTTACAGTTGTAGGAATTTGCTGTGGAGTGATTAATAATCATCTTCGGTATTAATGAGAGTTCCATATAGCGAGTGATTTTTCAGATCCCAAGAGCTCTCGCTAAATAGGGCTTCTACTGTAGTTCTTCCAGTCAAGGTCATCCCTTGGAGATTGAATTGCCGAATAACAAAAGAGATAGCAGCAGAGGGAGAACATTCTCTCTAAGCTTTTTTCTCGGAACAGTTGACCTGACTTCTGGGCTGGGGGAGTTATCAGGGGTTTGTTGTTTACTTAGGGGGTACACAACCTTCTTAGAGGCAACTGTATATCGAGAAATACACAAGATGAACACTGAAGACTTAAAAAGTACTAACTCGAGCACCCTCATCGTGTTTCTTCACTATCTCCTGCTTGATTTTATTTGATATTTTCTGCTTTAGCTACAAGAGGCATGGTTACTACAGAAACTCCCCACAGTAAACCACCTACTTCTGGCAATTTTGTATTCGTATGGTTAATGCGGTTGGAAAAGAACACAGTGCAAACTACGCCCTTCGTCAAAAATATCATGGAAGACTGATATTCACATACCTAACATAGCATCAGTGACCTAGATGGCAGTGCGACGCAGATGTTAGCGGTATCACGGTGTGAAGTCATAAGGGGTGTAATTTTTTATGTGAATTTAGATAATGACTTCACAGTTTGTCACTATCATTCACCTAGAAATGTTGAGATATAATTTAGCTTGTTTCATTGATGTGATTTATTATCTCGCGCCAGCTGTATCCATTAAGGAGTCATATCACTTTCTTGGTTGGTAATGTGCTTTTGCAATAAGTAACTCCTGGGTAGAAGTTCTCTTATTTTTACAAGTTGGTAAGAAAATGATGTCTCTGTAATGGCTAATGAAAGTATTCTTTTGAATTACCATAAATGCGATCCTGACTATGTAAGGAATGTTTCGTTATCTCGATGGCACTGATTGGTGGCAGTGCTAATCACCGCAACATCTTCTCGATTTGATCAAATCGTGCAAACAGCTCATAATTAATAACACGTTTCATTGAATATGTAAATCTCGTTATGATGAGAAATGCAGTTTGTTAACAAATAAGGCTTAAAATACTGAATATATAACAAATTATGGGTGCAAAAAATCATCTTCATGAGAAATTTTAAAGGGCGAGCTCAAAACCAAATCGCTTTAAAATTCCTATAGCATGCAGATCTTAAAGGAAATCCATCATAAAGTGAACCCATCGCAAAGTGGGGGTCCACTGTACATGTTTATTAGAGATTGAAGTTCAAATTACCTTACCTAAGTACCAACATGACTGGGAAGCCATCCTGTGTGTAGCTATCAGAGTGGGCAACCCAAGATGGAGTTGATGCGGCACTAACCCTTTTATATAGTTGTAATCCTGTAGGAATACGCCGCAATCCAGACTCCAAAGTTAATTATGCTGAAATTATTTTTTATACAGCCATGGGAAGGAGTATGTCCCAGTGCATTTTGCTCAATGATGGAACTTGGTTATCCTTTTTTGATTAAACATTCACATTTGGTAGAAATAGTGTTTGTCATTTATACTGAAATTGGATGAATTTCTTTGTGTGGGTGGATGGAAGGAGGTAAATTTGACCTGTGGTTTCTCCTTCTTAGCTTAAACTTGGGCACTTGGATTAACTGAGTGTGCCTTACAAATGCCACCATATTTCTTACAGAGGTATCACAATTGTTTTCCTTGTCATTCAGATGCTAAAGGGAATTATTAGCATGGTATTCAGGGAGGAAAAATTTCCCTACACAATCTCCATCCGGCCAGGTATTACATTGTTAAAGAATATCTTGTAGTAAGATTTAGTGCTTTCCCGGCGTATTAACTTGGTGAAGCTTTCTCGGGTTTCCAACCGGGTGATGGTCAACCATCACCCGGTTGGAAACCCGAGAAAGCTTCACCAAATATCTTGTAGGTCAAAAGAAGTGCATCCTCCTTTCCGAAAGTGTAATGGGCCAAAGTAATACCCAATTTCATGAGCATGAATAGAGAAATTTTAGTTGAAAGAAAATATGTTGGTTTCATTGTTACAGGTTGATATTACTTGAGTTTTCTTTGTACATTTGCAGTTGACGATGGCTGCACGGACTACTTGAAGATTGGTACATCCCATGGTGACACCAGGATATCTTCGATTTCTTCCTAATGGAAATAATAATAGTTATATTATGCATATATTGTAGCTATTTGCGTTCAAAGAAATGTTTACTTGAGTTCATTTATGTAGCTTTCATTGAGCAGTTTAAGCACTTATTGTTAGTTGAGCCTGAAATAGCTTATTTCTTCTAATCACTTATGCTTCCTCAGAGGAATTCTGAAGCACATATTCAGTGTGAAACTACACATATTGTTCATTTGAGAGAAGTGTTTATGCATAGCATCTCTTAAGACATGCTATGCATAAACACTTCTCTAGTCTTAATTAATGGTAATTCAACTTACTTTTGACTATTTACCTACTACAAATGGTGGTTATTTCTTTGTTTTGATCCAGGCTTGCATTAAGAGAGACACCATCCTTCAAATGGGAAATGCACCTACCTTTCTTGTTTCAACTTCATTCCCTTTTTATACATTCTAATATATGTAACTAATTAAAAACGTAAAGATACATACTTGGTTGGGGGCAAAGTTGCATGCCTTAAGAGCTCAGAAAGGATGTCTTATTTTCCTCCTCGGATTTGTTTAAGTGTTTCTGTTAATACTTGCTGTTTACATTGAATAAAAAAAATATGTATCTCTAGAATTATCTTATCATTGATTGCTTTGTTTCCGGCTTGCTGAATGTTGCACATTTGAATTGTGTGAATTTAGGAATGATATATTGTAGGAATAATGTTGTGGCCATAATTTATTGGTTCATCTAAATCTACATACTACCCCGCAAGCCGCCTCAATAGGCATGTGGCGGGGGGTGTTAGGACACCACCCGTTTACATATAAAAAGGAAACGCTCTAATGAAATTACGCCTTGCCTTTATTGAAGTCCCTTATTGATCGGGGGAAAAACGAATTCCCATACCTATCCGTTCGGCAAAATATCTCTCTTAATTTATCGTTTCTGTCGGACCTGGAAATATAGTGGGGTTCTAATATGATGTTCTCCGTGTCGCTCTTAAAGATATCTATTCTTAATTGCTCAAGTAATCTATGCCTAGCTCGTAGCCTCCGAATCTATCTAGCGGCTCCCAGCCTAATTCGTTTAACATCTGTGTAACGCTGTATGTACGCCCGTAGCAGTTTTTGATGAATCGTGCAGCTTTCCTTTGTATTTTATTTAGTTCCCGGACTAAGTCTTTCTGCACTGGATCCCATATGCTCGCTGCATATTCCAGGTGTGGCAGGACGAGTGCGAAATAGCACCTCTCTATTTTACTTTTTCATCTGAAAATCTTCCCACAATACGCTTGACGAATCCTAGCTTCTTCAGAGCTCTGCCACAAATATTTCTTTTATGTGTTCCCCACAATAGGTTCGAGGTTATCGTAATTCCCATATACTTCACATCGATCATCTGTCACCTTTATTTTAACACCATCCACAGCATATACATGGGGATAGTTAGACGACCTCCGCAAGAAATGTACCGCCGCACATTTGCTCAGATTAAGTTCGAGTCCCCACTCTAGGCTCCACTCATGAACGTTGTTTAAATCTGATGATAGAATTTCAAAGTTACAGTGATCACTAATTTCACAATAGATGACAGCGTCGTCAGCCTGTTGGTTATGTTTGTCTTATTATTAGCAGGTATTGCATAAATAAAAACTAACTTTGTGGTTCCACAATGATACTTATATTAGCAGGACTCGGGTTTCGACGTACTATAACGTCATCTTCAGGTAAAAACTCTACAAAAGACTCATGGTTATATACTGCACTCAGGGGGGCGGAAGGGCTGGAGGGAAGGAAGGTAAGGGGGTGGGAGTTTGGGATTGGGTCAGGGAGGTATCGCGTGCTTGAGGAATGGGGGGGGGAAGAGAATTCCTGTAGGGAGCACTCATCTTGAGGTGAAGGAATGTGGAGGGAGGGGTACTTAGTCATAAAAAACAAATCATAATACCCTAAACATGTTTGGCTGTCAAGATAGATGGATTAAGCTCAGTGGTTTGCTGCTCCAATGGGAGTACCAAGGCACTTAGACCTGTCGGGCTCGAGATCCTTTCCACAGAGGGCTCGTCCACGCCTAAGATGAAACGAGTGCCCTTTTCAGTCTTGCTTCGATCATACACCCTCCGTAGGTCTGTCCTTAAACCCGGGTTGACCTTCATAATTCGGCTGAGGAGGTGCTTAGCCGAGTCGGTCCAGCGACCCAAACCGTCAGCCGCCTCCTTTTGATAAGGGAGTCAGAATCTACTCCCTCAATCTCTTACAGTTGTGCTGCCATGTCCTTCAGCCAGTCAGCTGTGAAGGTGTTGGCGCACAGTGTTTCCATAGCCCCGTTGAGCAGGCATGTCCCTTCCCAATGATAGGCACTTCCTGTCCGTGGGGGATGGCATCCCAGACCATAGTTATTTTACGGTCGATTTTCTCATAGTTGTCTCAGGGTAGCTTGAGGGGATGATAGCCATCTTCTTACCACCTTTCGTCGTCTCTATGTACGAGCGTCCGACCTTGGAGGTCCTGGCTTTCTTAGGGTCCTGGGCTTAGGGTATCTCCCCAGGGGTCCTTGCCCTCTTTCCAGGACTTTCATTGGGCTGTTACCCCGCCCGGCCCTTGTCAGGACTCTGTGATAGAGTTTCACACTTTCCTGATGGGGGTTCCCTATTCTTTCTGGCAGCGAGGGCTCGCTGTCTCTTCAGCCTCCTCTTCCTAGCTGCCCCGCTGCGAATTGAGAGAGTAGAGAGACTTTGAATCTTAGATGCCACGCTCCCCACTGTGTTGTTGGAGGCGTCTGAGTCCAGGTCATCCTCCTTGCAGGCGAGTCCAAGGCCCGAGGCCTCCTTTATTGTGGAAGACGAGCTTCCAGAGGATAGAGACTCCTCTTCGGGTACAGGGAGATATTTTTGGAAAATGACCTTCCTCGAAATAGGGCCGGCCATCGAAGGTTTGGAGGAGGGCCTCACTTTAGGGCCCCCCAAGGACGCACCGTGATGATGGGGGCGTTATATCGACTGGCATGTCTAGATCCGTCATGTTCTGCGAAAACCAGGGGCACTTCGTGGAGGGTGTGGCTCTTCACCACACATGACGGTCTTGGTGTGCGATGGTCACCACCACCCACCCTGGGATCACACAACCCTCACCCCCTGTTTGGCTGTCAGGGTGGAGTGAAGGGGAGGGGTTTTTTTTTCCATCTAGGGTTGTTAGGATGATAGGAGGTTTGGGAGGGGGAATGGCGGATTTAGGAGGGGTGAGTGGGAGATGTACAAAATGTCATTAACAATATTCCGCTTGGAGCGTACACAATTCAAAACTTCTAACTGCTCCAATGCGGCTAATTTGTATTCTTTCTTTTCAACATGCAACACTTCAATTTCAAAGGATTGGTTGTTCTCTAACAAATGTTTTGCAAATTGTGACGTTGATTTATTGTTTCTTACACAGGCTTCGTGTTCTTAATCCCTTTCCTCAAATTTTCGGCCTGTTTGCCCAACGTACACAGCTTCACATTCACATATTTGTTTATAATCTCCACTTTTCTGTTTATTTTCTATTTTGTCCTTGGTGTGGGAAAGTAGTTCTCTCAGGTTCAACTTGTTTTTTTGGGCCACTTTAAACTTGTCTTTCGGCAGCTTTTTGAAAAGTTTCCGTGTAATATCATCGAGATATAGGATCTTATCCCATTTTCCTGTCCATTTTTGCCGCGGTTGATATATATACATGTCTTTAACTGCCAATTTCTTTAGGTTGTTTCGGTACAACTTATCATTGAGCTGCTCCTTATATCCATTGTTTCTCGCAATTGATTTTATCGTAGCCAATTATTTTTCAAAATTAGTTATAGACATTGGGATGTTCACTAACGGGTGGATCATGGCATGAAAGGAGGATAACTATTGAGTGAAAGAAAGCCTAGAATTAAAATGAATCACTTGGTCGGTGTATGAATCTTTACGAAAGATAGAAAACTCTGGGTGGTTGTTGATTTTCGTAATGTTTATGTCCGGAAAGTTGAGTGAATTATTTTCTTCTACTTCACAAGTGAACTTCAAATTTTGATCCCGTGTATTTGAATGGTATATAAACATTTTGAGATGCCAGAACCTTTCCACACACAAAACACATTCTACATATCGCTGCCAGGAGAATACTTTTTTGGTTAGTCCATCAGATGAGGAGAAGAGATCTTTATCGAATTTATCCATGTAAATATCTGCCAGGAGAGGGGACAGAGGAGATCCCTTGGTTAATCCATTGGTCTGTTCGAAATATTTGCCATTGAATAAAAAATAATTTTGTGAAATACATGTCTCCAATAGATCATAAAGTTCACATATCATAGGCGCTAGCACAGATTTATGAAACATAATGGTTCCTGGAATGTGTATTGCTTCCTTGGGGGGGGACATTGGTGAAAAGATTGCACACATGAAACGACACTAAAATATACTTATTGGGAATGGTCACTTACGAAAGAAGGTGGATGAATTTGATGGAATTACTAATACTGTATTTTGCGGTATTACTCGCTTTGTTAGTTCGATTTTAACTTTCCCTTTGATGCTTTTTCAGTAATCCTAAACTCCCCAGAACTACCACGACGCGCTACCTCTTTCTTGAAGATTTGACATTTTCTATTCGTTATTTTACCGTAGGAAACATACATGGGGCCGCGGAAACAATATAAGCTCGCTCGCCTGGGTCGCCCCAACGCAATGGTCCAGTGGACTCACCATAAAGCAACGCTGTTATATGCGTAATTCAATTACCTGCTGTTGGAAAGCCTTGTGTATAGGGAAATGTTGCAATTTTGTGGACAATAACTCGGCCGGTGCGACGGTTAGGCAGTGGTGGGTGGGAGAGGGGGGTGGGCGGATAGAAGGTGCTACTGAAGGGGACGTATTGTCGAAGAATTGGCACTCGACTACTAATTGTCCTTTCGGAACGTTTAGTGTTTAACATAAGGGAGTGTTATTGTCGCAGGGGAATAAAGCCGAAGCTCAATGTATTTAAATAATGGTTCATAATAGAATAAAGTACGTACATTGCTATGCCTGAATGAACTCCGCTATGGTTCGGGGTGGAAAGTAACTTACTTTATAATAAAGTATTTTATAGCCCGACTCTAATTGAGGGTAAATATGTGTAGGTATTAAAAGTGTATAATTTGGATGAGAGTTTAAATTATGAAGGTTTAATATTTATTTTATTAGGATGTACTTTATGCTTTCAAAGTGTGCTCTTATTACCGTTGTACCTGTCCGGGATCGGGCATCTAACGTTGTTTCCGAAACCTATTCGACAGAAAAATATAAACCGCTTGACATCCCTAACTAACCCATTAATACAGTTATAATTAGTTGCCACTACCGCCGCATTGTGGTCCCAAATCGCTGGCGAAAATTAATACCGCTGATATTTTTCCATACTTACGGTACTTGAACGCAGTTTTTAAAGGTTTTCGATCCACTGAATCCGAATTAGACGTTTATTTTGCTGTGTCTTTTATATTTTTGTTTTTACAATACAAATTATTTAAACAATTGCATTTTACAAATTTAAATTGAACCTTATTGGTTGTTCCACATGTTGTTACATCCATATAATCCTACTGCGATGTAATTTCTGCTGTATCTGCGATTTTTATTGTTTTTACTTGATAATTGTTTAAACAATCTATTGTAACTAATTAAAATGTAACAGTAATTATGGTTCCTAAATATGTTCTAGCCACAGAATCCGAATATGAAGTTATTTTTACTATATCACTGAATGCTATTGTTTTTACGAGACATTTGTTTAAACAATAAAAAAAACACAAATGGTGATTGTAATCGTATGCAAACGGAAATCCGATAACTAATATTCTATTCTGCCCCGTAAGATTTGAAAAATTAATTAAGACTTAAGAATTAGTGGTTTGGTTATCACAAAATTAAGGCACAGTTGGGAAAGTTACAAAAAAAAATAAACTGATAAAAGTTAGAGTTAATCTCTTTCAAAAGTAACTAGTTAAAGTTAAAAGTTACTTTTCTGAAATAGTAATTGGCTAAAGTTAACCAAAGGCAACTTTAACGATTAAAGTTACTTTTTCAGTTACTTTTAAGAAACCTTTTACAAAACCTTTATAAGCTATCTTTCGCAATTGGGATAAAATAAACAAACTTCAAATTAAAGAAAAAGTTATTTAACTTTTACTTAAAAAGTTATTTAACTTGAATAATATTATCATTTCAAAATTTGTATCAGACATCCGTGCTCTCTTGTCTGAAATGAGAAGGAAAGAAAATTCGAACAGGTCGACATTCCCTAAAAGTTAACGAAAAAATCCACTGCAGTTAGTTTTGCATCAGTTTTGTATAATTTAAAGATAAAAAGTTAACTCTTCTAAGAAGTAACGGTTGAGTTAAATAGTTAACTAAATTTTAAGCGATTAATTTTAATGGTTATTTTTAATAATCGTTAATCCCAACTATGTTAAGGCTCCACAGTAAGAGATGATGGGCAGAGTCGTAATCATATGAAAAATAAATTCATTGCATTATGCAGGAAGGGCGTACTTGAAGAGTTTTTTTCCGTCTTTAAGAGTGGCTGACGTAAGGGAAATCTTCCCAGAGTATCATGTCGCCCCCCTCCAACCCATTTCAATCCACTCAGGGCTCTTATCTATTGCCACTTGGGAGCGAAAACCGCGGGGATTCCCACCAGCCAGGAGCTATAGGATCTTACCATGGTCGAAATCAAGAAGACGGTTCCAGTCCAGGGTTGAAGTAATTCTTTTTATCACTGCCACGTGCGCGAGCCCTCTACAGCTGTTCGTTATATCCTTGCTTAACATTATATATTATCGAGAGGGAGGAAAATTTAGGTGGGAGGCATTCATGGAGCTGGAGTGGCTTCCTGGTGGAGGGGTAAGGGGAAAAGACAATCGAGGCGAACTAAGTTAATTAAAATTTTTCTTTTTGATAATACTATTAACAATAAGTTTAAGTGTTGGTTTTTATAAATTTTGATTACTATTATTTTATTTTTTGTGAATTTTTTCTTTTTTCCATTCATTTGTTATATTATATTATTTTCTTATATTTTTCCTGTTTTTATATTTTTTCACTCAATAGCTGAGACAATATTTTTGAATTGACATTTTCATTTGTATAGACAACTTTACATATAGGGGGATTGGGGGGGGGGAGGGGTTGGTAAAAATACTACGGTTGTCAACGAAGGGGGAGGGGTAAAAAAGGGGGGAGGGGTTGTCAACGAATGGGGTAAAAAATCACCAAAAACTGTGACGTAGTTTATGCACGACCATGTGCCAGGTGTACGATTCCACCTCCCTGAGCAGAGCCGCCCGCTATTTTCGCTTGTTTGCAAATAGAAGTGGCTACAATGAGGATTTTTCTCTTTTTCTCGGTGTTCATGCGTGTGAATATTCCCCCGTAAATGCTAGCATTAACTTTTTACATGTGTACGGTGCTATTTAGTGCCGAAATTTTCCGGTGAAGGCGAAGTGAACAATGCTGTGCATGTTCCAAAATGTGTATCTATAACCTCGTTTACGTGTTGTGAAATACTTCGGTCGTTGTAGTATTACATTGATAATGAGTCAGTCTATTTCTATAATTAGTTCTGGTGATAATCCTCAAAGGGGAAGCTCTGAAAAAAAATACACGAAAGTCATCAGCAAGATAGCCTCATTGGAGAAACAGTACTGGAAGACGATATTTTTCCATTTAAATAGCTTTCCTGGAGCTCATATATTGTAGCTGTAAATATACCTTAGGGAGTACGTTATCCGAAAGCAATTTTATGCAAGAACTGACTTCACGGCCAAGGGTTCATAACCCATCCCTAGCATGGTTGTGTTACTTGTATAAGTCTTAAGAACGATTCGACGCTTCGATATAACTAACCAGTCGGAGCATCGAAGATGCGTCTACTATTACTGCGGTTTTATAATTTTCCAGCCATTTGCTTACTGCAGAATTCCTAAATGGAAGTGATTGTCCTCCAGGGATATCGAAAAATACCGGAATGGACTTCATTTTGTGTAGATGCGTCTAGACTGTATTAACCTTGAAAAGATTAATTGTTGTGTAATTTGCTAGAATGTTAGTCTTTTTTATAATTTCTTCAATTTCTGTAGCGATGAAACTAATATTATATGGTGCATGTGTGTAATCTGTCTCCGCTCTAATTTTGTGAAACTTCGATATACGAATATTTTCGTAAGTTCACTGCACGCAAATTAACCGTTGCATTATCCAATATTTTTGTAAATTGTTACCCAAGATGTGAACATTAACGTAAAAAAGATTCCAGCAAATCAAACAAGTGGGGTATAATTTTTAATAAATTCCACGACTCTTCCAACGTCTTTGTTTGCTGTTCAGCAATGACCTCTCTGCAGTGAAAGACAAGTTATGTTAAAAATATATGTAAATATGTGAATTAAAGGTCGAAATAAAATATTGGATTCTTAAACAGATCTGGGAATTTTTAATATTTTGGAAGAACTTACTAAACCGCTTAAGGTTGCCGGTGCACGTGGAATACCTATATCAAGATTTAATTTTTAACACAATTTGTGTATAATTTTTATTCTTACCAGAAGTCTATTTCCACAGTAATACCTCTTAAATAATATTATAGATATTTATTTTTTTGGAGAAATAAGAAGTATTTAAGAAATAAGTAGTTTTTTTGCGGATGTGTTGGTGAAGAATGAAAATAAATGAAAGGAAAAAAATGGCGACATACAATAATAACTTTACTTGCTCGGGGGCGGATCTGTCCCTTGGAACAGAAGAGACTTTAAAAATCAGTGAGTACCCTAAATTGGTAGAACACATAACCGACCAACATCTTGAGGGGCTTGGTATTCTCTCGAGGAATACCTTCCGCTTTCCGCCTTACAAGGCTCTCAGTGGAGGGAGCTGGGATCACGTTTCGTTCAACGTTGGCATGATTTACGCTGCGGAGGTGGTTGATGCTCGGCCAATCCCGTTCATCAGATTGGCCTTTTGTATTTGTCCCACGATGTGTGCAAATCGGAGGCGAGGACTGCCAGGTGTTCATGGTTGTTCCGGGAGACGGTGTGGAAGAACTTCGTCGCTATTGTTTGTAGACAGTCGCGCAGTAGAGGTTCCTCGACGATGGCGTGAAGTGCGTCGTTTCCAGCGAACTTTGGGAAGCTTAGGATCTTCCTCAGGCGTAGTTGAAGACGTTGAAGCGGATCCTTAAGGCTCGTTCCGGACCAGGCCGGAGAGGCGTAGAGGAGTTGGGGTAGAAGGATGGAGCGGTGGATTCCGAGGCGGTTGAGATCAGGCGTGGTTTGAGGAGAGGCGATAGGAGGCTGCTGTCGGTGATTAGTTTGGCTTGAAGATGGGTGAGGTGAGGGCGGTAGGTGATGGTGCAGTCGAGCTGGTCGCCAAAGTAGGTTGCTGAGGTAGACCAGGAGATGTTTCTCTGAAGAGTGCTGGTACTTTCGGTTTGATTCGCAGGAAGAGGACTGCCTTGGTCTTTTTGGGATTAATGGCTATGCGCCATTTGGAGCACCATGCCGAGACAGCTTCCAGCACAAGTTGTAGGCGGGTGGTGGCATCTTTGGCGCTGATGGAGTGGCAAAGGAGTGCCGTATCGTCTGCGAAGAGGCTGATTTTTTGTGTCATCCGAGATCCTTTGGGAAGTCTGCAGTGAAGATGGAATAAAGATTGAGAGCCAGGACGGAGCCCTGTGGGACGCCGGCCTGTATGATGCGTTGAGTCGACTCGTCACCAAGCCAGGAGACTCAGAATGTTCGGCCATGGAGGAAGTTCTTGAGGATGTCGATCTGCCAAGCTGGGAACCGGAAATGCTGGACTTTCCAGATGAGCCCTTCGTGCCACACCTGGTCGAAGGCCTGGGAGACGTCGAGGAATGCAACAGCGCAGCATTCCTTCATGTTGAAGGTGGCAGAGATGTAGCCAGTAACCCTGAGGAGGGCGTGGGTTGCAGAGTGCTCCCGTAGGAAGCCAAATTGAAAATCGGGCAGGATTCCTTCTGCGGTGAGATGGTTTGAGAGGTGAGGCAGGATAAGTCGCTCCAGGAGTTTTCCCAGTGAGTCCAAGAGTGAAATGGGTCTGTAGCTTTCGACCTTGGACGGTGCTTTTCCAGGTTTGGGCAGGCAGATGATTTTAGCCCTCTTCCAAGCGGCCGGCAAGTGGCCAATGCGGAGGCAGGCGGTGAAGATCATCGCGAGGAAGAGACCGGCTCCGACTGGGAGTTGCCTCAGGATTTCATTTTTGAGGCCACAAGGGCTTTCCGAAGTGGCAGTTTTCGGATTTCTGCTACGACTTCCTTGGTGGTGATGGTAGGCGGGTCCTCCTTCATCAGTCATGAGATAGAATCTGGCCCTTCCAGATTGATGATGTTAGGCGTATGGATGCTAGGAAGATTGGGGGTGAAGGTTGACTGCAGATGATACGCGACAGCTTCGGCTTTCTCGGTGTCACTGCGGGCAAAGCCAGTGGGCGTCCTCAGTGGCGGAATGCGGGAGAAGGGCGTGCGGATTGTGCGGGCCATCTTCCATATGCTGCCATCTTCCATATTCAGAGTGGTCAGTTTGGCGTCCCAGGTTCGCTGACGGAGGGTGAGGACTTCTGCAGTAACTCGTCGCTTCAGGGCCTGAAGAATGTTTTTGGTGGCAGGGTCGTGGGTCCTTTGGTAGATGCGGCGTACTCTGTTCTTCCTCTGGATGAGGGGTAAAATCGGCTCATGAAGGTCGAGATAATCCGATATTTTGTGACGTGCTAGGGGAATGGAAGCTGTGGCTGCTGCCTGAATTTTGGAGGTGATGGAGTGAGCAGCTGTGGATAAGCGGGTCTTCCGCGCAGGGCTCCACCCTCCACCCGGTATTCGAGCGTCAGCTCATGACCAGGGAAACGGAAGGCTGCGGGGAATAGGAAGGAGAAAAGATGGGAAAAAGGGTAAGGGAATGGGAAAATTTCGGCCCCAGAGCCATGTATAGGCCAAGGGGCAAAAACGAAACGCGAAACAACATATAATCACTAGCGTTTGCTGTGGTGAGTTCTATAAATAAGAAAACACCGGATCGGCAACTGGTCGTCCAGCCCAGTTCGCTAGATGGAGTGAGCAGCAGTGTCAATGTCCTCAGATGAGCCCAGGGTGGGAGGAGCGGCAGGAAGAGAGGCGGCAAGTGTTTGGCGGAAGTCCTCCCAGTCCGCCTTCCTGAAGCTTTGGTGCAGCGGGGGTGGCAGACGTGAAGGTTTCAGACCCAGGTGATAGAACACTGGAAGGTTGTCACTTTCAAGTGCAGTGACTGTTGCGCACGAGACTGAGAGGTAAAAAACAGCATAAAAATGTCGAGGACGTCTGCAGTTCCGGTGTGATGGTAGTGAGTTGGCTGCGGAGGGCCAATCGCTCGGATGCCTTTGCGGTTCAGCCAGGTTCGGAGTTTGCTGCCTCTGGTGTTGGTGATGTGGGAGTGCCAGGTATAGTGCTTGGCGTTCAAGTCTCCTCCCACTAGCACTGGATAGCCGTGCTGGAAGAGCCAATCACGGGAGCCGGAGCGGCTGGGAGTGACTCATTTGACGATATATCGCTTATTTGGCGAGATATCGCGATTCTGTGTGTGCGGCAGGGGTGACCAAGGGGAGGGGGGAAGGTTTTCGATGTGCATACAATTCCAGCAAAATTGGAGCGCAATCGAAAATATTTGGAAAAGTTAAAAAACTTTTCAAATAATCCAAAATTTGGGACCTGAGGAGGACCGTTTCGGAGTGGGGCCGTCGAAGGCGCAGTTTCCCGTTGGAGGGTGGGAGATACTCCCGCGAGACTTCGAAGAGCCGGGTGCCGAGAGCCGGGCCAGGAGCTGGGTGCCGAAAATCGATGTCAGGAGGTGCGTGGGTCGTGTCCGGGTAAATGAATGTCCAGTCGGTGCAGGGGCTGAAATAAGGTGGCGGCAGGTTGCAGAGAAGGCCGATGCGCAAAAACAGTCGGAACTTCCGGAAGTCATATACCAGCACCACACACACAACCGACGAGTACCAATAATTATTCTCTAACAGCTCCATTTCACTACTGCTCCATTGCTGCGAGTATAAAACTGCTCCATTTCACTGAAAAATGTGCCTATTGAATATTACGAAAAATGTCTATGAATTGCTATAAAAAAAATACAGGGAGTATTCTCGATACTCCCGTCGGATCTTTATTTCGTGAATGCGAAATTACATATGTTACTATCGTTATTGGGAGATTATTTAGATTTGTTTGTCAGAAAGAAAGTTTAAATGAAAGAAAGAAAATTACGCTATGCATAACATGTATTCATCGAAATCATTAGTACAAATGGCTAACCTATGAACAATTGGTCAATAATAACTAATTTTTTCTGATTTTCAATGTTAATTTTATATTCCTTGTGTTATTAACGTCTAACTCAGCTCTCCGTAGACACCGTGATCACTAAAATCGATCAACTTGTTCCGGAGATACAACAGAACTGAACGCACGCCGTGCCCACGCAAGCCCAAATTTAGACCCCATACGCGCAGCGCTGTGACGTCACCTCACAACTCCCCCTCCGCTCGCACAAACCATTTCCGGTAGTAGCAAAAACAGGATATCCAGTCATAGTTTTAGATATTCTGTATTACTTATAGTTTTTGCACACGAGGCCCTCGAAATTACACGAATATTGGTAACGGTAAAACCTTTCATGACACAGAGAACGAACCATAGGATGTTCATTCGCATTCACATACAAAAATTTAACTTGAAAAAGAGAAAATTAATGAATTTGATCTAAAACGTTTTTATTGTGAATTTTTATGGTGCGAATTGATAAAAAAGACGGTCAATATATCGCTCACTCGTTCTCATTCTAGCCAAAATAAGTCCTGCGGCTAAGAATGAAGCCCTTTCTGATCCCTTTGATGTGCGAGGAATCGTTTTCAATGCATTCCACAGAAGAGATAAAAATTTACAATTGGGCACAAATCAGCCAAAATTTAATATGATGAAAATGATTCTGGGATTTCCCGAGAAGTGAGGAATTCCCGTAAAAATTAAATGGATAAGATCCTATGGAGATATTGGATTCCTGGGTGAGGAACCCTAATTTATCACCCTTTGTGGTCTTGTATCCTTGAAAGACTATGCGGAGAAGTTGCATAGATTTTTATGACCAAGATGGGTCAAATTAAAATGGTATGGGAGCTCCAAGGTCGTTTCTGTAAAATAGAAGTTTTTCAGCCTGCTTGAAATATTATTATTTCGTTGTAATTGTTTCCTATCTTAAAATTGAATGTATTTAGGAGCTCACTTGTACATATCAAATTTGGCAGGATGAAAACTTGATCGCGTCCAGTACTGAAACGAATTCTCAGTTCCGTATTACATCGGCGAGAATCATGCTGAAGCTGGGACGTAGGAATGGTGGGTGACCAGTCTGCCCTGCTTTGACCAAATCTTTTTTTGCCTACATGTCACGGGTGAACTAGTGTAATTGTTTACTGGTTATTTTTTTAGGAATTAAACTAATTGGTTCTACATATGTGAGAAATTGAAGTACTTGAATCCCGCGTTGAGTCGGCGCGGTTTAAGTTAATTCTTATTTTAATTTATATAAGAAAAGATTCAGCCTATCGGACGATCGTCGAGGACTAGCCAGGCTTTATAAATCAATTTTTCTATAGACAAGGAACTTGCTAAGGCGCAATTTTTTTCCAGGCGCTAATGTAGCTTACGTCGATCACATTCTATCACAGTTAATTCGCAGTAGCAGTGGTAGCATTGTATCGTTTGGTATCATTGCAGCTGTACCAAATAAAAAAAAGGAAGAGGGAAGAAAAAAAAATTATATTAAAAACATAAATAATAATTGAACAAAAATAATAATAATTAATAAGTCTACCAAGGAAACCAAATTATATATATAATTAAGAGTACAGGATAAATATATATTATAACATTAGCTGCATTTATTTAAAAAAATAAATAAAATAAAAATGGAAACATAAAAACTCAGCGTCATATTAGAGTTAGTTTGTTGCCGCATTCCCCTTGCTAATCCATCAGTCACCACTCCAGCTCCAACGCCCCTCATCCCACCCCACCCTTAATTTTTCTCCCTCTTGTTCATACAGTTGTTAAGCATACTAAACATCTGTCGAGGGCTCGCGCCCGTGGCAGTATTAAAGGATAACTACACACTGGACTGGGCTGGAAGCAGCGTGTTAACAATCACAGTGATTTCAAATATTAAATCACATGTTTTGAGTGTTTCTTAAGAGTGCTTTCGATGTAGCATGGCGATAGCTGGCTATTGACGGAAGCGATTGGCGATCGCCATGTGACCGAATGGCATTAAGCAGCTCAAAGCGGCTATTCACGCCTGTGCAGTCCGTCTCGCGTACAAACAAGCACTAGCGAATAGCTGTGAAGAAATACGCTTGAAGCTCTTCAATTGTTCGGCTCCGGAGGGAAGAACCACTGAGTGCTGGCTATTTCATTGAATGGAAAGCACCCGAAGCATTCCCTGCCGCAGCATGGCGATCGCAATCTATCGCCAGCGATCGCCGCAAATCGATATCAATCCGAGCGTTCTCTAATTTCGATAGTCGGCTATCGTCGTATCAGTCGTATGTAAATGAGAAGCACCAAATGCGCTTTCCCCAGCAATTTTGCAGCCTTCGCCACAAATTTGAATAGTTCAATCATAAACAGTGGCGGATCTAGGATTCAGGTCTGGGGGGGGCTTAAGAGTTCAGACCTCTCAAGTAAAGTTAAGTTGATTCATTACAGTTTACTCATTTAAACTTTTCAGAGAAAACTTTTTTCTTCAGTAAAATTTGTGTAAATACATTTTTAAATTCAACAAATAGAATTTTTATTACGAACACTTTATAATATCCAATTATAAACTCGACAATATAAACGACTGAGCATTAAAATGATAATTTTTCCATCCACTTCGAAGGCTACAATATTTTACTCATTGCACTCTCTTATAATACTTCCAATTAAAGTTTTCACGTTGAGAGAATCATTTACCAACCTGTCCAAAGATTTGAGTCGTCGAGGTTTTATTTTTCAAAATTCACATCTAATAATCATCGACCGACCAGTCTAAAGTTTCAATTCGTCGAGGCTTCGATTTGCAGAATGTATCCACAACTTCTTCAACCTTTATTCCTATTTCTTTGTGAATGTTTGCTAACGCTAAACCGTTGAGTCGATTTTCGGACATGTTGACTCGCAAAAAACTCCTCAATCGTTTGAGTGTCGAAAAAGTACGCTCTGCTGTTGCTGGAGTCACCGAGATTGTAGCGAATAATTGTAGCAGTGTCGCGACGTTCGGGAAAAACGAGCCATAATCCTTCGACTTCATGACTTGCAGAGCATCAATCGCTGTTTCAGCTTGTTGGAAAGCGGTAGTCTTGCAGTGCTTGTGCCAAAGGAGAATTTCATTTTTCAGCTCCGTCTCGCTGCAGCCGCATAGATCTCCTTCGTATACATGTGCAGTTTTTAAGATTTCGTCAACGGCTACTTTGGTATGGAGCGTTGGGATCAGCTCTTCCAGAGGTAGAATCTTCAAAAATTCACCTTTGAACCTCGAAGTCAGGGAAGAGATCATATGATGCAAATAAGGGTAAAAAATCGTAGCTCTGTAATGCAGAAAAAGTAATTCGTTACAATCATCAGCTTCAGCTTATTTCAAAAATTTTAAGAAGAATAGGTTCGTTCATATTATCATATTCAACACATTATGTATGTAATCCCAAAAGCAGTGTTAATTACTTATAATTAGAAGTTCTCATTCCAGAAATGCGCTACAAATGACTTTCCCAGATCAACGTTTTACAATTTTACCGCGAGATAATTTCAATCTAGATTAATCAAAAAACGTGAGGAAAAATATTACAAATTCAAGCAGATGATCTATTTTTAGTAAGCAAGATATAATTAGACGCGAAAGATAAGTTAGAATAACTCACCGAAAATATCCAAAAGCTGTCTGATGTTCTGTTTGGATGTTAGCTCGATTTTTCTGCCGGCCACACAAGCGAGGGACCTTCAGTTCAAATTCCATCTCACTAGCAATTTTCTCGGCTTTCTGGAAGATTTCGTCAAACGATTTTTCTTCCTTTCTCGTCTCGAGAAACAGCTTGATGGTTTGCTCAATGTGAGCACAAGCCGATGAAATTTGCAGTTGAGAATTTCGAAGTGCCCTACTGACAGTCACAATTGGAGAATTCACATAATTGATTACTTGGAGAGCAATCAAGAAATCCAATCTTTCAATTGCACCAAGTAGTTGTGTCGCCTTCGAAGACGACTCGATGTCCTTATCGTACTTCAAATCATTCAACACTCGTACAATATATGGCAGGAACTCACAAACCGTGTTCACACTTTCGTGTTTCTCAACCCAACGCGTGAAGCAAAGTGTTATCAAATGGGTTTTCTTCGATTTCGGTGATTTGGCTTTGATTTCGTCTTCGAGTAATTGCGTTCTTTTTGATGAACTTGTGAAGACATTGTTCAACGTCGAAACTGTTCCCAGCATATTTCGGATCTCAGGGATTTCACAAGATTTTAAAACGCACAGATTCAATGAATGGCTAAAGCAGTGCGTATAAAACGCCAGTGGTTGATCCTCAGAAATTAATGCTTGAACTCCATTTTCTCTACCAGAGAAGTTAGATCCTCCATCATATCCTTGTCCACGCAGATCGATGATGTTCAATTCCAAAGCCTTCAACTCATCTGAGATCACCGTTTTTATATCTTTTCCGACAGTGGATTTTAATCGTATGAACCCAAGAAAATCCTCGCGGACGACATATTCCTCTACATCAACATAACGCACGCACATAGTCAGTTGCACTATTCTACTTGCATCTGTTGTTTCATCACAAATGAGAGAAACAAATTTGGATTTTCTGATTTTTTCGACAACCTTGCACCGAATAGTCTGTCCGATGATGTCGATAACTTCATTCTGCACGGTTTTGCTGATCAGAGTACAGTTTCACGGTGCTGTTTCCAAGTGAAATTTCAAATTTTCACCCCCAGCATTTATTCCGAACGCCAACAATGACCGGAAAATACGCTCTCTGCCAGACAACGCATCTTCTAGTTTTTCGGCTGTCCTCGTGTCACCGGAGTCCCTGTGTCCAAGTAGTGGCAAATTATTGCGTGAACAGAAGAGTACAGTTTCAACGATCGGGCCCAAACGTTTGCAATTGTTTTCGATGACCTTTTTCTTCTCCTTATCAAGAAGCATGTCGACTGCGTTTGAATTCCGGCTGTCAACGTTCTGTATAAACTCTAGCGCTTTTTATTCGGAGAAGCGATGATAAGATAGATTGTTGTGTCGATTCATTTCTTCAATCGCCTTTTTATATTTTGCCAAAGGCATACAGACGAAAGTTCTCAAATTCTGTAAGGAATTGAATTTTCTTAGAGTGAATTCGATAGTATATTTCTTAACTTATGTAGAAAAGTTCTCTTTACGAATCTAGTTCACACCGAGGTTGCAGTGGCAAGTGGCGTGGTGCGCTGCATGACGCTTGCCATGCAGCGCAGCGTGCAGCGTTAAATACGTTCACATCGAAGTGGCACTGACAAGCGTCATGTACCTACATCTCGTAGTTTAGAAGGAAACCTTTAAATTGGTGACGTCTATCATGAGACCTGTTTTGAAGATCGGTGACACTAACTACCGGACATACTACTTTGAACATGAAAAACAATAAAGTAACTCACTAGTTCCATCCATTTCCTTGGCCACAGAATGCCAAGCTCAGTCTTTCATATCACCATCACGGTATTTCATTACTTTGAAATAGTACACGCAAGTGTACTTCATTCCTGGACAAATTTCAAATTAAAATCCTCGTCGTACCTCATTTGAGGATAGCAATTCACAAAACTCCGTATCAATGTCAGTAAACTCCCGGATAGCCGGTAATGCATGACGCTGCGTGGCAAATATAGGTTCGGTTTCTATCTCTTCGCGTGGAACGCTGCATGTATGGTCGCGCGATTTTGTAACGCCACTCCTGTGCGAACGGACACATAGTATTACATAAAGTAAGTAGCAGCCGCGCGCTATTCAGCGTGCCACGCTACCTCCCACTGCAACCTCGGTGTGAACGCTCCCTAAGGATCGAGGTGCGAGCCAAAGGCGAGCGAAGAGTTTAAAAATTCTTTTACACTAGTCAAGAACGATATTTTGTTTGGAAACATTTTTGATTGAGTAAATGCGAGTTTCATACGTATATGTGATTCGACATTTGAAAAAACGACCATTTTTACCATGGATTCCAACAAAATATTTTTTTTCCAACGGGAAATGTTTTCTCACCCTCACTCTTTGGTGCAAACAATACACAATATTTGCAAAGAGCTCCATTTTTTTCTTTGCTGTAGGCAAGCCGTTTAAAACGCTGCAGCCAGTTGTGCTGGAACCTTCTGCTCTGTTGCCCTTCCATACACACAGGAAATTTGAATGATGATTCTGGTGTTTTAGTATGCATCAAATAGTTGTAGATTTCGTCCTGCTTTAAATTATGGCGTTCATCTACAGCTGACCCAATATCATACTTGAAAGTTCGATCAGAGTTTTCTAGTTTCGTGTTTTCTACTTCTCCATGACTCAGCTGCATATTATTATCATCGTTGGCCTGTAATAAGGACCAATTTGTAAATTGTAATAAGGACCAAAAATGTATTTTAAAGCCATTTTTGGGAAAAGTGCCTATTTGAGACAATTACCCTAGAAGTATACGCAGCTGTTGTAAATTAACTTTTGTTGTCCATTTTCTATTTCTGCAGTATTCTCTTGCACGATGGTAGTGTTGGATGAGCCCGATAAGCGTGGCCTTTTCGCGAATAAGTTTCGCATCTCCATGTTTCCGATTTAATTAACCCGTTAACGCCTGAATTATTTTTTTAATCCATTATAGTTTATTTTCTATAATCTATCTTTCTATCTTACCCTAATTTAAAATTCAAAATATTATTAAAATATTCATTATGGTTTCACAGATTTAGGGCGTACCATATACCATACTAGGCGCTTATGGGGTAAATTCGCGTTTAATATGATTTCTCTTCATGCACTTCCTTTGCGACGATTTCTTTCAAATTCGATCGCTGTGAAAGCAATTGTTAGCAAGTTTTGCAAATAAATGTCACTTTAAGAGGCTCGCCATATATATTTTTTCATTTTCTTGATGGAGTTCATGAGAAAAAAGAGTGACACATGATAAAAACAGCACTCACTTCAAAAAAACTATCATCTTTGAAACACTTTGAATATCAAGTCTTACAATATAATTGTTCAATTATCTATGAAGTATGAAACTTGTCAAAATAGTCAATGTGTAAGCGAATATCACACTTTACACACTCGTATCTTGATTTAGAGCCACAGAGTCCACACCTTTTTCTCTTTCTTTCTGCAATACTTGAAATAATATGATTCAAACCATCTTTACGCATCCCTAACCTGACTATTTATGTTACTCTGCCATGTTGGTGGTCTTCCCGGACCCTTCGCTGCAGAACCGTAACGAGTAAGATAGGCCACCACGATCTGCCTTCTAAAATCTAAATGAGGTCAAGATTTTCCAGATTATCTCATTAGAAGCCACGCATTATGGAATACTGTGTCTATCAACCAGGTGAACAATGGCCATCACCATTTCTTACTTCGAAAACCTATGCGATATTTTGCTATGTTTTCATACATACGATCGGTACCCCCCATGAGCTTATCGTACTGGCTAATTGTGTACGGTCAAAAATTTTACTGTCGGACTTCGAAAAAAATTAATTTATCAAAGAAAACAATACTACTATTTGTCAAAATATCCTAAAAAGCAACCAATATTGTATAAAAAGGCATTAAAGATAAAGCTAGCCAAGTAGTTTGCGTTATACCAGCAACTGCGAGGAAAAAATCGGGAAAAGCTTGATATACCTAAATGATCACATAAGCGCCTAGCGCACTATATATGGTACACCATATAGTTATTGCACATAATCACTACAAAAACGCATACAAGTTATTTATTTCTACTAAATAGGTAAAACTATATGTTTATTAAATAAAACGTAACAAAGGCGTTTTCAAAGAATAAAATAAAAACCTTCATGTTCCCCGTTTCGGCCAGTGGAGAAGGACACTCCTTCCTTCAGCCACGCATAATAGAAACTGATCCAAAAAGGTGGCATTCAGACAATATAATACGCGTACAGAAAGTATTCATTGCTGCAGCCACGAAATTTCAGAGCAAACGTTACAATGTAAGCGCGTTATAGCGCCGCCGTAACCAAACCTTGCAAAGCGTACCATACATGGTGCGCTAGGCGATAACGGGTAGGAAATGCAGCACGAAAACAAAGTGATACGTGAGAGGGTAAACAATGGCAGACGTCAACAACGTTGTATACAACCTAACCTCTTTGTTGCTTATATCAGCTGTTGAGTCCCAGATGCGAAAGATGCCACTGAGTTTATATCGACACAATACTTTTATACCCGTCTTTTCGGCGTTGAATTTGAATAGATTCGACTGAATTCTATGGTATAATTAATGTATGGGTTGTTTTAATATGAAATAGGCGCATCATTTCTTTGAAATTCGAAAAAAATGTCCTTCCAAGACTCCGGGGATAAAGTATTCTTGTCTTGTTTAGCGAAAAATGTATTCTGGGATTTCTGGGAATAAATTTCTGACTGTGGCTGTGGGGGGGGGGGGGAGGGGGCTATAGCCCCCATAGCCCCCCCCCCCCCCTGGATCCGCCACTGATCATAAATAGTGAAGTTATGTGAACAATTCCATGAAGAGAATTGGTTCACCCACTCTATAGAACTACTGCACTAACCCACCCCCATATTTTCTCCACTTCTCCTTCTTACTTAGGCTAGCGTGACAACCATGCTGATTCAGCGCAACCATATCGTCTCCTCATTTGGGCTGTGGATATGGGCTTAAGGCCTGGCTGACACGGGCGACTGCCCGGGGCGCCGTGATTGTGAATAAATATTTTTGTACTACGTTTATCAGGTGAATAGGTTTGTGGATATGGGGGTGTAATCGCGTGAGTGGTAATGGCCGTCGCAGACTTCTTTCACTCCTTCTCCAGCTCGTTCCCCCACCCTCCTGATCCTCGCCCCCTTCCCTCCTGATCCCGCGGCTCCCCACTCCCAGGGATCTCGGTGTGTGATTCCACCAATGTCCTATTGTGTTTGCGTCATAGGGGGTAAGTAGCGCAAGGGGAACAACCGAGGGGGGGAGGGGGTAGAGAAGGGGAGGGGAATACATCTCATCTGCCATTGGCCCTTACGGCAGAGGCTGCTCTTCCCACTGCCACCACCACTGTCGTCCATTCGTCTTCGTCGTCTTCCTTTAGATGCAGATCACTCGTCTTGGTCAGCGGAAGGTGCTGTAGCGTTCTCGAGTCCGGAGATAGTGGAAGCCGTCTGTGCCCTTGGAGCAATCGAATCTCCTCCTGGTGCTGCCTGCGGACCCCACTGTTCACCTTTTTTCGAGTGTTTCGTCCGTCGCAAAACAGTAAGTTTACATCCATTTGTATTTGTAGACGTGCAGTCGTCATTAATCCGCTGATAGGTTTTCCGAAGCTGCCCTTTGCTCCCCGCGTATTTTCTCTTCGCTGACAATATGTTGGATGCATTTCACCCGGGGATTGATTGGTTTGTTGTGGTGAATGGAGTTCTGTCTTTCCCAATCGGAGAGGCCGGGTTCGACTCCTTGGAGAGATTGGTTTCTCAGCGGATTACCGTTCATTAGTTGATAGTATTTTACGGGACCCCTTGGCTCCTTCGTTTAGGGTGGGCTAACTCAGGCGTCAGGTGTCTCTTCACCTTCCCACTACTCGCCTATGACAACGGTGCAAATTATCGTAGTTTTCGCTCGCCCTCCGAATAAACCAGTTGAGCGTTCCGCCCTTTGAGTGTTTCTAGCTAATCACATCTCATTCGAGTGAATTTATGGGGGTAATTGCTACTTGATGTGGCCGATATTTTTGTCCAACTATAAAAGCTGGTAAGTTTAACAAGATCTGCTTTATATCAAAAAGATTACACGAGAGTTTTTAGGGTTCTTACCGCGGTGTTTCACCCTTGTGGGTGACAGTTTCGTCTGCGTTCAGGTCCGAAGGTGCCGACTGGAATTCCGGCGACGCTGTCGTCCATAAGGATGCGCCAACCGGGGAACAAACCGAAAACCCTTTAGTCATTCCCTAACAAAGATTATATACACTTCTCTAATCACAGCGGAAGCCTTCGTATCAATTTTATTTATTTGGTTTCTCAGGACTTAGGGGTCGTGCGTAAACCAAATTTGCCAAATTAGGGTAGGGGGGGCGAAGGGGAGGGGGTCGCCTGAAAACCTACAGCGGGTAACGAGGGGGGGGGGGGGGGGGTTCACTCAAAGTTACGTAGCTGTTACAATGTTCCTGTTTACGTTTCTTACTCGTCCACATGGCGTCGAGATTACTACATAGTTTAACTTATGGAAGGGCGCGCGGGGTTTCTTCCAGTTCCTGGGATGAGTAAATCTTTAACGCTGCCACGGCGAGCCCTCTTCAGCTTTGAGTATGACAGGGTGGCGATCGTCAGGGAAAACCGGGAAAACCTGGAATCGTCAGGGAATTTTGAATTTCTGGAAAAGTCAGGGAATTTTCGTAACAGTCAGGGAGAAACATGGGTAGGAAATTCGCAATATTTTTCTACCATTACGTTTATCGGCCAGTCTTTCCCCCGCTTTATTTCACCAAAGCATTTCACCAACTAAAACTTATGTCCATCGCTGACGTGCATGGAATAAGTCCCATCAATTCGTGGCACATTCAGTTATGAATCTTAGTTATTTAGTAGTGAATCAGACGTACAATGTATCCCTTTTGCATATCCTTATTGCGATATTTGACTAGTAATGTTAAAATTCATGATCACAATGTATTACGCTAATCACAAGGAATCCGAGGCTATGCTGTTCGGAAAATTTCACCTCGCATTTTTTTTAACTTCCGAGACTTAGCTTGAGAGGTAGCTGGAGCGGTTGGAGCATACTAGCTCGTAGTAAATACATGCTTGCAGTTCTAAAAACACGAGACGATAATTATTAAAATGGTTATACAAGTACGATGTCACGTGTAAACAAAATCTTACGCAAGATCATCTTCAATTCCCATATCCCCCTTCGTGAAACAGTAAGAAGAGCCCTCCTCCCCTCCCCACCTTTCACGCTCGACGTAATTGGTGAATAGCCCCCATAGCTCCCTCTCGAAGCAATTTTGTCAGGTCAAAAACCACCTCAACATGATATTCCTGAATATGATGCTGCCGTTGCCAATTGCCTCCTGTCTTCGCTCGCAGTGGCGCGCTTACGTTTTGTTTATTTATCCAAATAGTTCTACATCGCAATTGATAGCAATACTCTTGCAATCAAGGGGTTATAACCACGTTAATCAAATTTTTATTCGCTTCTGAATGTCACTCGCACCATCCGATTTTGATCCTGTCCAAAAACTTGGCTTTGGTTTGTATTTTTCGCGCACCTTAGTGATACCTTTGCCGGAGTCCGATAGTAAATTGGCCATTAACTTTCCCTTCGATGCCTTTTCAATAATTCTATGCTTCCCAGAACTACCAAGACACCCCAGGCAGCATCATCAATCGGCCCGATGTTGGTCCAATATCGGCTTTGCGTCGGCAAAGTCGGCCAACCATAGCTGATGTCGGCCCAATGTCGGCTTTGAGTCGGCTTAGGTTGGCCGACTTTGCCGACGCAAAGCCGATATTGGGCCAACACCAGCTTTAAGTTGTACTGCCGACACCACTTGCTGACGTCGGTACGATGCTGGCCCGATGTTTCATTTTGGAGTTCCATGAATTCTTGAAAATCATATCATGGCCATATGTGCGGGGGTGGGTTACCATTGTTTTGGGGGCCATGGGTCACTTTTCAGGGAGTCTGCGGGGTATGGATTTATTAGAGATAGTGGAACCCCGGAGTTCGGCAGTATATCCTAAACATCTATAGATGTTTTGCTCTTTCGGAAACTCCCCCGACCAGATGTAGGATCTTTCTGCAATCATCCAGGGAAAATACTTCACCACCAGAAAAAATACCCTTCATCATGTTCAGACTATAGCCATTTTAGATATACCCACTAGCACCGAGCTATAAAAATGATACATGATGAGTGAACAATAAATGGAAAAGAGCAGCTGAAATCCAATAACTGATATTACAATTCATGATTTAATGTGTTTGTAGTCAGATAGTTCTTCAAGCACACATTGTAAAATTTGTTCACACCAACTTTGGATTAATATTTCAATATATTGACTTTAGTACGTAATGTTAGTTGAAAGATGGTTAGCTGAATAATTTGCATTGTCCCTTCCTAGGAGAAAATTTCTGATCTGGTTTGATCCAAATTGATCTGGCCAGATCTGGTCATTAGCTAAGCTGGAATGCATCAGATGTGGCCAGATCTGGTCTTGATCATGGCTGAAATACATCAGATCTGGCCAGAATTGGTCTTGATCAGGGCTAGAATTCATCAGATCCGGATTTTTTCACATCTTAAGTGGGCCAGATCTAGACTAGTTCAGATTTTAGGAACGCCAGATCTGGACTTGTTCAGATCTTAAATGGGCAACCCTTAGAAAAAATACTATGGAACTACCTCATATTTTCATAACATAGTTGTATAGTCGTATTCGTCGTCCTTTCATTGGAGGACGTTATAATCTCTCTTAACTGAAGATTTTTTTTCTGATTTTTGTTAATGTTTTGGGTATTAATGATAATAATGCGAAAAGAATTACGATGTAATTAATATTTTTTTTATATTGTATCAGGAATTACCGAGAGTGGCCGCCGCCTCCTCCATCCTAAACCCCTCCCCCCGTAATCCGCCGTTGCGGTGCTAGTGACGACCAAGAACACTGTACATATATAAAGAGTTCATCATGACGACTGTACTCACGAAAATATGCAAGAATCTTTCGAATAATTATGGCTATAGCAGCAACTTACTACATTGTAATCAGGCATGACACTTTAAAGCACGTAACCCGGCGATATATATATATGACGACTCAAAAGTTTTAAGGGATTTAAAACCCGATGAAGGAGTTGCGGTTTTGAAAAATGCGGGTTTCAACTCCCAATTGGCGCTGCACTGTGCGCCTGCGCTGCTACGAACAAATGAAGAACGATATTTCGGTTGCATACAAGGCTAAATAACGCAACGTGCTCAAGGGAACAAAATATTCCCTATATTTTGTTGTATTCCCTGCTGCAACGCTTTTTTGTTGTATTATATTCCCTGCTGCAACGCTTTAAACTCCATCGTCACTTCTGCGACTCGAGGTTGGACGCTTTGGATTGCTTTGCCCTTCGCAACACTAGTTGGATGGAAGATGCTAATGATTGGACACGGCCAAGCATCACTGAAGTAAGGTAAGCTTTTGTTGATGATTTCATTATTATGTATCATTATTAAGCTTCGTGGTTTATGAAATCGTGCCCCTCTTTCAGAAGGTTCACTTCTTATTTGCTAATGCGGTTGCATATTCAGTCCAATTATTTTAATTAAATTTACCTGTGTATTTTCACGTAGAAGTGTTCCACCAGTGCTATGTTATTTTCTCGTGCATTTTATATGATATAGTATTGAGAGGGGTTATTCATATTGATATGTGAGGCGAAAGCATGTAACATTTGTGTAACGGTTAGTCAACCTCACATTTTAGTAGTATTTATTCTTAGAAACAAGTTTTTGCCCAACTTAAGGTGACTTGTTAAAACTTTTATTTCTAGCTGGGATCTGATGAAGGCATCCTGCTTCAACTCATGCAGATAGAGATATGGAGGTGAGATCGA
Source organism: Pyrrhosoma nymphula (assembly GCA_963573305.1). Taxonomy (NCBI): domain Eukaryota; kingdom Metazoa; phylum Arthropoda; class Insecta; order Odonata; family Coenagrionidae; genus Pyrrhosoma; species Pyrrhosoma nymphula. Next base: position 11,593,003 of record OY754337.1, read on the forward strand.
AGCAGACAGTCTCATAATTAAGAGGAGGAAGAGTGCTGCAGAGGCAAGAGTGCGAGAATGAAGGAAGAGGAAACGGGAATAGAAGAGGAAACGTCATTTGAGAAAGGTAATATATGATAATTAAACCTTCCATAGCCGAGATTTTCTCAGTTACATCTTATACAAATGGAGGAGTAGTAAATCTTCAGTTAGTTCTTTCTTCTAACTGTGGATATCATTTGTTTAACGTAAAGACATGAATGTGCGTGCCTGTCTTTGCTCATTTACCATTTGACCAATATAAAATACTCTGAACTTTAATTGCCCATATTTCTGATTAGGGGGGTTTGAAAAAAATTCTCTGGTGGTGTCGTAGGTAAATTAGGAGCTCTGCATTCATTTCTGATGTTATTGCTGCTTATTTTGAATTGGAAAATTTGTGTCAAAATGCCAATACATGCTACCTTAATTAATAGACCAGACCATGAGAATACAATTTCAGCCATGAATACTGTCTGTTTGGTGCAAAATATAATAACATCAGGGAATATATATCAAGAATAACCGGCCTCGGTGGCAGCGGGGTAAAGTCCTCGACTGCCAATCCTAAGGTCGCGGGTTCGAGTCCCGCCTGGGTGGGTTTTCTTCCACTCAGGGCATGGGTGTTAACGTGTGAGGGTTAAATGGAAGAGAGGGCTGCTCAGCCTTAATTTCGCCCTGAACAAAGTTGCAATTATTATTATTAATAACCTGGCTCTGATTTTGTTTTGATCATATTCTTAAATATGTTTCTCTTTGATATGATGACTCATGTAAGCTGTTTCTTTCAGCAACTGAGAAGGATGAACAGCAATGAGAATGGGAATACAGGAGAAGTGTAACAGTGCTTCAAATTGCGTGAAAGGGCTTAATATGCCACCTAGGATTTTGTAACCACTTGTAATTTCAATAAATTGTATTTTTACCAGGTTTGTATTTTATTTCAGAAACACACTCCTTTATACCTACTGTAAGTACATGATAACTGGCTTCAATGGCAGTCACATCCATGGCTGTGCCATCATTACTGTGACTATATTATCCATTTTTTAGTTTAGTTAGTTCCATAGTCCAATAATCGTTATTACTCTAGTTCTATTGTGCTAAAATCACCATAGATATCCCCATCAATATATTTATGAGCATTTACCCACCCAAAACACATTCGTGGCCTTAGTATTTCCTACTTCTGTCTTCTCCATCCATCATTAGTATCCATTTCAAATAGTACCCAATGTTTTACCGGTGGCACAAAACCATTCTAACACTGGACATTATTTCTACATTAGACCAACATCATCCTGACATCGTTCCGATACCCGGCCAACATTAGAAGTCATTGTCGTTTTCCACTGGCAAATGTTATCATTCCAAGACTAGGTCAATGTCAGAAGCCGACTTGATGCCAACACAGCCAACATTAACCGATGTTGACCCGACATCATCCCGACACTGGGCCGACACCAGCTGACATCGTTCTGATACTGGGCCAACATTGGACGCCAATGTCGTTTTACCACCGGCAAACGTTATCATTCCAACGCTGGGCCAATGTCGGTAGCCGACGTCGGACCAACATTAGCCGATGTTGGCCCGACGTTGGACTGACACCATCGCGACCCTGAACCAACATCATTCCGACGCTGGACCGACACCAGCCTACATCGTTCCGACACCGGGCCAATATTGTAAGCCAATGTCGTTTTACCACCGGCAAACGTTATCATTCCAACACTGGGCCAATGTCGGTAGCCGACGTTGGACCAACATTAGCCGATGTTGGCCCGACGTTGGCCTGACACCATCCCGACCCTGAACCGACATCATCCCGACATCGGTCCGACACTGGGCCAACATTGGAAGCCAATGTCGTTTTACCACCGGCAAACGTTATCATTCCAATGCTGGGCCAATGTCGGCAGCCTACGTCGGGCCAATACATAACCGACATTAGCCGATGTTGGCCCGACATTGGACCAGCGTCAAAATGCTGCCTGGGACGACTATAATTTGGATGAGAGTTTAACCTATGAAGATTTAATATATTTTTTTCATTAGGATGTACGTGTAGATTTTAATGAATTGATTTCAGCTTTTAACATTTTCTGAGTTTTGTCGAAAATTTAATTCAGCAGAAATAAAATATTCCGATAATAGGTGACCTGTTGGCAATCGGTCAGGGAAATTGTTAAATCCATCAGGGAAAAGTCAGGGAATTTAAAAATTTGATATCAGTAGCCACCCTGTATGATATATTTAATAGTATAAGGGAGAGGGAGGAAAAAAGTTTTACACCCCAAGCTTCTATTTCAACTCAATGTAACTGAACCATTGCCTCTACAATGTTGCAGGTCTTCATACCATCAAATTACTTACATTTTAACCTTCTCGCGGGTTAAATAGCGACCTCGTGACAACACTTTTCAAGGCAGCTGTCAGAAATGTGGGAGAGGGGAGGGAACTAAATATGTAGATAAGCACAGCACCTTGCGCCGTTATTCATGGTTGATGTTTAGAATTTAAAAATGAATATTACTTGTTCCATTTCAGATTTGATAGTCCTGTTTTATCTAGTTCGGTAACTTAATTTGTCGTATTTCAACCAATCCCTATGAATAAACGTTTATTTAACGAGTACTCACTCAATAGTTGAGAAAATATTTTTGATTTGAGTTTCATTTGTAAAGACAACGATACATGTCGGGGGGAGGGGGGGTGGGTGGGTTGGGAAAAATACTACGGTTGTCAACGAAGGGGGGGGGGATGGAAGAAAACAAATATCGATAACGGTGACGTAGTTTATGCACGACCCCTTATAGATATAGTGAACCTCGTCATACTTTGTCAGGGGTGGATTAAGGTCGTTTTGGTAGTTCTGTTACTTTCCAGGGTTCTGGGGGGTACGGAGTACCGTATGATTACAATTTTTTCTAGGAATGACGGGGGGTGCAGCCGCCCCTCCCTTCCATTCCCGAGAATTCGCTCCTACCTTTGATCTTCATATTTCCGTGAAGGCTTGTTTGAGCGAGGCAGCTTCTCTTGCTAGTTGGTGCGTGAGCACTTCAGTGAACAAATTCTCGGCATCGATAAGAATTCTACGTAGACGGAATTCTCCGTACTTACGTGAATTCATGCCCGCGGGGAAATTGTGATGTTTATACCTTGATGTTAATTTGAAGGGACGTTACCCAGACAGCACATAAAATTTTGTATCCCTATACGACGGTGGACAAATAGGATACAAGAATTGCCATATGAAACGTTCGCAAGAGAATTTTATGAATATGCAAGCACTAGTTCTCGAGAGAATGAGCATACATTTTAAGTTTACCCTTGCACATAACATGCAGAATTAAAACAACGTTAAAAACTATAGTTATCGAATCTGTTCGCCTTTTCTTACCTCGTATGAACATGTGACTCCACACCGCGTTTTCAAAGGTTTCCATCTTTTCTAGCCTCGGCAATTTTAAAATTAACAAGCTAGTTAGAGTGGTTACCACTGGCGGAATAGGTGGCGAGGCACACGTTAAATGTATTGCAAAGATTTGTGGTGATGATTTTACTCTCTCTTATAGTGTAGAACAGTTCCGGTCGTGCCGACCCAGTGGCCAGCCTGCGACTTATAAATGAATGTGAAAATTGGACACCAAGTATGGAAATCGGAAAATGTTATCAACTTAGGGGCCGTTCAAGTATTACGTAAGACGATTTATGCCATTTTTTACCCCCCCCTCCCTCTATGTAAGACAACGTAAATTTTCCCACCCCCTCCCTCCTAGTTTTCCGTTAGACGTTAGATATTTGTATCTATTCCACGTTAAATGCTCGCTTTCTGCAGGTTCATCTTCCCATAGAAGTCACTGTACAGCTTTGAGCACAGGATATCGTATAATTATGCAGTGTTGGAGTTCCACATTCATTGAGCATGGAGGTAATGTACGAGGGTAGACTTAAAAGTAAGGTCTCCAATTTTTTTTGTCATAGAAAATGACATTTATTTACATTGTTGGATACATAGTTGGAAAGGTCATGGCTTCAGCTATTTTTCGATGTAGTCACCCTGGCGCTCGATGATTTTCCTCATCCGCATGATGAACTTTTGAATACCGTTGTCATACCAGCTTCCGTCCGCGTTGCGAAGGCGTTGACCTCCTCTTGCACCTTGTCGTCCGTCGCGATCTTCATCCCTCCCAGGTGTTTCTTCAGGGTGAGGATTGCTGGTGGATTTCATGCCCCAGGGAACCACTATCAATAAGGAAAGATACTGCCACACATTACAAAAGCTTCGGCGTGCCATCAAGAACAAACGTTCAGAAATGCTGACGAAGGGTTCTCATTTCATCACGACAACTCGCGACCGCATACGGCTAGTCAGACGCAGGAACTGATCTCGAAGTTTGGGTGGAAAGTGATCGGGCATCCTCCGTACAGCCTCGACGTCGCACCAAGTGATTTCCACATTTTCCTCACCCTGAAGAAACACCTAGGAGGGATGAAGATCGCGACGGACGACAAGGTGCAAGAGGAGGTCAACGCCTTCGCCTAGGAGGGATGAAGATCGCGACGGACGACGAGGTGCAAGAGGAGGTCAACACCTTCGCAACGCGGAGGGAAGCTGGTATGACAACGGTATTCAAAAGTTCATCATGCGGATGAGGAAAATCATCGAGCGCCAGGGTGACTACATCGAAAAATAGCTGAAGCCATGACCTTTCCAACGATGTATCCAACAATGTAAATAAATGTCATTTTCTATGACAAAAAAATTGTAGACCTTACTTTTAAGTCTGCCCTCGTAGTTATCCAGTCAGGCGACAGAATAGGAGCATTGGTGTAGCGGTGAAATGACGGAAAATACTCCATTAATGAGCGGACGCTCCAGGTCACTGCTAAATTTCAGTCAGAAATAATAGATACAATGTTTCAAGACGGATAAAAATCTTACGTAAATTGGTTCCAGACCCCCCTGCCCTCCCCCCTACATAAGACTATGTAAGATGATTCGTCCCAAAATGTCTTATGTAATACTTGAATGACCCCTTACTGCCTTCAGTAAACAGCCCAACGAACTTACAATTTCCTTCATTATCGTTCTTGTCACTAAGAATTTACGGAAGTTTTTTATTAAGAAAATTGAAATTACAACCACTCGCAAGAAGTAGGTATAATGTAAACTATAATTTAAACTAATTTTTCCTCTTAAAACTCGTAGCTTGGAGACAACTTAGAAATTCATTATGCCTGGAGGGAAATGAAACGTCAATATATCAAGAGGAACTTTCCGAAACCCCTGAGTATTCCTTAAGTGAAAGCGTGGTCAGTTAATCACGCGACCGGCAAATCAATTTTTATTAGGGCCGGCCAAATAAAATTTCGCCCACCATTGTAAAATATCTCGGGTCTGCACTGGAGCCATGAGCGAAGTTCCAGCGACATAGTTCTAGCCGAAGTGAAGATTGATGGAGGTTCGCAAGTACCCATGCCCCGACACTTCTAATACTCCATAATAATAATGACATATGCTGTCGAAATTGTGTGGACGACTGCTCGAGTTAAGATGTAGGTGATGCATGGTTAGGATCGATCTTCACATTTATTATAACTTATCCTCTGAATTGTTGGATCATTTTACTGAACCCCCTCTTTCTCTGAATTGCGTCAAATTGGAGAATATGAGAATGAGTTGATGAAATGTAGTTGACGTGGAAAGCTCAACTGACGATGTGTGCATGTAGGCTAATGCAACCCTCGTCGGTCATCAGCACAAAATTATTTACATCTTTATCCTCTGTATTCGTCAAATACAATGTGGGAGAACAGGCGTGGTAGAACGTTTTTTCATTTTTACCAGGCTCCCGTACCTCCATTAATCCGCCCCCTTCTGCCTTCCTCCAACACTTGACAACCAGCTCGCACATTACGACGTTTCACTTTCAACACTATGCGCAGAGACTGAGGGAAAGGTGATGGTTGCTATGTTATTAAACGTATACCTAACTATCGCTGAATGATATTTGACGACAAATTGAAAAAGTAATGCGATCATAATCGTTGCTGGGAGCCCTCTGAATGTAAACTGAACTCAGCCGACTACGTACTTCTCATGGAGTTTTGGTAAGTAAGTATATCTATGAAAATATCAGTTGGTACTGCCCTTTGCCTGTGGCTTGGTCCGGGGTGAGCTCTACCCTCAACTATCCAAACCAACCTTCGGGTTGAATCACTGAGTGAGACTGCCCTTCTTACATAATTTTCCAGATATAATGTGGATGAGGGGTGTTTTAATTCATGCGTGGGAATAGTGTTCAGTGTGAAGTCCAAAGCACACACCGTGGTTGGATGCAAACGATACTCTGGCTTTTTACCAACCTCACGAGGTCACAATTACTTTCAATTTTGTAAGAGGTTGATGCGGTGAGCTGCCAAAGTTCTGTTTCACATGCGAATATTTATCAGATGATATATTGGCCAATCATAAGAAAGATCTTTAAAATATCAAACTTCATGTAAATGAGGTTGTTTATTTTCATATAGATTAACTTCCTTCCTTTCTTAAGCTTTTCTCTTGGCATTGCTGAACGAATATGTGAGTAGGTAAATAGCATGATACATATAACAATAAAAATTAATAGTTTTGTCAAATAATATAGATCCAAGAAGTCACAAAAATTGATAGATCTGGAGACAGTAAACAAAAAAAGGAGGAAAAATATACTTAGCATAATTCTTTCAGGAGAATAAGACAGATAGATCTAGTTCCTGCCTTCTGAGTAAGAGGGATGCTTACCCTAAAAAATTGATGCCAAGCAAATGTTTACTCCTTCATTTTGTTTTCAGTGTATTAAGGTCAACCATTCAATTCATAGCTGCATATTTAAGGTTATTTGAAACATTATCCCTAAAGTGAAAATTCTGGTATGCCATTCATTTCTTTAAATGCATCTACTAGGACCCTCTAGGATAAATGATCATTAACAGCATGCAATAGAAAGAACATTCATTACCAGATTGGGCAATAACCCTTTTAATTGGAGACACTTTCCAGTGATCCTCGGGGGCTGCAGAGGGCATGATGGTCTTGCACAAGAGTCTTGCCAAAGCAAGGCTCTTAATTCACTCTCCTTTGGTGCTTGGGCAAATCTTTCTTCACCCACCGATTGGATCTTCGTCGACACCCCCTTGATGATTTATTTTTGCCAGGGCATGGTTGGTGGGTGGTTGGGCCATTACACTTGGTCAGCGGTTGGCAAAACTGACATAAATAACTGTTGTCCAACTGTTATGCACAAGGGTTCACCAACAGTAGGCCAACCATTTGTGCTACATGGGCCTGACAATTTAACTTGAAGAAACACTTATGAAACCCATGACCTTCAAAGTGTTATGAATAATCAAAGTTTTTTTTGATATTTCATGTATTCTGATCTCAAAATTCCTATGGAGAGAGAAAAAAATAATTATAGGCAGTTAATTCATCAAAAATTTCTAGTTGAAATAATACAAGGACTCATTAACCAAAGCTTTTTTTCCAATCCTTCATTTAAAGTAGAATGTTAATTTAATCACCATGTAATGTGATGAAACAGTTAAGAAATCTTGATCTTCAAAGTGTTAATTTGCAAAATCCTTGATTTTTTGTTATTTAATATGTTCTGATCTAATAATTCCTATGGAATTGTGCGTGTTTTAACTCAAGATCAGCATTCCCATTATGGATATGAAATATCTGAGCATTGAAATGCCTAGAGAATATTGATCCTGAGCAAATACATTTAAAGATGTCTCCTGATTATGAAGGAGGTGAAAAAGCTTCTGTCTATCAAGGAATTTAATAATGTATCACCATGTTTCTCGATTTGATTTTGCAATATGTACTATAATGAGAATGATATCTTATTTTTTCTTCCAGCTTCAGCGAGGTATAGTCACGTACAGAAGAAGAGGCTCGAGTCTCAAGCCATACTTGGTAGGCCCTTATTACAGCTGATGTAAGAGCTTACATTGATAAACCACACCATGGATAGAAAGGATATCCAACTGGGTATAAAAGAAAATAGAAGAGAGGATGAAGAAAGTGGAAAAATAAGTACAAACTTTCCAGAGGAGTTTCCAGGATTAGGAGGCATGATAAGAAGATGGGATTCAAAATTGCAATTCATAGCAGAAGAAGTAGGTTTATTGAAAGAATCTTTGAATGATCTAAAAGGAATAATGTTTTCTTTCTCATCAACTGTATCTACGGAGTCCAGTCATTTTCCACCCAATACTAATTCCCAAGCTATAATCGACGAGGCTACCATGGCGAGCAAGAAATCATTCGTTGTTAATGTCTCAATGAATTCTAATGGTAGATCAGAGAGAAAGATAAGTCAAAATGAAGGAGATTCTATGACTACTGAGCATTCAGATATTCAGAGTAACAGTCAAGGTGTTAGAAAGATGTTTAGGGTACAAGAGGAGGTGAAGAAGGCAATTGAAGATGAAGCAAATTTGCAATCTTTAATTGACTGTAATAGTAATTCTGGTGTGCAGAATCGTGTTGGGCATTCAGTCAAGGTTGACAGTATGGACATTGATTCTTACCTGAGAATCAAATGCCATTCTCCGGTTGAGAAATACTCTGTGTCTGTCCAGGGGATGGAGAATTCCTTGACTGAGGGATTAGAACATGGTGAAATTCAGTCTGATGTGCTGGATATTAGTAGCAATGAGGGAAGTCTACAGAAGTCTACAGAAGTCAGTTCACCTAATGATTCTTTTGAAACATCAATTGGCAGAGACAGTCCGAAGAAGGACGAAGTGGTATCTCTTGTTGAGCCAAAGATTAATGCTGGGGAGCAGAAGCCTATTGGACATTTAACGAAAGTTAATGCTATGCAAAGTGAGTTATTATCAAGCAGTGAATGCCATCCTGTAGGAGAAAAGTACCCTCTGCCCATCCTGGGTTCCCAGAAATCCACGACCGGTGACTTAGAACAATGTCAATCTGATGTATTTGAGATATGCACCAATGAATTAAGCGAAGACTTGCAGTGGAAAAAAAATGAGCAGAGTATGTCAACAGAAGTCAGCACTCCACATGGTTCATATGAGTCATCAACTGGCAGTGTTGGTTGTGTGGACAATTTACTAGAATTCCCGGAGGAACAGAAGAATGATGATGCTGACATGGATCCACCCAAAGAAACGATCGCCAGAGTGTTCTCTGGTAATTTAATGAAGATTGCATCCTTCGGTTATGATGAAAAAGACTGTATTCCCATCCAAGCTAGGCAGGAATCAACGGCAGATGGTTGCAAATCAGATACACCATCATTTGACAATTTTGAAAGTGGCGAGGAGAAGTTCCAATCGGAAGCGGAAGAGATAGTGGATAAATTACTGGTATCTACTCATAAGAGTACTTCCATCGAGCTACCTGAAGGAAGTGACTGCAATTTAATGCAAAATTTAGAATCAGTTGATGGAGAAATTAACTTTTCTATTAATGAGGGCTCAGGGGAGAAAAAAACTGAATTGATGAACAGGGAATTGGAAAAAGGTGGCGTTGGTACATTTTCAGATGAATCAAAGAAAGACTCGGGAGTCATAAAGGAATCAATTGACAGCTACATACCCGACCAGTGCCACGACAATCCTAGGCCTGAATTCGGTGGATATTGCAAGAAGTCTTCCGAGAAATGGGAGCCACCATGTAGGTCAACTTGGAGGGATAGTCTCTCCCAATTATTCCCTTTTTCCAAATCACTGAATAAAGATAGTCAGAAAAATGATAGTTCTAAAGAATTGTTGTCATGTGATGATCAATTAACCATCCAAGCTAGTCAGGAATCAACGGCAGATAATTTGAAATCAGATACACCATCATTAAGCAATTTTGAAGGTGGCGAGGAGAAGTTCCAATCGGAAGCGGAAGAGATAGTGGATAAATTACTGGTATCTACTCCACCACCTGTGGAATATACAGGTCAAGTTCCTTCCTGTGTTGAGAATGTGAGTGTCCCTGAAGCTCATGTTGCTCAAGCACATACTGGAAGCGAAGACATGAAACGAGAAAAAGTTCCTTCTGAAGATACAAGAAATGTTGTCAAACAGGAGATGAAAGATGAATGTGGAGAAGCATCTAATGTGAGGCAGCCTTCCGCAGGGACTCTTAAAAAGATGGATTCAATGTCTTCCGGTAGTATTCGTCACAACTGTGTGAACACAATGATGAAAATGACTGAAATAATTGACTGTAGTGAAAGTAAATCTCTGTTTGTTAGACAAATTTATGAAGCTATGTATGCTCGATGTTCTTTGAACGCAATTTTTATGAAATTCTTAATTGGTCAACCCAAGGTGTCAATTCGAATTGATTGTGAATCTGAGACCATTCTTAGAATGAAAGAAAGTTTTAAAGATCATGATGGAGAGGATGTGAAAGGCAGTGAGAGGCGAACATTTGCTGATTTTGATGAGAAAGTAATTTATCTTGGGGGACTTGTGAATCAAAAGATTAACGTGGGTCAGGTTATCGGTGTGCTCAGCAGCTCCATGTGTTTAATGTCATTGTATTTGGTGTTTGACAATCGGGGAAGACCTTACACAGAAGGAGACCAAGTAAAAAGGGAGCAGTTCAGACTAATTATTGAAGAAGCGTTGAACAGAAAGAGAAGCGGAGGACAGTTGATGAGGAATATCAAGTGGGCTTTGGAGAGGAAAACTTGGACTGGAAAGGAAATTGCTGTGATTGCAGTCTTGTCTCAGATAATAACTCTCTATGGATGGAAGGAGGTCACTTCCATGTTGTGTCATCAACTTCCATCGCTGCTGCATTTCTTTGAGGACCAGGTGGTGGCAACCTTATCACGGGAATGTGAGGTGAGTCTTAGATCAAGTTTTATAATCATAAACACTAACAATCCTAGCCAAGTTTCCAGTTGGTAAATGGGGTGCAACTTTTGTTGGGAATGAAAATTCCCTTGAAGGGGATAAAGGTTGCAATACGGACAGCCTATATATCTTGTGATGAATTATTCTTAATGTTTAAAGTATGTTTTTTTCTCATTCAAAGTAGATATTTACCCGTGCTGATTCAACTGTGCTACAAAGTTTAAATCTTTTAGCATCAGCAACATATTTCAATGAGTTAATACTTTATGCTTGGCCTCCTTAGAGGTCACTCATTTCTGAAGTGATAGAAGACCTCTCTCATATGAGGTCATGTAAGTATGAAGCCTACAAACCTCATTGCTTCTAGGAGGGTCATTTTTAAAGTAAGAGCCCTTTTACCATAAATACCCAAATATTATAACAACTACTACTACTTACAACATTCGTTTATTTTCTACATGGTCCCCAAAAAGATCCAGGCATTTGTTCAGATGTGGCACAAGCTTAATGATCCCCTTATCATAGAAGTGTGCTGCCTTTCCATCCTACCAACCCAGAACAGTTTCTTTCACTTCTTCATCAGTTCCCTTCCACTTGCCACCCAAAAACTTCAGTTTTGTGAAAAGGTGAAGTCCGAAGGTGCCAGTTCAGGACTCTAGGGAGGATGGTTGATGGTTTCCCAATGCTATTTCTCCAACAATGCTTGCGTTTTCCATGCAAATTGTGGACACACATTGTCATGATGCAGACACACTCCCCTAGTGAGTAGGTCTTGTCGGCAATTTAGGATAACGCACCATAGCTTTGTCAATGGTGCACAATATGCATTTGCATTGATGGTCTCTCCACGCGGTAATAAGTCAACTAAAATAATGCCTTTCCTGTATCAAAAAACCGTGGACATGATTTTCAGATTTGAAGGTGTTCAGACTTGACCCTGTTTTTTAAGTCCTCATTCATTACAGATGGGCTACCTAATCGCATGTCATCGTGCACATGTGCTCCACTATTAAACTAATGACACAACTTTTGCACATTCCCCTCATTCAATACACTCCCCATGTGGGGAACTGTTCCCCATACACTTCCAAAAGCTGCCAATGGATTTCGGTTGGGTGAATTTTTTTCGCATTTAAAACCTTACCACCGAATGCACTTCACAATCGGCAGGATTAGTGATTGACATGGTTCTTTAGTAAGCGCTGTGAAAAATTGTCCAACTCACTCTAACGCTCAGCACACACTGGGGATGTAGCCGAGACCCTAGGGAGAGCACTCGATCTTGAAACAGCTCCGTTCATATACCTGCGTAGGTAGGGTGTGCAAATGGTTCTTACTTTAAAAATGACCCTCCTACTTACACTTGAGTTGTGAGCGCACTCATGTATGAATTGTGGTATGAACTCATAATGAAAATAACCACAAATGTACACACCAGTTATGCACGTTTGGCATGAGTTCAACTTGTGCTCTATAAATTACTAAGAATCAGCCAGAACTACACTAATTTGGTGTGGTATAGGCATGTCTTTTCTTCCTGTGTTTGATATGAAAGTCTGTGAATAAATATGACGTGACATGTTCCGGGACTTCATCATGCAATTTTTGACTTAAATCTAATAGTGGGATTTGTACGATGGGAAGTTGAAAACTTTTTTTTACAAAATAATATTAGTTAAGCATTGTTGCTGTGTGTATTAATCTGCCCCTTATGTAAAAAGCAATATTTCAACTTACATCTAATGTTAAAGTTGTGTGAATTTTATTGGTAATACAGGCAGCATTTTTATGCTGGTCCGATGCTGGGCTAACATCAGCTAATGTTGAGTATGTGTTGGCCCAACGTCTGCTACCAATGTTGGCCCAGCGTCTGCTACCAATGTTGGCCCAGCATTGGAATGATAATGTTTGCCAGGGTGAAATGACCTCTGCTTCCAGTGTTGGCCCAGCATTGGAACGATGTCGGTTGGTGTTGGGATGATGTCGGTCTGGGGTTGAGATCAGTGGTGTAAGGACCAGGGGTTGTGGGGGTTACCCCCTCCCCCCATGTTTACATTGAAAAATTTGAAAGACATGTTTACCTGAATTCATTTTCGTTCGTTTACCTGAACTAGCATTTAGAATTTTGCTTATTTTGCTGAAAAATATGGTTGAATTGTCTTCACGAAAAGAGAATGTTAATTTATTATTGTTTTAGTGATAATAATCTAAATGTTAATTTATTATTGTTTTAGTGATAATAATCTAAATATCATTGTATGGTGATGCACATAAATAGGAAGCATGGTGGCCTAGTGGTAATTTGACGCTGAGGTAACAAAAATATTTATATTTACACCAATGTTTATTCTGGTATTAGTTATTCGGTACCTATATAATAATAATGAAGCTTTATAATTCAATTGGTCAAAGGACGTAGATTTCGTCAGTATACTAGGACACTTCACAAAACACTCAGCAAACAAAGAAACATAACAAATAGTACAGTGTATGAACAAACTTTTGCAGTAGACACCTAATTAAAGGTTGTCTTCCAAAAACTCATCCACACTTTAGTACATTTTACTGTATAATAGTTCACACAGTTTTAATTTAAATGTATTCACTGAGAAAATCGATTTTATGGATCTAGGTAATTTGTTATATATTTGAGAAGCCGAATGGTGAGGACCTAGCTTAGTCAGATTTTGACTATTTAAGTGAATATTTTCTGTACCTCGGGTCATATATAGATGGACCGAGGTGTTTGCAGGAAGAGTAGGGTTTTTTTTACAAATAGATAGCATTGTAAGATACATATATATACAGTGAACTCCCGATTATCCGTGCATAATTTTTTACTCTTCGTTACTTTTCTGTGGTAAATATAAAAAAATTCAATCCAAAAATTCATTTGGATTTTAGCATTGTAATACAAGCAAGACTTGCGTAAGGCCATTTCTTGCTACTCAAATCCACCATATAAAACATAATTGTTTTCCTTACTTACAATGAACATGTTATGTTTACCTCATTGTTCATCGTCAGTATCTTTCCAACTTTTGAGCCGTGAATACGCACTCTCCGGAGCTTTCTCGCTGGTATATTTATAATAATTAATGGTTTTGTCCATGATAAACTCCATGAGATCCACTGAAAAAAACAACGGAAAAATCAAGCTTGATTTAATCATAAATTTCAGATCGAATCAAGCTTGACTTTTCCCTCGTCAGCAAGTCTGAATCAAGCTTTTCAGATTAAATGCAATAAATTACTTATTTCATATTAGTAAAACATGTGATCCACTCAACTTTTTGACATAGGCTACATTCTGGAAATGAACAAAAATAGGTGCATGAAGCAAAATAACCTAACCCAATTGCTTGAGGCAAATTGAATACATATTTCTCTTTCACAACTTTAATATGCATGTAATACAGGACATTTAAAAATTTCTCACAATTCTAACATGGTGTGCCTGAGGAAAGCACTGCTATTTTTTATTGTCAGTGAAAAGCTGCAGTCTGTTACCATGTGTGAAATGGGAATTCAAATCTTCCAAGCTCCCTTATGCGGAAGAATTAGGAAAGTTAAATTAAGTCTAGGGATACATTAAGTAACAAAAATGAACTCATTAAAATTTATTGAAAAACATTTATTGAGATAAATTAAGGTTTCCCCAAACAAATCTTTGACCATATCAAACTAGGGCAGCGTATTGATTGCTGCTACTTTCTGAAAAATGAAGATAAGAACAGTCAATTCACAAACAGAATACAAGTTAAATAGTAATTTTATATGTACAATGAAGAAGTATTCCATACCTCCGTGCAATTCTGTGTTTTGCTTGCTGCAGCCAGAGACTTACACTCCCGTTTATAGTGTCTTCAGTGCTTTCCTTCAAGTTATTTCCAACAGCCACTGTAATAGCAAAATCTCATCAATTAAATGTATTTGAATAGAAATCTCACAAACATTGCACTTGGTAATGACAAGAAACGTTAACAATCAACCATCACACAATGAAGCTATTCAGGGGGCTATGGAGGGTGAGCAAGTGACCGCCACTGAAGCAATTGGGGTGTTCCTTCGACCTTTCGAGTCCCTACTCAGACCCTTCCCTCGACCCTCAAGCCCTTTAGCGCCCATTCTCTCTGCATGTGTCCCCCATCACTAATTGTATGTGCAGTGGATTTTCTAAATAAATATTCGCTGGCTATACAAAAATATCCACCATTTAAATGAATCCCTTGTGTTTTGCAGTGTGCTTTCAAATTTCAAGAGAAATTCTAGCTCTTATATTAACAGAGTTGTCTTATATGCTTTCTTTTAATGATTACGTTCCGGTTAGTATCCTAAAATCGTTGATATAACAGCCAGAAATTAATGAAAAATGTTAAAACAATCATGTAAACACGAAGAATTCATGTAAGACATCAATTCGCTCATGTTTGCAATAAATGACTGCTTATAAAAACCACTGCACATTAAAAAAAAATGACCACAACCCCATCCAGTGAGAGGTTCTGTTAATGAGACGGAGGGTCGAAACCAGTTGCCGACAGAAGGGTGGGGTTGGTACTCAGGAGAAGATATTCCCTTCGAAATGCCTCCGTACAGAGATAAGCAGTCTCTCCCATGAAGACCAAGATACTTAAGATATTTCCATACAAAGTTCACTGGCGCGAAAGGGTGAAGATGACTTTGTCTTCTACCACTTTTCTTTGTAGAGAAAAAACACTTACTATGTAACAATATTGTGATTTTTAATCAATTTCGAAAGTTATTCGGGATATTTCTCCGGAAATGTAACTTTTCTCATACATTATGGAAAATTAATTAGAAATCCCATTAAAATAAATGATAGTTTAGAGCTCTAGACCAAATTAGACTAGTTGAAATATTGATAATTATTCTGCCACCAGTCGCTTAACAGTATCGGCCACCTGCGCCCACTTCCGTAGCCAAAAGATTGAGAGGAAATAGTTTTTTTCGTGGATTAAGCCGTGTTTACGCGATGAATGTAGCCACGCAAGTAGGTGCGTGAACACATATTCACCATCAAAATTGCAGCGTATAAACATGACTAATTGCTTGAACACATGTACAGAAAATAGTCTCAAGTCTATTCATGAGCATTCGTTCACGCTTCTGACCAGCAACATACATCCGCGGGTACATGCATCATGTAACCACAACTTTAGAATCCCTTCTTTAGTTGTGGTTACACGATCTTTACGTCTTAAATCTTAATCCAGCAAAATTCAGTTAACTTGTAAGAAGGAGAATGCTGTTTAGTATAAAGCAGTATTAATTTTTTAGAAAACAATTTAAAAAGAAGACTTTTTTTGCGAGCCGATGTATTGACTCCTTAAGCACGTAAGAGTTAAGGTGGTTGCATAAATCCTGTTGCTGTATGGGATGCCTTGGTACTGCACATCAAAGGCACTATTGTAAGACATCATAAATGTCAAGCTCCTGAAGAAAAGCATAATAATTATTACTTTATTTTATATTAATTGTACATCTGAGCAAAAGTATGAGTTAGTTACATAAGGAAATGAATATATGTATACCACTTATTCTTAGTTTTAACTTTTGCTCCCTGATTTTCCAGAGTGCGTTACAGCTGCCATCATCTTTCTTGTAGAGGGATCGTAGATGTTTTTTCTTGTCATCCTAATGTTTAAGGGACATGTTAGTATGGCTGGTGGGAGGAATTTCCCTACCCACACTTCCTCTGGCCAGATCTCACTTCTAAAAAGATCATCATGAAGGCCGATAGGAGCATGTCATTAACTCTGAAAGTGTTATGGGCCTACGTAAATACCTAATTTTCGGATTATAAAGGAAAAGTGTTATTTTATGAAGAAGAGGCATAAGTTTCATCATAGAGTAAGGCATTACTCTGTGGTTTCATCAATGCCTGATCTTGATTGCCATTCTTCAAGTTTCCCTTTTATATTTTCAGCCGAAGATAGATGCGCTGAATACTTGAAGATTCATCCCATGGTTTTAGAAGACACCAGGATATCATCGCTTGGCTGTATTTCGTCCTTATGGAATTAATGATAATTATTTAATGTATTGTATTTGCGTTAAATGATTTCTTAACTTGAGTTCATTATTTAGCCTTAATTGGTCAGTTTAAGCACTTATTGTTTGTTTTAGCATGAAAAAGCATATATCTGCATTTTTTTTGCTTCCTCAGGAGAATTTGGAAGCTTATATTCAATGTGGAACTACACATTTTGTTCATTTGAGAGAAATGTTTATGTGTAATATCTCTTGATGGAAGCTCAATTCTCACTTCTTTCAACTGACTAAAAATGGAAGTTTAACTTTTTGTATTCATTTGCATGAGGATAGACACCATTGTTTAATGTACAAATGCACCTGCCTTTATACTTAGTTCCATGTCATTCACCATTTATTTAATGTAATGTGATTACCAAGCATATGAGGACACTTGCTTGAAGGTACATGCCTTAGGAGCATTGAAAAAAAAATGTTTTTATTTTCCGCCCTGGATTTATTCAAGTATTTCTTTTATTATTGTGCTTTTTACATTGAATAAAGCTAATTTGTATTTAAAATTTTGTTATCAATGAGTTTATTGTTTCATGTATGCATATTATTGCTCAATTGTTGTGGATTGATTTGTGTTGTATAAAAGTAAAATCTGGTTGGGTGATCAGTTGATTAGTTCAGTTTGTCGTGAACATTGTGCAAACTTGCCAGGTTAGGTACCTAGGTAGCGGCTATGATTGTCTTATTTTTAATTACTGAGTATTAAGATTCATATTTTTCGAAGGATGTTGATATGATGAATGTAGGTATATATTCCTAATTAGTACCGTATTTGTTGTTGACGGTGGCATTATCGATGTTAATGGTGACACATTTCATCTACAATCAGAATTATTGCTTATGTACTTTCTGTCATCCAGTAAGAAACTGTGACTTTGAGGGAAATCCTTTGGATGAGTGAGATACTCTATTATAGACGAAGTTGTTGAATTGTGCTTTATATATTTATCCTCTCCTGAGATTTCAGCGAGATAAGTATTGAGGTAATCCTATTTTCTAGATGGTTATGAAATATTTGTAGCAAAGATTCCCTTCCTCATTTTTTCCTTTGCGTCAAACTTTTGACTTATAAATTTTATTCTATGACAACTGCGCATGCTGGTTACACCAAACATTTCCTTGCGATTTTCATGTGTGGCTGAGGGTTGAATAGGGTTCCTTGTACAACGTCGAGCCTAGAGGTATATTAGAGATTAGCCATTTCTGTCTGCTGATAGAAAAATCATTAATATTGACGCCGTTACTACGTGCTCCGATTAGCGCGGTAACGTAATTGGCGCCATCCCTCGAGCTAGTAATGGCGCCTGTCGTTAACTTGGCCAACCTCTACCTATCTCTTTCTATAAACATCCTATTAGGTGAAACCATCCCGATTATTTGCTCCCATCCGATCGGTGTGTTCGCCCACTTGAGACATCTTAAGTTGGATTTTTAGTTTTCAGTTCTTATGATGCCGGCGTAGCATACATTCCTAATTAACACGGGTTGTGACCATGCAATTTTGCAGTTCTCTGTTAAGTAGGTACGCAAGTTTACCGTAATGCCAGAGTTCGAGCGCATTTTACTCCACGTCCCGAAGCCAACTTTCCGCAAGCATCGTAAGTGGAATACAAGGGAAATGGCGAAGTTTCTTCGAGTCAGTTTAAGGAAATACTCTAGTATCTCAGTCATGATGCTTCTTTAACTGCTTCAAAGAAACTTCGCCTTTTCCCTAATATTCCACTTCCGATGCTAGCGGAAAGTTGGCCTCGGACCGTGGAGTAAATGAGCGATTGTAAGGCCTCTTTCACACTGGACGAATTTTGGACACGCGGATTCCGCGTGGTTTAATTTAACATTGGAGGGCATGAGACCTTCCACAATTGTTTCCGCGCGGCGACCGCGAGCCTACCGCGCCCCCTCGAAAACTCGCGGCCCTCGCCTGGAGCCTCGCGGTAGTCGCAACTCTCTGTGGCATTTGTCTACATTGTCCTATTTTCACACTGGGCGGATATATATGCCGCGCTCTCGTCAGTCTTCAGTGTCCCTCCGACTAGTAAAACATTTGTTCCATACCCTATATCGAGGCGCTACTTATACGTCATTTTATTCCTTTGGTGTAGTTGACGTTTCAAGTTGACATGAGTGAAAAGGAAATATACATTTAATTAATTGGATGAATGCAAATCATCCTGTATCGTCTTCTTCTTCTTCTGATGAAATGCAGAATCAGAAGCTTCCCCTGAGCCATATTCATGGCAAGGCTCGAGACAAACTGAACTGTTTGAGCCGCAAGTGGTAACCCAAGTCGACAAATACAACTACATGCGGTTGGTCGATTGAGCGGAAACCGCGCGTCCAAAATTCGTCTAGTGTGAAAGGGGCCTTGGGATGAGATACCTACCGCACGTGTTGAGACCAGCTCCCCTGGCTGAATCTGTCCACCTGGTACTACGTCCGCGGATCGGGCACTTGCAGTACACCATGCTGCCGAGGGCCACTTGGACGAGTTGATGTTTGCAACCGAATTCCTTTAGTCGATCCGCGACATTGAGGTAAGAATTACAACTTATTTTCTTGGGGCCCGTAAGACGCTTGCATGGTCGGTGACAACCTTTTGGTCATCCTTAGGAACAAGATGAATCCAAATTTGTCGCCAGATTTTGCTTGGGCTCGAGAATGTGGTCTGAAGTTCTGAGTCTATTGCTCTAGCTATAGCTGTAATTCGGACGGACGTGAATTTCCCAAATTCGCCAGTGGGTACAATATGTGGGGCTTGAAATGGGTTTATCATTTGGAAAAGTCTGACGGAAATCGGCTCCTTCGTTTCCTTTCGAAATATTAATCTATGCGGGTTATCTAAATACCCAGAATTTTAAATGGTTCAATTTTTAATGGAATCGACGTGCTGAATATCCACCATCATCGGATAGAAAGGTCAATACTATTTTTTGTTAAAAGGATACCTGCTTATAACTTATTAAAGGGAATCGACACGGGAAATAATGCTTCCTGCGGAGAAATTAACCTTTTATGTCAGTTACGGGGTCCTCAGCTTGGAAATAAATAATACAATTCTCCCAAACATTTAGTGCTTGAGCTATGGTATAATATTTTAATTGATGAGCATACGAAAATCTTCTGCCCAAGAGAATACTCGTACCTCTGTTTGCAAAGATTTGTCACGATTCGTTCCATGGGCATAACCAGGAAAGTGTATAAAGGTATGCGAGTTCCCGGTGATATTGATATTCCTGTAAACCCTGGAGGTCTTAGTTTACGCTGGAATGACTACTCGTTGGCATAATCGCCGAGCCGTCACTGCTTCGGGCTGTGCGATGAATCATTAAAGATGCCCGAAAGAAAGGAATCATGTAACCGTGATTGCCCTTCGCCTTTCACCTGTCTAGTCTAGCAATAAAAAAAACACTTTAAAAACTGTTCCTACTGTAAAATGCACTAAAAAGTAGAAAATAAATTTGAGATTGAAATTTACAAAGTTAAAACACATTATATTCCAAATTTGTGCATGTATTAAAGTGAAAATGAATATTTGTTTACTTTATCTTGCAATTCGTCGATGATTATGAGGCAAGAACGTATAATCGTACGTCTACTAGATCATGATTATAAGACCAGGGTGCAAAGTACTTAATTAAGTTGAATTTGAGCACCCTGGTCTTATAATCATGATGATCAAATAGACGTACGGTTATACGTTCGTGCCTCATAATCATCGATGAATTGCACAGATAAAGTAAACAAATATTCATTTTCACTTTCAACTTTAATATATTTATACATTTGGAATAGAAAGCCCCTTAACTTAGTAAATTTCAATCTGAAATGTATTTTATACTTTTTAGTGCATTTATTTTTTTAATTTTTAGTGCATTTTGAAATAAGACCAGTTAATTAAAAGTGTTATTTTTATAAATTTTTATTTTATACTTTTTAGTATTCACACTTTTATTAATTAAACAATCGTTGAAATTTTCTTTCATTTCTATGTATCTACTTAAATCAAAAATATTAAATTGAATCTGAAGTGAAAAATTCTAACAAATGTACCAAGATTCTGTAATCAAATTTAAACATGTATGCAAAATTTGGGAAAGATTGAACAAAGGGCAGTTGTTCAAAAATTGGGTGATAGATATGCGATTAAAATCACGAAGCAAGTTGAAATAAGACCCGTAATAAAAAATGGGTCTTAAAGAATGCGTTGGGTTTTCTTGCAGTAATCCAGTCTGCGATAATGGACCCTTATGCTGTAACGCAGCGGCGTAAAAACGTCGCATATCTAGGGGGGGGGGGGGGAAGAAATTTGGCGCCTCCTTTGTCAAACATTTTTTTCAAGCCTTAAAACCATCCTTAAATCATAATTAAAAAAGAAAACTCTGAATTTAGGATTTCCGAAACTTATCACCTCTACTAGAACTGAAGCTCCGTCTATTTGCGGTGTTGTATTAAATTAAAGGGCGACTTCTGCAGCCACTGCGTTAGGTTTTTCATGCATTTATCCTGTCTACGATACTGGACCCTTATGCTCCAAGGCAGCGGCGTACAAACGTTGCGTATCTAGGGGGCGGCAAGTATTTAGGCGCTCCCTTCTTAAAAGTTTTTTTCCTAACTTTAAAACAAATCCTAAAATTCAAACTTTGCCCTTGCTTCTTCAATAATTGAATGCTCTTCCACCGTATTTCGCCTCGTATGGACTTTGTCATTATTATTTATTATGTGCATACTATCGCACTGATTAACCTCCGAAACGCCAATTTAGTTGCCAATTAGGGTACTCTCTCTCTCTCTTGCATAACTTTTTATCACGTGTGTTGTTTTCTACTCATGCCCATAGCGAGTCGCATGATTGCAGTTGCTCCTGTTCTTAGGGTTTGATTTGTTAACCCAGAGAAATCACCTTCGGGGAAGAAGTAGCTTAAGGATTGGATTTCACGGAATTTAGAGCAGTATCGCAGGGGTCAGAAGGAGAGAAGAAAGTACAGGTAAACAGATAATGGGGGCGGGGGATAAAACACCCTTTGGAACCTGAAGTAATCGGGGAAACCTCGAGTTCTGCCCCAGTTTCTAGGATAGCGAAGTTTCGGAAGATTTATTCGGGCAGTCGTTCATCGAGGAGGCTAAAGGGACTTCGTGGAGGCAAACGTGAGGGGATCCAATAGGGGGTGTCCGAGCACGCGACTGAAGAGTTCGGTGGTCGGGAAAAGAATATCCACAGATAATACCACCACCCTGTGAATCGACCTGCTGAATCGTAGCCCAACTTCTTTCAGGAGGAAATTGGAGCTATTTTTGTTTTAGTACAGATTTGCGTCAAATTTTACACCCCTCATTAGTGATATCTATCCATCTATATCGATTGATGTGAAAAAATTGCATTCTTCCGAATTCTTTTTATTTTGGAAATTCAGTGCTATTTTAACTCGTAACCTTATGACACTCGATATCTATCTCGTAATAAAGCGATTACATATGTAGCTACGTACAGATTTTATCCTAAACGCGACATAATGCATTTCTTTTTTTTTAATTGCCTCTATCAAATATCAAGTTGTAACGCCGTACCCAAAATTCGAAAAAAAACATGTCAACATTAATTCGTCTAGATTTCGAATGCCGCGCTGGAAACTACTGTCATGATATGCTGTAATTCATTTGAGTTTTCTACCAGCTGATTGGTAGTTATTTTGAGTCCTTATCTTACATCATATTTCTTAAACATTGTCTCGTTTTTCCTCCTATAGATGTCCGGCCATTAGATTCCTCTCAAATCTCCCTCTTTTCTCTTATCCGTAGTCTGTAACGACTCTCCCTCGAAGAAAAGAGAAACACGAAGGTCTTGGCGAGCACGAGCCGCCCTTGCCAAGTCTGCAACACGACAAACCGCCTTTGGACGATGCAGACGAGAGTTTCAGACCCCCGTTGCCAGGCCAACGTAGGTATGTTTCTCTACGCATTTCGACAGTGATTTTACGTTTCGACCAATAGAGTAGTATGAGCATTCGCTATGATTTCATTCTGCTTGGAAATAAACAAATTCACCGTACATATGAATAAAGTATGTATTTTCTTGTACGTACGCTTAATAATGACTATGGTATTTTTCAGTTTCGAATTGAAAAAGAACTGAAGGTGAATACCTTCCAATCCTTATCAATTATTATTATATATGGAGCATTCATCAATTACGTCCATGGGATCTCAATTTTATTCTATGTTTATTCATAATACATTGTAAGAACGGGAAGACCTTTCGTTTACAAATGACAATAAATGACTTCGAACTCGCGATGTCCCCCTGTAATCATAATTGCATGTATTTCACGTATCTCGACATACATCTTTGAATGTAATTACATGTATAGTTTATAAGGAACGAATATTTGTTGCGATTATTACATTAGAGAAGAGTTCGACGAGCAATTTTGTATCTAACATGTCATACGTATGCTGAAATTTCAGTCCCACATAATGCATCAAAATTACATGTCCAAATTTAACTACATTAGTTTTATAAGATTGACGTTGAAATGGACATTCAAGTTCGTTTTCAGCTATCCTCAACGAACCACATGGGTGGGTACCTAATTAGGTATATTAATATGTACCAAAAGAACCAAATATTCATTCACATAAACCATTATTCTAAGTCCGTGGTAATAGCATGTGCAATATGAAGCGAATTTTATTTTTTAATTTCAGCGTCTCTAATAAGAATGACGTAAATATTGTAGCATTAACGTTGCAAAAATATACCTATATATGACAATTTTTCAGTATTAATTGAATTAATATATCTACATAACTCTCTAACTTATTCATATGTTCACACATCAAGGTGAAAACTCCTTCACAACAGATCATTTTTACGATTCTTTAGAAATCATTGCGGTGAGAAATTGATTATTTTTTATAAATAGTTGAGAAAACACACAAACTACACACCGTAAGTTTTTTGTCGAAATCTAGGTGTTATAAATTTCTAATTCTCCTATGAAACATTTGTACACAATTTCTACACAATTTCTACACAGGATGTGTACAATGTACACATTTGTATACAGTTCTATATAAATGTGTACGTTGTACACAATTTCCATACAGAATGTATACAATGTACACATTTTATATACATTTGTATAAAAATGTGTACATTGTGTACATTCTATACAATGTACACATTTTATAGGGTGCAGTAGTGCAAATTGTATACAAAGTGTACATTGTACACAAATTGTGTAAAGCCAAATTTGTGTAAAAATGTACACATTTTTTATACAATTTGTACACAGCGAATTCTGTGTACAATGTGTACAAATTGTACACAAAATTTTCATTGGGGTTTGTTCAACATTCTCCCTCTGGAGCGCACAACCGTTATCTATCCCAAGTGAAACAGCTTATTTTTTCTGGCAAATCGCTAAAAAAATAGTTCGGTAAGGGGAAAGGTCATGTTCATTAAATTCTAGGTGCAGTGTATGTTGCTCAGGCTTCCTTGAACTTAGTAATTAAGTAATGTATCGCGGTCTCAACAAATGCAGTTCCAATGAAGTTGGCTCAGCCTGTGTGAAACTAAGTATTTCTGCATTGATGATACTATAATATGAGTTATTGGTGTGATTAAAACTTGAATGATTTGTAACGGGAACTTAAAGAGTACAATTGGTATTCATTATAGTATTCTAGCATAAGTACCTATAGGTACTTATGCTAGTAGTATACTTTTCAAAAGCGGAATTGAAGTCGTATCGTTAAAATTCGTCTTGAGAATGTTTGTAAAAAAACGAGAACAATCAAAGTGCTCTCGCCAGTGTATTGATGTCATTGGTTATCAAAAGAAGGTCACTAAAATATGTCTTATAATCAGCTTTGGCTTCTGAATTTTTCATTTCCTCTCTCCCGGTTCGGGCGGTTGAGTTCTCCTTACCAGGTAGGTACAAACATGAGATGGGAGGACATCTCGACAGAGAATTCTTAATTCCCATCTGATGCGTCCCAAGTTAATGGACTTGAACCCTGATATCTCGTGCAAAGAAATAAATAAATAAAGAGATGGCTGAAATATCATCTCAATAACATCGATATCCTGATTTTCTAACAGCACACATTTTAGATTGAACAGCACAGATTTAACACAGCCCCGAGTGGTGTTGTTTCGGTTGCCTATGAGTCCAAAACTGCTGAATAATAAAAATTGATCTTAACGGTTAATAAGAATTTCTTGAACAGAAGGACAATGTAGCATAACTAATGCATCAAAGCTCCGTAGAAAAGATGTGGACTAAGTATCGCCAACATTATTAAATCATCCCATCGGCTTTTCTAATTCCATATGCATAGTTAATTTGTTTATGTGTTAACCATTTTCGTGGTTACGATCTAGCAAGAAAAATAATTCGCTATAGCATAACACATTGCTACAAATTTGAGGCTGAATTAGCTCCCCACGCCCCAGGGGCATGAGATGAACAACATAAAAATGATATCCAATATAAAAATCGGCGCATGCAAATACTTTCTAAATCTAGTTACGTGAGCTTTGGGTCTATACGCTGTACACTTTGGGGGTATCACTGGCGGCATTTCTTTCCGACATATCATGGCACACAATGCTAGAAAAGAAAGGAACGCAAATTATTTCGGCACCCACCGTGTAACTTATAAGAAGCAACTACGCTGGGATCTTCCAAAATGCCATTCGCTTGCGATTAGGCTACTTATTACGCCACAAGTTCAAAATAAAATCAAGTCCTAGTCACACCAACCTCTTTGAGAACTGAAGCATTTGTTATTCATGTAATTTCCTCCTTTGCCTCACTTTGGTGGATCCTGGGCGGGGCTTTTTCTTAATCTCGCAACCCTACACAGGAGCAGCTGCGACCCTCGCAAGTTTGAGCCTGAGCGTGTTTTTCGAAAACATATGATCAAGTTACAATTCACGCACTATCTCATGTTTCCGAGGAGTCAGCTTCCCCACTGCCACCTGGGTGCGAAACCGTGGGAATGCCCAAAGGAATTGGTTCACACGCATCGCTCGATGTTCATAATCACGGAGAAGGTAACGCTATACAGATTCGCAATATTCGCAGCTATATATTCGCAATACTATGTATGAATACAATTGCAACTGTGTCGAAGCTTGGTCTACACGTATCGTTTTGTCGTCAGTCTTGCATGATCATGCCACATTTTTCAAACAATACGTTACTTGGGGACGGCAAATTGGACGTTTTGCATGAACTGAATGAGGTTTGACGAACTTGCAAACGACTGATGGGCTGGAGCTTAGCGTACAAGCAAGACGGCAGACAAGTCGGTGAATGAATGTAGACGCGCGTCACTCTAATCGGTCGAACTTCGCTCCCCTGCCAGTCCGCTATCGGCGACGCTGGAGGTTGCAAATGTTATTTTAGTGCGTGTGTTGGCGAAAGAAAATTGCATCTGATCTACGGCACTGGTCTCACGACTTTTTTTAAGGAGTTCATAGAACTGTACCAAAGTATTACTTCCCTCTTCTGGTAAGTAAAATCAATAGTTAAAGCAACCGAGACAAGAAAAACCAGGCATGGTATCGGAGTTATAATGTGCGCATCAGGAACATCTTTTAACACTTCTTAATTGCTCAAAGACAAAATAAAATGACTAAAATCCCGCCCTTTAGCTCATGAAATTATAAAGAAAGAAAAAATCCCGCCCTTTAGCACATGAAATTATAAAGAAAGAAAAAATCCTCCTACACTACATTCGATCGCCGAGCTCAACAGCCACGAATAAACTAAATTATTCTGTGAACCAATTCAAACTAATCTCCTCGATGTTATTTGGAGTAGCAGTAAGTTACTTAAATAACCTCAACCGGGATGGTTAGGATGCATGCAAAATGCTGTAGAAGGTGAACTCAGTGGTGTAACAGTAACTTATTTTCTACCAATGGTTGATCTGAATCCGACTGCTCACAGCTGTGTATGCACCAGATTAATGTTCCTAAGTAATGAAGCCAAAAGATTGAATGTGAAATATCCTATTGTAACCTTTGATCAGTGCTTGTGGATTAAGGCAATGGAAGTTAAATGCGCTAATCACAAAGGAGAATTGGATAATATGTGGTAATCCGGCTTGGTGGGTTTCATACACATGTGTCCCTTTTGTCAACAAGTGCAAAGAAGTGGATCGTGAAGCAACTAAAGAGTCGGTTACCAAAAAAATCAACTAATTTAGAACCGTTTACCGTAAAGTGTGTGGGAAAATAAAAGCGTTCTGGAGCTAGAAAAGAAGAAATCTACAAACCTCTGTGATACTTTGATTTACTTTCCTACTGAACGACGAAGGCCAACTGCTGATTGTGAAAAGATTACGGACAAACATACAAGATTGTGAAAAGGAGTTAGGTAATAATAAACCTTTTTCATTTTCATAGCCAAAACTATTATTTATTGCCTCCATTACGCAAAATTTAACGAATTAAGTTTTGTAAATAGCTTAAACAAAACAAAAAATGTACAGCGTAGTTAGTAAAACAGAAAGACAGTGGATAATCAAAATGAATCTATCGCAGTGAATTCTTCTAATTAGTGTCGTGTTATTTTAAGCAAAATACATATACTTTTTTCACATACGACAAATTCATTCCGGTTTGAATTTCACTTTTTTATATACGTTTTACATTACGTAATGGCCTTTACGGCAGACAAGTCGGTGAATGTAGACGCGCGTCAGTCTAATCGGTCAAACTTCGCTCCCCTGCCAATCCGCTATCGGCGACGCTGGAGGTTGCAAATGTTATTTTAGTGCGTGTATTGGCGAAAGAAAATTGCATCTGATCTACGGCACTGGTCTCACGAGTTTTTTTTAAGGAGTTCATAGAACTGTACCAAAGTATTACTTCCCTCTTCTGGTAAGTAAGATCAATGGACTAAAGCAACCGAGACAAGAAAAACCAGGACATGCACCGATTTTGTCAACAAGTGCTAAGAAGTGGATCGTGAAGCAACTAAAGAGTCGGTTACCAAAAAAATAAACTAATTTAGAACAGTTTACCGTAAAGAGTGTGGGAAAATAAAAGCGTTCTGGAGCTGGAAAAGAAGAAATCTACAAACCCTCTCTGTGATACTTTGATTTACTTTCCTTCTTGAACCACGAAGGCCATCTGCTGAGAACATCACGGGCAAACAAAGAAGGTTGTGAAAAGGAGGTGATTAATAATAAAACTTTTTTTCATTACCAAAACTATTATTTATTGCCTCCGTTATTCAAAACTTAACGAATTGAGTTTCGGAAATATCTTTGACAAAACAAAAAATGTACAGCATAGTTAGTAAATAAGAAAGACAGTGGATAATCAAAATTAATCTCTCGCAGGGAATTTTACTAATTAGTATCATGTTATTATAAGCAAAATACATATACTTTTTTTACATTCGCCAAGTTCATTCCGGTTTGAATTGCACTTTTGATAGACGTTTTAAATTACGTAATAGCCTTGTCTTGCCACGGTATATATCCTTCATTGTTGAAGTATATTTTAAATTTGTCTCTCACTACTCTTGCGCTTTCCAGAATTGGACCACGTCTACCAAGTTGAGGATTATACATAATGTCGGGATTACATCCCGCAGCTAATACCACAGAACCATCCACTATACGTCAATAACATCAGGTGACGAGTAGTTACGAGAGCATAGTCTCCTGAAAAATGGTGCAGTATACAGGAAGTTATCACTATGGTGTCAAATTTATTAATGTCCAAATTAATTGCAGTTTGCAAAATTCTAAATCGAGATTCCATTATTCCAATGTGTTTTCAATGACAACTTCGAGCTCTTGATAAGCGATAGTTAAAAACTCGTGTGTCTCGGTTGAAGCTGATTCTAGGATAAGGTTTAATAAAATAAGAGCGCAGTCCGAAGGCTTCATCGCCAACAAACACGAATGGAAATACTTGATAGGTAACTATTTGAAACTTTTTCTGCTTTAGGAATACTGAGGCTACCTTGTGTCAATTTATCATAAAACATTGTGTTTGCAATGACTCCTCTATCCGAAACCCAGCCATTTGTTCCAACATCACTGTAGATAATAGTTCACAGTTAGCGTTGGCAATTGCCATGAGTACAAAACTGTGGGTGTTTTTGTAATTGAAATAGTAAGGTCCACTATGAGCTGGTGGTATGATTCTCACATGCTTCCCGTAAACTACACCAAGGCAATGAGGAAACGGTCAATTCGTATTGTATTCTTCAACTATGTCTATTCATTCTTTTTCGGTCGTTTAAAACTGAAAAAGACAAACAAATAAAAGTGAAATTGGAAAATTGTAGCAACGAAGTTAAATAGTGGTTTCCAATAGTTTTGGTTTTATTTATAAAAATTAAATAGCTTGTTTTATTGTGTTTATGGGGAAGATGAACAAGAATCATTAGATGAAGAGGAATTACAAACAGTGGCTGTATTCTCAGCTCATCCAGCACCAGGAGAGGGAAGAACGGAAACTGCCAGCAGGAATGTGCCAAGCTGTAACACACTATCGTCCAACGGCCGATCTTCGATCACAAGGAAGAGGAAACGATCCAGCGATGATCCAACTACTTAAGCACTTCAACTAGCTGGAGAGAAATTGAAAGCAATTCATTCCGATGATGAATTTGATACTTACGGGAAATATGTAGCACACATTACGTGGTCTAAAAGGGAGCCAAACTATCTTTGCACGGAAGCTTATTAACGATGTTATCTTTGAAGCTGAACTGAACAATTACGAAAAACTTTAAAGTTGTGAACTGTGCTGGTTCTTCCGGAGGGAAGTTTTGAATGCAACAGAGTTTTCCTTGTAATCATCCGGCAAATCCTCCCAATAACACGATGGGTTCCACAACCTAGTTACCTATCAAGTTCAGTCTATGAAAAGTTCAAGTAGTACTACTGCAAATATCAAGAATTCCTCAATATTACCAGGAACTTAGGCGTACTATGCTGATTTCGGGAATAATCCCTAAAGTTTGGCAATCCCTATAAATTATTTTGTTTTCTTTTTTAGGTTTACTTTTTCAAGCAGTTAATGTTTATTTTATATTTTATAGCCAACTGAGTGCTTTTATTAACTGATCGTGAAATTTAAAAATATATTTCAGTTTGTAGAAGACATTACTTGAAACTTCTTTTTAAAATGAAAGTAAGGATTGCTTATGTTAATCAAAGGTTTTACATCATCATTTTTTTGTCAAGTTTACATTTAGTTTAATAAAACTTAGCTTTCCTTTCAAAAATCAAAACATGCGTACGTTTTATTTACTTACCTTTAAATATACCTTTTTCAGAACGTTGTATATAGCTTCACAGGTTTCTGGTATGATGAGGCTCAAAGCTTGTTTCGAAATTATAGTTGTGTATTCAAGGACTTTGTAGCTCCTGCCAGTCGCTAATAACCTTAATGTAGCGGTAAGTTTCTCGTGGGTGCTGATAGCCGCCCTCATGGCAGTGTCTTGCTTTTATATTTCATAATCAAAATTGCTAAAATGGTTGTTTAAACATAAATGTTCTGCAAAGTTTGAATTACCATTCCCATTTTTAAAACAGTTTCTGTGTTCTTTCACTCGGTCTTTGAATTTGCGTCCAGTATGACCAATATAACAGATGTCTCAATCGTCGCACTTCAGTTTATACACTCCACTTTTGTCTGTTCTCACACATTTGTCTTTGGAGTTAAAAAGCATTTTCTCCACAGTACCTGAGTTGTAAAATGATACTCCATGTGTTTCGTCCGATATAAGTGACTCAAGTTTATATGCCGCACCTTGGAAAAATGGCAATGGGTACCTCTTTTTTAAACTGTGATCAGGGGGATGAAGAGTTAACAATTGTATAGCTTTTGATTTTTCTACCTGTTTTATCACGTTATCAACACAAGCCTGGGTATAACCGTTTCTGGTGGCGATCATGTTAATTATGGACCGTTCTTTGTTGTAATGACACCGAGGCATGGGTATATTTACCAGTCTATGAGCCATTGCCCTCAAAGAAGCTAGCTTGTGCCTATGGTGATGATGAGAATCCCTATGTAGTATATCCCCTCCCTATAAGGTATAAATACTCAGCCACCGCACGATCAGATACCTTGAAAATGGCTCCGAGTTGCCGAAACCTGGGTCGGTTTTTTCGTAAATAAAGTGTGGAATTTACCTAGTGATTTTTCAATATGCATATTAAAAATGTCCATAAAGTTACGCCGGAAACGTTTTCTCATATTAAAAAGTAAAGGCGACAACGGGCACCCTTGCCGCACCCCGCGACCTTTTACTGCCCACTCTCATTCACCCTCAGCTACCACCTGAGCCCTCTGCCCCATATATAAGTTTCGGATGAGTCTCCTATCACGCCAATCTATTCCTATTTTCCCCAGTATCTGAATTAGTTTCTCCCAGTTTACTCTGTCAAACGCCTTTTCGAAATCTACAAAGCAAGCGAAAACATCCGATTATACCCTATGTTTCTATCCATAAGTGTCCTCATTACCGCAATCACGTCTCTGGTTGCCCTCCCCTTCCTGAACCCAAATTGGTCATCGCTTAAATAGCAGTTTGCTCTGCTCTCCAACCTTCTATTTGGTATTCTAAGCAAGACTTTTGCCGCGTGCGAAATTAAACTGATTGTTCTATACTCCTCGCATTCTGACGCTTTCTTCTTCTTCGGGATAGGTATTAATATTGTTTTCACGAAATCCTCTGGCCATATTCCTTCCTCGTAGATCCTGCGAATAAGTTCGAAAAACTATATTCTCCCCTTAATACCTTGATTCTTCAGTAGCTCCGAAGGTAGGTTATCGGTTCCCACGGCTTTTCTACCCTTCATCTCTCTTAATGCCCTCTCTATTTCGCTGTCAAGTAACTCTGGTCCGAGGTTATCCTTATATATTGTTCCTTTATCCTCTATATCTAGGATAAAGTGTCTATTCTCGCTGTCATATAGCTCCTCTACGTATTCTCTCCATCTTTCCTGGATATCTTCCTGTTCGATTAATATCTTCCCTGTTTTGTCCTTAACCTTTGGTATCGTTTGACCTCTCTTACCACCCGATAACATTTTCATCTTGGCGTACAAAGCGCCCACTTCCCCCTCCTCCTGCATCTTTTCCATTTCCTCGCATTGTCCCTTCCACCAGTTTTCTTTTGCTCGATTGGTCACTCGCCTGAGTTTATTATTCAATTTTTTGTACTTCCTCTTGCCTACGTCGGTGTTCACGTTTTTCCATATCCTTCTCTCCTCCATTTTCTTTATCATTTCTTCTGTAACCCACTGCTTCTTAACACTCTTCGTTTCCACCGTTCCTATTGTTTTCTCTGCCGCTCTTGCGATGCCTGTTTTATAACTTCCCATCTTCTCTCTATTGTTCCCATCCGCTTTGCTTCACCTATATTCATTTCTACCAGCTCTTGGTATTCCCTCCTTTTCAACCCGTTCAATGCTTCAAAGTTCCACCTCTTTATAATCCTACCTTCACAAAGCCTTTTGAATCTAACTTCACACTTCATCATCACCAAGTTATGATCTGAGTCCGCATCCGCCCCTGGATAACTACGCGAGTTTTTTTATACTGTTCCTAAATCTCTGCCTTACTCTTATTTTATCAATTTGGTATCATCTGGTATTTTCCCTGTGTACCTACGCCTGGGGTGATGTTTAAACCAAGTGTTTGTCACTACTAATTTATTTCTTCTCCAAATTCAACTGCCTTTTCACCGCGATCATTTCTTCTTCCGAGCCCAAACCCTCCTACTTCTAATCCGTCCCTCCCTTCCCCCACCACTGCATTCGAGTCACCCATCACTATCAGGTTTTTCTTTCCTGGAACTTCTCTAATTATTTCTTCTGCTTGTTTGTACACCTCTTCCACCTCTTCCTCCCTATGGTTGCTCGTAGGCATGTATACCTGGACCAGTGAAATTCGTCGGGGGTGCTTTTATTTCTACCACTAGTATCCTGTCGCTCACCTGTTCAATGTTTACCACCATAAGCTCCAATTTTGTGTTC
Organism: Pyrrhosoma nymphula; assembly: GCA_963573305.1. Lineage (NCBI taxonomy): Eukaryota > Metazoa > Arthropoda > Insecta > Odonata > Coenagrionidae > Pyrrhosoma > Pyrrhosoma nymphula. Next base: position 11,625,991 of record OY754337.1, read on the forward strand.
AGTACCATGCCTACCCCACGTTGGCTCTCATCTCCCCCACTATATATTACCCTGTAGCTATCACTCCAATAGTCCCCGCTATCCTTCCATCTCACCTCGCACAATCCCAACGCATCTATTTTTCCTTTTTCCATTTCCTGCTTAATATTTTCAAGCTTCCCGGCCCTCATCATGGTCCTTTCGTTCCAAGTTCCTATTTTAACCACTGCTTTCCTCCTCCTCTTGTTCTTCTGCTCCCTCCTATCACTTGTATCCGCCGATGATGATGTTGTGCAAGGATTTCGTGTGATGACGACCGCGGAGGCCTTGCCTCCCACGCTGCCGGGCACGACACCCGCGCTAGTGGGCGGCGTCCCGTAGTTGCCAGGAATCAATTCTCTGCGATTGACTTTCATATTCTAGAAAGTGAAGGTTGAGAGGTATTCCCACGCCACTCAACGGTATTTTTAACGTGACACCATCACGGAACTACCTTTCGTCTGGCTCCTACCCTTCGACCAATCTGGCATGGGCAATCTGGCTTTACCAGGAGCAATAGTACTTGCTCCAGCCAATCCAGCTCTAGGGGTCATTGGAACGCACAAGCCCTTCCACCACGTCAATGTCGTAGTTCAAGGAAGAGTGCTAGGCGTTAAAGGGTTAAAAAAAAGAATCACTTGGGATTCAAAACTGGGAACTCACTAACTAAATCAGATGTGCACTGGTGCCTTAAACGCCATGACCAAGGCGTTGTCGCAGAAAAATGGGATTTTTTTCGAGTACATAGATTAAGAAATTAGGTTTACTTTAATTGGTCCTAAACATTTTTCCCGAAAAAACCCAAACAAAATCAATAATAAGAAAAAGTACTTTCAAATTTTTATAAAAATTAAAATAAAAAAGAATCATTTGGGATTCGAAACTGCGAACTCAATAACTAAATCTACTGGTTTACTGGTGCCATAGACGTCGTCGCACGTAGGAGTATTTGCCCTCAAAAACAGGTCAAAATTATTTTATGCTTTCTGTCGCAAAGTGATCAAAGGAAAAACAAGTTTTGACCTTAATTAGATGTTTATTTACAAAATATACGAACTTGACACGAAAAATATTGCACTATAAATAATAATATTTATTTATTTTTGTTCTGTGGCAAAGACACCTATGAACAACAATGGTCATTTTTTGTGATTTGTCGCAGGGAGAACATACAGAGAGAATAACAGAAAAATTAAAATACCAGACAAGAAATTGATCATCAGTTTTGATAAATACGTGTACGGGAAGAAACTTAAAGCAGAAATAAAATTGAAACAAATCAAGGATGAGAAATACATGAAAATACATATCATCGTATCATATCATACAAAAAGTGGGAAATTCCGTGGTAATACTTATATTAATATATACTTATTCATACATATACATACACTTATACAGAAATTAATACACTTATATGAGATAATATAAAGTAAAACAGTAACATAAGTAACAATACACGCATAAAAAAGTAACTATGTTACTCCAGAACTGTATTGTATGGAATACACATGGAAACTGAATACAGAAAATATGAATATCAGTTGGGTAAAATATGAAGATCAATTATATCTTTACTCAGTGTCAAACTGTTGGTCATCGTCTTCTTCGTCGTTATCTTCGCCTTTCTCTATAGTTTCGTCGCTATCATTCTCATCTAAAGGTAAAGATGGTGTGCTTTTGCGACCATTATACTGATCGCCTCTTGCGAAAATGGGACACTTTTCTTATAATGCCTTGGTCTGCTACAGCTTAAATATGGGTCTGAACTTAGTAACAGTCTGTGTAGTATATCTCGGTTACAATCCACACGTGAAAATTTACGAGCAAAATTTAGTCTGTATTGCCGTATGTGCTTGTTACGGGCCTCGGCTGTCTCCTCCGACAACTGGCCTATGGATAGAATTGCATTAGATATGACTTCGGCGCCATGCATTAAAAAATTGTGAATAGTTGGTGACATAGGATGCCAGTCATTCAATATATGTGTACATTTTTGCAGTTTCACGGGCAAATTCATCAAATTTCTTAGTATCAATGCTGTTGCCGCTCGATTTCACTTTCAGAATTACTTTGAATCTTTTAATTAAATCAACATTGACGCCAGTGATTAGAGAAGAGCATTCTGGGTCGGCAAAAAATATTCTGGATGTGTTGCCGTCATTTGTATTCCCAAATCCCTGCTTGGGAAAGTCTACGAAGAGACCCATTTCTTCTTTGAATGCCTTTTGAATTTTTTCTTTTGTTTCTTTAACAATTTTTTGTCTTCGGCAGTACGAGCTTGCCACCTTTTCAGTGGTAGTTTATGCGCTAAATGCAATAGTGATACGAAAAGGCGTATTCTTGAATGAAGAATAGAGAGTCCAAACTTCACTGCATCGACACTGACTTCCTCTACTTCAACCAATTTATTGAAATCTTTGGATGTCTGCCCGCAAATATAGCATCGCATGGTGGATGCAGTATCATTCGCAGAATTGCAAACTTTCCCATCTACCATTGTGAGCATCATATTATGCTTTATTTTGCATATTCCAATCGGAGTGGACACTTCTGTTACTCTCAGAATTGGAGCTTGATTTTCAATGCATGCGATTTCATTTTGGGTTACATCTTTTGATTCGTTGATAAAGCGTATACGAATGGGTCTACAGAATCTGACAGAGGAAGGGACTGGGTTTCGCCGTTTAATTTTCTTCTGTTCTCCATGAATCACAACAACTAATCTTAAAGGAACAAAGGAGCTTTGAAAAATATTTGCGTCACTGTCGGTGCTACTTAGAAATTTTTGTTTAAATTGAGTCTGTTGCGATCCGTCACAGCCCCATTTGGATATTAACACCATGTTTTGTTGTTCCTCCTCTGTACATGTTTCTACAACTTCTGCCACATATTCATACAGGCGCAATGCAGTGTGGTCAGTAATGCTTGTAGTTGAAAACCAGAGCAGGTTTCAGTCAGTTGTATCGATTCCTCATTGGGATAACATTCCTTCTTTGCCTTTTTTATAAGGGAATAGCAAAGGTAGATGCTCTTGTTAGACCAATGTAGTACTTCCCTCTGTCTTTGGCTTAAATCGCCTTCCACATAAATTTCCAGTGCCTCTTGGGGTGTATGTTTTTTTTAAACAATGGTTTGCTTTTGAGCAGAAGTAATAACTTTTGCGCAGTTTCGTAGCTCTGATTGGCGAGGAAACCTGTACACTTGGACATGGAATCGGTCATAAGTATATCGTATTATATGTGAATGGTTCCAAAAATGTGCATGGTTACGTAATACATACTTGTATGGTCGAAAAAACAAGGCGTTTCAAGAATGTGGGAGAGAGAAGGAACACTCGTGATTAGTGATTCTCTCTCGCTTATATCAAATCTCCTACCACTTCATACTCACTCATAAGCAAATTATTTCCTCTCTTATTTTCCCCCACTTTGACTATTGCTGCCTTTTATACCATGATCTTACTGAAGAGCTCAATGTTAAGCTAGAACATTTATTAAATATATGTGTAAGGTTTATTTATAACTTAAAAAAAGGTGATCACGTTTCCCCTAATTTTACCATGCTTCCGTACATGGCCGAAAGCCAAAACCGGAAGGAATTACTTGCTTATTTCATTTATGTATGTTCTTTTTTTAAATCAGCAGCCTTGCTATTTGAAGCAATGTTTTTCCTCCCGGAGAAAAAAAGTCCAATGTTACCACCCGAATGGCTCCCGATTATTTAATGCTTCCAATAAATAGGACTACTTTACTGCAAAAGTACTTCTTTGTTGCTGGGGCCAGGTTGTGGAATAGTATTACCGTCGATATAAAGGAATCCAATTCAATATTTGTTTAAATAAAAGATTTTTTCGCCATATTTTTAACCAGGAAGGGTTATATTTTAAATTTATGTCATAATTTATACACTTTGTTGTCTTACTTCATCAGAATAATATGTAACCACCCTTTATTTGGATGTAACATGTAATGTTAGAGCTCCAACAGTAATGTATTTTTTGTAGGTATCTATATTCTTAGTGGAAGAAGATGTCTAAGAACAAAACAGACATTTGCCAACACGTGTGCCAACATGTGGCATGTAGAGAGTATACTTAACCTTTCATTTATGTATTAAGACCTCCTTATTAGTGAAACCTGATTGCATATATCCTTAAAAATGGTCAACTTTGCCTGGTATGTGCCTGTTTCATAAATAAATTATTACTATAGTGTGTCAAGAGGAAATACACATATGGATTGCAGACCATTAGTCTATCTTTCTCCTTAACTTCTTGCATTTCTATGTACATTTGTGTCTTTCTCATGAACAACATATGTATACCCAGTAAACACAAAATGCTGCAGATGCGCATCTGATGTGCTGCGCGGTAGCGCTGCAGCTATCACGAAGGCGCTTCTGCAGCGCGCCTAGCACTCCTAAACTTCCCTTTTTTGAATGTCGAATGCGCTGCTAACGGGTGTCAGGAGCGCTGCACAAGCGCGTCAGGAGCTTTGCATAAGCGCTGCACAAGCGCGTCAGGAGCTTTGCATAAGCGCTGCACAAGCGTGTCACGATCGCTTCAACCTGCAAAAAATAGTTTACTCAAGGACCGAAAGTAGATGGGATCTCCCGACTGCATAGACTCAACTTCATTTTCGCATCTATCTACGCTCAACCTCACAACCTATCTACGTTAAGCCTACCACGCAACTACCTACGCAATATCCAACTATCAACTGCTAGTTCTGTTTCTTGAAAGTTGTATATATACGGCCATTCCCGTGCGTAAATGTGTTTGCGAGAACTAACTTTTAAATATCAATGCCGTGATAGTTTATGGAAACGTACCATCCAATCACGATATCAGTTTTCAGGCATTAATTAACTGAAACCTATGTTGCCACATTAAATGAAAATAAGCCAATATTAATAATAATAAACGAGATATTTTCCAAATGCACACGTTTGTTTACATTTCAATGAAGACGTAACTTACTCACGCAAATGTTACGAACGTGAATATGCATGTATACGGGTCAATCCATATATATAGTGGTCCAGAGGTGGTTGCTTGATGATTTTTAATATTTTTTTATATTTTTACCATACAAATTACAATTTATTGTGAATACAAATATGTCATTATTTTATTTTTTTCCTGATAGTGGCCATTTTTATGCTAACGAAACACCAATTTTAGGCGATTTCAGTGTTCTGCAGGAATAGCGAATATATCCAATTCTGTGTATCCTAGAACAATCAAACAAAAACCAATCGATTCAGTAAATAATGAACTTAAATAAAGGTCGGGTAATGTATCGACCTAAAATTAAGTCTAGGGTCCAAATATTGCTACAAAGTTTTTATCACTTTACTAAAAAATCAGTTTTTACAATTTTTTACATAGGAAGGCAGGATACTTAATGTTTGTAATTTTTTTATTTGAAAGGTATAAAGCCATGCTTTAAGTTTGCAGAATTTTAAGCTGTGGACTTCAGTGGTTTTTTTATTAAATATTTTTAAAGTTCTTGATTTTTCAAATTTTCCAAAGTTTAATGCCCATTATCTTTGTTGGGCATAAAAATTTGAAATTTGGCCCATTTACAGTCCTTTAGATGAGGAATAACCAGTAAAAATTTTGTTTAGTGGACTCAACTATTTATAAATATATTAAACATTGAAAAGCACCAAAATATCGACGAAGTCGACATCAACACGGCACCATTTAGTACCCTCTGCAGGGGTGGATTAAGGGGGGGGCGGGGGGGGCTACCCCCGTAATTCCCGGGAAAATAAAAAAATGGTAATCATCATCAAGGTGGTTCTCCGATGCAAGTTTTTATTTCAATACACAATGTTTAAAGATAATTGGAAAATATCTAAAATCCACTTTTCTGAATAGACACAGTATCCTCGTTGTTCGCAATTGTACTTTAGTAGGCCTTTTGATGAACAGTGTTGTGAAAGCTTTGGTGCCGTAACGGAATAGTTATAAGCTATTATACTATGTATGCAGACCTATATACACCTTTTTAATATGTATGCAGAGAACAGTGCCGCGAGTTTGGGCAGTTGAGCCGTAGTGAGTCTGCGAGAGGGGAATAGTCTCCACGCCCTCCTACAGCATTGCCTACTATTATGCGACACCCTCTGCTCTCGTGCTCGTCGCGACATGTCAGTTGCCCGGCTCTAGCGAGTGTATTGTTTCAGTTGTAGTGAGTGACAAGTTCAAGAGTTCTTCACATATTTAGGACCCTGCGTCCTTTTTCCTTTATTCTGTGATATACCTGACGTGCAGATCAACCTTTCTGCCAGAGATGGTAATTTCAGTCGGTTAATTACAAAGACAACTTATTTGCGCTTTCTCGTGCTCGCCATTAGGGTCGGAGGGCCAACTTCAAGCTCGGGCCCACATTAGCCTCCATTGCTATTTATCTGCTTTTTGATCAAGGAATTGAACACCCACCTATTGGACTTTCATCTTCATTGTGTTATCATAGAAATGCTGTCAGAGGTCCACCCACCGTAGTTTTGTCCCCTCTCCTTTTGATAGCAGTAAAATTGAGGACTCTCTAAGCAAAATAATTTTCAAGTATTACGCTACAGGGTGAGAAAAAGATGCTTATAATGTTTTTTGCAACTCGTCGCAGAAGGAATAGTTAAGGTTTACTTTTGTTTACAGGCGTCTTATTCTAGTAGGCCTGGTACAAAGCGGAAAACTAATAGTGCCTCTGCGGAACTTCGAAGCTTTTTCTCTCGCGTCCAAAAACAAAAGACGCCAGAAGCAGCAGGAGGAAATGCATAGTTTGCTAACATCATGCCTTCATGCTGCACAACTGACAATAAGACTCAAGCTGAGTCAATGGTCCTTTTACAATCCCATCCACGTAGCCACGAAAAATCAACTGAAGCTTCAATTTATTCACTTCCTTTGGCTAAAAAAATTTCAACTGTGACATAGGTCTCTTCATTGTACCAGGAAAGGAAAGACCTGACGATAGGAAAAAAGCAGAACTTTTGGAAGGCCCTTGGACATCCACAAGCGACTACAATTATCCCTTTTCAACTCATAGGAAGGGAACCGCGGAAGAGCGTCGTTACGTGAGGATAGAACATCATGAAAAGTACCCTTGGCTTGTGGTTTCTCCCTCAATGAATGGACTTTTTTGTAGGTATTGCCCTTTTTTCCCAATCAACGGCAGCTTGCGGTACAAATTTGCAGTTAAAATCCCTCGATACAGAGCCGTTAAAGTTTTCAAAACTGCTAGGGAAACTAGATGATCTGGAAAACCACCAACACACAGTCTATCACAAAGGTGCAGTGCCCAGTTGGCCCTGATTTTTCTGGAAAATACAAAAAACCTGAAAATCAAAACACAAGCCAACTGGACGGCTACAGAAGGGAGAAAATCAAGGAAAATGGAGAAAATCTGAAGCTAATACTTAAAAATCTGATTTTTCTTGGCCGTCAGAACATACAATTCAGAGGTCATCGGGACGACGCGACGGTGCATTATCATTGGAAGAGCCCTTGACGAATGACGGTAACTTCCGAGCATTACTGCGTTTTCGTTGCTAGGTATTATAAAAAATTATAAAAATATAAAAGAAAATAGTATTTTCTGAATATGTACTTATATTTTTATTTCATTCCAACTAATTTTCATTTTGTACGGCATTAAAGAAGATTTATTTCAAGGAGTTCGAAATCCTTGTGTAGGCTGCCGCGGGTTGATGTATAGGAAGATGAAGGTCTTCCGCCTTTTGCACCGCGTTGGTCTGTTTCCTTGGACAACAGTTTCGTCGGCGTTGTAGTCGGTTTCTTCTGGTCGGTGAAATGAAGGTGCAGCTATTTGTCGTCTTATATATCTCAAGCGTTACACCTGACTCCAACGGGTGAGATATATAATACGACAAATGGCTGCACCTTCACTCTACCGACCTGAAGAAGCCGACTGAAACGTCGCCGAAACTGTCGTCCGAGGAAACACGGTGTAAAACCCGGAAGACACTTCACTTCTTCACAAGAATGACATTCATTACATCGTTTTTTTACGTTTTTCAAATTTGATCAGATAGATTTACTCAATAATTTATCACATCTCTTGTATATAATATAGCCACACCAAAACTACGTTCCAAGCGCTACATTTCTTTTAATTTTCCGAGGGAAGTCCACCCGGACCTCTATTTTGTTGAGATGTATTGCATACCCCCCAGGCGCCGCGTGAAGTAGTGAACCGCCCCCCCCCCAAAACAACGACCTTAATCCGCCCCTGCTCTTTCGTAATGCTTGATGCCTTTAAAATCATTATCATTTCCAATTAATCAGTTTTTCACCTCATTTTACAAGTTATTCATTATAAAGTAAACATTTGGTATAGTAAACTTAAGCTAAAATGTAAATGCAGGCCTTACAATACAAAGAATATTTGGGAATTCAAAGAAACTTACCCATATATTAAACTTGGTCATTCCATAACTATTTCCCAAATGTTTACTTTATAATGAATACCATACAATTGTATGGTAAAAATATTAAAAATCACCAAGCAACAAATTTAACTTTTTCTGGACCACTTAATATGGATTGACCCATACTCGATGTTAAGAATGTGGAAATGTGAAAACTGATGAATGTACCAATAAAAGCATAGCAATAATTTAGTGTACAAAGGAAATTAATTACACAAAGCTATCAATGAAGTGTTGTTACTGGCAGAACCCAAGTCTCTCCGCTTCGTGTCAAAGGTTTCCCATTTATGCCAAATTTTCGGTCTAAGAATGAACCACAGGCTAAACATGTTACTATATATCAAGGATATATTTCATTAAATAAAAAAACAAAGGATACACATAGTAAATGTTTAAAGAATGAGTATTCATATCTTCCTCTTTCGATTGAGACTTTCAACATCTCCCCTTATTCAAAAGACTACCTGCAGCGCTGTGGCAGTGCGTCCGCAACTTGCGGCTGCTGCACTTCAAACACGAGCAGCGAATGCGCATTAGATGCGTTTCTCGATAATTCGCTCTATGAGAGCGCTGCTGAGACGCTGCTGACGCGCTTCAGTTGACATGTGCTGCACTTGCAGCGCTGACATCCTTGTGAAGCGCTGCTGCAGCCATGTGGGTTTACTGGGTATGTACAATTGAATCTATGATATGAGATTGATGGGGCATCTGGATGATAATGATTTTAGATGCTCACAAATTGTACATCTATGATTAAAATTAACTCTTTCTAGTGTAAATTTGTGATATTTAATTATAATTTAAAATAAATAAACTTTTTCGAAAACAACTTTTTGAAAAAATGCACGGCATTTGATGAGTAATCATCATCAGGCTTTTATATCAATGTTTTGTTTTTGGAATAATGGTAGTCTTTGTTACGTGACGTCAGAGGAAGGGGGTAAATGATGCTGCTCAAAACTGATGCCAGGACAGGCACTCACTAATGATGGTGATGTCTTGGTCATTTGTTGCATTGGTGGACGCGAACTGGACTCACAAGAATAGTTACAGGGTTTAAATTTATTACTGACCCTGGCATCACCCTCATTAGTGACTGCCTGTACCTTCTCCCCTATCTTGGCCTTTGTTTCAAACAACTTCATCCTTCCTCTTATGACACATAATGACGACTATCATTGATAAACAAACAAAACCTTTATACAAACGTGTGGTGATGATGATTACTCATCCAAACACTGTCATGTGCTTTTCTAAAAGTGGTTTTTGTAATAGTTTATTTATTTTTAAATTAACTTATGAAGACATGCACATGGAATTATTTATACATTCCTTACACGCTCACTGTGCATACTAATTCATTCACTGAAAAGAATGTAAGAGTAATTTGAGAGTTAAAATATATTTTACGGTTTGAGAGCATGAGAATTGGTTTTCCTATGAGCAATCCTCATTAATTTTCTTTTTAGTCTGAATTAGCAATGCACTTCCAAATCACAACTGTTGTTCCCTTACTGCTGCATGCACATTGAAAATGGAAAAGCAAAAAGACATATAGAACATAAATGATTAATTTATTTTTCATTGCTGCATTGATCAATGTCCCACGCTGTAGCTGTTGAACTTTTGTGTGCATGCTGTTGGCTGAGATCTGAGTGTAGATTTTATACGCAGCATATTGCACTTATATAATGTGTGCCCATTTTGTAGAGACTTTTTGACATCAATATTAAGATGGCTAAGAACATTTGTATCCCGAAGCTATGCAACCCACTAGACACTGATGCCATTCATCATCTGAGTAATCTACCGGTTAAAGGTAGGTTATGATGAAAGTCAGAGAAAATCCAACAGACTCTTACACTTGCAGTGACCTATCTACTGCTCTCGTGACAGCTTATGGCGTTCCGATGTGCGGCGTTTGTAGTCTGCATCATACAAATTCCATTTTTTTAAAAGCATTCATGAATTTCACAAATGCCATGACTTCACTTTCCCCTGCGTCCCTTCCAAACTTTATCCCTCCACGAGGTCATCTTCTGCGTATCTGAACTTTCGCGAGAGCTGCGCCTTGAGTATTTTTTTCTTCATCTCAGCGTAAGTCATACCTTTCTTCATCCTGTCAATAAAACCTTTCAATATGGCTCACTAAAATGGGCAGGCTTCACCGAGATATAAGATGTAAGCTATAAGATATGAAAGGGAGAGAAGAGATAAGCTCTCTGTGCTCTCATAGCTTATGTTCATTTGAGCAATTCCCATTTACATACTTTCATTTTTTTATTCTCTTCAGTTGTAAGACATACTGAATAAATTGATTGGCTTGTTTCCTTTAAAGAGTACTAGTCTTCTGTGCGCTTAAACTTGATGTTCGAATAAAGTTTTAGTGGAGGATTCCAACATGTTCAGAATCTGAATATCTTAAATTAGACTTCATTCAAAAAATTATTCTGCACATGGGAATGTTATATTTAACTGACATAGGCTCAGGAGATGTACATACCACCTACGTAAAGAAAGGGTAGTATAATTGGAGGAATAATACTCCGGAAGATTTCTTATGTAGTAGGCATTTTCTCCTGAACAAAAGAATTTACTTAATTTTATGTACAATGTGAATTTATTTGGCAGGGGAAATTATTCTTTTTTTGTGACATGTCACACACTTTAATAGCCAGGATTTAGTAAGATACCAAAACAGAGCAAGCTGTCAAGTGTTGCCTCTCATTGACGCAGTCGATAAACTCTTGTATCATAGGGTTGAAGGACCAATCTCTAAATTCCTCTCACTGCACCATGTGCCCTTTCCACCCAGAGATGTCACCACCTCTATTGCAAATAAGTTCAACATTTCTGGTAGGATCTGGTAAATTGTATTAATTAGCATAATCACGCCTAATCACTTGTAGTTTGATGGCCAAGTGTGCATGCTGATACTCATTCTCTTTACTTTTCCACAAACTACAAAGAAGTACATGCGTTGTCAACAATTCATTGTTTAAAATATGCAATGAAAATGAAAATATAAAAATTAATAAATGTTATGCAACTTAGAGGGTACCTCAAATGCAGATTTTATTATGTACATACTCAATTTTTGTTACATGAACTCGCTGTGGCAACCAACAGTTCTTTGTTTAAATTGTGTACTGCAGGGATGTTCCAGGCATATTGGTTTGCAGCATTTTAAAGACAGTCATACAAATTCCAAATCCCATTATACATTATCAAAAAACATTGGTAGCCATCAATTTGAAAATTGATTTGCTGTAGATCTCCACCAATCATTTCCATCTGGTTGTTCATTTTTATAATTCTAGAAAGGATAATTATCTCTGCTCATCATTAATCATCTCATCTCATCGTAAGATATATTCCATATATTGTCAAACATAATATTATTTTATTTCTATTTCTCTTGCATTACTAAAATCAAGTTGCCATCTCTGCTAACTAAGTACATTTTTGAGTATTAATAATGAGATGGCTGCAAACAAACATATCTTGCGTGCCCATCTGTTCTTAAGTCTCTTAATTTTCCTTATTTCCACCACATTCATCGATGACTTTGTCAGTCGTCTTCCTTTTACTCCATTCAATACATAGCTGATGTTACTGATCCTTCATTTAACTTTCATCATTTCTCTCAGCATCAGGGTTGCCACCTATTCAAAATATGAAAAAAGGACACCATGCCTAACTAGGATGGAACCACTAGGGTGGTTCGAAAAGAATAAAGTATTTTATTCTGGAATGCTATAGCGCGCAAAAGTTGCCATTGGTATAGACAAGAAAAATTAATAAAAAAAATATATTTCAAAATATATATATCTTTTGGTCGCGCATTGCCTTTAAAGTTTGATAAAAATTGTTAAAAACCTTAAACTTTCAATATTTTTGTAAGTATGTAAGGGTGATATGACTACAGTCCTATATCACGTGAACGATTTTACAAGTATTAAAAATGACTTAAAATTATGTAAATTATATTTATATGATATCTTTTGGTCACGCATTGCTATGAAATATGTGATAAATTTTCGATTTTAATAAAATTTCAAAGTTTTACATTTCATAACAATGTTATAATAAGTCTAGTTGAGACACTATAGTTTCATTCCTGTACTTAGAGGTGCTTAGAATAAAGGTACAGTAAAATAATCCTCATATTTAAGCACTAATCGGTCACGCAGCCGCATTAAAGTGTTATTAATCCTGCATTGGCCTTAGTCAAAGTCACGTTCTTTCGTGCAAACTTTCTATATAATTTAAAAATAAGAGAAAAGTGGTATATTTGAATACACATTTTTAAAGTCCTATGAACGTAAACCTGCTTCAGTAACACTATTATTTTAATTCTTCCAATTATATATTTAGCGGTATTTTTCAAATTACATTGTGTGTGCATCATTCTGTTTGCTTTATAAAACGACCCAGAACTCACCACGGGGAGGTGGCTGCACTACGAGTTCCACCCACACCCTTACCAACCTACCATTCAATGATTAGGGTGTGTTATTTACAATATTTACAAGTTTTAAACATATACAAATTTACATATTTTTTCTCCATGGTATAAAATGTTACACATTTATGTCTATCACTACGAATTTATATTCTGATTTGTGCGAAAAGGTAGGCATGGCCGATTTTGACAATGATGTAGCTCTGATGAAAACAATTCTTACATTGTGTCCACAGACTTCACTGTAAGCTTCTGTCTCAAGCTTAACACACCTTTCGACAGATTGAGTATGACATGAACATTTTTCGAAGTTCACAACAGGCTAAAAGTCTCTGCTTACATACTGTTTTACATCTTCACTAGTCAGTGGTCGTAACAAAGGAGGTGTAGTCAGATTACAAGTGTCCCATTGTATATTTTTGGTGCAGTCTGTAGCTTTAAAGTTTAGGTTTGGTGGCATAAAAGGTATAATAGGATCATCTTCAGAAGTTGCTTGCCTTGCCTTCAAGATTCGTCTGTACCCAAACTTCGAATGTGGTTTCTGTCATCATTTACCATCGCCAAAAGTAAATTTTCGGGATGGGCAAAGTAAGCATTCCATTGTATAACAGAGTCTATCACTTGAAGCATCTCTTGTGGCAGATACCGTGTTGTCTGAATGGTCTTATAAATATGTTTTGGACCATCAGTGAAATTCTTGTTTGCCTTAATGGTAAACTACATAGGCATATATGACTTTGAAATAAAAGTGACAATTTGCCTCATATTTTCAGAAGGACTTTTAACACTAATATATAGGCGCAAAACCGTGTTAGCGGTAGTGAGCCAATTTTAGTGTGACATAGGACCAGGGTTATGGACTGAAAAGTCCTCAGAACAGTGCCCTGACTGGATGACAAATGATATATCTAGTAAATACAATTCGTCTTTATTTCTTATTCGAATTTATTTTGTATTCATCTTTATTCGTATCTGCCTACCTACTTCAGGAATCACACACTCGATAAGTTTAAATTCAATTACCGGTATCTTTTCACACCCAGATAGATTTTTTCCAATTAATCCCAAATAACCTGTTGGGCCTGTTTTCATACCATCGAGGTGCTGGAAAAGGTGGCGGAATGGAACTTTGTTGAAATGAAGAAGACATTCCATTGTAGAGATTTTCCCACATACACTCAATTTGGCGAATTACACCACTTTTACAATGTGTTTGTATAAGTGCCATCACATCCGATTGCTGCTAATTTGTTAAGTGAAAAGCCATTTTCTGAAAGATAGGAAGTAATTCTGTTGGCTTTGTCAGTTGCTGAGCTTGAGTAATGTTCCTCCTTTGATTTTCTGTGAAAATGTTTTCCACCAGCATTTTAAATAAACATTGTAATATCCCTTCAACCAGCAAAATAGAGACTGTAAACTTCTGCAATTGTCTTCCTTGCAGAGTGGCTCGCATTCTAAATTTTTCTCTTCAGACTTTACTTCTGTTTACAACATAGGAAGTATCTGATTCGGTAACCGATAACATGTCCTGTAATACACATGATGCAATGGCAGCAGTTACACGTTCAGACACGCCATAACGGTCACTAGTTACAGCTGTAGTTTTTTTATGAAACTCTCATCTGCCACTGCCGTTTACTCAACGAAGATGAAGATTGTGGTACAAATTCTCTATCACTGTCGTGAGAAATTTCTGAATTAAGAACCTCCGTTTTCCCTTCATCGTTTTTGCGTACGTACTAAGTCTGAGTGATCAGATCGTTTTCTTTTATAACTTTTCTGTTGTTTCTTTCAGTCTTTATTTTTGTTTCCTTCACATCCAAAGACCCGATTTTCCCAATTCCGTATTTTATTTGTTAGTTCATAAATTTCTTTGTAAGTACACTGGTTATAATTAAAATAAGAGGATTATTTTATTTTAATTTTTTATAAGCACCTCTAGGTACTGAAATGCAACTGTAGTGTCTCAAATGTATTTGTATAAAATTGTTAAAAACTATAAAACTTTGAAATTTTACTAAAATCGCAAATTTATCACATATTTAATAGCGATGTGCAACCAAAAGATATCATACAAATATAATTTATGTAATTTTAAATCATGTTTTAATACGTGATATAGGACTGTACCATCCTTTACCATACCATCCTTTCAGTCTTACAAAAAATGTTGAAAGTAGAAGGTTTTTAACGATTTTTATCAAACTTTAATGCCAATGCACGACCAGAAGATACATATATATATTTTTAAATATTTTATTGTATTATTTTTTCCTATATATACCAGTGGCAACTGTTGTACGATATAGCATTCCGAAATAAAATATTTTTATTATTCTTCCCATTCTCCATGTCAAAAACAAATACTTGTGGGTTAAATGCATCTATCTACAAATCCAACCTCCCCTTTTCTTTGTAGAAGCTATCCCAGGAACTCCTGTAATTCCGGAGTACTCACAGACAGCAACACATGGTAATCTGCGTACAGTAGTACATTTACATCTCCAGCCACTGCACCGAAATTATCCAGCTGCATCAATCTCTCTCTAGGTTGACCAAGTAACATTTAACAGCCACCATGACACTGTGTATTATTTGACCTCTAGCACAAGCTTTTGGCAGATGAATGTGAAGGATTGGGGAGGGGGTTATCTTGATGGAAGGTGTATTAACTAGGGGGAGAGGGGATGACGAAGATAGGGATGAAAAATTACGTAGCACACAGGGTACTCAAATCGAAATGTGCGAATGCAGCTTATTACCTATTCTCCTGCAACGACCATATTTTGGAAAACTGACTTCAAAAAGTCCCAATATCGCCCAGGGTGCAGGTGCAGGGTGCAGGGTGCAGGGTGAGGAGAGCTTTAATGAGGGCTATGGCCTAGTAGATACACACATGGAATACTATAATAGGAGTTACTTATTCCTAGGGTCCGGAATACTAGACATTATGGGCAAAATACTTTCATTGCCATGAACTAATCGATAACACGAGAAGTGAAGGTCAATATTTCAGAAGTGTAAAAAAGGGGGTTATTTGCTACTGAGGATTAAACGAATAAATTTTTTAAAATGAGTGACAATGAATTTATGATAACAGTGTCAGTTATATTTTGTTTTATGTATTTTTTTATTTATATAAAAACTTTGCTAAGTTTATTTCCTTGTGTTTCATTGTTTTTTTTTGAATGAGTGATCTATACCAGCAAATAAGACAATAATCATGTAAAAATACACGGCAACTTAGTCAATTTCATAAAAATTTTATGATTTTGTCGATTGACGATTCTGTTTCCCCAAAACGGAATTTCTCCAAAGGGGTACCTATATTTCCAACAGATACAATGGCGTAACCAGGGAGGCTATAGGGCCCCCCTCCCAAACAATGGAGAAAAAGCTTAATTTTATTATCCTGCTATCAAATATTGATAAATGCAATTGTAAATACCATTATTATTGTATTGTATTCACTGTAATAAAGTGTGACAGCTGTAATTATAAGGCTTATTTTACAATAGAGTGGTTATTAACTCTGTCAATTTTTCTGTTATTCTGCATGCCCATTGGCGCACAAACACTAATGTCCCCCCATGAGCATTTCCTGGTTACGCCCTTGACGATATTATGTTGCTGATGAATGTAAAAGATGTTCAGGAATAAATTATTTATTGCCAATATTATTATTACCAATATTATGATATTTCGTTGCATCATGGAAGTGATCAGAGGGAAACCAGGAGGTGTCCCAAGAATGAGAGAGATAGGGGCATGACATTGGGGGAGGGGTCGAAGGGGAGGGAGAGTTGACTGTTGGCGAATGGGATGGACAAAAAAGCTGACCTCCGCAGCGGCGGACTTGCGGCGGACTTGAAATAAGAGGGGAGTGGGTTCGAATTCAGCTTCAGGCATGAATGTTGTGTTATTCCCCGAGGTTGTTTCTTTCGATTAAACGTTGTCCTGGAACGGCCTCCTTGAACCACACAAAGCCCTTGGCGACGAGTGCTAACCATTGCGTCTTTCCGAGGTACGATGCACTTGGAGTTTACTCTCAGGCGGATGAGATGATGAAGTTAGTGTCTCCCTCCCTCTCACAGATTAAGCAGGGGGGCTTTTTACTCGCAGGGAGGAGTGATAAGTTTCGCAGTGTTGTGGGGATAATGGGATCTGAATCACTGGAATTTTGGTCAGTTTTTGAGATTGGAGCAGAACGGCTCGGATTTGAAGTTTATTATTCAAATTTTGGCACGCATGTTGAGTGGATCTTCGCGAGGCATCGGTGAGATAAGGGTGAGTCAAAGGTTACATTGTATCGAGACAGACGGGAAAGAAAAGAGGAATTCACATGAGTTATCCCAAGGGCACTGTCCCTTTCAATTGTTTGGTTCATGTGAGATGCGACTGACTGCTGAGGTCATATGCGCTATTTAAGATAGGTGGACGGGTTGCTGATGGAAGGATTGTGAGGGTACCTACCTAACGGAGGACGGTGGGGGGGGGGGCAGTTACTTGGCGTCAGATTTTGGCGAAGAGCGCTGATGAGTCCAGAGTCTTTCTAACTTCCCATCCAACGGACGGAGTAGTGCTAATGTTGTACACGTAAAATTCACCCATGGATCGAAATTTCGCTGAAAAAGCTCCATAGCTACTGAGAATTGATTTCGGTTTCTAGGGATGGGAAGCTATTACTCTCAGTGTCAAATTTACAGGATCCCATTCATTTTCGGGGTAGCAATCAAAATGCGATTCAGTTATTGATAATTGGTCGTTCTACCCTAATATCGGTTGTCTGAAGCCCTCCGTACCTCCCTTTCTTATGCTATTAAATGCAACGTGAGTCAATAATCGACCTATGCAGACACTCGACTACAAGCATAGTTAGTTTTTGTCTTAACCCCTTATTAAGTGAGGTTAGCAGTTGTAAATGGAAATCGCTCACTAGGTCGCTCAACGTGTATCTATGTGATTCTTGGTGGGTATTACAAATATAAAGATATTATTCTCTTCATTGATACTTAAAGCTATTTTCACTAGGAGCTATATAAATTTTCAAAATTCCATGAGAATAGGAAACACTATAGCAACATACCAGCGTCCTTAGAGGGACGCCACTTTTATTGTTGAATATGATTATACACTGTCACTGTGATTTTACCTTTTGAAATTTACAATACAATATTGTAAAATTTGAATTTCTGGGGTCTCATGCGATAGTAATTCGAAATGTTCTGTGAGAATTGCTTAGTGGCCTGAACTCTTCCTTAAGATTGAAGCCCTAAAAAAACCTAGTGCACTTTTTTGTATTCAGCGAGGAACATCCCTCTGAATTTTCTCAATGGAGTTTGTGCCCAAACAGCTGTGCGCGCTTCTGCTATTCCTTCTTTTGTAAACATATTTAATTCCGTAAAAAGTATTATTGGTTTATTACCGTGACGAGGAACTGTGGCCTGTGACCTGTTTGATTGTATTTAATCATTTCGTGCAAATAAATTTTAAAGTAACTGGCTAAAATTTGTGGAAATGTGTGACAGACATCATTGCCAAATAAACACTGTAAATTTCCACAAGTAGGTACTTTATTTAACTTACCTAGGTTTCAGCAAAACATTGTCTTATGAAGGTTGCCTTGATAACGGCAATGTTTTGCTGATACCTTGGTCGGTAAAATATATTTGTTGTGGAAATTTACAAAGTGTTATTGTTATAATGCTGTCGTACAAATAACTTTGAAACTTTCCTCACCCAGAGTATTTAGGTGTTCAACTAGTTTTAAACGTTCATGCAATCCTCCAATGCATTGTGAATGTGTATTGTAAAGGGATCTATTAATGGTGTATGACTCTCGTGCAGTTAATCGGGCTTCAAGGGTTCTATACTACCAGCTTATGTGATTTTATTTCGTGTTGTGGTTGAGTGAATGTGATGGTGATGGTTCGTAGCAAATTATTAGGTGAATGTGATAGGGAATGCGTTATTATGCTATTACTCACCGTGGTCGCAATGGTCGATTCGAGAAAACCGGTGAATTTACCAAATGCACCTGATGTGTTTTTTTTATTTTTACTGCTCCGACCGATGCGACGACTGAATATGAGTATGAATTAAAACAAGTTGTTCAATTTTGACTTAATTTTCACCATTTTTCTTTTTTTTAAGTAATTAGGTAATTACGAGAAAATTGAATAAGAAACATTCCTCTGTAATTAGTTATAAGTTTAACACTAGGAGGACGGGAGTTTCGCACTACCTAGAAGGACGGGCAGGGGTCATTTTGACCAATAAAATTTTTCAGCATCAAATAGCTACTTTTTTCTCCCGGTACTTTATTTTTTTCCACAAATGACATCAATAAGACCGTATCTACACATTATTAGCAATATCATCATCTTCACTAATCAATTGTTTATTATGAAAAATATTTCACTTGATCCTCTTCAGCAGTGCTCATCTTTTCTCAAGCATAATAGGTAGTTTGAAAATAAAGACACCTGGCTGAAAATAGTGCTTATTTAGATAAATATCCTTTTCTTGATAAATATTAATTTTACAAAACCTTTTTCAAGTAAAATATATTTGTATAAAAATCACATCTATACACAGACACATATGCATATATTTCGAAAGATGTAACAACACTTTTTTGCACAACTTACACATATAATTATTTTTCAGCACAATTTCCACAAACACTTCCATGCGTTTCCTGGGAAGGTGATGTTTCATGCATTTCACATCCCCAACAATTATTCAACCAGTCTATGAATATACTTCTTTCTATTTATTTTGCTTTTTGTAACTTCTATCTTGCTATTTTTATTTGCTACTCGTCACTTCCCTTCCCTTGGATTACAACCTTGTCGAGGTGGAAGGGCTTGCGTGCTCCGATGACCCCTAGAACTGCACTGGCGGGAGCAATGCTCCTGGTAGGGTCACCCATGCCAGATTGGTCGAAGTTTAGGAGACAGACGAATGGTAGTCCGCGCAGCATCTGTACCTCAGTGGGGCGGCTGCAAAAGGCATTTGACCCCAGTGGGGCGGCCTCAGAAGTGATGGTGTCACGTAATAAACACTATTGAGTAAGGCCACGGAATACTATCTCAATTAAAACAAAAACCTTGAAATTATGGACAGTTCTCAAATGATAATGAATCCTGGCAACTACGGGACTCGGCCCAGAGGGCCGGGTGTCGTGCCCGGCAGCGGTGGGAGCAAGGCCCCTGCGGTCGTCATCACACGAAATCCTTGCTCAGAAAATACAGCAGTAGAGGAAAAGAAGATAAAGAAGTGGAACGAAACTATCAGAATAGGCACGTGGAATGTTAGGACTATGCTGAGGGCGGGGAAGCTAGAGAATATAAAGCAAGAAATTGAGAGGGTGGGTGTAGACATAATGGGTCTGGGTGAAGTAAGATGGAAGGATGACGGGGATTACTGGAGCGATGGCTATAGAGTAATATATAGTGGAGGGAATGAAAGTTAGCGCGGAGTTGCATTCGTAATGAATAGGAAACTTGGTAGAAAAGTAGTGTATGAAGAACAGGTGAGTGATAGAATAATAGTCGTGGAACTAAAGGCAGATCCAACGAATTTAGTTACCTATAATTCAAGTTTATATGCCTACCTCTAATCATAAAGAGGAGGTAGATGGTATATACGATCAGCTAGAGGAAATAATTAGTAGGATACCTGAAAGTAAGCACTTAGTAGTAATGGGGGATTGGAACGCGGTGGTGGGTGAGGTAAGTGATGGGCGGGAGGAGGGCTATTACGGGTTAGGAAGGAGAAACGACCGCGCAGAGAAAGCTGTGGAGCTTTGCCGTAGAAATAACCTAGTGATTACAAATACATGGTTCAGACATCATCCTCGACGTAGGTACACATGGGAGAAGCCGGGAGACACAGATAGGTTCCAGATAGATGGATAATGGTTCGTCACAGAAACAGGAATAGTGTCAAAAACTCGCATACTTATCCAGGAGCTGATACAGATACAAACCACAACTTATTAGTCATAAAATGTCGGGTAAGACTGAAAAAGATAAGAATGGGAAGGAGGGTGCGAAAGTGGAATACGGAGGCATTAACTGGGGCAATGAAGAAGAAGTATCGGGAGAAGGTGGATGAGAGAATGGGTGAGGATCATGGAGTTAGATCAGTGGAAGATGAATGGGGAAGTTTGAAAAATGGAATTGTTGAAGCGGCGAAAACAACGGTAGGCGTACTGAGTGCAACTAAAATCAGAAAACCGTGGATCACGAAGGAGATGATCAGGGAGATGGAGGAGAGAAGGAAATGGAGGAGCGTAAACTCAGAACTAGGTAAGAGAAAATACCGAGAATTAAATAACAGGCTTAGAATAGAAACAAAGAAAGCAAGAGATGCGTGATGGAGAGAACAAATCGACTCGTTAGAGAAATACCAAAAAGAGGGAAGGGCAAATGCATTATATAAGAAAGTGAAGGAACTGAAGGGTGGTAATAAGGGAGGGGGAATTACAACGATAACAGACAAGACGGGAAAGGTGATAGTAGAACCGAAAGAGATCCAGGAGAGGTGGAAGGAGTATGTTGAAGAGCTGTATGGTAAAGAAATAAGGCCCAATAGGTTAGATATAGAAAGGGAAAACAGTATCGACAGAGATGGCATCGGACCAAGTATCCTAGATAGCGAAATCGAAAGAGCTCTACGAGACATGAAAAGGAATAAGGCGGTGGGAATAGGTGACATACCTGGAGAGTTTTTAAAGAGCATGGGGAAGAACGGAAGAGGAAAACTTCGCGCTTATTCGTAGGATTTATGAGGATGGAGTGTGGCCGGAAGACCTCGAGAAGACTGTACTAATTCCTATACCAAAGAAGAGTAAGGAAAAAACGTGCGAAGACCATAGGACAATAAGCTTAATATCCCACGCGGCAAAAGTAGTTCTGAGAATTATATACAACTGGCTAGAGAAGAATGAAAATGAATACCTGGGTGACGACCAGATCGGGTTTGGAGAGGGACGGGAACGCGAGACGCTATAGCGGTGATGAGGACGCTAGTAGAAAGAAACCTTGAGTGTGGGCACGATGTTTTTGTTGCTTCGTAGATTTCGAGAAGGCATTTGATCGGGAGGAATGGACGAAATTAATGGGAGTGTTGAAGAAATTATGGGTTGATTGGAGGGACAGGCGTCTGATTCGGAATTTGTATATGAACCAGACGGCGAAGGTTAGGGTAGACGATAGAGAATCGGAATGGGCCACGATAGTACGGGGAGTGCGGCAGGGTTGCCCACTATCGCCATTGCTTTTTAACGTGTATTCAGAAGAAATGGTAAGGGAGGCGTGGGGGGAGGAGGAGGTAGGAATAAAGGTAGGAGGGGAGCTGATAAAATCAGTAGGATTTGCAGATGATCATGCATTGGTTAGTCAGTCTGCCAAGGGGTTACAGTCAATGGTGAATGCATTAGAGGTGCAGTGCGAAAAATATGGGATGAAGATCAATCACAAGAAAACGAAAGTAATGAGATTTTCTAGAAGTAAGAAGGCGGGACTGATTATAAGGGTGGGAGGGAACAAGATAGAGCAGGTTGAGCAGTTTACGTATCTGGGTAGTATTTTGGAGGAGAATGGGTTTAGTGGTAGGGACATCAGATGCAGAATTTCCGTGACTAAAGAAGCATTTTCGAAGAGAAGGGAATTGATGAGGGGGGGTCTGAGAAGAGACGTAAATAAGAGGCTGGTGAAAACTTTAATATGGAGCGTGGCGCTATATGGGTCGGAAACTTGGTCATCGCAAAGGGAGGATGTGCGTAGACTTGAGGCGTTTGAGATGTGGGTTTGGAGAAGGATGGAGAAGGTGAGCTGGGTGGCAAGGTAGACGAATGAGGAGGTATTGAATATGGTTGGAGAGGAGAGGAAGCTTGTGGCAGAGTTGCGGAGACGGCAGAAGAGATGGATGGAGGAGGTTTTGAGAGGAGAGGGCATGTTGAAGAGAGTGATAGAGGGGAGAACACTGGGGAAGCGTGAAAGAGGAAGGAGGAGGATAGGAATTCTGGACGAAATAAGAGGAGGTAGAAGATACGAAGAACTGAAGAGGGATCTAATAACGGGCCATCCTTAGGAGGGAAAGCGAGACAATGTCTATGAGGTTGGGATGCAGAATGGGGACTGTCCAAGAACCTACCAATCAGCTGGTAGAATACTTGAATGAACTCGTCACTTCTGCTATCCCTCTGGTTACCACATTCCTTTCCAGGAAAACCCTCCGGTGCTAGAGGCCGTTTTACACGGCGAATGATCATCATAGTATAGCTATGAGTAATAAAACAAACAAATGCATGGAAGAAACAAACAAGAAATATAAAAATAAATTGTCAATCAAACAAAAGAATCATGACTATGACACTCAAAACAATACATAACAATTTACTCTCCAAATTATGTAACAAAGAAATAGAAGCATTCACATGATATTTCATGAGATTTTGTTCCTCCATCAATAAATTGTAGTAATTGGATTTGAACTGATGAGGGGTGAAGGGATTTTTTTAGCTTTACAGGTAAGGAGTTCCACAAAGAAACCAAAAATGCATTATGGTATGAAGTCGATGTAGGTATGCCCAGAATAATAAGAATAGTTGGGATTATCTCTGATACATGCTGTAAGATTATTATGATTTTAGGAGTTTAATTAAGGTAAATTGAGGGCCTGAGAGTCAAATTATTACAAGTGACAAACTGCCTCCACCGACCTATTTCAATGGTTTGGAGACATTGTTTCCCAACTTAACTCCTTCACTACAGTTAATGGAAAGTGAATACTCCTGCTTCAACAGCTTATTAGCCCTCAAACGTGAATCACACCGCGCGCACTAGACTTAGAACACTGTCACTTCTCTCCTGGAATTACAACGGCCTTGGCATCATACTCAACAAATCACTCACCAACTCCGATCACCTCCGCACATGCAAAGCGGAAGCCTTAGCGGCGCGTATGGAGTTACACCATCTCTCCACTCCTAAATCACCGCTCTCCCACCGCACTCGCGTCCGTCTCTACGCCTCCGTCGTTCTTCCCATATTGCTTTACGGGTGCGAGATTTTCGCCAATACTCCCGCCATTCGTCGGCATTTGGAGATTTTTCAAAACTAATCCCTCCGTCAAATCTTCCGCATTAGTAAACTGACCAAAATGCGGGATGTACGCAGGGCGCATAACCTCCCCTCTGTGCAGGAATTCATCACTAAGCTTGTTACTAAGTTCAAACGCAGACTGCCCGGCACTTCTAACACACTCCTTACACACATTTGGGATTATGATCCTAACATCCCAACCACATGCAGACTGCCTCACCAGATCACTCTCCTATGAGTCTATCCTATGTCTTTACTCTCAAATTTCTTCTTATGTTAATTCTTAGTGTATGATTTCCTTTGTAAATGATTCTTAGTGTATGATTTTCTTTGTACGTCTGCCGCCCTGAGGCCGCATTCGTATCGTGCCATTTCGAAGCATAAACTCCTTTCCAAGAGACTGCATTCTCTTTTGGCCTGCGCGCTGCAATTCCAATATGGATATTCGAATAGTAATAAAAAACAATACATGCATTAATTTCGAAAAAATACTAGTATTTATACAAAAAAATATGTATCGCAAAAAAATTAAAAGATATGTTAAAAAACTAAAGAGAAAAATACAAAACAAAGAAAAAACAAAAAATAATGTATTCCTAAAAATGTTATAAAATAAAAATAGCGTAATGACAAATTATTGCTCTTCTTTAGGTTGCATGCCTCACCCTCTTGTTTTGTTTGTTGTGAGGCTGCCCTATATATTGTTCATTGTCATATCATGTAATCTATTAGCCTGTATTTCATATTTCCTGCTGTTTATTTACAATATTACTTAGTTATTAAGTTTCCTCTTTCACACATACACGACATTACACTCTTCCCATGTCAAGTGCACCACTTGTCAATTGACCGGTAGGGTGAGTCTCGCACTCACCGGAACGGTATAATCTAAGCGCCTTCGGCGCGATCAGAACTGTTGTTGTTCGTCCTTGCTTTCTTAAAGTTCCACTACTGCCATGCGTGCTTGAACCAACACACTCCAGTTGCCTTCCAGTCCGTATAGGGTCTCTTGCCCTGTGCGCCTTTGGGAGAGGCATTTTGGGGGAGCGGAGGAAGAAATGAGATAGCGGGATATCCTCGTGGGAGATAAGGCCACCCTTGATAACGCTGGGCGCTAGTAAAGAAGGGAATATAAGGAGTATGTTGGGCCGTTAAGCTTTTATGACGGGGACACGGAAGTATCGGACCTTGAGAAGTGAGTGTACGTGCCTTGAGAAAGGAAAGAGGTACCTATTTTTTTGCTGAGATGCTTTCAGGAAGAGGTAGGAGAAAATAATAAAGAATGAAGGATAAGCAGGTAAACCTACATATCTGCCTAAGTTAAATCTAATTAATTCCCTTTCAAAGTTCCTATATTAGAGCTCCTAAAATCGTTCTAACATATGTTCTTCGAACAAATAAATAATGGGCATGCGTAATCTTAGCTCATAAACAGATCTGAATTTTCGAGGTCAATGGTCGTTGCCATAGATCTAATCATGGAAGAGAGGGAAAATGTATACATGGCGGTCGCATTAGTCCTGCTACAATTGTCCTTAAAAAGCCAAAATAATTATCAGCAGGAGTAATTACGTTAAGACATCGAGAAAGTAAGATAGTTCAGAGTTCTGACATTCTAATGAAGTCCATATTAAAGTAAATTGCAATAAAGGTGCAAAGTAATGTTTTAATGAGTGAAAAAAGGAAGTGTTCCACCGCTAAAAATGCAAAATTTCGTAAAAACTTGAGAAAAAATCAAAACTACCTTTTATACACCTTAGGAGTGGTTTTTAGATTTCTTTTTTCTTTAGCTTTTCTATTTACCCCAAGCGGAACATTCACGCCAACTTTCAACTTCGAAAATATTCAGGAAGTGGGAGATTTAGTGTTGAGTTAGTCTGGGCTTTCGGGTTTATAAGTAACGATAAACAAATCTGAGTGTTCGAGGCCAACAATGGTCGTTCTAATCATGTAATGGAGGGTTAAAACGATAAAATTATACACTTTAACTAATATTTCGCAACTTAGAGGTCACTTCGTAGTATTCCGACGCAAGGAAATAAAAATATAATCTTTTATTCATATTTCAGTCTACGTCTCGCCGTTGTAGGTGGATTATTTCATATTTTGAAGAGCGAAAGAAAGTTGTAATGCATGGAAATTTTGCGTTTCTCCCATTCAAGGAGGTTTGACCGAGATAGTTCCCTAGTCATTATGGAGACCATATTCAAATTTTATTTTTTTATTTCAGCATCTGTAAGAAGTATGAAATAAATATTGTTGTATTAATGGTGAAAAGATATAGTTATATATGACAAACATTCTCAGTAATTAAATAATTAAAGCTACATAAGTCTCTAACTTGACTCATTTTTTTACTCAATCTGAAAACCCTTCATAATAGATTTTTTTTGCGATTCTGTAAAAATTACTTCGGTGAGTAATAAATTAATTTTTGTAAACAGTTGAGAAAAAATGCAAACTATACACCGGTAGTTTTTTGACGAAATCTAGGTGCTATAAGTTCCTAATTATTTCAATATTCTCCCTCTAGAGCGCACAGCCGTAATCTATTCCATATAAAACAGCTTATAGTTATAAGTAAATTGATCGAAAAGTGGTTCGGCAAGGGGTTGATATTTTGATATCATTGGAAAGGTGAGAATTATTTTTTTTTCAAAATGAGGACAAATTCATGAAATTCTAGGTGAAGTGATTTTTCGCCAGAAACAAACATAATCCCATTGGAAAACGAAATTCTCTCCATTTTCGGAATATGGGACTTTCAACTTTCTTTTCAATTTTTTCACAACTCGGTGGGTGATAAGCAGAGGCAGGAATTTATGGAGAGATTGTTTAGGTCAAATTTCCCTTGTAGCGGAAGTATGATGGAGAATGTAGGAGAAAATTTCTTTTTTCGTGGAAAAGTAAATAATGTAAATAAAAGCACTAGCCCTAGAAGCCTAGGCTAGGTTAGACCTACTTATATTAGCAAAGACCGTTTATGTATTTTAGTACGAGTACAAAACCATTTCAAGTAACAGACAGAAATCGCGTGGTTGGTGTCATCCGGGCGTTAAAGACACCTCCTTCTTTCTTCTAAATCACATGGCTTTGGACTTGATATCGCCTGTGTAAAACACTAAACACGATCAGTAATGCCATCTTATTTTCTTTGCGAAATAGATACAAGCCCTAAACTGTGGAATAGGAGGGATCACTCAAAATTAAAAATTGAATTTGAACCGTTTGAAGGAACAAATTATGCATAAAACCATAGAGTAAGTAGTAATGTATTTACTCTATGATAAAACACACACGCTCTAAATTTTGGTGTTTTTGATCGATTTTTACGGGAGATATACAGCCTTAAAAGTCGTCGCGGAGCTGTTACCACGCCCACCCCGCGAAACGTATTTCTATTGGCTGGCTCCAACCGTGACGTGGAAAGTTCATGAAGACGCCCGGAGAGGCAGTGAAGGAACGGACTTGAGAAGGCTCCTCAACGTTGAGTCGTCTTCTGAATAAAAAAATGGGTGAGAAACACGGCGACTTTGTTCGGGCCGATTCTAGGAACTTACCGTCTGTCTCTACAGATACTTTGTATCATTTTGTATGTCGAAATGAATTATTTCAATATGCTAAAATCTGGGGAAAAAACATGCCAGGTAAGTAAATGGCATACAATTTCCGGCATTTATGCATCCGTAATGTAAGAACTTCATTTAAAAATGGCATATGGTAAAGTAATAAACTCCCTGAATAATACCGCATCATCCCAATCATGCTATATTTGCGGGAGCAAGCCTCATCAAATGAATAAAATTGAGGAAATAATTATGAAAAGGACCCCAAACATGAAAGTTTCTCGCTTGGTATATCTCCCCTTCACGGCTGGATCCGTTCGTTTGAATGCATGCTCCATATTGGATGCAAGCCAGAGATGGAGGCAAGTGGTGCGTTGCTTCTTCCAAGAAGAATGAATTGAAAGAGAGCACCCATAAAATAAAAAAGTTTTTCCCACGTACAATAAGGGATAATAATAGTTGCGATAGATCAATCATAAAAAACTCCCACCCTTACTAGGTAGAGTAGAATTTTCACTTGTGTTTAATAACTTAGCAACATTAATAACAATTCACACCGCTTTATAGGTCTGGCATAATTTTATTTTGTTGTATGCATGAATTAGCATGTCGTATCATTCATAAATTAACAGTATTAGTAATATTATCCACTAGATATGTGTGTAGTATTGTTCTGCATGTTTGAATGTTCATATACGTATCACTCTCCCATTTTCTGGCTAGACTGCGCACTGTTCTCCTGACTGCTTTTTGGCCTGTGCCTAGCGGCCGGGGGAACGCGCGAGGTCCCGATTTGTGCTGGGACGAGTGCTGCATGCCTGGTGTGGAATCACTCCGTGCCACAAGACCTGGTTGTGTCTTAAACGGTACTTCGTAGGTGTAGATGTATAATTCTCCCCAAAACGTACCATGCAGCTTTAGACCTACTCTAAGGTTCTTACCTTCCCTTTATCATGGGTATTCCAAGAATTGGTGGCATACTCATGTATGGGTCTTACATTATTGAAATATGTCAATTCTTTCTCTTGTTTTGGGAATTCTTTTATAATTCTCATTACTACATAATGGAGGTTTTTAAACACTTTCCCAACTATCTATTTATTACACATTCATTCCCGTCAATGCTATTTCCATCTAACTGTATT
Source organism: Pyrrhosoma nymphula (assembly GCA_963573305.1). NCBI lineage: Eukaryota > Metazoa > Arthropoda > Insecta > Odonata > Coenagrionidae > Pyrrhosoma > Pyrrhosoma nymphula. Next base: position 11,654,759 of record OY754337.1, read on the forward strand.
TTTTCGTCAGAGGTACTAACTCGTGCAAATTCCTTTTGACATATCCATATTGAACAAATAAGAGAAAAAAGTAACCTCATGGAAAGAAAGTTTTTATTATACTCCCATTATTTTGATATGCATTACGTCACGTTTTAATGTCTCATATTCTCAGTGCATTTTATTATATTTTTATTTCATTGTTTATGACATCTTTGCCATGAAATATTGTTTTATCACATTGCTAATAAATTTTATTTGTGAAAGGAAATCATTCTATCTTCACTGATATGTCACATTATTCAGACATTCGACAACCATTAGGAACATTAGTATTTCTATATGACATTTATATTAATTGTTGAACATTCAATAGAGATAATCACAGTTGTTGGCTCACGACGGTCCATCTCCCACAACGTCCAATGGCTAAGTGCTAGCTTTGTTCGCCGTCATTAATGAACAATTAGGGAGTAAAATATTGCAAGAAAAAGTATAGAGGGTAATGCGATGATGAGAACAAAATTTCTAAAGATGTAAGTGAAAACGGCTATGAAAAAAAGAAGAAAAATAATTTCCCCAGAAGGGAATCGAACACCGCACCTTCCTTACCTTACCACTGGGCTTCCGGGTGCTTGTAAGGATAGGCAGATAATGATCCTTAAATTCTCTTTCATTTTCATACAAATGGGTTTCTACGTACACAGACGGACAGAGTGAGCTAATATAAAATGAATATAAAGTTGCGTAACTGCTTTTAAGGTGGTGTTTATTGTCAGGCACAAGGCTTTATTCAATTTTGTCGTTTTTACTCATGGACACTCCGAAACAAGCGCTGTATGCGGTGAAATAAATCTCAGCTTGCTCCGTCTTCACCGCTTTTCTGTTAATCGACGCGAAACTCGATGAAACAGTAAACCAAAACCTAAATAATTCTCAGTATAACTTCAACGCTTTGGAGTTGTTTTCTGTTGGAAATGAGGCATGATGTGTTTTTGGAAACCCGCTGAACCAGAGGAGAAAGACTCTTCGCGTCTCGAGGACTGAGGAGGCCTCCGTCAAATACTGGCGAGTTAAAAAATAAGTCAAAAGCCTCTTTCTTTCTTCCAGTGAGCTAAATAATCTTGATCTTTGGCAGAAGAGGTATCGCGCCCGGCTCTCAATAAAATAGGCTCTTATCAATGGCCGACTACGTCCCAAATCAAATATCCTATACCCATTCCGAGTTTGGGTGGATTAGTATTGAGAGAGCTTAGTGTCCCGACGAGCTCACATTATTGTGTACTGAATATTCTCACAAAATTACTTGCTTCAATTTATACATTGGTCAATGGGTCAAATGACCCACGCGGTATGAGATACTACAAGTTTTAATTAGCAGGGTCTTGACCGATGTGTGAATTGCGTAAACCGATGCCTTCTTCTTTGATACCAGTGGAAATAGCTTGTTTTTTTCTACAGTTTCAATCGACGAGAATAGACCATGTTAATGTCACTGCGAAATGCAAAAATGACTTTGCTCGGCGCATTGCGCATAGGTGCAGGGAATATGCTAAAGTAAAACAATCCCTCACTGGAATTCGTATCGAACTAACCTGGTGTAGCTGGCTAATGCCTCGTCTGCACTACAAGTGTAATTAAGTTGAGTGTAATTAAGTGCAGCATTTAAATGCAGGGGAGCGTCTACACACAGATATTATATCTACCTCAGCGCTACCTAGTGATAATGGAAAGAAATTTGCATCTCGCAAAAGTTATGAGCCCGAGAAGTGACATAAGATATTTTCTAGACTCTTATAACCCTCGAAACACAAATGTGAAAGAAGGATAACACTTTGACAACTACTTAACTCCTCATATAAATGATATAAACACATGCATGGTGTGAATGATTATCGAAACTCATCGACCTATCGATGACGAGACTTCGACCACCTCCACGGTACACTATCGATATCAACCAAGTCCACTTAAATAGGGGGTCCCCGGGTTCACTTAATTAGACCCGTCACTTAAGTGGTGAGAGAGCGTCTACACGGTATACTTCAGTGAAAAATATGTACTTGAAAAAACTTAGGAAAAGTGCGTACTTAATTGGTCAGTGTAGATGCGGCATAACACTCGATTGTCTGCCTCCATTGGAACACCTGGGATAGACCGGCTGAGGTTGGGAAAAGGCTTGGGTGTGCGAAATTATCCCGTACTCAGCCCCTGGAGTAAAATACTCCCCGACTCATACGAATGAGGGTTACTGTCCCGTCCTCCAGGTAACTGTCTTCTTATTCGGAGCCGGCAACCATTCAACCTCCAAATCACGGCATCTTTCTTGGGTTTTACGTAGCATTTTCGAGCCTTCTTCCCCCTAGGATTGCCTCCCTAACTCTCTAGATAACGCCGCTTTTTGTCCTCGACCGCTTATTCGTCGAGTATTTCGCTGCTAACCTCGATATCTAAAGGTCGACCCACCATCCGCAACCCGGTGGACGTACTCGGTAGCGGTTTAGCTATTCGCGTATGGATACTAAATTCTTGGCTACGCATCCTGAAATCTTATTAATACCGGAAGCTATTCAATTTGGTAATAAGTTACGCTAAGGTCAGTTTATCACGATGAATTCAATACTTTTCCAAAGGTGGTGTTACTCGTACCTTTTCATCACATTTTCACCGGACTTGTGTGATTTATAGTGGCGGTTGGCCCCGTTTCGCCATATTGTGGTCTCGTCTCTCGAATTTCCGACGAAAACGAGACGAGACAAGAAAGTCTCGAGTCGCGCGGCAAGATCGGTCGCCTCCTTCACTTGTTTTCTAAATTCCATCTCTCACTCAAAAAAACGATCTCATTTCTATTTCGGCTCCCTGATTTAGTTCAACGTCATTCCGTCCTCATCCCCCATCCTTTGATTGATCTTCCTCGCAGGAACAACACAAATCACCTCTGGAAATTAATTACCTCTGAACGCCCACTCCTTTTTTCGCCTTATTCTCTTGGTAATAAAAGATAACACTTAGTATTTTCCACACTACTGTTAATGCTACCTCAACCGGTTTCGACGTTCTCGTGTCATTTTCAAGAGGAGAAAATGTTCTTGAAAATGATGTGAAAACGTCGAAACCGGTTGAGGTAGCATTAAAAGTAGTGTGGAAAATACTAAGTGTTATCTCTTATTAATAAGAATTTCCACCAAGTTAACTCATCAACTATTGATCTAATTTTTCTCTTGTGTTTATATTGTACTTAAATTTAATTTTTTTTTTAAATATTTTATTTCGTATTAATTTTCTTTAAAGTTTTTTGCCCGTTCTTTTATGTAAACACCAACGATGGTTGTTTTTTAAATATGTTACAAATTAATGTAATCAAATCAAATACTTTTTTCCTAAATACCGTCGCTTCCTTACCTACCTTCTTCATGTTTGTTCTCTGGTTCTGGAAGACAAATAATATTCATCTTCTCAAGAGTCGCTTCCTCACCCTTGACTTTGTATGTCTACCCCTTTCTTTCACCCCATTCACTCCTCTGTCTTAACTCTAGGAAGATATATAATATACTTATCCTGTGTAAGAGTTGTAAGACTCGCTTTGAAATTGTAAATAGTCTGTCTCAGGTTGTGTATTCTGGGGTAGGTGACTATTGCACTCTTACCCAAAAATCTTTGTTGCCACTTTATTCATTTGATAATGTAAATATATAGTCTCGTATTACCTCTTTTACCAAAAAACAATAATTTGTAAGTCAAATAAATACGTTTTTTTATTCCGGTAAAATTCATAAAAAACATGTGACATTAAATGGCATAATCTATTTACAAATATTCAATAAATATAAAATTTTGATTGCCACATTTTTCAGACGTCACATCAAATTTTCATATCAAGGAAAATGTACTATCAAAACGATTATTCAATTCACTTGATATCACAGCCCAAAAAATTTTCAAAAAAATCAATCAAAATGCTAAAAATATTTGCGCAGAAAAATAATAAAAAATGAAGACAGCCAAAATGAGCTCAGCTCTCTAAAAATTCAGAATCGAATTCAAAATCTAACAATTCTGGCATGAGTGCGCGTAGGATGTCGTCCCAATCTTCCACCCAATCCATCGATGGGCTTAATGTGGGATCATCCAGCAAGTCGGAAATCGTCGGGACCGGCTTCGATAGGAAGGCTTGCTTTGCCTTCTTTGCTTGTTTTGCCTTCTTTTGCTTGCCTTGCCTTGCTTTTGGCCCACTCCGGCTGGAGCTGGAAGGTGCTTGGTCCCCAGACGCTGTATCTTGCTGAAGCTGATCGGCTTTTTCACCTCGGGGGGATTTCGGTTTAGCCGGTGATGCCTGCTAAACAAATTAAAAAAGAAATGAGCTCAATTTTCTAATTTGGTTAGTTCGCAAGTATATGAACCTCATTAGTGACGATGAACCAAATTAAAGGCACGATCGACGGATTATCCGTTCATCCTTAGTGAAATGTAAACATTTACTCCCTAAGCGTCAAATAATTACGTGAATTGAGTACATATATGAAATCCTTTGCGTAATGCATTCGCTTAAATTGGAAAAATTATTAATTGTGTAGTGGCAGATCGGTGAATATTTTTGTTACATTCTGTGAGCGATAATTTGTGGCTGTCAGTCAACTAAAAAAATATGGGTGAATTCTGCAGAGCCCTACTACGAGTTCTTATAAGATATATCAAGATAGACTCTCACCTTTATCTTAGTCTTCGCGGGATTCTTCTTCGCTACCCTCGCACCTCTCACACCCCTCAGATGCCTGTCCGACCTCATCGTCGTGCCCACGATGCCTTTCAGGGCCTTCGTCGAAACCGCGAGGCAGCGCATCATCTCCAAGGGGGAGCTGAGGTCGTCATTCAACGGCCGCTCGGCTGAGGATCTGTTTTTGAGCCACGGTGTCATGGTCGCTCTGCTCTCGTCCTTCGCTTCTCGTCGTCTCGATCTAATGTCAGCTCAATTTATCTCTGCTTTCTTAACAGCCTGATTTTTTAGCAGAAAAAATGGAATGTTTAATTATTATCGATTGAGAAGGAGAAATATTTTACAGCGAAAAGCATTGATCAACAAATGTTTGACAGCTCTCACCTGTGATGACGTTTGACACGTACAGCTTCACAGTCGTGAATGTGCATTATTGTAGGTGGTTGGTTATTTATGTGAACATATTTCTGATGTCGCGGTGGTTACGGTTGATTACAAACATAAACATAGCAACGGTAATCGTAATATTATCTGATTCAATAAGCGATTACTTGAATTATTTTTGTAATTGTGTTCCATCAAGAATGATTTATCTGAATCAATGCTCAGATAGACGTAAAATTTTATCTTGGTACGCAAAAGACGTCAATGTCACGAAGTATGGATAAACATGAGCGTGTGAGTCTCGAGTAAGTACTCTCGCCATAATACTAATTAACCGTGTGCAGGCGTACGTTCCTCTCTCTTTCTCTATTTTCTTTCGCTGTGGATACTGTGAAGAATGTGTATATTACTGATGATTTAATTATGAACTGTCTCCGTTTAAATGATTTCATTCAATATTATAATGTGTATAAAAATTATGCTTTCGGGATGTGTTGCGTACTGTCCATTTCTAGAGAACTCAGAAAATCGCAAAAGCATCATTTTTGATTGATAAAAGAAGCTGCGAGGATCATCTTGATAATATTATACTGTGTAGGTAGTTGAGCCACGCCTACCAGCATGGCTGCGGGTTTGTGGAGTGAATCGGCGGGTGTGTTTCGGTGGAAGCGGAATATGCATTATGACTTCGATGTAACTACTGTCCGAGTGAAATTAGTGTTCAATCGTCTACATTTTTCGGTACTTAGGTTTCCAAGTTCTCTCGTTTCCTGGTTTGGAAAAGTACGATTTCCCAAGGTATTGGTATATTTGGCGAATTAAAAGCTCTACGATCACTCCACATAAATAAAGTTCATGCATTAAAATACATCTATGAATCGATTTATGTTGATATATATACTCCTCATATTTTCTTATAGCCACTGAAAAATTTTGGGAACGGTGTATGTTACGGCAACCCATGCATTTCATTGTTCATCACGGAGTTATTTCGTGAATGCATTGTTTTTTATCAGCTCTGCGGGCATTATTTTGAAATGTTTTATCTCGATGAGTATTCATGTTACTTGAGTGCATTAACAACGTAACGTAAAGGAATATAACTTCTTCATAACTCCCCCGCGTCATGATTCAAATGAAACATTCTCTTCCCGACTGTGAATTTCCTTCATCTAAGTTCAGCTGTCAACTATCAACGAATGACACGACGCGAGGAAGCTCATGCCATATAAGGTGATCGAAATTCATTCCGTAGCATACGGCGAGGCCGTAGAGAATATTACGGATGAGTGCAATGTTGCAGCCACCTGATGTGACGCGAATTTTCATAGAATGTTTACATATTCTATAGCATAGCCCTCCGGGGCTTGGTTGAAAAGGGTGTTCGTGAAGAAAAAAACATAACTATCCGCCAAATAAGGGGCCCTTCAAGTATTGCGTAAGGTTATTTTGGCAACATTTTGTCCCCCCTCCTCCCCCATGTAAGACAGCGTAAGGTTTCATGAACCCTTTCCCTCCCAATCTTACGTAAGTTGTCTGACATTTTTGGAACCATTCACATAGATAATAATGCATGGGCGATTTCATTTCCAAGTGTGAAAAAATTGACCCTACCATCCCGGGTTTTAAAATGTTTTTATTATTACAAAATCGTAGGCCCTTAGAGAAACATAGAAGTGTGAATTTTTTGTAAGATATCGATATTGATTTTCGATATTTCGCGATTGACAGTATACGGGACTCGCAAAACACTAGATCTTCGCAAATGCGATGTCGCCAAACAACTGAACGCAAGGAATTGATCATACCTTTTTCTATCGTTTAGCATAAGTTCAGGCGTAGGTAATACCGTAGCGGTATTCTTACTAAGTAAGATTTTTTGTCTGAGGATAATTTAACAATTTGATAAAAATAAGGTCACGGAAGTAACTTAAATCTTATGTAAGATTGTCTCGGGCCCCCTTACCGTAACGCGGAAAGACAACGTAAGAAAAGCTCAACCCCCCTCCCTCCCAAAAACGTCTTACGTAATACTTGAATGGCCCCTAACTCCTTCCAGCAAACCAATCGCCTACGCGTCATTCTCTTACCTTGCACTTTCACACATTCCGTCGCACAGATTCTCATTTCGCGGGAAATAGTGAAGGGGGAGGTGTCGGTATAAGTAGCGAAGAAAAGCAACTGCTCGATGGCTTGCCATCTATATGCATCTATGCCATATAGTGGTAGTTCCTCCCAATATGACGGCGAAATCAGGGGAAATATTCGAAAAATTTGTCATTTTCTAACTCAATTTCCTCAAAAACTACTCGTCTCACGGGTATGTAACTTACATTTTACAAATGAGCATTATTTACTTTACCCCTCGGTATAATTGTCAATTTCGCTAATTACGGCGGTTTTTCGCTAAAATAAATTTAGCTGGAGAGACGTAAGCGTACCGTTACAACATATTCTATAGAATGCATTTACAACGCCCGTATTATTCACGATTCGGATCATCTAAGTTTTACATCAGATCTTGACATGATTTGCCTTTGTAACAAAATAATTTGTTTTCAGTGTCCCTGAATGGTGTGAAGGAAGGTATAATTTTTGAGATTGTTCTCGTACCTACATATGTCCAGTGTCGTTGAATGAACAGGTTTTGGAAATCAGGAAGTATTCTCTCAAGTTAAAGTGCCTATCCTATGCCACATTGTGCATTTTGTGCCAATGTCCTCAGCTACGTGTGGTATAAATTCTTCCTAATGCCTTCGCGCTTCAATTACTCATGGTACTCGGAATTGTATTCACCAATGTTCTGTGCCAATGGTTCTCCAGTCATTTAACCCTTGATCGGTCGCACTGAAATGCATACACATGCGGTCGCTACGGGTCATTATGACCCGAGATCGTCAAAATAGTTTTCAAAGACTGGTAATGTGTAAATGTTACGTAGGTAACAATATTTTATAAGAAAATACTCCATTAGGACTAAATTTGATTTTATTCTTTCAAAATGATGTAGTAAAATATCTAAAATAACGTCCTTGATAAATGGCTCAGCTGAAACTCAATATAAAATCTGTCTTGTCTGTGTATATAAAAAATGTCTGTCTGTGCGTCGCGAGTTAGAGCAATGCAAGGCCTAATGTGAATGTAAACTGGGCCATCAGTGAAAAAGGACAAACGGGGCGAAAGTTCATAAACCATGGCATCTACTTTTTACAAAATTGATAGCAACTTTCTTTCTGATAAAGATACTATCCTGAAACTTATATAATGTATATAAAACATACCTATTTAACAATTATTAAACTTTGGTTGCAGTAGAACAATTATTTTTCGAGTTAAGAATTATCAAACTCGGGACTTCAAACTCTCGAACACTTCAAACTCTCGAAAAACGTCAAATACCGTTACCTTTTATGTTAAACCTGTTGTAAAAAATATTGAAATTCGTTCCTAAAACTTAAACTTACTATCAAATAACGCAGAGTTAAAATAGGAACATTTTGGTGTGATTAGTTTTTCTGTAGGCCTTTTCGTTAATTTTTTATTCGTACCCAAACTCGAGTGCAGATAATTACTGACCGACAGTGAAGTGCTTCTTCTAAACTAAAGTTAATTAGAGATCAAAGCAGCGTGTACCGTACTTGGCTGATATGGAGTGCTTTCCATTGGCTCTAGAGTGTCCTGCTCACTTCGCTTAGCATTTGTTTCAGACCCTGCACGCAATTAGGTTCTGCACACATTTGAATCAGATTCGATGTACTACGCTGGAGTTTGCTTTTGGAACAGAAAAACTCCGATATTATTAATAATAGATGTTTATGGTGCTATGGCAATCCGGTAATCCACCTAAGAACAAGTACAGAGTACACATTAATCACATCACAGTGCAACTGTTGGACAAAAACAAAATGCAGTGCAAGGATTGAAAATATTATTTTGAATTTCATAAAGATTGGAAAGTTTTTATAGCAATCTCCATTTTTTAATAATCGAGTAAAAAAAGAAAATTTGACAGGTTTCTTCAGCCAGGTCATATAATATTTTCAAGTCAACATTTAAAAGAATTTACATATAAATACGAATATGTATTGCAATTGGGGAGTAGGCAAGATCAGTTGACTACGACTAAATTTTTCACTTGAGAGATTGCTTGTGATACATAGTCAAAAGTCATCTGCAAATATTGATAGCTAAGAAAATTAAGACACTGTATTACAAAAAACATATCATAGTATCATTTTTTATTAGAAATTCGTAATATTCTGTTTTAAACATTAGCATGGTACATACAGATGTAAATCCTGAGCCGTGAGTTCCTTAATTTTATGGCATTGACCAGAAAAGACGCAGAAGTTCCATTACTTTTATGAGAAGAGAAATAATACCTATGATCATGGCGTCTGCTTTTTCAGGCACATTCACTTTGTGGTCCTTCAGAAAGCATATTCAATAGGTTGGTTGGCTTTTTGTTGAGAACATCCGGAACAAAAAAACGCCCAGAAAGTAATGTCCTCCTGAAAGTGTCTGGAAGCCACCCAAATTCACAGAGGTAGGGACAGATGTGCTCATATATTCTCAAGTCAAATTTGAATCCTGCCAATTAATTCATTTGGAGTTGGAGTTTTAACAGGGTTGCTACATACCTGTAAAACCTGGAAAAGTCAGGGAAAATGAGAACTTAGCTGGAAATTTGCTTTCTCAGGTCAAAATCTATTTGTTTTCAGTAAGTGAGCAGTACCATTTCAGGCAATTCCTGTGTGCGTTGGCTTATTGCTTTTAGTACCTGGCCTAAATGAGGCAGTGGAACTCTAATTAGTCTTTATCAATTACTTATACACCTAAAATTAAAGTTCAGGTCCCATTTTATACAATCATTCTGAGGATGATGGAATATTGATTTCCCCTCAGTTTGTGTACGTAGAGGTAATTCCTTGCTAGCCACTTCCAAGTCATAATAACATCCAGCATGAGTCTGTAAAATCAAAAGGAATGAGCTACGGAATCTCTGGCTCACTGAGTACCTTTATTTTCCTTTTTGTGGGAGTATAAGGTCTCGAATGTCTGAGGAAATATGTTTTCATCATCAAAAGTGAAAAAAAGTTAAAAAGAAAATTCAAGTCAAGAAAAAAATTTCTTCAGTCATTTCAAGCCAAGAAAAAAATGTATCCACATAGTGAAGAAATGTATTCATTTAGAGGCCAAGGTACAATAAGAAATGCTGGAATTGTTAATGATTAAAATGGAAGGGAATTCGTAACTTCCTGAAAAAGTTCAAGTGAATCGAGGTAGTTGAACTAAAGTTGTTTTTGCACATGCCTGAGAATATTTTTCAGCATATCTATAGTGTTGTGCATGCTTGTGAGACTTCGCCTTCTGACAAGCGTTAGCGTATGCAAGCGTTGTCTAAGGCATCAATAGTCGAAGTTACACTAACTTTCAAGGTATAGTGTAATGTGGTTTAGCGTTAGAGGCTTCACTTTGTGGAGCCACGAGATTGGAAATGAAACGTCGCTTTGTACATTCCACACACAAACTTTGTTGACTGGCCACACACACTTGATATCGACCATGGTTTCAATGATCTTGATAATGACATTTACATGTCGAAACCATGGTCGATGTAAGGTGTGTGTGTCCAGTCAATGGATTTTTTGTGTGGAATGTACAAGGCGACGTTTTATTTCCAATATAGTGTAATGCATTTTGGTGACTACTCACCCCCTGCCACACTCCCTTGAGGTGGCTTGCAGGGTATTTTGTTGATGTAGATGAAATAGAGTTTGGTTTTATTTTGGTATTTCAATGGTGATGCATGGACACGTTAGTGATATTGAGCAAAACCCTCGAGCAATTGCATAAATTGCAAGTATTTCATCCATGTTTTGTATGTACATTGTTCCCTAATATCCATGATTTCGTACGTATGCTAACTGGAATATTTTTAGCACCCAAGTGGCTCTTTGAAATTATTCTAATAACGTTGTTATTATTTTTTATTCAACAATCTACCTACTAAAAAAGCTACCATCCTTAAAGTAGAAAATATGAACATAAAAAACTGCTGACTTGGTGAAATAATCGCTTCTTTCCATCTCATGGTTCAGAAACATAATTATTCTGTACCTTAGTGGAAAAGCGTTTTTTAGACATTCCTGAAATATGAATGCGACCGAAAACTATTTTTTTTACAATTCTAAATATGTAGCCTCTATAATATAAAAACATTTCGAGCCCTGTGTGGAAGTAAACGTTTGTTCAATTAATGGCCCTCGAAAAGGGATCTATGTGGAGTAAAATACGTGAATCAGCATGAGGAAAAATCCTCCTGCGGCCTAATTCTGCAACTCGAAGCTCCGGGGCTAACTGGTGAAAAGAGCTAAAATAAGCTCCTAGCTCCCATTCGTACTCTGTATTGGAAAGCTCCTGAGAACAGGAGCTTCATTTGGCTCCAACTCCGCGAAGTCAGCATCTCAAGGTGCCGGAAGGAGCTAGAGAAGGCTCCGGAGCTTATTTAGCTCCTCATGGTATTCTGCAAAAGTCCCTAAGCTCTTTTCGGAGTCCCAGCATGCCTCAGATCGGAGCTCCGGCCAGCGCCAGCCTCGAGACCGCGCTAGGAGTATTCTTCAGTGAAATCCGTGAAATCCATGCGCATTCCCCCAGTGTTTTGTTGATTTTTCGTGAAGTGTGCATGTTGTTGTGAGTCCGATGATATTATTTTCTCTTTCATGGTAGTTTTTCTTGAGGTGATACTCTTATATACCGCGGAGGAAGAATCAAGATACCCAAAGGATTTATTTTTAACCTATTTTAACCAATAAATCCCATCCCTGTTTACATCATGGAAAATTATTCCGATGTCAAAATTACTCGTCTTTCGGAGATCAATTCGTGAACATTCTTCGATAAGTACGTGTTTTGCATGTACTAGGTTATTCCATTGAATTTCTTCGTCATTCATACTGTTGAGAATCGTTTTTTAAATTAATAAAACTGTAGGCAATGAGCAAAGTCGATTGGAGCACTTCCTTTGTCATAAAACGTATGTTGTAATGTTTTCACGTAAGTTCTTATTTTGAAGTATAAGCCAGATCACTTGGCATAAATCAATACAAATTTTATATAAATATGAAAAATTCATAACGAAAATAAAATGGATTTACACTTTCATATGCACAATTAAGCTATAGTTATAAACCAAACATTTAACATCATACTTGATTGTTCAATATAATTTAGTAATCACTATAGTACGGTTCTTTGATGTAATCTTTGGCAAAGTCTTATGAACACGACAACTAAAATATACATCTACATATGCATACTACCCCGCAAGCCACCTCTATAGGCGTGTGGCGGGGGGTGTAAGGACACCAGCCGTTTACATATTAAAGGAAACGCTCTAATGAAATTACGCCTAGCATTTATTAAAGTCCCTTATTGTTCGGGGGAAAAACGAATTCCCATACCTATCCGTTCGGCAAAATATCTCTCTTAATTTATCGTTTCTGTCGGACCTGGAAATAAAGTGGGGTTCTAATATGATGTTCTCCGTGTCGCTCTTAACGATGTCTATTCTCAATTGTTCATGCAATCTAAGCCTAGCGCGCAGCCTCCGAGTCTCTAGCGGCTCCCAGCCTAATTCGTTTAACATCTGTGTAACGCTGTCTGTACGCCCGAAGCAGTTTTTGACGAATCGCGCAGCTTTCCTTTGTATTTTATTAAGTTCCTGGATTAAGTCTTTCTGCATCGGATCCCATATGCTCGCTGCATATTCAAAGTGTGGCAGGACGAGTGCGAAATAGCACCTCTCTTTTACTTTTTCATCCTAAAATCTTCCCACAATACGCTTGACGAATCCTAGCTTCTTTAGAGCTCTGCCACAAATATTTCTTATATGTGTTCCCCACGATAGGTTCGAGGTTATCGTAACTCCCAGATACTTCACTTCATCTGTCGCCTTTATGTTAACACCATCCACAGCATATACATGGGGATAGTTGGAGGACCTCCGCAAGAAATGTACCGCCGTGCATTTGCTCAGATTAAGTTCGATTAATATAATGCATATACTGCCATCATTAAGGCACCATATTTAAATTCATAACAAAAATAAAATGGATTTATATTTTCATAAGCGCAACTAAGCTAAATTTATTGACCAAATATTGAACATAGATATTAATTTTTGTGTAAAAACGTTTTACATTTCCGCACAGTATTTAAAACTGCGACCGCTTTCACCTTGATAAGGCATCTTCTGGCACATTCTGAAGCTTCAAGCATTCTATATAAACAAAGAGAAATGTGTTCAAAAACATTAGTGGGGGTTGGTTTGAGATGGGGGAGAGGGGAGCAGGGCGGTTAGAGTGAGGATAGAAGAGGGAGAAGTAGCATTTTTTTATACACATGGACTGTTGGGAATTGGGTAAAGATTTGAAGTGCCTACGACCACCTCTTTACGTACAGAATGAGGAGAGGTGGAAAAATTGGGAGAGTAAAGGAAGGAAAGTGAATCGGGAGGAGGAGGACAGTGGGAGGAGTAGAAGGTCACAAAGATACACTGTTTTCTATTTTTAAAATGGAGGGTGCAAGGGAAGATTGGTTAAAGCCGCAGCCCAAGCATCTGTGACTGAAGGGCAAGGAGAGTAGGCTAAAGCCCGTTTCACACGTCACTTGATCCAGCACAAGACCTAGTATGCTAGCTGGTACTTGATATTGAGGACGAAACCCAGTATACTAGAAACCGTACTAGAAGGTTTCATACGATCATCGACCTTGTGCTTGCTTTTTAGCTTTTATTCCATATGATTCCATACTAATTTAAAAAAGAGAAGACCGCACAGCGTTTGTAACGTGAAAGTGATTGGTAGATGGCCACTGGGTCCTACTGGGTCTAGTAGCAAACTAGTACCGCATCAAGTACGAAATCTAGTAGCTCAGCGAGTATACTAGCTAGCCAGTATACTGGTTCTGTTCACACGATACTGGAAAGCTAGCATACTAGCGAGTATACTAGAACTTGTGCTGGATCAAGTGTCATGTGAAACGGGCTTAAGAAAATGGGAGTGAAGTGAGGAGCTGGAAAGAAAAAGGATACCAGAGGGAACCTCGGCTGGGTTTATGAATGGACAGCGGACGGAGGAGGGTTTGGAAGGGCTCCTAGAAGCCAATGAAAATGAGGATAGGGAGAAGGGGAATCGAAGGGGCGGAGAGGTTGTGGGGGAGTAGGAGCCCTTTCAAACCCACAACCCTCCTCCTTCCGCTGTCCATTCATAAACCCACCCGATGACCAATTCGGATTCAGGACAAGTACGGGAACGACGGAAGCTATTTTAGCCTTGAGACTTATAATAGAGAAGAGGATTTCTAAAGAACCACCCAACATATATTTGCCTTATTGACCTCATGAGAAAGCATTTGGATTTAATTTTCTCAGGCGTCACTATGTTGTACTTTTGTTATTTCTAGAGCTTTGGCCTATTATTTTTTCAATTAAAAAACCACCAATTTGCCAACGTTTCGCCTTTTCGTGTAGGCTTAATCAGGGCTTTAGGTGACATTTCACGAGGAGAGTCAAAGGTTTATCTGGTAAACCTTTAAAAACCCGTCTCCAGTGCTGTTGCCAGTTAAACGTTCTGCGTCCTTCAATATCAATGAAAGCGGGTCGGGTGATGTTATTGGCGGGAGCCAATTTTTCCCCTCTCCGGAAATTAAAATCTTACGGAGCGAGGGTTTCCATAGGACGTAGCCAGTGTCGCAGTTGAAGTTCCTAGTTTTCCAAATCAGCGGCAGCGGAACGGGATGCTGTATACTCCAGGTGCTTAAATTCTACGATAAAGGTTTTCTTTTAATTTATTTGCTTTTCCTTCAATTTCAATGACATTTTCATTGTCCTCACTCCGAATGAGATTACACGTGATTGGTCGTTCTTTAACTTAACATCTTACAGTAAGGAGCTTCACCTTTCCTTGGGACACATTGCTTTCCACCACTTTGCGTACGTCTTCACGCATTCTTCTCTTACGTTTCTTGATTTGCTGCTGAACCCCCGACCCATTTCGCTAGCGATGTCAATGACATTAGCTTGGTCAAGGAGACAATAAAAAGGAGGGGCGGACATTAGTTGATGCTTTTTTGAGTTAGGCCCTCCATCAGAGCTGTTCGTGTGGCCATGGTTATTCATCGCGAAGACCGTAGCCGTACCATCTTCACCCCGCGACCCGACTGCACCCCGGTTTGCGGTACTAATGCATTCCTTATGCATACCCTGATTTCTTCTACATTATATTCTTTCGACTCTATTCCTTTGCCGAAATTTTTCCTCTTCAACGCAGCGTCCAAGAGTCCCAGACGTCTCCATACCTCTTTCTTCCATTTTTGAAGCTATTTTTGAGTTACTAGGTAACCCGTGCGGAAATTTCGCACTTTCACGCTATCAGGGAATAAGTATGTTAAGGAAACGGTGTAATTGTGTTTTAAATAGACAAGAAGGTGTATCATAAAGTACTTTCTTTATACTTGTTTTCTTGCAAAAATATACAAAACATATGAATACAATACAGGCAAGAGAGTTTATCGAAACTTTTAAGTCAAATTAATGGGTAAATAGTGAAATTTGAGATTAATATTGTATTTTTCGTCAGAAGCCGGTGATTCAACGTTTAAAATGATACCTCATTTATCACTGTAGGTGCAGTATTAACGGGGCATACACGGAATGATAGAAAAAGACCTTTCTGTAATAGTATATATGATGATACTCACACACCTTTCTTCCCCCCATTTGCTATCATTAATTTATAAGCTTTCCTCCCTACTAACTGCCTGCTACTACTATTCCATACTCTACTGCATACTACTCGGACTATTCCATACTACAACACATCCGCATTTCACTGTTCATAGATAACATTGAAATATATTTTACGTGCAGTTCCTCACCGTAACTAGACGCTTCAGCGGTTCACTCTGAGATGCCTAGGAAGAAATCACAATAAAACTGGCGAGATTTTCTCCTCTGGAAATATGTTGGAATGGGGAGGTCTTCGTAAAATGTGGTACGAAAGGGAAAATTGTCTTTTTTTTAAGGCCGACAAAGAGGTTTGGATTGAAGACGCGAGGGGTATATTTCCTCCGTTTCGTCGTGGAAATGTGTAGAAGGAGGGATTTCAAGGAGTGAATTCTTTAAGAGGTTTCCTGGTTTCCTCTCTGGGCAAAAAATATAAAAAACCATCATAAATGTTTTATTTTATTTTTATCAAGGTCAAAGAGAGGGCGCGAGAGCTATTCCTCGTCAGAGAGGCCGAAGACGATGCGTGTCTCTTGAAGGAAAGAAGAACGAATTATATAAGGCTGACCAAGGGATGGTATTTTTTCGATCTAATTACTTTCCGATGTTCCAATAATACCTACCAGATACCTATCATGTGCAGATGATTAACCTTAGCAATTGACAATTATGTGAAATGATTTTTTCCGCATTTTTTTATATCGCACTTATGAGAAATGATATTGGGAATTAACATTTAACATAATTCATTTGACATACTTTCGTATTTTCATCATGACCATGAATGCAGTACAATATTTTAAAACCCATAGCGCTATGTTATGTTTTATTGTTGTACATTATTGTCATATTCATATCTTTTCCCAACGAGCACCTCGTTCATAAAACACTACAATTTTAATTTATAAACATTACGAAGTCGTACGACGTTTTAAAAGCTGCTCTACTGAGAGAATACTATGGTGGAAAATTAAAAATAGAAGCGGCATTGATTTTTAAGTGTCGTCCTTAATGAACGGTTGTTGTCTTCACCGGCTGATTCTTCCATGTCTTTCAAATATTGCCTTTTAGAAGCAGGGATTCGGAGTGACAGAGATTTGCTCGTCTGCCCAGAAGGGTAGGAGTTACTCCTTAGTTCGCTTCGCTCCTCCATCAGTACATTTTGACAGAAAAAATATATACTGTTGCTGCTGAAACGATAATACTTTCAGATCCAAGTTTTTCCACGACGAAGTCAAATTGTGACCATTAGCGACTACCACTTTCCATTAAGGGACAATACCAGGGAATATTTTTCTAGCATTGGAGATTTATCCTACCATCGCTTTTGTGCATTAGAGCTACAGATAAAGTTGAAGATTTTTCAATTCAATATTTAGCATTAATATTTCGAAAAAAAAATAAAATTTTAAATATTTTGCGTTTAAATCTATCTATGTTTTTATCATAAAAGTAATTTTTTATTAAAAATAAGAAAAAAAACATTTATTGAGATTTAAATAGATTTGTAATTTTTCAGAACTGGTTCATATTGTCCGGCGATTAGTGTTTCGGTGCGAAAATGAAGCGATACCTCGGTTTATGATAGCTTTCCACATGTTCGCTTGCCAGTTATATTTTTTGACCGATCAAAAAAAAATGATAGGAGCATTATTACGTTAGTACGTACTTCAGCCATGTGTAACATGTCAACTTAATATGGGAAAATATGTGGTTTGTGTTGAGCAGTGATAAAGGAAGTGATATACCTTAGGAGGAAGAGAAACGCCAATATGCAGTTATGATGTATAATCATCATTAATGAATTCACGAAGTCCAAAACCTTTTAATACGGCAGAAGGATAGGAGAACATGATTAGCCATCGCTTTGATTTGTCACCGTTCCCGGAAAACTGGATTACACAATAATTTAATTGCATTCCAGGGTTAAATGTTAATACCCATGATAAGTGACCATTGTAAATGAAGAATTATTTCCATTTTTAGTGACAATACCGAGGTAAAAATTAACTCAATCATGATAATTGATCTCTTTCTAAGCTTAATTAAAGTTGGTCATTTACAAAATGATGAATCGGAGCTGCTGTTGGTTTTCTTCATAGCTGGGCCGGAAATTAATTACTGGTCAGTTGGATCATAGTCCCCGGGCATTCATATTAGTCGGTATCAACGGCAATGAATTCAAATTTGTGATTGAAGGGATTCATATAAGCATTATTGCTTTTTGCGCTCAGTATTGTTATCATAAAGTACCAAATTAGTTGGATATGGAGTATTCCTGAAATATGCTCCACACGCGACAGTCCCTTTAAAGACATTCATGGAATAAGTTTGCATTTAGCAGTACATTATATTATGTATTTACATCCCCAATCATTATTCCCTATTTTAAACATTCCAAAATTCTTTCCACTCCTCTTCCAATGATGTTTCCCGATACTTAGCCCAAGCGTAAGCATTTCTACATCAAAAATTATCCTTAAAACATTTTTCCTCCGAAGTGTCTCAAACATCTATCTCTCGACTTAATTGTATATTCGTTTTGCTTCCATGTTATTTTCTCTATTCACCAGAACCCATTCCTCAAATGTTTTTAGACTCTTTTAATAGTTAGTTTCTAAAAACCAAGGAATACCATGATCTACATGAAAAATGTCCATCAATATTTTCATTCTGCAGCATATTTCTGTCGCCTAATGTGCTTATTGCATCTCCTTTGACACGACATACTCTCCTAAGATCCATGCCAATACACCGATTCCTGTTCAAATATCACCCAAATTATGGAACCTGGAGTGGAGTTCCCTAGATTTAATACATTTTCCGTTATTTTTTATGCTTTCAAGTGACGAAATCACAATGGAAGATTCAATTATTAGAATTCTGGTTATAGTCAATTCGATAGCGGGTAGTATCGATTCTTTATCTTGATACGATGCTAGTATCGGATCTGATTCCTTGGTTCTTTCTGTATCCGAGTATCGATGCATTCATAATATCGCACATCCCTGCATGCGCCTCAGCGGCTGCTAAGTATTACCCGCCATCGCTGGCGTTTTCACATGAATTCCAAGACCGCGTCATCGACGCACTTTTTAGGTGGTTCCACCGTAAAATGACTTAAATGTCATTTTATTCATATTCTGTCTACTTGTAGAAAAAGTTGTCCTCTATCTGATATGAGCAAAAAAATAACACCTTTCCACGCTATATTACTCTCTAATTGAACTTGAAATTACATGGCGTTCAATGGGAGTATGAGAGAAACACGGGAAAAATAGTATTTTTCCAAAAAATATAAATGCCGTGTTTGCGGAAAACTGTTTATAAGAAGGGAATAATCCAGAGAAATGTAATAAAAATAAAATACAGGCATCTTACCACCTTATTTTTATAGTTATTGGGGAATTAATGCCGTAATTGAAGTCAAAATGCGGTAATTCGTAGGAAATAGCGCTGCAATCGGCTCCTATGGCTGGAAAAAATTGCTCATTTAAAATACATTCGTGGAATAATCTGCATTTTTTCTAATTTACTTTTAGTTTTCTGTAGGTAACGCATTTCATCAGTGAAAGCAGAATTTTTTGGACAAAATATAAAAAATGTGGAATTTAGTATTTGTTTTGACTCACACAGTCGCGGCGGCACCTCCTTAACACATCACTTTTCATCTCCAAAACTCCAATTCCAAAAATGGACGAAATCGTCCATCTTCCACCCGTTGCCTACCAACTCGCAAGGTCACGCAGTGAATCCCATTATTCTTGGAATTAGAGGTGAGGCCGGAGCGGTCGTCTGTTGGTCAGAGGTTTCGGGACACAAATCCGTGCGATGCCTTCGGAGGTCGGGCACTTCCAGTGATAGCCAGGATTTGTGTTCCTTTCGGCGCTCCGAGAATTAATGGCCGAGCCTGCGGACGGAACATGGAAAAGGGGACAAAGCCATCGATGGGTTTAACCCCACCAAGGTCAAATCTCACTCGTCAAACTGAACCATAGGTCGAAAATTGTGGTTTTCGACGATCCTGCCACAGTATTCCTCACCATCCCGTTTTTTGGGTTTATATATGTACCACGTTTACCTCATAAAAGCATTGTATTTTACAAGCAGGGAAATAAAACTATTGACGAGTAAAATCAACTTTCTATCCTCCTCTAAATCCAGTGGTTGATTTTATTCACTCGCTGGAGAAGATGAAGGGACAAACTTCATCACTATTTGAGGCATAATAGCCTCCAGAAATAATTAATAGAAATAATTATTGAAGTAAAATATAATTTTAAAAAAGCAACGTTTTTGAAACGGACCAAAATGTATAAAATAATTTCTCCTAGTCCCAAACACATTCATATCCCCATAAAGATTCATCACCTCATACAGATTGTCCTGAAAATGTATGATTCTTAATTTTCATAGGTATGAAAATACTTGTAAGATTGACAAAGAAAAAAGTGGGGCGCATGAATTCTAGGCATGCATGAATAGTTTACCTATGTCATTAACAATTTTATTGCTCTGCAAATGATATGAACTGTTGGATCCATGACATTAGATCACGCGACAACAGATCACGAAGACAATAGATCACGAAGACAATAGATCACGAAGACAATAGATCACGAAGACAATAGATCACGAAGACAATAGATCACGATTAAAATGGGAAAATTACTTTGTAATATACTAAGTATCATTTTTAACGATTTATTATAAATTCTATAAACAAACTCAACAAACATAACATTTAACAAGCGAAAAGCTTTATAACAAAACATATAGAAACATAATTTAACATAAGGTTTTTTATAAAACAACATTCAATGCAACATTTTTCAAAAACTTAACAACATCATCTCTATCGTAAGCTTGCACAACATTTTTTAATCTGTCATCGTATTTTTTTGTTTTGTTTTTTTGGCTCTACTATGTCTTCTCCAGCACCATACTTAACTAATAAAACCTCTACATAATTTTGCATTCTCTTCAAACAATGGATGAATTCACCCATATTTGCGGTGTGTAAGTGTGATTTGTATCATGCTATTAGGAATTATAACAGTGAAATATATCTGATGAAGTGAAACCCGTGTTATTAGATTTATTCTATCTTTCACTTATTTAAATACAGCGTTTTTTGTATATCGTGATCTATTGTCGTCGTGATCTGTTGTCGTTGTGATCTATTGTCTTCGTGATCTGTTCTTCGTGATCTGTTGTCGCGTGATCTGATGTCGTCGTGATCCTCTGACGGGGTACCGAACTGTATCGTGAGTTTTCTCAACGACAGCTTCTCCCTAAAATCCGTATATACAGATGCGTCCCACGTTTTTCGTTTTCAACCATACAATTATTTTCATAGCTATTAAAATTCACAATCACAAATTTTCATGACAATCTGTAATGAGGTTATGAAGTTGTATGGGAATATAAATGTGTGTGGGACTAGGAGAAATTATTTTATAATTATATTAAGTTTCAAGCCTGTAGTTCATCGAGAAGTTAGTTTAAAATCCATTGCAAAATTGGTACCGAACAGACAAAAAGTCAAGAACTCAACCGTAATAAAAACGTTTTAAAAAAGTTAAAAAAGGATCACCAAGGAAAATCTGGGATCATACAGAGAGCTATGTGCTAGTTTGAAACGATGAATCGTTAATGCATTGAGCGGTCTTGGAAAAGATATGGAGAGGACAAGTACTGCAAATCAATCCTCGCCTTGATGTTACCAGTTGCCTGTTGCGCCTATTTTTAAGAAGGCTGACTTGCAGAATAGTGCAAAACAAAATGTCAAGTCAATCTAGATTAGATTAGATTGTAGTTGGGGGGGCCTTCGTCAGGAGCCCGGGCATTTAGACCTTTCTTGGTCCCCTGTCTGCCACTTGCAGACAGGGGACAAGAGCACCTCGGTAGAGGTATGGAGGAGGGTCACCCATCCAACCCCCGTCCGGGCCCAACGTTGCTTAACTTCGGTGTTATGATGGGAACCGGTGTTTCAACGTGGCTAGGCCCTTGCCCCAAGTCAATCTAAGTAAAGAGTTAAGTCTACTAAGTTTGCACTATGCCCAACAGTACGAGAAAGAGCTTTCATATTTTTAAAGTTGTTTACGAAAGGTAAAATATATTTCAAAAAATCTTATTCCCCTCATTAATTATTCCAAAGAACATTGATTATAACGTCAGAAAAGGCATATAAAAGTTGAAAACATTTTTGTTACCCTGTTGTTTTATTTTTTTTGTTTGTCAATTGCCTTTATTGCATTTAAAGTCAGGTCCTTCTGAGCCACATGGCTTGTCAGAAGGTTCCAATTGTTTCATACAAGCGGCATGTTATTACACAGTACACACAGTAGAAAAATAACATAATTATTAATAAGTATAAAAAATAACATAATTACATTTGTATAACATATTCATAAATATAGTGCCCAATTACAAGGGATTACACATTTTTTATTTCGTTAGTTAACCATTATTTGACCTTTTTCTTAATTTCTGCCATTCCTTTTAAGGCAAAATGAAAACTTGGTTATATTCTACACAATTTTATTAAGAACACGACCGGTTTCGACCTTTTAAGGTCATTCTCAAGTGTTACAAACACTTGAGAATGACCTGAAAAGGTCGAAACCGGTCGTGTTCTTAATAAAATTGTGTAGAATATAACCAAGTTTTCATTTTGCCTAAAATGCATTCATTCTACGAAGTAAACTCGCAGACCATTGATTTTATACATTCCTTTTAAATTGCGCAATTGATTAGGCATACAATTAAAGGTATTTGGTATAATATATTTAGCTAAACTTTTGCCAGATAAATTATAATAATCATTAGGTTATTAACATCGGAGTATTTCTTTTAGGCATACAGTGCGTATTCTTACAGGGAACTTTGTATTCTTTCTTAAAATGAACTTTGTATTCTTTCTTTCTTATTCTTTCTGTTACTTCTTAAATGAAAAAAACCTAATATAAGACGCGTTTTTTTCCAGAAATTGAAATGGTAATAAAAGAAGGCTTGTTTTAGGCGTGATTGAAAATTGAAAGGCGTGATTGAACATTGCCGCAATATTCATAGATTAAATGCGTGATTCAGAATCTGCAGAACACGTCTTTTTGTGGGCTTAAGTTCTTTCAAATACACTCCGTTGTTCTACAATTATTATTAACTATTGCCGTACTTTTTGTATTCAATGCTTAGACACATGATCAACATAAATGTAGTTTCCGCACTTGGTCTGTGAATCTCGTAGTTATGGGGAAGCTGACTATGTAATGATCGAGTTTTAATATTAGCATCTCGTATTTGTCCCAATCCTTCGTTATATACCGTACTAAATACCTTATGTTGAAATAATGCTTCAAAGGTGCTTCGAAACCAACAGTTTTCTCTTCCGAGGAGACAGTTTGAGAGTTGAATTTATTTTATGAGAAAATTTTGCTGATGTAAGCATTAAAGTATCTTATAGTCATAGATAATGAATGTTTACTGGGATATTAAGAATATTATAAAATTATATCAAAGGAGTTAAATCTTTGTATAGCTACACTCTTGAAATTAATGCATTCAATTTTTCGTCCATTACAAGCGTGTTGTACAATCCAGCATTGCGTTACCTTTGTTGGACAAACCGACATGTGGTAAGACTTATCACGCATTCAAATAAGAAAGATACTGGAAAAATGTATCGTCTGAGTAAATTAACCCCATTTATTTCCAAGCAGCAAACCCTGAATCGCTTTTAGTAGAAAGTCCAATTATTTTAAACCTTGCGGAGAAAAGGAATGCCGCTTCGAAAACTTAACAAAAATTATCATAATTATGTAAACAATTTGTTCACAAGTATTTTTTCCAAAAACATCTGACCCTTATAAGAACGTTGCATAAAACTTTGGTTATATTTCAAAATGTAATAAATGCAATTTAAAAAATGCAACTAGAAAGCTTAATTGAGTCAACAAAAAATAGAAATCTTAGTTAAACCAAATGAAAACGAAATATAGTTGATTGGAAATGAGTAACACTATTAACAACTATGTTCTTCGATGGTGGTTATTCAATCACGTGATCTTCATTAAATAAAGTTTTGTTATTTTCTACACTTTTATTTTTTATTTAAACACGTATAAAAACGTAGTTTAAATAATAAAGATATTTTTCTCCCTTTTTGTTAAAACACCTTATAGAGTGCAATCATGTCAGTGACTTTACTATTTTGAAATTTTACATTTCCGTCCCAAAGGTTTAAAAATGGATGCATTAGAACAAATTGAAATTATCAGGCATTCTCCAAATCTATGCAATGAGCAGCTTTTTACACATACCTTCAGCACTACTTTATGAAAAATCTTCGTCAAAAAACGTTGACCTTTCTCATACCACCACCACCCCTTGATTTCATTGTTTTTGCCAAGTATTGTGGGTACAATTTTTGTTGTTATTATTTTCATGTGAATATATTGTTTTTACCCTCCTTTTCAATTTTGTTTCATTTCCTTATTGTAATTTTTTAATGTAAACTTTTCTTTAAAATCGAATTTGTAATGTTCTGTATCTAACAACGACAACAATATAATATATGTAAACGAACTACAGTGTGTCCTCGTTTAACGTTGTTAACTCGTTCCTGAAAAAGTAGACGTTAAGCGAAGCAACGTTAAACGAAGCAGTATTTTCCATAAGAAACAATGTAAAAAATTAAAATCGGTTCCAAACTCACCAATTCTTCATTTCATAACAATAACGATTTCTTGTGTGAGAATAGTGGAAAAGTAAGGGGTATTAGATGAATAGTAAAGGAAAGTGAAAGGAATGCGCATTTATTAAATTTTTTAGAAAAAAAAGGCGTGGGATTCTTAGTTTTGGTGAAATTAAAGTTTGAAAATGACCAAATTCGCGTATTTTTTGTGATATTTTGACGCCATATTGCGAGATTTTTGGAAGTCCCGGTAGAGGGATACGGACTTATTTCACGTCTGAAATATGGCCTTACCCAACCCTCCCCCAAAAACATTGCGTGTCTGTGGAGTGAAACAGGGGTGCTAAGGTGGGACAGTACGCGGCGTCGAGAAGGCCATTTCTGAACGGAAAAATAGGTTATTTGGCGGATAGTTACGATTTATTTTCACGAATACCCTTTTAAACCAACCCACCCCAATGGTGATTGGTTTGCGTAAAATTACGGCGAGAGGCGAGTTGGTGATGAAAGTTCCGTATAGAGGCAGTGGAATGAAGTACCTCCAAAGATTATAGGGTAGCTCCGAGACGTTACTCGTCCCTCCTGAGTGTGATAAAGCCGTCGAAAAGCGGGAATAGTTTTAAGTTGAAGGCGGGAAAAGTCATGGACGCTGGGTATAGAAAATGAAGACACTGCTCGACCGCTGCGCCATCTGGGGGAACTAGGAATAAAAGGTCAGTATTTCCAATATGGCGTCCAGAAGTAGATTTACATCACAGGTTTAAGTGAATAGTTTACGAAAGAAAAAGGATTTATGAAGCAAACGAAAGGTAAATGCGCATATGTAGCGTAGCAATATAAGTGAAATAGGTGGTATAAGGTGATCGGGAAGCAGGTGAAATTAATTTTCTCCCAGACTGGACGCTATGATACAAATACCACGGCGTATTTTATTTATATTGTCCGCCGGCGCGGACAGTCGAACAGATGATTTCACTAGTCAGAGATCTTCATATCTTAGATGAAACAAACTGAAAAGGCATTTTTAAAAGAATAAGCACCAGTTTTCCCTCCTATATATCTGATATTTAGTGCTGTTAGCACCGGCTTCCCTCGGAGTAAGAGAAATTTTTGTCTTTCACTGCGGGAGCGTGAGCATGCGAATGCAGTGAAGGGCAAAAATTTTGCTCGCTGCGATCGCGAAAACGTAGGATATCAATTAAAATAGTGAGTGAACTAGGGAAACTCGGTGCTGTGTACAAAGCTTTTGTTATTTCGTAACAAAGGTTTAGGAACAGTATCACCCTCGACGATTTACTGCATCATGGAGGGTTTAGAATACTTCCTCTTACACTCTAATTCAACACGAAAAAGACGTTTTCGATACACCTCAAACAGCAGTAAATCTACCTTATGGCGGCATGGGATTTTCAGGTATTTTTCCCCGTAGATATCTGCCCCTGGATCTACCATTCGGACATGATATTATTAATACCATGCCATTCAATATGGTACACTAACGTTGGTTTGAGTTTTAAATCACCCGATGCATTGCCCCCCAATAACAGCGTAGTAAATAATAAGCAAACATGCAGTTATGAAACAAAATAACGTAATAATTATTCGCTCAGGTGAACTTTTGACACACGCTATGAAGAGTTACGTCAAATTTTTCCGCCGAATGGAAATTACGCATCAGATGCGCCAAATTCCTATTCGTTATTCATTTTTTTTGGTTGCGCAAAATTTGAACAACGTTATCGCGAAACACTGACGACGTTGAACGATTTAGGGTTTTAATTGTTGGACAACGTTATCGCGAAACAACGTTAAACGGGACAACGTTAAACGAGGACACACTGTACTACACCTGACGATGCCGTGAAACTGGTGAAACGCATAGTGTGTTAAAAAAAGTGTAAAAAGTACCACACTTTATTATAATGATTATTAAAAGTTTCTGCAAAGTAGAGCCTATAGCTGTGAATTTTAACGGTACGGTGATTTTGCTATTTTTGTCCTCTCAGCCAAAGTTATATTCCTGTACGTTCTTCTTCCTCTTCCATTCCATCCATCGCCCCTCTTCAACCTTCCATTGTTTTTAAGTGATTAAGCCCGCTACCTTTTCCATCTAACCTCCACTGTGTATCGTAGTACGTATAAACTATCAACCTTCCCCTCCATGAGGTTGCGTATAGAACGTGTTTCACGCCGAGAGCACACGCGTTTTAAAGCCTGACGCGGTATCATTCGAGTGGGAAGAGAGCAAGGCCGACGTGTATAGCACCGTAACTTCTGCTTAAAACGAGGATTTGGACCGATCGGACAGTTGAATGCGGAATACGCGACGCGTCGACAGATCCGTCTGTGAAAATGGTGTTCAGCTGGGTCATCCCATGAGAATTGGTCGTCCCCGCTCGACCATCACGGATTTAAATGAAATTTTCCATGGACATTCACACACATTCCCAATGAAAGTTTGTAAAGTTTTACGTTCGCCGATGGTGTACTTGCTGAGGTATAGTAATTTGTTTGACCTCGTGCCGTCAGTATGACTATGAGATTTCGGTAACTTTGAGGCATAGTATCTCGAAGGATATTTTGATGAGAGAAACGAAGTAATTGGCTATCTTGTACAACGTATTTCGCTCTATTATACCAAATAATAAAATTAACTGTAAGAGCTGCTTCCTTGCAGAAAACTCAGGGCAAAACTGGTCCGAAAAATTGCGGATCGAAAAAAAGTTACAAAATTTGGCTTTTTATGTTTCAGGAAGTGAAATTATAATCAACGTGAAACTTTGCGCGTGATTACATATCAATACATGGTTCATGAATATAAAATATCATTTTCCTAGTACAAACTTTCCATTATTTAAAAAATTGAGTCAAAATTTGACAATTTTTGTAAAAACGCCAATAATAGGGTATTTTCTCCCCGCTTTTACAAGAAAAGACTGGAATTTCTTTTGGATAATTTTCATTAGAAAGATAATGATTTCAGACCTCTAAAAAAGTATATCTTGTTTTTCATCGCGGGAATATAAGGCCATAAAAATAGGGACAACGTTGAGGATGACATTTGTAAAAACTACAAAAATAGGTTATTTTCTGCCCGCTCTCGCAAAAGAAGGACCTTCTGGATACCGTATTGAATAATTTTCATTTGGAAGAGCATGTTTCAAACATCTTAAAAGAGTAGACTAAGAAAGGGTGAAAAGGAGGTGTTGGGCTGGAATCCAACAAAGATCTTATTTTTCAGGCCAATGAAATGAATGGGCAGGACCTCGAGGATTAATAAAGTTTAACAGTGCATCATCTTGTTCCATTTAAATGTCTATTAGAATGTGTGCCAGGGGTACCAACGGTAACACACCACTTTGGTCTAAGTTCACAGAATTTGGAGAATTTAAATTCAGCACCATTAGTTTTCTGACGTGACGTTAACAGGCGGTGGCGTTATGCTTTCCGTCGTCTTCCCGTCAAGGAGGATTGTATTACGATTGACGGGAGTGTCAAAGGCAATTGTTTATTGTATTTTCAAACGGATTTGTAAACGGTTCCGAAGTGACTTTATAGTTACATGTTTAAATAAGACAACATAAAAAAATCCGGAAAACATTGATAATAATTCCGTCCTAAGTGCGGAATTACGATCGACGTTCCATGACGTCACGGAAACATGATGGTAGCTTTCGCGGAGTTAGTTGATTGTTGACGGCGCCGTAAACGTCCGGCCATCGTAATTAGGTTAAATTCCATAACAATCAACAAACATCGCCAACGCTATCGTCCGTTACTGTTTCCCACGAAAAATATTGTTTGTAATCTCGTCCTAAAACCATATCCTCACCGCCTCATGAACGAGACACGACACGGAAAAACGTCATATGATGTCAGATATCTTTGATACGAATTCCTGTGCATTTTTAATCGACTGCTGAAGGGCTGAAAGGGCAAGTTCCTAATCACCCTGTGAATCGGGAAAAAAAATTGAAAACTCTTGAGAAAGTCTCTTATGTTTCGAGCTAAGACAGAATTTCCTTTTTAAATGGGCTTAAACGGGAGAAACGAAATATTTCCTTGCAGCTCAATTTTCTTTTGCTTATTAAAATTCGCAAAAAATACGCCCACAACGGCGAGACTTGCACTGAAATACACTCAATAGATTTTATTTTTATTAGAAGGGTTAATTGCCTCGGATTTGTACATAGCTGTCTCTAAATTGCGAAATATCAGTCAAAGCGCTTTTTCTCTGAGCTCTTTCATGATTTGTACTACGGTAACGACCATCATTGCCCTCCAATACTCAGATTTGTTTATTGACTATATTAGCGTGTGTAAGATTAATGTGTTCGAGGAACAGATAATAGAATTATTTTAGGAGGTTAATTAAGATGAATTGTTTCATAGTCCATTTTTAGCGATAATATTTCTTTGCGCCCTAGATTATTGACCGATACGGTGTTTTTTTAAAATAAATAAATAAATATTTGTTTGTTGTTAATTGCTGCGGTTGCTATAAACAAATTAAAAAGAAATTGAAAATCATTGTCAGAAAAAAACGATACAAAATTCCACTAATTATTTTATTGCTGTCGACCGGTTTCGACTTTTGGTTCGACCTGTTTTGTCTTTTAAATGACGCTTTTGTCGTCGACACCGGTCGACAACTATTAAATAATTAGTGGAATGTTGTACCGTGTTTTGTGACAGTGATTTTTATCCTCAATTTCCACAACGTATCGCCACAATCGATTAATTTAATAAGAAATTAATTGAAGAAACGATATTGAAATACATCCTAATGAGGGAATTTATGTTTTTTAGAATAAACTTGATACGCCATTGTGTATAGAGTTAATATTTGTATTGTGCATTTAAAATATGAAATGCAATAATATATTACGATATTAAATCAAATTTACTGTACGCAACGCCATGTTGTGTCAACTGCCGGTGCCTTGAAGTACTAAATGTAGCGCAGTATTCGCAATCCCGATATTGAAACCGGAATTTATGCTTTTACCTAAAGTTGGCAATGGTTTTTCCGAGTTTTAGGGCGCTTCACTTTCGGGAAGAGACCAAGACGACAGAGATCATTTAAGTTCTGGGTATTTTACTTGGACGAGAAATAGAAAAATAATCGCGCAACTTTAATTTTCAAAGTGCAATCCCATTGTTTCCACCCCCACTGATAAAAACGAGACAGGAATTTACGGTAGGCGAGCAATGTTTCTACCGAGTAATAATTCCGGAATAACCGAGTACAGTGGACACTCGCTTTACGATGGGTTCACTTTACGATGGATTCACTTTACGATCTGCATGCCGGGAATTTCAAAGCACTCTGATTTTGCGCTCGCCCTTTAAAATTTCTCATATCAACGATTTTTTAGCGCCCATAATTTGTTATTCATCCAGTATCCTAAGCCTTATTTGTTAACGGACGGTTTGTTTTATCATATATACATTTACATATTTATTGATACGATGTGTTGATGTAGTTATACCGATCTGTCGTCCGGCAATATACTGATTCACTTTACAATGGAATTCACATTACGATCGATCTTATGGAACGATTTACCATCGTAATGCAAGGGGGTCTACTGTAATGATTATACGTTGACCGATTGGTATGTTTTATTTATTAGTTTGTAATGTGCAAGTGGACAGGGTGTGGTCGAAAAACTTAGGTGATCGTCCTAAAATCATATCGAGCATCTTAAATAGCGTAAAAATGAGAGTTTCATTACATTTAAATTAACATAACAGAACTGAAAGTTAGGATTTGGATCCAACGGAGTTATTAAGAAAACGCAGCGTCGTATCTTTTCTTAAATACGTAGTACATTCACACTTTTATGGAGTGATAAAAAATTCTCAAGGTAATGTGTTCCTTTCTATAATAGTTCTGTTCAAAAATATTTTTTTTCATTAGTTTTTTTTATTCTCTGTTTGAATTGGACGTTATGATCGTTCTTTCCCATGATCGCTGGTTCCTCTATTTTATCGCGTAGATGCTTGCTCCTAGCGCTCCCATGATTCCTTTTTATTTACTATTTTATGCATTGAACACAGCCTATGCTTTTTCCTCCTTTCTTCCAGACACTCCCAGCCCAGAATACCCATCATCTCCGTCACACTCTTTCCTATGCCTGTCCAATACTTATCTCGCCACCTTTCTTTGTACTTTCTCTATGTATCTAACTAGCCACTCTTTGTGAGGGTCCCATGCAACTACTGCGTACTCTAGAGTTGGGTGAACTATTTTCTTGTACGCTTCCTCCCGTGGCGTACGCAAGGGTTGACTTCTGTGGGGTGGGGGTGGGGTGTGGGGGTGGGTTTGACTTCTGGGGGAGGGGTTGGCTTCTGGGGGAGGGGTTCATTAACATTTATGTGCATCACATAAATTGATATTTATATTATTATGGACTAAAACAATAATAAATTAACATTCTCTTTTCGTGAAGACAATTCAACTATATTTTTCAGCCCAATAAGCTAAATTCTAAACGCTAGTTCAGGTAACGAACGAAAACGAATTCAGGTAAACATGTTTTGGGGGGGGTTTAAACCCTAAAACCCCCCGTTCCTACGCCACTGGCTTCCTCTTTGGTGGCTATACTGCTTCCTTTCAAATTTCTCATCACCTTAAGAGCTTTCTTTGTTGCATTTCCCACCTTAAGTTCCCATCCCAAATCTTTGGTTAAATGGATACCTAAATATTTGCATTCTTTATTGCTTGGGATTGGGTCTCCCGTTAATGTATGTGTTATGTTTTGTATATTTTTTCAATGAGGAAGGTATGTGTACGCTTTACTTATATTTATTCCCATTTCATTTATGTAAATCAAATCAAAGAGTAGGTCTAGATCATTTTGAGGTATTTTTTGGTCACAGTCCTGTTCTACTCGCCGGTAGATTATGCCCAGTCGTCCGCAATAAGTCTGAGTAAGGAAATCAGATTGTTTGGTAGGTCATTCACGTAGATTAGAAAGCATATTGGTCCCAGAACTCTCCCTTGTGTTACCCCCAAATTTATTTCTTTCTCCTCAGAATACACTTCTCTGATTTTAACTGTTTGTGTTCTACCTGTTTGGAAGTTTTCCACCCATTGCTTCACTCTTTTGTCAACTGGTATCGACCCTAACTTTGATAAGAATTGATTGTGAGACACTTCATTGAAAGCTGTTGAGATATTGGGAATTCTATCCCCTCGTCTATAGCGACAGCAGCATCTTGACATCGCCCTTATGGCTATATATTACACGGTCTGGTCCTATATCCCGGTCTAAACCCATGCTGGTTTTTGAGCAACCAAATATTCTTGGTTCACCATTCCCTTATCTAATCCTCAATAACCTTATTCCACCACTTTACAAGTCACGGACGTTATAATTACCGTCCTGCTATTTTTTGTAACCGTTTTCTCTCCTTTCTTAAAAGTTGGTGTATTGTGTGACCCCTTCCAATCAGCGGGTAGAGTATTATTGTTCAATAAAATATTGAACAAATGGTTTATGATGATGTGTCTTTAAATACTTACGGTAAGAAGCATAGTTAGGCCTTAATAATCATTGAAATTAACTCTAGCCTAAAAATGAGGACTAATTCATAAATCACACTCATCCATAGACATATTTTTCTAGGTTTTTAATACTTTCCTCGTGTAAACTTCACGTTGTGTGTTTATTTATTTTGTGCTTCGTATTCTCTTTTAATTTCAACTATTGTTAATTAAGTTGGTCTGCAAAATATATTAGCACAAACAGACTGAAAACTTCATTAAAAGTTGGATCAGATAGTAAATAATAATAGTATATAGGAAATGTTTTCGTTGATACAAAAATATTGCTTAGAAATATATCTTCAGGATTCATTCAAGGTCTTTCTTTTGATCCCATGAAAATATGAAACCGCACGCGTATATAAATCTTCAGACCAATTCCATGTCTCTTCTTTGATGAATAGTTTAACCAAGTAGTGTTCCTTTCTTCCGGTTTAAAGCTGAGAAAAAACCTTTTAGACACTCTTGAATAGCAACGCTGATGAAACCGCTGAAACGCTGATAACCGCATTGAAAGGGATTAGCAGATGACAGTGATGGGCTTCATCCAACCTAACTAAGGGTTGAATGAATTATGAGCCAGATTTCTCACAACCTTTTGTCTCATGCTCAAACGCCAGCTGGCATTATCTATTTGTGGATTCAATTGCGCCAAAACTCTGTTTTGATCTCCTCAGAAATGTGCGAGAGTCCTTCCCAAGAGTTCCCTGCGAAGAAAACACTCTCCGTTGGAAGCATGAATATTTAGTGATTCCCGAAGTCGCGCTTTAAATATACGGACTATAACTGGAAAATAGTTCAACGCAATAGTAATGAAGCTAACATAGCTTTTGAGTCTCATATGAAGCTAACATAGCTTCATTACTAACACTTCACACTGCTTGATATGTCCGGAATTATTTTATTTTGTTGTCTGCATGAAGTAGCATCTCGTAGCATTCATTAATTAAAATCATTAGTAATATTAACCACTAGATGTGTCTTTAGCATTGTACTGCATGTTTGTATGTTCATTTACGTATCACTCTCCCAGTTTCCGGATGGACTGCGCACTGTTCTCTTGACTGCTTTTTGGCCTGCGCCTAGCGGCCAGGGGAACGTGCGAGTTCCCGATTTGTGCTGGGGCGAGTGCTGCATGCCTGGTGTGGAATCACCCCGTGCCACACACCCTAATGGTGACTTGCACGGTACTTCGTAGATGTAGATGAATCACGACACCCCAGGCCGATTTTTTTCTCGTGGCAGTATCTACGCATTTCATCGCCGTGTTTGCGGTAGTAATGAATAACTTATAATTAAGATTGGGCATGATTTGTGGCACAGTAATGGAAGGACTAAATTGAGCTCCACATAAGTCTCGGGAGTTACTCAAGGCTAGTATTACAAGAAAAGTTTAAAATCAGCGAGTTTCAGATTGCTTTGTTTGTGATATCATTTTCTTCCCATGCACCAAGGTAGTACCTTTCTACAGAATCGTGGAAATGGGCTTTTCTCCGATGTCTTGAAAAAAGTGTATGTCACTGGCGCTCATTCTCCTAAGTACCTACTCCAAACACGAAACCGTTAGGTAGTTGATAAATTTGATCAATCTTAAGAAATAAACGAGTTGGTTTTAGAGAATTACAGTGGCGAAATTGTATAGTTAATTTGAATTTGTTTAGCGTTTCAATGATATGAATCTTATATGAATAGACGGTTAGTACCAAATGTGCGTCGAAAGGGTTTAGGAGTCTTCAAATGCAGAGTTATTGAGGGATGGGTGGAACTTTTATGACTCACGTTTTGAAACCAAATGAAAAATCCAAATTCCGTCTCGTGTAACTTAACGGTGGGCGGCAAATTGCCGCATATTTTAGTTTCTGAGCTCTCCATTTGGTACCGTTTGTATTCAATGCCTGTGTCTTCAGGTATTCATTTTTCATGATAGGAGGGAGTATTTCCGATATCCGGATCAATTATCCACCGGACGCTTCAGTAGCTGTGTGACATCGAAGAGAGTTTGACGTTTGACTAAAGATATAAAAGAAATTTTAGAAAAAATATAATAACAAGGAACCGGTTCCTGAAGCACTTAAACCAGTAATATGCCATGTTTGCAGGTGGCATAAAAATTGCAGGTCAAAAGTTGTGTGCCAGTGATGTAAAAATAATGAATATAGGAGGCATTGTCGTCAAGAGACAACATGTATGAGATGGGATGATGAACAGGATCTAGATATGAACTAAGATGATTAACAATGTACATACAGTGTCAAAAAATAAAAGATTTAACTGTAACAACTTAATCAGCCTTTTTTATTAGTAAATTATCTTGCTCTTAAATATAGGAATGCAATTTATATTTGCGGTAAAATTGCCGCGGCGCGCCCACTCGTGGGAGTGAATTTGGTGAGCCCACCAAAGGAGGGTACGAGGTTTTTTTATCTTTCGATCGAGTGAATTATATTAGGCTACTAAAAACCAGTTTCTTAATGTGTTTTTCACGTTAACCGCAAGTTGACGTATCTTTTTCGTTAACTTGATGTTTACTGTTCGAGTTTCGGGTTCGCGTTCGGACTTTGAAAGTTTCATCAGAGAGTCGGCTGGTTGAAGTGAACGTTATCGATAAGAGAATGTGTTAATCATCGGTTTTAAATGGGAAAAATATTTGAGTTTGTCATCGTTTACTCCTTTAACAATGTAAGGAGAAAGGAGAGGTGAGAAAAACCCTTAGCCTCAAATGATGTGGATTACGCAAGTCAAAAGAGACAAAAAGGAAACGATCTTAAGGTGGTTCCACCGTAAAATGACTTAAATGTCATTTTATTCATATTCCGTCTACTTGTAGAAAAAGATGTCCTCTATCCGATATGAACAACAAAATAATACCTTTCCACGCTATTTTATTCTATAATTGAACTTGAAATTACATGGTGTTCAATGGGGGAATGAAAGAAACACGGGGTAAAGTAGTATTCTTCCATAAAATATAAATGCCATTTTCGTGAAATACTGTCTCTAAGAAGGAAATAATCCAGAGAAATTGAATAAAAATATAATACAGGCACCTTACCACCTTATTTTTCTAGTATTGAAGAATTAATTCCGTAATTGAAGTCAAAATGCGGTAATTCGTAGGAAATGGCGCTGCAGTCGGTTCTTATGGCTGGAAAAAAGTGCTAATTTAAAATACATTCGTGGAATAATCTGCATATATTTTGTTCCTTACTTTTGGGTTTCTATAGGTAACGCATTGCATCAGTGAAAGCAGGATGTTTTGGGCAAAATATAAAAAATATGGAATTTAAAGTATTTGTTTTGACTCACACATTCGCGGCGGAAACTTCTTAAATAAAGAAGAAATAGGAAACCGAAATTATTCGAGGAAAACAATCGTAACTCTCAAGGTTTCCAGGAGAAGGCAGAAAAGAAAAGATTTGGGATAAGGAGAGCGGAAAAGGAGAGAGCAAAGAGAGAAAGAATGAATGATACTTTAAGGTTAGAAAGACGAGAAAAAAACGGAATTTAATGAAAACGCTTGTTTGCGTGGTCCATGGATGACCAAAAGTGAGAAGAGAAGGAGGGGAAAGTAAAAAAAAGAATAATTCCTGCGGAAGAGCCTGCGGACACACTGCTGATGGTTCACTGACCATTTCAGGAAGGGTCGGTTTAGTTGTATCACGCATTAGTATTTGATTCTGTACGCATTGGAAATAGAAATAGAAACATCTTAATTGTTCTGGGAACGAAGTTTCTCGGAACATAAATTCAAAATACATGCCATATTGGGGCAACTAATGCGAAACATAAACACAAATAAATTACACAGAAGTGTGGTAACTAAATCAACTAGAGGGCGAAGACAATTAAAATAATTACCACGTTTACAGCACCGAAACGTAATTATTAATCAGCCAGTACACTGAAGGAAAAAAAATCGGAAAATAAAAATAATCATTATAACATCTTACAAATATTATTCAATATGATTAAATGAGAAATTGATGTCCAAGACGCTGAAGGAAGCAAATTATTATCAGCCAGAACCCTGATGAAACAATTAATCATAAAGATAGTTAACAATCAAAATCATTATACGAATTACAAATACAAGTACCTAAAAATACAAATAAAAATATAATTCTATTATTTTGAGTAAAAAATATGGTGCTCAGTACATTGAGGGAAACAGAAATATCAGTGAAGCTCCTTCTGAGCTGTGAGACGTTACTGAATAATTTGACGTGATTCGGCAAGGAGTCACTAACTTACATGAGGAGATTTAGAATAATTTGCCACATTTTGTTGTGCGGTATTTACTATAAAAATAGAATCAGATTTTATTGTTCTGGGAACAACCCTTGGAACATATTTTCAAAATAACAAATACAAATAAGAAAATAACAGACACAAATGATAAATATAGCTCAATTTGCGCGAGTAAAAAATATGGTGTTCAGAACACTGAGGGGAATTAAATATTGGAGGTTGATAGCTGACATAATATCATAGACGCCTCGTGCCATATAGGAACAGTATACTGACTTTCAGGCATGATCGAATGAGCATACTTACTTTGTCTCCTTAGTGACATAGAATTTCACGCTCTGTGCTCTTTCATTTTCAGGGCATGGAGCATACTCGGGGCTTTAAAAATATATAAGTTCAGTGATAGTGTGAATGCTCCGAGGACGGCTTCAATCATGTTGGGATACGTATTCGTTATCTATCACTGGCTAGCTTACAGGGTCGTAAAACAGGACCAATTGCCGTGGGGCTCGGGATTTTAAATTTTTATTTCTTCTCGTCAAATCACCAAGGGGTTGATTACATCGATGACCCTTCGGAAATACCGCCTTTTACGTTTTCGATGGAATATGGGCTCATCAGTCATTCCACGAACGACCTTGCGTAAATGTTATTAGTTAATTATAAAAGAAACGCCCTTTGCTATTGAAACTTCTCCATGATTGATGATATCTTTATAAATCGTGAAGACGTCAGTTGTTGAGTGTAATCAACTGCTATAATCGATAATTATTGAGAAAGTTGATTTTTATTGTGAAAAATTGGTGAATTGAAAGAAAGACTACCGTTGTCTTAATAAGCTACAGTAATTTGTGAAAACTCAGTTATTGAATCATCAAACGTCTCATTGCATTCTTAAACACCGGTTAGCTTCTACGGTAAACAAAGGATAATATCATACCAAGCTTCTAGATTCAAGGAATAGCTTTCTTAAAACTTCTAATAACTTCAATGATTTGAATAAAAACAAGCGACATCCTATTTTCGTGAAGAAACTTTTGTTTAGCTTTTGAGAATATGAACATTTCCGTTGAATTGATTGCGCATCGAATTTTCAGGAAGAACAAAACGATTATGCGTCATATGCCTCGGAAGTGATGCAATCCTTATTTATAAACAACAGAAAGCATCCCATTCAGTTAGACAAATATAACATGTTGACTCTTCTGTTCCGTTGATTGTAATCAACTTTTGGAGCTCTTTTTGTAACATGAGAGGGTGGATAGGAAAACTATTTCTTGTACAAACTTCCTCGTATTCTGGGAATAGATTGATTCGCATTCTCTAAAACTATTCCGACGAAGCAGGAACGTTTTGTAAACTAACTTCACTACACATACAGCATATAAACTCATTGAAAACACAGTCAGATCATGGATGATTGGATGTTATGTCGGTAGGGTACATTATACTGGAGACTTTTTGAGTCAAGCAGATCATCTGAAGGCTTGCAATGCTCACCTTCAACGGCCACCGTATTTTTGCATGGCTGTCAATTGTCGGAGCTGGTATTAGCATTTGTGGTGAGTAAGCAGACATATTTCATCGTGGAACACCTTCTTTTGACCATATTTTACTCTTTGCCGGATCAGAGCCCTGGGAGTGGAGAAATTATCTCTTTAATTTTTTTTCTAGAGACTTCAATTACTTACATAAATCCTTTTTTTCTTATCCATTTACAATAGGTGCGATGGCCATTAATTCTACTAACGCCGGGGAAGGCAATCATCTAAACGAGGAATACCGACTAATTGCTCGAGAATTGGAAGTAGACCTGGATGAAATATTGCAAAGTTTAGGCAAGTAATTATCTTTATTAATCAGTAGTTTAAAATGTGTGTTCTTTAATTTATCGGTAAAGTGAATGCAGTCAAACTGCAGTGCGTAATTATTACCTGAGAAGTGTGTGAGGGAAAAGTAGGAGTGAAATCAAGGGGACTTAACCTCTACGGCCTCTTAAATTAACAAGTTGTAAACATCTCCAACGACCGTAATAAATTGGCACCATTCGTCAAAATTACACAAACAATAGCACTGTTCGTTTGGGGGAAAAAAGGGCAATTCCACGCCAGTGACCAACCACAACCTCTCGACCAGAAAACCCTCCTTGTGGTGGTTTACGGGAATGTTACTTCCTCGCCAGTGACACAACCACAGAAACACACACACACAACCCAAATAGGGATCCTTCGCTGGGGCTAATGGGACCCCGCTAAGGATGCCTGGGTTATGAACACACACACTCACAAGCACTCAAGAAATCACTCACTCAGACGGGCCCAACTTCTGGGAGAATCTAGCTCAAATGAGCGTAGTAATAAAACGGCTCAAAAAACAAGAAAAGAAGAGTGTGGACGTCGGATACGCGTATTTCGGCCACCTTGGTGGCCCTTTTCAGAGAACTGGAGGGAGTAGTCACTTTCAACGCAATTTTGTAAGTGAATCGGAAGGAGGACAACCTAGAATTAAAAAAGTAACATTCCCGTAAACCACCACAGGAGAGTATTCTGGTCGAGAGGTTGTGGTTAAGTCACTGGAGTGGAATTGCCCTTTTTTCCCCCAAACCAACAGAGCTATTGTTTGTGTAATTTTGACGAATGGTGCCAATTCATTACGGTCATTGGAGAATTTTATAACTGGTTAAAGTAGGAGTGATTGGGTTGGGAATGAGAGGGATATGAAAATGTGTGAAATGAATGCTGAATGATAGATAAACAGATTTGAAGGCGTGAGATTGCCAGAAGGCAAGTCGTAATTAGTATGTGGAGCATATCAATGAACAAGTGTTTGTCTGGGGAAGCGAAAATCGCATTGTACAAAAGTGTTCTCCTCCCTACATGGAATTATGTGGCAGTGAAACCTGGGTAGGTCAAATTAAACATACATTTATGCTAAACGCAGCAGGAACCTTAGAAGTGATTGCGGCAAAAGTAGGATGGATAGGTTTATGAATGAGTAGGTGATAAAAAAATGTAGGTTAAATGCTCCGGTTGTGGACATATTTGAAATGAGCGCACTTCGTTGGTATTGTCATTTTGAGAGAATGAAAGGGAGTTAAATAGCCATACAGATTGATGATTGAGGAGTGAATATTGTTAGAGGAAGGGAACTTAGAAAGTCATGGGTGAATTTGGTAGAAGATACTCTTAAATAGAGGAATATTTAGTCACGAGAACAAGAAAGCGTGCATAGAGCAATGCATGAATTTGGCAGAAGCGGAGGTTTTAAGGAATAGGACATGGTGAATGAAAATTCAAAAACCGAAGCCAGTTTTATTTGGGTCTAACATAGACGATTAAGCTTTTTACACAATGCCAATCCCAAAAAGGAACAGCGTGATGGGTGACGGATACTTTAATCATCTAAATGCGGGAAAAACAATGCTTGATAAATGGTGTAATACAAGTTATACCACACGCTTTCGCGTACAACTATATTAAGTACATACCAATCTTTTCAATAAAAGGGTGGTAAGCTCCGTGAGATCTGAATTTTCAGTTGAAAATTGATGACCAATAACGATAAGATAATTTCCTTAAGACGCCGATGTATACAGGATGGTGCATTAGAAATTCATCAAATGTCAATAAAACTATATGACGCGAAGCTAAAAGTTAATATTTTTTGCCAAGGCTTCTCAAAATACAGTTTTGTACGTTATTCCGGACAGTTGCAATGACATTTTTGGTCCAGAAGATATTTTTATTGCAAATATTTTTTCGTCCAAGTCAATACCTATGTAGCTAAGTGCTAATGAAGATGCATCATTCAATTGAGGCCAAAAGTTGGGGTGATTCTTTTGAAAAGCTTCAGTCATCACGTGGAAGGACTTTCAACGCAAATAAAATTTAAGATGAGTTCCAAGAATTTCGCTAGAATGCAATTAATAATAATCTGCAACGTAAAAATCGAAGGTAACATATAACATGAACCTTTTTTTACATACGTGAATCAGTATGGAAAACGTCAGAATTTTAAAAGAATCGAAACTACAGAAGTACCTATATGGCAAATCATCTTCAAGTACAGCGTCTTTTAGATAAAAAAGCCGGTACTGTTGTTATCATAGAGAATTATTCACGAAGACGTAGATACAATTAATTAATATTAATAATACCGAGTACAGAATACGGATTTTATCCAGTGGAATGCGTACAACTTTAATAATTTCATTCTTAATAGGGATAATAGCGTTGCTGAGCAGCTAGATTTGGACGAGGCAGCGTGTGCGATGATAAACCTGAGATGAAACAAAGAAATGCCTCTTAAAAAAGCCAAACATACAAAATCGTACTCGGAGACAAGAGAATTGAGAATAAGAATTCGTATCGGTTGCTACGATGGTAGATCGGCCGCAGAGGGAAAATGAAACGTTTGGGACATAGGTTTGATATATAAAATGGACATTTCATTCGTAAAGGATCAAAGATTAGACATAGCTGAATGCTTCTACATTTCCGGGTTTCCACCGCGTAGGTTGCTTCTTTGAGAAACAGCGGTTTCGCCCGTGTTCCAACGGAAGTCTTCAGGTCAAAGACGCCCTTTGGAATACGGGCGAAAGTGTTGTCTCTCAAAGAAGCAACCTACGCGGTGGAAAAGCATAAAAATGGAGAAGCATTCATCTGAACGCCACGGAAACTTACGCTGGAATATCGTTCGTCCCTACGGGGAAGAAAAACACAAGAAAGTCAGAAGATTGAACACAGCTATCCACATATGTATTTGACCCATTTCCGAATTAACTAATTTGAGTAAAACTTTAAGAATGAAATGGAGTTAAACTAATATTCGAATCGTAATTTGTTCAGAAATGATCTACAACACGAATATGGTTTTCATTTCCGAACTGTTCATGTAATTGTTTTTATTTTATACACTTTTCTACCTTCTATACTGCCAAACCGTTCTCATAAAACTTTACGCAGAGTAGGACCTTCATACTTTGCTACTTAGCTAGTAGCTAATATTCACTCTCACGATGAACATACAGTTAACAAAATAACAAATAAGGAATAAAATATGTTGTCCGTTGGCTTGATTAATTTATTACGTAGTGCTAGGTTAAGGATAGCAAAATAATTAGATGTTATACCAATGTAATAAATTGATAATTTATACTTCCAAAAAATAATCATGCAAATTATTTCCAGGGATCAAGGCAGAGGCTAACGGGTCACATTTACCCGTCCAACCCTCGGGCTCTTCAACTCCTGATGTCTCTGATGAAGCCATATTATCCAATATCATGAAAAAATTCAACACCGTGGATGAACACATTAAAAATGGTCTTGATCCAAATTTGGGTCCAACTATCTTATCGAAGCTTCTGCAGATCTACCGTCGCATCAATGATGCTGTGCAAAAAGCGTTATCCTCCGGAATTATTGATGACATCACTGACTTTTGGGTACGACTTGTGGATGGTCAAAAAAACGCTTTACCTCCGTGGCTTCAACGCGCTAGTCATTAAAATTCAATTTTATCATAGCATAAAATTTATAATGAGTTATGTTGTATGATGAGCCGTTGATGATGTGAATAATAAATACACGAAAAAGTGCATTAATTATTTATTGAATACTCTCTGGTATCACTTTATGGAATACTCTTGAGTTGTCACTTTATGGAATTGCACATCAGCACAAATGAAGAAGTAACTAACTGTAAGTAAAATTTATATAAACAAATTTACTTCGCTGACCATAATATATATATATATATATATATATATATATATATATATATATATAATAAATATTTCGTTCAAACAGGTGGTGAAAGAAAGAGGATAGGAAACATATAAAATTGTACAACACAATGGTGATGTGAAAATGGAATGATGGCCGATTCCAAGTGAAAAAAATTTGTCTAGACCGGGAATAGAACCACAGACCTTCCGATTTCGCGCCGGATGCTCTGACCACTAAGCTACCTAGACTACTAAAGAAACACTGGAATCGGCGGGGGGTTTATATGAATCAAACACCCCCAAACGGACTTTTACGGACTAATCTTGGGGGTGTTTGATTCATATAAACCCCCCGCCGATTCCAGTGTTTCTTTAGTAGTCTAGATAGCTTAGTGGTCAGAGCATCCGGCGCGAAATCGGAAAGTCCGTGGTTCTATTCCCGGTCTAGACAAATTTTTTTCACTTGGAATCGGCCATCATTCCATCTTCACATCACCATTGTGTTGTACAATTTTATATGTTTCCTATCCTCTTTCTTTCACCACCTGTTTGAACGAAATATTTATTATTTACGCCAGTGAGCGGTTTGAGTGAATGAATGAATGG
Organism: Pyrrhosoma nymphula; assembly: GCA_963573305.1. Taxonomy (NCBI): domain Eukaryota; kingdom Metazoa; phylum Arthropoda; class Insecta; order Odonata; family Coenagrionidae; genus Pyrrhosoma; species Pyrrhosoma nymphula. Next base: position 11,697,451 of record OY754337.1, read on the forward strand.
TTATATATATATATATATACATGAATTAAATGAGTCAATTATAAGAGCTCTGAGAATGATTGAGAAATATTGATATTGGTTGTGTATGCGTAAACTTGGTCAATACAGATGCACATGAGTAGCCGGGCAAATTATTTTGTGGATTGTACAGAGTCATTACTTAGTCATGTCCAGTCGGGTCTACTGAAGCGAGGCCATTGGTACTATCTAGTCTAGGTGAGGCGCTAGACCTCTTAGAAAAGTTCCGGTGTGCTGCGCAGTTGACGATTCTGGGACATGGGCTGCGAAACTTTCTAAATCCTGCGAAACGGGGTAAAGTGCGTAAATTGTAGTAGTGGTCAGCCTAGTGTGAATGATCAGAAAACCTTTTTAATTTCTGCCAACACAAGCGTGTTAGAGGAATCACGGTCTCGTGGCGTTTAGTTTAATGAAGGTATAACTCAGCTATTTCAGGGAAACTTATAGTATGTCAAGAGGATAGCGATATTGACAGGTCACACGTCATCAGTGACGGATTAACAATCTTGGGGGCCTGTAGGCAGTTGGGGGCCCACGTTAATAAAAAAGTCGCAAGAGAAGAAAGGGGAAAACAATTCTCTGGGCCCCTCTGGGGATCCCAAAGCCTCGCGGCCCATAGGCAACTGCCTACTTTGCCTCATTGGTAATCCGGCTCTGCACGCTATCCGTGCCAATGCAAGACGTCTGCCTTAGCGATATCACTACGTGGTCATATACCTCATAATGTACAGCCGTCAAATAGTCCCTTATAATAAGGCGTCCCAGGCGGACGACCAAAACAACTGACGGTCGGAAGTGTATCCCTTCACTCAACGTCACACGTGTAGTCCGATCAATAGGTATAAACCCAATGTTATTTTTACTCAAATTCTAGAGTGGGTGAAATGTGCTCAGGGGTGTAGAGGTGGGCATGAAATTACCCCCCCCATGTGCGTTCGACTCGAGATTATGGGCGGTTGCTAAACAGTGATTGTTTATAGGGTGCCGAAATGACTTTTTTTGTTATTATTTCAATAAATAATGAAATTACAAAAAAGTGATTTTTACAAAAGTTGTGGGTATTCGTAAAACCTTTAATTTGAGTCGTCGTACGTCGAAATCGATGAATTAATTATTGCAAAAAAGCCAAACAACCGGTAAAAATGGGCGTTTTTCGTTAATTAAATATTTTTGCAAAAAAGACTTTTTCACTATTTTTATTGCTTTGAAGGAAAGCGCTAATTCTGAATATAACGATATTTTTTATAAGGTGATTGTTGAATTATTTACTGAGATATGGTCTATTGTTTTTCCAGAGACAGTTTTTAAAAGTTAATAATTGCTATCTTTTCGCAGAATTATTGAGCCAAATCCAACGGGATTCTACTCTTAAAGACTTATATTAGGTACATCTAGTATTAAAACAAATTCCAAATATCATTAAAAAGTCATAGAGGTAAACGTTTAACCCATTAAATCCCAAGCATGTTAATAATTTAAAAATTACAATGATTTTGATAAATTAGCAATGAAACAGACTCAAATAAGGGAAATTATCCATTCTTATATTTTTATAGCTTTTAGTTTGCCGTTGGTGAAACGTTGTGTATACGCAACGTTCGGAGTGCTCCGGTTCAAATGAGTCGATATCTCTTTTTTTCGGAACTATGTTATTTTTACAAAGCATTTTTTTATTTCAAACAAATTTACAATTTTCACAAAATATAGATAAAACATTGTTTTATTCATGAAATTTAGAAAAGCAATCAGTATGTAAATGAATATTGCACTTTTGGCACACATAAATCGTCTGGCTGCTACAAACTCGGCACCTTCGTCGTGAATTTTTTTCGTCACGAACAATAATGTGGCCAACCTTGTCTTTCGTAATTGCATTTGGAAAACTATTTTCCCGTAATATCCCATATTATGGAACTTTTCAGTCACTTTAAGGGTAGTTGCACCTTCAATTTCTTCCTCTTTCTTGATGAGACATTACACTATTTCTGAACGAAAATCTATCTGGCTGATGGTTGATCCAGGTGCAACTTTGTATATCTTCCAGGCATTTACCATTGAACTATCAATGCCATTTGCAAATAAAGGCTACCACCACTTCTTGCCTCTAATTCTAATCCTATAATTAGCAATTGCATCATGCAAATCAACTCCATCATAAGCATACCCCCGACTAGTTTAGTGGCACTCCGTTCAACTCCGAGCTTCATATAACAAGCGCTTCGAGAAGTGGGATGACTCACCTGTACCCGCCGTCCCATTTCGACTCGTCTTACGTAAAGTTAGAGTGATGAGTGAATTTAATCACGTGCTTTGCGTCTGTGTGTGTGTCCCTCGTGTCTTTTTAGCGACGTAGTTTGATTCCCTTTCCTCTCTCTCTCTTTCGTCGTTTCCCTCTCTTCCCTTCTGCGACAGGAACTTTTGCGGGAGCTATACCTGCCGAATCCTTGCCGTACATTTATAGACATAAGATCTTTATGGGAAAACAGCGTGAGGAATGGGAATGCCTCGTCCCTAAATTTCTTAATTTTGCTTGGCTAGGAGCTTATTATTCGTTAATATCTACCAATCAAACCGAACTTCGATTGAGGGCTATGGTATAATCTTAACTTGTAAAGCACATACATTTACTACATCGAGAAAAATGTCTATTAATGACATATTGAAGCAATATTCATGATATCAAAATAAATTGTAATACATGCACTCCCAATAACGATCTACATCGCCGCAGTAATTCTGAGGAAGGTAAATATTGTGTGAACATAAAGGTGGGTCGGTTTTCACCTTTTTTCTTATTTTAAAACTCAGCAAGAAGCAAAAGTTACCTTATGGGGTGTTACTAAACCGTTAAAAGAATACCTATTAATCAATAAAACTAACTTTAATTGGTTAAATTCAACAATTAAATATGGCAATCCTGCCTAAATGTGATTGAATGTTGAAAATATGCCAAAAGTCAGTGGATATCTAGAGAAACATTTCCATAGAACCTGTACTTTTTAATCTAAAAATGACTCACTAGGTGCCTTACTTGTCGGTACTTGAAAATATTAGATGCACGACACCGGGCTTTACCCTTTGTATATTGTACATACATGTGTACACATTGTGATGTGGCAATTATCTCGAATGTAAAACTTCGCCCAGGCCACGAAGTTCTCCATAGTTCACAGAATAATAAACATCTTAGTAGTGGTCTTTTTTGCCTTCATCATAATCGGTCATTTGAAAAAAAATGTAAGAGAATACTCAAAAGTTTGCAATATAAGCGAATAGTTTCAGGCTTGACTTTGTGGAACTCTTTCATAATTACAGAAAGAAGAAACTTTCAAATGGTATTAATCCACACTGCTTAAGATTGAAAATGACGGTTACACGTTGAAACCTGGGTCGGTAGTATCAATAAACAGTGTGAATAGATGCCATTTGAAATTTCTTCTTTCTTTAATTTGCTATATAGTTTACAAATTATGTTCATCCAGAGATTTTGTCCATATCACCATAGGTTTTGTCAGTTATTCCTCCTTGGGTTTACCTTTAAGTACGTGGTTTGAAACACTATTCAATAACTATCGATTCTTCATCAGAGGTCACCGCTGCAAGAGTGGATCTATTCTACGAATCTACATCTACATACTACCCCGCAAGCCGCCTCAATAGGCGTGTGGCGGGGGTGTTAGGACACCAGCCGTTTACATATAAAAAGGAAACGCTCTAATGAAATTACGCCTAGCATTTATTAAAGTCCCTTACTGTTCGGGGGAAAAACGAATTCCCATACCTATCCGTTCGGCAAAATATCTCTCTTAATTTATCGTTTCTGTCGGACCTGGAAATATAGTGGGGTTCTAATATGATGTTCTCCGTGCCGCTCTGAAAGATATCTATTCTCAATTGTTCAAGCAATCTAAGCCTAGCGCGCAGCCTCCGAGTCTCTAGCGGCTCCCAGCCAAATTCGTTTAACATCTGTGTAACGCTGTCTGTACGCCCGTAGCAGTTTTTGACGAATCGCGCAGCTTTCGTTTGTATGTTATTAAGTTCCCGGATTAAGTCTTTCTGCACCGGATCCCATATGCTCGCTGCATATTCAAGGTGTGGCCGGACGAGTGTGAAATAGCACCTCTCTTTTACTTTTTCATCCGAAAATCTTCCCACAGCACGCTTGAAGAATCCTAGCTTCTATCGAATGGTACTTGCTGTTGAAGTGCTTCTTCTCCTTTTCAATTTTAAGAAAATCAGCTATTTTATTAATTCAAATCAGTCACAGCTGAACTTTTATTTTTTAAAACTTGCGAAGTAAAAAAGGTATTATACTCACTTAAAGAGGATCTACTCACAAAATGCATTTTATTGCATTAAAGAATTTTAATTTAGCCAAGAAATACATCCATCAAACTTACTCTTGAAATTAATCTAGGAGTTTGGTTTATATTTGAGAAGTCATTCAAGTAATGAGTGCGAAGTTTTAATAAAAAGAGATGTGGCAAAATAATGCATCGATCTATTCATTAAGCGCGCACCGAAGTTGAGGTAGTGTCATCCGTCATCAGCGGTCATCAATACGAAGTTAGGTTGGCTGTAGTTCTCCATTCACTGTTAATCTGTTTGATTCCGTCGTAATTTGCCATTTAGGCATCATTCATAACTTGCGTCATGCAGTCCATCCTTGATCTTTTTAAGTATCTAATTATTCCTATGCTCCTGGGGATAGGATTGGTGTGGTAGCGAGAGTATTTTACTTCTAATCCCGAGGGAGTGGGTTCTAATACTGTGGTGTGGAGTTGGCACGTGGTGGTGGAGGTTTTTCAGTGAAATTTCAATCCCTTCTTGGGCCCTGTGGAGTGCAACCTAAGTTCAGCCCACCGTCCGGCGGATGGGACGGTAAACCGTTGACCCCACTAAGGTGGCTGTATCGTGGGCCATTGAGTGCACATTTTCATAATTTTTTAACCAAGTCGAAAAACATAATTTGACCACATTTCACTCAAGTGCACCTGTTTATGCGTTGTAACCAGGGATGTGATCCGAATAGGCAATTTACGTTTAGTGACGATCTGGGAGGAACCCGAACTCGGAGTCCGAGCCTTGGGTTTGAAAGAGACCCAACTCTTCACCACGGGTGGTTTATGGCACCAACTGACCAGTCGCACTATAGTTTATAAATTCTTAAGGTTAAAAATACATCGCACAATTATGTTCGCCTTTGTGTTTTACTAGTCACTCTGATGAATATGGTTTTTTCATCGCAGTCATACGATAGATATTAACCATTTTACGTGCTTTATTGATTTAATGTACATTGAACTGGCTTGGTTTGCTAGTGCACGTAAAATGGTTAATATTTAGAATATTTACATGCAGCGAATAGTAATGGCCTCTGTTGCTACAGTAAATATTTCGTTGTTTATAATGGTTTAAAACTCAGATGTATTACATGTTGTGGAGTCTTCTGCCTCTCATCAGGATTGGGAACTGTTTTTAGACCAATTATCACATCATAAACGTTACGAGATATTTATGTATGTTTAAAAGTGTTAAAGTACAGTTAACTTAAATTACCTCAATCATAAAGTTGCCTATTCAAGACTCTCACTCGCCGCTGTCTTTCCCTCCTTGGACTTAAAAAATATATCCATCAGCATAGCTAATAGAATAACCTTTCGAAAAAATCTTCTAAAGCGTCTTCTTGGCGAGAAAATGAGTCCTTGCAAGAAAAACGACAAATGTTAAACTTGGATTCTCAAAGACCTGCCCACCAGCGATCTCTTGAGTTTCTCCCCGTGGTGTTTCTCGGGTTACGCTAAGAACCTCACAAATTTCATCCAAACCCAACCTACTGTACTGATAGGTAACCAGCCATAAATCTGGTTCAAATATAGACCCATCTGTTTCGAAAATTCAATATGTTTTAAGATGGTGGAAATTATAATGATGTCACTACATGCTTCTTACACGAAAGAATAACGGATATTCTGTTCAATGAACGACACCCGTGAATGAAAATCAGCAAGTGCACTAAGAATCACCATAGATTTTTTATTTGGCGACTGTAACCAATGATTATGGCTACCCTTTATGCCGATGGCGGGGGATAGGACAAGTAAACATGGCTGCTGTTGCAAATGTTCTTTTTGACGTTGTCAACCTCTGGATTGTACCCTACTCTCCAATCCTGATTAAGACACTCAACGCACATATCAACGTTGAATTGCGCAACTTAATTAAGTCATTAAATGCAAATATATTTATGCACACAAGGGACTCGAACAAGCTGTTAACCACTCAGAAGACGGCTCAAGAGAATCGGAGAGACGAGGTGACCATCTATCAACCTGGGTACTATTTAAGTAGTAATGAGTCTGCGTGGTCCATTTTTGGGATTCCCGTGCATGAAAGAGGACCAACAGTCACTCATCTCTCCGTGCACCTGGAAAACGGTCATCGTGTCTACAACAACGAACACAACAAACAAGATAGGTTACGAACTCCTCAAATGACCACGCTGACAGTATTCTTCATGTTTTGTGGTTTTCTTATAAAATAACTTCAATGTTTATCACACCCGTTGAATTGCAACGGGCATCTTCCGATATTTCAAGATAACATTCAATTTGTACTTACAGTTACGTTGAGGACCCATGATTGGCGTTAGAGACTCAGATGCCTAACCTTCGTTGATTATTATTAGTTTCCTAAATCAAACAAACGACCGGGTTCATCACTTGTTGAACAAGTGGCAGCTTCTCTAAACTCTAAAATCAGTTCTCTTTCGTGTGTCTCTTGAAATCTACCATATTATTAGAAGTGGAACAGAAGAGAGACATTATATACAGGGCCTTATGACTTAATAGGTGCTCAGGTTGTAGAAAATATCACCTACTTAAGAGGTGTGCATAAAATCATTCGTGAATACAATAATCCACCAACATATGTTTGAGAGGTATGATTAGCTAAAACGTTTTTTTTTGGCACATGCCGTTACCCTGAGATGAGTAAGCTTTATTAAATTGACTTTAATTCGATTCTTTGGAATAAATTTGGTTCAATTTATTTTAAAAATGTACTACCACATTAAATATAGAACTAAGTACAAGTATTTAGCTTAGACAATTTCAAAAATATTTTATTAGGGGGATCAAGACTTTAGGTTATCAGTTCACCTATTAACTTTTAATTAAACCTATTAACCTATTAACTTTTCATTTACACAACAGTCCATTTCCCTTGAATATGTTCCAATATTCAGTTAACATTTTCCAACTGTCTTAATATGTTTTGGAAAACCATAATCCTTCTCCTATCACTGCTAACGGAACAATACCCCATAACTCTATTTTTAGCGTTCTATTTCCTCTCATCTCGTCCTCTATACGCTAGTGCTGCCTTTTTTAGAGTTCTCGCAAAGCACGGATCCCCTCCTTTTTCATCCAATTCAATAGCGTCCTTGATGAAGAGGGCCGTGTCTGGCCTCGAAACGTCGCAGAAAATGGAATCTCTCACCCGGTTGGAGGGAAACCTAAATTCAATTTATTGTTTGCTTTCTTCCCTCCCCCACCCCCCCCCTCAGTTTCCAGTCTTCATTCATTTCCACACTCTTATCTCAAAAGCATCGGTTCTGAGCACACGTCCCTTCCGCTATTACCTGCTATGTGAGCCGTAGGTTATGTGGCAAATGTAATTCTTCGTTTTGTGCTCTCGTAATTCTGCGCTCCTAATGAAATCTCCCTGAAGCCCTTTAAATCTTCTATCTCCATTCATTTCGCCCCAAATTTGTTCCAGTACGAACGAAAGACAAAATGAGGAAGAAGGAGGCAGTAAGGGAATGGGATGATAAGGAAGATATATTTCGATGCGCGGGTGTCTCGCTCTGTAAGGGCAGTGTTCGAGAAAATAAGCGTATGAAGTTAAAATCGAGGAAAGCATCTTGCTTGATGGAAATAATTTCCCACACTTAAGATAAAGCTATAGAATGCGTGTTGGTTAAAATAATTGGTTAGTGACAGAACTCTACGGGGAGATAATTGGATTATACTAATAAATCCCGTTTTCGGGATTACAATGCGAAGAGAAAAAGAAAAATTAATCCGGAAAAAACCCTTATTGTTAGAAACAACCGTGTCAGGTGAGACGTTGAGGAACAACAAGATGATTATTTATAGAACTGTGTTATTTTCAAAAGAATCGAACTGATTTTGTGCTCTGATTTGTTGCTGTCAATGAGACATAGATACACCACTACACGCAAAAAACTAAATAGCCATCGAAGCAGTGGGTCGAAGCCGGCGGACCTGCCCCAAAAAAGGCGAAGTCGATTTATCCGCCGGAAAGGTGATGGCCAGTGTTTTCTGGAATGCAAAAGTGATTCTTCTTATTGATTACCTTGCAAATGGTAAAACAATAAATAGCGAAAACTACGTAAGTCTTCTGGACCAACTGGATGAGAAAATACGAGAGAAGAGGCCTGGGTTGCTAAAGAAGAATATCATAAATGATTTAAGGTTTTCCTGGCGAATAATATGAGTGAAAGTTTCTCGGGTTTCACACCGGGTAAGGTTTTTTTTAAATGTATCAACGTTTCGATGGTTGACTCAGATCAAGACAATAATCTTTCAACGGGACAATGCACCTGCCCACAAAGTTGCTTTGGCAATGGGAAAACTGGAGGATTTGAAGTAAAAATTATTGAAAAATTCATCCTTTTCACCAGATTTGGCACCATATCACTTCCATCTATTCCGACATTTAAAATAAATTGTGATTGGAAAACCTTTTGAGTCCAATGAAGATGCTGTGGCAGCCGCAGACGATTATTTTGCAGACCTACGAGAATCGCACTTCCGTCACGGAATCTACTCATTTGAAAAACGTTGGACAAGGTGAGTTGACATGAAGGGGGACTACGTAGAATAATAAATGCATTTTTGACATAAAAATTACAGTCTTTCATTGCCAGGCCGAGAACTTTTCACCCCGCCCTCGTATAATGCGTGGAGATTTTACTTTTCAAAAATATTCAAATTACATTTGCTACCCTGGAAGAAATGGTTGAACGATGAAACCAAAGAATTTATTCAAATGGTATTTATTCTTGACCTCTTTCAATATACAGTGCAAATATCACGAGTAATAGTCACTCATTTAATTTCGAAGAAGCCAAAATTTTAGACAGAATAAATTTATCAAAACGATTATTCAAATAAATGTACCATATATCCAGAAATAAAAAAAGTTGCAATAAAAGAACAGACATTACTTATCTAAACAAAATTTATCATAATTTATTAAATGACACATAACTTTTCAACAAAGAAACGGATCCAAGCAACCAAATCAAATTTGTAAATAAAAACAGCACCAAACTTTCAAGGTAACAATCTAGAATATATCTATGTATTTTTATATTTAATGACTGTAAATTTACCATTATGTAATCAAAAAGCATTTTAACACATTTTCAACATCATGTATCATTTGTTTATAACCCTGAAGATGATAAATAAAGGTCGGAAACGTCGGCAAAAGTTAAAACAAAAATGTATATATTAATTGACCTAAACTCAAAGAATGTATGTCATATCCAATATAAATAGTTTCTGGGGAGCCATTAAAAATGCCACATGCAATTTAGGTGGGTGGCATTTCAAAGAATTAAAAATAAAACAGGGTTTGAAAAATCGGAAGAAAATTAGACGGAATCCTGCAAATTTCAGAAATGACATCTTAGCCATTTAATCGGAAGTCAAATTATTAAAATTTAGAATAATATGCGGAATATGCGTAGGTTTTTGTTAACAACTTCACCAAAATCATTCAATTTTCACGATTTTTTATTCTTATTAATCTGATAATTTATTTAGACCATTATGTGGAATTCGATTTGAAAAAAGTCCATTATTTACCTACCTCGCTACTAAATTATAAACGTCCTAGAGCTCCTCCTAGAATATAGAGATTCTAATTTACCTATGGCACCATTGCAGGGCATTTAGCTTTGAAATATTTTTATATTGGTCATATGGGAAATGAGCCAGACATGCATGAGCATGTTTACTTTTAACGAATTTTCCTCACGCAATTCGAAGAAAAAAAGCTTACTGAAGTCGTACTGAATCCTTTTCAAAAATTTCAAATGGATTCGTTAAAATCTACCCTCAATTTGAATTATTATAAATGACAATCCAAAACTATTTAGAGTTGAATGCTCGGATCGATTTGATGCGACGGGAAAACACGGCAGCAATGCATTCGTCTTTTGTCTTTCGTTTATTTTGGCCAGTTAAGAACAACAGCCGTACGTAACGAGGTACTACGCATACCTGTAAGGCTTAGAACGCCGTGGAAACTCGCGTCCATACGGCTGTGTAAAAACTTCCTTAAACACTACCCACATTATGTTGGTTGGCGCTGGCATTGCGGCGGAGGAACCGGAAATATGAAGCGCGAAGCTCGGAAAACGTACACTAACAATAAATGGATAATGGCGTGATGCAACTGTGTTCGATCCTACTTCTGCATGTATTTCAACGGACCGACGTACACCGAGGGAATGCGTGTTTCGAGGCGCCTCGCGACGTTGCGAGGCGCTTGAAACAGTGTCGGACGCCTAGTGGAAATTTTATGTCTCGCGACAAACGTCGGAAGCTCAAGAGTCCGCGCATGCGCACGGTGGCTTTTCTAACTTCATTTCGAGCATTGTGCGGCCGGCGTACGTTTGTTTATGTTGTTTTATGACATGTGTTCCTTAAGAATGTCAATAGAACGAGATACTGACGAATTGGTCGATGTGGACAAACTTTTGGTAATGGTTGAGGCAAGGCCAGTGATATACGACATAACAAGAAAAGATCACCACAATCAGGATGCGATTGCAAATGCTTTTATATCCCTCTTTTCGTTAATGGGGTGAACCCAATGCTTCCTTTCTGGAGACATATCCAACATTTGGACAAACTGCCATAAGCACATGATCTTCTTCTGCACTCATCTTCTTAACAGGGTGAACGGGCAACTAGCTATTTTTCTCAACTCGAGTCAAAATGTCTCTTTGTTGCAAGCTACCGCACACTGGAGGAGCAAACTGTCAAAATGCTTCCAACAAAATGACTCGTGACACTTGCTTCAGACAGATTGCTCCTTCGGTGTGCGGCCGGCCTAAAAACATAGATGAGTTTCATTTGCTCCGGAAAACATTCCGAATATGGCAAAAGGTTAAAAAAAAATAAAATAAAAAGCTTCAGGCTCCACTTTGTAGAAACTTTTAATATTCATTACAATAAAGTTTTGTACTTTTCAACACTTTTTATTTTTTTAAACACACTACGCGTTTCACCAATTTTATGGCATCGTCAGGCGTAGTAGTTTGTTTACATATATTATATTGTTGTCGTACTTAAAAACGTTGACCCTTCTCATAACACCACCCCTTGGTTTCATTGTTTTTTCCAAACATTGTATGTCAATTTTTGTTGTTATATTTTTCATGTTGATATTTTTTTACCCTCCATTTCATTTTCGTTTCATTTCCTTTTTGTAATTTTTTAAAGTAAACTTTTTAAAAAAATTCAATTTAATGCTATGTATCTAACAGTGACAACAATGTATATGTAAACAAAATACTACAACTGACGATGCCATAAAATTGGTGAAACGCGTAGTGTGTTTAAAAAAATAAAAAGTGAAGAAAAGTACAAAACTTCATTATAATGAATATGGCGAAAGGTATTGAAAATGTTGGAATTCTAACTTCGTTTGAAATCAACTGCTTCCACTTCACTCGTTCGCGGAAAATCCTGGAGAGCACAGCACAGAGTTACTGCTGTCAGAGTCATCTACATGCCGCCACAACTACTATTTGTTGTGGCGACATGTAGATTGACTCTTTGACAGCTGTAACGCCAATGTGTAAACTCATGTAGGTTTGCTATGTCCGTACCACGGATACTAGAATTTAAGGATAGCAGGCTTCCAACTCCCTTATACCTTTACCTTTTTTGAAGCTGCCAACCATGAATGAGTGAATTGAATCAGATGATACCCTACGTATCACACGTAGGTATTTTCGCTTTTTTCAATTCCGAACTTTGGGAAATTGCGGTTAGTTAGGAAGAAACTAATGGTTTTATTCGTCAAATGATAATTTTAGAACGATCACGACTACAAAACAAAATAATTAGCATCGGTATGGGTAATTAGCGTAATTCGCGATTACTTGAATTCGGCAATGCATACATTCAATGATCACATCAAAGATATTTACATCACAAAGAGAAGAAAAATAAAAAAATCTGTCAAAATAATAAGAGGTGTGCAATGGATAGATAGGTAATCATCAGCATCGACCATGCCTTGCTATGCGCCCGGGGCAAAGCGAATAGTTTTGCTGTGATCTCGCTGCAGGCTCGCTGATTGATAACTTAACGTTCGAGCGTAAAAAGAGTCATTCCCGCTGGATTATTGGAATTCTATCGATAAAAATTGCCGATCGCGATTCTGTAACCAACGTTCGAACGTTTTTTGCCTCACGCTCGACTTTTCGGATTCGACGTTAAAATACATGCCGAAGCGGCCATTATCGATCGAAGAACAGTTTATTTTGGTTTTTAATTTGAATGATATTTGAATAAATGTGATATATTTTGTGAACTACAAATCATTCAAAACATACTATTCTTGGACTTCAAATGTGAATTGTGGTCTAGAATGCTGTGTATCGTTGTATTGGAAGATAATTTGATCGCACGTCTTTAGTAGGGCTTTTAGCTGTGACGATTTAAAGAAAATTATCCCAGTGGTGTATTTAAAGTTTTAAATAAAGTTTGCATCACAAGGTTTCGATGTGCAAGAAACAACCGTGTCATTTTTGCTGATAACATGTAAACGAAGGTTTTTCGTGTGTTTTGATTGTCTATATTGAGGCGTGATTAGTTCAGTGATTACAGGTATTATTTATGTGCTGCGCTGGATAGTCTGTGTCTAAGTAGTGATATATTTACGTTATTAGCTAGACTTGTTCTCATTAAATAATGTGTTATGACAGGAATGGTATTAAAAGCGTAACAAATACGCAGTAAGTGTTGGAGAAGACGTAACATCAGTCAGTTCGTTGTTTCCACTATTACCTAAATTAAGATGTGGAATCTATTTGAATTGAAGTGAAGTTGGCGACTAGGTGAATTGCTATTGTCTTTTAATTGTGTCTGTCAAAGCCCTAGTGAATGGATAAACGGTGAAGTGTTTTATTATTCCTCATTCAGTGAATTTTTCCTTCCAAGTGTCATCTCTTAATTTCATTGCATTGTTGTATCCAACGTGATTTTGTTGTAATAATTAATCCGTCTGCGTTTAAGGCAGTTAATGACCAATTAGCAAGAGGCATTAGGATTTGTCCTGGGCAGGGATTACTGTGTTATTTAAGAGTTGATCTTAAATTGTGTTTGTGATTGTTTACGTCCAAGTGAAAGGGTGATGATTGTTTTGTCTACTAATGCAATGCACCTTGCTTCATTATGCTTCATTCAGTAAATTTTACTATTTCAAAACTTACCTTTTCATTTACTCGACTTGATGTCATTAGTAAGCTGAGGACATTTTCTAAAATGCCTAATTTTTCTTTTACTCAGGAAACCAATTTTATGAAGTTCTAAGTTCGTTTAAGATCATTTATGGTGAAATTAATGCGATTTGTTACTGCCTAAAAATGCCTGTTTATGCCTTTTTCTGCTGGTACCGCCTATTTAAGGACCTAAAAAAGCAATATTCTTTTCAACGTCACCAAACTTCTCTTTAGTGCAGAGCTTGTCTGTTATTTCAGTTCCTTTTTTAATCTATCAAGGTTGAAATAATGTTATTAAACATGCATAAAGAAAAATCATCCAAAGTATTATTAAATAAAGAGTAGAAAAACAACTATTGTAATGTTACGTGATGCGTACATGCGATGATTTCAATTGCCAAAAACTTGTTTTTGAAGGTACCACTGAGTATTGCTGAGTGTAAAGGCAGATCAACGTCAGGCAGTATGCCTGAAGTTGATCTGCCTTCACAGCCAGTATTGATGTTATAGGTAACATGGCTAAATACTGCATTATACTCTGCGGATAAAATTATTGTAACACTTGAGGTATGTGACAGGAATAATGTGCGCCTCGGATACATCAGTTCGAACGTCTTTTTCACCCACTTAAAGGTACAGTCCATAGCTCTAAAGGGTCATTCCATGCCAAGTGGTGGTCCCCGCTTGACCATCACTGATTTCAATGAAATTTTGTATGGACATTCACACATATCCCCAATTAACATTTGTAAAGTTTTACGTTCGCCGATGGTATACTTGCTGATATATTGTAATTTGTTTGGCCCCATGCCGCAGCCTTATTCAGTATGATTATGAGATTTCGGTAACTTTGAGGCATAGTATCTCAGCAGATATTTTGATAAGAGAAACAAAAAATGGCCATCTTGTACAAAGTTTTGAGCTCTGTTCAAAAGCATAATAGAAATAACTGTTAAAGCGACCTCCTTCTAGAAAATTCAGGGCGAAACTGGCCCGAAAAATTGCGGATCGAAAAAATGTAAAAATTTTGGCTTTTTATATTTCAGGAAGTAAAGGTATAATCAACGTGAAACTTTGAGAATGATAACATATCAATACATGGTCTATGAATATTTCATCTTCATAGTAAATTCCATTATTTTAAAAATCAAGTCAAAATGGGACACTTTTTGTAAAAACGCCAAAAATAGGGTATTTTCTCCCCGCTTTTACAAGGAAAGACCCTCTGGAATTTCTTTTGGATCATTTACATTATAAAGAGAATGATTTCAACCCTATAAAAATTACATCTGGTTTTTCATCGCGGGCATATTAGGCCCTAAAAATAGGGACAACTTTGAGGATGACATTTGTAAAAACGACAGAATTAGTTTATTTTATGCCCGCTCTTACGAAAGAAAGACCTTCTGGATACTATTTTGAGTCATTTTCATTTGAAAGAGCATGTTTCAAACCTCTTGAAAAAGTAGACTTGTTTTCTCATCGCGAGCACATACGGCCCTAAAAATATGAACAACGTTGAGAATGTTGCTATGGTGGCGCCAAATGCATTACCCATTTGCAGTCGAGCAATCAATCTTTTCCTATACCAACAATCGGAAATCCCAAACAAGCCGCCAACTCGTAAACAAAGTGACAATGTGCCTCATAGTCCTCGCTAATGCCACCTATCGAACGGATTCAAAAATTTAAAACAAAAAACAATGAAATTGGGGGCTAAGGCTTTGTTTTATATGTCTACGCTCTTATTGTGCTTAATATGAGAGTATGAATGATCAGGTGAAAGCATTCATAGCAATAATTGCCATGAATTGATAGTTCCACGAGCTTCCAGCCATGTTTTTTTACTTTTTCCTTACTTGGCTTCCCATGGATACGAGGTTATCAACGCGATGAGCGGAACATCTCATTGGTTGTTGTGTAAAACGGTTTTATGGAAATCGAACCTGTCCTATTCCGTAAAATGTTTCATAAAACTAGGTTTCATAATACTGTTTTATCGTTATGCCTGTTGCTCACGGTAAAATTTTCCATAAAAGAGTTTTATAAAAAGTTTTATTGAAAGTTTTATGAATCGTACGTAAAACGTACATGCTTGCTCACGGTAAAACTATTCATAAAACCGCAATGTCCTGCCATCTATGAGACGCTTTGCGAACACGTGAAGTGATAAATGCACTCTCTTTTGGATGACTGTTAGGTTAAAAACTATATGTATTGTTTATTTACTTACTTTCTGAACACACTCATCGGTGCTAAGGCTGTAACGCATTCTTCTAACAAGGATACTGCCTCAACGTTCCATGCACTTCCAGCCTAGGTTTTATAAAACGGTTTTATCGTTAGCAAGATCATCTTTTTTAAATATGGCGATTTAATAAAACGTTTTACCGAAAAGTTTACCATGAGCAACAGGAATTAGCAGCTCATTTTTATAAAATAAGTCGATTTTCGAAAATTATTTACCGAAAAATTTTCCGTGAGCAACAGGCATAATTTATGTACTTGACTCGTCTTAAAAAACGCTAACACTACCCTAAACTTTGAAGAAAAATAGTCTATACGCTTTTGTTAGCAACAGTGACAAATTATGAAACTAAACGATTTTAAGTGCAGATGTGTTCTGGGCGAGATAAATTCGTTTGCGATCAGTGTTCAGAAAAAGTTGTTGAGATCTGGAATAAGAGGGAGTTGAGGAGGAAAGCGCGTTTCGGTAAGTTAGTGTGTTCCGCTTTTGTCCGGGTTGTGGTCTAGGGTGGTGCATGGAACGAGTTCTTGGTTCTATCTACGCTTCTGCCGCTGAAGAGGCAGAGGTGCACCGTATATTACGCCAGCCTTCACCTCAGCAGCGGATGTGGATGTGGTCCGCATTGTGTTCGAGGGACGGCTGGGCTCAACGGGCTTACTTCCGGCTCCGTCTTCCTATGGTGGACAGTGCCTCTGCGACGAGCCCCAGGTACAACGACATTACTTCTCTCTCTCTCTGTCTACAAGGCATTAATTTAAGGAACGTGCTGCTTTAAGAGTGGACGAAACTGAGTGCAAGTAGGAATCAAGAACGGACAAAGATACTCGAAGAATATATTCAACCGGGCACGGACCAGTGACCCTTTCCAGGGTCAACTCGCAGAGCTGAGGGACATTTCAATATTACTTATGGAGGATTTCCACAGTGATGGTGGTGAAACTATTCGAAATTTATTTAGTTGTATACCGTCTCGTTGGTGATACTTGATTGTGCCGCTTTCGAACAATCCCTAGTCGGGTTAGCGAAGTCGCTCCAGCTTTTCGTCGACGTTCAAACCTTTCGGAGGTATTGCTTCGTGCTTGTTTGAAAGTTTTGAGAGTTTCCACGGATTATATACGAGATGGGGTCAAAGGGCAAGGAAAGTGACCCCATCCCGAGCGGGTCGCTGTTCTCCCTAGGGAGGTCGGAGGGATTCCCTTCCCAATATGGAGAAAACAGGACTCCGGTCACGGTGGACGTCATCGAGGTTGCCATAATCTTCTCCTTCGCCTGCCTGAGCGTCTGCTTCGCGGCCATCTTGCTCCCGCGATACGACAGGTTACCGGTGAGTCTCAAGCAGTCACTGCATACCCTGCATACACTTTTCCATTCCTGGAAACGGGTTTATTGGAGTGGTTACTGTAGTGTATTTTTAGCTACGGCTGTTGAGCACCACGCTCTTACCTTTCAATTTGACTGAGCTGACTAATTTTCCCCGAACATATGTTCTTCCCTACTCAGACCATCACTTAGATTCTTCAGATGAATTACATCAATATATTTAAAGATGGATACCATACAGTTTTATTTTCAAAAGTTTTTGTAGCTCAAATTACCAATATTTCCAAAAAAAATAGTTGAATGAACTTTCAGACTACATGTTGGCGAACAAACATAATAAGTTGCCATCAATCCAAAGATTGATTTTTGAAGCTCGTTATTCCAATTCATAGCTCGATAGTAACTATTTTCTCCTTCATAAAGCCATATTTAAACATCTCCCATAGTTTAATTTATCCAATCCATCGTTAGCCATCTTATCTTAATATTCCCCAACCGTTTATCTCCTATATATGCTATATTTTAGAATGTCATCATCATCATCATATTCTAAAGGCACTGCCTTGTCGGGATAGACACGTGTCTCTAACCATCTTTGATTCTTTCAGCTGGGCGTGTGATGTCATATCATCTCATCTCATGCTCTTAAAGTATGCCGCCCTGGGTCGACCTCTCGGTTTCTTTCCCACCACTTTACCTCAGTACTCATGATTAAGACAGCTTAGTACTCTCGTACATTATATTTTTATTATACGACGCGTTTCGCCAATTTACGTCATCGTCAGGTCAGGTACACAATATACAAAAGTTTCTTATTTGAGTTTGTTATTTTTGTTGTAGTTACGGAAGAGGATTGGGGGGGGGGGGATAAAAAAGACACGATGATTAAGCGCTGGTGAGCCGGGAAAGATTAATTTTATCTGAAAGGAGGGGAAGGGATGCGGAAATAATAATTCGTTGCAAAACGTTATTTGATTGTCTGATAATTTCTATTTGTTCAAGTGCGTCCATTTTCAGGCCTTTGGGAACAACGTGAAGAATTACGGGTATAAAATCACTCATGTGATTGTAATCAAGATGGTGTTTGGCAAAAGGTGAGGTGGAATCCATATTTCTGTAACATCTGGCGTGTTCTTTAATACGTGTACTAATTGATACGTGTCTAGGTGAATATTGAATGCCTTCAAAGATCGACGGAGGCAATATACATTTTACCACACTTCTTTTAACTTCACCTCCTCGTTTGTGTGGATGTAATCTTGTAGTCGAACTCTAACCCACTTCGCAATATTCAATGGAGGTGAAATTCGGCACAATGGCTTACTGTCGATGATAATAGATGAATCAGTAGTTACTGTCATCATTTATAAAGTTAATATAATGTAACAATACACATTTTGTATAGAAAAGTCTTAGGGCCAAACACGGCGCTAGTAGAATTTGGGACACCTGTCTTAATCATGAGTACTGATATCAGTAACTTCTACGAAGTGAAGCCTGAAACAGTCAAGTAAACTTTACCTTCGAATATGTTCGTCAGGAAAGAATCGTATTGCCAATCAATTTAGCTCGTCTTTATCCTATTGATCTTAAAAGTGATCAATAGTAATATGCACCCATGCATTTTTTCTCTACTTTGAATGTCTTTTACTGAACAAATTCCACAATCATCTGGTTTTCTTCAAGTTTGTTGTCTTTCAAGACAGCAGACTTGAACTGGCGTCTTTGACCTGAGCTCGTACTTGAACTGGCGTCTTTGACCTGAAGACATCCGTCGGAATATGAAGGAATTATAGAATTGAGGAATATTTTCTTCGACGCCATGGAAGTCTATGAGGGAACATTTCACTGATAATATAAATATATTTTTATGTATTTATTTTATATTTATAGTTATATATATTTCTATAGTTAGAAGTTAGGGATAATATATTTTTTTCCCAACTTCAAGCAGTACTTCTTCAATCATATGTTACGCCATGCATTTGGTCTTCATCATTCTCTATATCTCATCAACTCTCTATTATATCTTCTATGAAGACGGAGTGTGAAGAAAACGGAGAATCGCGTGATTTGCTATGAATCAGTAGATACCTAGACCACGTGCCAGGGTATGGCCCTGATCGAAACATGCCAAAACCACGTTTACCATATTAAATAAAACTTATGAAAACAGCTAACTTATGTTTCAGTCAGTTACCTACGCGGATTGACCAGCTTTTTGAACCACTTGGCAGTAAACCTATGATATTTGGTATGCTATTATTATCGTGAGGTGTGATCACCACGGAGACAGTGCTTTTATTTAATAGGACAAGCTGGCGTGACTACGCCAAAGGAAAAAAGACGAAGTTGCGAGCGATGGTTAAGGCCGAGAATTTGCGGAATCCCATTGTAATATTAAGAGGAATTTCAATTAAAATCTTTGCGATTCCACTGAATATATTTGTAATTATGTAGGGCTTCACTTTTTCCCGGCAAATGGTGGCAGTAAATTCTTCTCGGGATATCATCCGGGTAATCTCCTCAATCTCCATCGCTGCCGACGATTCGATGAAATCCTTTTTCGTCGTCATCAGGGCCGATGAAACTTACAGTGCCCTGATGACGAAACTCATCGGCCCTGATGACGACGAAAAAGGAGAAGATTACCCGGATCAAATCCCGAGAAGAATTTACTGCCATATTTGTAATTGTTTGAAGCAATCACTTTTTGAAACAATAATAATAATATATAGAGTGGAATCAATAAGTTTATCTTCGAGCATCTCTGAAAGAGAAGGATTAAATTGGCCACGATTTTTTCCTCGTTCTCTTCTTCGCAAAAAGCGCCATAGAAACTTGAATTCCATTTACTTTTTTTTTCAGGACGGGAAGTTAATCTTCTCGGCGAAGCGTTAATGGGAGGGATGACAAAGAAGATGGAATCTTTTTTAATTCATGCGTTATCGTAATGGCTTAGGATTCCATCCAATTACTCTCTTTCCCTAGAAACGTTTTACTACGTACTTAATCAGTCATTTTCTACCGCACATAATTTTATGGTCGTAAGTCGTGGAAATATTCCGCAGTGCCGTCAATAAATACGCATTTTGCAAATCTGTGACCATGGGAGACATTATCGTAAATGGGAAAATATGACTGCAGCTAAATGGGTCAATGATTCTTGTTTAGAAATGGGACATTTTCTGGTGATACATTGGATTGGAAGTGTGTGTAATCGGGACAAAGTTGCGGTAGTAATTTATGATTACATGTTTTTCCTAATGCTAAGTAAGGATAGGCAATGCGGAATATTGTGAGGGAAAGCAGAAATTGTGGTAATTAATAAATAACCGTCCAATTATGACATCGATGGCCGAAAGCACAATAATTGTATGTTCGCACTATTATCCAAATGAGTTATTCGCATTAAAGTAGGTAGAAATAATGAATATTAGATCAAAAGTATTATTTTTGTCTAATAAAATATTATATAATTCATAAATGTATTGTTCAGTTAAGTTTTTTTTAAAGAGTCTTTGAGAAGTTTTCCCCCAACTTAGAAATTTTTTTGCGATTTCCGATAGTTTGCGAAAGTGTACGTACAATGATAGTAAGTACAAACTTCAAGCCACAGACATGCCTCATCGGCATCAAATGTTGCTTCACGAAGCGTATCCTTCTTGCCTATCAAATAAAATTAGGGGGCCGTGGATAGACTGATTGAAGTCCTGAACATATATTTTTCTCATCTTAAATCCATCGATATAATTTACCGCTGTTGATAATTCAGCGCGGGTTGCCACGTCCCAAGTTTTTGGGGCAATCGAAAGGAGAAAATAGGCATTGCCAATAACTGCACTTGATAATGACGTTTCTTTTTCAGAAGAAAAAAATGAATTGAATATCCAGGAGGATGGTGCACGGAGATAAAAAACCTTGTTAAAGTTACCAACAGTATGCTATTACAGCAAAACTCGTTTGTCAATATAGTGACAGCAGAACTGGTTGTTGCTTGAGCAAACGGCGTTTGCTAAGCTTCATTCGTTTTTTGTGCAAAACGTACTGGTGCTGATACCACAACAGCATTTGCTCGACTAACGAATACGTTATGCTCCGTCGGCGGAGCGATTTGTAGGGACAACAAACAAAACTGCAATTTCACGATTCAGTTGTTCTTTCAACAAATCCAATTGTAACCTGGCAGAACGATTAGCTGCGCTTGCTAGCGGCCTTCCAGCAAACCATTGGTACAGTTAACAAAATGGCTGCCAGTCGCGTGGGGAAATTTTACTCGAATAAGAAAAAAAAATTTACAGCATTACTTTATTGCTGCCGTAGACAATACAAAAAACGCGATGGTGGGTGGCGTAACATGGTGGAACTCCTTCATGGTGCACAAAGGGTAAGAAAAAGACTTTGCTGTTCCACAAAATAAAATATATTTGCGACCGGTTTCGATACGGCGTATCATCATCTGGCAATTTCACATATTAGTACATAGAATTTATACCCTTGAAGAAGTTAGAGGGGCGGTGGAGTGGAGGTGGGGAAAAGGGGGGGGGTGGAGGGGTGGGAGGGGTTTTTTGGAGAGGGTAGTGGGCAGAGGGTGGGAAGACCCACCTTCTTCCCACCCTCTGCCCACTACCCTCTCCAAAAAACCCCTCCCACCCCTCCACCCCCCCCCTTTTCCCCACCTCCACTCCACCGCCCCTCTAACTTCTTCAAGGGTATAAATTCTATGTACTAATATGTGAAATTGCCAGATGATGATACGCCGTATCGAAACCGGTCGCAAATATATTTTATTTTGTGGAACAGCAAAGTCTTTTTCTTACCCTTTGTGCACCAATACAAAAAACGACAAAATTACAAGCGGTAATGACTGTAACACAGTTCATGATGATTGAAGCAACTTTGTAAATATTGTATTAAAATACAATGTTGTATGTACATACAAAATAACGGATTTATAGAAAAATAATATTTTAATACAATATCTCAGTACCATATACTTTTCACCATTGGCCATTGAGTGGAGAAAACAAAGGAAGTGGATCAAGTAGTTCATCAATATTTACAGAAATCCAACTTTTTTAAAGTCTCCACTTCGTATGCGACAACATTCTCATTCAACCCTAAGTTCAGCATTTTATTACAAACAAATAAGGCTTGTTCATTACTATTACACATAAAAATCAATTTGAGTGCTGCAAATGCAGGGCATATATTAATTGCATAAATTATTTTGCAGGGCATAAATTATTTTGTAACGATGGCAAGACGATTGCTCGCTTCAATAAAAGTATTTGTTTTTGTTACAAATGCTGGCCTACCGATACCGTTTGCTCCAGGCACCAACGTCATTTTGTCAGAATAACGAATCATTTGTATCTGTGGCAATTAGTTCTGTCCTCAAGGCAAATATTCAGTCAACAGAAGGGTTTTTGTTTGAATAACGAAAATCTTTTTTTCCATGTGGTGTACACTGATGAATTGTCAGTGACTATCCACGAATTTATGTAGCAATGATTTCCGACCAGTCTTCACAAACTTCAGCGTTTTCCCGTACTTACCTAAGAGCTTAAAATGAGTATGTAAATGAGAAATTAAAGAATGAAAAATGGTAGTTGATAATTTTACGGAGCTACGAAACATTTGGGAAATTAAATTGTCTACCACAGAAAAATCGCTGAAAATTCATCAAATTCGAAAATTCACTTTGCGGGCTTAAGGTACGTTTTGGTCAGTGCGTATAGATATATACGATTTTCTACCCGACTGCCTTTTTGTCCGCCGGTCACATGGTAGAAGCAAGAACCAAAAAGAGGACGTTTATCTCCTACTTCGATCGTGTTATCAACGGCCGCGAAAGAAATCAAGTTCCAACTAGAGGGGCTGCAACTGCGTTGGAGGCCAAGAATTTCTAGTCCTAAAATGATTGTGTTAAATGGCTGTTGTGGGGTGAGTTTCAGTGGAAGAAGGGAAGAAACTGTGTAGGAGAAGTGTGTATATGCTAGAGAAGCAACTGCTCGATCGCTGCGCCATGTACAGTGGATAAGAGGAAACGGCATTTTTTCACAAGATGGCGGAGAGGAAAAATCGCACTTCTCAGGTTTGAAAGTTTCCCATTCCTAGAGTAAATGATGCATTGTTGTGTTGAAAGTATTTTACAAATGCGCAAGGTTTGCATAATAAGTGAGGTGAATTTGGTTTCGATATCTCTGTTAAAAGTGGGTGAAATTACGAAAACGCTGGCGGGACTAAAGATCACATTTACCGAGGCCTCCCTCGCAACACCAGCGCATTAACTGGCGACCCGTAATTTGAGCAAATGACGATCGGAAGCGCACCAAGATTTCCGTCCTCATTGTAAGGTTCATGGGTAGAAGTATCCCATGGTAGAAGGTATAGTCGTGAAAACATGGCTCTGAGCAAATTGAGTAGGAGCCGAAACAGTTCAAGGAGTCAGGTCAATTATAAACCGAAACATTGGCAAGGAGTTATAGTTTGTAAATGTTTGACCTATCTTCGAGATACAAATCTTACATTGTATTTTCATATTAATATTATCAGAAATATTAATTGAATTAATTACGTTTATTTATCTTAAACACTTTATAAACACCACTGTCAGTCATATCCTTACTCTTCTGTGTTCCACTTTTGTCGGCCATTCCAAGGCGCCCATACTTTATTTCAACTCCCTGCACATTTGAGTGTTGGAGAATTAGATGCCACGTTCCTGGCTTAATAAATTTAATACAGGTTTCCCATAGTGAACAGCTTCTGATAACTATATTTCTTTACTTTCATTTTCTGTTTCTTTTTCTTCTTAATGTGTTATTTTATTTTTTAATGTGTTTTTTCTTTAATTTCAGAGAATCATGTTGGTATGCAGAGCGGTGATTGGCATGGTCGTCGCTAGCATTTTATTGAGTGAGTCCGCATCAATTAATAAATTAATCCACGCTTTTTAATTATGTTAAATTGAGAGCTTTTTATAATTTCGTGATACGAAAACAACGTCCCGAAATTCCATCACGTTACTTGCCAAAAACCACCAGTCTTCCATCTCTCATTGGTTGGCTCACATGCAATCATTGTTGGCACACTAATATACTGGATAAAATATTATAGCTGGTTTTTTTCTATTCCATACTGCTGTAAGTGGCATATTATCTAACTGGAATAACAGCAAGCACTAAGAATATATATCTATTCAGTCACTTTAGCTCAGCAAAATTGATTGGTGTTGTGATTTCAATCATATTTTAGTCTCATGGACTTGGGGTGGTAACTCCTTACTTCTACAGCTATGGGCACACAATCAGTATATGCAACATATTTTACAGTCACCATTAACACGACAAATTACTACCAATATTCGGGTGCCATCTTGAAGATAAACTACCGAGACAATATATTTGACAACGTCGAGAGTACACCACATATCATATGCACGACTTGAGTCCAGTTTCAGATCTCTTAAATGGGCATAAGTCGCCGTTTTTCGGCGTTTTCATGGCAACAGCTGCATTTTCTGGATAAAATGTCAGCTTTCCATAGTTCCGTAACGAAGGAGCTGCCACCCCACATGTCCATTAGGTAAACAATAGCATGGAGTCACATACCCTGTCACCTCCAGTAGTTACAAAGATTCCTCTTGAAACACCCTGTGTATTACACGAATAAAATTTTAGGTATAGTTTCATCAGTTTACTAGTAACATGGATTAGCATTCAAAACACTCGTCCAAAAACGATACGTAATCCACGAAAGCGTTAGACTAAAAATTGCAAGGAGGCTCTTTAGGATTACGTGTGTGGAAAAGATTGACGTTAAGTCACCTTTATGCCTGCACTTTACACGTTCACTCACACGATTGCCACGCCCACATTAACTAAAATGCCGATATTTCACTCATTAATAAAACACACACAGTCTCTATTCCTCCAAACCTCTCCAAAATCAATTTGGAAAGTTAGATTTATCAATAATTAAATCTTAAGGATTCATTTAGTTGATGAGAATTCTGTACGCGGTATGGCTGCAATCGAATCTACCGACCCCTTTGATGCTAATATGGAATATTAATATTCACTTGAAGTCGTCGCATATAAATCATTCCTTTAAAACATGCATTCCCCAAAGTTTCAAGTACAAAGACACGGTTTTGACCTTCGAGCATTTGGGCCGACCTGGATGGCAACACGTTTTTAGAGAAGGTTAACTCCCACCTCGGGGCCCTCTCTGACCGACTTCAGTGCCTTGGCAAGGGAGGAATATCTCACCATTAGCCCGGATTCCAGGCACGTATGGCGGAGTGGCAACATCCAGCCGAATGAACCCAGCCCTTAAAGAAAGACCAAGAGGTCAATTCCTCTTTCCATATCCTACAATTTACCCTACTTTATTTTCTCCTTTTTTTAAAAGCTAGTGATATTGTATTTCACACGTGATACCATCGCCATCAACTAGACCTAGTTTTTCTCTAAAAAGAAATCGAAATGAAATATGGTTTATTGCAATAATGGATTAAATATAGCCATCCCATCCATTGGTACCTTTTCCAATAACAGAAAATCACTATTTATAATTTTATTTTGCAAATAAAAAAAGGTTTGAAGCCAAATTAAGATTTAGCTTCACGTATATTTCTTGTATGAAAGTTACTGACATAGTACATGTAATTGGACATGGACATTGGACATAAAAATACACATCAGTGATTATTATAGTTGAGTATTGAACCGCAGAAAGTTAAATTTTCAAAATCCTCATTTTAATCTCAACACGATGGTAAGGTTTTCTTTTTTTGAGAAAACAATTTTTGCAAACACCCCATGGCGTTACATGTTTCGACGTACATATTTACCTCGCCATTAGCGGGTAGAATAGTACCCGACGATGACGATGCTATACTGCGAAGCGCGTGCTGTTATTTTAAAATAAAGTGGTCAGTACTACATCTGTTAATTTGCATTCCCAAAAATTCTGTTCCACCATATGTCACCGAATACGGGTGACCGAAGTGGTAGATGTTGAGGAATCAATACAAATACGTCATTTAGCGCAGTGCTGGACGAATATTGTGTTTATTTTAGTAAATATATAAATTATAAAAGTGAAAAAAATATTTTAAAATACACCACACAATACAAAAAACGCAAAATATTAATGAATAATTTTTTCTCCCATGAGCAGCTTCCAATTATGGACAGAACTGGGAGGTTGGGATAATAAAGGCCACAGTACCATACAGGGCGGGGATCCCGGACGAGATAAAAGCTGACATTGGTGTTTATATTGGCTTGCGTTCCGTGAATATAACGCTAAAATGTGAGTACTCCTTCTTACAGTGTTTTTTCAGATTTCAAAATGCCCTCACTGCAGATATGAACCGCTGAGTTTAAAGTTTTAGTAAAATTATTTATCTGTTTTCAGTCAGTGGTTGAATGATCATGAAAATTAGCAATAAATAAAGTCATCGCGGTTAAAAGTTAATTTATATCATGTTTAATTTATATTAATTAATTTTATTATTAATATTTAATTTGCTCTTGAGAAACTTCCTTTGAACCAGAATCAGGCTCAGGAGGATTATAATTATTATTTTTAGTATTTTATTGTTTTATTTCATTAATGTTTTGTTCCCTACACTATTTATATTTGCTATATATGCAACTTTGTATGGGCCTGCTTGTCAACCATGATCATAATTATCGAGTATAATTATTAATACCTCTGAAGAAATACACATGTTTGATGTGAAACACATAATTACAAATGGAAAATAAATAATTTAATGAGTTAACTATAATGCTATATGTTTATAAAGTATTAATGTTCTGTTAAGTTTCTGCCCTGAACGAAAAAACTCTCCTGCATAAATGACATACCACAGTTCTACGGTTAGTCTTCATTAGTTATACTTCACACAATGCAATATCAGTAACTGTCAACTTTAATTGAGTTTCAGTGGTACAGTTCAAAATGACCCCTACACCGAAATTTGCAAAAAATCACCAGGGTGAAATTCAATGTTTCTTTTTACCGTGTTTAAAATCAACCACGCTTACTTCAAGGTTGTGTTTTAAAGGTGAGACAAAAAACACTCACAAAATAATCCATTTCTATTTAATGGTGTCTTATGCCCAGTGTCGTAGTTTAAACCTCCTGAAGAGGTCTGTTTCAGCTGCAGAAATAAATTCAAACCATTCATCAGCGTACAATTTTCCTGCATTTAACGAAATCAAAGCTCTCAACAGTTTTATTTTTTAGAATTTTTCACCTGTTACTAGATATCATCTTTCGACGGCTCTAGTATCCCTTAAATGACATTGTATTATATGACGCTATGCATGCGGATTGGGTAGGTGTTAAGTCTTAGTACAGTGAAAACAACTGAGCTAGGTGTTGAAGGTTGTTCGGGCTTCCCACCACCGGGTTAAACTCTCCATCTCTGGCGACGTTTCGATGCACGCGTCGTCCATCTTCATCAGGGCATGTCGCGCAATGCGGCAAGTACGGAAAAAATTCGCTTGGCTCCTGGCCAGGCGTCATATGTCATATGACCACACGACACCTGGCCAGGAGCCAAGCGAATTCATTCCAGACCAGCTGCATTGCAAGATATGCACCTGATGAAGATGGACGACACGTACACCGAAACGTCGAAAGAGATGGAGAGTTCAACCCGGTGGGAAGGCTTGAACAACCTCCAACATCACCGTTCGCCGGGAAAGCCTTAAGATCTTTCTTAACTGAGCAAGGACTTTCTTTATCCTCGATTTTAAAAGGAGATGGTGACTTTGATATAAAAATATCAATATGGGGACATATTTTGTATGGATGAATGAATTTTGAGTTTGGAGTTATTTTGGTGACAATCGCTATGAATTCCCAATCAGTAATACAAACATTAGTACATTCGAAAAATTTTCTACCAAATAAAATAATTTCTAAAAGAATTTCGTCCGATAGAATTCTAATACCTTGTGTTACATTTATGAAATTGCATAGTGTAGATGCCATTTTTCCAGCGAATAGTGTCTGTATGTATGGAGGGGTTTTCATGGAACCTCAGGAACCCTTTCTTATGGAATTCCATTACTATCCATGCTTGAGATTCATGAATTATGGTAAATTCAGGCTTACGATGTACATCACAGTAGGTAATTATTTTCGAGCAAAATAGTAGACTTGATTACTCATTTTATGCAGCAAAAATCAATTGCAATAAATACACAGGCTTCGTTGTAAACTACTGTGATACACATGATTTAAAATACGGATTGTCAAGTATTTATTTTTGAGGAGATAAGTTGTTAAACTCTACAATAATCTGATTACGGAAGGTGATAATTTAATAACTGTTTCTTTATCATTAGCTTCAACTGCAGCTATACAGTTTTATCTGAATTAATTGAATTGGAGGCAGCGATGACGGTCAACTCAGGGGAATTCAATTAAAAAAGAAGTATAAAATATTTTAAATGCTGAAAGTTAATTGTAATTTTCAATTTAACGATTGAAAATAAAATAAATCCACAATATTGTAAATTTGAGTTGCAAAACAAAGAAAAAACTGAGTAAATATGTCCAAATTGCCATTTTATATTTAGTGGAAGAAGAAATACATGAATTCTGAAAATAAATAATCTCTACGACATTTTTGGAAGCAGTCTGTCTCCCGAAGCCTAAACCTGTTCTTTTTAAAAATTTAAACATATCTTTTCAGGCCTCCTTAATCGAGGCAAAACATAGGGGTTTGCCGCATTTGTTCAGGTCTGAAATATTTCTGATACAGAGGGAGGAACTCGAGACAGACTGATTTTATATGCATTCTGATATAAGGCTCAAATATGTCCCATTACACGAAATATTCATGACATTCAGTTTACCTATATCATCTACGCATAAATCAGCCGATTTTTCAAGTGTAAGTAATAAAATATTCAGGTCATAAATACACTGGAATGCATGAAGATAGACGCGCGCATTTCTGTGAGCAACAGTATATGCTGTCGAAGAGTTGTTCTCGGGTTTCCCACCGGGGGGAATCCATATTGTAATCTCACCTTTTCAATGACTCTTTGCGGGAAGGCGGGAGATCCATTTAGCTCTCTTAATGATCGGCTCACGATCGGCCAAGGTCCGATGGTGGCTCCATTTCACGTTCCTAACGACAGGTGAGATGGAAATAATGAAATGCGGAGCCAAATGAAACGGATCAAGAGTCGAAAGATACGGATCAAGAGTGAAAACAGCGGATGAATCAAATAAATAGACCGGCAGTTCACCACTTGAGAGCCGAAGATGGTCACGCCGCCTGGGTGGCGGAGTTGAACTACGAAGAATGACGTAGTTTTCCACGTTTTATGACGTATTCTCTCTTAAGTGAGATTTCAAAATAACCGCCCTGGTTAGGCTTTCCGTGATTTCCGACGTTTCGGCAGGAGATTTTTCCTGCCATTTTCAAGGCTGTGGATGAACATTTCATCACAGAATCATGATTTCATCCACAGCCATGAAAAAGGCAGGAAAGTCTCCTGCCGAAACGTCGGCAATCATGGAAAGCCTAACCCGGTGGGAAACCCGAGAACGACTCATCAGCATCATTCTCCGGGAAAGCCTAAAATCATACATCAGTATATGCTGCCGTGTATCGACAGTGCATTCTTTTGATTCGCTTATCCGGTATAGCAATCTTATGGCTATTGACAAACTAATTCGTGGAAAATCCAATATTGGCGTGACATGGAAATGAGAAACTCTACTTTTGTTTGTAAGATAGCTATAATCGTCCAAGTTGTACTCATAAATAGAATTTAACGTATAGTTGTGCCCTGATTTTTTTTAAATTTTACCAAACAAATGTCAAATTGTTTAAAAATAATACATTTTGACGCTCTGCTAAATAATTCATGCGTCCAAATCGGCTTCGATTGTAACGTCACAACGTTTTAAGCATTTCAGTGTATTCGTCCTCGCTTTCGTGCGAGAGAAATGAGTGTGCGAAATCTACAATAATTGCTATGCAGAATTCCCAGCGTCAAGGAACACTGAAGGAGATTTTGTCGAATCTCTTTTCTGCATATGAGGGAAATTCAGACAACTCGTAACAAAAGGCATGCGTAATGTTCACATTATGTCTAAATTTTTGCATTACTAGATATTACCTTAACTGATAACGAATAAATGATCGTCCCTTCTAGCACAGTAGTTCCTTGAAATAGTCATTGCTTCAGAAATTGCACAATTCATAAAACATGTGAAACTGAGAATTACTACGTACTGCAAACGCACGTAAAACTCAAGGATTAACTACACCTCATAGTCTTCAGGAATGCTATTTCTGTATACTCCAAATAAATTGGTGGATTGATTGTGGTTTAAGCGTATTGTGCATGCAAGGATTTCATTCGGTTCATATTTTCCCAATATTTAATCCCTCAGTGGTGCGTACAAAGGGGGAGTCATGACGCAAAGTGGTTTAATTATATTGTGGTGAATTAATTATTGGTATACTAAAATAAATTTGGAGGGGGGTGGGAGAGGAGATTAAGAATAATATTTTATAAGGGGAGAGGGATGAGTCATTGAGATGCGCAAAAATTGATTCTATTCATGCTAGCGATAGCGAAAGCGACAAAATACGCTCTATTGACATTGAAAATCGCAAAACAAAAGGATTTTTTAAACTGGGAAGATGTATAATACTTGATTCTCCTTCCAAAATGTACGGCGCATAGTTTTACGAGCATCAAGTTTAAGCAGATGTACAAGCAGCCATTTTACATTGATGTAACATGGAGGCATCGGGGAAATCGCGAGTAGAGAGTATTAATGTAGCCATTTTGAAAAAAAACAATGCAAATGATATGTAACCCATTATTTGCCAGGAGAAAAAGTTTTGGCAATCTCCCGATGATATCAGAGGAGAAGGAGCTAGGGGTAGCTAAATATTAGTCTGAAGTGGGATGAAGCGCGGGTGCTCGGCTGGAGAGAATGTTTTGTGCGGTGTTGATCTACGGGAAAATTTTACTTTTTGTGAGAGAGAACCATCATCATCATCGGTGCTACTGTCCGTAGACAGGTTTCAACGGTAGCGTTGTCTCCACAGCATTCTGTCCTGGGCCTCTCTCTCTTCATCTCTGCATAACTCCTTCCTTCTTTTGTATCTCTCAGCATTCCGTGCCTCCTCCTTCATCTTCCTCTCTTCCCTTCTATTTTACCTTCTATTATTGATTTCTGTAGGCTGTTGTTCTTCCTTAAAATATGTCCATTCCTTTTAGCCTTTCTCTTTTTAATATCTCCCAGTATACTTCTTTCTTCTCCAATCCTCCTTAGCACTTCTTCATTCGTGATCTTATCTTTCCATCCAATCTTCTCCATTCGTCGCCATAGCCACATTTCAAAGCTTTCTAAGTACTTTGAGAGAGAATACGAGAGTGAATATTTCTGTTGTTGGGTTACCGCTGATATTTTGAACCTTAAGCCTGTTTGAAAGAACTAGGGGGAGCATGGTGGCCTA
Organism: Pyrrhosoma nymphula; assembly: GCA_963573305.1. Lineage (NCBI taxonomy): Eukaryota > Metazoa > Arthropoda > Insecta > Odonata > Coenagrionidae > Pyrrhosoma > Pyrrhosoma nymphula. Next base: position 11,729,110 of record OY754337.1, read on the forward strand.
GTGGGTAGAGCGCTTGGCTTCTGGTCGAAGGATCCCGGGTTCAAATCTGGGTGAAGCCTTTGAACGCCCCCAAACAAAAATACTCGGAGTGCGAGGTGACCCAGGGAAAGGAACTGGCCCCCCCTATCCTGAATGTGTGAAATTCATTCATTCAAGGCGCCGGTCCCTTTTTGGGACCTTTTGGGACCCTGAGATATTTTTTAAGTAGCCTATAATTTTTCTCCTGTATTGAACTATTAGTTTGCAAAATGTCAGCACGATCAAAGTAGAACTGTAGATTTGTTTATACAAACAGGCAAACAGACAAACGACAAACAGACAGACATTCTTCTTTATACATATAGAAGATAGATGATGGGTTTAAATAGAGATGGCTTCATAAGCACAGATCTTGTTTAACTCACGAACCCGTTTTTTATATTAAATGTATATTTTCGTGTTCCTATTTCTATTGTTTTCACTGTAAAATCTTTATGATTTTTTCTCTGATTGGAATGTATTTTGAGTATTTTAAGATACATGTATTTGTATTATATTTTTAAAATGCACCCTGCAGAAGTATTTTGTATTTCAAACACTGTATTTTAAGAATTTGATATTTCAAATGCAATTTTTAGAGTATTTGGACTAGCTCAGTCCACCCCATGCATGGAAATGCGTTTTTTTAGCCGTGGAATTCTTGGAGAGTCATGCTATATTTTTCAGGCGAACGAAATTTTTCGTGAATTTAAAATAACACTTTAATGCGCTATATTTTCATTTGCACTTTAATTTCCATCGAGTTATCAACTGCCCCATTTTTATATCGCAATATCTCTGGATTCAGCGGTCTCCTGTTCTAACAATCCAGATTCGGTACAAAAAGAGAAGTATCGGGCATTGTGTGTTGGAGTGTCAACATAATGAAGAGAGAAATTGCAATTTACAAGTGGAAAAGTGCATAGTCTGTCTTCGTTATATCCAGATATATAGTCCCAGCTTCACCCATGTATGATGAGAGAAAAGGAAAGAATAGGTTTTTTATCGCTGCGGATGGTTTCTATAGAAGTGAGATATTGCTACGGGTTTACAAATTCCAGATATACTCTTTTCTACGGAATTAAGAAATAAAAAAAGGGAAAGGATTCCACAATGAATCCACAAGGGTTTCCTCAAGGGGTGTGTTTATTTCCATGGAAACGCTATCGTAAATACCAAGGCAGACTAATGTCAGATTGGCGAATTCTGGGTCTCTATTCAGGAATGACTCGGAACAGTCGATCTTCGACAGTGGAGGCTTTCCATTCATGGGGTTGTAGTTAACGCAATACGGGAACATATCAGTGTACATTAGCGCACATTAGAACGATTAATATATCTATGTGCGCTAGCGAAATGTTCATTGACCTTCCAGTCAGTAGCATTCTGGGGGTGAACAACAGTCACGGCCGAATATTTTGTGTATAGTTTTTTTTTTAATTTTGAACTGAGGGAAATTAGGGCCAGTTAAGAAGTAACTAATGGTTTTATCCGTCAGAACGAAATCTGATATCAATATAATCACAGAAAAACTCTTCAATAGTCTATCACGGTATCAATATCATATCAGCCTAAAAGTAAACGTCTAATAAATAAGCTATAAAAAACGCAATGTTAGAAAGATCACGACTATAAAACAAAATCATTAGCGTCGGTATGGATTATAATGAGCGTAATTCACGAGTGCTTGAATTCGGTAATACATACCTTCAATGATCACATAAAAGATATATTTACATCACATTAAGAAGAAAAACCAAAATCTGTCAAATTAATAATAGATCTGCAATGGATATAATAATGCATACATAGGTAATCATCTGCATCGACCATGCCTTGCTATACATACGGTAACGTGATGAATAAAACAAGTACTTACTACATTAGTCTTAGACAAGCTTTTGTTCTTTTCACCTAATATTTTGTTCTTTCTCACGGTTACGGAATACACACTGGGAGCATCCAGGAGCAAAGCCAGATCTATTACCCATTTATAGTCGAATAATCAATCTTTTTCTCTACCAACAATTGAGTGACAAGTTGTAAAAATCTCTAATGGCCGTAATAAATTGGCACCACTCGTCAATAGAACACCACAATTGCTGTGTTGGTTTGCGGGAAAATAAGAGCAATTACACGCCAATGGCCAACCACAACCTCTCGACCAGAAAACCCTCCTTGTGGTGGTTTACGGGAATGTTACTTCCTCGCCAGTGACACAACCACAGAAAAACACACAATCAACCCGAATAGGGATCCTTCGCTAGGGCTAATGGGACCCCGCTAAGGATGCCTGGGTTATGAACACACACACTCAACCCAAATAAGGATCCTTCGCTAGGGCTAATGGGACCCCGCTAAGGATGCCTGGGTTATGAACATACACAATCAACCCGAATAGGGATCCTTCGCTAGGGCTAATGGGACCCCGCTAAGGATGCCTGGGTTATGAACATACACAATCAACCCGAATAGGGATCCTTCGCTAGGGCTAATGGGACCCCGCTAAGGATGCCTGGGTTATGAACATACACAATCAACCCGAATAGGGATCCTTCGCTAGGGCTAATGGGACCCCGCTAAGGATGCCTGGGTTATGAACATACACAATCAACCCGAATAGGGATCCTTTGCTAGGGCTAATGGGACCCCGCTAAGGATGCCTGGGTTATGAACATACACAATCAACCCGAATAGGGATCCTTTGCTAGGGCTAATGGGACCCCGCTAAGGATGCCTGGGTTATGAACATACACAATCAACCCGAATAGGGATCCTTTGCTAGGGCTAATGGGACCCCGCTAAGGATGCCTGGGTTATGAACATACACAATCAACCCGAATAGGGATCCTTTGCTAGGGCTAATGGGACCCCGCTAAGGATGCCTGGGTTATGAACATACACAATCAACCCGAATAGGGATCCTTCGCTAGGGCTAATGGGACCCCGCTAAGGATGCCTGGGTTATGAACATACACAATCAACCCGAATAGGGATCCTTTGCTAGGGCTAATGGGACCCCGCTAAGGATGCCTGGGTTATGAACATACACAATCAACCCGAATAGGGATCCTTTGCTAGGGCTAATGGGACCCCGCTAAGGATGCCTGGGTTATGAACATACACAATCAACCCGAATAGGGATCCTTTGCTAGAGCTAATGGGACCCCGCTAAGGATGCCTGGGTTATGAACACACTCACTCACTCACAATCACTCAAGAAATCACTCACACACTCAGACGGGCCCAACTTCTGGGAGAATCTAATAAAGTGCCAACAATTGAGAATCCCTACAAGCCACCATCCCGCCATGCGTAAACAAAGTGACAATGATAGCGACAAAATGTAAACAAATCACACTCATAAGCCTCACTAATGCCTCCTAACGACCGGCTTCAAAAAATGATACAAAAAAAAACAATGATAGCGTTCTGAACTTGGCGGGGCTGGCATAAACTCTGCTTCCGATCCGTTTTGAAGTGCGCAGTGCCTTGTGCGCAGGGTCTGAATCACGAATGGAAAGCAAGAGCAACGTTGTGTTGCGATGTGATTAGCGCACTGTAGCGAATTTAAAGTTCCCAATTGCGGACTATGAATCCTGATTGTTGCATTAAGGCGCCTGAATTTCGAGGAGGATGTGATGTCACAACCTCGATATTATCGAATTTCGGTAATACATCGAATCCTCCTCCCCTCTGACAGTTAAGGCTCCTGAACCAACCCCTACTATCCTTCTCTGTGGCGTTCTGGTCCATCAAAGTGTCGGAAGAAGTGAGAAATGGTGGGGATAGCTTTTTTTATCTCGCAGTCTCCTCTCAACGGGCTTTTTTAACGATCGAGCGGCCGCGGCCCCATTCGACGTGCCCAATTCATTTCATTTGGGGCATTCACGGGAGGACGGCAACCCGTCCGTCCGTTTTAACGCCTCGGCGACCCGTAATTAGAAGGCGTAATTCATCGTTTCGCCTAATTACTCAAACGGACTAATGAGACTTTGGGACATAAATCCAAACGGCAGATTGGCCTTATTCCGCGGCTAAATGTAACCCGGAAAAGGCACATATTTCAAGGAGAATTTTTTTAATATTGTGGATTTCTGTTTTTTTTATTACAGCGGATGGCAAGGACAAAGGAACTGGCTTGAAGAATGAAGAAATTAACTACAATGAGCGTTTCTCTTGGACTTGGGATCAAGGGCGTATTGGATTCGGACCGTTTGGTAAGTAATGCAATTTGGTATATCATGACATGGATTATTCTCTTATGTATTTTATAATAGCAATATAAAAATACGTCATAAGCGTGTAAAGCACAAACATAAAGAAAGCAAAGAAGAAACTTGCGCATAAGTTTAAATTTTCGGAGGCACAACCGCCTTCGTGAGAAACAGAGAAATTTAATAATCAAATTATGAAATATAAGCAATACGTTCTTTGTGTTAATTATAACCTGCGTAACGATGTATCATCTGCGTCAGGATAGCAGTGCAAATGGCTTGCGGTGAAGAATAATCATGAAAAAGGCAAAGGCAATAGGATTATGCAGAAGAAAAACGCTAAAGTAAGATTAAACAATAAGGAGAAAATGAATGATGAAGAACTGTTGGTGGATTTTTTAATTTTACTAAACATATTCAATAATTATGCAATTATGGTGAACTGATGAAGTAATTTAATGTTTTCAATTCGAAATTAGACCCTTTATTAATAGCTTCCACGGTCATTCGGCGTAGCCTGGGGGGTTATTTTGTAATCTCACCTTTTTAGTGACTCTTAGTGGAAAGGCGGGAGATCCGTTTCCCTCTCTTAATGATCGGCTCAAGAACGGTTCGTGAATTGTCGAAGTTTCAATTACCTTATATAAAATAAATGATACCGAGACTAGCGAATAACCAGATTGCTCAACATCTTATGGAAGATATCTTACACTGTACATACCACGAAAATCTAAATACAGTCAAAACTACAAGCGACATGTAAGCGATCACTCAATATTTAAAAAAAAATTAAGAACATTTTAATTAGTGTTCGATTCACAAGCACGGGAAGCGAAATATCTACCAAGAACGTAGATTTTAAGGAAATATTTGTTGAAATTATGGTATAAATAACTGAATTCCATTCTCCATACACTGGCGGATAGGCACTCGAAAACAAAGGTATAAGCAACATTGTTTGGGAAATATTGATACGAAACATAAACACAGATAATTCAAGCTAATAATAACATAAGCATTTCAAACAAAGCATACCTTCAAGTGCCCAATATATTGGAGTTGAAAATGCTGAAGTTCTTCACGTTTAGCAAATTACAACAATACGATTTAAAATCGTTTGTATCTTTCGCGCCCTTGTTTATTTTCCAACTCATGCTTAAAGTGGAAACGATGGTGGCTCCATGTCACGTTCTTTATGACAGGTGAGATGGTACTAATGGCAGGCGGAGATAATGAAACGGATCAAGAGTCGAAAGATACGGATCAGAGCGGATGAATCGTCTAAAAGACCAGCACATGACCGGCAGTTCACCGCTTGAGATTCGAAGATGGTCACGCCGCCTGGGTGGCGGAGTTGAACTACGAAAAAGTGACATTTTATAACGTATTCTCACGTAATAAAGTGAGATCACAAAATAACCCTTCTGGTTGATATGGTGAAAGCAGCCGGTGAGTCACTGATGTTAGCGCTGCTCTAAAATTGTTTGGGGTCAACGAGCCAGGCCTCCGACTTTCAACTGCGACCTCGAGGAAATACGAGAAAACAAGTTCATGGGATGATATGAGAGAACTAAAAAATGAATCAGTAATTCCCTAGTGAATTCATTATTTAGTGTATAGCCTGGGCGTGGTGGATTTGAAATGGACCAGTAATATATATATATATATATATATATATATATATATATATATATATATATATATATATTCAATCATACGAAAATGACGCTCAAAGGCGCGAATAAATTCATACATTCATAGGAAAATGGAAATGGATAGGTACACATAAAAGGACGAACACAGGGTTTGGTGGGGAAGATGAAAATGAGTCAAATCCAGACAGAAAAAATTTCACCTTAGCCGGGATACGAACCCGGATCTCCCAATTGCCGGTCAGGTGTGCTCCTTTTATGTGTACCTATCCATTTCCATTTTCCTATGAATGTATGAATATATATATATATATATATTCATATATAGAGATATGTATATATAGAGATTCTGTATCCGTCTTCCTTTGAGAAAGGTTCTAGCAACCGAAATATCAGCTAATATTGTGAGTGTTCTTTTTTTATGTGTTTATATTTAATTCCGCCCCACCTGTGGCATAGTCTATTTACATTATCGCGTGTGTGATTTTCCACGAACTCGTATATATATATATATATATATATATATACGAGTTCGTATGAATATATATATATATATTCAATCATACGAAAATGACGCTCAAAGGCGCGAATAAATTCATACATTCATAGGAAAATGGAAATGGATAGGTACACATAAAAGGACGAACACAGGGTTTGGTGGGGAAGATGAAAATGAGTCAAATCCAGACAGAAAAAATTTCACCTTAGCCGGGATACGAACCCGGATCTCCCAATTGCCGGTCAGGTGTGCTCCTTTTATGTGTACCTATCCATTTCCATTTTCCTATGAATGTATGAATATATATATATATATATACTTTGAAAACACAGGCATACGAAAGTGTGCCTGAGTTTTCAAAGTATATTTATATTTGTGTTTTTATTCGCCGAGTGCGTTTTCTCAGAAGATATTATATATATACTTATATGTATATATAGAGATATAGTCATCAAATCGATGAAAAATAACGCGTGGTGAATAAATGTATTATTAAAAAGACGTCACAGGCGTGACAAGTGCAATCACAGAAACACAAAACAAGGGACTCACGCAGAGGTAACTTTGACATTTTCGACAGCACAACAACTTTTAGGTCCAAGTGACTTTGTTTCTTAGTCTTTCTGTGTTTGTGGTTGTCATGCCAATGAATTATTTTTATTTATCTATTTATTCATCACATGTGTATGTCTTTTCTGAGCAAACGCACTCGGCGAATATAATACACAAAAATAAATTAAGTTTTAAAAACACGGGCACACGAAAATACACTGAATGAAAGAATTGATTAGGTATTTTGAAAAAAAATGCAAATAATGTTATCAATTATTTGTTAGGAGAAAAGGTTGTAAGTGACCTCCCGATGATATCAGAGGTGGAGGATCCGCTAAGGATATCTTAAGTTTTAAAATAGGTATAAGGACGTTTCGGTGGGATGAACGTCGAATAAAATTTATACATGTACTTATAAGAATAATTAAAATTACGAAGGGGAAAACCAACGAGGTATGGTAGGGTTGAAATAATCTCAAGTCCTCTCAGAGACGCCGACGTAAATCGGAATTTCTGAATCACATGGCACTCGTGCGTTCTACTTGACCCTCCACCCAAATTTCGACGCCTCTAAACAGGGCTTAAGGAGGTTCCGCCGGGGCTGTGTGACTCAAAACAGATACTAAATTCCACATTTTTGATATTTTGTCCAAAAAAATCCTGCTTTCGCTGACGAAATGCGTTACCTACAGAAACCAAAAGTGAAGTAGAAAAAATGCAGATTATTATTCCACGAATGTATTTTAAATGAGCACTTTTTTCCATCCATTGGAGCCGACTGCAGCGACATTTACTACGAATTACCGCATTTTGACTTCAATTACGGCAGTAATTCCCTAATAACAAAAAAAGGTGGTAAGATGTCTATATTTTATTTTTATTGAAATTCTCTGGATTATTTCCTCCTTATAAACAGCTTTCCGCAAAAATGGCATTTATATTTTATGGAAAATACTTTTTTTCCCTGTGTTTCTCTCATTCCCCAATTTAACACCATGTGAATTCAAGTTCAATTATAGAATAAAATAGCGTGGAAAGGTATTATTTTGTTGTTCATATCAGATAGAGTACAACTTTTACTACAAGTAGACAGAATATGAATAAAATGACATTTAAGTCATTTTACGGTGGAACCACCTTAACTCATTAAGCGTACGAGGAATTGCATTTGGGCGCCAAAAATCTGCAAAAACCTGTTTTAAACATGTTGGCAGACTTGAACGCTCTTATAGAAGTGGTGATATCTTTTGTGAAATTATTAGTATATACAGTTAGGGTATCCATGACTGACTGGCTGACTCTGTAACGCTGTAAGATGGAGCCACAGTCGCGAATAGGCATTTAAGCCCTGTTAACTGCGTTTTCCTTGAAGGAAGCGGTTGACCGGTGGTAAGGAGTAGGGATGGGCAAAAAATACCGGTATTCGATAGTAATGATTACTATTTTTTTTCATCCGGTAGTACCGACCAGTATTTAAAATCGGTACTACCGACGGTACCGGTAATAAAAATACCGGTATTCGGTAGTACCGATACTATTTTTTTTAATCCGGTAGTACCGACCATTTTTTAAAAATCGGTACTGCCGACGGTACCGGTACTAAAAATACCGGTATTCGGTAGAACCAATACTATTTTTTTAATCCGGTAGTACCGACCAGCATTTAAAATCGGTACTACCGACGGTACCGGTACTAAAAATACCGGTATTTAGGCAGCGCTGCCATCTTGCGTCAACTAACGGAACTAACAACGAAAATTTACTAACTACATTAAATTTTCAAATTTTCTCGTAATAAGTCAGTCTTTTTTTTTTTTTTTTTCATATTTACATAACCGTGAAGTAGAGATATGTTTGTTATCAATATTGATATAATAGGTAAGTATAAATTTTTGACGCATGTCGAACACCAGACAATCGATGATTTTGAACCGCATACATTCAAGTATTTATTCCTGTAAGTTAATCGTTAGTGCCACCGTAAGGATTGATCCCGATAAAAGGGGATTTTACCTCACCACAACATTAAAACATTACCTATCATTCTTCATATGATTTAAAATCATTCCAACAAAGGGTGACGAACGCAAGCATACAGCTTCATATAAAAAGTATTTACTGAATAGCCGATACATATTCCCGTGGAATGTTGGGGTTTGTTCGGGGTTTCCGACCGTTTAGATGAACGAGTCGTTCACTGATATTACAATTTACGAAAGACCGGAAAATTATGGTGAAACGTATGTCAATTTGTAATAATTTAAAATATTTTATGTATCACATAAATACCTGTATAGCGCTATTATTTCGTCCGTACTACCGGACGAGTAATATTATGGCTTTTTAATACTCATAAAAAAATACAGGTACTTTTTTGAGTACCACTCAATATACCTAAGTAGGGTGGTGGATTGTGTAGTCGAGGTGATGGAGTTTGATGCCTTGCCATGGTGCAGTACATAATATTTTCCATTTTTTCATAGTTTTTTTCGCTTATCTTCTTAGATATTGTGCTTCCTAAAAGGTAACTTCCGTTAAAAATGTTTTCACGCAATTTCTTATTCTCTAACGTGATAGACTCGTTGATTACCCGGGAGAAAAGCGAGTTGAATGGAGCCACAGTTTCTTTAATTTTAAAATGCCCTTATTGTTACCTAATGTCTGTTGCTCACGGTAAAGGTTTCCATGAAAGAGTTTTATAACAAATGTTATTGAAACTTTTATGAATCGTACGTAAAACGTACTTGCTTGCTCACGGTAAAACTATTCATTAACGCCGCAATGTCCTGCCACCTATGAGACGCTTTGCGAACACGTGAAGTGATAAATGCACTCTCTTTTGGATGCCTGTTAGGTTAGAAACTATATGTATAGTTTATTTACTTACTATCTTATCACACTCAACGGTGATAAGGCTCTAACGCATTCTTCTAACAAGAAGGATACTGCCTCAACGTTCCATGAACTTCCAGCCGTGTTTGTTTACGTTTTCCTCGTTTGGTGTCCCATGGATATGAGATTTTTATCAACGCGATGAGTTGAACGTCTCATTGGTTGTTGCAAAAAACGGTTTTTTGGAAATATAAACCTGTCCTATTCCGCAAAACGTTTTATAAAATAAGGTTTTATAAAACGGTTTTATCGTTAGCAAGATCATTTTTATAATACTAGTCGATTTCATAAAACATTTTACCGAAAATGTTACCGTGAGAAACAGGCATTACTTGAAACATTTGCGTACCTCAAAAGAGGAATTTCAATAATTTAGGGAAAACAGCATGGAACTCATCTGTCTCAAATCTACTAGTTAAAAAAAAACAAGGCATGAACGCCTATAGAAGGAGAGCTATGGAAGTGCAAGATAAGCATTTTTCCCCGAGAATAGGAAGGGACGGGACAGAAGAGTGACCTTGGTGGGTGAGATAAGCGACGGGAGGGCAAAGGACGAAATGAAATGTGAGAGATTCTCGGATAGCCGGAGACACACTTAAGGGTGGTTGTGGTATGGCGCCTACTTCCCCGGCTGCTTCACAGAGGGCGTGGCCGACATGCCCCTACATCATCCACCAAAACAAAAGGCTCTCATTCTACGCTCGTCTTTTATTTATCACTTCCTCCACTTTGCTGCTTTCATTCGACCTTTCCCGTCACTCCTTCCATCTTTGCTCTCCTTCTCTTCCCTGTCTATCCCCTTTATTCTTTATATATCCCCTCCTTTCTAGCTCTTATGATTAGAAGAAAACTGGGAACGATTGTTGGTCTTTAAAATACAAAATACAGATTCAGGTTAAAATTCACAGCTTCAGGATCTACTTTGTAGAAACTTTTAATATTCATTATAATAAAGTTTGGCACTTTTCTAGACTTTTTATTTATTTATTTAAAAAAAAACACACTATGCGTTTCACCAGTTTTATGGCATCGTCAGGTGTAGTAGTTTTTTAACGAAAATTAGTGGGGAGGTATGCGTAAAAAGCTGCTCATTGCATAGATTTGGAGAATGCCTGACAATTTCAATTTGTTCTAATGCATCCATTTTTAAACATTTGGGAAGGAAATATAAAATTTCAGAGGTAAAGTCACTGACATGATTGCACTATATAAGGTGTTTAGGGAAAAGGGAGACAGAATCTCTATTATTTAAACTACGTTTTTATACGTGTTTAAAAAAAAGTATAGAAAAGTACCAAACGTTATTATAATGAACAGATTCAGGTGTTAGTTTTCAATGCAATATTGAAGTAATTCTACTGAAATTTTTCAGTGGAATTTTTGGAGTCGTAGAAAGTATCTGTTCATAATACGTATTCGTGTAATGAGTTGCGTATTTAACAATTTTATCTTTCTTTCTGAGGTAAGGCTTTTAATCAAAGAAATCTGTTCTTTTACACGACACGGAAGAAAAGGTGCGATTTATATTTTTCATTTGTTGTTGACTCTCGAAGCCGCGAGTCAAATCCCTTTAATCAAGACCCATTGAGAGTCGCAGAATAGTCTGTTTACATCATTCAGACGCTGCGAAAATACATTATTTGCTTAGATGAAGTGTTTGCTGACAACGCGCCTTATCCTTATCAGTCCCTATTGACTGTTTTTCCATGGGTTATCTATTTGTCCTTTTGGTAAAGAGTGGCTGAAGCATGCCTTTGGCAACAAATCGGAGTTGCCTATTTACCCTCTGCCAATAACTGGTGGATCTCCTAAATTGGTTAGCCTGTTCGTCGTGCAAGTTATCGAGGCAACCATCGGAGTGATAGTGAAATAATGAACATGGACATGGATAAGCGGGGCCATTCCAATTATTCCTTCTTCTACGAAAGACGCAATTGCCTGGCTCCCATATTGTTTTCTCAACTTATGTTATTGATCTGTGATACTTACACAACAGACTGTGTTCTAATATTGAAATCAACATATGTAGTAGGTATTGTTTTGGCTACTATTGACACCTTTTTTGTAACCCCGTCTTAAAATGACGCATGCATGGCATTAGAAGTGGTCGAGGTTCATTTCAGTAAAGTGTGATATATGCAAAGCATTTTTTTTAAAGATCCATACTTCTATTATGTCTCCATATAAATTCACCAACTTTTACATCTATTTCAATTTTAAGCTAATGCCTGTTGCTCAAGGTAAAGTTTTCGGTAAAACGTTTTATAAAGTCGACTAATTTTATAAAAATGAGCTTGCTAACTATAAAACCGTTTTATAAAACCTTGTTTTATAAAAGGTTTTACGGAATTGGACTGGTTCTATTTCCATATAACCGTTTTTTTTTTTTTTGCAACAACCAATGAGACGTTCCGCTCATCGCGTTGATAATAATATCTTATCCATGGGAAGCCAAACTAGGAAAACAAACATGGCTGGAAGTTCATGGAACGTTGAGGCAGTATCCTTCTAGTAGTTAGAAGAATGCGTTAGAGCCATAGCACCGTTGAGTGTGATCAGAAAGTAAGTAAATAAACAATACATATAGTTATTAACCTAACAGTCATCCAAAAGAGAGTGCATTTATCACTTCACCTGTTCGCAAAGCGTCTCATAGATGGCGGGACATTGCGGTGTTAATGAATAGTTTTACCGTGAGCAAGCAACTGCGTTTTACGTACGATTCATAAAAGTTTCAATAAAAAAATTTATTAAACTGTTTTATGGAAAATTTTACCGTGAGCAACAGGAATTGAACTGCTGGAAGTGATAACTCCGACTCTCCGACTCCGAAGTGCCACTCTTTTTTCATAGGGTAACATTTTAAGCGTTCGCAACAGAATATTTAACCCAAAAATATATCCTCTTACATTATTTAGAAGGACATACATATGGTGTATTTTATCATCAAAGGAAGAGTTGATCTTACTTGACTATATTGAAATCATCCGAAGTCATGCGAAGTTTGACTTGCTGCGCCTCTTCAAGGAAGCTTAAGAGCTGTTTCCCTTTGGGATAATTATGCGGTGGCACTCCGGTGCCTTCTACCTCCACCTGAATACCATTCCGGGCCTGTAGCTTAACGTATATTGCAATACAAAACCCACGCGTTCCCTACCATCTCTACCTTCAATCATTTGAAGGAGGGCTGCTGCCACCTTCTCCGGAACCTCCCTGACACACTATTGGTTGGTGGCAGCCCCTAGGTAAGCCATGGCATCTTTACGGAATTCTGCAGTATTATTTAGCCATATTTCAAGCCTCCTGCAGCTTCTATATTCGGCCGCATTTGGTCCGCGACTACTTATTCGAGGAATGAACTTGCTTAATTCGCGGCTACCCATGTAATATCTAGAGTAGTCGTGGCACTAAAAGAACATAACAGTTTTATTGCAACTGTTTCGCGACCGAAACAGTTTCAAAACGGAATAGTTCCGCGATACACCGCGTAGCGGACAACAGCTAGAGGCACACAAAACAAACAGCACAGACCGATCGGCAATGTGAGAATATTGCTGGTAGTTCTGTATTCTATTTTAATAAGAAATCTTTGAACTAATATTTGTAATAAGAAGCCGTTATCTCTATTGATGTTATTTTGTTCTACCTTAATCAATATTGTCCCATTTGTTAATCTTCATTTTTTAATTCTTCAACTTAAGTAAGACTTAGAGACCGGTAATTGACGAAATTCAAATGAGTAGTAACGGCTCCCACAACAATGTGGCATCTGCGGCTGTTTATAACGGCCACCATCCTCGCTCAACTCATTATCCTGATGGTGAAGACTGAATCAGCCATTGAAACGTTGATGCATTTCAATAATTCGCCGGGAAAACTTTTAATCATGTAGCTTTAATATTAGTTTCTCAATGTGGTCCATGTCAATAGGATGTATTCGGATAACGCTGATTGCATGTTTATATTTGTGTGCGAGCTTTTGCCGTCCCCTCTGCCGGCTGACTTCGTTAATGAACGAGTAGAAGAACAAAAACGTCACCGGTCACGCAATCTCACGGATTGTGGGAAAAACCATTAAAAATCTCTTCGCCTACATCGGAATAAACGAAGAGAGAGTTCCTTTTTGCGGTGAAATTATGCAGAACAGTTAATATCAAAGCTAATACAAAAGTTGTGCATTTTTCTAAAGAATTCGTGCCCTGTGAAGTCATCAATTATATTTTATTCTCTTTAACGGTTTTTGTAAAAGGAATTGTCTCTCAAAAAGGCCAGAGCGGGCACGGTGATTGGCCGAGCCAAATTTGCTATACAATATCGTCCATCTTCCCCTTCATTTGATAATAATAATAATGTTAATTACACTTAGTTTCATAAAAAACATGTAAATTTACGTGATTATCCAAGTAGTGAATTTGCACAATGCACCCCTGAGGAGAAATCTGTTTTGGAATTACCACCATTCAGGTTAAGAAATTAGCAGGCTAATGCCACCAAAACAAAGCAAAATGAATCAATATATTTGCCGGAGAGTCTGACACGTTGCGCGCGTTACATTATTGCGCGTGCGTGACGTTATACGCGTTAACTTAATGTTAGGTAGAATACTTTTTTTTGCCCTTCGGGTTAAGGAACTGTAATTTTAAGTAGGTACTCTAATATACATTTTACAAAACTTTGTACTTAAAAATAGAAAATATGAAATAACCTTCAATATTTTTTTGCAGAAGGGAGTCATATAATTGACTGAGGGAGACGGCGTATGAGTCAACAAAAGCTCGCGCATAAAAATAATAATATGTTTAGTGTTAAATCAGAAAATAAAATCGATGACAAAACTTTACTAACATGATGTTCAAGAACTTTCAACTGTTGGTGGAGGTGGAGGGGAAAACACATTATCCTGACGAGGCTTTTATGAACACTTCGCTCCTCAGCCTCGCACCTAATAGTGAGCAGCGGGACACCCCCGAGATGAAAACTTTGAAGTGAGCACTAAGGAGCGGAAAGGAGATTGGACGGAAGGAGAAGGGAAGGAGGACGACGCGCAAAGGGTCTCACCATTGCCTTTGTGCCTCCCTGCTCATTGTCCAACACTTGTCCAAAGTTGGCTAATTAAAATTCCTACATTACCCCCCCAAAGAGCAATGATATACTGACGAAGAAGAAAGAAGACCCAAAGAAAAGAGCAGGACCGAAGATTAGAATTAGAAGAAGAGAATGCGATGGCCACTTAAACCGCGTTATACTATCTGTAAAAGTATGATATGAATACAATTAAAAACATAGAAAGATTCCATAAAAGTTAAGTCATCACTTATATGTAGTGTGAAGAAACCCATATAAATCATAGAAAAGTATATAATCTTTACCCATCCATAGAAAATTACGGATCGTCCGTTAACCTATCCATAAATTGGTTTAAAACCAAATTATGTATTAAAGCATATTATTATATACATAAATATTATGTTAATGCTACTCTATTTTCGCTTTCGTGAAGGTATTAGATAACCCCGCCGTTGGAGGAAGGAAAATGCAAGCTGGAACAGACCAAGAGTTTTCCAGAAAAGGTTACCTGTTTTGTTTTATTATTAATTTTTTAATAAAAAAAAGAATTTTCTAAATAAAGTCAAGATTTAAATTTCAAATTTGAATTTTATGAGCTTTATAATTTATTACATTCTAGCGAAATCGCGGGTTTGAAACCAACAGAGGCCACAGATTGGAGTGATTCTATGATAGAAGCAGTCAGTAATCTGAAGTTCCTTTGTACTTACCGCCTGCCACTTGCAGGCAAAAGCAGTATCACCAATGGCTAATTGAACGGTCACCCTTTTCAATTTAAAGCGGAGTCCGGCGTTGCTTCAACTTCAATGTTTGAGGGAGTACCGGCGTCTTTGCAGGGATAAGAGGGGGGAGGGGAAGTGTTTGGGTGGAAGGGTCGTCGTGTTTGGGTGGACGATGGGGATGGTGGGGGATGAGGGAAGGGTAGGGGAATGCGGTTGAGTTAAGGGAAGTGAGGGGTTCGCATGGAGTGAGCCGAACCGCGGAACGGAGACGACCCTGTTAAAGGGGATGGAAGGAAATGAGTATAGGGGTACTCTACCCTTGAAGAGGTTGTGACGTGGGTGAGGACGCCACGGTATCATTGAAAGGCTCCTCTAAAAATGCAAGTGAATCATAGGGGAAACAGAACGATGAATATTACATCTAGGCACATCTACGAAGTACCGTGAAAGTGCAACTGCGTCTCGGTCTCCCAACTAGCTCTGGGCGGGGTCAGGTGTGGTGGGGGACAAAGTGCGTAATGGATCGGGTAAAAACAAAGGAAAAGGGTTGGGCGCCAGCACAGGTAGAGGAAAGGGAAACGTCCCCCTGTACTCGGACGAGGAAGGTTAGGTCAAAAAGAGCAGGAATTTCCTTGTCGTAATTCTCTCAGCGACTTACACTCATAACAAGTGTCGCGAGCCACGTCTCATCATCGAGAACCACGAAAAAGAAGGGAAAGGTAGGAATAAGGGGGAAGTTAGGGAGATGGATAAAAAGGGAAAGGAACACCAAGCGACGGAAAGAAACGCCGACAACTCAAACGAATCTGGAGTCCAACGAAAAACGCCGCGAACTCCGCGACCTCCCACAGGCAACGGCTCCTAACCCCACGACCTCCAAACCGACAAATTCTATTTCTCCCGAGGAGCCGACGAATAAATACCTTACTCGACTCCAGCGCAACCACGCGGCCGGCACGGAACATACACAAAAAAACAGCAACGAAAACGCATGCCTGAACCTGGCGCCAGCAATCAAACTGCACAAGCAAATGTTACAAAAGCCGCCACTAGGGTGTTCCACACCAGGCATGCGTCACTCGACCCAGTTCAAATCAGAACCCCGCACGTTCCCCCGGCCGACAGGCGCAAACCACAAATCAGTCAGGAGAACAGTGCGCGGTTAAACCAGAGACTAATAGAGTACTACGTTGACGAACCTACGTAGTGCAGTGGTTAAGACACAACTACTGGTTAGTATGAGTATCATTTATGAATATCGCAAGATTCATGAAGAAAAAAAATCATGGCGGAAATTTCTAGTGGGGTGAGAATTTAATAATGATGATATGTTATCAAGTACAAAGTCTACCTAGTAAGTAAAAAGACAAGTACAAAGTCTACCTAGTAAGGGTGGGAGTTTCATAGAATTGAACTATCTCAATTATTATGGTCCCTTGTTGTACGCGAAAAAATAAAACTTTTAATCTATCGGTTCTGAAAGCTATTTCTTTTATCTCATGCTTGTGATCGTATCTACCGTTATAACTTGGGTGTAGCAAAATATGTTAAACGTCCGGAAACAAATCGTCTACTTCAAACTTGCGCAAAAGATATAACCTATATTTTTCCCTTCGATCGTTAGAGATTCCCACCCGAATTCCTTTTACCATTCGGTATTACTGCCAAGTTTATAGTAAAAACGTTTTACAAATACAACTTCTCTCCGCTTTACTCGATCTTTTTAGCCTCGTAAGGATCCCAATGCTAGCGGCATATTTCAAATGAGGTCTAAAGAGAGAAAAATTACATCGCTCTTAAACCTTCCCGTCACATTTCCCTGGTATTATTTTAATAAATCCCAATTTACGATTAGCGTGTGTGCAGATTTCCCGTACATTTTATCCCAAAGACGGATCATTATGTTGAAATAATATGTTATCAATTTTCCACTTAAAATACTTAACTTGACGACTGGTTTCAGTACATGCATTCATATTTGCCCATCTTATTGTTTCCTTTCGGGGTAAAAAAACTCTGATAAAATTTACTGTTGACGTATTAAGAGTTAAGGACTCTTTGGGTCACACAAAACGCTAAATTTCTGTTTTTTGTTTGCTTTTAAAAAAATCTGCTTTTGCTGATTGCATGTGTCATCCATTGAAAACCAAAATTGAAATGCAAAATATGCAGATTATTACACGGATATATTTATTATGAACACTTTTTTCCAGTCATAGAAGCCAACTGTAACGCCATTTATATGGAAATTCCGAATTTTGACTTCAATTATCGCAATCATTGGCTAAATACTCAACAAATAACGTAATAAGAGACCTTTATTTTATATGTATTCAATTTCTCGGGAGTCGACGCTTCTAAATAATAGTTTTCCGCGAAAATTACATGTTTGTACTATTTGGAAAAATACTATTTTCCCCCTGTTTCTCCCACACTCCTATTTAGCCATTTAACATCATGTAACTTCTACGTGCGGTATTCCACAGAGGAAAAGTCATTCGCCTTGACTGGGATACGAACCCGGATCCCTCGATTTCGCGCCGAGTTCTTTAACCAGTTAAGCTACCGAGACGTCCTTCTCCCCTGTGGATTATTTGGTGGCTTTATAGAAGCATGGTGGTCAGGACTGCTAGACATATGATGTCATTAGCAGTCCATATCGTGCGCTGAGCGCCACAGTCCGCGATGATAAAGCCGTACATAGAACACATTGAGGTGTTCGCTCTTTGGACTAATTTTGAGGATACCGGGACTAGCCACGGTACCTATCGGGACTAGCCACGGTACCTACCGGGACTAGCCACGGTAGGTACCGTATCCTCTAGTCAAATTTGTAATGTAACTTCTAGTCAAATTTGCGAGCAAAAATACGTGGAAAAGTATGATTTTCTTGTTCATATCAAGTATGGAAAAAAGTTTTTTTGTTGCAATTTGCCAGAATGTGAGTGAAATTAAATTGAAGTCTCTTTACGATGGAACCACCTTATGTTGTCATAAGTCATTACTGCTGTAGGTACATAGTACACTATTCTAGTGCATCACGAGTCGTAGAACGCGTTTTTCGGAGACGAGAGTCCGAATGAATCTCAGTGCCGTTTGATGTTTTTCTTAAAAAAACTTCTATTTTTTATTCATGTGGTTTCATGCGGATCAAGCCCACGTGAAAAATGATGATGGAAAGTCAAAAAGAATGTTCCCTTTAATTTCCTTCCGAACGGATATTTACTTTTGTTATTTCTGAAGACTTTTCAAAAAATGAAACGCCCGATAGACGAATATATGGAAACCTCGGAGGTCCCTTCTTCTTCCTCCTACACCCTTAAGTTGGATGTACGGTATTCGCAGAGTCGATTTACATAGGAATTAATGTTAAAAATAATGGTATCTGACAATAATTAAAATTTTTTGTAAATTATTATTTAAAAAGTTTAAACTTTTGTAATGCTGGAATTCTAGAACACAACAGTCCCATTCAAATTTCAATCGAGTCGTTATCTTCGTAAAAGTTTGATGGGTTTTACACTTTTGACAACAAATTGTGCAATTTGTGTAATACAAACACATATATCTCCCCGAAAACTATTGGGATAATATCTGGAATTTTCACTAAAGAAATGCAATCTAATAGTTTGAACAGTATCGGAACACCAAGCGTTCAAACATGGGCAATCTGTTTTTAAGCGCCGAAAAACGTCACTTTTTGCAAATAAAAATGAGTACAGAAGTACAATACAGCTTAGGCGACAAAGATTTCTAAATGTACATCAATAGAGGTAAACATTAAAAAGCTTTTGGGTGAATATTTCTGTATTTAATTCCATTTCCCCGTTAATTAAGAAGATAGAGGATCTGAAACTCGGGAAACTTGACTTTTTTTCTCCCTGTACATTAAGGTCACACTGTCTGTGTTCGTACAAACCCAATACTCCTTCATCCAATCGATCTGAAATTCGGTCCATAGACTCCTTGTGACCAACAATTAATTTTAACAAACACACTCAAACATAAATACACACTGACTTAATTATATTAAAATTTATTTGTATGAAAATGAAAGAGCATTTAACACCTGTTATCTGCTTAACCTGCTTACAAGCAACTGGTAGCCATAGTGCAAGGTAGTTGGCAGTGGAGCCCAATGTGGTGGTGTTCGATTCCCTGCTGGGGAAATTATTTCTGTTCTTTCTTTCATAGCCGTTTTCACTTACATCTTTAGATATTTTGTTTTCATCATCGCAATACCCTCATAAACTTTTTTTACAATATTTTACTCGCCAATTATTCATTAATTACGGCGGTCAAAGCTAGCACTTAGCCCTTGAAATTCAACGGGTGTGAAAAACATTAAACTTATTTTATATGAAAACAACAAAGCTTGGAGAATACTGTTGGCGTGGTCATTTGAGGAGTTCGTAACCTATCTTGTATGTTGTGTTCGTTGTAGTAGACATGCTGACCGTTTTTCAGGTTCACGGAGAGATGAGTGACTCTTGGTTCTCTTTCATGCACGGGAAACCCAAAAATGAGTGAATTTAAGTTAACTGCACTTTAAAACCTTTAAAAATATTTAAATAACTCGCAACGTTTATGATGTGAAAATTGGTCTAAAAAACCATTCGCAATCGTAATGTGAGGCAGACGGTTCCACTACGTGTAATGCATCTGGGGGGTTATTTTGTAATCCACCTTTTTAAATGACTCTTCGCGGGAAGGCGGGAGATCCGTTTAGCTCTCTTAATGATCGGCTCACGATCGGCCAGGGTCCGATGGTGGCTCCATTTCACGTTCTTTACGCCAGCTGAGATGGAACTAATGAAATGCGGAGCCAAATGAAACGGATCAAGAGTCGAAAGATGCGGATGAAGAGTCGAAAGAGCGGATGAATCAAATAAATAGACCGGTAGTTTACCACTTGAGAGCCGAAGATGGTCACGCCGCCTGGGTGGCGGAGTTGAACAACGAAAAATTACGTAATTTTCCACATTTTATGACGTATTCTCACTAAAGTGAGATTACAAAATGACCCCCCTGAGTATTAAACAATAATAAACAACAATGTGTTTGTTGTAGCAACATGGGCATTACTACCATTAATATTCACTGCACATAAGTATTCTTGCACATTTAATTAAGTGTGTAGTCAATTTAATTCCTTTATGTGTATCTTTTACTACGTAAGTGTTCTCTCATATACATGCAGTGCCTCTATGAGAGCTACTTTGAGAATAGACATTGAAGAGTATAATTGTTGTAAAGATGCATTGAATTTATCAATTACCCCCAGAAGCAATCTATCATGGGACCCTTGGGACTCTGGGCCCTTCTTATGCAGATTTCCTTTCTACGTGATATCATGGGTCCGCACGTAAACGTGATATTTAAGTGCTAGAGGCGTGAATATCCTTTGAAAATTAAATCTCTGGTTGTCAAGGAAATTTGCTATTGTTGATTTAAGAGAAAAATGTGAGATTTTTCATCTAAAAACATGGTTTTAAGACTAATATGAAGCGCAAAAGAAATTCGAATGAAAGAATAAGAAACTTATTCAGCCATCCGACTGAAAGAAGTACAACCCTCTATCTTTAGCAGATGTAATTTTAAATAGCAAAAAATTATACCACTGCACAAAATCCAATACGTAGCGTACCAAAGGGCCTTTGGGATCCCTTTTTGGGATCTTTTGGGGCCCTGAGATCTTTTTAAAATAGTCTACAAGTTTCCTCATGTCTTGAAATACAAGTCTACAAAATGTCAGCGCGATCAGAGAAAAACTGTAGCTTTGAATAAAAACCAAACAGGCAGACAAACGACAGAAAAAAATTCTTCCTTGTATATATAGATGTGATAATACAATATTTAATGGAAAAGATACCATAAAACAATGTGAAACACTATAATAAAATGCACTGAGAATATGAGACATTTAAACGTGACGTAATGCATATGAAAATAAAGGGAGTATAATAAAAACTTTATTTTAATAAGGTTATTTTTTTTACAGACAGTAGACACTCTTACTTTTCCTCCCTCCCCTCCCCCATATCCTTTTACCACCCTTCATCATCGATGGACTCCGAACATCCCCTGCCAAACGACCTTACGTAGACCGTAGCGTGTGGATGTTAAGACTCCATTGGACAGGATTATGAACCATTGAATGGAGAGCTAGTGGAGGTATCAGAATAAATAATATCAGAGACTTCAGTATAAATCGGCAGAAAACGGTAGAGACATGTTCATGTTACAGAAGATTTAAAAAATGAAGAATGGAAGATTCTTTATTTCCTATAGGGGAATACTCCAAGAGTTAAGAAGGTCGTCTTGCGACTGAATTGGTGAAAACATAATAAATTATTTCTTAAGATTCATGCTTTCATTAACTCTAGCTTTCTCTGATAATCTTAACAGACCAATGATAATAAAAAAAAGAATCTTGTGATGTTGCATTCTGTTTGCAATGACATTACCCAGCCTGAGGAGCATATTGTCGGCTAAAAATGCATTATTCGACTATCAAAAAAGAAGACAGAATGTATGAATCCATGTGGTTTCCATTAAGATTACTTCTCATACTATGGAAAAGTATGCATCTTGCATCAACATTCTAAAAAATGAAATAAACAGTTTAAAGATGAAACTCGTACGATTAGAAAAGATACTATTTTCATATGCTGTCCCAGACTCATCACTTTGTTATTTCAGAGCCTCACCTCTTGTGGTAGTAGTAGTAGTATTTTTGTTTAACGTGCTTCGACGGCTAAGGTCATTTCGCACTTACTGTCTGCTACGCGCAGACAGGGGTAACTAGGCTTGTGCGATGAGTCGATTAATCGAAGTCATCGACGATGATTTTAGTCATCGTGGTGCAATGACTGTTATCGATGACGATGAATGTCATCGACCATCGATGTCGATGAGCCGATGAGAATCATCGTGCCGATTAGTCGATGCGAATCATCGATGTCGATGAGAATCATCGATCCCGATGAGTCGATGAGAACCATCGATGAGGATGATCGATATCCTTATATCACTAATTTTTCTTCTTTTTCCATTCATTTGAACGCCTTAGATCTAAAATGTATGTATAAAGTATAAGCAACCCAGCTATTGCGCCTTGAGGACGATGGCAGGGCCACAGTGAGATGTTTGGAATTCATGTTTTTCCTCAAGTTTGTGGTAGACAATGCAGAAGTAGCGATCACGTTCAATCACAGTTCATACGCAGTAGCAGTGGTAGCATTGTATTCGTTAGTTGCACTGGTGCAGTTGGTAGCAGTTGTAGCAGCCTGAGCTAAATCGGATAAATTCACCGAATTCATAGTCACAGTGATTTCGATTATTTAGTCACAGGCTGTGATTGCTACTTTTCAGTATCGGTGATTCAATCACAGCGATATATCGCTTATCACTACTGCACAGTTCATCGAGAGTCATCGATCATCGTAATCCATCGATCATCGGCATTCATCGATCATCGACATTCATCGATCATCGATATTCATCGATAGTCATCGATCATCGTGTACTCTCTATCGATGATCGATGACAGCCATCGTCATCGAAACATTTCGATGAATTTTTTTCATCGAAAATCGATGACCAAAATCGGTCATCGCACAAGCCTAGGGGCAACAGCACTCGGACGAATCGGAGGATCACCACTCCTCCAAACCCGAGCCGAACAAAACGATGCTTAACTTCGGTGACTGATCGGGAACCGGTGTTTCCATCGTGGCAGGCCGTTGCCCTCTTGTGGTAATAATAAAAATATTTGGATTCTGATCTCTTAAAATGTTGTAGAATGCTTCTCTCTGCATTCAAACAAAAAAATAAAGTAAATATATGACATCCATTTCATGATCCAGTCATGAGCCTTAATAAAGGAATTCTGGGGATATTTGCGTTACAACATTCACGTCACCCGATTCAAGTATTCAGATACTTCGCGTTCCTGTGCATGCACAATTGATTGCAAATGCTATTTATTCTCGACTTCATTTTCTATATATGGTGCATATGTCATGAGATTAGGTCAAATAATATATTTTTTTTTTTAACTTTTGTCGACGTTTCGGATTTTTATTCATTAATCTTCAGCGCTATAAACAAATGACGCATGATGGTAAATGTTTGGCAGTTTACAAATAGTCACTCATTTAATTTCGAAGAAGCCAAAAGTTTAGACTCGGAACCAAATTAATCAAAAAGATTATTCAAAGAAATGTACCATGTATCTAGAAATAAAAAAAGTTGCAATAAAAGAACAGACATTACTTATATCTAAGCAAAATTTATCATAATTTAATAAAGGACACATAACTTTTCAACAAAGAAACGGATCCAAGCAACCAAATTAAAATTGTAAATAAATAAAAACAGCTCCAAACTTTAAAGGTAACGATCTTGAATGTCTATGCCTTTGTATTTTTATATTTAATGACTGTAAATTTACCATTATGTAATCAAAACAGAAATGTCAAACATTTAACATCATGCATCATTGTTTATAGCCCTAAAGATGGATAAATAAAAATCCGATACGTCGGCAAAAGTAAAAAAAAAAAAATACTATTTGACCTAAACATATGACATTTGCACCATGTAAAATGATTGCAAGCGATTGCTTGAATGTTTAGTGAGTTATCAATACCAACCACACGTATTTGTTGGAAACGAATCAATGATTGGAACAGGAGTAAAGTAATACTTTGATTTCACGGTTTTAGTTATAACGCCACTATTTAAATATAAATAACTGCGGTTTTTTTGAGTTGAAAGAAAAGTAAAAAAGTTTAACATATGCTTCAATGTATTTTATTACATATTTGTAGTTGTTTGAAAAAACCATTTTTTTCCCAGAGAAACATTTCGTACTTTATAACAACACAAACTCACGCCAAAGCATTAGGAAAAAAAGATTACTGAACCTTGCCCAGAATACATGGCAGGCCAAGGGTTGAGCTCTATTCAAATATTAGCATCCCACATTGATAAAAATTTCGCGCCGAAAAAGATATGTGCAGTGCACACTGCAGAACATGGGAATATAAGGCGATTAATCAAATTGCACGGCTACTCCATATCTTAATGCGAAATGTTATGAATAAGGTTTGCGACGTTCGTTGCATCACAATATAAGATCTAAAGTAGAAGTACCCATCGCTCTTTTGTTGTCTTGTGTCTCTCTCTCTTGTGTAATTTGTAAATGCGCAATGAAAACTCTGCGATTGGGTTCTAATGAAGAATTGATTGCTGCTAAGGTGAACTGAGCTTTGAGCCGAGAGACCAATATCAAAACATTTTCGCAGGCTGCCCAATCTCGCAAGGACACACATTCTCCCGTAAAAAAGAACCTCACAAGGGCGCGAGATGTTCTATTTGGAGCGACAGTTAATTAATTAAGGGTCGTGAGAAGATGAGCAGGGACCCTTCATAATTCATTTTGGGAAGGGGCACTCCATCTAAATCCTTCCATCCATCTGAAAAAATCAACAACAACCGAATAAGGTGCTCTTCTCTCCTCTACATCCGAAACCAAGGAAACAAAGAAGATTCTCTCCGAATGCCTAGGAAATATCACAGATCAAACGAACTGACATTTTATGGACAAAAAACCGTATTCTGAACGAGCATATAGGAAGAGAGGAAACTTTTCAATTTGAAAGGAAATTCACTTCTTTTTGCATTCACTTTGATAGTTTCGTATGCATTTCTCCGTATTGCATTGCTTATTGTATATTTATATGCTCTGATATTGGACATGAAAAACAATTACGCATATAAAAAATTAAAATGTTATTATTATTATTAGCGTATTCTCCCAATAATGGAAGACGTTAAGCAAGCAACTCAATCAAGATTTCTTCGGGTTGTTCTTGTTGCTCCAGTAGGCTTTCATTCTTTCCGAGTGGGCTTGTTTTCGTTCTTCCGACCACTTCGGTCTATATTGTTTCTCCTTTGGTTGCTCTGATTTAACTTCCAATTTGTTTACACTGTGTGTGTGACGGTGTCTCTTTCTAAAATGTCTGTTGCACATATGTTCTTGTTTTTGAGATCCTTTCGAAGTTCTTCTAGCCAAGGTGTTGTATTCTTAAGTGAGGTAACATAATCTAGAATCTTTTTTGTCAATCGATTTTCTGGTAGTCTACTGAGATGACCAAAGAATCTCATTCGTCTTTTATTAATGTCACATTCAATGTTTGAAAATTTTTCTGTTGTTTTGATTGATTGTAGCCTGTAACCGTCTTGTGTATATCTCGCTCCTAGGATTTTTCTGATGATCTTCCTCTCTTGTTTTTTGATTTCTTCCAGTGCTTGTTTTATGTTAAGTGTCAGTGTTTCGCTTTCGTAAAGGACTGCTGGTTTTATGACAGTGTTGTAATGCCGAATTTTTGTTTGTCTTGACATGGATTTTTTGTTATAGATATTTTGAACTGACCCTAATGCTTTCTTGACTTTCTGGAGACGGTTCTGCTGTGAGATCTTCTCAAGGCCTGTCGGTTCAATGAATTCCCCGAGGTATTTAAAGTACGGGACCCTGTCGATTTTACAGTATTTTGTTCTCAAGTTCGTGATATCTGTCTTTGAACAGAAGAATTTAGTTTTCTCGAATGAGATCTGTAGTCCCACTTTTTCTGCACATTCCTTAAGTACCTCAAGCTGTTCGACGGCAGTTTCCTCATCTTCTGATAGTATCGCCAGATCATCCGCAAATGCAAGGTATGGTATGTAGAGGTTGTTTTTGGGAAAGCCCATTCGGGTCGGCTTCCAAGACTCACATTTCTTGAGTTCCTTCTCCCATTCTTCCATTACCTTGTCTAAGACGACGTTGAATAGAATAGGAGAGAGTCCGTCACCTTGTCTCACACCTGTTCAAATTTCGAAGGGTTCTGAAATTTCTCCCATAAATTTAACTTTAGATTTCGTGTCAGTTAGTGTTTCTTTTATGAGTTCTCGGGTTATGGGATCTAGTCCTCTCTCTTCTAGAGTTTAGAATAGTGAGGGTATGTCCACTGAGTCGTATGCCTTTTTTATGTAATTATTATTATTTAATTGAATAAATGCTGAATTTTCACTCAAAGGAGTTTTAAATAAAGTGAGGGGCGACCATTATTGTTGTGAGGCGTTCGTGAAATTCTGAATAAATGAGTCCTTTTTGCATATCACCCTATCGCCTCAACTCCACATATATTCAAGACAATCGGTAAGTTAATCTCTTTACATATACCTACAGCACAGTATTGAGACACAGGAAAAGTCCCAGGAGATAACTCAGAGGATGTCAGCCAGAATCAAAGTACTTTTTTTTTGCCTGAAAATGACGTTTAAAAGGTTGTAATTATATTTATTTCATTTATTTATTTACTCGTTCCTCATATAAGCTCATACGCAAAAAGGTAAATATTACAAAAATTCAAAACGAGGGATATAGGCTCCCGTTAAAATAACATCCTGTTTGGGGTTATCCGACTCTTCTTTGTCTAATTGAATTACATTAATGTAGAAAACAACAAAAAACTGTGCTGTAAATTACAAATCACTTCACAAAAGTTATTAGTGGATAAAGAGATATAAACAATAAAAAGATGAAAATGGAAAAAAACATTGATAATACTGGAAAACGCAACAGAATCTGATTAGGATCACTGCAATTTACAAAAATAGTTATAGTTATTTATAACTATGATACATAAATAATGTAACATGAGCCTTTTTGCAGGAAAATAATCTAAAGTGAATCAATTAAAAGCAAGCATAACGTGCAAAATACGAATTAAAATAACTCAAGTATCATCACTCCATCCAAGCAAAAGACCTTTATTCATTTACTTAAACTAATGTTCAACCTCCTTGTTCTAGAATAACCATTCCGAAACAATACATAATAGGATGTGCTCTAAGGGTGTAGATTCTGGGTTTTTCATGTTCTCCACCACGGTTATAAAAATATCGTAAAACCTTATAAACAAACAAATGCCTTAGCACATGTATAATAATAATAATCTACTACAATAATAATCACCGAAGCGTATGTATACTATGTGTCAGTAAATTTCACAGAAGAAATACACGGGAAGCTGAATCTTCGTTTGACTGCAGTCCTTTTTTTATTTACAAAATTAAAATAGAAATAAAGGTTTTCTGTCATTGGAAAAGGTACATACCAATAGAAAGGAAATAAAATGAAGATTACTTGGTAACCCGTGCGAAAATTTCGCACTTTCACGCTATCAGGGAATAAGTATGTTAAGGAAACGGTGTAATTGGGTTTTAAATAGAGAAGAAGGTGTATCATAAAGTACTTTCTATATACTTGTTTTCTTGCAAAAATATACAAAACATATGAATACAATACAGGCAAGAGAGTTTATCGAAACTTTTAAGTCAAATTAATGGGTAAATAGTGAAACTTGAGATTGAGATTGTATTTTTCGTCAGAAGCCGGTGATTCAACGTTTAAAATGATACCTCATTTATCACTGTAGGTGCGGTATTAACGGAGCATATACGTAATGACAGAAAAAGACCTTTATGTAATAATATATATGATTTCTTCCTTCAATCAAATTTTGTATTCCGGTCTAAATTCCGAAATATTTGCTAAAACGTAACGATTTTTCGCAATATTTTTGCGTTTTTGAGTCATCGTCCCCATAACGACCATGCTCATTGTTGAAGTCGAAATTCCGTGTACATCCATTAACTCAATGATTCTTTGCACTAAATAAGATATGAATAGTTTATTACATGGTAAATGACTATATTCTACCCGTTGATATTCAACGGGCACCTTCACTAGTATGTAAAATAATAATTAGAATATATGCCTTATAATATAAATAAAAATAGGTTTCACTTCCGGAGTCTTACATTAGTAGAAAATGAATGTTGTGTGGTAGAAAATAGCCTAACCTTAAACTTTACCTACACTTATAGCAATAGTTATGGACTATTA
The DNA here is from genome assembly GCA_963573305.1 of Pyrrhosoma nymphula. Classification (NCBI taxonomy): domain Eukaryota; kingdom Metazoa; phylum Arthropoda; class Insecta; order Odonata; family Coenagrionidae; genus Pyrrhosoma; species Pyrrhosoma nymphula. The sequence continues at coordinate 11,757,687 of OY754337.1, forward strand.
TTATTAGTCGTGGTCATTGCGAAGGGAGGATGTGCGTAGACTTGAGGCGTTTGAGATGTGGGCTTGGAGAAGGATGGAGAAGGTTAGCTGGATGGCGAGAAAAACGAACGAGGAGGTATTGGATATGGTCGGAGAGGAGAGGAAGCTTGTGGCAGAAGTTCAGAGAAGGCAGAAGAAATGGATGGAGGAGGTTTTGAGAGGAGAGGGCATGTTGAAGAGAGTGATAGAGGGGAGAACACTGGGGAAACGTGGGAGAGGAAGGAAGAGGATAGGAATTCTGGATGAAATAAGAGGAGGTAGAAGATATGAAGAATTGAAGAGAGATCTAATAACGGGCCATCCTTAGGTGGGAAAGCGAGACAATTTCTATTAGGTTGGGATACAAAATGGGGACTGTCAAAGAACCTACCAATCAGCTGGTAGAATACTTGAATGAAAAATGAGGTCATTCTAAACCAGTGTCTACCCATGTTCACGCTTTTGTGGTCAAGTAACTTCCGCGGTGCTCGGAGTTGGGGGATTAGGAAGATGAAAAGGCCCCGGGAATGCAACCCAGACGGCTTCCGGTCGGTTCATTTCACGTGCAGCCAATAACTCTATGAAGGCGTCAATATACGCCAAAAGCATTGACATTTGTCTTCCGGAGCGGTTCTCAACTGGCTTAATTACTTTACGGATGGTTATTTTTCACAGAAAATACAGCATCTTGAATCTCCTGAACTTTGACCCTGGCGGTGGGCTACGGCGCTGCGAGTCAAACGGCTGTAAGACTGAAAAAGATTTCCATTTACCTACCAAATCGATCATATTTAGCGGAGGAATTCCTTTGTCTCACGAGTTTAGAAAAAAATTGCGCGACACTATTCCACATACGCATTATCTCGCCGATGTTGTTTCACATATGAGCTATCTTGCAGTCTCGGTGGCCCTAAGCCAGTCTCTTTGTGTTAATGGCCTCTCAACCCCTACCTTTTATTAATATTATGATGAATGGATTGATAAAAATTGATCATGTTGAGAAAACTTCTTCTTCCAAATCCCAAGTTAACCAAAGCAACCTACCAAGTTTTACCTTTTTATCTTATTACTCTCGGCTCGAGAGGCAGGAATAAGGATGTTCAAGCTAAGAAGTTTATTGCGGAAGAATTAAGATACGATAAATCTTGCTAAACAATCCAGCAAGGCATTTAGAGGGCCTTGAAAATGAAGAGATTAAGACTTCGAAGATTTCCGTGATTTTGTGATCGAAAAACGAAGCGAAGGCTTTCCCATTAGTCAAACTGATTCATGAAGAAAGCTGTTGGAAGTGCCAAGGGAATTTAGATTCCACGCAAAAACTTCTTTGCGTGCATCGGTTGTAATAGATGGATGTTGCAAATAAAATGCCTTTTTCCTTTTTGCGGATTTTAAGAACAGCGTCTTCCACGCAATTATGCGGATAATTATGTTATAAACTTACGAAAACATTAATCCAACCCTCTTAAGACAGATGGGAACTGCCGATAAAACTTAAATTTTTGTTTTGATATGCAAGCAATCGTCCACGTTAATTCTTATGACGCTAAATCAGCATCGTGCCGAATTAGTAACACGGTAGATGAGAAAATTAGAAACACTGAGACGGTTGCAACCACAGCCGAATGTAATTTCAAGGCGACAAACAATAGCGAAGAAAAATATCTAAGTGGGAAAAAGGGTAATTGTTTTGTGCGATAACGACAGATGAATAGTGAAAATGCATATGATAGGCTGAATGTTATTTGATGTAAGCGCCCGGGTCCGTTAGTACGTCCGTTACTTGACGTTTACAAATGCCACCTAAATAAATTACGAAGATTAAAATGGCTAAAATGTGTGAGGGCCTAGTTCTTATTTCCTGAAACACGAAATAAAAATTACCAGTTTGAGATGTCGTGATTAAAATGCCTTTCAAATTAAAAAATAAAAAGTAGGTCACTGTATTAGAGAAGGAAATCAAAAAAGCTCAACTGTACTTGGCTAGACATTGTGAAACATCTTCTTATATTGATAGAAACTAAAAATTGTACTGCCCATTTTTTTTATATATATTACAACTCGTTTCAATGCCTGAACGTCGTCAAATATCATCATCATCGTCACAAACTACGCGTTGTAATAAATAAAAAAAGAAAGAGGCACTCCGGGAGTGTCGACAGAAGTGAAAACTTGAAATAACGTGAGCATTTTTGAATGTAGGGAATAATCTCTAATGAAGTGTTTTATTAATCAGTAGAAAGTAGTTTCATGCATATAATAAATTAAATATTCATTTATTGCGCTATTGTACACAATTATTTTACATAAAAATTGTACACTTCAGAATAATCAACTTTCATCCATTATTTCAACAACTCTTTCATCATCACCGCCATCATCATCGGCAATATCTAAAACTGATACAATAGGCTTATGGTAACTAAAGTAAGAAACGAATAATTTTGATTCGAATTTGCTTAAATGTCTTGTAAATACTGCATCAATAGTAGTTTTATATTTCGTTGTGCCAAGATTGCGATCATTAGACATCGTTAAACCAAACTCACTATTTAAAAATTCAATCAATGGTAGATTTTTATCGTCTGCAAAGTTTATGTTTATGTATATATGAATAAGCTACTCAAATTGAAAGTATTTAAAAAAATTTAGTTATATTGTACTAACGTTCACTATTCTTGTATCGAGTACACTCTCCTGCACGAGTATGGACTATTATATTATCCGGCACAATATTTGTAGCAACCCAAATTGAATGAACTAAACCGCATATTAGATATATATAATGTAATATGAATAAAATTATAATATAGTTTATTTGACGGTGACGGTGACGCGAGTCCAATGGTTTTTACCCATCCACAAATACTGTGTATATAGCGAGTATACTGTGTATATACAGAATATACAATTATACATATATTTAGCAGCAGTGACGGTGACGGTGACGCGAGTCCAATGGCTTTTACCCATCCACAATAGTGTATATACAGAATATACAATTACACATATTTTTAGAACAGTGATGGTGACGGTGACGGTGATGCGAGTCCAATGGTTTGTACCCATCCACAATAGTGCATATACAGAATATACAATTACACATATTTTTAGTAGCGGTGATGGTGACGGTGACGGTGACGCGAGTCCAATGGCTTTTACCCATCCACAATAGTGTATATACAGAATATACAATTACACATATTTTTAGTAGCGGTGATGGTGACGGTGACGGTGATGCGAGTCCAATGGTTTGTACCCATCCACAAGTACTGTGTATATAGCGAGTATACTGTGTATATACAGAATATACATAATTATACATATATGTAGTAGCGGTGACGGTGACGGTGACGCGAGTCCAATGTCTTTTACCCATCTACAAAAGTGCTCAACGCGACATAAGAAGTTTTCACTTAAAAAAATTGGGCAGTAGATACAACCTATAGTTTTTATCAACATTGATCAAAATAACTTGGGACTTAATCACCGCAGTCTATTGTGCGGGGATTTGAGAAATACTGTGCATCCGTTGATAGTAGCGAAGACGATGTTTTTTTTTAGGAGAAAGTGAGAACCGACAGTGACTCGAGCATAAAACGTGGAAAGGGAAGGGAAGTCGCCATGCGCATGGACTCCAATTCCCCTCATTGTACATACATACATACCTTTCTCTCACGCACCAATTCATTCTATTTTCTGTTCTAAAGGAGAAATGCTGTGCGACAGGTGCTTTGAGAGTATTGGACTAGGAGACACGTTCCAATGTTGTGGAAAGCGGCGTACACATGCTCCTATGACACGTATTTCCTCATTATTTATGAATATTTGGTTGGATGATTCAGAAATTCAAAGCTGGAACTTTAGGTTGTGGCTTCTGTCACTTCCATCTGACGAACTTTGATCGCAGTTATTGTTTATACCCTAGCAAAACTATCGAATATGGTGAAAAATCACCAAAAAGACATATATAGCTTTAATTAACACAAAAATTCGCGTTTTTTCGCACGACAAATGTGAAAATCGCGTGAAAATTATCGTAAATATGAAAAATATAGGTCCCTACTTATTATCTCTCCCAGGACCTTTTTTTTACTAATAATTTCTGTGGGTTGGACCATTGTTTCTATCAAATGATAAGTTGAAACAGCCATCAGAGATTGAAAATGCTGTTTAAATAAATACAGTAGCGTTTATGGAGAAATAGATTTAAAGGTAGTGCTTACAGAAAATATTTTTCTTATGTTTGTGGTGCTGTTCATTACCATATATGATTGAAAAAAATCAAGTAATTGAAATTGAAAAGATAGAATCTCATTTGACACAAGAAGCTAGTAATATGCGTATGTATTTTTTTATTTTGAGGGTCTCGATCCTCTGGGGACATTTCCTTGCGTCTAAGAAATCAAATTTATTCTTCCTTATTGCGTACCTTGCCGACGAGGAAAGCAATGTTGATCACTAATGTAAACTCTCCTTTATAAACTAATTAACTATTAAAAACTTCCTCAGCGCAATCCGGAGGATTGTCTTATCTGATATTTTTGAAGAATAACAGTTGTCTGAATAAGTATATTTTGGTTTTCTGCGGTATAATCACTTTTTTGAGCGACAGTTAAGCCGATAGGATTCAGACTGAAGGAACGCGAATGGACTATTCGAAAGAAAGATTGTTATCACTCTGCCGAGGCTGAGCACACACACACACACACACTTTTAGAAGAAGGTTACAGTATATAAATCAAAAGGGCGAAAGTTTTATGTAAAGAAAGCAGCTACTATGCACGGGCCATCAGGAAAGCCATTGAAGTAAAAAAAAGACCAAGCAACTTAAACAGAGAGTGCATTGCCACAGAAACACTTTGTAAAAGTTTCCATATCAATTTATATTCAACCGACCTAGGTTTCGGCAACATTGCCATATCAATTAAGATAATGGCAATGTTTGCCGAAACCTAGGTCGGTTGAATAAAAATTGATGTGGAAACTTTTACAAAGTGTTTCTGTGGCAATGCAGTTTGTGACACATTTCCACAATCTTTCGCCGGATACTTTAAAATCTGTTAGACAGAAAGGATGGCTACATACTGAAGCGTCCTTCCCGATAGTGCTCAAAGGCTGTCGGCGATATGCTGGGCGCCAGTGTGGGTAAATTAGATGCTTCCGCCCACACTCGGAAGGAGGACAAGGTTGAGGGTTGGAATAATTAAACTTTAGTTATGTGATTCTCTCAGAGTAGGTGGCGTCGGGCAACTACTCGTTGGCTCGAGCACCTGTTCATCACCGAGAATCAGGAGAGGTTAGGAAACAGGACAGGGTGATGAAAGGGAAAATGAAGGAAAGGAACGGAAAATACTCAGGCTACCGCCGATCTTAAATGCCGAAAACCTAAACGACGAAGTCCTAACCGGCCTAACCGGATCTCGATAATACCGACCAAATACGCGGTTCCCGACGAACTGCTCTCCTCCCCTCTCCCACCTTCCCACCTGAGGTGCAGGAGGGGGTAGCTACCTCCCTCCTCCTCCATCGACAGCGGCCTCCTCGGCTGTCTGCGGAAGCAACACAAAAAAAAGAAAAGGAGCAGTTGGGCGTACCCTAGCGTCAGCATAAAAACGTTACAATACTCCCATACACGTCGAAATGTTTTTTGCAAAATTCAAGTGTAAATTAATTCTGCTAAAAAATAACCGCCGAAGTGTGTTTATTTATTTATGATTGTTGTTTCATAAAGCCCGACGAAGCCGGCAGAATATAATCACGGCGAAAATGTTGCTCAAAAAAGTAATTATACCGCAGAAAACCAAAAGATATTTATTCAAATTAAAATGGACTGCGAAAATATACGTAAAAATAACGGTTGTCATTTGCACTCATCAAAATAGAGAAACATATCCCTTGGTATGATTTAGGAAGTTGAATGAATGAATGATTAGTTTATTGATGCTCAGGGAAACCTGTAAGAGCAAAAAAGAATAAGTACAGAAAAACATTCTGCTCAAAATACAATAATATAACATAGCATATCATAACATAGCATAGCATAAACACAAGAGCAATTGAAAACAAAAGTTCTAACAAAAATCAAAGTAATCAACACAAAAATCCATACATTCAAAAACAACGGTGCTACCGTTTTAAATATTCGTACAATTTCCTCTTAAAAGATTCCGGAGTGGAGGAGCATTTTATTAAGGGGGGTAATTAATTCCAAAACTTGGATGCTATAATCGGGAAGGAATTTAGGTATTGGTTGGTACGGGCTTGGGGTATGTGTAGAAGGTTTGGGTCTGCCCGAGTTCTTCTGACGGAAACAGTAGTTCTGAGGGTGAATAGGTTTTAGAGGTATTCAGGCATATGATTATGAAAGAGGGAGAACAGAAAAACTTTCAGAAAAAAAAACAGAAAAAAGTTGGTTGGTAAGGAAGGTATGTAAGCGTAGAATGGAGGATTTTTGGAAGTAAGTGTAAGTTATGATGGAGAGGACAAGCTGGGAAGTGTGATAAGAAAATGAGATAGCGGTGGGAAGGAGTGGTCGCTTATACGGGAAATTAGGAGAATGAAGGATTGGCCGAGGGGTGTATGGGGAGGTGAAAACATGCATGAGTTATGATTTCGGAGTAAATAGGCACAAAGTTCAATAATAATATGTTTGGAAGAATTAAATCAATTGGAGACAATGGATGCCGTAATCTTATTTTTCCACAAGTTGTAACATACGTAGATTATAAAGCAAAAAAAAATATGATCGTATCCCCATAGGTTGTTGGGAGCCAAAAATGTAGCGTTACCCTTTATTTCATATTGGTTGGGTTGTAATTAAAAAAATGTTTGCGTTGAAAGTAAGTTAATCAATCCGTGTATATGTGTTCGAGTGTGATAATCACTCTCTTGGCCTTTAATAGGCCAAACATCTGCCGCATCGTAGCCGATCCGAAAGCAACATTTGAAGTACGTGATCGTATTAAATTGCAGTCCCGTTATATATGAACCTGTTGATAAACTTGCGTTTTCCTCACTTACCGCGCTCCGTTCCCCACCTATCGTCCTTTCGACTCGGGCGAGACGAGAGTCTTTGGTCATACAAACACCCTGGGCACAAATATATCCTTGACTAATGAGATATGATACAGATGTATGCCACGTGTTGTCCCGACGTTTTGTGACCCACTGCTGGTCACTTCTTCATGGGAATGAGGGTTGCTGCCGGTGTTTGGTATTATATATCTGTCTCCACTAACAATAAGGGGACAGATATATAAGAGCGAACAGCGGCAGGTTACATGTGGGACGGCACAATGGACCCAAAGAAGTGCTGAGAGGACTTCAGAAGGCCCTCGCCCAACCAATCAATCTACTTACCCATTTTGAATAAAAACGTTGTGCTTTTCCACACTTTATTTAAAAAACTGCGACCGGTTTCACCTTAATAAGGTATCCTTCTGGCTCATTCTGAAGTGTAGGGCATTCTATATATACCCAGGGAAAGTTTTAAAATGGTGGGGGTGGGTTTAAAATGGGGGAGAGAGAAGCAGGGTGGTTGGCGGACATGGCAGAGTAGAGAACAAAATAGGGGTGGAGAGCAATTTTTATGCACTTAGCAAGGCTGAGGTCGTGAGCTATTGGGAGTTGGGCAATGATTTGAAGTACACCGAACCCTTACTTACAGAATATGTAAAAAGGGTGGTGTTCTCTGGGTATATATAGAATGCCGTAAGCTTCACAATGTACCAGAAGATGCCTAATTAAGGTGAAACCGGTAGCAAGTTTTAAAATGCAAAGTGTGGAAAAGTACAACGCTTTTTTTATTCAAAATGGATATCTATCACTTCCACGAAGTCAAGTCTGAAATAGTGAAACTCAATCTATTTACCATACATTTTCAACAGAAGGTAGATATTGTTGAGTTTAAATCTACTAATACGTTCACTCTTCCGTGCAATACAAAGGCAAGCAAGAGGAAATGACAGGGAGAAGCAATATGGTGAATATTTCGGTTGCCAGGTTACAGTTTGCCAGTTTGAGTTTGCCAGTTCGGTTGCCAGGTTACAGTTTGCCAGTTGCCAGTTTGAGGGCGTCATGACCTCTGCTTCTACCTCAATTGTGGGAAAAATTGAGAAGCATGGATGGAGAAGAAGAGGGTGGGGGAGGGGAGAGAAAGAAGGAAATGAAGAGACTGACGGATTACCGGAAAGAAGGAAGGAAGCCCCGTTCATAGAGTCCCCGACGCCAATCGCCTGAGGGAAAGGAAGAATAGCAACTGCGAAATAGGGTGACAGAGGGGAAGATATGTCGGGTAAGCGCGAGGCCGGAAGAATCACTCCCACATATACAAACGGGGTTAAATGATCAAATATTTGTTCTTCCATTAATCAAGAATATACATATGGTATTTAAATTTCAGGAAAGTTTAGATAGCTTCTAAAACATAGGAACTGTGTTTAGGGTAACTTCAACTAAGTATTCTGTCGTAAAATGAACTTATTACTACAAAAATTAACATAGTTTGATAAATATAAACATACAGTGCGTAAGAATAATTAATTTAGAGGCTAATAGAAAAAAAGATTGCAAGATGAGATGGGCAGATGTACGTGCATGTTCGGTTTAAAATAACGTTTCAATCTTGCCAATGGCCAATATCTATTGATAAATCAACCTTAAATATTTATTGAAACAATTACTTAGTTCGATAGTATTTGGCACTTTATTGTTACAATTTCAGTACAATTAAACTATAAGAATCTCCGTGCACGATAAGCCCATATAGTTGGTTGACCGCAGCTATTCTTATGGTGATGATTGCCTTCCACCTCAGGAAAACCGCCATAGGGAAAGAAATGGTTGGCAGGCCCCTCGACAAGAGGGAAGGAGGGGTTGCAACCGCAGCCTTTGAAACCCTACCCTCTCACCAAACCCACTGGAATCTATTTTGGGTCATCCGATAAGGTCTCGATAAGCCCCCATATGGATCTGTTGACAGCAGGCAGATGGCCTCTTAGAAAAAGAGAGAAATTTCTTTTGTGGGAAGAGTTACTGCTAAAAAGATCATCATTTTGAGAGAGAAAAGAGGCTTAACGTCGTAGAAATACACCATATTACCGATTCATGACAAATTAAAATACTTAGTGCTTTTCTACAAATTTTTATTTCTACGACACATTTCAGCGATTAACGACATCGTCAGGTACAGAGAGTTTGTTTCATACTTTAATTGTTGTTGTAGTTACGGGGTAAGAGGAGAAAATCAGAAATAGTATTCGGGCAGGGTTGAGAAGGACAAGTAGATCAAGGGATTGAAATAAGTAGAGAGATAATAAATAAGGTATACATCGGCCGTACTAGTAGAAATTTTATCAAACGTATCAAAGAATACTCTCAGGCGTTACAGAAATATCGATTCCACCTCACGTTTTGCTACAAACCTACTTGGAAACAATCATATGAGCGATTTTATACAAGAAATTTGACACCTTCTTCCCAAAGGCCTGAAATTGAATAAATAGAAATTATAAGACAATCCAATAGGCAAGCCTTTATAATACTTTGTCCTATGCTTGGAAAAAAGAACAAGTATGATCCAATGCTACATCAACGCAATTATAAGTTATGGTTTTGCAACTGCCACTTTCAACAAGAAGTAGTTACATAGATTAGAAGCCGTTCATCAACGGCCCTAATGATGAAGGATAAGTTATCCATTGAAACGTCGGCAGAGGAGCAGATGGAGCCACTAACCAAGATGGAAACCCGTGAACGATTTACTTCAGCTATTCGCCGGGAGAAAATCAAACCCTACAAATTTAATATAATACGTGTTCATACGTTATCTACAACTACTAGCCACACGCATCTGCGATCCGCCGCAGAGGCGTGTGGCATGGGGTGTCAGGACATCAACCATGAAAGGGGAGGGAAAAGAAAGGGGGAGACGACAGGGGTCAATTGTATGTTGACGATGTGTTCTATGTTAGTGTCACGCTGTTTTCGCATTAGCCACTATTGCTGCATGGAAAGAAGGAATCTTTGAATCTCTTAGCTTGGTTGTGTGTCTCTACATCAACATCTGCATCTAAATACTATCCTGCAATCCCCTGATGCGCGTGTGGCAGGGGGTGTTAGGACACCAGATAGCTTACAAAGCTAGAAATTACATTTACTACCTTTTTGGTCATAGTTTATAAAAAACACTTTAGTATTGCTGTCTAATATCGTAATTTTACTATATAACCTAGTGAGAGAGGATCAATATTCCTCGTTAATAGATTTACAGTCTATTGTCTAATTCTCAACTACGTTACATTTTAGTAAAGGGTCATTAATATTAACAAAGATTAAAGAAAATGCGACAATAATTGTTTTCAATATATCATAAAGATATTGGAACTTTTTACTTATTGTTCGGTGCATCAGCAGGAATAGAAGGTATAGCGAAACTTGGTGGCACTCAAAAGCGGAGGATTAGAGGACACTGACCGTAAACCAAGCGTTGATAAGCGGGCAAAGTTATCGAAGGAGTCCCGCAGGGTCCTCTGGAAAAAGACTCGGTCGCTTCAATCCACATCTCATGTATGCTTTCCTTACCTTTACATCATGATCTTCACAAGCTAGTGCCACCAAGTTTCGCTACACGAATACCGCATTGAGTATAGTAATTCGAGTTGAATTTGAACAACCAAGATCAATAATTGGTGATCAAATTTTTAATTTAGTAGTAATTGCACATACTTTCGTTATAATTTTCTCCATACTAATACCTATTATAATTGGTGGGTTGGTGGAAAAATCTATCGATGATTTCTCTAGCAATCCAAGTCTAGTGTGTAGCCGCCGAGTCTCTAGTGGATCCCAAACTAATCCCTTTAAAATAGTGATGGATCGGTCGTGATTAATTGAATCCCGAGATAAAGTTCTCTTAAAAGATTGATTGATGAACTGGATCTCTCGAATGACCGAGGAGTTAATCTTTACCGATCACGATAGGAATGATTGTTTGACATCAAGTACCGATCACGGTTTATGAGACCGGCCAAATTAAATCTTGGTTGATTTGCCTAACGTGAGATTCGTGAGTTAATCGATCGTTCGTGAGATGTAGGCAATTTAGTCGTGTGAAACCAATCGTGAATTACTTAGCTTAAAAGCAGTGAAACACTCTTTGTTCGCTCGTAGCAGTTTGTAACGAAGCGCACAGATTTCCTTGGTATTTTATTTTTTGAATAGAATCTTTGCAAGTACAGAATTTTATTTGATTGCCCGGGACGATTTCGTCACTATGAATGATGTTTCCATTTCTCTCCGTGTAAGAAGGGATGACCGAATTCGAGCAATAAACTTCGCCAGCTTTACGCAAAGAGCGCATATTGGATGGACTACCTATCACAGAACATTTCACCTTAAAATGTCGTATTTACTTTCTGAAACTTTCCGCCAGTGGTCCTCAAAATAGGCCAGTACTGTTTTTTCTCTCAACTGGCTAAATAAAACCATTGTATTAACATGTGATCAGATTTTATTTAAAATACTAGCTGTGTTAAACAATTCCCTTCTTCCCTATGTATTTTAGTTTATTTTTTGGAGTTCAATTGAACCAGGTCTTAAACAAGGTCTTAATGTTCAAAATGAGAAGTTTATTCCTTATTTTTGAAATTCCTAAATTCAAATTTAATTAATTGTTCAAATTTCAAGTCTAAAATGTACTAAGATGCTGAAATTGTGAGGAAAACGTTGAATACATGGGGTTTTAAAAATAAAATAGCTATTTTCACGAAATACGTTATGTGAGAAGTTCTTCTAAAGCAATGTTCCCACAAAATGAAGAATTCTTCTATGGTTAGCCTTCTTCTCGGAAGTTTTTTGCTTTAGAAGCCTGTCCTCGAAAAGTTGGATGTTTACAAAGCCGAAAGGATTTATGGAACAGCTAAGGCGTAACTTGGCTCTTCCAATAAAGATCAAACATATCACCATTTGCTATCACCAAAAAGCCCGGACGACAGTCTCACGGAAGAGTTAAGTGAGAGGTCTATCCTTCCAAATAGACGCTAAGCAGTGATGAATGTTTACTTCTGAAGTATCGCTTTGAAGTTTCTAACTTCAACTCTTAAAACATGAATGAGCTTCTATCAATCCTTTTCTCATTAGTTCGGATGAAAGGTGAGTCTAAGTTTCCTCATTCATTCATCTAAAGAAAGAAGAGCAAACAAACCCAGAAAACAGACACGTTTCACGGATGTAGCTGCATGCACGAATATGTACGACGGATAATATTAAATTACCTCAGAGCACTTTCAAAACTTAGAGGTCATCTATCAGAGCCCAAGAGTCCAGACATTCCAGACAGACAACTTGTATGCAGTTGTTGAAAGTTGTACGGGCTTCCTAACCAGATTAAACTATCCATCTCCGCCGACGTTTCGATGTACGTATCGTCCGTCTTCATCAAGTACAGCAGGTCAACACGTACATGGAAGCGTCGCCAGAGATGGAGAGTTCAACCCGGTGGGAAGCCCGAAAAGCCTTCAACAACACTAAAAGTACACTGGGAAAGTATTAGATCTTTCTTCGACTTGTATGTAATCGCTCGAGTCAACATACGCGTACTGAAGTCACGATTGCATGTAAAACACTTAAGCTACAAGTTCTTGTCAGTATCACTGTAAAGGCCGGGGTACGGGGCAACACACGGGGCACGAAATTGCACAAATTCGAACTGCAAGTTTGTCTCAATCGGGCGTGCAATAATTTTCGAATTAGAGCAGGGGCTAGTTTGCCATCTCGCGTTCATGCATTCGTGCATGCGTTCTTGCAATTGACGGCTTTACACGATGCAATTTGAAATGCACGTTTGTACGTACATCAGACTGTAAAATTACGTGCCCCGTGTGAAACAGGCTTAAAAATATACAATTTAAAATAAAATTATACACCGGAAACGAAAACGATGCCTTCTAGTCGCAATCAAAGCCTAAATTTGATAGTTTCCTTAGTTAAGGTTGATGCAGTGATTTTTGTTTATGCCCAGGTTTGCGTGAAACTCTGCATACGTGCCCTTATTATTAATATCTATAGATAAAAGTGAAAAAATTACGTTATCGATTTGTTTTTTAGCAATTAAATGCAATTTTAAAACGTACCCTTATATGGCACGTAACATGTATTTGGAAACAATTCGATTACATATGAACATATTTTCTCCTAAACGTGAATTATAAGTTTAATATTGTTGTAATAATAAGTTTTATGATGACCAGGCTATAATAGCAGATAATGAAGAGGAACTTCAGGAAATGATGGAAATAATTAGGAAGAAAAGTGAAGACTACGGAATGAGAATAAACAGCAATAAAACTAAGGTAATGAGAATAGCGAAGACAGAAGGGCCCTTAAATATATGGCTGGAGGAAGAAATACTAAAACAAGTAAGCTTTTTCAAGTACCTGGGAAGCATAGTTACACAGAATGGCAACTGTACTGAAGAAATTAAAAGCAGAATTGGGCAAGGAAAAGTAGCATTTAGCAAGATTAAGGAACTGGTGACAGCAAGGAACATCAAGATGGATATTAGGAAAAGATTTGTAAAATGCTTTATATGGAGCATTGTGTTGCATGGATGCGAAACGTGGACGTTGAAGAAGAGAGAAGAAAAGTACTTAGAAAGCTTTGAAATGTGGCTATGGCGACGAATGGAGAAGATTGAATGGAAAGATAAGATCACGAATGAAGAAGCGTTAAGAAGGATTGGAGAAGAAAGAATTATACTGAGAGAAATTAAAAAGAGAAAGGCAAAATGGATTGAACATATTTTAAGGAATAACAGCCTACAGAAATTAATAATAGAAGGGAAAATAGAAGGGAAGAGAGGAAGAGGAAGGAGGAGGCACGGAATGCTGAGGGATATAAAAGAAGGAAGGAGTTATGCGGAGATGAAGAGAGGCCCAGGACAGAATGCTGTGGAGACAACGCTACCGTTGAAACCTGTCTACGGACACATGCACCAATGATGACGATGATGATGTTATAATGGTTGTTAACAAATATCAAGGTATCATGCCGAGTAATAAATGCATATTTAGTTATGATTTTATCTTGAATTATGAATTACGCGCCGAAAACCCAAGTCGTCACAATGGTTTAATTTAGGCGAAATTTATTAAATATAATTCTTTCATCATTTGCATTACTAGCGATTTCCACCGTATGAACACATGCGCTTTGGTGAAATGTGACCCATCAATTTTTTTTCCACTTACTTGAAACGTTAATAAAAATGGGGCACTCAATGAATCACGATTACCGCTCCAGCCCACCTTAAATTAACGAAATCCGTAAATATATTTGAGGAAAAAAAAACCAATTATTTTTAAACTGTGAAATATATTCTGGATTACCATCGGATAAATGAAGTGGCACGACGCATTTCACCGCATTGTAATCACGTGTGACCAAAATGGCCTTTAGGAGAGAATATATACGTTGGCAGTTAAAGGTCAGAGAGTGGATGGTCAGAGAGTTAATGGTGCGAAAGGGAATAGTTTAGACAGGAGAGGAGAGAGGGGTTGGGTAGGGGTCTAATGGATTTCGAAGTTTTATAAGGGAACCCTTGGGGATTGTATCAAGGTCAAGTGAGTTGACCGAACCCTGTGACTGGAGGGAGAAGAGTTGCTGAGGACATAACGGGAGGGAATCCAAACAAGGATGGAGGATAGGGTAGAAAGATGATAGGCATTAGTGACAACGAGAAGTTTTTGAACACACGATCGAATCATTGGAATGGGAAAAGTTGCTGTACAATCGTTATCATTAGAGACACAGTAGTATTCGCAAGACGACGTATAAATTGGCCACAGAATGGGTGGTGTAACATCTCTGTAACGATCTGAGAATCGTACTAACTGACGTAATTAGGTGTAAAGTTGAGGAGAAAGTAGGAAACTTTCTGACCAATTGGTGCAAAGGAGTTGAAGCAGAGGAGATTTCCAGACACTCTTCTTCATGAATATATCGAATACCAACAAGAAACCACGCCTGATTATCAGTAGGTAATATTTGAATTTTTGCTTTCCACACTCACATTTAATTATTAAGTCTCAAAATAAAAGTAAAATACTGTGATACTTGTTTCCGTCAGCTGGCGGCTGATTACATTACGCATCCAACCAACATGGAGGAGCCATACCAGGTGTCATAGCTCCTAAAATATATTTAATTGACTGAAAAAAATGCAAAAGCATATCTTATACGTAATTTTTATATTTAACTGTTAAATAAAATGAAATACGATGAGGCGGCAAATGTTCGTCGAGAACTTGTAAAATATCGTTTATCAATACTACAAAAGCCAAAAAATGTTTCTTTTATTCCATGTTGACTCCTAAAATTCCTTGACTTTTTTCAATTTTCGGATGCAAAAGAAAGGCTTGCTTTTAGAGTGGAGATAAATCCTCAGCAAAATGGGATTCATGCCAGAACCACGAAACAATGCGGTTGAATTTGTTCTTTTGGGCCGTCTAGCAGTTCTCCTTGGAGTGTAATACTGAAGGGACATAAATATTTGAGGCTGGAATGACGAATTGTACTCTCTGAACTTAAGAAAGCCGTCTTTTGTGTTAGAGTTGGACACAGCAACTCTCAGCTACATACCGATAGAGGCGCTTTCTCTCTTTCATTTGTTTTTTGACGTACATCCACTGGTCGAATCGAGTTTAAGTGCAGCACCAAAACCTTAAATTCCGAACGTTTATCCATGGCTTCCAGCCCTGTATAGAATTCGACTGTTTTATGATTCAAAACACCCGATGAAATGTAAAGGATATAAAAGTCGTTTTTTTATCTAGTAATTAAGGCGGTCTTTCTATTAACGACTAGCTATCAAAGATTATTTTTATTTTTATACGTTTTGTCACACTCCTCCGGGGATATATATCTAATATACTAAAGTTATTATTTCATTTTATGAAAACTTCACCGTAAATGCTTGAATACATGAGTGAACGGATGTGCAGGATGTTTTCATTGCGTTACTTAACGAAAAAATTTATTGCTGGAAGTTTTCATCTGAAGCATAACTTCTTGGAGAATCACTCGGGTGATAAATATATAATATGCCAAGAGGGTGGCCGATAAAAATATAGAAACAAAAAAAGGACACTCACAAATTGAAACTTCCGATATTTCGGTGGTTTACGATCCCACCGAAATATCGGAAGTTTCAATTTGTGAGTGTCCTTTTTTTGTTTCTATATTTTTATCGGCCACCCTCTTGGCATATTATATATATATATATATAT
This sequence comes from Pyrrhosoma nymphula, assembly GCA_963573305.1. NCBI lineage: Eukaryota > Metazoa > Arthropoda > Insecta > Odonata > Coenagrionidae > Pyrrhosoma > Pyrrhosoma nymphula. The sequence continues at coordinate 11,773,988 of OY754337.1, forward strand.
ATATATATATATATATATATATATATATGAGTTCGTGGAAAATCACACACGCGATAATGTAAATAGACTATGCCACAGGTGGGGCGGAATTAAATATAAACACATAAAAAAAGAACAATTGTGAGTGTTCTTTTTTTATGTGTTTATATTTAATTCCGCCCCACCTGTGGCATAGTCTATTTATTTATATATATATATATATATATATATATATATATATATATATATAAAACTTCCAGGAAAATCACTCGGGTGATAAATATACAGTATGCCAAGAGGGTGGCCGATAAAAAATATACACACGGAAAAAAGAACACTTACACATAAAAATTAGTGTTCTTTTTTCCGTGTGTATATTTTTTATCGGCCACCCTCTTGGCATACTGTATATATATATATATATATATATATATATATATATATATATATATATATATATATATATATATATATATAATGATCGTGGGAAATATTAAATTCAGTAATTGACTTGAAAATGCTTTATACTTTGCGCTGATTATAAAGCGGGTTGATGAGCCGGTACACACGCATTGTTGAAGGGTAATTTACTTGTCAGCCACAAAAAAATGAGCGTATGCATTTTTATCGTCAACTGTTTCGATAGATAGATGTAAAACTAAAGTGGACAGCGCGTAACAAATCATGGAGTCTTAGCGACAAATATATTACTAAAATGGTAATAGTGGTTCCGGTCATATTGGCACGATATTTAATGTACACCTAAACATATGCACATAACAGTTACTCGCCAATTCTAGTGCATAAAAGTCTATTTATCAAAAATAGGCATGAATATACCAAATATTTATTTTCTACATTTAAAAGCAAGCTAAAAATAAATGTATAGCCCTGAAAAGCTTTAAAAACCAATTGTCTTTTCTAGAAGGCATAAAAAAACTCAAATCGCAGGTATATTGGAAAAAGGTAAAAATCCTAGTACCTACAATTGAACACTATGAACATATATTCCCCCAGGGCCGTACTCTTTATTGGGCAAAGGACGGGGGGAGGGAGGGGGGGGGGGGAGGATGGATAGGGTGTTGAAGGTAAGGACGTCAAAGGGATAAAAACTTTGTGTAAACTAAAAACACAAGTACTGACTCACTCACCCGTCAAGGGGGGGGGGGTTTCAATCACGCGTGCACTCAGGACCGCGAAGTCCTCACTGGCGCCAGTGACGTCCTTACTTCAACACCCTATCCATCCTTCCCCCCCCCCCTCCCTCCCCCCGTCCTTTGCCCAATAAAGAGTACGGCCCTGGGGGAATTTATGTTCTTTCAACTTTTACGGGCCGTAGATCGTTCATTTATCTTTATTGAACACTATGGATAGCAGTATGAACACGACGGAGGAATGTGTGGAAGGAAAATCATTCACAACGTTAAACAACTGAACCGAGGTTTAACGAAGTTTTCTAAAACGATTTCATCACACGTTTTGCAGTAAAAGAAAGGTGTTTGGAGTAATGATGAATCAGAAGTCGTAAACGCATGAATAAATAACTGGAAAAGTAGCATATTTATGAGGTAGAATTTAACTAAATGAAACATGCTCAGATTGACGAGAGAAAGAGGCAATGACGCGGAAAAGTCGTGTGAAGATTTGTACAAAAAAATAGGTCCAATTAATATTTTGGTTTCCAAATTATATCGTGGCAAATGAGGTAATCTTAATTATTGACAAATTTAATACTAAATCATCTCATATTTTCTTGCGTCGTAAATGGACTCCAAAATTGGAACAGTTATGGGCGACCAGGTGTTCTTGAATCATTAGGAAATAATTTATCCCTTGAGAAAGGACGGCTTTTTGCACCTTTCCTATATCATTAATTATTCCACGGGAATAATGGTGTTTTTTAAAACATAAAAAAAAGAGATTGAAAATTTAACCTACTTCCTTGACACAAAAACCTTAAATTCATTTTTAAATTCATATAAGACACTGTAAGAGACCACCCTTTTTTCTTTTTCTTTTAACTCTTATAATAATAAATCCCCATTATATATTTGTTGCAATTTGATTTGTTGTACTGGGACTAATTGGAGGAAAACAATGAAAATACAATAAAAATGGTTTGTTATATCAAATAGCTGCCTTAACAGATCAGGGAAGTGAAGTGCGTTTTCATAGTGCCAATAATTATCCTCCTAACTGCGCCTGGTTATTACTTCATTAAAGCTGATAAGTAGATAATAACTCTTCAATTACGTGTACATTTTGGCATTTCCAGGAAGCTTACGGAAGGAGTTCACCTGAGTGGCTTAGAATAAACAGCAACCATAAATTTTCCAAAATATGTTGAATGTACAATAACGTGCACAGGAGAGAAGGGAAATGGAGGAGTACCACTACTCGAATGAGCACTCGTATTTGACTAAAGCAAGGGAAGCGACTCTTATTTTACCCACCCCTCTATGGCATCTCTCAAATCCCCTCAGGTGTTCTCGAATACCACTCACATACATGAATCAAGCTTAAACATCCTGAGCTCCCCCACTCTTTTAGTAAGTTAGAAACATCTCCTTTAATTATTTGTTATTCTCTTCGAATTGCGCCGCGGGAAATGCGATAGAATCCCTCCGCAAGTAACAGTGATCTCTTCCTGCGCGGTAGATATATCATTGCTGTGCTCACGAAGTCCTACGGATTTTCTCTATCATAGTTAGGGGCTGAAGTAATGAGTAGAAATTAATTGGATTGATTCGCGGAATCGCAGATTCAGCACATTCTGTGTCTGCATATGTTACGCATTTTATTGCAGACATTTCTTCATGCTCTCCGACACCTTATCATATTCAATGCACCATCCAAAAATCAGGCGAAGCTTGCATGAAAGTGAGTATATACAATAAAACATGACTCCGCATCTTGTTTCCTGAATTGGAACACATTTCTTGGCATTGGACGAAAAGGATATTTGAATATTGTAAAAGCCCTGCAGAATATTTCAGAACCACTAGAAAAAAATCATATCACTGCAAATGCGTCACCAATATGCTCCGATGTGGGCAGTAATTTTCAATCCCATTGCCGCAAAATCTTAAGTTCCATAATGACTCAGGATGCAAAAAAAACAATATTAACAAAGTGATGTAGTACTTCCATTAACAAAGTGATGTACTAAATTAACGTTTAAAGAGATAATCGTAGCTACAGAATAAATATTTGTATACACTGTCTCCCACTTAATACAATTGAACTTTATTTGACTGTGAGCGAATATGCCACCAACAATAAAATCACTTAACAATGGCTATCATCTGTCCTTCATAGATGTCAGCAAAAGATTGATCAGAGTTCGATTCGAGACTTTTTCCTGCCCATGTGAAAAAAGAAGGCATTTATGAAGAAAAACTCACAAATAAACAGTTCCGATATTTCGGTTTCCGCTAGCAACCTTTCTCACAGGAAGTAAGGAAACTTGGTGAGGCAGAGGATAAGAGGTGTGATATGGCAGGAGGGGAAGAGAGGGATATGGAGGGGGAGAAGAGGGTAAGGGGCGGGAGGGGGTCAGTGAGCTCGATTTAAGCCGGGGGCATTATAGGCTGCAAAAAGCCATCTCTAATGTATTTAATTGAAGGGGAGAGGCAGAGGGAGGGAGGGAAGCCGTAAGACGCCTACTCGGAAGAATTTATCGAAACTGAGTTTGTGGGAGGAGGCACCCGTGCCCTTGAAAGAACACCGCATTCGCTATTACATCCAAAAAGCGAGATAATTATTACAATAATTACGTGACAGCACATTTCCTAACGATCTTAAATATAATAAACAATTCGTTTAAGCTTCGACTGAGGGAATTTATAATTAATTGCCTAAAAAAGTTGCATACAAATGTGAAAAAGTCACGCAACAGATAACAGCTTCTCGTTATGTGTTGACGCTACCACATGGTTTCACTTTCCTGCCGTACATGTATTTCAACAGCAAAGTACAAATCACGATTGTCTTTCAGAAAGGAGAAAGAAATACTGTGGTCGTCAAATGAGGATAAACCAACTCAATTATATGATATGAACTAGGATATTACAATTTTCCACAGATAAAGTTTTAATCGACCCGGGTTTCAATGCACAGCATCGTCATCATCACTTCATGCAGCGCATCGAAACCCGGGTCGAATAAAACTTTATCTGTGGAAAATTGTAATATCCTAGTTCTTATTATGTTCATATTCCACAACATCTCGCCTGATTCCTCCCTTTTTGTCAATTATATGAGTTGCCCGTGTAAAAAGTTTAGTAGAAACTTCGTCAAACTTTCTTATGACTAAATAACTTCGAGCGCGGTGTAACATGAGCATGGCTGTCCAATCAACCACAAAGCTTAATATAAGCTGCCTATCGAAGACCTTCTCACCTTCTCTCTGGATGTGAAATGCAATTTAAAAAACGGGTGGGACAGGAAAGGACGGAAGAGATGGCAGGAGATGGCGATTCGGGATCAACGTTCGGAGGTGGTGGAGATGGCAGAGTTGGCTTCGGAGGGCACTCAAGGGAACAAGAGACCCGAAACGGCGGCAGGCGAGAGATACGGTTATGGCCCGACAGGAGCCCGACGATATATATATATACGTCCGTAGGTACGTTTTTGGGAACGTAAGTCGTTCACCCGCCATCCGTATTTACTCCTCGCCAGGTTAGCTTGGAGAGAGGCTTTCATTTCCGGCGTCACCACATCTGTAACGAGGCTAAGTCATACTTGAAGCTGTACTTCAGCTTAAAAGAGCGCATCGAGTCAGTTGAGGTAGTTTGAACGAGATATTGCTTCACACTTAGAACTTGATTAAGTTGACCTCATTTTGAAGAAAAAGCTCACACATTTCCAACGATATCAAAATATTTACCCTTTTCCGAACCACGATACGAGAAATATACGATACGAACGAACAAAACGATACTGTAAGCTAAACCTGAAGGTGCGGTGACTGCTAAAAAAACAATTGCATAAGAACGCGAAATGATGTTTGTGGAAAAATGTTACATATTATGTTGGGAATCGGAAGACATTGGTAGGGTATTATATTCCAGATGTCTCAAAAGACTTACTCCAAAGATCTAAAACTATACTAAACCGTTAACTAAACTCGATTAAGGTGGTTAAAAGTTTAAATATAAAAAATTGTGTGAAAAATTGCAATTTTTGGTATAGACAGTGAATCCCCGCAGTACATCTTTGGAAGAAATAATCGGAAATATTGCTGATCAAGCTCTTTAATAATTTGCACCACAATTATGAATTTATAAAATATGTGCATGGATTCTGAGAAATTAATAACTTACCATTGCATTATAACTCATATCAGCAATTGCCAACTTGAGAAACCAAAGTTCTATACCAGTTTTTTCTTTATTTTCAGCTAATTACAATAATAACTTGAAATAAATGTATTTTATACGATATTATAAAAATTTTGAGGTTGAAAATCATGTCTGAAAATCTATTCGACTATTCATATCTCTTAATATGTCGATTCTTAACGTTACAGAGATGTAGAGCGAGAGGAGTAAAGCTTTATTTTCCGGGTCAATTTGAGATTGTATTTGATCACGTGATTTAATAATTTCCCGTTGGGTTTTTTTTTTTTAAAGAAATTGCATATTTTCCAGTGATTTGACGGTAAGAGCCCAGAGTAGATAAATGGTGGTGGGAGCTCAACTTGATTCAGTTACCTTTCCCCACCGGAAGGTCATCTCCCGTGAGATTTCCTGGACCGATTCACGACTCAATATCGTCCTATTCCAAGGCCCTGCGTCCTTTTTCCTGCCGGATATTTACCCGACCTTACTTCTGCGCCCAACGTCGTACGTCAAAGTTGACAAAAATGGGAAGAGACAAACGTGAGATAGGTAAATATAGAAAAATACATGCGGTAATAAAAAACTTAAAAAAAGGCTATCTCCTCTTGACCCGAGGGGACACCGTCTGCACCTCTGCATGCTTCAATTTTGCTAAAAACGTCAATGTCAATAAATAGCTGGAATAACACCAAACATAGTGAAATAATTGAACGTAATTCATAACATATGACATTGAACGTAAAAAAATTCAACAGTGAAAAAATAAATCTTTCATAGTCAAACAGAGCATTACCAAAACGCCGCACATGATAAATTCGTGCCCATTGGCAGGTGAAACATTTCTTTATTTTTGTGACACGTAGTACTACAAATGAAGGTTCCTGTAACAAGTATTGACAGACTATGTATGTGAGGAAATCATGTCTGAGAATAGGTGAATGTCTCCTCGAATTAGGTTAACTAATGCTATTCAATTTGCGTTTATGTTAATTGAAGGAGGCAAAACCTTCCGAAAAATTGCGTAAGGACGACGTATAGAGAGGGAAAATGTCCTGCATCTCTCATAAGTCATATCTTCTACCCAAGCCATGAGCCAATGAAGTTCTTGAGCGTTGAAATCCGATTCTACCACGGTGCAGACCAAGATGTGAGAGGGATTATCAGAGAGAAAATTCATCATTAGAGACGGCGTTTTTTTATCAACTGTAAATGAATTATTTAGCATCATTGATCCCAAGTTTAACATTTCATAGAATTTTCAGATTAAGGATGTATATGTTTGTAGCATATAATAAAATCTAATACATAAAAGACTACCCTTAAGTACGTATAAATCGGTTGCTTGGCGTAGTGATTCAGGTGTGCGCCAGTAGACAGCAAGTGAGCTTCCATATATGTACGTTCTCCACTAACGGACACATGGCGAGGGCTTATGAATTTTTCAAAATACACACAAGTAACAGATCCTCCTGCTTCATCAAAAATGTTGCATACAAAGAAATCTCTGACGTTTACATATTATACATTGTTCACCATAGTTAAATATATCGTTTTCATTAAAAATAAAAACCGTTCACATATTTAATTATTGACTTTATTCATTACTTTTTAGATATTTCGCCAATATTTTAGCCTGTATCAGCAGGATTTGAAATTATTTTAATAATAAAGACGATTGGTTTTCAACAATGAATAAATATATCAAAAACCATTACGTCATGTATTATGTCATCAATTAGAGATATAGAGAGAGATCATTTAGAGATCATCAACATCTGCTGATTCTAAATGTAATGGTTACTGTATTTTACACTATACGACATCGTTTTTTCCCGTGTCACTCCCATTACATTATGTTGAGGTCACACAAGAATCCCTGTATTTTATGGCCGAAGTGTTGTGTGACGGACAAGGTCATGGTTCGATAATAATTCGATTTCAACTAGCATCATACATGTGATGTGTGTATTATCTCCCAGAGTTCCCTGTGTTTGGATCTTGATGAACGATGGCCGTAATCTTGATTATATTAAATGTTTAGCAGAATCTTTGAATAAATTGGTCCTCAACCACACATTATCACATACCCAGTAGCATTTTTCCATTGTTCTCTATATCCTGCATAATCTGCATCACAGTATGCTATTAGTTCAATATTCTCTTTATGTTAAATTCTGCTGAATTTAATTCCAAGGTCAGGCGTACCTCTGAGATATTTTAAAGTTCTTTTTATTTTGTTAGTTAGGTTTTTTTTTGTTACTCATCACATTATAAACCCCTAAAAAATATTATTTCCCATTATTTATAAACATCTATGCTTTACAGCCTTTCATCATATATAAATTTTCTATTTTGAGTATCGTTGATTGAGGGGGTGTGCCCCATTAATCTATATATATGTTAATTTTGTAGCGTGTCAGTCAGTCGGTCATTCTGTATCCATTTTGTTTATTTCTCTATCATGGTTTGAAATAGATAATTGAGGTTTGGTGCATGAAAGGTTCTCTGTCTGTATGGTTTTGGATTTTTAGCAGTTGGTGGTGCTAAGAAAAATGCAAAAAACAGTGGTTTTTGAGAATTTAAATTTAGTTATATTCCGGGGGCTACAGTTTTTCGGGACTCCCGGGTTCACTTAAATAGGTTAGCATATGAAATGCATGAATTATATGCATAATTAAATGGTTGGCTATTTAGCTCATAATCCGTAAAATCTGAATTCCACAATTCTTTGCTGTTTTGGCGAAGTAAAATTGACTACACGCTATTTAATACACTACTCGACTCGGGGTTTTTCATTTTTGGGAAATATATACACTCATTTAGCCGCATTTGCCACTGCTTCCTCTTGAGTAGTGCAAAAAAAAGGAAAAACACCAAGTTCACCAAGAGCACACCAGACAGAGACTGTCTGCGAAGCAGGCAGCAGGTCTGCTAGTCTATATTTAAACTTCAGCGTATCATGAAAATCTATCTCGCTGGCAATAATGCAAACGGAGCGGTACCAACAATGAAGTGTGACATGAAATAACGTGACATGATAACCATATCATGATGAACCAAAATTAGGTTCAAGTTGTAATGACATGAATGATTGATGAAAGTAGACTTTCAGTAACAATTGCATTTTTTCGCAAGAATCGACAATATTGCATTTCTAACGCTTTTATCGCAAATGCTAAAAACCATCATCTTTATTCATCAGACATCTAAATGAGCCTTTTTGAAGCGGAAAGTGTACCATATACCATTGACATTGATTTATCCTATAGAGCGATAATAATATTTTCTCCGCGGTTTTAAAAACTTCTTATTTGGAACACTAAAACACTTTCAACTCATTGTCTAATATCCAATCTTTTACAAAGGAAACGGTTTTAAGCTTTAAGGATTTAAGGTTGTAAACTTGTGGGATTTTTCCATTACGGAAGAATTGAATAACTTTGTTAACTCAACTAATAATTTACTACCACGACCGGGTTTTAACACTTGGTGTCATCATCCTGAAGATGATACCAAGTGTTGGAACCTTGGTCATGGTAATAAAGTATTTGTGGAGCTAACAAAATTATTAAATTCTTCCGTATCCCATCTTTTATTAGTGAAAATAGCCGTGGAAAATTGCGCTAGTTTTTTAAAAAGTTTTGGTCAGTTTTTAAACCAACCAATCTTAATTTTAGTTTTAATTGAGTCTTCCGGGTTTCTCTCATCCGCGTTGATTCACCTGTGATGACGACATGTTTCGCAAATGTTACAGTGTGCTTCTTCAGATCAGAAGTGAGCATCCAACATTAGTTTTGGTTAATTTTTTAAACATTTACACGAAATGTTCTGCGAATCAATAGAGAAACTATATATATTTGAGAGACTTGGTTTTCGGGTATTCCTCCGCATCTATCCGGGTCTTCAACAAAAGGGACCAATCAGATCATACCTCTGCCCAAAGGCGCAAAAACGGAGGAGCACAAATAGACTGACGAATGACTGCATCGACACTTCAGCGGACCTGAAGAAGCCACCTGGAACGCTGGCGAAATATTGTCGAGAAGGACATGGTTAGACGCGGAGGAGGAAGACCCGAAAACCAAGTCTCTCCAAGCCAAAGACTCCGCGGAAGCCATCACGGAAACTTCAGAGGAAACATTACGTTCAGCAAAAGGGTGGATGCTATAACTTCTCGTTGAGCTCTGGTAGTGAAAAGAGAATCTCAGCCATCTCAGCAGAAATTATTAAAAGAACCACCAAATGCCAAAACCCCTTTCGCGCCTAAAATGGAAATTAAAGAAACCTGTCGCTGAATGTTGAAGTTGCTTTTTCTCATTTCACAAGATTGCAAAAAACAAAAACCTCTGTCGATCTAATTAAGTCGCATCCTACCCTCCAAATCTTGAATCTTAACGGTTTTGTGCAGAGGAAACCCGAAGCAAAAATGGTTAAACATTCATCCACTCCAACGCATGAAAAAAGCATCGCCAGGTCTCATGTCTTTTGTTTCGAGATGAGTTTTTGTGGCAAGAGAAACGCAAGTGTTTTCCGTTTTTGGAGAAGAGGAGAACTACGAGAGAGAGAGAGAGAGAGAGGAGGGGGGTGGTACTGGAGAGGGTGGGGAGAGGAGGGATTAGGGTGGAAGCGGGAATACCCTGGGGTGGGGAGAGGGAACGAGGGCAACAGATGGCGCAGGCTAACAAGAAAAGTTCACCCGAAAAGGAGACAGAGCCCAGGGTTTGCAGAAAGGGTTCCTTGAAAGGAAACAAGGTTGTTATGGAGATGGGAGAGGAAGAGGGCGAAGAGTCAGGAGTTAATAATAGTTTTCATGGGAGTCGTTTTAAATATTACATTGAAATATCTCATAAAAATAACAGAAAAATTAAAAAAAAAAAAGGTTTTTAAATTCGTAGACGCACGACAGAAGTGGAATATCTGCGCTGTAACTCCAGATAAATCCAGTTACATTCTATCTAATTCATGCTGATGTGTAAGTAATGCAAAGTTTTAACTCCAATCCCCTCTCATTTAATTTCACTCCAATATCTTTTCTTCAAATAATTTATCACTAAATTGTTTATATTAAAACCACAAAATTACAAGAAAAACAAATGTTTATTCATTTAAAAACACTGTAACTGGCCAGAAACCACAGTCTAAAATAAATACTATCGCTTAAAAGAACAATGAACCCTAGTTAAGCTCCTTAAATCGTTCAAATATATGTTCCTCAAACAAATTCATCTTAGACATGCGTATTTCCCCGTTTAAAGGTGTAGCGAAACTTGATGGCACTCGCTTGTTAAGAGTATGACGCATGGGAGAGGGAAGGATACAAGTGATGTGGGATAAAGTGCCAGAGTCTTCCTCCAGATGTCACTCCGGGAGTCTTTCGATACCGCTCATCAACGCTTGATTTACCTTCAGTGATTGATCTCCGATTCTCCGCTAGTGAGTGCCACCAAGTTTAGCTATACCTTACTAGATTACTATATACATTACTAGATTTTAACGCTAGAAACTCGAATTCTAGTAACCATCATTCACTCTTGCGTGGTAAATACATTGACTAGGATCAGCGCTAACTTGCATTCACACGGAGATCATTTCACTGTCTTTCGAGTCACTAGGGTAGAGATATGGAGAAGTAAACGGGACATAATCATATTTTATTAAGAAATCTGAGTATTCGAGGCCAATAATAGTCGTTGCCATAGTTCTTATAATGGAGGAGAGGGAGGAAACACTAAAGTTGTGTACCTACTATATGGAGGTTCCGCCGCGACTGTGTGAGTCAAAACAAATACTAAATTCCACATTTTTTATATTTTGTCCAAATAAAACCTGCTTTCACTGATGAAATACGTTACCTATAGAAACCCAAAAGTAAAGTAGAATAAATGCAGATTATTCCACGAATGTATTTTATATGAATACTTTTTTCCAGCCATAGGAGCCGACCGCAGCGCCATTTCCTACGAATTACCGCATTTTGACTTCAATTACGGCATTAATTCTTAAATAACTAGAAAAATAAGGTGGTAGGATGCCTGTATTTTATTTTTATTTAATTTCTCTGGGTTTTTTCCTTCTTAGAGACAGATTTCCATGAAAATGGAATTTGTATTTTATGGAAAAATACTATTTTTCCCGTGTCTCTCTCATTCCCCCATCGAACACTATCTAATTTCAACTTCAATTATAGAATAAAATAGCGTGGAAAGGTATTATTTTGTTGTTCATATCAGATAGAGGACAAATTTCTACAAGTAGACAGAATATTAATAAAATGACATTAAAGTCATTTTACGGTGGAACCACCTTAACTAATATTTCGCAATTTAGAAATCACTTCGTAAAACTCAGACGCAATTAAATCAAAATATAATCTATTTTGCATATTTCAGTTCTAGTTTCACAAGTGTAGGCGAATTGCGAAAGACAATTGATCTGATAGGAAAATTTTCGTTTCTTCCATCTAATCCCATTGGAAAACGAAATTCTTCTCATGCTCGAACTCTAGAAACTTTTTCAGGGTTTTCGATTTTCTTTTACTCATATGTTTGATTAAGAATATTCCCTGAAAATGTCAGCCATCCAGCTTGATTAGAAATGCTTAGAAATTTTAGTTAAAAGTTATTTTTCATAACTTTTGAACATTTATATCAAAGAGCGGACGTTTTCTTATGTTTTTTCGTTGTGTCGGGTGTCGTTCGTGAAATGGTTTCACTCCTCATCAGGAGAGGGCACTGTTTACAGAGGGAACTGTACCGGGCGTAAAATACATAACTAAATTACGATGTTTCGTTTCAAAAACTACTAGCAAATACTGGAGAGGTATTTTAAAAGTAATTTTTATACACAGTTGCGATATGATGGTAATCATTTAAAAATTTACTAAAGTGGACGATCAATGGAATCGATAGCGATTGCTCTTTTTAAATCAAATGATGATTAATTGGAAGAGTATTTTTGTAGTTTTTGTTCGTGTAATTCCACTCCGTGTAGATGTGCACAAGGAGGTGATTAAAATGCCCCTATCCGATTATAGTTAAACATAGGAATATGATAATCTAACTCTAAAAACTATCTCTTCTTGTAATTTATTGAGTTTTGGTCAATTAAAATTCCTTTAAAATTCTCTTGTTGCCAAGAAACTGTTTATATTTACCCTGTAAATTGGAATGGTTGACATAATGTTAGTGTAATTAAAATTTATTTATGTATGTTTTTTTTTCGGGTGTACCCCGCGCACTATGACCAGGTGTGAAACCTGACGTTCGTGGCCGGCCACTTTATCAAAGGGAATGAGGTATCTGTCGAGTTGGTGGAGTTTATATAGGGGTTTCAAGGAGGGCAAAGGATGGTAAGGGAAGGAGTGGAAGGAATAGTCATTGCATCTTTATTCCGCTTCAATGCAGGGTCCCACGTGTGGCTGACTTGGAGACCACAGTCCCTATTGAAATTTTGATGGCATTTTCTAACCTCTAAGGCTTCGCGGATCAGCCGGGGCTTGAAGTTTTTCACTTTGGCGATTATCTTTGTTTTTCTGAAGTCAATCGCGTGTCCCGAGGCTGAATGTTCCGCTACTGCTGATTTTAAGGGTTGTTTCAGTCGAATAGCCCGTTCGTGTTCTTCTAAACGGGTTTTGACGGAGCGTCCGGTTTCGCCGATATATTTCTTCTTGCAAGTTTGGCATGGTATCTCAAACACTCCTTCCACTTGAAATGGTGTTGCGTCCCTCACACTCCTCAGGCAGTTTCTAATTTTTAAATGTGGCTTGAACACAGCTTTGATTTTATGTTTGCGGAGGATGTTTCCTATTCTATCCGTTACGCTCCGGACGTAAGGAAGGAATGCTCTCTTGGGTGCCAGGTTGTTTGCGTCCGGAGTCCCAATTTCTTCTTTTTTTGGGCCGTCCTCATCCTTGGTCATGATTTTGTAAAATGTTTTGGAGATGGCTCTCTTGCTATATCCGTTCTTTTGTAGAATGGCTTCCACTTTCTGTCTTTCGACCGGGAAGTTGGTCTCGTCACTAATTCTGCAGGTCTACACTTATACAAGTTCTTTTCGGATGACAGTTTGAATGAAACCAGTCGTTCCCTATGAAATGTAGAAAATATCATCAGAAAGATTTTAGGTCCTACATGTCACCAAAAACACAGTCAGTGACCTTCCGGTCCGTGCTCGAAGTCTTTCCAACTGACGATAACTAGCAGACGATACTGTACCGACGACTACTGTAGTTAGCCCCACGATTACGGTAGGTTTTACTGAATTACCGCTGCTGAAATACTGATGTACAGCTGCCTGTTCATCCTTTTCTAGTATAGAACACACAAACGTGTTTATATTCACCGCTTCTACATCCCAATCTACTTCGTACTTCCCTTCACCTCACGATGATGTAGTGTAGTGAGGGCAAATTAACTAGTGAGGGTGGGGTCCAAGATTCAAGACACTTTTTGGGAAAATTATTTATGAGTGGTTAAAGTGGTTTTGTTTATGTAAATATTTACGTGAAACTTTGCATATGTGTTTTCATTAGTGTTACTACAGACAATAGTAAAAAGAATGCATCACTCAGATTTAGCCTTTTGGTAATTCAATGCTATTTTAACACGCAGCCTTATTGCACATGGCATGCATTTCGTAATAATTCGCAGCCATGCGTACAGGTGTTCTCCTAAACGCGAGGTTATTTATTTATTATAATTATAACTGTTCCTAACAAATATTAAGGTGTCACGCCGAGTGCAATATAAAAAAACATATTTCAATATAATATAAATTTCGAATACATTACCGAAAACTCTATAGTCATATTTATTATTCATCGCTAGTGAAGGTGCCCATTGATTATCAACGGAAAGAATAATATCATCTAAATTGATTGTAATATACCATTAATATCTTATTTAGTGCAAAAAATCATTTAGTTAACGGATATACATGGAACCTCGAATTAAACAATGAGTGTTATGGGACGATTATTGAAAAACGCTAAAATATTGCAAAAAATCGTTACATTTTAGCGAAAATTTCGGAATTTCGATCGGAATATAAAATTTGATTGAAGGAATAAGAATTTTTATTTTCTTTCTATTGGTACCTTTCCCAATAACAGAAAACCACTATTTCTAATTTAATTTTTCAAATAAAAAAAGGTTTGCAGCCAAATTTCAGAGCTGCAGTCAGCTCTGAAATATTCATGTTGAAAATGACTGCTTCATGATTTAATGGGGGATTATCATTCAAATTCTTTTATGATATCACCATCGACATCAAAATTACATAGGTTTTCATATAGATTTACCGAGTTGCTTCGAAGCATTAAGGCTTAGTAATCAAATAACTAATCTTAGAAAGTTGCATTCTTGTTCGTTTCCGCAAAACGACCTCTGACGTCATTTAATCCATCGATCTAATGCCCGTGGTTCCATTCCAGGTGAAGACGGATATTTTTTATAAAGTATTTTATAAATCTTTATACAGTTGTATTTCCGGTGGAAGAGGATATCTTCACTTCCACCTTTTAAAGTCACCTTTTAGAATGCATCGGGAAGAAGAGGGTAGATGGATGAAATGAATCCACGGTCGTTATGGGAAAGTTGCCCGTCCAATCAACTTGTGACCTACTGTCTCCTATAACTCTGGCAATTTTTGGAATCTTTAAGAGATGATTAGCAAATGATAATTCGTCATGGTCCCCTGCACGATAAAGTAAAAAATCAAAAATTGTTATAAACCCCCATTGTGTGAATTTAACAGTGAAAAAAAAATATTTTCTTGGACTGGGATTCAAACTCAAGACCCTTCGATATCGCGTCGAGTGCTCCAACCGATATCGAGGGGCCTGAATATCGAATCGCAGTTCAGGTGAATGAATTTCTTCAATCTGAAATTCACACAATTGCGTGATCACCAGCGTGTGTGACTCCGTGAAAAAGGTACCTACTGTCCGGCCAATTACTCTTTTGAAATTCGCTTCCCCTGTAAACGGATTTGTTATATTTAAAACTGATACCAAAACTTGGTTTGCTTCATCCAACTATTTCTTTTCAGTTTGTTCAGCTCTTAAAACATTATCTTTGAGAAGAAATGATTTGAGCGCGTTTTTCTTTGGGGATTCATCCCACAAAATAGTAAATATAATAGCCAACTTTTCACTTTAAGCCAACAGAATTTTTGTTGATTGATTTAAGAATATTTCAGTCATTCTTGCCATTAAAGTGGTTCAAGTAATTTTTGTTTGTGCGAATATTTAGGTACGTGAAACTTTGCATAAGTGTTCTCATTAGGGATACCTATAGATAAAATTGCAAAAAAAAATTGCTTCACACCGATTTGGTTTCTTGGCAATTCAATGCTATTTTAACACGTACCCTAATGGCTCATGACATGTATTTGGAAATAACTCGATCAAATATTTACATTTTTTCTCCTAAACGTGTAGCTATACGTTTATTGTTATTATTATAATGGTTGCTAAGAAATATCAAGGTATTATAACAGGTCCATTATTCTAAACAGACATATTTCAATTTAATATCGTCTAAATTTCGATTACCGCTCCGAAAACTGTAATCATAACAGGCTTTAATTGAAAAACAAAAAAAATAAAATCATATTACTTGTGTCACATCCTTTACTGCATGCATGGTAAGTTCCAACGCATGAAAGGATGCACTTAAGGTAGTTTTTAGCGAAATAGTTCCCTAGTCATAATGGAGACCATATTCGAATTTTATTTTTTTAATTTATCGTCTGTAAGAAGTAAATATTGTAATATTAATGGTGCAAAATTATAGTTTCACATAATAATTAAATAAATATAACCGCATAAGTCTCTAACTTGACTCATTTTTTCACACCGTGCGGTGAAATCGCCTTCATATTAGAAGATTTCTTTTGCGATTTTGTGAAACATAATGTGGTGAGTAATTGATTAATTTTTATAAATAGTTGAGAAAGCATCCAATCTACACACCGTTAGTTTTTTGATGAAATCTAGGTGTTATAAATTCTTATTTCCTTCAATATTCTCCCTCTGGAGCGCACAGCCATAATCTATCCCATGTAAAACAGCTTGTATTCTAAGGGAAATTGCTCAAAAAATAGTTCGGCAAGGGGGTTAATATTTAGATATCATTAAAAAGATGGGAGTTTTTTTCTTAAAAATGATTTCAAATTCATAAAATTCTAGGTAGGTTCGGTGGTTTCACCCAACTTAAGAGAATTCAATGAAACTTCCTCAAAGTATTAATAACATTTTTCTAAAGCTACCTCCAAATATTCAGAATTATTTACCGCAGGTTTTGAAGATATTTGATCGAGAATTGGGCATGAAATTACACGTACTTATGCCTCTTCTTCTGCAACCTGCAAGATATGCAGTCACGTTCAATGTTCCTTACTCAAATGGTGCCAATTTCACACGATCTGCAACGCGCGCGAGGGATTTATTCAAGCGCTCCGAGTAAAAATCTGTCACATATACATTTTTCTATCGATGGTATAAATTAATTTCCATCGGATAGTTACAAAAGGTTTTATCTGATGAATAAAGCCTTGCGTTCCCATAACAACCCGTGTATTTTCATGCTTGTATTTCGTTCAAATATCTTAGGAATCTGTGGCATATAATTTTGAAAAAAATCAGGTAGCTTTAAGACAACCAAATCAATGTTTCCAGCAAGTTTTATCGAATTCTCTTAAGTTAAGTAAAACCACCGAAACTCCTAATGTGAGACGTTGTCCCAGAATTCTTTACGACTTAAAAATAACTATTAAAAATTTGCACTCAATGACTCACTATTACTGCTCAATATGCCTTAAAACTTATTCTCTGCCTCTTTACCGGGAAATGTCTTTTATGTTTCAGCCGGTCGCTTTCAGCAGGAGTTCCGTGCGGCGCAGAGACGAGGACTACCGCTACCAATCCTCTGGCTCGCCGAGTACTTCACCATCGACGGAGAAGGATTCCGCATCGGCCGATTCTACCGCACTGCCGGATGGTACTCGCACATCGCACTCTGGTTCGTACGATCTGTTTTCTTGTTCTGTTTTTAAAAATTGTTTCATCAAGTTCCATCCTTCGAGCATAAATATAATTGTTAGGCGTGTGCACGCGATATCCGCACAATGGAATTGCTGAAGTTTGCTAGGTCGGATGATTCTGCTTGTTGTGACGTAAGAATTGGTAGGATTCACGGCTTGTGCATTAGTGTGGGCCGAAAAACATGAAAGTGTCCGAATCGAATCGTAATAGCGCGGAAAGGTTGCTACTCGTCCCCCTAACCACAAAGAATGAAACATTTTTGAAATCGGTTCACATCTTCCGGTCGCACATCTCGTTCGAAGTTTCGAAAATTCGTAAAAAATATGACTTTTTTCGGGATTTTTAAAAACGAGTTACAGTGATTTAATTGCGTTTAAAATCGGTATGTAGCCTCTTCTAAAGGTCCCTTGTCTTAAAAAAATATAATTTTTCTTCTTTTTGGGGGAGGGGGAGTCACTCATCGCGTTCAAATTATCGAAAAATTGTAAAAAAGTGACTTTTTTCGGCATTTTCTCTTTATGAGTTACAGTGATCGGATTGCGTTCAAAATCGGTATGTGGCCTCTTCTAAAGGTCCTTTGTATTTTTAATAAGATATAGTTCCTGTTTACCCCTTGTTTTATGGGGGAGGGGAGGGGCATGTATCGTAAAAATGAGTGACGGTCGTTGTTTTTCTCGTGCGAAGTTTGCAGTTCTTCGCCCTAGAAACTTTAGGTACATGGGTACTTTCGGCTGCACCGCGAGGTCCACCTTTTAATTCTCTTACTTTGCAAATGCCGACAGAAAATATCAAATGCTTTTCTACAAACCGATGATGCATTCAAATTGTTTCGGTAGAAGGATTTGTATTCCGGTCGTAGCTTTCCTCGTGTGTGGAGTGCCGTTGGGTAGGATAAGGCGTTCAAACCGTTAAAATATATCCTACTTAGATCATTCTTACGCAAATGTAATTTACGTATAAAATGGGAGGGGGGCCTCAGCGAGGGAGAGGGCTCCGCGATAGCCTAACTAACTACGGAAGTCGGCGCAGTAACGAGAGATCCGCGTTCGAGACCCGGTCAAGGCGAATGATTTTTCCTCTGTGTAATTTATTACATTGCCATGTTACATCAAAATATATGGTGATTACAGCAATCCAGCAATCAATTTTACAGATGAACTGCTACTTTTCATTCAATTAATGATCTACGGTTCGAACCCAGACGAATCAAAGCGTTCGCATGAGAAATATATGCAAAGTTAATTTTTTACCTGTCATGTATGATTTAATTCCCTCCCAGAGAATTGTTGAACTTCTCGGGTTTCCGTCCGAGTCAGGTGCTCCACCTTCTTATCTGCCGACATTTCGATGAATGGCTTATTCTTCGTCATTACGGCCGAGGATGTTATATTTTCAGAATTGGGTTCATTTATACAGCTTGCAGGATTTATTTCTTTTGGAAAATTTTATTTGAAATAATCATCGCAAAAACTTGACACGCACACATGGAAAAACTTTAATTAGAATCCTCATTTATCTCGTCGAATGCAGATTTTGGATTAAAGTTGCGGGAACCCTGGTAAAATCTGACGATTTATCGTGAGGTTTTTCATTTTAAACAGCCCATCCCCTTGACGACCAAAGGCATTAAAAGTCATTGAGCTTTGGTCTCATAAGAATTAGTGATGGGTCGGTCGTGAGAGATCGAATTCCGAGAGCAAGTTCTCTTAAAAGAAAGATCGATGAACGACTTCTCTCCAATGACCGAGGCGTTCATCTTCACCGATCGCGACAGGAATGATTGCATGACATCAAATATCGATCACGAGACTTGAGACCGACCAAAAAAATCTTGAGTGAGTTTTATAACGAGAGATTCCAGAGTTACTCGTTCTTTCGTGAGATGTAGGCAGTTATTCGATGCTCCGCTCGGTTGCGCTAACAAAGACGCAGCATAATAACAGTCAACAATTTACATCACGACATAAATATCTTGCATCGAGAGAGTTTTACCAGTTTTGCTGGCTCGCTTTTTAGTAGAATAATAACATCATTAAAAATGAAGACCGAATCCGTTACACTGTCGGCAAAGAGACAGCTGGGTTAAGATTCAAAAGAAATGCAATGGAAATTAAACATGATCCAGGTACTTATCCGTTTATTAATTCGCCAAGCAATGCATTATTTGTTACTGCGTTGGCTATGTAGTGCCGTTATTTATTACGTGCAATAGGTTAATCGTCACTTGTAAGTAGTATAGTACAATACTATATCCCTATGAATTGTTTTCCTTTGCCGCGACGAGTCGTAAATTGTGTGATAATTAAATATCTAAGTCTATGACGTGATCGCTTAGAAATCAAACCTGATACCCATGCCGCTGTATTATATATATACCGGCCGTTTACATAAACAACTGTGATTCATATTGCCAATGCATTTAAAAAATTCAACTCCGCTCCTCTCTCTTCAATCACTTTTTCTAGACTTTGATGGTGTTGCTGTCAATCAAGAATGTTTCCAGTGCTTCATTGGATGTCCGTTGGCTTTCCCTTCGTCTGAATTTTCTTCCCATATGTCTTCCGAAGTACCGGCGTGTTAAAATCACCGGTGAATTCATCCAGAATTGTTTGTTTTTGGAATGCAGTTTGCTTTTGGTGTAATTTCAAATATTTTTAACTGCAATCTCATCAGCGAATCCTTTTTTCGGAGAATAAAATTTCGTATGTGCCAATAACTCTCCTTTTCATTTAGAGGAATGGTATTTGAAGAACTTGATTCAGGGAATAATAGCGTGATTCCAGTTAATATAGGTTAGATCCAAACACCGTTCGAGACATGATAACTGCAAATTATGATTACCCACAGGTAATTTGATTCATACTTTCATCATTATACTTTTGTAGTGAATAGTAAGTTAAAAAAATGTACATAGGCTTGATCAGTAAATATCAGTATGAGTTTCCGGAATTTCATTTGCATTTGCGCTGAGTGTAGCTTCAATAAACGGTACAATGTAAATATCGTAATACTGTAATTGGTTGTAAGCAAAAATGAATTACATGAGTGGGCCATTACATCAGCCTTAGGCATCCTATTGAAATGGGCAAGGAGTTATTTCAATCAAAATGTACTAACATGTTTAGTAAGGCAATATATGACTTCATACCACCGATACTGTGTCACTTTAAATTGGCAGAAATGATGTATGTGAGCAATTAAATAAATAAAGACTGTATTTCTGCGTGCAATAGAGCATCATATACTGTAAAATAGTGCTGGAAATTTGTAATCATCGTATCATCCATCAAAGTGTGTATTCGAGCATGGCTTGTACACAGGGGCTTAGACCATATTCATTTAAAATTTAATTCCTTGGAAAGGACAAATTAAAATTTCTGATAGTACTAATTACTCATTGTACATCCAAAATCCCTGGTAAATATTTAGCAGGAAAATTTAGAAGGAACCTGCAGGAAGTTAGCAGAACATTCATGAGGATAATCAGAAACCTATAGTGGCAAAGAAAATCTTATTTTAGTTTAAAAACTGATGCCTATCTTAAACATTGGTGGACCCCAGCAGCATGCTGATATCGGCCCGATGTCACTTTTACATCATTATAGATCACTTATTAATCAAAACGATATCGGCTGCCGATATCGGCATTAGGTCAAAAATGATAACATTTGCCGGGATAAAAGTGACATATGCTGCCGATGTCAAAGTGATATAAATCTGACATAAAAAGGATACCTTTCCCGACTATAACAGGACACAAAAGTGACATGTTACCGACGTCAAATTGATATATATCTGACATACTAAGGATATCTTTCCTGACTATACATTGATATAAAAATGACATTTTCTGATGATGTCGGACCGATATAAAATTGACGTTAAAAAGATATCTTTCCTGACTATACAATGATATAAAAATGGCATTTGGTGATGATGTTGGACCGATATAAAATTGACGTTAAAAAGATATCTTTCCTGACTATAACAGGACACAAAAGTGACATGTTACCGACGTCAAATTTATGTATATCTGACATACTAAGGATATCTTTCCTGACTATACAATGATATAAAAATGGCATTTGCTGATGATGTTGGACCGATATCAAATTGATGTTAAAGAGATATTAAGGACTTTGGAACCAAATGCACCCAAAAATGGGAAATAAGGTTGTAGTAATGATGGCACATTCATATGGCTGTAACTAACCATATGACTGGAGGCAGTACTTGATGTACTTACAATAGGTATAAAAGAGAGTGTTTCTGAAAGAAAATACAAAATTAGTAAAAATACAATTTATTGAAATTACTAATGGTTACAAAATCCTAGGTGTCATATAAGCTCTTTCATGCCACTTGAAGCACTGTTGCATTTCTTCTGTATTCCCATTCTCATTGATGCTTCATCCTCATCTGCTGCTTATGCTGAAAGAAACAGCTTACATGAGTCATGATATTACTGGGAAACATATTTAAGAATACGATTAAAACACAATCAGTGCCAGGTTATTCTATTATATATATTCCCTGATCTTATTATATTTTGCACCAAGTAAACAGTTTTTATGGCTGATACTAGCATGTTCATGGTCTATAGTAATGAAGGTAGCACTAACATTTTGACACAATTTTTCAAATTCAAAATTCAGCAGCTATGTCATCAAAAATGAATGTGAAGCTTTTAATTTACCTAAGACACCACCGGAGAAATCTTTTCAAGTCCCCTTATCAGAAATATGGGTATTAAAAGTTACAAAAAAATTGGACACCCATCAAATGGTAAATAAGCAAAGACAGGCATGAATGCCTCTACTTTAAACAAATAATTATAATAAAATCCACAGTTTCAAGAAAGAACTAACTGAAGATTTACTAATCCTCCCTTGATCTAGGATGTGACCAAGAGAGTCTTGGCTATGGATGGTTTAAATCATGTATCACCTGCCCCAACAGATGTTTCCTCTTCTATTCCCCTTCCTTCATTTTCGCACTCTGGTTTCAGCTGCACTCGTCCTCCCTCTCAATAATGAGATTTCCAGCCTCAATCCCACCTCCATGTCTTCATCTGCCTCAGTTAAAGCAGGATGTGTTCATCGGATCACAACTAGAAAGTTTTAACAAGTCACCTTAAATTGACCAAAAATTGTAGCTGAGAATAATAAAATCGAATAAGTGTCGCAAAGTTTTAAACGAGGAACACAATGAAACAAATTAAGCACATTAAACACGATTCAACCACATATTCAAAGAAAATTAAAAATTGTCATTCATTGCAATCACTAATTTTTCACCTTCCACTAAAGCAGTTACCGCTGTACTCTACCCTTAAATAAACTCACAATAAAAAAAGCGAATGACAAATTCCCACACTGAAAACACATACAGAATTAACACCTAGATGAAAACATTTGACCCATGCCACCAATGCATGATCCCAATGAGATCACGAGTTTTACGACGGCAACTTTCTTTGAACAGTGTTGGAAGAGTAGGTTAAACACAGGCAATAATAATCTTCCAATTGTAAACCAACGATTATCGTTAAAAACTTGTTTAACTACGACCTAATAACAAAATTCCGTAAGATATTCTTCTTCCTCCAAAATCACTTCTCCCAACGGTTTAATTTCCTTACTCATGAAAAACTTCTTTTCCGAGAAAAATAATCTTGGAAGGTATAATAACTTTCAAAAACCTGATTATTATACTAGGATTCTAAATACAGAGTGAAATTGACAAATCAGAGTCGAATGATATCACTAACCGATGCACAAATATGTTACAAGCCTTCTCCTCAGATATGAATACACTACACAATACGCTACGTGAAAATACACCGGTAAACTTAATTAAAATAATAGGACAGAATATGCTACGCTAATAGCAAATAAGAAGTTAACTTTTTTCAGAGAGGGGTACGGTTTCTTAAACCAATATTAATGTTATAACTATAGATAACTATGAAGAACAACAAGAAACTTACCTTGCTTCAGTATAGATTGGGGGTGTCCAACCTTTTGGCGTCTTCCATAAAACTTCAGTGATTGCATCCAACCTCACATAAACGGCAAAAGTGATGCTAGATTTAAAAACAGTTGCACCAGGGAATATATAACCAAAATACTTAGGGAATATTGAATTCCCTCTTACGCATTTGTTTACAAACGCTTAACCAAGGTCCCTATAATATAAAAGGACCATGCGCTTAACCAACAACACCAACAACATATCGATCTTCATTTTTCTGACGTGGCGAACACAGCGCCAACGCGCCAATTGCTAGTTGAAACCCGCATTTTTCAAAACCCCAAGTTCTGGGTCCAGGTTTTGAACACCTTAAAATATTTGATTCATCATTGAGGTTTTGCCGGATTACGTGCTTTAAAGTATCGGTAGATTCATATCTGATTACAATGCAATATGTTACAGTATTATGCGTGTACTATACTCTATTAAAGGTAAATGCGCATTGCTCACAGCGGAGAGGTAGCCTGGATACTTGGCTCCAAGTTTCTTGTAATACACCAAGTATTTTGTAATATACCTTACAGTTGTTGCTGTAAATTTAGTAATGCATTCAATAAGCTTTAGTAAGATGGATTAATTAATTTTAATAGTGACCATTAGTGGTCAAATTTTTAATGGGTTTATTGAATGTTGGCAACCTCTCTGATGTAACTTATAATTAATATATATTTGATAACACTATTGACTGATGTCGACATGAAAGTGAAATTAGGCTACAAGGAGAATGGATTTGAGGATAATAGCATCAAATACCAAAGTAGTAGTTTTGGAATGGGAGAGTGGTAAGAATGATCGTATGATTAGCCGGGTAAATGATGAAGTACCTAATTGAACTAGTAGACGATTTTGTGTATCTTGGATGAATGTTTGCAAAAGATGGAAGGATAGATGTAGATTTTAAGGTGTGCAAATGCCAGTAGAAAAGTCTTAGGTAGCATATGGAGCATATCCAAGGTTGATTGTATGTCTTGGGAGGCAAAAATAGCGGTGTACAAAAATGATCTCCTCCTGGGGTTATTATATGGCAGCAAAACCTGGGTATGTCAGGATAAGGATAATAGTAAGCTTAATACAGAGGGAATGGGGTACCTGAGATTATTTTGCGGTAAAAGTAGGATCGATATAGGGTTACAAATGAGTGAACGATGAAAAATTGTGGGTTGGATGCTCCAGTAATAGACATGTGAAAGAAGTGACCTCCCATTGGTAAGGCCTAGCCGAAAGAATGGAAGAGATTCAAATAACGAAAATATATATCAATGTATCATGGATCATCATATGGATATATGTGATAATAGAGTGAATGGTGTGAGAGGATGAGGTAGGCCACAAAAGTCAAGGGTGAATTTGGTATACGAGACTCTAAAGAGGAGGAATATTAAGAATAGGACAGCGTATGTGAAGCAAGTTATGAGTGTAAGAAAAACAGAAGTCTTAGGTTTTCTCGGGATTCACTCCGGGCTAGGTAATTAGTTAGTGCCAATGAGGTTGGAAAAAATATCACTTTTATATCCTTTATTAGTCAGCTCCACTGACATCATTTTTGCATCGGAGAACGATATCTATAAAATGTCACTTTAATATCAGTTCGACGATATCACTTTTACATCGGGGAAAGATATCATATTTATGTCAATTTTATATCGGCAAAATCACCCGATGTTAAAACGACATTGGTGATATCAAAAAGATATTGGGCCGATATATAACTGACATACGATGCTGCTTGGGGAGTAATGCAATTATAGCATTGGACTGTTATCAACGTCTATTCATTCCACATGCAGTTATCATTCCACATTCACTTTAATTCTTATATTTGTTTGACCATGACATTTTACCACCATTATAATGGTATACAGATAGCTTAACAGACATATATATTTCAGTGGTCAGTTACCACTCCACCCTTCCTGCTTCAAAAATTTCTTTCCTTAAAATGTTTCAATTTAGTTCTGCGCATCACATCCATTCATTTCAATTGCCTATATTTTTCCTACCTCTCCCAACGAAGCAAACCTTTCCCTTCAAAAGTGCCTTTCAGGACCTCATTTCCTCTTAATTACCTACTATCTGACATAAAGTGGACTCCTAATTTTCCTTCACTGTTATATGTAACTTCAATGCCTAGTCAAGTATCTTTTAACTTCTCTTCTATCTTACTTTCATTATCCTTCTCGAGAGCCACTCCTCATATAACTTTAGTCTAATCTCACCCTCTCAACATTAGCCATTGGTTTAGATCCACCGAAGTCCACAACCCTTTATAAAACCTTCCAAACCAACCTTTTGTTTGCATCCTATATCAGGACTTGATGCATTACATATCCCCCATAATTCTTGAATATTGCTGATATTTAATATCTTGAGTAGGACACCTCGTTCCACTAAAATTCTGCCCCAGTTACAACTTCATTCCACTATTTGTTTTTTGCTATTTGTCTTAAGCCTCTAATGGTTTCTACTCAATGACCATTCTCAATCTATACTCTGGAGTGAGCTGGCAAGCCACTTACCATGAGGAAAAATATCCACAGATGCTGAGTGGACTATGTTCCCTTCGTTCCTGCTCTTCGTCCAATCTGGCATGTGTGAGCCTAACAGCTATAATTACCCTTTTTAATTTCTACTACAGGTAAACAATACATCATAGCATATCCTTTGATAACAGTTGATTAATATTCATAAATTTACCAAAGATCATGACAATAGGAGTCGACTTAAGACTTAATCATATTGGGGTTTCAAGGAACATATTCAAAATAAGCCAAGTAGTAATTGTAAAAAACCTACACCAACATTTATTTCACTTATTGATTATTAAAAATAAATGGATCTATGAATGGTTGCACAACCCTTAGTTTTCATCACCCCTGATGACAATGACTGAGTCAGACATCGAAACGTCAGCCTACATGGAGACCATCACCCTGTTGGAAACCCGAGAAAGCTTCTTAGGTACCTCATATCAGTGAAATAAATAATATTAATAATATGTAACAACATTCATTAAGCATGAAGCATTATAGACCAAATCCATTTTACACTAAAATTTTGTTATAAGTGAAAAATCATTGATTACCTACCATTGCTTTATTATCCATCCATGACCCTCTTCTCCATTAAATTCTTCAATTTATAAAAGGGTGTTACCAAAACTATGAGTGCATACTTGACTTAAATTATGACAGATATTTAATTTAAATGAGAGCATAAAAAATAATTTTATTCTGATCAAGTTGACTTTAAGTCACACAGGAACGACATCTGTACACTTAAGTTGACTGCTAAGTAATTGAGTACCTGGATAACTTGAGGCACACCACTTATCACATGATATTGTTTGCTCTCTGCTGTTAGTGATGTCTGTTTAGATTTGGAAACTGGCTCTCTTATAATAATTTACTCCATAATACCCTATATTGGCATATATCCTTTGCCTCTATTGCATTCATACATTACTTCATTCACACTCTCTCCTATTCTTAAGACTCCTAATCTTCCTCCTTTAATGTCTCTTCCACCACATCATGAACCCACAATTTTTTCCATCTTCCTCTTACGCTATTCACTCCTCAATCACAATCCTGTTCCAATACTCAACTCTAATCTATTATTTAAACATTGCCAAACCCACAGAGAATAATCCTTTCATAAAGTCCATTACGGTAGCATGAAGGAAGAGATATTTTCAAAATGTCAAAAGAAAATTAATAAAAAGGTATTAGCTTTAGTTCCCATAAGTATCCAGTAAGTATATCAAGCAAAAATCAACATGAAATACACTCAGAATATTTACTCTTAATAATCCAAGATGGTATGTATATTGTTCTAGCAAATTCAATGATTGCATGGGGGAAATAAACATTTGTCACAGTATGCACAGCTGATTTTTCTTCTTTGAATCAAAACTAGGTATGACATACAACTGTTATCACTCATATGATATGTAAACACTACTACTGTTTTCTGATTACAGTTCTATAATATAGAGAGAACTGGCAGAGTGGGTTATGGTCTGAAGTTATTGATGGCTATAACCATTGATAAGCACTAAACCATTGTGTAAATTAATAATTGATCAGAGGCTATTCCTTGCAAAGATAATAAACATATATATTGAGGTCAGATATTTAGTAAACATTCTTATAACCTGATTGTTCCATGCATTTCATAAAATCTATAGAGTAAACTAGTTATAATTTTGCCTAGATATAGCATTCCCTACCTGTTACATGATATAGTCTAGTAAATGGCAACTAGAGTAGCAATCAGATAGCAGAGAACCTCAATGACGCTTACATATTTTATTGCATTGCATTGGTGCTTCTTAATGATAGCAGCAATATCATCTAGAGGAAGAACGAATGTAGTGGGTTTAAAATTAGCACTGTCAGTGCCAAACAATTTAAGAAGATTCATCACATCCTGCAATCAGTTTTTAAATCCCTACTCATACACATCATAATAACAAATATTTTGTGTGTATTAGGCATTTCTTATAGGTAGCTTAGAAGCAATATATGTTAACACTTACTGATAAGAATTTTATATGTATAACTGTTGAATACCCTGTAAGACATAACTATAATAATCAAATCGTTTTCGTAACCAATTAACATCTCCAATGTACGGGCAAAAGCATTTTGGGGGAATTAATATAGCACTAAAGATTCAATACTATAACAAAGTGCATTTTTACTGAATATACATTTTATTGAAAGGTACGCAGGTACATATACAAACCATCATTTAATAATATTCTTTTTAAACATTTAGAATCTATGTGGCATTGCGAAAAACATATTTACTGAACATCAATATAATTGACTAGTTTGATTAGTTATCTAAGTGACGAAGTGCATGGTGAAACCCCAACGATTTTAATCGATGGCAACAAACGAAGCATGTTTTGTAAGGAGCGTTTTACATTAGATATAAATCACTCAAGTGGCTGAAAAAATTCATATATTTCAACAAATATTGAGAATAGTAAACGTGAAGTCCTATTCAGTTCACTTTGGCACAAGAAGTGCTTCACGAGAAGAAAACAACATCACGACAGAAGCAACTTCACAAAAAAGTATTCATCGTAGGACTGATTGTTATTATTAGAATCACAGATATATATAGGTATACACAGCGAATGTCTTGGACTCCTGTATTTGCACTAATACTCTGAATTTATGCTTTATATTTACGATGTAAACAATAAACGACGAATATTACGTTAACCTATGAACAAATCTTCGATTTTGGCATTTATTAATATTGTAAGCACTCGACGATCACGAGACAGTATTTCAGAAGCACAGTAACTAAATTATAGATATATAGTACGATGTAAACAAACCTTTACCAAAGTTGAACGTTCGCTTTTTTACATGCAATTCACTCTTAGACAAACACAGCAGCAAACTATGAGATTATTTCAGGGGGTACTGTAACTTAAAAATCTACGACGTAAACAAACAAAAACCCACCATTAACTTCACTATATAGGCTATTTTTGAAGCACTAACTCTTGGTAAATTTACGACATAAACTATAACTTTAGCATAAGTTGAACATACACTTTCTTCGTGTAACTCACGTCCAGAAACACAACGCAATATTATGCCATTTCAGAAGCACAGAAACTTTTATAACCTCCATGGTGTATTTCCTGTCATAACACATCCATTAGGAGCGTAAGTCTACCTAACACAAATAACCTTTAAATATCAAAATATCACCACAAGAACACACGCAATACATCACAGCACATATAACATTTGTAATCACTGAATTTCCATAATTGCATTGTCACTTAAATACATGATAAACCATCGTTTCAATATTCTCGACAAATATTACGCCTCGTGAACAAGTGAAACAGACTGTAATTGAAAATTGAATTTTAGTGCTACAGTCGGATAATTTGCTTTAAATTCTTACAGCCAAAAGAAAACGTTGATCGTTTCGAACTACATACCAAAATAAAATTTCGCTACTAAATTAGTATTAATCATTGGTTTCTATAATGAGTTGTTAATAATTTGTGGTCGATAAAATGTCACTCTTCAATAGTTTTGTAATCAAGTGGGATATTCCTAATATTCTTCGTATAACTATACTTAAAATCACAAACCAAGAGCATTGTGTAAAAACAAAACAAACCTTCGCACGATTGCACAATTGTGCCTTCAATTGTTTTCAAAGAATTACCCACAACTCCACGGAAACCGGCACTGAACGAGGTAGCTGCACTGAAACTCTGTGCTATCAAGAGCAAAGCTGTACACCTCGGTCATGCTTACAGTATGAAACTCACGAACGATCAGATTTTTTATCTATCACGATTTTCCTGAGAGATCATTGATCGTAGGCAACTTGGACTGCTCACTAGCTGGAAAATCGGTCTCTCTGATCGACGATCGAAGATCGAATCACAAGCGGGAGTGACCGACGCGACCGAAATCTCTCAAAAGACCGACTTTGCCCATCACTATTAAGAATACATGAGGAAAAGAGGTGTATAAGAAATCAATTCGAAGATAGATTGCTGTAATTACTATATATTTCTGTAATATGGCAATTTAATGAAATACACAGAGGAGAAATCATTCGCCTTGACTGGGTCTCGAACGCGGATCTCTCGTTATTGCGCCGACTTCTTTAGTTAGTTAAGCTATCGCGGCGCCCTTCAATCGTGTGGATTTTTATAGGCTTTAAATGAACTAGACGTTAACAAAGATACATAGGAGATTTGGACGCCTTGGTAGCTTTAATGACTAAAACACTTGGCACAATATCGAGGGATCTGGCTTCGTTTCCTCTGTTGAATTTCGCTCTCATGCTCACAATATTTTCTTGGAATAGTCAATACTTAACATAACAAATCATCAATATTTTGAGTGCCTTAGGGCTCTCTGAATGTTACACGCTTCCTTTGAAATATAGGTTCTTATAACCATGTACTTCCAACAATCGTCTCGTCCAAAATATCGTCCGAATTAAATATTTGGTGCGGTAACCTCCCTCCTCAATTTCACTAATACTTTCTATAAATGTATCGGCAGTCTTACTATCAGCACTTGCCTCACCATACGATTTCACAACACCACGCAAATTTGCTTGTTTCTTGTGCTCAGGATTAGGTATGCGTTTAGTAAGATCATTAATAATACGAACTCTCCAAAAAGGATTTGCAAGCAGAATTATCTTTAAATGAAGAGATTACCCCCTTTCTTCTAGAACTAAATCTCCTGCCTACATGACACTTGTATATATAAAGTGTTGCGATATTTTTGTCCGTAGTTTACCGCAATTTATTTCTGAATGTCATGCTTACTTTAAGGGGAACAAGTGACTGATATACTTGCCCGAATCAAATCTGGATTTATTTAAAAGATCATTTTTGCAGTAGTAGTAGTAGTAGGTGTTTTGGGTGCGTCTATAACTGAGGACATTTTGCACCACGCGCAACCTAATTAATGTCATTAAAATGTTAAATTTTGTGTTGAAGTAAAGTGAAAATCAATATTTATTCACTAAGAATTAAAACTTTTAATTGTAGAGGAGCAGTAACATACAATATTTACAATACATACATACATACAATATTTCAAATTTAAATAGTAAATTTTGAAGGGACTTAAATACGTCAATACATTTTAAGAGTCCGACTACGTGACCGAGGGCACTAGGGTTATTGCCGAGAACTTGTTTTAGCCTACCCTTAATGTCATGTCTTTCGCGCACAGCCCGGTACCTTTCACGGAACGTTTGTTTATATTTTTATATTTTGTCAATACGTTTGTTCCGTCAATATAGGAAATGTAAGGACTCAATGGGCAGTCACACTAATCACAGCGAGGTTGTATATTCTCTTCGGAGACGAGGTATGAGTGGGTCAGGGCACAGTGTCCTATTCACAGTCGCGTGATTATAAATTCCGCACTTGGACTGCTCCTGAAGGAAGAGGACCACGCATGCGTATCTGCTTTCAAGCAGCGTAATATATTTCCTATTTGGCTCTTCTACGATTCCTTCCACCGCTGTGTACACGTATGTTTCAACTCATACTTTAGGTCCTCTGCCGGTACCAAGAAAGAAAAGGCTTCGAGGTCGTTCACGGCCTCCTTCGCCGCTGAGTCAGTCTTTTCATTTCCGTCTATTCCCCCAGGGGCTCATAAAAAACTAACTCTTATTCCCGTTTTATTAAGAAAAATTATTTTTTTATACGTAGCCAAACCTTTTAATGTGTTGTCCTAAATATTAAATGGGGAAAGGAGTTTCCGCAAATTCATGTTTATGATGAAAAAATTGTTGTTTTCTCAGGCAGACGTTGAATATTTTTCCTAACCCTTATGTAAAACACTAACGAATGTGTAAAGGAAAATTTTATGTTTTGTTTTAATTTTACAATGCTGGCAGCGCCTAAGTAACAATTAAGAAGGTAGCCTAAACACAGGTACTTCCTTTAAGGCTTCCTAAAACTTCCTCTTTTGTTTTTTTGTTAATTTACTTGTTTATTTATTATGAAGGAAGTAATAAAAATTATCTTATATTATCATATTAATTTGCAAGGCTCATCCTCATCGCCCACTTCATGATTGTATAATTCTAAAAATAAACTCCTTCCAACAGTCCCTGACGATGCTTTCGATGTCCCACACGACCTCGCCACCCTTGTTATTTATTACATCCGTTCCCCTACCCTCGCCTTGTTTGCCCTTTTCACCCATTCCCAAAATAAATTCAATTGCCTTCAAAATTTAAATGCATATTCGTTGTCTCATCGGAGTGCATTCCTTCCTTGCTCTTTTTTCACAATGATTTTGCATTCCTCCTTTTTATCTTTTTATTCATAACATACCTTCTTGTGCTCTTAATCATGTTTGACTGCAATAAACCTCCTTTACGCCTCTTTCTCTTCCCTGACTGAAATTTTCACTACTACTTTCCACCATACGTCGGATTCCACAAATATGGAAAAAATAAAAAAAGTGTTTTTGTTCTGCAACTTAAAATGACAACTTAGCCTGAATTCATGGAGCTTAATTATTCAGATATACTTAGCTATGATCAAATTTTGAAAGAAAAATAGAATTTTACTCATATTGGAGAACAGAAAAAGTAATTAGGTCACACCCAGAAGTTTATCATGTCATACTCGGAGCTTATTAAAAAATTTTTAACTAGAAAAATAATAATTTTGATTACTTATCCAAGAGTTTAAACCAAAGAAAAAATACTCTTATTTTACTGATAATAATATCAATATTTAATTTTTAAGCTATTCAATGAGTTTACAGGTTAAAATAGTGTATGTTATTGACTGTCATTTGTGTGATTCACACCCGGAAGCACAGTTTTATTCCAATTACAAAGGTGCTATTTAATTTTTTAAATCGTACATTAAGCTGTAAATTACCTTCTTTTATAGCTAACTAAAGGTGTACTACAGTATATTTTAGATATGTAATTATTTGCTGTGAAAAATTAAAATTTAACGCTCATAGGTCACACCCGAAACCAATGGAATGGCTGTACCACCCCTTTTCCGTGCAATATTCCACAGAGAATAAATCATTCACCTTAACCAGGATTCGAACCCGGATCCCTCGATTTCACGACGAGTGATTTAGCCAGTTCAGCTTCCGAGGCTTCCTCCTCTTCTATGGATTTGTGAGGACTTTATAGGAACAAGTTGTTCTTGACTGCCGGACAAATGATGTCACTGATGCAGTCCAAGTCGTGCACTTACTAGCTCCATTGTCCACGTGGATAAAGCCAAACATGGAACACAGTGAGGTGTTTGGCTCTTTTTGACAAATGTTGAGGATACCGGGACTAGCCACGGTTGTAACCTTATGCGGAGTCACCCGGAAGTGCACATAAGTGCGATATTCCACAGAGGAAAAATCATTCGCCTTGACCGGGGTTCGAATCCGGATCCCTCGATCTCGCGCCGAATGCTTTAGTCAGTTTAGCTACCGATGGCTTTCCGCATCCTATTCCGTTTACTCTATCTTGTGCGGATTCCACAATCACTCTTAAGCAGTAAAAAATTGAAGTGAAATTATTGGAACTATTTCATTAAATTGAAATGTGCCACCAAACGGCATTTGTATTGAACAAAGCCCTGGTGTTCTACTCAGTAACGGGACCCAATCACTCAATTAGGGTACAAGATTCCGCTTAATAATCTCCATCACTCTTGGGTAACGAACACGGACCATCGAGATGGAAACCGATCCCACCCATCAACAACATTCTCATTACCGATTTGTTCCTACAGTTCTATCTCATTCCAGGTTTAACATACCCTAAAACATGCGTATATACCGTATTGTCACCTGGTTGTCGACCAACCTCTCCAATTTTAATCTAATTATCTTACTTGCACCACTAATCCCCACTTCAGTTTTAAAATTCTGATTAATAACTTAAGTTGAGATTCCAAAGAATTCACAAGTGAAATTGTTTGAACTATCTCGCTGTGCTGAAAATTGTCAACAAATGAAATTTCTATTGATGAAAGCCCTGCTACTTCGAAAGAGGACCCAAGCACCCAAGTATTGTACAGGATTCCGCTTAATAATCTCCGTCACTCCTGGGACACAATCAAGATGGAAATCCAGCACTCTTATCTATCGCATTAACCAGATTTTAATGAAACAAATGATAAAATATCGGGAGTTGTTGCATTGAATCAACGAAATTATATAAGGGTCATGAGCTGATTTGGAAAATAGACACAGTAATAAGACAGTGAGAGCCTTTCACTTAAGCGAATGGTGGATAAGTTTTCTTTCTTCGGCGTTATCCCCTTCGTCATAGCACGGACCGTTGTGTGCACGATATCGTGATATATCAATCCACCGGTCCTGTGAGGTAATTTAACCGATAAAAAACGCAAAGAATGAAAATTCTGAATACTAGTTACCTCTTTTGGCAGCTTCGTTTTCATCTGAGGAACGTACTCATTTATTAATGTTGACAAACCATCTATAAAAATTGACGAAATCAATAAATTATCCAAAGAGGCAATTTACTTAGATTTTATTTCCGAAGATCAAATAATATAAAATGTTTACTTGAGTCATGCGTGGATATTATTTGCAACATACGCATGAATAAGTTAATTTTCTCCAGTGCTTATTAAATCACGTATTGATGCAAAATTCACACTGGTACAGAGGAATTTTCACAACTATGATCATAAGCTAAAGTATGTAAGGACGGCCTCATAAACGCTAAATAAAGCTTGCACGCATCGCCCAAGACTAATTAGGGTATCGGCCGTATTGTATTCAGATTTTCCCATCAACTAAGTCCTTCTCTATTAAATTCCTTATTTTATTCATTCTAAAAGACAATTCATGCTGCTAAAAAAATTCCCATCGCACTAGTTATTTTGTTAAACAGGCCGCCAAACAATCTCTAGAGTTGGATAAGGGCGAATCTGATAAATTTGGACATAAAATGCTTAAAACTACTACATCTATTTTTTCCCAGAACCGATTTTTTCACGAAACACGGACACTACCAATTAGTGATTTTTCAAGCATGTTAATTAATTCCACAGCCATCTCGCTGAGCGAAGGTGAAAAAGTTGAGCCCCAGTCATAAATCGACAAACATTGCCTTTGAGAGAGGATCTGGCAATTTGAGGCACCCTAATTGGTGGTCTATCCTGTTGACAGAATTGTTTTGGAGCCACCATTGTGTTCATCTCTCATCTCGGTTAAGGAGCGTAGAACGGAGCTGCAGAAAATTAGGGCTCTCATATTCTTCAAACTCTTTGCTTTATGAAATGAATGAAAATAGCTATCAGGACTAGGCTTGGGCAAAAAATATCGATGTATCAAAAACTCAATAAATTTTTTAAAATCTATCGATAATTATCGTCGATATTTTTCATGTCGATATATCAAAAATCGATTTTTTTCCTAGTATCAAATTCGATATATTTGTTTAGCACGTCACCGTTGTAAAGTTGTTTCTCCAGCTGCGGTGTCTAGTGCTATAACGAAAATAGGTGATGATATTCGCTTATAACATAGGCGAATGGGACAACGTTCTCCAGAAGTACGATCTGCACAAACAGAACGAGAAAACGCTGATAGAAGTTCAACTTGGTCCAGACATGAACACCTATTATCTCTTAGCACTACTACGCAAGAGGTTCCTAGCTCTGTCCCTAATGAACTGAAGCAGTATCTAGACCAACCACTACTGGAGAGGAAATCAGATCTAATAAAGTTTTGGGTGAACTCCCGACACTTCACACCGGTTCTTTCGGAAATCGCGCTGAAGTACTTAATATGCCAAGCCTCATCTGTTCCATCCGAAAGAGTGGCTTGTGCAGTTAACTTCGTGGTACCGGAAAACAGGAGTAGATTTACGGGGGAAAACGTAAAACAGAGAGTACTTCTGATGCCAATATCAGACAAATACTGGTTTGATTGATTAAAATTGATTGTAAAAATAAAAGATTTTTTTATTACTTCTACATGTCCATAATTTTACAAATTTTACTTCAACATTTTGTATATATTTTGGTGAAACTTTAAGGAACCACTTGTTTTGGCAAAATTATCGATAATTTTGGCTCGATAACTATCGATACATGTTTTAAATATTGATACGATATCTATCGATATATTTTTTTTACTTGCCCATCCCTAATCAGGACTTAAATATACTCTCGGATGATCAACTTGGCCAGTTTTCTCTGAATCTCCCATTGGAGAACCAATTTAAATTATGGAAGAGGAGTTTACTCTACTCGATATTTCTCTAAATGTACGGGAAAATAAAGGAAAGGACATTTAAGTGAGTATGGGTTCATCCATGTATGAGAAAATTCCTTTTTACACGATTGCCCAAAAAACTGAGTGTTATGTTTTCAGCGGCTGGCTATGTATGCAAGTAGGTATGTATGTATTTATGTTTATTCCACCGTAGCAACTTAACGAACGTAACGGTTTTGACAAGGGTCTGACACTTACATTACTCCAATGGTTAAACATTTCACCCAGAGCACTCTAACGGTCAGGCGCTAACTATCAGCGCAACAGCGCGACAGGTATACTCTTTAATTGAATATCTTGCAGATTTAATTGGGAAATTACCTATGTATTTCTCAGGGGAAACTTAAAAAGGTAATTGAATAATCAAAAAATTCTGGAACCAGATTGCAGCGATAATAATACCGTCCAGTCCTTCTCTTGGCGTTTTCGCAGTTTACTTTCTCGACCATCTTCTTTCTTTACTTACGGTTGCGATGGCGATGTCTCGTGTGGTCCCAGGCAAGGGTCTGACGGAATTGCGATATCTCGTATCTAGGTTACTAATAGCGCCAATTGTTTACGGCGCTAATAGAAAATACAAATGCGTGAAAAAGATAAAGGTTGTATGCTTTTGCCATAAATATTTTATTTTTTGGGAAAAAATGCAGTAATTATTCCTTTTTTTGGAAGACCTTTATCAGCGTCCATTTAAAATACGTCTGGGACCACAAGAAACATCGCCATCGCGAATTTTCAGGATGCAGAATTGATTACATAATTACCTTTTTAAGTTTCTCCTGAGAAATAAATAGGGGATTTCCCACTTAAATCGGCCAGATATTCAATTTAAGAGTATACCTGTCGCTCTGATAGTTAGCACCTGACCGCTAGAGTACTCAGGGTGAAATTTATAACCAGAGTCCTCTGGATTGCCGATAATACACTACATAGTTAGTAATAATAACTCTATGAGGTAGTAGTGTTGAGAACGGCCATCCAGAGGACTCTGTGTATAACCATTGGAGTAATCTGAGTGTCAGACCCTTGGTCCCAGGTGTATTTTAAATGTACGCTGATAAATGTTTAACAACAAAGGGAGTAATTACTGCATTTATTCATAAAAAAATAAAAGATTTATGGCAAAAGCATACATTATTTATCTTTTTCACGCATACTCATTTTTCCATTTTGGCCTGAAACATTTGGCGCTAGTAGTAATCCATACGAGATATCGCAATTCCGTCAGACCCTTGGGTTTTGATACACAGACACTTATTTGAACCACTACGTTACTGGGAGTGTCATAGGCTACATAATACCGGAGGTGTTAAGGCCGTTTTACACGGTACATTTGTTTGTACAAACTCTTCCGTGAACTCTTGCATGAGGCAAAATGTATCGTGTAAAGCGGCAAGTTGTATGAACGCTTGTGCGAATGTCTCAATGCCTGCACGGGAAATAGAACCTGTTCTAATTTCGTTGAGACAAACGTACATTCTCACGTACATTCGTTTGTACAAAATCTTTCATCGTGTAAAGCGGCCTTTACATTTGTACGATGACATTACCGTGGCAACCGAACGTATCCATAGATTTTGATGTGTGACCATTCAGTGGACTTCATAATGTGATTGTGAGAGTCTTAGACTATATGTTATCGGAAATTTTCTTCCGGTTTAGACCGGGAATGTTATCTTTGTATCAGTACAACCCTTCGGTGGACTTAATAATACGATCGCGTGCTTAATAAACTATTAATTTTAAGAATAAATAATACAATATTTTGTTTTTTTCATTTCTCCGATTCATCTAAATAGCTCTATTATCATAATAGATAATAATATTTTAAGATTTTATACTTACAATAATAATTCAATAAAAAGGGCAAAATAATTAAAATAAAACATTATTAAAAATTAAATATTATTATAAAAAATTAAAAAAATACATTTGTTATGCTACAATGTCTAAACAGCCCCCGACTACATTGAAAATTTTAATCGAAGGTCAAAATTTCCCAATTGATAAAAGGCATGGCAGGTGACAGATGTGGTTGCAAATCACCACCAACATTCGTAATAAAACATTCCTAACAGCTTTTTAAGAATATATATTCCACAAAGCAAAAACCAATCTTGTTTTTATCTTTTTAGTGCTATTTTTTGCAGTCGTGTTTTAATTTTTTAAATAAGTATTTGTATAGTTTCCTTACCTGATAAATCAAGTGAAGGTGGAAGATTGCTAATTATTCATATTTTTTGGGTTTTTTTGATTAGTTCAGAGAGATTTATTGTCTAATACTGCAGCGGGAGAGGAAGAATAATTTTCTCTCCAAAAACGCCCTTCTCCAAATACCCTTTCCAAACTCATGTGAGATAGTTGAGAAAATCAACGTGGAAAAATATTAACGATAATCAACTAGTAAGAGCAGGTATATTTCACAACAGCAACCAGATTAAAAACCCAAAGAGGACGGTTCAGCCAACTGTTCAGTAACGTCCAATCCAAAGCCAATCGCAAATTTGTACAAGTGAGGATCTCTTATTTAAACTTGACGAAAGGAGGGTCGATGATTTCGCTAAACTTAAGACAATTCGATGAAATTTGCTGGAAACATTAAATCTGTTGATTTTATGCTCCCTGATTTTTTTAAAGAATTATTTGCCGCAGATATTTTAAGATATTTGAACGAGAATTGGACATGAAATTACACGGGTTCTTATGGGGAAGCAAAAATTTATTTATCAGAAAGAACCTTTTCTAATTATTCAATTATATAATAAATAATATGTCATCGATAGAAAAATGCACAGCAGATATTTTCTCCGAGTTGCTTCAAGAAATCCCTTCCGCGCGTTGCGGACTATGTGAAATTGGCATCGCCGCGCACGAGTATAAGGTTCTTGAACGTGGATTCATAACTTGCAGGATGGAGAAGAAACGGCATAAGAACCCGTGTAATTTCAAGCCCAATTGTCGATCTAATATTTTAAGAAATCTAGAGCAAACTATTCTGATAACTTGCAGGTAGCTTTATAACAATATTAGTTGCGATAGATCATAATATATTATAGTATCTTCTTCGCTGAAATCTTTTAAGTTGAGTGAAATCACCGAACCTCCGTAGTGACGGGAGCAATGTGTAGGTACTCCTCGCCGACTACACCGGAACAGAGAACTTTGGTGATTCACCTTTCGGAGGGGGTATTATAGGCAAGGTTGAAATGGAGTGGCTAAGGTATAGGATGGAAGCGATTGGTAGCCTTGGAGGGGAGGAAATAGTGGAGTGGGTGCATAGATGTGGTGGAAGTCTTGGGAGATTGGAGCTTCAGGAACTGGTTTGTTTCTCCGGACGCAGAGTATTAAGAAAAAGTCACTGTGCTACAGTCAGACGTTTCTCAGTTTCCCCGACTAGTATATAAGTGAGAAATTACCTGGTAGAGGGAAAGCTTGCGGCCAAAGGTCGCTGACAAGAGGTCGCTGCTAGAAGTCACAGGATATAAAAAATGTTGGTAAAAAATGGAATATGGACAAAGGAGCGAATGAAAATGAAGTGGCAACCATGGATAAATTGAGCTATGAAAAAGCGAGTTAAAGATAAGCACGCTATGTTTTATCTAGAAAATAAATCGCCAAGTCGTGGACACGATGCGACGACCCTCAGATTGTTTTTCGAGACAAGAGTCGGATGCTTTACCACTATTCTAACAAGACTCACAGTTTAAGGTGAATGAAGTGGTAACCATGTAAGGCAAAATGAAGTGGTAACCATGGACCCATGGAACCATGGATCCATGGAAAAGCGAGTTAAAGACAAGCAGGTTAAAAAGTAGTCGCTTGCATAGTAGTCTCTGCATTTTGGAGTCGTAGGCATTGTTGGCGTAGTAAAGTGAAGTACTTTGGCCGGCAAATCCGGAGGGTAAACAGCCCGCCGAAGGGAAACTATGTCCAAAGAGGGGAAATTGTGGCAAAAGAGGGGTAGGGGAACTCATAAAAAATGTCACAATACCAATGGAAAGTTTATTTTAAATCGCTGTAGGAAGTAAAGTTTGGACATAGCTCGTGCGGTTTAAGGCTGGAAATGGAAAGTCTTTCAGCTTTTCCCCCAGTGTTAACTTCTCCAGATGATCGCTATATTCCTCTAAGCATTCACGCGAGCATATCCAATAGTACTGCGCTCTGCCCCGTTTATAGCGGCAGTCTTCATCAACGCGACCATTCGTCAGTGTTGAAAGAGCGATCTCCTTCAAACCTTATCTGAATGTGACCAAAAGACTAATATTTACTTTACATAAAGAGAGTATTAGAGCCAATAAAGAGCTCGCATCTTTTATTCTAAAGCCATCTCAGCATTCGTTTTCCCAGCGCTACTGTGCTTTCCTTATTCTCTTCAGAACTGCCTTTTGAACGTGCGGAATTAATCTAATTGCCTTTTGAAGAATACAATTGCTATTTTTCTTTTGTGTCTATATTGAGTTTAAAAAGAATTCTTTCTTGTTAAAATCTCCTTCTAAAAATTTCCATTGCTTTATCGAATCACCATGGCTCGTTTCGTACTCTCAATAAATGGTGGTATTTTTTGTCCTCGTGTATTAATTCTTCTTCCGTTGTCTCGGGCGTGACTTCGTGGAATTTGGTTAGCATTGTAAATGATATGTATAACTTTGTTTTCTACATATATGTGGAAAAATTAAGTTATACTTATCATTTTAAATATTAATTTTTCACCAATGATATCAATATTCACGTTACATTCAATTTATTTTATTTATTTATTCTTCCGAAATTATCCTCGTTCTTTCTTAAATCTGAAACTGGAACGGATTCACATCTCCTCCCATTTCCTCCATCCCACAGTCTCATTCTTCGTCTCCTCC
This sequence comes from Pyrrhosoma nymphula, assembly GCA_963573305.1. Taxonomy (NCBI): domain Eukaryota; kingdom Metazoa; phylum Arthropoda; class Insecta; order Odonata; family Coenagrionidae; genus Pyrrhosoma; species Pyrrhosoma nymphula. The sequence goes on from OY754337.1 coordinate 11,815,044, forward strand.
AATTATCGTAAGCTTGTTTTTTGCGAGCTCCTTATATCTCATTACTCTTAAATATAACCTAAATATGTTCACCACTGAAAAATATCTAGCACCGAGTACGCTTGGCTCTGAAACAATTTCATTCCTGGTTTACTCGGGGCACTCTACGGTCATATGTAGGACATTTGTTCAAATTTTTCTCAAAGATTTTTTGTATAAGTGTAGGATGAATGCTTGTAACAATTTAGATGTTGTTCTCATGAAAATACACAATTCTCACTCACAAATATCACTATTCCTAGAGCTGCAGACATATTTCCTTAAGAGTTTTCCACAATAATTATGAACTACATTCTCTTACACTGCATACAATATTTTGGTTCTGCTTACAAATAGAGAGTTGTTCGGGGAAATCGTCTGCAAACATTTAAATATTTTCTTTTCTTTGGTCCATTATTTTTCACCTTACCAATAGTTTGACATACTGAAAACCCATAAATTCTACCTTATCCATGTTATATAATTAAATTACGGAATTCCACGGAAATTCTTTCTCGAATGTTTTGGAAAGTATCTGTATATGATCATTATTTTCCATTTTAATCCATATATCCATCCATATGACCCAACTCTTGGTTCATTTCATATCAATTAATAATTTGTAATTAAAGAAATTCTTTTTTCAGAGATAGACAAGTGTTTCGTTCGTATTGTCTTCGACTTTCTTCTTTTAATTAGAACAAATGAAAGACGTATCCATTTCAATAATGTTTTGTAATTTTCTACACTTTTTTTTTTTTTTAAACACAACTAGTTACCTGACAATGCCAAAAGTTGGCGAAACGCGTTGTGTTAAAAAAAAATAAAAAGTGTAGAAAATTACAAAACATTATCGAAATGGATATAAAAAGATTCTACTAAGTAGAGCCCTAAAGCTGTGGATTTTTAAATGAAATACGCTTTAAATTCCTCTTTAAAATTTTACTGCCGCGGAAAATTATAAAAGTAGATACATTTATTTGTGAGAACAGATTATTTTGATTCTTGTGTTGATAATCACGGATATTTGATATGGCAAAGTCAACTTGAAGAAACATACGTCAACCTCAATTCTTCTATTATTTTCAAGGTGCTGTCGAACTCTCTATGCTTGGATAAGATGATTCATAGTTGGCAGGACATTAATGACCAATTCAACAATTTTTTTTAACGCAAAGACGGAGACTCCGGAGAAGTTATCTTTCCGCACTTGTCTGCGTATTTTACTTTCTAGATGAGTCGTGAAAGGAGTGTTTTATGTGCCAGCGGAGACAACATAATTTCTAAACATTAGTTGCTAAAATAATTTCTAAAATTGAAATTGCTAAGAAGGCCATAATCGCACGATAAACTCTTCCAGAACTCATTTGGTTATGATTTGGGAGTCAATTCTAATTTACGAGATAATGAAATTTCCGAGGATTTTATATTTCAATTGAGATTCCGTAGGTTCAAGGGCATTCACATTTTTTCCGAAGACTAAGAAATTTTGATAATATATTTAATATTTAGATCTGCATTTTCCTTCTTAAAAACATAGAAAAAATGAGTAGTGTATGTCATTTTTCTGGAATTTTTGCTAATTTGACACTACCTCAGTATGGCGTCTTTTTTATACATTGGGTTCCAATTTTAGATATGAATATGTTTTTTTCGAAAGTATATACATCAGAAATCACGGAAAAAGAAAAGTTTGACAATATTAACTTATTAATTTTGAAAAAAAGTTCAACTTTCAGATTGGAGACATTGAACACGTTCACATTTATTCAACTTGATCTCTTACACTTGGCATTTGCATGATCTCCATGAAAGGAATTGGCATTTGCATGATGTCCTTACACATTTTTAGACCATCAGGTCATCTTAATATTTTACTAATAAAAATTTTAATGCTCTTATGCTGCAGTTAGTAGGTTATATTTTATGTGCAACTTTTCCTCCTTTCAATTTCCAGCAGACAAAAACAAAATTGATTAAAGATCTAAAGCTTTCCCGGCGTATAGCGATGTTGGAGTTGTTTGGGTTTCCGACCGGGTCAAACTCTCCATTTCTGCCGACGTATCGATAAACGAGTCGTTTATCATCCTCAGCGCATGTCGTGAAATGCAACTGGTCCGCATAATATAGGCTGGGCTCCTGGTCAAGTGTCGTGGGATTGGTCCGCTGTTTCCCGCCTTTTTTTCCTGGCCTCTTGGATTATTCTCAGCACAGGTTTCCAAGAATTGCTGAAAGAGAGTATCCGGCGTCACGGTTCATTTTCCTGTTTCCCATTCGGATCTCCATCGCTTCTCTGGTCAGTCTTTCCCAGAACCCGTCCACGCGACAGAGCACTTTGGTGTTCTCTCCCAGCGAATGGTCCCTGGAAATGTTGTGCTCGGTCTCATCAGATACGGAGAAACACTTACCCACTATCTGCCTGATTTCTACCAAAGATCTACCTAAATGCTTCCATGTCGTTTTACGACTCTTTAGACGTAGTTGTAACATCTATTTGCATTGCTCTGCGTATTTTGGAGCCCAAATATCAATAGTTGATCTTGAAAGTGTCTGATTGTTAGGAAAAACGACAAGGTCTTTTTTAAATTTTAGGTACACAATAGTTGGCTAACTTCAATGAGAGAATACCCAGTATCTATCCCAAACATACCCTCTATATGTTATCTTCAACATACCATTGCTGTACCGCCGCGTTATCAGTAGTTTTCTCGAAGATAGTATTGGGAGGGGGAAAACGAAGAGGTGAGGATAGGAAAGGGAGAACCCATTTCTGGAATTCTCAAAGGTTTAGTCAGGGCGAGGTTACAGGAATGAGATGCACATTTACGATATCTCCTAACGTTTTTTGCGGAAGATTGCGAACTTTTCGGAAGATTACGCTAAGAATTAACATACACATACATCACTGGTGTTTAAGCGGTGACTGATCAGCTTTTATTCCACGAAGAAGTTTAAAATATAATGAAAGACATTTTCAAACAGATTACTTCTCAATAGTATGTTAGATACAAAATACTGTTACAGACTGCATTTTCTATATAAATTACAGAAAATACGTACGTATTTCAAATACGTGTACTATTGATACTGCCCATCTCTGATTAGGGTATGTATCATTGAGCATAGGTGGGTGGCTGAGTATAGCCATAATTTTTTGTTTGCGGATGAAGGGTGGTGTGGTCTTAATTTTCCTTCTCTTAATGACTGGTGTAACTGCTCTTGAAAAGGTCTCCACGAAGCACACAGTGAGAAAGTTAATTTCTTCAGAAAATTCCTTGCCGAAGCCCGGCCTTGAACCTGGACGTACCGGATGGGATACTAATGCTCTCGACCTGCATAATTAAATAACACTTTGGAGGAAATATAATGTGTATGCATGTTGGAAAATTGTCTGAAAACATAATGTCATTTCTCATATAAATTCAAAGATCAAAATTGATCTCTTCCTCGTTCATAAAAAACATGACCTTCGGTATGGATTTGATAAATTTTCCCTCGAAGCCGAATATACCAGTGAGATGAATAATAAGTATTCATTCATCTCAATGTCGCAGGAAAAGTTTTGTAAACCTTAAGATACCGATTTTCAATACAGTGTAATTGTAAACTTGTTTTCATGGACAGTAAGTAAGTTAGAATTGGTTCGAGTTTGTGCCTTCAGTTATTCGTGGGATGTGTCCGTTAACCACCTCACACATTATTGGAGTTTGTGCAACTTGTTCAGATCACCACTTTATCTCTTGTCTCATTTTGCTGATGAAACCGTTTCATGGTTGCACCAGCATATACTACATGCGCAAATTCTAAATTTGCCTAGGATTCGGCAGAAGTCAGGGAGTATCCTGGATATTAGACTTAGCCGAGAAACTGTAGTCATTGCGGGTTGCATAGATATTTAAAATGAGCTATCACTACTTCACTAGACGCACACTCACAGAAGCACATAGTTTTCGTAAACCTATGGCAGAAAGCTTAAGACATCGGATAGCGAGGCGCTTTCTGGATAATCGCTGAAATTTACCAACTGAATAACCGTTCCCTACCCGATGGTTACCACTTTTCCTTACGGATAAAATACCTGTCAACGGGTAAGGCTCCCATCTTTTACCATCGTCCTAACCGTGTATTCTAGTGTTAAGGATAGGGTAATCTTATCTTTTGTGTAGTCTGGGTTGTTGTAATAATCTCCTTACATGTTGATATATAATATACTACTATATAATATATAATAATCTACTTTATAATTAATGTTAACTGTATACTCTCTACATCATTGTTTATATTGACATATACTATTCAATTTTCTCCTGTAATTAGATTTCCCCGATTCTAAGGGGAAAATTCTGTTATATGAAAGAATCCGGTTCCCTTAAAAATATATATTTGTCAAATGCAATCATTTCAGGGCGGCATTTCCTGCCTGGATCATGTCAAACCTCCTTTTCCTCACGGTGGTACGCTATGGCGCTTTATGGGCAGTCATTACTGGCCTGCTGCAGCTTTTGGCGTGCTTAATATGGTGCGTGGTGAAGAATCCTATACCTCTGGAAGTCCCATACAACACAGGAGATCTCGTCACGTTCTACGGAATGGATTTCTGGAAAACCATATTCTCAGGTACGTTAATAAGCAATCTGACTCACGAAAATCGTTTCATTCCTCTAAAAGGGAAATATTTAATCATGGAATGGATCAGAAACTTGAAAAAGACAGCTAGGTAATGAGCAAAGTATGACTAAGAAATGAATGAATATAAATTTAAAATTTAAACGTGACTCTTATCTTCAAATTATTTATATTAATTAATTAATTAGTCCCTAGGGTTCCCCATTAGAATGTCTAAATTTATTAGTTCAGAGCTCATTAAATCACATAAATGTCAGTATTTTTTGGAGGCTGACCAAATGTCCCGAGATATTGATTGTCTGCCTGATTGGGGATAAATCCGCATGATGGGCTGATTAAAAATAAAGAATAAAAGATAAGCTGTTTCATTTCAATTCACTAGATATGGCATGTAAATTATGTGTTCAGCTGTAAAAGTAAGCATTGCCCTGTAAAATGTATTTTCAGCAAAACATTTGAAAACCATGGTGAATCAATGAGTAACAGTTTTCTTCCCGTAAGTTAGTATTGGCCTGCATAATTTCCATCAATGCCATGCAAGGCTTGTCTTATCCATGGATTAACTCAAAAAATAATAAATATGCTAAAACTTGTCTTTTAATGGCAAATATGTAATGCCGAATAGTTTACGCAAGTTGCCGTAGCAAATATTTTGTTTCTCTTCAAATACCTGGAATTATTATCAGACTGCATATTTTTTCATATCATTAATCGAAAACACTCAGTAGTAGTTTTTTATCATGCCACACGCCGAATACATTGGTTAGAAGTGCTATATAATGATGCACATGTGCTCGTTCGCAGAAAGCTCCGAGGTGAAGAAGAAATCAAAGTTTGAAGTGACGTTAAATCAAGTTGACTAATACAAATATTTAGAAAAAAGACAGTTAAATGTCAAAACTCCTAAAAATAGAATAGTAGTAGCATAGACAGGGCTCAAAATATTTTTTTAGTTTTTAAATGTAACGCATGTTGTAATTAGTAGAATAAAAAAATCATTTTTCCATCAAATTTCTTACTATTCAGTGTATGAGGAGATGTGCAATGGAGAATATCTACAACAGGAAAATTATGGGAAATCCGGACTTAAAAAGAGGAAACGGTCACAACTTTGAGTGGTGTTTTTGGTCCATGTTCCAGCACTCCCTAAGCTTTCACTCAGCTTACATGATACACGAAACTGCTCATTTGAGAGGCTTTTTCCCTGCTTCACTGGAGGAAAAAGACGGTGAAATGTAAACCAATGATATCGATTGGACTCTCCAAGTGACGAACGACACTCATGGGATTTGCACCCAACATCTAGGTATAATTAGTAGTGCTAACTCTGAGGTGACCTTTTCGCCCGCCGTCACCGAAAGATGGAGCGATAATTACGCCCTTGTCCTTGCTCTGCGGGGTCACAGTACACAGACGGGCGCGTGTTTTTTTTTACGGTCTGTGATTGGGATGATGACTAATGTGTAAGAGCCTCTTCGGAACCGTTTTTTTGACATGCTAATACGTACTTCGTAAGTGTTAAGTGACAGAGTAACTTGATTACTTTGTTGCATGGGGGGTAAATTTGGTCCATTTTTCACGAACATTAACACTACAGAACGGTGTGGATCTGAAAACATTTATAACTAGAAAAAAGGAAAATGAAAGTGCAATTCTCGTATTGAGATAATTTAATTAGAATCAGATATTCATCCCGTAAAAAACATTTAACCTTGTTTCATTTTTTAAACTCAATCTTAAAATAATAATTTTAATAATAATATAAGTGATGGTATGAAAGCCGAACCACCAGCCTCCCCGATGCGTACCCGGTAACGGCTTTTGCTGACCAATGGTGGACGTCTGCGGTTCAAATGCGGAAGGTTTTCCCGCTGCCCTAGTTATCGAACTGTAATACAGTGAGGCCTGGAACGGAGAACGTACTAGACAAGTGTGCATCCTTCCGTCTGGCGAGAGTAAGATTTTCGGAGAACAAGAAAGGCTTGCAACTCGCTCACGGGAGAGTCATTCGTCACCTCGAGGACGATGATATCTATGATTACCTCGGAGTCCCCCAGCATCGAATGGAGGAGGTTACAGCGGTGAAGGAAAGGCTCACCACCAAGTACAGACCAGGGCCGTAGCCATTTCATGTCTTTAGAATGGGCAAACGTTTTATAGTTCCACAATAATAAATAAAAAGACACTTAAAGCTAGGGGGGCAAAACTAATTCCAGGAGGGGCGGCGCCCCCCCTGTCTACGGCCCTGGTAAAGACAGACTCTCGGAAAAGCTGGGGTTCTGAGCCGTCTTGCAAGAACAAGGTTCTTGCCACGAACATGTCGGCTTCCGGAAAGGTAGATCATGTGAAACACAACTCGCGCTCTTTCTTCATGACGTTCTCAAATCTGGTGAATCGAAATGACAAGTGGACGCATTATTTCTAGATTTTAAGAAAGCTTTCGACACGGTACCTCACAACAAACTTTTATACAAATTACAGTCATGCGGGCTGAACGAAACAGTAGTAAACTGGATACGCGACTTTCTGAGTGATCGTAAGCAAAAAGTAGTTCTTGACGGAATTAGCTCTGATGTAGTCAAAGTGACATCAGGTGTCCCACAAGGAAGCGTAATCGGCTCCCTTTTGTTCATTATATACATAAATGACCTATGCTCTCGAATTAGCAGTAAAATTTGTTAATTTGCTGACGACGCTGTCATCTATCGCGAAATTAGTGATCACTCTGACTTTGAAATTCTATCATCGGATTTAAACAACGTTAATGTGTGGAGCCAAGAGTGGGGACTCGAACTTAATCTGAGCAAATGCACGGCGGTACATTTCTTGCGGAGGTCGTCCAATTTTCCCAATGTATATGCTGTGGATGGTGTTAACATAAAGGCGACAGATGAAGTGAAGTATCTAGGAGTTACGATAACTTCAGACCTATCGTGGGGAACACATTTAAGAAATATTTGTGGCAGAGCTCTGAAGAAGCTAGGATTCGTCAAGCGTATTATGGGAAGATTTTCGGATGAAAAAGTAAAAGAGAGGTGCTATTTCGCACTCGTCCGACCGAACCTTGAATATACAGCGAGCATATGGGATCCGGTGCAGAAAGACTTAATCCGGGAACTTAATAAAATACAAAGGAAAGCTGCGCGATTCGTCAAAAACTGCTACGGGCGTACAGACAGCGTTACACAGATGTTAAACGAATTAGGCTGGGAGCCGCTAGAGACTCGGAGGCTGCGCGCTAGGCTTAGATTGCTTGAACAATTGAGAATAGATATCTTTCAGAGCGACACGGAGAACATCATATTAGAACCCTACTATATTTCCAGGTCCGACAGAAACGATAAATTAAGAGAGATATTTTGCCGAACGGATGGGAATGGGAATTCGTTTTTCCCCCGAACAATAAGGGACTTTAATAAATGCTAGGCATAATTTCATTAGAGCGTTTCCTTTTTATATGTAAACGGCTGGTGTCCTAACACCCCCCGCCACACGCCTATTGAGGCGGCTTGCGGGGTAGTGTGTAGATGTAGATGTTCACGATTCCTACACTGCCTACACGGTATAAGCTGGCGGACCGGGCCGGACGACCGGTTGCTGATCCGGTGTTTTCTTACTCATAGAATTCACCTCGGCCAACGCCAGAGAATAAAGGTTGTTTCGCGTTCCGTTTGTCCTCTTAGCCTATACATGACTCTGATGCCGGAAGCTACCCACTTCCTACCATTTTTTCCTATCCTTTGCTCCTTCCTATTCCCCGCAGCCTTCCGTTCCCCGGTCATGAGCGAAGGCTCGAATACCGGTTGGAAGGTGGAGACCCATGCGCGGAAGACCCGCTCATCCACTGCCTACACGGTATACCTTCGGATGCATGAAGTGGAACGTCAACGAGTTTCTGTACCTTGTTGGGGAACGAGGAAGATGATGACCACCTATATAGGTCTTCCATCGAGATCTTCCGCCGCTAGATTTCATCTCCCTCGCAATGTAGGTAGTAGAGAGCTATTAAGTATGGAGTGTCTCTCACAACAGAGCTGTCCTGAGTATAGCAAGCCGAGTGTTGAAAGGCAGGGACCCGCTGCTCAATTTCGTGAGAGAGCACGAAAGTGCGGTGGTTGGGGCGTTTCTCTTCCAGGTGGCAAAGAGGGTAGCGGACAAAACAGGTCTCAACTTTGACCTGTCATCCGACGGAAGGGATGATGATACGACCATTTTGTAATTGAATGCAGACGTCCTTAGTCTGGAAATAAAAAAATCCCAGTCGCCAGTAGAAGGTCTTGCTCAAAGCGCATACCGATAAGCCCATGCATGGATGTTTCTATCGAAATATGGAAAAGCATATCGAAGGAGGTGACGTTTTTCCTCCTACGCTCCGCCGGTCTATAGTCTGAGACCGAGGGTTTCGTCCTCGCGTGCCAGGATGGTGTCACTCTCGTGTACCGCCGAATTACATTCGAGGCGGAGGTCGTGGACACGAGATGCAGGGCGTGCCGAGCCCAGCCGGGGACTTTGAGTCACCTTCTCTCCGGCTGTAGTTATTACGCCAGGCCAGCGTATTTAGATTGGCACAACGTGGACCTGCGGGTGTTATACTTTCACTTTCGACACCATTATGACATCGACGAAACACCTGTGCTGCCCTATGCCCCTGGAGATATTGAGTCTGTGGTGGAAAACGATAAATATATTAACTGGTGGAATTACTCCTTCCTCACCACCAGGCAGTTGGAAGCGACTAAGTCTGATATCGTTCTCCTCGACCACCTCACACGCTCCATGTTTGTAATTGAGTTTTTGGGTCTGGCTGAAATAAACATGGATGCAAAGGAGGTGGAAAAATGGAATGAATATCAAGACCTGCTTTTCGAACTTCGGCAAATGTACCCCCGGACACACTGTGAAATTAATAGTCCTAATCATAGGTGTGTTTGGTGGAGTTATGGGCTCCCTGCTATCAAGTGTATTCCGTCCTGAGTGCCAAAGGCCGAATCACTAGTTGCACGCATGTAGAAGGCCGTCACCCTGGGGTCACTCCGTCTACTGTTTACGCATGACCCTAACGCAGTGTAGCCACCTTTCCAATGGGTGTCGTACGTGGCTGCGAAAACTGTCCAACCCCTTCCGAGTGTTCGACCATTATGACGGCAATTAAACCTATTGCTTGCCGGGACTCAGAGGGGAACATTAGGAAGGTTACATCATAATAATAAAGGTTATAATATTGTTACAAAAAAAGAATGGAATTGTGCTTGGGCAGGAAAAGGGTTGGCTAAATTAGAGCCTATCGAAAGAGCCAATAGTGCACCAAGCGGGAACAGCGTATAAAATTAGTTTATAAAACTTGTAGTTGTACCCGACAATAAAAAAATCGCTGTCGATATTCGCGGAACGTAGACAAAAAATAATGACTAAATACAGACTGAAAAGAACGGTAATTGTATCCAGGGCAACGGCCTACCACGATGGAAACACAGGTTCCCGATCAGTCACTGAAGCATCGTTGGGCTCGGCTCGAGTTTGGATGGGTGATCCTCCGATTCGTCCGAGTGTTGTTGCCCCTGACTGCACGTAGCAGACAATATGTGCCTGGTGAAAATATAACGTTAATGGGGCGTCAACGTAGCTCCTATTGGAGAGTGAAGGAAGAGTTGACCAAGCAACAAGTGAGGGTGAACGAAGAATCTGGGGAGCGTAAAGTCTAACACCGGAGAGTAAACGCAGCTCCCTCTTGGACTGTTAACGGAGCGTAGAGGTGCAAGTATACTCCTGCCTCTGTAAATAGGACTATACGTGTCCTATTTATAGCTTTAAAAATCCCCTTAAATATTTTTCATTGAAGTAACGATGATAAGAACACAATATATAAAAATTAAAACAATAAAAACCTAGAAAAAAATTAAAGAATAGTATTCCATGAGAAGGCATCGATCTCGAACTCTTTCCACTCCCAGCCGATTGCCTCAACAACTGAGCTTTTACCGCTGTGTGTGAAAAGGGAGATTCACAGAGTTTAAGTGTAATTACATACCGCGGCATGTGTTTTTACGGTTTTTAAATACTTGGATTTAATAAGTTGGCTTTTCAATGACAATTGGGGGAAACGTATGAACGGGATGGTTACCAATTAGTAACACCGATTGTTATATTCAATTCATATCAATTATTACTAATTGATCATTACCCTAGGTATGTAATTGAAGTTTAAGTTGTCCGTCAACGAAGGTACATCATGACATTTAAAAAAATATTGCATATTATTGGGACGTTTGAGCGCACCAGATTTTAATTGACTCAAGCCTAATTCTTCAGGCAAATATGACAATGTGTTTTCGTAGTAACAGCTGTGAAATCGAAGAGTAAACAAAACCATCAGCCAACTCTTCGTTTCCTTCCCCGGAAGCGTTTAAGAAGTGTTAGATGAATAACGAAGCGTCAAAGGAGCCACGAGGCACTCTGCGTTCGCTCTCGCGGAAGAGTTCGGGGAACGTGTTTGGAGTCAAAAATATCTCGGAGAGTAATCGGGGAGTAAAGGAAGCTCCTCCCAAGAGTATAGAACTTCCCGTTGACGCTGCCTCTACGCTAGGGCAAGCGTCTGGTTTGTACCAGGGGTGAGAAATGACAGCCGTCGAAGAACGTTGAACAAATATATTACAAATTATATGTAATATTACTGTCGGAAATGCCACTTAACGGTTTTTAGGATACATCACGTATTGAGGGTTTTAGGTGCGAGCAATTATATGTGTTGGTTCTGATATTCGAAAAAGTTCTTTAAGGAACCGATTTTGAATCCAGAAAAGATACGCATGCCAAACACCAGACAATCGATGATTTTGAACCGTATAAATACAAATATATATTCCTGTAAGTTAAACAGTAGTGCGACCGCAAGGATTGATCACTATAACAGGGGAGTTTACCTGACCACAGCAATAAAACAATACCGATCGTTCATCATGTGATTTAAAACCATTCTAATAAAAAGCGACAAGCGCAGACATACAGCTTAAAATAAAATGTATTTACTGAATAGCCGATCTATATTCCCCATGAATGTTCATTAAACATACCGATGGATGGAAATTTCTGTGTATCTTTTTGGACTTATATTTTAATTTGCCGAAATACCAGAAAATTAGGGAGAAACTTATGTTAATTTGTAATTAATTAAAATGCCTAATCATTCACATAAATACAAGTATACCGGTATTTATCGTACTACCGAGTGAGTAGCATTATTGCTTTTTAATACTTAGAAAAAAGTTACCGGTACTTTTCTTGAGTATCGCCCATGCCTACCCTCTAATCCCTCAACGATCCCTCGACGAGAACACCTAGTTCGTATAAACCCCGCTCATATTCGCGTTGAACTTAGATGTAATTATCGGTGGTGTAATTATGTTGGCTTGGTGGTGGCGGCTTACTCACTTCGCATGCAATTTGGAGAACGTGGTTCAAATCCCAGTGTAAATATATAAGGTTTTTAGTGTCGAATTTCATCCCCCTGGTATATAACTATCGTGCCGTTGCTACTACAGGTACTTTATGGAGTGACTACCTGTATCATTTGAAATCATAATTCTGTAAAGCCCTTTTGCAACTCTCATATTAGTAATGATATATGCAGAGTCGTATCTGGGGTCACCAGCGCCCCTGTCAAGATTTGAATTTTGCGCCCCCCAATATATAATTTTGCGCCCCCCGCTATACTGACTGTAACACTATGCATCTAAAAATCAGAAGGAACAAATTGTGGGGATTCCCCACACAGTGTTTTGCTACGCTCGTTGATCGTTCTCACAAAGTATGGCCAGCCAACACGGCCAGTTTGCCGCTGGCACGCAGCGCCGCCCGGCCGCTTTGGTTGGCGTGTGCCGGAGAGAGGAAAAACGGCCAATGTTAACGTAAATATGAGTGTGACAAAATATTAGTTTGTGTGTGGTTTTTTTGATTTTATTTAGGGTTTGGTACAAATTTTGTGTGTTAGGTTAGGGGCGCCGTTTCTAAGTTGTGGGGGTGCCTATCGTAATCAGGTGCGTTTTTTAAATGCGAGTTAGCACCATGTTTTAATTTTCTGTGCTTGTGTCCCAGCGGCCCGCAGGCTGTGGGTCTGCAAAGTACGCCCCCCTGAGGCTTGCGCCCCTGGCAGCCGCCCCCCTGGCCAGCCCCTAGCTACGGCCCAGGATATAAGCTTCAAAAGACTCAGGTCCTCATTTACTCTTTTACGAAGCTCCTTTGACGATGCGGCACAATTTCCCTGACGCTTAAGCACATCCTTCTGTCTCATTAGCAGTTTCGGCGGCTGTATTCCTTCTTTCGGCTCAAACCAGTCTCAAAACGCTCCGTTCTCTAGAACAGGGGTCGTGTAAGGTTCAACTCTATAGCCTTTGAACTCCTCGCTTACCTTAGAGTGCTTCCAATAGTATACATATATGATGTCGGGATAGGTGTGCCAACGAGAACGGCCCTTTCTTCTGTCATTTCCTTCCCTCACACTTCCCCGTAATCGTATTACTAGCCCCCTTTGGTCGACAATTTTACGCCCCCGTTCCACCACATCGTTCCTGCTGTCGCTTTTGAGGTCTGGTGGAGAGGGTAGGGGTTATTTCGTTGCTTAGGTCCAGGGTCCTCATCCGTTCCTTCCGAGCTCCCTCTCAAAGTTGGATACCATCCAACACTTGTCTGATGCCTCGCTCTCAGGTATCACCTTCACTCGAGGGCTCTTACAACTTTCACTCAACGTAGTTTCAGCGAGATGTCACTTGACATAAATTTCGATGAATTTTACCTCTTTTTAAATAGAAAGATATCATCTTTCCAAGGAGAATGAAATATCAGACTTTTGCCATTATAAAAATGTTCACATAATATAAAATTATACATAGTTAATTACTGAAAATTTCAGTAATTTAAAAGAAAGCTTTTGCATCGATAATGCTACAGTATTTATCTCATGTCTCTTGCATTAACTAAAATTTAACAATAAAATTTCAATATGGCCTCTTTAATGAATATGGAAATCTCTCGCTAAAACTACCGAAACCTCTGTTAAAATGAATTCCTTCTAAGTGTAGCGTCAGACGATGTTCATAAATAATAACACCTATTCAACACATTTCTGCTTTCTTTATTCTTAAATTCGTCAGAGCAACTTCCAGTCCTGCTCTCTCCCTCTCCCTTCACAACCCATCTCCCCTCTTCAAAACAAAACCTTCGCAACCAAACATTTTAACAATTAAACATTTGTAAACTAAAATTAATTAAAACATTCAAACTTTAACTATTCCAAGTTAAATAAATTAAAAACAAATACCGAAGTACTGTTCAAACTCTACACCTCCACCCTTTGAAGAATTTTTTTCAGGGATTTTACAAAAATTACATCCATGGACAAAATATGGCTGCGAACTTTTGGGAGTACCTCCTGCCGAACGGCGCTACACCCCGAACACCGCTCTTGACCCCCAAACTACTTGTCGCGGTCGAGTCTACATTTATTTTCTTGACTTACTCTCAAGTATTTTTCCTTCCTTTAGTTCATCTGCTACTTCCTACCCGTCACTGTCTTGTTCCTGCTTTCTAACATTGTCAACTTTTTCTTTCTTACCTTTCCAAAATTTTCTTCATCTTTTCTATTACTTTTTGTGTAACGAATTCTCTCTTGCCTCCTAACTGACCTTCCTTCCTTGCTTTGTGCCTCCACTACTTCACCTTCTTTCAGTTGCAAAGTGACTTCGCGATCCAGCAAAACTTGGTCTTTTTCCTGTTGAGGTACAGAGCCCTCTTGTCTCTCAAGCTCTTCTTTATTTGCATCTTTAACTTCTTCATTAATGTCTCTTTTCTCTATTCCTTTCCCCAATTTATCATCCCTTTTATGTCCATTTTCTTTGTACTCTGTCCATTCCATCTCTCGACTCCTTCCTTTGCTCACTGCCATCGCCTTCTCATCAAGCCTCATGTCTTCCCTGTCTCTAGGTCCAGCATCTATATCAGATGTTTTCCTGTCTGAAATCTCAGCTTGAAGCAGTCGATACCTTTCTTCCAGTGCTTTTATCTTATCTTCTTGTTCTTGGATTGTATTCTCCTGCTCTTCATTTTCCTTCGAAATTTTAGGCAATCTTTCTTTCTCTTGCTCTCTTCTTCTTTCAATAAATGACAGCCTTTGTTGAAGTCCATTAATTCTTTCATTAAGTGTGGAAAAGTTAATCAGCTGATCACACTGATCTCTGAAAAAACATTTATCCTTAGTTCTCTTTGCTGCTTCGGTCTGCACCACATTTCTCCAATGCCTCTTTAATTGCTTTTCTCTACATATTTCGATTAGACCTGCGGTTGCATTTCCCAAAATGTATATACCCCGATCCAATTCATTTGGCACAACCACAGCTTTCCCAAATACTCTGTTACTTCTACTTCTGCAATGGGAAAATTTCGATCGTGTACCTCTAGAGCTTGTTGCATTCGCACTGTTTCTCCCGTATACATGTGCGGGGAAACATATTTCTGGGCCACGATATCAATTGTCGCACCCGTATAACGCAATATCTTCATTTGATTGCCATTGATCATTCCAACACTCAGATATTTCCCAAATATATTTTCACTATTCCCATATTTTATGAAATTTACAAATTCTTTTCCTTCACTACCCTTTTCCATTTTTTTTGGACAAACCGCAATCAAGTGTTGAGTAGAGCCACATCCATAACACCTGGGTTGAAATCTTTTCTCAAATCAAGACCTGAAGGTGCAGGTCTAGCCTTCCATTCCGGATAAAAGTCTCGTTTCTCTTCAGCGATATTTACCGCATCAAGCTTTTGCTTGGTGGACTGCATTTTCTTATTTTGTTGATCACTGATATAATGATCTGATGTTTTCCGTCCCATGCTTTCTCTAATAGAGTCAAAACTATCCAGTTTCTCAGCCAACACGTACGGATCCTTGAAGTTTGGCCATTCATCTATCAAGTTATCTCGCACTTCTATGGGCACCTTTCTTTTCATTTGATCAGTCACTATCGGTTTCTTTAACTCTTCAAAAGAATTCACGTGCATACCGTCAATACACCCTTGAAAATAATTGGTCAGTTTATATACTACATCACTCCATGCCATACCACTTCCTTTAGACTGCTTGTAAAACCACTGTCTGAAGACTTCTGCGCTGAATTTATATTTCTTGAGTAGTAAATACTTGAAACTTCATAACTATCAGCTCTTTCACGGGGCTCCCTAGAAATTATATCGTTAATCTCGTTTGGTAGTAACCCAGTAAAATAAAACACCGGTTGATGTTCTGGAATACCGGCCCTATCAGCCTGTCTTTCAAACCGTTCGAGATACAAACTAATATTTTCACTTCTAGGGTCAAATTTATTCATATGCCTCGTCAGATCTATCTTCGGCGTTACCCTTTGAGTAGTGTCCACTTCTGCTCCGTCGCATTCGCGGTTTACATTGTTCTGAGAAATCTTGAGCCTTTCAATTTCAAATTGAAACCTTCTTTCTTCTGCCAATATCTTCTCTTCCGCTTCTCGTTCCAATCTTTTCTCTTCCGCTTCTCGTTCCAATCTTTTCTTCTCCGTTAAAAACTTTAACATTTCTTAAACAATATCCTCATCATAATTTTCACGATCTAATATCGCTTTCTTATACTCCACGACTCTATCATTCTCTCTCACATCAGCGCCGACTTCATATGCGATCTTCCTCAAAATGTCCTTAGTGGCTCTAGCAAAATACGCCATTATGAAATCTTAAGAGTTTTTTCACAAATTACTAGAAAAATCTGCGGTCATACACGTGAAAGTCAAGAGCAGTACCAAAAAATGCGCTAACCATTCGGCAATCGGTACTCACCTATTCAACAGCACAGCATCACACCAACATGTCCGATCGCAGATCCTTTTCTCCCGTCGCCGATAGAAGAATCCAATCCACTGCCCGTAGTTCCACGGATATGGCTTCCACTCGATGTCACTCTTTCCCCGTCTCGGCAGCCGTAGCCACAAATGATCCGTCCTCGAAAAGGATGCTGATTTCCAAATCCGCTCAACGAACGGTCAATCCTTGACTCGCGAGTCTTCTAACTATTCTCGGGCTGTTCCCGTAACATTTATGCCACCGCTGCCACCAGAAAAATTGGGTTCGCGGCCACGTCTGTAGCGTCAGACGATGTTCATAAATGATTAACACCTATTCAACTCATTTCTGCTTTCTTTATTCTTAATTTCCTCAGAGCAGCTTCCAGTCCTGGGGGGTTATTTTGTAATCTCACCTTTTTAGTGACTCTTAGTGGAAAGGCGGGAGATACGTTTCCCTCTCTTAATGATCGGGTCACGAACGGTTCGTGAATAGTCGAAGCTTCAATTACCTTATATCAAATAAAAGATGCCGGGACTAGCGAATACCCAGATTGCTCAACATCTTACGGAAGATATCTTACACTGTACATACCACGAAAATCTAAATACAGTCAAAACTACAAACGACATGTAAGCGATCACTCAATATTTAAAAAATATTAAGTGCATCTAATTAGTGTTCGATTCACAAGCACGGGAAATATCTACCCGAGAACGTAAATTTTAAGGCAATATTTGTTAAAATTATGGTATAAATAACTGAATTCCATTCTCCATACACTGGCGGATAGGCACACGAAAACAAAGGTATCAGCAACATTGTTTGGGAGATGTTGATACGAAATATATACACAGGTAATTCAAGCAAATAATAACGTAAGCATTTCAAACAAAGCAAACCTTCAAGTGCCTAATATATTGGAGTTGAAAATGCTCAAGTTCTTCACGTTTAGCAAATTACATCAATACGATTTAAAATCGTTTGTAATTTTGTATCTTTCGCGCCCTTGTTTATTTTCCAACTCAAGCTTCAAGTGGAAACGATGGTGGCTCCATGTCACGTTCTTTATGACAGGTGAGATGGAACTAATGGCAGGCGGAGATTATGAAACGGATCAAGAGTCGAAAGATACTGATCAGAGCGGATGAATCGTCTAAAAGACCAGCTCATGACCGGCAGTTCACCGCTTGAGATCCGAAGATGGTCACGCCGCCTGGGTGGCGAAGTTGAACTACGAAAAAGTGACATTTTATGACGTATTCTCACTAAAGTGAGATTACAAAATAACCCCCCTGCTCTCTCCCTCTCCCTTCACAACCCATCCTCCCTCTTCAAAACAAAACCTTCGCAACCAAACATTTTAACAATTAAAAATTTGTAAACTAAAATTAATTAAAACATTCAAACTTTAACTATTCCAAGTTAAACAAATTAAAAACAAATACTGCAGTACGGTTCAAACGCTACATAAGGTATATTAAATAATATTGAAAAACACAAGCTCTCCCCTCCAGCTGCACTTTTCATGTTTGGTGAAGCCCCATCTGCATTACTACAGGTTGAATGATGGTTAAAATGGCGACTCCAACCAACATGCGTTCACACGATTTCCTTTTTTCCATTGTAGAGACGCTGGTGACCTCCGGAGAAGAGTAAGGATTCGTAAAAACATTAAAATTGAAGCAACCAACCTGTAGCAGTACCGTGGTTACCATCTGAGTCTAGATGGACGTGAAATAAATAAAACTAAGTGAAGGAAATGATCGATATTTCTAAGAAAGTTTCTATACAGCTTTTTTCACTTATAACTACATGTGGAAATAGTTGTATCGAAACTTTGTCAAATTTCTTAATATGAAGAAATTCCACAAAGTTACACCCGAAACAGTTTCTCAGATATATCGTCTTCTTATAAGTTTTTACATTATTTTATTTTTTATTTATTTCATCAACCTGAATAAAGCCTCGAGAATCAATTTACATCAGGCATTGTAACATTAGCCAAGGACACACACACACAACCATATCCTGGGAGGTGAAAAATCCTCCCCAGGCGGGACTCGAACCCGCGACCTTTGGGTTGGCGGGCGAGGACGTTACCCCGCCGCCACCGAGGCCGACTAAACGAAAGGCCGACCGACTAAAAGTTAACAACTACCATATGCAAATTACTCAATATCCATATACACTCTCAGCCAATCCCTACCACCGTCAAGAAATTCTGTAACATTAGCACATGGGTAATTTCCCATTTCATATCACTCTATATTGCAAATTTCATTTCCGCTTCATCTTAAGAATGAACTCGCTTACGTGTAAGAACAAGACAACAAGCACTACACAGAAGATGATGGATCCTCTTCAGTGTAGTGCTTTAAGTGCTGATGTCTTTCTACTTGACTCTCCATTTTAATAAACGTATTCCAACCAACTTGCGTTTTCATGGCTTTAATATGCAAGTAACCAGCACTAACTCTATCGTGGTTAAAAAGTTTACATGGGTTAGTGCCAGCTTGCGTTCAGATCAGCGTAATTTTTACTGGCGTCCGAATTACCAGAGTGAAATACTTGTAAACGGGGGATGAGGAGGTCGTAGTAAACATTTCTCATCCTCGTTGACCGGGTTCGAACGCTGGGAACAGCGGAGATTTTTTAAAGTGAATTCATGATACTTCTATACATGCTTGGCGAAGAGGGATTCAAGTGAAGTAATTCGTAAGTCGGATTGGACGTTAAATGAAGGACTACTTAGTGACATTACTTAAGAGTACCTAGGTCTAAAGCTATAGCCGGGTTTCCTTCCCTATTCCATTCCTTCATTCCCGAAATAATCTGTCTATTTCCAACTGACCACGATGGCGCCAAACACCTCAGTTTTAGATCGCATCCTCAAATTATCAATCAAAGGAAATGTTGCGATAACCTTCGAATAGGCGAGACATAAATATAGGTGCACAGTAGAAAATCTGTAAAATTATAAATTCTCAAAACGCATTTTCCTTTTTTTCTATGCACGCCTACGTTTAAATGAGCATCCTGCCCTGCGAGTCGCCACAGTGGAGTGTGGCAGGGGATGTACGGCCACTTGTCACGAAGAAGGGAGGGGACACAGAAAATGAATAGTTGCACACAAGTGTCGAAAATTGTGCTTTTCTTTGACGTATATGTATGTTTTTTAAAATTAAAATAATTACCATTATTTAGCATAGATATACATATTGATTATGACAAAGAACCTCACTCAAGACGAACAAAAATGCTCTAATCGTTACGCAATGTAGAATCCTCCAAGAAAGCCATGTGGTAATTAGTATATTACATACTTAATACATTAGAATATCAGGATTTATATTTATTCTGTTTCCATTTTCCAAAAACATGGACTTGAAATAAATGAATGACTATGCTAGTTATTTTTCCAACGATGAGCCTAAGGTTTTTCAATCCAAAACTCGGTTGGATAACATGCTGAATTTAGCAAAGCATTATATAACATGTTTTTCTAAAAAGAGAAAACCAAATGCAATATTCCATTTAGTTTGAAAATTAAGTTACAGAAACCGCTCAAATTAGAAGGTTCTGCCGTGATCGCGGGACTTTAGAATGTTAAATAGGCGGTTAAGAGTAACGGTATCTTTCGAGTGAGATAAAATGATCTCTTAAAATACTTCCAATTTCAGAGGGGTACTCGAAATTGGATACCTCCTCACGCAATTTACTACTTCATCTCTGTACACGCCGTGCTTCTATTCATTGCATTCATGAAACATACCGTAATTTTCCGATATTTATTTAAGACGCACCCGCGTTCTTACATGAAGTTTGAGAATTTTCATATTTCCATGTATAATACGCTCCTATATTTGAGAGCACGGTATTTTACAATATTATTTTGGCGCTCGCAAAATCATGCGAAATGTAAGAAGGCTGCCCTAGGTTAAGGCCCTTCTGCTTTTAAATTCCTACCACTCTTTAGTTTTCTGTTAGTGATATTCCGTCAGTTTTAGGTTCCCGCCTACAGTACACCCTTGTGTTATGGAACAGTTTGTAAGCAGACGGATAGATCACGACGACCTGACTACAAATTATATCTTAATTCTTTCTTCCTTTTCGTTCGATTTGGATCCCCATCCGTCTCCATGAAGGAGACACGTTATTTTATATAACCTCTTTATAAACTATTTTGGCGTGATCGTAAGCATATCTGAAACGTTTGAGGGGTAGTTGCCATCTCGATGATGAGTTGTGACAACGGGAGAAATAAATTTCGCGCTCACACATATCATAGTGTCCTTTTCCGTTGATAAGGTATGAAAAAGCTTTTACACAAGATCGTTACATATAATTGAAACTATAGATTTGTGTTCAGGAATATATATGTACATATTTTAGGTGTTTCCTTAACCATGTCAAGTAAAAGACCCAGTTATACTGTTATGCAGAAGCTTAAAGTCATTGAAGTGGCGGAGTATCTTGGCAATAGGGAAACTGTGCGAAAATATTGCATAATTTAGGCAAATGTTCGTCGGTGGCAGAAATCAAAGGATGCCATCCAGCATCAAAATAAACTCAATAGGGTTCCTGGACATGGCAGAAAGGTGTAAGCGTTTTCAGGTTGAAGTGTCTTCAAGACATACAAAATATAAAATGATAACATTTGTAAGAAACTACTCTTGTTGCCGACGATGGTAGCATGATCGCCAAAACGTCTATATATTTTATGTGAGTGTCCTTCAATTAATTTTCGTGTGCCTATGTTTTTAAAACTGTATTTATTTTTATATCTATATTCTACGGGTGCGTTTTCCCAGAAGATAGTCAGCTTTCCCGCCAAAACCTGTGTTCGTCTTTTTAATGTGTTTCTATCCTTTTCCAATTCCTTTGTTTGAATGGATTTATATATGTATACATTAGAAATAACGTTGAGGGACCACTCAGAAATCACAGTCACTAAAACTTGCCAGAAGGACGTCACCAGCCAATGGTGGTGAAATAAAGTGTTGTCGGAGCGAAACGGGTGCAGCCGCAACTGTTTTGGTCAGTCAACTGTTTCAAATATCTATTGCAAACAACAAGTTAGTTTCGTGATCTTGCCGCAGCCTCGCCGTTGTGTTCTGTGCTGTGCAGTGACAACTGATAGCTGAAGCTGACTGTTTCGTCTCCTATTCCGTTCCAGTTGCACTACCCATGTGGCTGCGTTGCGGTTATAAGCTAAAACCTGTAGGATTTGAATCCGTTGCAGGCGGTTGCTGGTTTAATCAGACAACACATGTCCGCCCAATGCTGCAGATAGAATTAGAACTGTGAAGTACCCATCATTTATAAATCCAAATTAAATTGTTTTATTGCTTCATTTAAGTGATATATTTCATGGTACATAGAATACAGAACTACCAGCAATGTTTTAACAGCGCGGATCGATCGCCTATTGTTTGGTGTGCCCCTAGCTGTTGTCCGCAACAAGGTGTTTCGCGGAACTGTTTCGTTTTGAAACTGTTTTGGTTGCGAAAAAGTTGCAATAAAACTGTTGTGTTCTTTTAGTGCAACTACTACCAGCAAATGAAACAACTGCTTCGGTAGTGTTAACGAAGGTATACTTCCCGTTTGACTCGATGGCTCTCTTATAAACTAATGGCTCTTTTATAAAATATATGGCGTTAAATGCGGAAATCGGTGAAATATGGTAAAGAGTGGTAGATATTATTCTAACTGATATAAATGAGATTTTTAGATGATGCAGGCAGGAATAGCTACAAGAAAAAATCCAAATGGCTTGGGAATCGAGCCTCAGACCTATTTGATGGTCGGGACCAAAATTTGCAGACCCAAGCTTCCTAATTTTGCGTGAAAATTCTTGAGAACTCAAGAACTTACATGTTATGCCCTTGCGGTCCAGCAAGGAATGCAACGCAAGGGAAAAGGATGACTTTCAGGCGTATCGGCTCGGAATGCTGAAGGTTCGTAGTTCAATTCCCGGTTCAAGCTGTTTTTTCCATAGTATTTTCTACGTACTTCAATGCTGCATTTTCGTCCCGAGTGAAATGCTTCCTTATTACACAGGGTTTATTCATTCTCTTCCACCTAGTACATTAGGGCTTGCAAAATCTGATTAATTCCTGATTTTATTACAGGTTCATGTCTTCGCGAACACGTGTGTGACTCTGATTTCACGGTTTCAGGTTGTTTGTGCATCGTCTTCGGTGTCGTCGTGTTGCTCTGCGACCTCCGCTTCCCAGATGAGACTTCCGTCTTCTTCAGCCACGACCCGCTCTCCGAGTACGAAGAGTGCCACCTAGGTGAGTGAAAGAAGAAACAATTTTGAAATCCAACACGGGACGTGCGGAATTTCAGAACGCCAGTGGTCGCGCTCCGTCTGAAGATCCCGCGTTCACTTTTCCACGTCTTTCTCATAACCTACGAGACGTAAAGATCATAACACAACCATCACTTAATGTTATATTAATCACAACCATCACTTTTGCGTTGCGTAGTGTACGGAAAGCGAGGGAAGCTGTTACCTTCTTATGGCGAGGGTCCAAAACGTTAGGCAATTATTTCGAAACATTTGCCGCATTTTAATGGACAGTTTATCTTTATTAAGAACTAGCTGTGCTCATTATGCGTTGCAATGCCTCTTTTTCTTTCAAAGTAGGCACAAATGTACAAAGCAGACACATTTACATGCACAAAATAAATTAAAGGCAATGATCCATTTGTGTATTAAGTTAAAGTTGAAAAAGTTTATTCAAGTCCTTTGGGATGTTCCATATTAGTGGTCTTACCGCCCTCTGCAAAAAAATATATATATTTGGCTGTCTCAGCAAACATTTTTCATGCGCTACATATAAGTGACCATGTAAAAATCATGGATTTTCCAGATATAATCCACACACTTGAAGCGATTTGCCTTGTTGATGGTCATTGAGAAGGCAAGGCGAACGGGGAACTGTAGTCGTTCGACTACAACTATCAAATTATTCACTGAACCTGACCTTTAAGTGCTGCAGGCGTGAATAGCCATTCGTGAAATCGCTATTAAATGGATATTCACGTCTGGTTTCCAAGGAAATTTCTTTTGTTGAAAATGAAGGAATATTGATGAAATTAGAGATAAAAACGCAATAATTGGACAAAAACGAAGCGTATACGAAAATTGAATGAAATGATTAAATAATGCATTTATTTATTCGTTCTATGATAAACACATTTATCCAATATTTTGAGCGAAAGTAATTTAAAAAAGTAAATAAATAAATGTCTGCACCGAATTCAATGCTTTACTTATGGGAGTAAAGGTTAACATTATTGGGGTAAAAACAACCACATACGAGGGCAGACTTAAAAGTAAGGTCTCCAATTTTTTTGTCATAGAAAATGACATTTATTTACATTGTTGGATACATCGTTGGAAAGGTCATGGCTTCAGCTATTTTTCGATGTTGTCACCCTGGCGCTCGATGATTTTCTTCATCCACATGATGAACTTTTGAATACCGTCGTCATAACAGCTTCCGTCCGCGTTGCGAAGGCGTTGACCTCCTCTTGCACCTCGGTGTCCGTCGCGATCTTTATCCCTCCTAGGTGTTTCTTCAGGGCGAGGAACATGTGGAAATCACTTGGTGCGACGTCGAGGCTGTACGGAGGATGCCCGATCACTTTCCACCCAAACTTCGAGATCAGTTCCTGCGTCTGACTAGCCGTATGCTGTCGCGCGTTGTCGTGATGAAATGAGACCCCCTTCGTCAGCATTCCTGAACGTTTGTTCTTGATGGCACGCCGAAGCTTTTGTAGTGTGTGGCAGTATCTTTCCTTATTGGTAATGGTTCCCCGGGGCATGAAATCCACCAACAATGATCCCCACCCTGAAGAAACACCTGGGAGGGATGAAGATAGCGACGGACGACAAGGTGCAAGAGGAGGTCAACGCCTTCGCAACGCGGACGGAAGCTGGTATGACGACGGTATTAAAAAGTTCATCATGCGGATGAGGAAAATCATCGAGCGCCAGGGTGACTACATCGAAAAATAGCTGAAGCCATGACCTTTCCAACGATGTATCCAACAATGTAAATAAATGTCATTTTCTATGACAAAAAAAATTGGAGACCTTACTTTTAAGTCTACCCTCGTATATCGTTTTATAATTCAGAAGCCTTTGTGGCCACGCGCACAACAACTCACCAAAGTTTCATCGCATTCGGATGAATGGTATTGGAGTGCATAACATACGAACAAACAAACATACTTTTTTTATATATTAGACTAGCTGTACCCAGAATGCAATGCAATTTTTTTTAATTAAAAAAGAAAATAAAACAACACCTGCACCGAATTCATATTTTTTATCATGAGAGTAAATGTTAACAATATTGGGGTAAAAACAACCCCAAATTTGCAATTTTTGTAATTTATAAACCTTCGTGGGTGCGCGCACAACAACTCATCAAATTTTCATGGGAATCGAATGAATGGTATTGGAACTCATAGAATACGAATACAAAAACATTCATTTTTACATATTAGATGAATAGTCTTTAATTGGAGTTGTACCTCCAAAGTAAAACTTCATGAGTATCTAGTGAAACTTCAAAATTCCTTAATCAACAGAAAATATCCCGAGCCACTATTAAACCAATGATTAATGCCTCCTTCCGCAAATATCACCCCACGTACCAAAGACACCAGACGCCATCAATCTACATCCCACATATTTTTCTGGCGTCTGAAAACTCACGGCCATTCTGGAAGACTTTTTCCCCACACTAGAAACTAATAGGTCGACAGCAAATCTCTTATCTAAATGTCCCAGTCCAAGGATTTCAGTCAACCTTCCATGCTCCAATCCTTCTCTCGAGCAAAGCATCGATGAACGCCCGAACCCTGCCCGCCTAAACACCCAGCCAGAGTTGAGGAAACTAAGTTTTAAATTGAACTCAACTCAACTCAAACTCATTCATCAAAATATGAGCTCAGCTCAAATGAAACTCGCACTTCAAAAAGTGAGCTGAGCTCAACTCAAAGCTCAAAACTAGCTCAATTTCCAACAACGAATACAAATGCTATTAATATTATTATTACGTTTTTGTAAGAGTATATGTATGAGGAAGCTATGGAAAAAGTAGATATTTAATTACGTTTAATATGATGCTTAGAGAGGAAATAATATCATGGTTTGTAATTGAAATTTTATTTTTGGTCATTAACACTCAAAGATGTTCGGTTAACATTAAATGTCAATCCCACTAAAATTAAAGAAACTATATCATCAAAAAAGTCGTATTTCAAATAATTTTATTAAATTTCAAAAGTTATTACTTTTCAAGATTAGTGTCTGTCTTATTAGTATTTACAAATGCTTAGGGGTCGGATCAGATGGACTTGGAAAACCCGAGATCAGCATTTTTGCCTACATTAACCGCACAAAATTTATAAGCTAAATACTAGAATTCTGAAAAATTATGTTAATACTAGAAGTGAGAGGAAAAATGAGTGCCATTTTATACTCGAAACTCAAGAAAATTTGGAGCGCGTTTACGCTAAAACTAAATTTCTTAAAAGTGTTTGCGCTCAATTGCAAAACTAATTAAAATTGAGCGTGCTCATGAGCGTATGTATGCTCAAATGAGACCGCTTGGCCTCAACTCTGCACCAAGCAGCGGTGCATAAAGCCTCGCTGCACGTAAACGTGTAAAATCTTCCGCTCTATAAGTAGGTCCTTCCAGAGTCTAAACACAGAGACCCCGCTCACGAATAAAAGCCACAGGCTCGTACAACACTTCCAATCCCACATAGCACAAAATGTCTCCAATGTCTTGTACTAATATCTAGGAAAATTACTTGTAATAACTTATAAACTTCTTATTGACATTTTGTAGATATCTGAATGTCCACGTTTCCTATGTCTTCTAGATATCTTCACAAGATATCTTCTAGACATAACTTAATACCATTATAAATTTTTTTATGAGTCGCCTACGGAGATTCCAAGGCTCTGGGAGAAGATTCATGAATTATGAAGTAATTAACATAAATGTTATAAATGGACTAGTATGTACGTAAATTAGTATCAATGTTGATAAATTAATATGAAGATAAATATAATTAAACATGTGGTTGTTAGGAAGAGTTGTTGAGCAGTGTTGAACGCATGGTTGAACGTAAATAAGGATAGATTGAGTTGTTCGTTCTGTCACCAAGCTGTGTGCTGCTGTGTTCTGTCACCAAGCTGTGTGTTTTTTAACGAACCCCAAATTCGTAAAAATATCAATAAATTTTTCTTTGCGAAACGAATATTTTTCGTGGAAAGTAAATAATCGTGAAATATCACGAATCATAATATGACTTGATTAACAGATATAATTTTCAGTTCTTGGTAACGTTTAAGATATTTTCTAGAGATTTTGTAAATATTTAAGATACCTAAAGGCTCGTTCACAACAACTTAATTTGGCGTAGCTTGGTTTGAGTCGGCGCAACGCCAGAGATGAGACCTTGAGAATAGCGTCTACTAGTTCACAACGACTTGAAGCAGCGTAACTCGACTTGGCGTAGCCTGGAGTTGAGCTCTGCTCAACTTTCTCTTAATTCCAGCCAATAGTATGGCATGCTCTAATATCGATAGTCGGGCAGTAATCGATTGCTACTCTCGATATCTCCTCGAGCAGCCATATTGAAAACGAGATTTTGTTGTGAAGTCGTATGTGGATAGTACGTTTAAGCGAAAATGAATGCGGATAAGTTGATCGAGTCAGTGAGAAATAACCCTCACATGCTCAACTAACTATCCTCATTTATACTTCTATAGTTCAACTCACTATTTAAAATTAATACTTCACACACGAATAGGTATTACATGTAGCCTCCTTGACTTCACATATCAACTGAGCTGTTTCGGGGGAGCTTACTACAACTCTCGAAACTCACACTATCGATAGGACTCATCAATCGATTGTAAGATCGAATTTGGCAGTGGTGGGTTGTGATTGATTAGCACTGCAATTTCGCGCACTGGTTCGCCTTCGACGAGAGAATAAGTCAAGTTATGCCACATTAAGCTGCTGTGAATGAGCCTTAAGACGTTGAAGACATGCTGTAGATATGTAGTAAATATTTTGTGCTCTGTGGGATCTAGTTTATTTACTACAATGTAAGCAACTGTCCCGCATTCTACATTGGAGAGTGCATTACACCGCTGAATATCAGGTTGGGGGCTATTCAAGTAATTCGTACGGCGATTTTTACCACTGTATAACCCTTCCCCCCCTCCATGTAAGATTTCACGCACCCTCCCCTCCCAACCTTACGTAAGCTATCAGACATTTTTGAAACCATGGACAAAGATAGTAAACTATGGGGGATTCTATGTCAAAATGCGCGAAAAAGTGCCGTCATCACGGATATCGATAACGGTTTTCTTTTAAATATTTCGCGATTCACTGTACGGACAACTCGCAAAACATGTAATCTTTGAAAATGCGACATCTCCAAACTAATGAACTCAACGAATTGGTTGTACGTTTTTCTATAGTTAGCGGCATTCAGGCGTACCGCCGCGCCGTGGCGGCATTGATCCTAAAAAAGGAATATTTTTCCTCCGAAAATAATTTTTTTTAATTGATAACAATACAAATTCAGAATTGACTTATATCTTAAGTAAGACTGGACCCCCTCACCCTCCCTACGTAGGACAACGTGAGAAAAGACCAACCTCCTTTACTCCCCAGAACGTCTTGCGTAATACTTGAATTGCCCCTTGTGCAATCTCCGATGCACGTGCTAATATCCTTCCTCCACCCTCAAAGTCCCCCAAGAGAGCAAGTTTCTATTTTGTGAAAGAATGAATGAAGTGTGAAAATTACGGCCCGAAAACCCCCCCGAAGGCTCTTTGAACCAGGTGAGCAAGCGATTGAGCAAGCGACCATTTTATCTTTGAGATGATCCGGGATCAAATAAAACGTTTTTTTCACCTGAAGATGACACCAAGTGTTGAAACCCGTGTCGTGATAATTAATAATTAGTGGAATTGTAAACTGGCTGTGTTGGAAGGCACGAATGAAATGTTATTTAATTCACCAATCATCAATAAATATATGATGAAATCTATGATTGAAGAAAGTATAACAGTCATTCTCATTGTCCCCTCCACCTTATCTTCATTTCCACCGAAGAATTATGCATGTGTCACAAATGACAAATGAATTCACAAGAAAAACAAGAAAAAATAGGGAAAAAGACGGCAGAACGGATATATTTAAAATGCCATTTTTCCCGCGAGCGATAAGGGATCATAACAGCTGCCAATAACACTTTTAACTAGGTTTGTAGGTAGGTAGTATATCTCCTGACAAATATTTCCAATTTATGCTAATAGTTAGTAATTTATGCTAATAGTTATAGCTAAACTATCTTAAATAGGGTATAGTATATTGCATGTTGATGAATACTCACCCCCTGCCACACACCCTTGAGGTGGCTTACAGAGTATTCTATAGATGATCTCTCCGGAGCCCTGATCGAGTGCGTTCCGATTATTTCAGCCTTTCTCCCTTACGTGTAAATTTCCGGAAAAAACCTGTATCGGAAATGAAATTACCAACCCAAATTACCAAATGAAATTTGGTTTGCTCTACGCTACCCACGGTAGTTTGGCGAGCCAGACCACTACGCTACCACTGGGCTTCCACAATCATGTGCAAATCTGTTGAGGATTCGAGGAAAATAGATGTTTTGATCTTGTGGTCCACCGAGGATGGCGACAGAAAGGGAAGAGGACTCCAAAGGAGTCACAACCCGTGAGATTGAATCGCAGATATATAACCACACTTTTATCCGTGGTCAGCTGCTTGTTTGATGATTTTCATCCCTCAGAAATACGGCTCAGAAATTGTCCCGTCCCGCAATGCCTTCTTTTTCGTTTTCCTTTCCATCTTTGACTGACCGCAAAGACATAACATCTGTACCCTTTTTACCCCCTCATGGTCAATGGACGTCAATAAAGCGAGAAGCCAATGAAAGGCGTTACACCTTCCACGTCAGTTTCTGGCTCTAGGCGGCCGAACAGCGTTGTCAGCTCTTGCGAATTAATTCGCGTTGGGCGGCGATGAGTCACGCAAACCACTGATTTTGAGCCTTAACCAACGAAGTCTAGTATTCCCCATCCTTCTTTTTTGATCCTGGAATTGAACTGGTGCTGGAAAAGTTAAAAAAAAATCGCTGACACGAACACAAGGCAAGTCGTACGCAGTAAATTTGGCATCACAGAAGTTCCGAGACCGAAGTGAACCTCACGGCAGTTCGAGAGATTTATTCCGAATTTATTAAGGATTTTGACAAGTTTTCTATTCCGTGAGTACAAATATGGATAGGCGGCGCCTTTTTCTGGAAATGCTATTTTGCCGTGATGAATGTAATCTGTGATGACTTGGTGAACACACTTTGAAAGTAGGGGTTTAATAAATTGGCTTTTTCCGAACTGCTTGTTAATAATTCACCCTCTCCGTTCCGTAGTGGATTAAATGTTAAACCGTTTGCCTTGAACTTCCCTTACTAATGACCGAAGGGCTTTCGGGTTATCACGGAATTGTTCTACGAGTGTTTTTCATTTAAAATGTATGAATGCATTCCGAAAGCGCTTCCTTTGTAGTGGCTTAAGACAAATTATATATATTTCAATTATTAAATTGCGATCATGAGTGGACAAATCTCTACGGAGTTTTTTTCATTTTGGCGTGGCATACTCTCTGGTGTCTGAACGATTTTCACACTTCCGCATTTTACAATCTTGGTTCGTGGCTCTCATTTTATACCTTACATGGGATATATTTTCTGATCCCCGAATGCACGATCGAAAGAAAAGCTTCCCAATTCCCTTCCGTGTCTAAATTTACGCTTAATTCTTGGAAGTAGGGAAGAAAAGAATTTAGATAACTCTTGAATGCCCTGAAATCGGATTTAAAAAAAAATGATATTTTAAATGTTATTTAAAAGATTTTTATGATATTCAAAGAGAACTTTGCGGTAATTACTCAATCGTCACTAATGTCCTCAACAGTGTCAACCTTAATTACTTGTTGAGGTATATTTTTTGCCAATAAATCAAGAATATTGTCCACTCTGTTAGGCATCATAGCTACTTGATGTTGGAAATTTGATGAAAACGTGTACATCAGGGACTGGCTGATGTATTTGTCTCTTCCCCCTGTTATGTAACTGTAGGTCCTCCAATCTATAGAGGGGTTATTGAAATATCTACGTATTATTAGATTTATTTCGGCCTACCTGGATGTGATGCTCTTTATTTGTGTTTCGAGTTCTAAAATTGAGGTTACGTCGGTGTTAGGTGGTCTGTAATACGCGCACACGAATATTGTTGTTGATTTAGGGCATCTAATGGAGCACCATACAGATTCTAGGCTGGTCATTGGAACGATTTCCGCTTGGATGACAATTGTATTTTTTACAAATAACTGCCTGTAGTTCGATTGGACCTATCTTTTCTGTGAATGTTGAACAATTTTGGAAAAATTTCACTTATTTAAATGTCTTCAGTCAGCCAACTTTCTGTGCCAATTATGACGTTACACTACATGCTATGAATTAGATGGTGAAATTCTGGAATATTATTATAAACCACGGCAATTAACTACTGCAACGACTACTGCTTCATAGTTATCGTTAATGCTTTTCAAAACCGTTTTAAATTAAGCTATTATTGGAATGAGGACGCCTACCTGGCGAGAGTAGTGATCTAGGAATCGGTCCGGCGATTCAAAGGTCCGTTGTGTCATACCCGGTCCTGGATTTTTTAATCTTGGTAGCTTCTACGCATTTCTTCGCCGTAATTTTTCGAGGATGAAAACCATCACTTGCCCTGTCTCTCTTTTGAGTTTGTATGACGTAACTGAGAGTCTGATCGGAACGTCGATACAAAATACTCTAAACGAGCTAGTTCCATCTTTGATGTTATATACGAAATCCTGGGGACTTTGCAGCGTAAACTGCAGATGTTATGAGTTAACGTCACCTTTACTGCTGTCGTAATTCCAAATAGCTCTTCTAAGTGGCGCTTCGTAAATGGTTCGAAAAAGGCAAGCACGGCTTAACATTGCTGATTAGGATTCGAAACATCACGAGTAGTGAATTAATTAAATTTTTTACGTGAATTACACGGGTGTACAGCGTGCCTTAAGAAGATTGCGAATGCTTGGCTAATGCAACCAAATCAGGAATAACGAAGGGTTATGAGTGTGTTGTAAGACGTTCGACCGCATTGCAGGTAAATATATTCTTGGTCTCTGATAGGATATTCTAGCGAGTCCACGATTTCCCACATCCTTTGCTGTTGATGTATCATAAAATCTCGAGCTTAATCAGGTTCTGTTCCAAAAATTTAAAAACTCAAATCTAAGCTGTCTACTCAATTTCAATCAGGAATTGGCGTGAATAAAGATTTCCTGGGCAAATATGAAAGTCACTAATCTGAGGTGCAAGGTCACTCATTCGTCAATAATCCCATCAATGCTTTGAAAGTAGAGATGATCGCTGAGAGCTGATATTGAACTCAGCTCAGCGTGGTGAGGATCAAAAGTCTGAAAAAATTAAAAGTCAAAAGTAAAAAAAATTCCGTCAGAAATGTGTGAAGAGGTCTGTTCGTAAAAGGAAAAAAATGCATAATGATATTGAAAAAAAATGCAAGTAGTAAGAGGGTAGACAATGGAAGACAAGGATAGACACTTCATGAGGAACGATTATCGGGAGAAACGAAATTGAACGTTAGAAGAGGGTGTTCAGAAAAAATGTTTCGCGTCAGGATTGCGATCGAAAACATATTAGACCCAGCTGAGAAGGAGAGAGAGAGTTGTCTCAATCAACTGATTGGCAACAAAATGGAAGGAATTTTAAGAGGCCTGAGAATTTTTAAGAACTTGTGGTGGGAGAACTTAAGGCATGAAGAAATGGAAAATAAATTGATGTTTTAATTAACGGAATGAAACTGGAAGAATGCTAAGCAACAGAACTAAATACGAGGACGTATTAGAAAATTAATTGTATGGCATATTAGAAACTATTACTGTGGTCATCAAAGCCATCATTTGATTAGTGGATACCAAATATTCACGCATTTAGTACAACAGGCGTACTTACTGAATACTCAAATTGCATAATTTCGACAGTCTCTTGCGTTATAGTATGGTGGAACAGCATTTTAGTACTTATATAAAAATGCAGTAGTTGTACTGTCCACTTAAATTTTAATGTAAAATATTACACTACACGTGTTTCGACGTTTCTTAGGTCGTCATCATAGGTAGACCTGATGATGACACTCTAAGAAACGTCGAAACACGTGTACTGTAACACTTTAAATTAAAATTTAAGTGGACAGTACAACTACTGCAGTTTTATTTTAGTATACAAATTGCAGATGAATTAGGATGCCAGGGTTCATGCCAGGAGAGAGTTTTCTATGTGAACGTGGAAAAGGAAAGAAAATGATTATAGTCAGCAGTCATCAGCCCTAAGGATTGTTAGTAAAGTCTATTCGGGTTCTCCATCGGGTCACACTCTGTATTTCTGCTGACGTTTCCATGTGCGAATTGTCCATCGTATCAGGGCATCAGGGCCTGATGATGATGGACGACTCGTACATCGAAACGTCGGCAGAAATGCAGTATGCGACCCGGTGATGAACCCGAATAGCCTTTACTAAATTAATAGGCCGGGGAAGCATCAAATCAACCCTTGGATTAGATAGTTTCTTATATTAATGCTCCCTGTAAACTATATCCCCAATCCCCTCACCAAGTGTCTATCCTTGTCTTCCATTGTCTACCCTTGTCTTCCATGATAATACTCCCAATTTTTTGCAGTAACATTATACATTTTTTCACTTTAACGAGCATACTTCTTCACACATTTTTTACGGATTTTTTTTACTTTTGACTTTTATTTTTTTCAGATTTTTGAGCCTCACCATGCTAAGCTGAGTTCAATATCAGCACTCAGCGATCTATTTTCAAAGCATTGATGGGATTATTGACGGATGAGTGAACTTAACACCTCATATTAGCGACTTTCAAATTTGCCCAGGAAATCTTTATTCACGCCAATTCCTGATTGAAATTTTGGTTCCGCTTCGGACTTCAAAACATTTCCCGCCAGTCAATGAGAGGAGGAGGTGGGGTTGAAGCCGTGTTTGAGTCAAGAGTATTGATTCGCCGGAACCGCCCGTCCGCTCTGACGCTTTCTCTCTCTCTCTGACCGGGTAAATTCTCATCTTCGCGTCTCCATATTCCTTCGTCGAGCCTGGATTATAAACCCTATACTCGGAGAACTGCGGAACCGGTCGCGCAGTAACTTTTAACGGTCACAGAATCCAGTCATGGTCACACAGTTGTGTGAAATTCACGTTGAAAAAAATCATCATTCGCCTGGACTGGGATTCGAACCAAAGATCCCTCGATTTAGCGCCTAGTGTTCTAACCAGTTAAGCTACCCAGGCGTCATCTGTCACTGTGAATTTCATGGAGGTTTTAAGGGTAGAGTTGTCATCACAGGTACCGTGCATACAATGCCATCGAGTACCCGTTTGCGAGCGCTCAGCGCTACTGTTCACGAGGTGAAAGCAAACTTTAAGCACAAAGGTTTTTACTACAAATTCAAAGAACTGCGGAACTGGCCGCGCAGTAACTGCAATGGAGTCACCCGCTGATGGTCACTCTATTGTTTGAAATCACTGAGGTTCGAATCCGAGTCCAGGCGAATGATTTATTTCATTGTGAATTTCACAAAATTGATTACACCTATAGTTTCTGTGAACGTAGCAGATACGTTCGCCCAGTGGACTACTGTTAACGTAGTTCCTACGTTCCGTTGGCTAGGTCATTCATACCAACCGTTCATTTATTGCAGCATCGAACCCCACATTTAATGTCGCGTTTAAAACTTTTTAGCCAAGAAAATGTAAAATGTTCAACGTTAACCCAGTTCCTTATTCATAGTCGGTGCAATTAATTCGTAGATTCCCGCGCGAAGCCGGATCCCCCTGCCAGTAGGGTGATTACAAAAGAATGCGTTGGTTTAAAATATCTGTATTTTCCAAATGGTACAAGGTACAGAGCTACACGAACTCTTAAAATGATCGTTACATTCTCTAGTTTTGCTGGAAAAACATCACAAATATTCAACATGTCAAATTAATCTAATGTGGCGATACTTTGTGGAAATTGAATATAGAGTTCATTGTCACAAAAACACGATACAAAATTCCACTAATTATTTTATTGCTGTAGACCGGTTTCGACGACTAAAGCGTCATTTAAAAGACAAAACAGTTTTGTCAAACAACTGTTTTGCCATGTAAATGACGCTTAAGTCAACAAAACCGGTCGACAGCAATAAAATAATTAGTGGAATATTTTACCATGTTTTTGTGACAGTGAACTCTATATTCAATATGTCCTCCTTGAGTAACCCGAGCAATGTCAACTCGATATTCAAATTCCTCCCACACTCTGTGAAGCATGTCAG
Source organism: Pyrrhosoma nymphula (assembly GCA_963573305.1). NCBI lineage: Eukaryota > Metazoa > Arthropoda > Insecta > Odonata > Coenagrionidae > Pyrrhosoma > Pyrrhosoma nymphula. The sequence continues at coordinate 11,850,080 of OY754337.1, forward strand.
CAGTTACTGCCCACACAGCCAAATTTATGCGTGCTGTCAATTCCCCGCTGTTAGTAAACAACAGGTTCCAAGCGTAAGATGTTCGATTTGTGCGGTGGATCAATGTCATATTCACGCCAAAAAGCACGTTGCACTATTTTAACAGACTCACTTTTTATTTACTGAAGCACAAAAAACGACATTTGTTGAGCTTTTTCCACCGTGAAGCTTGCGAAAACAATGATTGAGTAATAAAATATCTTACCTTGCCAAATAGCGCTTCCTAGCGGTAACCGAAAGAACTACAGGTCATTTTAGCCTGTCATTTAAAGAGGTCGCGCCACTCTGTAGCTCCTACCGTTTGAAAATTACAGATCTTTGAAACCGACACATTCGTTTATAATCACCCTGTTCAATGAAATGAACCCAGCTAAGACGGTTAATATCTCTATATTTTAGTATATTTTGCATATCTGCGACTCTATACTATTAATTTTATCTTATCGTAATTTGCAATAAACCTTCCTATAGTTTCACTAACCCTTGGAGAAATAAGAATATTTTAAAATTTCAGTGCTATATTATAGCCTTTCATGGAAATCGATTCATCGTGAAGTACGTGACACTACTAGTGACCCTGAAAACCTTCATACTCCCGTAGATTCTTTATAGTCTGTCCACCTATAACCTCCGCAGGTCGACCGCAGCGAAAGTGTTAAATGTCTTAAAAATGGAAATGCTTCCCAACTCCAGGCCTACATTATTCGAGATGAAACACGATTTCCTTTCTCTTCTCTTCCCTTCGCTGAGACCTCGGCCCAGATGAAAAAAAAGCAGCAAAATCTCGCTACTCACAGTCTAGTATTATACTGTTGCAACATTCATTGCTGATTTTTCGATGCTGACTCGCTGCTGACTACCGGTCAGCAAGAATAACTAAACACTCCGATTGGTTGTGCTAATAAAATGTTTTGGGTATACGAGCAACTCGGAAAAATTTTACATTCTGTTTTAAAGGAAAACTGCACTCCATAGAAAGAACAATATTTAGGTCAGATGTTCCATTATTTCTTCCGGGATATTAGCCACGTCATTTTTTTAGGACAAAGACGCGTCTGATATCTCGGTAGATGTAATGGAACATCTACCCAGTCGTCGCGGAAACCTTAGAGAGAACTTCATATTTAGATCATTATGCCATAGTGGATTACTTTTTACTCCTTCCCAAACTCGTATCTCTGACACATTACTGTGTCACTAAACCGAAGAATAGATTTGTGGTAAGATGGCTAAATACGATATGTCATGTCTGGCAAATTTTACAGGGTATTATTTTAAAGGCTCTGAAGAATCAGACTCAAAATGTAGGTAAAAAACGGTTTTTATAATTTTGTTTTTAACTTTCCAAATCAAACGGTGAATCCAACAGTACGCATATCTCAATTTTGCAGAAAATGGACATATCAGATTTAGCCATCTTACCACAGCGATAATGTAACGCATTTTTGAAGACTTGCATGCAAAAGAAACATTGGAATATAATGCCTAGCGTAAAACTAGTTAAACCGCCGAATAGAATGTGGTTTGCACATTTCCAAGGTTTGTACTTGCTCGTAACAGCCTTGAGAGCGCAATATTTTCCAATTATAGTCTCGACTGAAATATTAATGCACTCTTGTCCCCAACCCCATAACACCGCACGCTTTTGTCATCCACACCACCTTCTAATCAAAATTCCTCCTCTCCTAATTCATTCCACCTTCTCCTCAAGCTCTGATGCTCTGAATAATGAAAACCTAAGAACATCCTAGCCTCTCCCCCATCCACAGCCAGAGCGCCGATGGAATATTGCCACCTGGAAGACGTGTTAAAGTAATATGAGCGAGATTCTTCCGTAGTCACAATAGAGACAATGTTAAAATTTTATTTATAAAATCAAGCTACTGTAAGAAACGCGAAGTAAATAATTTAACAATATTGAAGCAAAAATTGTTTCAAACTACTGAAATACTCAGTGATTAAATAAATATACATATGTAGGTTTTTACCTTTTTTCACGCCCTGCGCTGAAAACACCGTCACTACCGAAGATTCTTTTTGATTCCGTTAAAATTACTTCGATTAGTGATTGATTCATTTAAAAGAATAGTTTAGAAAGCATAAAAAATACACACTGTTGAATTTATGATGAGAATTATTCGTTAGAAATTCCTCTTTTTTAAAATGAAGTCTCTCTGGAGAGTATACCTGTGCTATATCCGTACCATTTCCCGTGGAAAATGGCTGGTAGTTTTTGGAAAATATCTGGAAAAGTAAAATGGTAAGTGGCTGATATTTTGTCATCTCTTTCTCAACGAGGAGGCCAAATTACATTGAATTTATGTGAAGTTAGATCTCGCTTAAACTACCTTAACGGCCCGAAAATCATGGCGTAAGTTCGTTTCGTCTTTTTTGTGTTCTTGACTCATCTTTTATCAATATATCTTATATATTTATGAAGAAGAATGTTTGTGAATTCAATAATAAGAACTAAGACGATGAAATTTTCCACATAAAAATGTTTTTAATTTGAGCCGGGTTTCGATGCACTGCACCATCATCGGGATCATCCTGATGATGATGCAGTGCATCGAAACCCGGGTCGATTAAAAACATTTTTATGTGGAAAATTGCATCGTCATAGTTCTTATTATGTTCACATTCCACAACATCTCGCCTGATTCCTCCCTTTTTGTTTGTGGATTCGTTTGTCTTCTAACATGTGGGTGACCCTCCCTAGAGTGGAAACTGCCGCGTGTTGAAACTGCATTGACCACATGAAATCATGAAATCTGCCCCACAGCTGTTGATTTCAGTGCTCTCCAGACGGGTGATGGACTGGAGTGTAAAGATATGAAAAGAAGGAATCGTCTTGGGCTATCTCTTCTCTGTCACTCGTGCTCTGGACCCTTAATCTTGAACAGTGACCCTCGCTCACGATTTCTGCGCCGACTATCAAGTTTCTTATTTTGTCAATGGTCTGTGTGCTCTCGTTCATAACTCACTTCTAGCTAGGCCTGTACGATTATTCGATTAATTGAATCGTCGATTCAATTATTTTTACAGCTGATCGATCATTTCAGCACATCCATGTCGATTGCGGTAATCGACTCGATTGTTAATTTTTTTCACGTGTCAATTGCTGTTCAATTGTCACTCGTTATACAATTCACAATTATTTTCCGGTAATCGATTAATTGACGATTATCGACGGTGGTGACGGTCAACCACCTACCCCTCCCTCCAGAAGTTAGCAAGAAGATCTATCAAGCTATCCCGGCTATAACTAGCACTGCGTCCGAGAGGTTGTTCAGTCTCGGTGGGAACATTGTCATCGACACACGCCAGTGTCTGTCGGATGAACACGCTGAGGAAATCTGCCTGTCTTCAAATAGCGATCTATTACTTTAATTAATTAATAAAAGCTAACTGATTGAAATATTTTGTTGTTTTTAAAATTAGTTCTTTCATTCTTCTCATTGCCAATGGAAGGTGTTTGAAAAGCATGATACAATTGAGTCCTGTCAATTTATTGGTTGATGTCCATTAATTAACACCCATTTCGATGTCAATTAATTAATGATTTCTATTAATTGTCATGTCTTCAATTCCCAACAATTGAATCGACTACATTTCCAATTATTCTTATAATTGATCGAAATAGATCGATTTTTTCAATAATCGCACAGGCCTACTTCCAATGGTGCATGTGTTTGGGAATGGTTCTTTTTTTCGTGAGTAATCAAAATGCTGTGTAACAAAAAAAAAACAAAAGTGTACATTGTGCTTTCCTGTCGTCAGCTGTGACTGTGGTGGAGATAAGTAAATAGAATTACGGTGGCTGTGACTGTGTGATTGTTAAAAGTAACGAGTATGCAATTGTTCTGTCTCGATAAGTGTGCTTCCTTTTCTGGCTGCATGTACTGTCTTGCGCGGTGATGAATAATCTCTCCTTTGCTTGCTGAATGTCTTGCATTAATCAATTATCGAGTGGTCAACAATTCTTTTTTTTAGTTGGGATTGATTGGGCTAATCGGTCTTTTTGTAATTTTCAGCAATGTCTGCGTCAGAGGGGCTTGCAGTATCATTTCCTTTGCTCGTTGCGTGTGTCTTTACGATTTAAAATTGTTAAATGAATCTACTCCGTGATTCGTGCGATCTCCTTACCGCGTGGTCCTTCCGACAGAATCATGTGGGAGACCCCGAAATTGCCACAAAGAAAAAAAAAGATTATCTTAAATCGAGAGGCGCCCGCTTGAATTAAGAGTTGGTCCCACTAAAACAGGTGCCCAGAATATTTTCTTAATTTAAGAGGGGATACCACTAGAGTTAGTAGCCACAAGAAAAATATTCTCAAATTAAGGATATTCTCTTAACACCAAAGAGCGTCCTGTATGCTTAAATTAAGAATACCCTCTAAGATTACATTAATTGTAAGAATAATAAATTGCCATTTGAAGAATTTAATCATCTTAAATTATGTTAAACTAAGTACTGCCATTTATAAACCTTGTTAACATATTACCAGAGACAGGAAAAAGTCATAGTCGTAGGTTTTTATCATGAAATAGCCGGTTTTTGACAAAAAGTCATGAAATGCGACTTTGCGGATTAAACGTCATAAAATAGTAGTAATTCCTTCAGGCTTAGGAATGTGGAGCCCCTCGAGGTACATGTATCGATGGGTCGAGTGGAAAAGAAAATTTTCTGACAGAGACGTAGGGAACTGAGGGAAAAGAAAGAAAAGACATAAGATAGTGAAAGGAATGAGCATTTAGGAAATGTAAGAAGAAAGGCGTGAGATTCTTAGTTTTGGAGTAATGAAAGATTGAAAATGACGAAAATGGAGATATTTTCGTGACATTTTGACGACATATGGCGATGTTTTAGAAATGCCGGTCGAGGGATACGGACTAATTGCACATCTAATATATGGACATACCCTACACCCCCCCAACAAGGTGGTGGGCGTATGGAGTGAAACAGCACCTATAGGGCGGGACGGTGCGCGGCCTGGAAATGGCCATTTTCAAATGCGAAAAAGGCATTTCTGGGTGTTGAGGAAAAGAAAAATGCAGTATTCAGAAAATGTGAAGACGAAAATGGACTTTTTTCAGTGGTGAAATACGGGGAAAAGTGAGGAAATGGGCATAAGGAGGAGGTTAACGGAAATGGCCATAAATTAAAAAAAAATCTGTGAGTGAGTTGGTGATTGGAGGGTGGTGCAGTGGTAGTGTCGCAAATGCAGAAGCGTATTCTTTTAAAGAAAAAAATCCCCTGGAGGGTGTTGGTGGCTGGAGGGTGGTGTAGTTGTAGTGTCCCAAATGCTGTAGCGTACTCTTTTAAAGAAAATAATCCCCCGAGTGGGTTGGTGACTGGAGGGGGGTGTAGTTGTAGTGTGGTGAAAGGTGTAAATTATTTAAAAAAAAAATAATCCCTCGAGTGGTTTGATGTTTGTAGTGTGGTCAATGTTGTAGCAAATATTTTTAAAGAAAAAAACCCCGAGTGGGTTGGTGATTGGAGGGGGGTGTGGTTGTAGTGTGGTCAAAGTTGTAGCGTATTTTTAACGAAAAAAAAAACCCAAGGGTCGTTTGGTGATTGGAGGGGGGTGTAGTTGTAGTGTGGTGAAAGTTGTAGTTTATTGTTTTAAAGAAAAAAAAACCGCGAGTGGGTTGGTGAATCGAGGGGGGTGTGGTTGTAGTATGGTCAATGTTGTATTTGAAATGGTGGGGGAAGAGGTTGTGTAATACGTGTCGTAAAGCGGGGGTATCGTTTATGTTGACGGCGGGAAAAGTCATGGGTGAGGTGTTTAAAGTGAAGAGGAGTAACTGCTCGATCGCTGCGCCATCTCGAGGAAATAGGAGGAAAAGGTCAGATTTTCGAACATGGCGTCGAGAAATAAATGCACTTAACAAACAGGTTTAAGTGAATGGTATTGGATAGGAATAGGATTAATAGAGAAAATGAAAGGCTAATATAAATGTGCATACGTAGCATAGCAAAATATGTGATGTAGGTGGTTGAAGGTGAGCGGAAAGCAGGTGAATTGGAGGAATTCGCAGACTGGACGCTTCGATACAAATACCCCTCTCCATATCGGAAAATAAAATTACACTTTGTAATGGTCCACTAAATTGATTTATTTCTAACGACCCATAACGTAGTGACATCTTTAGATACATTGATCATTTCTACATCCGTATATATACAGAAATCCTGGTGCTTATTGGTAAGAGGGGAAGCGAGGGGGATACTTTCTTTTGAACCACTTACCCTGTAGTAATCATAATATTAGTTTTAGTTTTACTGTAAATAATTGTCATACTATTAGCTAAAGCGTCACGAAATTACCAAATTTAAAAAAAATATGCGTCATGAAACAGGAAAATAAAAGCCATGAAAGTAATAGAATAAAGGTGATGAAATGGAAAAATAAAAGTCATTAACGTCCCTTCATATAACATATTGATTTTACACTGCCGATTCTTAGTGTCATCTACCAACCCGACCGTATAGCTCAACAATCTCATGCCTACCTATGTCATGTATAACTCGCAACTGAAAAGTCACGCTTCAAGAAAGTCGTATATATCCGGTCATACCCGTGCGTCAAAGTAATTTCGAGAACTAATTTTTAAATGTCCATTCCCTGATTGTTTGAAGAAATACCATCCAATCACGATAACAGTTTTCAGGAATAAATTAATTTAAACCTATGTTGCTACGTAAGATGAATATAAAGTAATTATTAATGAGAATAAACAAGATTTTTTACCAATTACCATTTTACGTGTTTACGAAAATATTCTAACATTGAGAACATTTTCTTAAGCCCTGCAATTTTCAGGCCGCGACTGCTATACCTCTACCTGGTCTATTAGATCTAAATATGATACTTTCAGATATATAAATGGGTGGATCTGGACATCATAGAGCTAAATTCTTTCCTTGGTCTTCTGATTATGTCTAGTGTTCAGAAAGGGCAGGGAAAGCCACTGCCTGAATTTTGGTCTGCAGACTATGGCTTACCAATATTTAGAGCTACAATGTCTCGTTACCGGCTTCAAGATATTCTTAGGTGTCTTCGGTTTCATTATAAGGAGACTCGTGCTCAAAGGCAAGATGCATCACAAAATAAAGCAGAGGCAATAAGAACTGTGTTTGAAATGTTTACGGAGGCATGTATGACATCGTGCAAACTATCATCAAACATTGCAGTAGATGAGAATTTGTGCACATTTTGAGGTAGATGTAGATTCAAAGTGTTTATGCCATTAAAACCAGAGAAATATGAGATATACGTATGGGCAGCTGTTGACTGTGAAACTTAGTATATTGTAAATGTACAAATACACACGGGGAAAAATTGAAAGAGCGAGGGAAGTAAATCAAGGTAAACGTGTAGTGCTAGATTTGGTTAGTCATTTGCAAGGCAGTTGAAGAAATATAACAACTGATAATTTCTTCTCGAGCTATGAATTGGGTGAGGAACTATAAAAAAATAACACTTGTAAGGTACTCTCGGATCAGATCGCGTGAAAATTCCGAGGGTGATGTTACCCGAGTATCGAGAGGAGCATTCAAGTATATTTGCGTATTCCAACAATACTTTGATGGTTTCCTATGTCCAAAAGCCAAGAAAGGCAGTTATTCTTCTGTCAACTCAACACCGATCATTTGATGTTAGTGGTGATGAACATAAAAAAAACCGGAAGTAATTCTATTTTACAACCACACAAAATCCGGCGTTGACACTGTTGACATTTTATCAAGACACTACTCAGTGATGTGTGGGACAAGAAGATGGCCTCTTGCGCTGTTTTTTGTTACTATTGATTTTGCAGCAATAAATGCATTTATTTAAAATTCAAAGAGGTTGAAGGAGAGAAGAGGAATGGGACCATAGAGAAAATTTCTAATCGATTTAGCGAAGGAGTAAGTGGAGCCAGAAATAAAAAGACGATTGCAGAGTCCTAAAAACTCTAACTCATGTAATTAGAGAAGCAATCACCTCTGCAGGATTTCAACATCTACTTCACTGCAGCGTAGAAGAAAATAGCCAACAGGCATTGAAAAAGCGTAGACGCTGTTCTATTTGTCCACGAGCAAAAAATCGGAAAGTGAAACAGAGGTGTGAAAAATGTGGAGACAATGTATGCAATGATCATGAAAAAAAAATAATATATCAGGCAAAAAGTGTGAAGGATAATAACTTTAATAAGTGATCAATGTTTAATTTTCTCATTAAAATATTGTTTTCCATATTGTTTGGAATGTTACCGAGAAAGGAGACAAAGAAAATACTGCATAAAAACATTTTAATGAGGGTTCCTTATAATAATTATTATTCTGCACAATATGAATATTATTTGGCAATACAATAAAAATTGCTTAAGTATGATAGCAATGAAGAGACATTGTGACTTCCACATTTTATTTAAGTGTGGAAGTCACAGAGTCTCTTCATTGCTATTACGGAGCCATTCCATCACGTCATAGCTTCCAATTTCCGTTTAATTACTTATGTATGACTTCACCATAATTTCCATGTGTTTAATTCACAAATTACTGAATATAGCCCCTATTTTTATTTTAATATATGGCATGGAGTCAGGAAAAACCCCGGGTGGAGTCCGCGTAAGTTTTGAGTAGGTGGAGGTTGAGGGTTAAGGTATTTTTCTGAACGCCCAGAAGAACAGTTTGAAATACCCGATTTATAACCACAAAATATTTAAAAAGATAGTGAAAACTGACAAAAAAATGTGCAACAAAAAGTAATACATCGCCCACACTACAAAAATGCCCCCCCTCCAATCACTCATCCACAACGGGAATTTCTCATTCCTTAAAAAAATACGCTACAACATCGCCCACGCTACAACAATTCAAGCTGTTTTTCAGACAGTTTATTTCTCAATTATTTGGATGACCCAATTATTCGGCTGAAACAGTTGCGGTCTCATATCCATAACTGCGTTGAGTACGTTATGTTGGTTCTTATATTGGGCAAGTTACATCTCCCGCTGAAATTCAACGGGCGTCATCATCTTCCTCTTAATAATATTACTTAGCATTATTTCTGAACCCAGTTTGTAAGCAAGCTATTGTTTTCCACCGCCTGGTCAATGCTCCTAAGTCCTTTTTTCCTCATTATCAGTGTAACATTTGCGGGCACCAGTTTCTGGCGTACGTTTTCTTTTCGTTGCTGCTTTTTTTTGGTGTATTTGCCGTGCCGGCCGGTGGAGTTAGGAGTGGTTGCCTGTGGGAGGTCGCGGAGTTCGCGGCATTTGTCGTTGGACTCCACATTCGTTTGAGTTGTCGGCGTTCCTTTCCTTCGCTTGTGTGTTCCTTTCCCTTTTTATCCCTAACTTCCCCCTAATTCCTGCCCTTTCTTTTCGTGGTTCTCGATGACGATACGTGGCTCGCGACACTTGGTATGAGTGTTAGTCGCTGCGAGAATTACTACAAGGAAATTCCTGCCCTTTTTGACCCAACCTTCCTCGTGCGAGTACAGGAGGACGTTTCCCTTTCCTCTACCTGTGCTGGCCCCCACCCCTTTTCCTTTGTTTTACACCCGATCCATTACGTACTTTGTCCCCCACTACACCCCTGATCCCGCCCAGAGCTAGTTGGGATCCAGGGCCGCCGTCACATCAGCTAGATGCAACCTTTAAATCTTCGCCGATCTGAATTTTTTACATAGCGTTTTAATGAACTCAAAATTTAGTACTACCTATATATTAATATATCTATGTGATTAATTATTATATTACTAGTCCCTTATTATACGCTATATTATCATGAGTAAGCAAACACATACATATTAGAGCAATCGGTTGAAAAATAAATGTTGGGTTGATTAGGATTAAATACATAGATTTGTGGATATTCGAAGCTTCCCGTACAAAGTAGGATCCCTCTGCTCGTAATATATGTGAAAATGTGGTGGTTTCTGTGTTTGTGTGTGTCTGTAACTCAATCACTCAAAAACGGCTGAACCTAGAAACCGTCTCGAACCTCGAACCCACTTCGAGATTGTGCATTTTGGCATTTGATTGCAGTGGGGCGAACATGTCGGCTATATCAAAATTTCCTCAGGGCCCCTAGATTTTACACCCATAAAAAAAGCATTGGAATCAGAGCAGAGGTGGTTTTTATCCTGTTTACATTACTTGTTCTCATGATAAAGGACTAAAAGTTTCCCTAACTGATGGTTGAGATAACTAGGTATTGATTGAATGCATTCGATTATGTTCTAATTTTCGTTTTTTCTAAAAAATCAGGTTTCCAATTCCAAAATTATCACTTTTTCTCCGATTTCAACAATAGTACATTACCGACTTAGGCAATCTGATGAATGGCTAATGAACGCGATTTCCCCCCAAGGCGTATTATGACTGACATTATATTGAATGAATGATTGAAGCAAATTTCAATTGGTGTATTGTTTACTCAAACCTACTCTATTTGCGTTTAATGGCTTTTACGGGGTCAATGACACTTAGAACGTCACATTGATTCTTGAAATCACATACAACGGCTTTCATGTTTTCTCTCTCCCGCTTAATTTTAACAGGCACCGCATCTCCCACCCCTAATAGCATTATTTATGACCACTGTAAGTAATCTAATTACCAAATAGTATATTTGGTGTTTTTCTGCTTCTGTCGGTTTCTACAGAATACCATTAAAATATTCTGGGAATTAGAACTTAAAATCATGTTACGTAGGATCATTTATTTTGCCGAGGACATTGAAAAAAATAGGGTCAAAATTTGTAGTCACATGAAAAGTAGCCAATTGTCTATGCATGGAAGACAATTAATAACCCTTTAAATTTAAAAGTTGTACCAAATATCTTTTTTTTACGTTTTTACGCCGACGTACATCCACACACAACATAAATTGTACACTATATATAAGACTATCAATTAATATTAGTAAATTTCAGTGAGAATTCATCAGGGGTGTTTTCACTTTGAAGTCCCCAAATGCGATTAATGATTGGTAGATAGTACCTACGTTTAGCTCGTTACGTCGATTCTTATATTCATATAGGTAAATTACATCTCCCGCTGAAACACTACGGGAACCATTATCTTCCCCTTACTAAATTTATTTAGCATTTTTTTTGGACCAAATTTGTAATAATCTTACTGAAAACTAGTTCTTTGTAATATTTGTATTGTCTCTTTTTCTGAAATACCTATGGAATATGCCATATAAAATATTCTCAAAATAAAAACTCAAATTTTATGTCATGTATAAACTTTTTTTAGCCGAGATATTGCTCAATATTATATCGAATCCCGATTCCTTTATGTATAATCGACGCAATTAATTTGAATTTGGTTAATACCTCTATTTTATTATATTTTGCATATCTACGACTACATACTGTTTATTTTAACGTATTTTAATTTGCAATCAACCTACTTATATTTTATCTAACCCTAAAAGAAATACGAATGTTTCCGATTTTCAGAGCTATATTATTGCCTCTCATTAAAATAGATTCATCATGTAAAATGGAATATTTATGTAGAAGTTGTTAATGTAATGTAGGTGACACTACTTCAGGCATCGGAGGAACGAAATGTCTTTCACCGAGTTGAGGCGATCAAAGGACGGATCCTGAATACCATCAAATTCTCTTGTATTCTTTATAGTCTGCCCACCTGTAATAAAAACCACCTCTTAACCCGTGAACTTCTTACTCACTTCAGCTGTCCATAGTTCCTGAAACCGTTCACGACGTCCCAAATATCTCGTTTATTCCACCATTTTTACTTTTCTCCGAATTTCCTCTTCGATGAAGGCCAAAGACGTTTCACTGCCCCTAAAATATCTCATCCGTCCTCCCTTTATGGACACATCAAAAAGACCCTACCGAATTCCTCCCATTCCCGTCGCTCGTTTTGGGTGCTTCAATGTCGCATCGAGTGCCGCACTGATGAATGAGACCGCTTTAGCTGGGATGGCACCGGCGTAATCAGCGAAAGGGTTCCAAGCACCGAGCCTATTACACTTTGATGCCTTGTCTTTATTCCCGTCAACTAAAGTAGAGTTTGGCGGTCAAAACCGCGTTGCTAGCTCCGAACGACCTTCGGTCTATTAGATCATAGACATAAGATTAAAGCAATTGTGCTGCCGATGGGCAGGTTCAGAATTCCTTTCAGAATTCAGTTCATTTCAAGTTCCTACTTTTTTCCTGGGAAAGGTTGGCGATCGTAATACCTGTCAATAAGGACGAAGAGATTGGTTTTCCTCCAGGTTTTTCGGTAAATAAATTATGCAATACTCATGACGTAAATAATCAAACTAAGAATTTAGCACACGGACGCTGAAACCGTTAGAGGTGGTTCATCTGAGTGTTTGCTGATAATTACTACTGTGCTACTACTAAGTTACTACCCCGACCAAAATGTTATCCCACGAAGAAGAGGAATCTTCTTATACTTACTTTCTTGGCAGGTGGCGTAATTGGTCGAATCACAACATAATGTTTTAAATTTAGTCTGTGCAAACTGCACACCACGGATGCCTGCAATTTTTTTTCGAAACCCTGAAATCATTAGGTAACCTACCAGAAAAGGCATCTGTAATATAATTCATAAAACTAGTATGGCATGAAATTTAGTGATGGTATCCTTTCTAAAACTCTCATATCGTGTAGTATAGTAAAAAGGTTGCCTGAAAATGTTTCCAAAACTCCCATTTCGTGTAATTTAGAAAAATTGTTCATCAAAAAGTAACAGTTCAACACCTTCCAAGCATTCTCAAGATACTGTGGAATCTCAAAAGTGGATTGAAGGTGATCTATCGAAATTCAACTAATCAATGGATAACGGTTCAACCAATTGCCGGTCAGGTACATATGCATCTTATTTCCGAAAAGCCATCTGCAGTTCAAAGGATTATTATAAACAGGCTATTCATCCCAAGGAAAGATAAGAAACCAATTTGACCTATTATTTGCTTCGAAAAATATTTATGATAATGCTCAGTAGCCGAATTAGTATCCAGATTTAAAATGTGGCTCAAAATGTAATTAGAGGAGGAATTGGTTCTCACTTCATTATTTTAGTCACATTATGTCACTACAAGGTGAATTCCGTCATCACCTTCTATCTAATGGTTAATGACGGTAACAACCTCAGCCATAGCACGCACTAATTGCCATGACGATTACAATATGACAAACTATAAACGGCGAAACGCTTATCTAGCGCAAGAATTCTGTAATGGGATTTTTCTACATGTACGTAGTATGCGTGGAAACGGAAAGGGCTACCTCAATTTTTGTCTAAATTGGCTTAGTGGTTACAATAGAAGTTATCGTAATAAAACTATTTTTTCGAAACATAATTCAGTATAAATAGATATAAAAACGATGAAGGTCGAATGGGCGAAGTAAAACACCAATGAGGTCATCCTATGAAGAGTTGGAGAGAGATGAAGTTTAAAGAAAGTTAACTAAATCTGCCAAGTAGAATGACTAAAGTTATTGGACACAATCTGGGATAAACCGGATGCTTGAAAATTGTACTGTAGGGAGATATGAATGGGATGATCTATCAAGGTAGACATATGATGAAGTACACCAGGCAAGTTGTTAAGAACATTAGATGATGACTTAAAAAGGAATAATAAGGTTAGCTGAGAGGAAGATGTAACGGAGAGCTGCAGCAAACAAATCTTTGGATCGATGACCATTAATGGCGAATTCTGTATGCTGAATGCCTTCAACATCGGAAAAAATTTATAAGTTCCCACTCCAATTACCTATTTTTACGCCCCGAGGCTCAGGCAGCTCTCATGAGAACTTTGTACGTGCAGAAGAATGTGCCAGAATTTATTTCTATAACCAAGTGGTGCTCCACTGTCTCCGAAAAGGAACTGATTTGATGATTTTTTTAACGGTTTTTATGTAAATTTTCCAATCATTGCGATTGCACAAATCATGTCGTACGCAGTCGCGCGCACTGGTGCAAAGATGCACACCGAATGAGTGTGAAATTCGTCATGAAAAAATCATTTGACTTGACCGGGATTCCAACCTGGATCTCCCAATTGCCGGTCAGGTGTGTTAGCCATCTGAATTCAAGACGAATTTCAGCGGGGGTTTATACGAACAAGTTGTTCTCGTTCCAGTTGTTTTCAACCTCTTTGATGTACATATATTTATATTTAAACCTGTACAAATTGATAGTAAAGGATCACGGACGCTTGTCTTGCGTCCTGGAGGTTCGTCCGACAGCAGCCAACCGTCCCATACTCCCGTGATTATCCCGTATGCCTAGGCTGGTCTCGTAATATGGCCAATATTGGCTGGCCTCGTGTATGCTTATATACGTGGTGTGCGGGACCTACTGGTCGAGTTGAGGGTTGACTTCTGCCTGGGACAAGCGCTCATTCTCTCTGTATTTTATCTCCTTTGACAAATATGTGTACATGATTAGTATTTTCCATAATTATGTAAGAGATGCTCTAAATCACCATTCTTCATTAGATATTTGCAATTAGAGCAATAATAGCAGGAAATATAAGCCACTTAGCTTGGAGGCCTTAGTCACGTAGCGATGATACCACAAAAAATTATTTTGTCGCTTGAAAGAAGTTGCCATAAAATTCGTTGGCTTAATAGTAGCTTTCATATATATTATCTTTCCAATATCTCCCCGTACTATCTAATCCAAGGCAAACTATCATTGAAAGAAAACTTTTTCCATGAACTGTCCAGTAATAAGATTGTTTTCGTAGAAACGTTTCACATCTTAATTAAAAATAGATTTAACATTTCCCGTAGTGCTTTTATTGCACAAAATTGCTGTGGTTATGATAAAATAGGTGAAAAAATACCTTATGTAATATGTTCAATGAAAATAAATTTATAATAATTAAAGTGAACTAGATGAAATCAATTCTTCATTCAGTCCCAGGCAGTTACAAATTCCTTGTTTAGTTGCAAAGGTCATTCCTGGTAAAGTGATCATTGACAGCTCGGGTTGCGTCATCTCGTAGGATAAATTTAGTGCGGATCACCCACGCGTGGTCGTGATTTTTCAGAGCCTTTGTGTAGAAGGCTCTGACAATAACGTCCATCTTCCTCTCTGAAGCGATCCCCAACCAAATCTGCCGAATTCCTTTGACTCACACAATAAACCTCGAACTTCAATCCTCAGCTCTTACCCTTCTCCTCTCGCAGCATCCCGTTGCCAGGACGATCTGGTCCAGAAATAGGCAAATGAGGAGGGCACTCAAACACTGTGGCTCTTCGTTTTACTGAGAAAACTTCACAAGTAACAATCACGTCCATCTTGGTCCCCGAAGCGATCCCTAATCAAATCTGCCAAATTCCTTTGACTCACACATTTAACCTCGAACTTCAATCCTCAACTCCCTTCTCCTCTCGCAGCATCCCGTTGCCAGGACGATCTGGTCCAGGAAGAGGCAAAGGAGGAGGGCACTCAGACCGCTCTGCTGCCCCGTGGTTTTACTGAGAAAACTTTACAAGCCCACTCATCCAAAGTTGCCTGATCGCTCATATTCGCGATCCTGATGATTGAGAGGGCTTATGGACCGTTTTAGAATTACGTAAGACGTTTTAGGGAAGGAGGTGGGTTGGGCTCACCTTACATTGTGTGGGAGTCGGAGGTTATCTTACATTGGCTTTCATTAGCTTGTGAGATCGTATTAATAGATCGTCTTTTATAATTTCCGGACTAAAACCGTAGATTTCATTCAAAAAATTATAAATTCAGTGGTTGTTTCTGTGTATGGGCGTTTTGATGGAGGATTAGAGTGTTAACTTCTTCCTGAGACCGGCCAAAAATCTTATCTTTTTACTAGTAGGTACACAATTTTTACGTAGGGGCAAGAATAATATCCAACAACATTACCTACCAAATTCTCAGCATGCCTTGACCGTGCCTTGCATGCATCAGCATGCCTTGACTTGACCGTGAATCATTTCTGTACTAAAAACTGTGGCAATAAATTGCTTGCGAATGTTTCCAGTTTATTTTAAAACCGTCTCCAAGACTATTCTGCGACCGCCGATAGCATGAGTTGATCTGCGCCCTCATAGGTCACAAATATTTTCATATTGGCAGACGGCAAAAGTTGGTCCCCTCACCGCTCATTCAAAATATTACGCTCAATACTTCCCTGGGTATTTTGCATTGCCCTAAAATACCGTTCATCGAACTGTTAATCGGTGAGAATCCTTGCAGAAATGTGTAATAACTCACGCAAGATTGGGGTTATTCTGAGGGGGAGGGGGTTTCTTACGTTGCCATCAATAGGGAAGAAGGAAGGTTAGAGAGTCAAAAAATCGTCTTAAGTAATACCATAGAGTAATCATACTCTGTGGTAATACTTGACTGGACCCTTATTAGCGAAATAACTTCTATAAGAACATTTTAGGACCGGTTATGTACTTTCTGATAAAAGTTAAACTCATATTGGCGTAGCCTTCTGGTGAAACCGATGTTAGCGGATAGTTCGATTTACGTGTACATTGCATCATGTAGTTGGTTGTTTAAAGCGAGCGTTAATGATGGGAGAACGTATAAACTTTGGTTTTCATACCGAGAAAATATTTAACCATATATTATATAATACTTAAGTGGTTATTTTATAAAATCAGGCTTTAAATAATTGTCATGTCCTTTTTTACATCGACGATAGTGGTAGCTTCATTGCTTCATGTATTTCCGTTGAGATTTGAACCTTTCCACGCTAAATTTTTCACCAACCAATTTAAAAATATCTTAGACTCAGGGCGGAAAATGGAGGTGGTAGAGGGAAAAATAAAATAGTAGTTATAACACGAAAAATAATAGCCATTAACCTCAAATGAATTATTATTAAGCATGTTTTTTGAAATGTTAAAAATTATTAGAAGTTAATATGAAGAGAGAGGCTCGAATGGATTTTCGAGTTATGAACA
This sequence comes from Pyrrhosoma nymphula, assembly GCA_963573305.1. Lineage (NCBI taxonomy): Eukaryota > Metazoa > Arthropoda > Insecta > Odonata > Coenagrionidae > Pyrrhosoma > Pyrrhosoma nymphula. The sequence goes on from OY754337.1 coordinate 11,867,052, forward strand.
AATTACAGTGGAAAGAAAGTTTTATACTTCCATAGTCCTACATAGTCATTTTCGTATTAAACTAATTAATATGAGCGAAAATTTTCCAAAGAAGCTGAATGAAAATAAAATGTAGAACTCGTCCTTTCTTCCTGTTCGAGTAAGTAGCAGAATGCTTCGTATATGACTGTCATAATGATCAGTAAGATGTCTGTGACATCGTTACCTTCTCCTTTGTCTACAAAAAAATGCTAGTTGAAATATTAATAAATTGAAATGAATATGCCATCATTATCTGCAAATTTTTAGACGGTGAGTCATTATTTCAATGCATTTTTTCCATGTCTTTCCCCTCATTTCACTCTTTGGACATATTTTTTCTCTGTAGACTTTATACTTGCCCTAGGCGCGCATTCATCATGCGCGTTATCTACTCAGCTCTAACGACGCCAACAATACCTACGACCCATTCATTGCGTTGAGCTAACCATTTTGCATCGCTACCCTGGCAGCAACATCCCTGCTGCACCGTTCCTGCAGTATTCATCTACATCTGCATACTACCCAGCAAGCCGCCTCAATAGGCGTGTGGCAGCTTGGAAACCAGCCGTGTCACCAGCCACCAGGCGTGTGGCAGTTAGGACACCAGCCGTTTACTTATAAAAAGGAAACGCTCTAATGAAATTACGCCTAGCATTTATTAAAGTCCTTTATTGTTCGGGGGAAAAACGAATTCCCATACCTATCCGTTCGGCAAAATATCTCGCTTAATTTATCGTTTCTGTCGGACATGGAAATATAGTGGGGTTCTAATATGGTGTTCTCCGTGTCGCTCTGAAAGATATATATTCTCAATTGTTCAAGCAATCTAAGCCTAGCGCGCAGCCGCTGAATCTCTAGCGGCTCCCAGCCAAATTCGTTTAACATCTGTGTAACGCTGTCTGTACGCCCGTAGTTGTTTTTGACGAATCGCGCAGCTTTCCTTTGTATTTTATTAAGTTCCCGGACTAAGTCTTTCTGCGCCGGATCCCATATGCTCGCTGCATATTCAAGGTGTGGCCGGACGAGTGCGAAATAGCACCTCTCTTTTACTTTTTCATCCGAAAATCTTCCCACAATACGCTTGACGAATCCTAGCTCCTGTATTGCTTCTGTATCACCGTTCCCTCACTATGAGAGCCTTTCTTATAAACCGATCAGAGCAAGGAGACCAAGGAGATCACGGCGCAAAGGCAGAAATTCGTGCGTTGTGACGGAAGTAATTTCCCGTGATTCTCCAATTGCAAACTTCCGCCGCAACTCAGGAGATAATCGTGTACCCGTCTCCCTATTCCCTGTTCTCCAAGGATTACCAATCGCCAATCTCCCAAGCTCACCCATTACACCTAGATATTCCCAGAAAATCTCCTTCATCGATAGTTCAAGGGGTCGATGGTTCAGTACTGAGTGAGACTTCGGAGGTTTTAAAGATTAATATAAATTGACAACGAAAGAAAAGGAATTTCGATTCCTATGCGCGTATATCGGTCCAGGTTGACCATCGACCGGGAGAGTTTAAATTTCGCAAACACGTTCATGTTTGCGTAGCTTAAACCTATGAACGGTATTGTAAAGTGGCTTTTTAATCATTAAAAATAAAAATAAACTTTGAATTCCTTCCTGAAAAAAACATTCCTTCGGAAGTTTGCAGGCCTAAAATCTCCAAGTGTCGGCCGCTATGCCGCAGTCGCAATCGCACACTTAATTGCCTAAACGCACAAATTTGCTCATAATTTAAAAAAATATTTCACTTTCCCCCTGAATTGAAATTTTAGCTACGTCACAGATGTCATGGAACTCCATTGTCTCCACTTGATTTTAAAAACTGCCCACCTCAAAATAACTTTCGTTTTGCCTTCCGTTTTCTCTACATAAAAAAGCTCCAACTAGGAATATCTTTTCCGTGTTCCATGCGAATAATTACCTTAAAAGCGTACTAGCATTGTAATAAAATCTCAATAAAACATCAAGAGCTTCCATTTTTAATAAAAAACTTTGTACTTTTCCACACTTTCTTTCCAAACTGCGACCAGTTTCACCATAATAACTATCACTCCCCCACATCCTATCCCCTCTTCGCCCCTTCCACTCCCCTTCTTCCTCTCCCCACTTACGGTTGCTAGGAGCCCTTCCAAACCCCTCCCCTCACAACCCTCCGTCTGTTGCCCATTCATAAACTCACCCGAGGTTTCCTCTGGGGTCCTTTCTTTGCGGCTCCTCTGCACTTCGCGGCCTTTTTCGAATCATTGTTTCGGCAGATCTTAGCCTACTTTCCTTGCTCTTCTGTCACAGATGTTTGGGCTGGGACCTTAACCAATCTTCCTTTTTAAAAAAATATAAAACAGTGTAACTCGGTGACCTTCTACTCCTCCCACTGTCTTCCCCCGATTCACTTTCCTTCCTTTCCTCTCGTTTTTTCCACTACCCCTTATCACTCTGCAATGGCCCAACCCCTGCCCTGCTCCTCTCTCCCCCATTTCAAACCCCCACTATTTTTAACTTTCTTTGGGTATATATTGTATGACCTAAGCTTCAGAATGTGCCAGAAGATGCCATATTATGGTGAAACCGGTCGCAGTTTTGAAATAAAGTGTGGAAAAGTACAAAGTTTTTTTATTAAAAATGGATATCTATGACTTCCACGAAGTCAAGCCTGAAACAATCAAATTTGTCAAGAGCAATTATTAATTGTTATTTTTTCAAAGCACTCACGACCACAATCACATACACGAAGTAAAATCTCATTCTCTAATAGGCAAATGCTCTTCGCTGATGAACTTTCCACCTGAAGGTTCCATTGAATTTTCGCTTCTCGAAAATAAAACTTTTAGTTGGAAGTAAATTGCAAGGGTGCGTCCTGCCACTGTATCTCAGAGAGAGTGGTAGGACTCACCCTCTTACCGGACATTTGGTTCGGGGGAAACTCCCGCGGACCCACCTCCACCCCTCTTGGAGTCAAGTCTAAGACTTATATCCAAGAGGCCGCTTTTCTTTGCCTCTTATTAGGCTTGCCTTTTCCTTTGTCGACTTCGGTTGCCTCGTACACTGGTTGCCCAGCCCAAATGTCCCCCTCACCTACCGTATAAATACGATAGGATCATCGGGAAGCCGACTCTGGATTCTCAGATTCGTACTTCTCTTTCAAAATGTCTTGTGTACATTTTTTAAATTCTAGAAAGATATTTTCTTGCAGCATGTTAGGTCTTGATAGGGTTAGTTTATATTTATTTAGTTTTTCAATGAGTTATTCTCTTTGTTTGCAGTATCTTTTGCATTTACTTAGGACATGCCAGCTCGTTTCTTCTTCACCGCATGTAGTACAAATTGATGTTTCCTTTAGAGAGAATTCACTGAGTTTAGAGTAGAAGTTTCCGTGCCCTGTTAAGAATTGTACCACATAATGGTTTATTTCAAGTTTCTGTGTTAGATGAAGTTCTATATTTTTTATATAGAGGTACGTTTCCCTACCTTTTTCACTGGTGTCCCATCTTTGTTGCCATTTGATTATTGTTCTCTTTCTTACCTCTCTCTCCTCTTGTGCTGTGATTTTCCGTAATTTTTTGATTTCTTGAATTTCTATATATTCGGATATTCTTAAGTCTATGGGGATACATCCACTTATGACGCAGAGTGCGTCGGTTGAGACCGTGTGGTAAGCCTTCGTGATCTTTAGAAGAGCTAATCTTTGAGCTCGTAATACATTTTGTTTACTTTTAATTCTTTTGTTTAATTCATAGCCCCAGGCTTCACAACCATACATAATAATTGGTAATGCAACGGCTCTGTATACTTTGATCATAGTGTGGTATTTGTATCCGCAATCACCTTTCATAAGTTCCATTAGTGGTAAAAATTTATCTTTAATTTTGTTAGCCATTTGTTTACAATGGTCACGGAATTCCATTTTCTCATTTACTAATATTCCTAAATATTTTATTGTTTCACTATACTTAATGGATACATTATTCATTTTACATATTGGTTTCCGTTTCATGTTTCCTTTTAAAAGAGTCATTTCGGTTTTCTCCCGAGAGAAAGTTAATTTATTATTCTTTCCCCAGTTTACAATGGTCTCCAGTGCCATATTACCTCGGGATTCCAGTTCTCTTCTGTTGTTGCCTTTTATTAATACCAGCGCATCATCTGCATAAGCAGTAATGGTGGTATCTTCGCTTAATTTAATATTAAGTAATTCATTGAATAATATATTCCAGCAGAGAGGTCCCAGAACCGAACCCTGAGGGCAGCCCTTAGTTAGAATCTTACTTTTTTCGATTCCTTCTATTTCTAGCTTTGTTTCTCTATCGGCAAAATAACTTTTTAGTGTGTTGAATAATATTTTCGGACATTCTACTATTTTTAATTGAAGTAAAATGGAAGGCCACCAAGCATTGTCAAATGCTCCAGCAATATCAAGAAATATTCCAAGAACATACTTATATGGTGTGGTATTAACGTCTTTGATCATTATTTTTAAGGCGTCAACCGTTCCTTTTTTTGGCATAAACCCATACTGTCTTTCATTGAAGTAATTTTTAACTACTAGATGTTCACTTATCCTCTTACCTAGTAACCTTTCGTATACTTTTCCTAATACTGGTAAGAGTGTAATTGGGCGGTAGGATTTAGGGTTTGTTGGTATCTTATTTGGTTTTAGAAAGATTTTCAATATTCCTTTCTTCCATATTTTAGGGAATTGTTCTTTGTTTAAAAGGTTATTTAAAATTCTTAATAGAAGTATATTTATTCTGGGGTATGCTCTTTTAATGATTTCACTTTTTATACCATCCCAGCCGGGAGCTTTTTTGTTTTTAAGGCAAATTATTGCCCAATTCAATTCATTCATGGTAAAGGATAGGTCTCCAGTCTCATTTGTTTGATAGTCTGTTTTAACAGATTCTCTTATTCTTTTGTTTTCTGGGTTGTCCTCACTTGGGAGGTCATCTGGTAGTAGGTTTTCTAATAGAAGTTCCAATGTCTCAGTGATATTTTTTGTGTATTCACCTTTGCGATTTCTTAATGTTACTGGCACATGTGTTTCTTTTTTATTTTGTATAATTTTGTAAGCATCACACCAAGGGTCCTCATTTCCCGCTTCAAGCATTTTCTCCCAGATTTCTCTTTTTCTTGCCCGAATTTCATTGATGTATTCGGTTCTATTTTTCACAAAAGTTCTTCTCCAATAAGGTGTGCCCGGGTTCTTGTTTCTTCTATATTTCATGTAAATCTTCTTAGTTTTTCTCATTTCTTCTCGAAGAATTGTTAGTTTTTCACTCCACCAGTTTACTTTCTTATCCCCTTGTTGAGCTTTAGGAATTGCTTCTATGCAAGCTTTATTTATTATGTCGTTCAATTTCTCTGGTTCTTTTGTTTCTTCATTGGAATTTACGAGTTCCGTTAGGATCTCATCAAACTTTCTCCAGTTTGCTTTAGAAATGTTATATTTGCTTACATTCATGTTATTCTTATATTTTGGAGTTTTCTTAATGTTATATTTAAACAGGATTAGCCTGTGGTCACTTACTGTTTCCTCGACCACTTCCCATTTTGTGATTTTTTCTGAGCATCTCCTAGATAAGGTTACATCGATATTTGTGCAGTGTCCCTGTACATCTTCAAATGTTGACCATTCACTTAATTGATTTTCTACCTCATAGTTGAGGGTAAGAATCAAATCCTCTAGTTGTTCTCCTCTGATATCAGTACTTTCATTGTGCCACAGGGTCGACTTGGCATTTGCATCTGCACATATAATAATTTCTGAGTCAGGATGGATATTGGTGATAGTCTGGAGTTTTAAAAGATATGGTGCTATTTCATCAGCGAATTTAAAGTAACTATTTATAAGAATAGTACTGGTTTTATTTGGTTCAAATTCCATTTTCGCTGTTATCGTTCTTCCATCTGTGAATTGATTCAACTTTATTATTTTTAGTTCTTGATTTATCTTTATTATACAGCTCCAGATTTCCTCTGCACTATTATCGTAATATACTGTTCCATTTTTAAATGGAATTTTCTTCTTTTTGTTTACATAAGGTTCTTGTATCATAAGTACGTCAATTGTATTTTCCGTACATTGAATCTCCAGATAATTGAGTGCAGCCAGGGATCTACCAATATTTATTTGTCCTATCCTTATGCTATATTGTTCCGCCATAACCAAGCCTTATGCATTCTTGTTCCTTAGCCTTTTTGAAACTTGGACAGTTTTTGTTCCCTGTACGATGATTGCTGGATTCGTTATTGGATGTACAATGGTAGCATTTCGGTGAGTCATTTCTTTTAGTGCAGTCTGAAAACTTATGCTTCTCACCACAGTGGGAGCAGGTGCCTTCTGTTTTCCTGCAATTGGATGTTTTGTGGCCGTATCCTTGGCACTTATAGCATCTTAATACAGTAATATAATCTTTAATTCTAAAGGATTCCCACTCCATAAAAACTTTTTCTTTTTCTTTTAAAATATCTCGGATCTCCATGGTCGATTCGAAGATCCAATGTTCTCGGTCACTTTCACTGCTCTCGAGCTGATATACTTTTTTAAATTCTTCTAAGAAAACATCTTTGGGTATTTTATCCTCAATGTTCTGTTGGAATATCTTTTCTATAATTTCTTCTACTTTAAAATGTTTTGGAACATCGTAAATCATTAATTGTGGTTTTCTCTTCTTGAGTTCCTCTATTATTAAGCCACATTCTTTCAATTTCTCATTTATCAGCATTTTTGCTTTGTGACTCTCTTTTTCGAGCTCTAGAAGAACTCCATTCTCAATATTTCTACTTCTCTTGACATTCACCCCGATTTCAGCAGGTGTAATAGTTTTTTGTAGCAATTCCTTAATTTCGTTGCCGTTCTTATTCTTATCTTTATGTTTTACTGTGACAATTTGTGGTATTGGTTTTATTGTTTTCTGCATTCCCGTCACAGGAGGTTTCTTGATGGCATCGGCATAGGATGTGGTGTATTCCATTTTTGCAGGCTGATGTTCCTTTATAAGCTTAATCACTTCTCTTCTCTCTTCTTTACAGCCTTCTAGTTTGGCGATTTGAATCGTCATTTTGAAGGCGGCTCTTTCAATTTCATTTAATTTTTTCAATGAATCATCTAGGGCTGTTTTAGTTAGTTTCCCAGACTTATTTTGGCTTGTCATTATTCTGGTGATCTCTTTAATGGCTTTCCTGACGCAGTCATATTCCTCTTGATCATTTTTTGCTTTTGATACTTCTTCATTTCCCTCTTGGTTTTCAGGTAATGTTCTTCTTTCCTTGGAGCGGTGAACCGGGCTCCCTTCTTCTTCTTCCATGTCTTCCCTTCTTCCTCTTTTCTCTGGATTTCCTGGAGTTGTTCCGGGAGGTGTCCTTTCCAGCTTACTGGATCTTCTAAACACTTTATCTTTTTCCGCCATCTTTTACTCACTCTCTCATACAATCATCCACTCACACATTCACCCAAGCACTCAGCGGTTCCAGATCACACACAATCGCAACAAGAGTCTTTCACAGCACTCACTCACACACACTCACTCGCAACAATCCCACTGTCCGAACTATCACCCGATAGCCCGCTTAGCCGGTGCGGGAACTTATGGCAAGGGCCGGCCCTTGACTAATAGCCCTACACACGTTGCCCAGCCCCAGGCCTCGTGGAGGCGGGGCTAGCCCGAGATATTACGTAAGAACCACCTATTAAAACACTGTTTTTCTGACTATTTATATTCAGTTCAGTTCAAGTTCAAGAAAAAGCACTGTTCACTTAGTCAATACACTTTTCACTTTCGCACACGCTCGAAACAACAGGTTAGTCGACACTTTACCTGTTGGGCCCTGGGGCCCCTCTTACCGGACAACCCGCGAATCGACTGCCTGTTGGAACAAGCCTGATCCCTATACAGTTCCGCCGAGACAACCAATGAATGGCTGCCTTGACAAAGGCCATATAGAGAGACTGCCAGAGCCACTGCCAGTCTCTCTTACCGGACAACCCGCGAATTCACGTTCAATACCAGTTTGTTGAGAAAAGGGGTGGTCTTTGCATCTCCCTTCGGCCGGACTGCACCCTGTCGCCAGACGGGGATGGGTGGAAGATTTACGAAATTTGATGTAAGGAAGATTTACGAAAGAGTAGAAGTAGCAGCTGAAACTGCTGCAACTGCAGTTCCACAGCAGCGATGTTCTCTGAACATCGCAGTGCGCTACTAATACTATCTTGAGGACAGCTTTTAGTGATAGCCACCCACGATTTTAGACACTTAAATGACGTAAGGGAAGAGAACCCAACGACCTCGACGACCACTTCCTCGAAATAACCGATGGAGAAACCTTATCTACTGGGGTCTATCGGCCCACACTCACCCTTATGACGAAATCTGTGATAAAATCCCGAAGCCTCTCTCCAGTCACCTTCCTCTTCCCACAGCATGCCGTTGCCAGGGCGATCAAATCAAGCCGAGTCAAGGAGCAGGGAAGGATGAGGTGTCGAACAGGCCGCTCGCCCACCTGGTCATCTACTCGCGTCTCACTGATAAAATTTTTCAAGCCCATGCCATTACCATAAATCAATATCTCATATTTTTTAAGAATTCTATTCATTCAGCAGAAAGAGTTGATTAACAATTTCAACTGTAACACTACTCACGTGAAGGGAATGAAACTTCACCACTACCATTTCCACCAATTATACTCAAAGCTACATGACTGACTTTCGTCTCAGGAGTGAAAAGCTGTTTTGTATTGATGTTAATTTATGCCGCTTTCGTAAATGGTAAGAAATATGTAATTTCTACGAAATTAAAGAGTACAAAACAGTAAGATTTTATCGAGCCCTAGTTTTAAAGTTATAGCAAATTACTATGATTATCGCAATCAAATGCTTCAGATAGAAGAATGGAATAAAATTGATATAAAAAATTCCTCCCCTATCTTAACATTTACTTCAGGAGAAATGTTTATCCTTTTCGGAATCTAACTTCCTAGGAAGCTCTTAATTGTACAATCCTACCTTCTTTCAAGTGGTTCTTTAGTCAATAGTATTTTCTATGTTAATATATTCCATGAAGGTAGGTCCCCATCACCCTATTTAGTAATTCCAATTAGGTAATCAATCCGTCTCGTCCTTCCACTCCTGAATTGCAAATATATCGTACTCATAATATGTATATTGCATTAAGTCCACCGTTTCTTTGTTTGAGCTCCACTGGGTGATTTCATAAGAAGCCTCAGTTTTAGCAGATTGATCTGTATCTAAATTCACGTGAAAAGAAGAGGAAAAGAAAAGAAATAAGAAAAAATATAAAGCAGAAAGTTAGAGCACAACTGTAAAAAAACAGCGATTTGCTTTTTCTATTTAACCTTTTACATCGGGTCCCTAAGAGATTATTTTGGCAACTATGGAGCTATTAAGCATAACGTGAAGAGAGTAATGAAAAAACCTCTGAACTGTTGTTCAAAGCATTTCAGTGACGATTTTTGATAGCAAATCGGCCATGTTAGTAATGCTTATTGCCTCTTGGACCGATCTAAATGCCAAAATCGCAAACAAGATATACCTTCAGGTGAATAAATGATTCCTTTATCTTTACTATTGACTCCAACAATTATGTTTCTGTCGTCGACACTGGCAAAGGCCAAATAGCCGCAAGTTGGACAATACGATACGCTGAAAAGGATCGTTAATGGTTATGGTGGAAACCCCAAAATCATGCTATTCCTTGGAACATGCATTTGTCTGTAGGTGAAGCACTCATTACTCATAAAAGTAATACATTTTCCAATATATTTTCTTTTTGCTAATATGTTTTATCAGAATCTAAACTTCCAAAGAAAACTTGATACTGAATAATGCCGCCACGTCATGAACAAAGCTTAACTTTTAACCCTTATAACATGGCATGTGACGTATACTCACGTCTGACACTTTATCCTTGGCCTAATTAATTGAGAGTTGTTTCCCTTCCTCCTATTAAGAGTTAATCCACTTGTGAGCTGTTGCCATTCAAGTTGGTACGAAAGAGTGGGACTCACATACCACTCATGAGACTTTGTTGAGTTCATCATAAGCCAAACGGCATATTGGTCGAGGATTCAGAATCTCCCTAGATATTTATATATTCCTCATCACAGCTGAAAATGTGTGAGTAGATGGCGTTACATAGATATTTACACATATAAATTCATCTCTTTCATTTTAACTCTGACAAAATCTATGGGTCTCTCTTGTTTATAACTTCAGTGTCTTTGCAATAAAGGTGCTACTGTGCTCTACCTGGGAGCTCTGATATCTGCGAAGATAACTCTATGCATTTGCATGACTTCCATGCATACTCATTTTGCCTTTCCATAGGCACTGCCGAAAAATTTCCTCATAATTCTCTCAGTTAAGTCTAGAAAGCTCTCTTTTATTATTTAATTCATAATGCCATATCTTTTCATGACATTTGTCTCAGTTTCATTCATACAATGCTGTGTACACGCTCCCTTGTTTTTAAGGACTCCTAATACTCCTCCTTGGTGAGAATTTTACTTTTGTATTCCTCTATTTCTCAGGTGAGTAAACTCTACTATTCTTTTAATTTTCAATGTTTTTTCAACCACCTTATTATTTGAAGTAATGCCTTTCATTTAAAATTCATAAAGAGCAGCCAGGAAATATCGGTGCATGCCATGAAATGACTACTTCGAGTTTCGTTGCTCAAGACGAGAGTCATGATCCAGCTCTTCAGCTGATAGTTTTCGTGAAGGCTTTCGCGGAGTTTTGTTGATGAAGAGAATGGTTTTTCGGGTTTCTATCCGCGTTTATCCATATTTGGTGGACAATATTTTGCCAGCGTTCCAGCTAGCCTCCTCAGGTCCGTTGGATTGCAGGGTTCGGTCCGTCCTTTTTTATGTGATACCGGTTTCGCGCCTTCGGGTGGAGGTGTGTCGTGATTGGTCGGTACTATTGAAGAGCCGTTTCCAAGCGGTGGCGAGTGTGTAGCCGTCCTCTCGGTTGAAATTTTGCGGTGTTTTTGCTATCTCTATTGACTCCAGTATGATTCTAGGGAAATAGCGGGCTTCTTTTTTCAATAATACTGTGGTGTCAAAATTTATGTCATGCGTCGGCTCACTCCACTGATAAAAAATGGATAAACGCGGATGGAAACCCGAAAAACCATTTTCTTCATCTTTAGCTGATAGCTGTTATTTATACTAGATACCTGCCATGTTAAGACTAGAAATACTTTAATTTTTTTAGAGTATGTTTCATATGATGACATGGGTTTGCTTGTTTCACTTGATGTTTCCTACAGTAGCATAAAAGAGTATCCCACTCTTTTTTAGTTCTATTTACCATGAAGTCCCAATCATGTTGCGCCCGATATTCCCTCATTTGCCATTGCTGTTGACTGTACATGCATGCTTTATTATTTCATGAATGGTTGTTTATCCTATGCGTTACCGCTTTTACCATATAAAATTTAGAATCCATTCAAGTGAAGAAATGTAATTAGTTTTCCAGTCTTAACTTTGTAGAATTGGCTGTATATGTGATGTAACCTATGAATTTTTCGTTCCACGCAGAACACGATGTCCTTCCACATAGTTACGTAGAAAAGGCAATAATTGCTTTAGTTTCATTATATTCAATAAACAAGATGATGTTTGCAACTATTGGCCTCTCTCCTCCTAAGTAGCATAATGCAATAATTCATGAAATTCCCTCCAATAATAATTTTGCATAAAATGTTAAATTTATGGAATTATGAGCGTAGATTACGCATATTAGCTATTCGATGAACGTTAGTTTTGAACAAATTGAAACGACCGTGGTGAGATTTTCGAGCAATGAGCTCAAGTTATCAAAGTTAAAGTCCTTATTTCTTCAGCTGTGAGCCGATGTAACAAACGCTTGTCAACATGAAATAGGATCAGATTTCCGAAGGTAATATAATTCAAAAGATGAAGCAGATTAGATCGTGAGATGACTTCAAATCGCCAAATCCTTATGCAAAAGGCAATGTAATGAGATCCCGAAGGATTATTGAATGACTTCTGGTGAATTACGTCAGCTATCATTATTAACATTCGATTCAATTAACTTTTCGATTAACTCAATTCAATCAACTGAATGTAGCTCTTAATTCAACTATGTTCCATGCTAACTCCTTTGTGCCCTTGTAGCTCTTCATACCCCGTAGGCTTTAACTGATAATATCTACAAGATGGTTGAGGGGTTGACTTTGTGGAATTTTGACATGATGTAATAATTAAAACTTTGTAATATTCCACACTGCTTTTATTAATAGTACAAGCCTGACCGGTTTCAATGTAAACACATCATCATCAGAGGCTCAAATTACGAAGTACAGAGGTGTTGGCTTGATATATATACTGGATTCCCGGGAAGGAAGTAAGGAGGAGGTTCGGATGGGGGGGAGGGGGGGAGATATTAGTAAAGAGTTTGGGGGGAGATATTGGTAAAGAGAGAGAGAGGGTTAACGGGGCAAGGTTACGGGAAATTTAAAACCAACAGCGTCAAGAGTTAAAAGAGGGAGGGAGAGGCACGGTAAAGCAGGGGGGTGACAATTTGTCAGGAATAAAATAATTTAAGACCCTATGACTATATTTTTTAAAGGTTAAAACAATATCAAAATTTTCTAAAAAATCCAATTTGGCACCTTTGTCACAAAAATATAAAATTCTGGGATTAAAATTAGAAATGTGATTGTGGTCAAACAGATGCTTAGCATGCAACAGAGCTGTTGTCATGATTAAAAAAAAACATTTCAAATGTTCGGAAATTCTTGTTTTAAATTTGCGGTCAGGTTTACCGGCGTAAAAACAGTTGAATCCAGGAGAATCACACTTCAGGGAGTACACCTCACTTCTCTTCAAAATGTCATAGGGATCTTTAGAGTTAAAAAGGAGTTTACCGATAGTCATAGTCTGATAATATCTTGTTAAAATGCAGTTTATTATTTTAAAAAATAGTGGTCTTAATCAATATAAAACTTTTGAATGTTCTCCTCAAGGCCTAAATTATATAATTTCCAATGTATATGTCGTTAGTTAGAGATTATATTTTTGATGCATTTTGTTCACTTGAACCATGGGGACGTGAGATATAAAGTTCTAAATTAATGATACTAATGTTATTTTTTTACGTTACTGCTGTAACACTTCCCTCCGAGTCCCCGGGAAGTCTCAGGTTTCATTGCCGTCATAATGGCCGGAGACTCGAGAGGAGTTGGGCAGTGATCGCAGCGACATCCGACGCTGCCTAGCAGTGGCTACGCTGCTGTCGGGTCATGCGTAAGCAGGAGACGGAGTGACCCCAGGATGACGGCCTTCTGCATACTTGCAGCTAGTGATTCCGCCTGTGCCACGCAGGACGGAATGCACTTGATGTTATTTAGCAGCGAGCCCTTAACTCCACCGAGCACACCTTTGATGGGGACCACTATGAGGACCACATGAGGACGTTTTACAGAGTGTCCAGGGTACATTTGACGAATTTCGAAAAGCATGTCTTGATATTACGTCCGTTTCTCCACCTCCTTCGCATCCATGTTACTTTCAGCCGGAGCCGAAAACTCGATCACGAACATGGAGCGCGTGAGGTGGTCGAGGAGAACGATATCAGGCTTGGTCGCCTCCATCTGCCTGGTGTTGGAGAAGGAGTAATTTCACCAGATTTTTTTCTGTTTTTAAGTGTTGTCAGAATTTATCGTTCTCCACGACGGACGCAATATCTCCAGGGACATAGGGCAGCACAGGCGTTTCGTCGATGAAATAATGGTGTAAATGAAAATTTGTTAAATTCATCATGAACCTAACAAATTTTCACAAATAGACGCCTCAAGCTACTTCTTGGATTCCACTTGTTTTTAGCATCTCACCTTGTGGAGTATTGACGGCCCTCAGCCCCTTTTTTCCACATACTGTGAAAAAATTGTGATCTCGGTATGCCCCCTTAATCCGCTAAGTCCCGAATGATACCAAACGAATATTTCCCATAAGAAACATGTTACTGGTGTACTTTCGCTCGTGTCGCTCTTTGTCTCTATAGAGGTAAACCAGAGTAGAACGCGGTGTCGTGACTCAATTTGACCCATAAAATGTATAGCACGCGAGTCGTATTCCTAACAAAAAAGAAAAGACAAGCATATTTTTTCGCGACCAAACAGGGCGTATAACAAGTTGTACTTATTCCAAAGCGGATGTACTATACTGGAGGTACTACGATTTTATTTTCTCTCCGGTATTTGCCATGCTGTGACCTTGCATCTCACGATCCATCGAGCTCAAGTATACTTGCAGTTCTTCTGGCCAAATTGCTCAAATATATCTCCTGATGCGGTCTAACGGAATACCAACAGATCGGAGTGCCGATAACATTCTGAAAGCTTGTGTTGACACTTCAAATGTTTTTCCTCCAAAGTTCCTAGTTCGCCTTGTTCCTCAGCTCTACTCAAACGAATGGTTAGTTGTCTTCCTTTGTTGCTCCTTTAGATCCAGAAGAGGTGGATTTGATGAGGACCAAGGCGGCCAAGCAGTGGGAAGATGTGGTCCGGCAGAGGAAGCGTGAGGAGCTGATGCAGATGCAGCCGAGCGACGGGGGAGACAGCGACTTGAACTCATTCAACCTGGAGGAGTTGGGGCCTACGTGCATGACGCCGCGATACTCGCACGGACAGGCTCTGCCGTTGAATCCAACACAGGTGAGGAAACAGTAAGGCCCGTGAGGAGAGTAGAGGTATAACTGTAAGTTAAAGCCGCGGATATACTTCGAGTTTTTCACTTCCACTTCTTGCGGTGATTGTGCCACTTTTGGCGCAGGCAGTGGATGGCAGGAAGCAAGGTCGCTCTAACCCTATAGGGACCTTGGCAGGAAGTGGTTGCTTAAATGGTGGGTGCCTCCAAAAACAACACCAAATGACACGGAGTCTGGTGTACGGTGTTTATTTCGCGTTGCCACACATACAAAACGTTCAACCGCACCAATTGATTCGCTAGGCACAACTTGAACTGAATGACTGCTCGGTCAGCGGGTGTTGAGTAATTAAGCAGGATTTGTAGCATAGTAGTCAGCGTAGCCTCGCGCGGGGAGAAGACTAGAGACCGCGAGCCGGGCTTTCTGGCGCCGCACTGGGGCAGTGAGTGGCGAGAGCTTTCCGAGGCAATGGCGAGAGTTTTCCACCATTGCATTAAATTAAATTTACAATCATGTTAGAAGAATTGCTCTAGTACTCAGAAAATATAGCTTTCCATTGCCTAAATGCAATAGTATTTCAGTAAGCTTGATCCAGAATATGGCCAAAATTGAGTAAGTATCCCAGTGGGGTTATACCATGCAGGAGACATTCATGAACTAATTCAAAAGTAGGTGACGACTGAATTAACCTGAGCATACAACCAAAGAACGTTCATTGTATGTTTATGTATGAACTATTCATTTGAGACCGCTCGTAGGTCGTTCGTTACCAGTCCACAAAGTATTATTTCCAGTCCACAAAAGATACCAAAGAAGAGGCCCGGCACAGGACGAATTGGAGACAGCTTTGGTGTTTTGGACCTGCCAGTAGGCAGAATACCAGTTGAACTCAATATTCTCAGGCGTTACTTGGTAAAATTCCATATTGACAGAATCAATAAAAACTTTGTAAGTTTTACAATGGATTTTATTCAATACGACTGGTTTCATCGTATGGTACGGTATGGCATGGTACGCACGGTACGATGTCGCTTATGCCAAGAAACCGGTCGTATTGAATAAAATCCATTGTAAATTTTCCAAAGTTTGTATTGATTCTGTCAGAATACCAGTTGATGATGATGAGGGTCGGAATACCTAAAAATGTCCGGGAATTAAAATTGACTTTAACCTATTGAGCTGTGTTTAGAGCTGTCATTTATAAAACTTAAAATATTCTCTTTCATAAGAAAAAAGTAGAAGGGGGAATGCATAAACATTCACGCAATTATAAAGAGTTATATATGAAGAGGTTTTGTTCTCATCAGATTTTCGAGGGAAGAGTTTCGTTTCCAAACTAAATGGTGGTTTCGAGTTGTGGGATCAGGGTAAATACATAGTTTTGCCCATGACGAGCGATTCGTACATATCTCGCGACGATTGTGTCGGAGATAATTCATTTTACGATGTTTCGGACAATGCGTCCCACAATTCTTATACTATTGGCTTTTTTTTCTGACAGTACGCGGCGGGGCTGCGTTCCGGCATCTTTTTTTGGTCAAAGTAAATTGCCTAAACTCGTTTAAATCAATGTTTAGTAATTTGGATTTTTTAATTTATTAATTCTCAGTTTTAATGTAGGAACTAAGATGCAGTTCATCTTCCAGATAGTGAGCACATTACCAAAGTAGTACTTACGGGAAAAGTAACTCTCACGGATAACGTAACTCTCATGGACAACTGAGTTCCACTACATTTTTTTCCAGAAAAATAGCCCTGGAAATAATTTATTTATTCAACTCGGGGTATAAGAGAAGTCTCTACGGAACGTGGCAATAGAATGACAAACGATATGTGAGAGGTCCGAGCATCTTCTCCCAGCCATAAACCCGGGGGTTGGTTGGTAGCATCTGTTCCGATCCTGTGCCAGTCTTTTCAATTGCACGTACGTGGAGTAGCCCAGTTCCTTCGACAGTTGATTCATGAACTCCACCCTAGGCCTGCCCCGGCAGTTAGTTCCCTCAACAGTACATCCCAACATGATGGACAAGCAAGCTTTCGTGCCTTATTACGTGTCATATCCAGGTGTTTCTTAGTTTTGTCAACTGTTTAAGTAGGCATAGTGTCTCTCCCATCCGTATGCGAACCTTCTCATTGATGTCTCTGTCCACACAGGGTATTCTTAGCGTCCTCTTAAAACACCACATCTAGAACGCCATCATTCTCCTTTCTTCTGCCACCCCGAGTGTCCAGATGACACTGCTGTGTAGAAATACGTTCCACGCATCGGTTTTCACAAGACACTTTTATGCTAATGTTCTTCGATGTAAGGAGTTATCCTTTCTGGTTAAACGCCTTCTTCGCCTGATGTATTCTGATGATAAAGTCTCTTTTGCTTCTCCAATTAACTTGCTTCCTAGGTAAGTGAACTCCTCTACGTTATACAAACATCTGCCCTTCAAACTCTCATTAGCCTTTCCAACTTTCTTGGTCACCACGAGCACTAGCGTATTTTCCTTGTTCATTTTCATTAATGTATCCTTTTTATAGGGTGTCCTCAATATTCCATTCAACAGTTTTCGCTTTCAGCCAGCAACGAGATGTCATAAGCGAATCTCAGCATGTCCAGTTTTTCACCCTTGTACCTCCTCGTCCCCTTAACTTTTCTCTCATAGCGTAAAGAACTCTTAATTTCACTCGAATCGTATCCATCCCGAGCAAAGCCACGGAATACATCAGTTGCCTTCAATCCTCAGTCGCTTACACTTCGTGCTCCTGTGTTGCCAAAATACTTCTTTGTATTGCGAAGGGATTGAATACCATTTAATCCCTCGACCTATCTCTCCGTCTGGGCAGTACAATTGGCAACGTCTACTTGAGCCCTCCAACATTATAATGACTTCCCATCTAGCGAGAAGTGAAAACGTTCGGACCATCACGAAAGCACCGATGCTAAGTAGCAAAGATATTTGACCTTTTGCGCAGATGGCGAAAAACCAGCACATTTTGTGAACTCCATGCTATTAAAGCCCCGACCACGAGTGGACACAAACTGACCGTGTACCCATGGTCAGCAAGTAGCTGCGAGATGGTCGAGTACCTACTTTTCAAATTTTCCCTGCCTCTCAACACCCATGACAGTCTCCCTATTCTCTCATATGACATCTACACAGTAATTTTTTTGCGTCCGTCATCCACACAATTTATTTTAACCTTTAGCAATCCATGCTTGATACCAAAATCACAGGATGGAAAGTACTTGTTGTTAGTAATGCGTACTAAATGTTTGATCAGTGAAGGTGCTCAGGTGTAAAAGCTTATGTTAGATCGTTTGGCGTGTTTATTAATAAACTAATTTCCCATTCACTATAATTTCACGACTAACACCCAACAAAATTCTTTAGTTATATGGTGAGACTATTCAATGATAAAAGATGCACACACTGCTTCTTACGCAGCAAAAAATCGAATGATAGCACCAATTAAAAAGCTATATAAGGTTAAAATAGTCGTCATGCTTGCCTGAGTCTTTAACCCAATTGACGGAGTACCTATTTGTAACAAAAATTACGGGAATGATGCCAATTTTGCCGTTTAAAATTAATATTTTCTGAATGTATGGGGCTATTAGGAATTTAAAGCCCCGAAATTATCGAATAAAAGCCTTAAATATAAGTACCAAACAAAAAAGAGCATACGTAATGCATTCAAGATAGACGAAGAACAGTTTGCACAAATAATTTCCATGATTTATCTGCTACAAACCATCTTTTATGTCAAAAATAAAAATGGCTCAGGCAACGGACATTCCTTTATTAATAGAAGTAAATTTTGTGAACAGAAACTTTGGAATTTGGAAAAAATTTAAGTGGAGATTCTCGCCCTACTACACGATAAAGAAATGCAATGCTAAAATAGCCCCTTAAAACTTTAAAAGTAGACTACCTTCAAATTCATTGAACATTTATTTTTATGAATCCTTTTAAGGGATGAGCAAAAGAAAGCGGAAAATAGATCAGAGAAAGAAAAGTCAGCGATAAATAATCTATAGAATAGTCGCATTTGCTCAATGTTTGACAAATATATGGCCGATTGGAGTGCACGTAAGTTATGGAAAACAGATGGAGATTTACTTTCCAAAAGTTTAGAATTACCAATATTCAACGCTTATAAAACTATGCTGGATCCCTCTAGAACAGGTTTTTTGAGCTAATTTGCCTTTTTGTGTGAATTGAATCTTCCAACATAAAATAATTTTTCCTTACACTGTAGTTAATTCAGGGAGGA
This sequence comes from Pyrrhosoma nymphula, assembly GCA_963573305.1. NCBI lineage: Eukaryota > Metazoa > Arthropoda > Insecta > Odonata > Coenagrionidae > Pyrrhosoma > Pyrrhosoma nymphula. The sequence continues at coordinate 11,886,025 of OY754337.1, forward strand.
AAGAAATAGCTAAATGAAAAGCCAGGAGAAGGAAATGAGATTTTAAGTAGGAACCATCTTAGTTTGAAACTGAGGGAGGAAATTACAAGGTCTTAACTAAGTTTATCAAAAGAATAAGGAAAAAAATATTTTCTTAGAAATCAGAATCACTTGGAAACTTTTGCATGAAATATTAATTTGTTGATACTTGTCTAGCCATGTTTGATACTTGTCTAACTTGCCATGAACACATCATCAAGCTGTGAAAAAAATAAGGCAATTTTATCTATAGGAAATCTCCGTAATTGCGATGGAAAATTTCCCGAGAGAAAATACACAAACAAAGAGTATAGGACTGGACTGAGAACGAAATCCTGCTGGGATTTTAAGAAAGGCCCATGAGCACATTATCATGTTTAAAAAAGCTTTTTTCGAATTAAGCAAGAGGAAATCCCTTAGACTATTTTTGCAATGGAAAAGTTCCTGAGAGAAATTCGACAAAAAAGTACAGAATAGACGGAGAGAGGAAAAAAAATTCAAGCACGAGGTTATAGACAAGAACTTGAAAAGGACCCGGTAATAAAATCGACAGATCACCCATTAAAGTTGCCAGATCAACTCCTCACAAACCGTAAAATTAATCGGCAGTAAAAATTTAATTGGGAAAACACAGAAGAGAGGAAGAAGGCCCCAAAGAATCCCATCAGAGAGTAAAGCAGACGTTAAGACTACGATCATGAAGCTGCCAATATGTGAGTCGATGATTTTTAGGGGCATTCATTAGGAATAACTTTGAATGTTTTACGAGGAATGGAACAGAACGCGGAACTAAGGAGCTCCATCATGAAGATCTAATCCCATTATGAGATAATGGGCAATAAAGATGGTTTATCAGTTGAAGTTAGCCGCCGAAAAAGCCTTTTTTCTTCGCAAAAATGGAACGTATAAATAGCAAGAAAAGACCTGAAATCGTAATTTCACTGTGAAATATAATCTTTTCCGAAAGTCTCAGAGAAATAAAAGGCTAAATATAATATTCACGGGTTTCGCTCCGGGTAGGAAAAAACTTCTTTCGGTTTAATACCTCACCAGTTACGTAGCACGTGTAAGGGCGTGAATCATTAAAATTTCACGTTTAACTAAAAAATTTTCTCGTGTGTGGAAAAACGAAACTATTTAGTTTCATAGCCAAAGTGTTAGCCACCAACATTTCGAGGGCTGGCTCAGCAAGGATCGATGGCAATGCCGGAGTCAGCTGTTGAAACGTTAGTCTTTATAATCTAATCCGGTGCGAAAATCCATGATTTTAAGTCTATTTACCGGAAAGAATAAATTCTCCAAAGAAAAGGCCAAGCGGTACCCCAAGGTAAATTTTGTATGGGCCTAAAACTCCCAAAAGTTAAAAAAATATTTCCGATTTTCATTTTCATTTGCACCTAGGGTAAAGGCTATAAAATTAAGTGCAAATATATTATAGTTTATTGGAAAAACACTTAATCGATACAGCTTTATAACTTTTAAGATGATTTTTATAAGTCGACCGCTTTTATTGCAAATTCGTAATCGTGAAGTTCTATTAAAAATGATTTTTCACCTAGTTATGTCTGAGAGATTACTAATAAAACTGATGATATCAGGCCTGACCTCGTGGAAATTATGGATATCCATGATGAGAAAACCACCTTTGTTATTTCCACAAAACTTTATTACGCTGGCACGACGCGCGTTTCACCACACTGTGTGGCATAATCATCTGCGCACACAAAGGTGGTTTTCTCATCATTGAGAGATTAATGTTCTACAGGAAAGCGTGACATTTATTTTTTATCTCCATTAGATTAGATTTCGAAATTTAACGGTGTGACTTTGAGTTAAACCCTAAGTAATAAAACCCTAAGTAGGATAAAATAAATGCAAAAATATGGCGAATGAAGCTACAAAAAGTGGATTGTAAATTATCAGAAATGAATGCTGTCATTTTTGAATGAGTTTTCCTTCAGTGGAGATATAACTTAATTGATTTCTCGCTCTCAGAGAAGACATGCACTCCATTTAAAAATGCCTACGACGAAAAACTGCTCATATATAAAAGATAAGATTTTCAAATAAGCAACATGAAAAATGTTCTCGTTATTTAGAATACATTCGAACGAAATAGAAGTTGTGGTTTAAACTAAAGTTGGCGGTCATTTTGCAGCGAAAATTAATGGGAATGAGTCAAGATTTGATAAGGTTAGGAAGATAAGTGTACTAGATAACTTGGGATAGTCATTATTAGTTACCTATAGTAACAGAAGTCTAAAACAAAATGTTCATTCATCAGAGAACAACTTTAATATTTTGTAATATCGCCATTATTTTCAGTTGCAGATCGTAATCGTGACTGCATAGACCCAACCAAATGTTCTATTACCCAGGGACGTTGGCTTAAAGAACTCCAAACATCCCGTATACTTATAAAGTTTTACTCGGTTCTTTCTCCGTCGTAATGCCACTCATTCACAATGTTACCCTACGCATTCTCAATAGGAGAAAGGTCCGGATAGTTAGCTGCCCAGGGTAAAACGCAAAGTCGAGAATTATCCTCAAAAAATTGCTTTGTGGTGGTCGGTTCGTCGATCTATTTCCTCGATTTATCAAGAATACAATTAAGCCCGCTACTCGTAAGAGTGAAAAATACCTAACGCCTTTCCCTTTTGCATTCTCTGCCTACCGTTGCCTACTACTTGGAGTCGGGGGAATTGGCTGGGCAGCGATAGCAAGAGAAGGTCATACAAGGGTCTCCATAGTTGAGCGGAAATGAGTAAAGTTGGCCCTTAGTAGTAGCTGAATGCATAGGCAATACCCGAAGTTCGAATTCAGCGAAATGCGTAGTTGGCCGCGCTCACCGTGTGGACCGACTTTTGAAAGTGATAGTACTCCTGACTGCTTATAGGCTCGTGCCTAGTGTTAATGGAAGTGTGCGGGGTTCGACCTTGAACTGGAATGACTGATGCATACAAGGGGCGTTCTTCAGTAAGGACTCGACACGGTCGAATCTCGGAAAATCCGTGGATGTTACGTCAAAGGTCCCGGCAAATCTCAGCTTTTGAATTTGAAATTTCAGGCCTCAATTGTCACCTCAGAGGCTGTGACGTCAAATGTTTCGTCACTTTCGACGCTCGAAAATTCCGAGAACATACAGAGTAGCCCCCCCTGGTGTGGAAACGTACCCTACCACGTGAACTGGTGGTGGCTTGCACGACACTTTGAAGATGGGTGGATAAATAACTATACATATACTAATATTAAACAATGGAGTTGTGACTGTCCGTGAGTATGTTTGTTAACCTTCTCGAAAACAAATGAACCGATTGAGCTGAAATTTTGCATGATTGTAGCGTAAGGAGTGCTATAAAACTAATAACTATTAAAAATTTGTAACCAATTCCCCCTCCCAACCCAAAAAAACGTAAGTATTTATTTGACAGATTTCCGGATGTTGAATAGAATATTTATACTCCTGGTTTTTAAATCCGACTTCAATATTATTGAATGAAACTAAAACTTTCATCAAAACTAACTGAAAAAGTGATCTCAGAAAAGGATCCGTTTCGAATACATGCTACCTTGCGCCACTAGATGGCGGACATCATTTAACAGTGCGGTATCTAATAAACAACAATGCTGCCCACTTTAGCGTTTAGATATGACGAAAAAAAATGCTGGTAACAGCATTCACAATTTCAAACTGTTCCAAGAAGCCGAATTTGACCCCTTTTCTCTCAATATGGACCACTTCAGGCATACAATCATATGTTGTCCTCCTAGATTAAATGTTTTACAAAAGATGATTGGAAATCTCCCTTCAACGAGCATGATAATAAAAGAAAAACTTATAAACAAACAGAAACTTGCACTAAATTTACACGCACGCAACCCCCGCCCTTAAAAACTTTCCCGTCCAGGGAGTAAAAATGTTTAAAAGGGAAATTAAAGTCTTAAAAAATAAATAAGACTGTAACACGAAGCGGAAGCCAACAAGAGTCGTCCAAGGAGGCTTAAAGAGCTGGAGGGACAAAAAACCAACACAGGTCGGGCGACACAGTTTCAACAAGATTCGTGTTCCCAGGCCCCAATATTGATGGATAGACCACTTTGACCAATACATTGGGAAGTTCATTGAGAGTGGTGCATTTCAACATGCGTACACAATTCCTGTTTATCCGTGTCACTTCGTCCTTTGAGTAGAATAATGATTTTCCCAAGGTATTCGGGGCGTAATAAGAAACATTGAACTTATTCTGGGGAAGGCGTCAGTTAATTTATAAGAAATATTCCCAAGACAGGAAGTTTTACACCATAGTTTGGATTGATAAATTTGCATTAACGTATCTGCTCTCCACGAAATGAATCAACTTTGCCCGCATGTTGCGAAAGTGTAACGCAACTGAGTGATGCAAAAACACTAACGTCAGTGGTCACGCGATGAGGAAAAGTCTCACACCTTGCAGCCGACGGTATCAGACATATCATTACACAGCTTCGGACGCTTCATTTATACTTTATGAGACGGTCGGTCAATAGGAAGAGATAAAAAGTCAGCTAGAAGGAAAGGAAACTTATTCTAACTCATGATTACAAAGTGAGCACAAGTTTAAATTTGGTGTGAGAGAAAATATCATAGCCCGACCAACGGCGGGTTAAAAAAACGTAAACTTTTACGGTAAGGTTAATCTTGGTAAATTTCTTAGTGACCCTGGTAACTTTCATAGTTGAATTCGTACTTTCCTAGCTATTGCTAGAGTTTGCAAGATAGACTATATTGTGTCAATATGTTGAAATATGAAACGCTCATTTAGGTAAAAATCGCTTCTTTTAACTCGCATTATTCCTTACTGAAACAAACTGTAGTTTTAAAGTTTTTATCATTATCATTACCATAATTATAGTTATATTGACAACAAGAGGTGAATCAATATCGATTTCAATTAAAATATTTGTTTAAAGAAGTGATTTTTTCTTGCGATGAATACTGCTCTGGTAACATACACACTAGCCATCGCAAAATATTTCTATCCAAATTCTACATCTTTCACCAACTAGACACAGTGGTCGGAAAATGGAAAAAGTCTGACTTAAGTCCAATCCATTGCGTTTTTTAGATAAAGAATCTTAGTAAAGAGAAAAATTTCAAAACTTGGCTAAAATACTCACAAATGATTACTTATTATGAAATAGTAAGTCATTCTTCATAGGTTCTACCCATTACTTAGATACGGAGGCTCAAACATGACCAACATTCCAAAAAACACCCTTTTCAATCTTTCTTCAAAAATTGTAAAAGTTTAGCAGTTAGTGGAGTTTCAGAAGGATTTAAAATAAATAAAATAACTTTGTCACCCGTCATAATGGTGTGGGCATAACGGACGCTTGATTTCAGGCTAAATGTCACATAAAGGAGTCATTATAATTGGTTTTAAGAATACAAGCACGGAGATATCTGTACAGAGTATCAATTAAAGACATATTAAGGTTGTTCTTAAAAAATCTTTGAAAAATGTTTGCTGAAAAGAAATTCGATTTTTCGATCGCACGTCCTTGCCCAGCTCCCCGCCAGCGGGACCAGGAAACGCCGTCGATCCCTGGAGTGTTCAAGTTGTGTGGACCTTAACTCCTCGAACTCGCCGTTTCCAAGCTTTATATGTTGTCACTTACCTCCTAATATTCTATATTGATTGTATTGCGAGGATATTGGATTAATCGAACGCACGAATCGAATCGGAGCACGTGTAACTATGGTAAATTTTTCTTTGGATGCCTTATGGAAGTTATGAACGTCCTTCAGCTCTCGAGAAAGCATGCGTGTTCCTGGGGTACCACGCATGGTTTCCAGAAAAGACGTCATCTGGGATTCTTATTCTTTTTCTTTTCTCCTACTCCCCAGCTACACCTTGCATCCTGCGGAGGGTCGCGCGAAAAGGACCAGATTTAACACTATTGAACGGTTATTTCCACATGGGATTTTCCTTTCCTTTTAAGAAATGCATGTTAATATGCAATTATAGTTTGGCATTGGCGAAGAAGTGTTGTGCTCTAGTGAAATTCTTAAATCTGTGGTATCTGGTGATTTTGTTCGTGAAATATTGAAAAAGTTGGTTATCTATTCTTTTCTTTCATCCTCTCGTTCTTTGTCTCTTCTCCTTTCTTCGTTATCCCTCTTTTTTGCCTGTCCTGCTAGCTAATATTTTTTTAATAAAATGTCTTTGAAAGGAAAACTGCCTCCATTGCAAATAAAAAAGGCAACCCCAATCAGGAAGCAACCTATTTAGTTAATTACCTTGAGGAGTCTCAGCATTGTACGTGTACTCTGTGTGAACAAAAGTTGACTAGAAGGATGCTTAAATGAAAACACCTACCTTAAAAGTTCTATATTCTAATTCGCTATAAATTACGATGGTCTGGTTTCGTATCTTTATTATCTTATGAGTTAATTTTTTAACATTCCCCTCTCAGGCTGGCACCAGGTTTCATTGCCGTCCAAATGGCCGGAGACACGATAGGGGTTGGGTAGTATTCGCAGCCACGTCCGACGCCCATCAGATAGGTGGCTACGCTACATTCGGGTCATGCGTACGCAGTAGACGAAGTGACCCCAGGGTGACGGGCTTTTCCATGCGTGCAGCTAGTGATTCCGCCTGTGCCACGTAGGATGGATGTGCCACGTGGGAGTTAATCCACCGAGCACACCTATGATGAGGACCACTAGTTTCACAGAGTGTCCAGGGTACATTTACAGAAGTTCAAAAAGCAGGTTTTGATATTTAGTCCGTTTTTCCACCTCCTTCGCATCCATGTTAGTTTCAGCTGGAGCCAAAAACTCAAACACGAACATGGAGCTAATGAGATGGTCGAGGAGAACGATGTTAGGCTTGGTTGCCTCCAGCTGCCTGGTGGTGGAGAAGGAGTCATTCCGCCAGATTTATCGTTTATCGTTCTCCACGACGGACTCGATATCTCCAAGGGCATAGGGCAACACAGGGGTATCATCGATGCCATTATGGTGTCGTAGGGGAAAGTGTAACACCTCCAGGGTCACGTTGTGCCGAGCTAAATAAGCCGACCTGGCATAATAACTGCAGCCGGAGAGAAGGTCACTCAATTTATCCGGCTATGCTCGGCACGCCTTGCATCTCGTGTCCGCGACCACCACCTGGAATATAATGAGGCGGTACACGATTGTGTTTATGACACCATCCTGGCACGCGAGGACGAAACCCTTGGTCTCGGACTTTACACCGGCAGAGCGTAGGAAGGAAAATGCCAGCTTCTCGATAGCCCGTGCTTTTTAATGTTTCGTAAAAAACATCCATGCATGGGCTTATCGGTATGCGCCTTGAGCAAGGCTTTCTGCTCGGCTTTTCTTATTTCAAGCTTGAGGGCGTCTGCCTTCAATGACATGATGTTCGTGTCATCGTCGCTTCCGTCGGATGACGGGTCAAAGTCGAGACATTGCGAGGGAGATACAATCTGGCGACGGAAGATTTTGGATGAAGACTTCTATAAATGGTCATAATCTTTCTCGTTCCCCTTTCGAGGTACTTTGACTCGAAGTTCCACTTCATGCATCCAAAGGTATACAGCAGTGTAGGAACCGCGAACATGTTCGTGGCAAGAAACTTGTTCTTGCCAGACAGCTCAGAGCTCCAGATGCTCCTGAGTGTCTGTCTGTATTTGGCGTTGAGTCTTTCCTTCACCCCTTTATCCTCCTGCATTCGACGCCGGGGGACGCCGAGGTATTCATAGCAGTCCGTCCTCGAGGTAACGAATGACTCTCCCATCAGAGAGTTACATGCCTTCCTTTTTATCTGAAAATCTTCCTCTCGCCAGGTGATGGGATGCATTCTTGTCCAATCCGAACTCCATCCCTATAACATCACTGTATTCCATTACGGTGTCCCGAATTTTATGAAGGTTTTTCGCGTTAGAAGCAGAAAGCTTCAGGTCATCCATATAAAACAAATGGGTGACCTTATGCTTCCTGTCATCTGGGACACAACACATACATCCTTTACCTCGTCGCAGCCTTAGGGACAGAGGTAGGAGAGAAATACAGAACAGGAAAGGGCTCGAGCTGTCGCCTTGGAAAACGCCACGGTGGTATGTTACCAACTCTGTGGAAACAGACCACTTGCCTGAAGTTATAACGTAGCGCGTTTACCAGAGTGGTAACAGGCGTTGGATGCAGGACACTGCCTCTGGGTGGACTTTCATCAACTTCAGCATGGCGATCAAAAGCTCATGCGAAGTGGTGGTATTAAATGCCTTCTTGTAGTCCACCCAGACCATTGATAGGTTTCGCTTATGCCGGATGGCATCCTGGCATATGCACCTATCAATGAGCAAGTAGTCCTTGCATCCCGCGATTCCCCGCTTTGAGACCCTCTGCTCGTACACCTCCTCCCACACAGGCTGGACATGGTGGAGGATAAGGTCGCTCATGATGGAGGTGAACAACTTGTATATATCTGGGCAGGTTATAGCTGCCATTATAATAATTCCTGGAGAAGGCAGCATAGAGTTACAGCTGTAACGCCAATGTGGTGTGAATGCATATAGGTTTGCTACGTCGGTACCTATGCCTGTTGTGTAAACGGGGAATGTGTCGAATCACGTCTGCTGACCATAGCGACACAAACTGATTGGAAAGCACCATACGCTGCTTGCGTCGCTGAATGGAAAGCGTTCATTGTTTCCGACCTAAGAAACATTCCCTCTTTTACCGTGAAAAAAGTAAATATTTGTTTTGCAAAATGATACAAGAGAAAAAATTGCCTCCAATTTTCTTTCAGAAAACTAACCACATAACTGTCACTGAATGATTTTGAGGCCAAGATTTCGGTATTGCGAAGCTGGATAAATTGGTGAAAAATTCAAATTAATTTTATCTTTTTTTTCGTTTCAGCTCCTGCTCAAGAGAGGTACCACGGTTCGGCGTGTGCAGAAAGGTCTAATTCGTACGCCGGCACCTGTGGATCCCACCAACGTGCCCTTCTACCTCAGCGTAAAAGAGCAACACTAGTTAGTTTATTCCTCGTAATAAATATCTGGCTTAATTTCGGTAGATTAAATTGAAACTTTGCGTTAATTGTGAACCAGTATTTCTATAAAAAATTAAAGAACAATCTTTATCAAGCAAAAATTAAAAATACAAGTTTAAAAAAATTAATGCATACATATATTTGAAATAAATACAAGCATGTAAAGCAAAGGTAAAATAGCTATCGCTTTTGTAATTCGTAAAACCTTATTTCTTAGGTTTCGATGCTGCGATCATTGAATTTTTCGCATAAAAAAGCTAAAGTGAAAGATGTTTAAGATGTATCAGTTATTGATTAATAGATGAAAAAAATGAATGCATAAAAAATAATAATTTAACAATGTTATAATTGAGTTTATAATGGATAAAGTAGTACCTACTTCTTAATGCATCACATATTTATATTTGACAAAATAGGAATTTTGGGCTCAGAAGACACGTTAGGGTTCATACTGGATGCTCTGAAAACCCTCGACAGTCTGACACTACTCTTGGATAGTGCAATGCAAAACAACGGAAAAATACAAAAAGTATTAGCTAAAAATACTGTTTCTTCTTCTATTCTTTCTTTTTATTCGTTTGATACGCACTCTGAGATGATAGATTAGTAAGAATTATGCTTCTTACAACACCAACATTTTATTGTAAAGGGAAAAACTAAGGTGTGTGATATTTAGAACTAACTTCGTTACATCTTGCTCATTAAAATGAAATGGAAGCTTCTCAATAGAAACAAAAGATCATAGTTAACACGCGGCAGTTTCAAGATACAATTAATTAATAGTATTAATTAAAATAATTCATCCACATCAAAGCTCCTGCTTAGAAAAATTAACGACGTAGCATAGTCTTAATTTATTTTCATCTAAATGTGTGAAAAGTACTGAATAAAAGTGAATAATAATAACGCAAATTCATTACTTGACCTGAAAACTATTTTCAATACATTCATGAAAAGAGAAAGAATAAAACCAATGACCCTGCCGTTCACGTAATTATCTTACGATAACAATGCACTCTATCTATTAGCATAGAGTACTATTAGGTAATAAAATATTCGCGTTCAATAAAAAAATATATAGGCAAAATTTATGCAAGATTGTTTCATTTATTTTCTTGTCTCTTAAGCTCGACTTCATTCACATTTCACTAATTAAGTCCGAATATAATTTCGAAAAGTGTGATTTTATTAGATGAAATGGGATTATCAGACATGTTTATATAGCATCCGAGTAGCAGCCGGAAAAGCAAGGAAGAAATTGATCAATATTGAAAGAACGGAAAAGTACCAGAGAAAAATAGAAAGTTGAGAGACATAGACGTAAAAAATGTAAATACTTCGATTGACCTATAATTATGTTTGATTCACAATAATATATTCTTGGAAATATATAATTTTCCTCTTTTGACAATTGATGTTTTGAATAACACTTATCCAGCCAACTTCAAATTCGTGCGGATTGAATTTAACTACCGACACTAAGTAAGCGAAATACAAATTCTGCAACACATTCGACTTTTTTTGCTGTGTTTAGATCCCTCGAGTATTTTCTCAAAGTAACTTGTTCCCTTTTGAACTTAAAGCATTACAACTTGACGCATCTAAACGTGAACTATTCCAGAGCTTTGTGTATGTCCACAGTATTTATTATAGTACGACGCGTTTCAGCGAATCATCTTCGCTATCATCAGGTACAAATGCAAGGTTTCCATCAAGAAGTCTTATATATATATACGGGAGTCCTTTGTTAAAGAACTGAACCACATCCATCACATTGCCTCGGTTAACGGTTACGATGGGTATCTGATTGAGAGGATATTACGGAATTCACGTATGAAGAAGATCATCAAAGAAATCACAGACCTTAAGCCGACCTCAAATATCAAGAAGTGGGTGAAACTACCATATGTAGGCAAAGAGTCTTACAAAGTTTCTAAGTGCTTCCCGAGTGACCGATTCAAATTCTGTTTTTATTCCCCAGTGACGCTTAAAACATTATTTGACAAATCGTTAGATAATTTGGACCCTCTTTTAAGATCCGGCATTTATGAAATCAGCTGTGACCCGTGTGACTCAACATATGTAGGTCAAACAGGCCGGAATTCCAAAATACGGGCAGCGGAACATAGAAGGTGTTATGAAAAGAAAGACACTAAGTCCCAGTTAGCCACTCATCTCATCAACGAGGGCCATTCGTGCAATTTCAACCCAAAAATATTGGCCTTCGAAGGAAAAGGACGTCGGCTCGACGCACTTAAGCAGTGGGAGATCACCAGGAGGAGGAAACGCAAAGAAAAGCTCATCAACGACATTGAGTTCCTGAGTCATTCCCCGCTGTTAGCCCTCCCCCCCCCCTAAAACCTTCGACCGAACCCCAATTCCTTACGTATCCCAACCGCCTCCCCACTCCCTTCCCCCATCCTTTACCCCCCAACCCCTCTCCCACTTCCGCCAACTCATAACCATACCCCCCCCCCCACCCCTCCTTTCCGCATGTATATATCTATGTATGTATCAAGAAGTCTTATATATATATATATATATATATATATATATATATATATATATATATATATATATATATATATATATATATAATCTTTGGAAGTTTTCGCCAATTGGCCACAAATATATAAATTCAAACTTACAGGAGGTAGGAGAAAGAGGAAAAGATAAAGAATTCGTTCTTACGGGAACGTTTCGAACCAGTTGGTCCTTCGTCAGCTCTAGAAGACTTCTAGAGCTGACGAAGGACCAACTGGTTCGAAACGTTCCCGTAAGAACGAATTCTATATATATATATATATATATATATATATATATATATATATATATATATATATGCATAAATAAAACAGTGATACACTAAACAAACACAGAAACACGCAAAAAGGACACTCACAAAATAAAACTTGTACGTTTCGGCGTCAGGACGCCATCGTCAGCGGTAGAGGAATCATTGATTCCTCTACCGCTGACGATGGCGTCCTGACGCCGAAACGTACAAGTTTTATTTTGTGAGTGTCCTTTTTGCGTGTTTCTGTGTTTGTTTAGTGTATCACTGTTTTATTTATGCATGTGCATCGTCGCCGAGAGCGATTTTCTACCAAGACATTATATATATATATATATATATATATATATATAAGACTTCTTGATGGAAACCTTGCATTTGTACCTGATGATAGCGATGATGATTCGCTGAAACGCGTCGTACTATAATAAATACTGTGGACATACACAAAGTTTTTCACTTTTCATTTATCATTGCAATATGTTCCACAACATGTCGCCGAACACTGAACACACAGAGTCCCTGATATCTCCTCAGCAGCTCATTTTTCGTCAGTGCGCGTGAACGTGTATGGTGTGCGCTGTGCAGTGAAACAATCTCGTACAAAGGAGCATAAAAATAGCTACCTAATTAAAATTACGTCGTGCGTTTGATACCTTGGATTTCACAAAAATTTCTTTAGCTAGCATCCCCCATTGCGTGACTGATAGATTCCATTATCAGAGAGGTCAGTGGGTTTTACGACATTTCCAGAATATATTGCCACCATAGTGAACATAGCTTCTAGAAATTAGAGGTTCGTTCACGAGCGAAGAGCTGAGTGATGGATATACTTGCAGTGAATGAATCTTTTTGTTTTGTATTAACTTCCTAAACACAGTCGCAGTGCATTTAACAGACCAATGAAAACAATGTAAGAAGAATTACAGACTATAGAGCAAAATTTACATTGAAACATGCCCTCGGTGTAACGCCACTCGAAGTTGATTTCTAAATACGCAAAGCAAAGTCATACCTATTTCATCCAACACATAACATTACTGAAAATTATACTTTACGATATTACCTAAAAAGGATAAAACCCTAAGTAGGATAAAATAAATGCAAAAATATGGCGAATGAAGCTACAAAAAGTGGATTGTAAATTATCAGAAATGAATGCTGTCATTTTTGAATGAGTTTTCCTTCAGTGGAGATATAACTTAATTGATTTCTCGCTCTCAGAGAAGACATGCACTCCATTTAAAAATGCCTACGACGAAAAACTGCTCATATATAAAAGATAAGATTTTCAAATAAGCAACATGAAAAATGTTCTCGTTATTTAGAATACATTCGAACGAAATAGAAGTTGTGGTTTAAACTAAAGTTGGCGGTCATTTTGCAGCGAAAATTAATGGGAATGAGTCAAGATTTGATAAGGTTAGGAAGATAAGTGTACTAGATAACTTGGGATAGTCATTATTAGTTACCTATAGTAACAGAAGTCTAAAACAAAATGTTCATTCATCAGAGAACAACTTTAATATTTTGTAATATCGCCATTATTTTCAGTTGCAGATCGTAATCGTGACTGCATAGACCCAACCAAATGTTCTATTACCCAGGGACGTTGGCTTAAAGAACTCCAAACATCCCGTATACTTATAAAGTTTTACTCGGTTCTTTCTCCGTCGTAATGCCACTCATTCACAATGTTACCCTACGCATTCTCAATAGGAGAAAGGTCCGGATAGTTAGCTGCCCAGGGTAAAACGCAAAGTCGAGAATTATCCTCAAAAAATTGCTTTGTGGTGGTCGGTTCGTCGATCTATTTCCTCGATTTATCAAGAATACAATTAAGCCCGCTACTCGTAAGAGTGAAAAATACCTAACGCCTTTCCCTTTTGCATTCTCTGCCTACCGTTGCCTACTACTTGGAGTCGGGGGAATTGGCTGGGCAGCGATAGCAAGAGAAGGTCATACAAGGGTCTCCATAGTTGAGCGGAAATGAGTAAAGTTGGCCCTTAGTAGTAGCTGAATGCATAGGCAATACCCGAAGTTCGAATTCAGCGAAATGCGTAGTTGGCCGCGCTCACCGTGTGGACCGACTTTTGAAAGTGATAGTACTCCTGACTGCTTATAGGCTCGTGCCTAGTGTTAATGGAAGTGTGCGGGGTTCGACCTTGAACTGGAATGACTGATGCATACAAGGGGCGTTCTTCAGTAAGGACTCGACACGGTCGAATCTCGGAAAATCCGTGGATGTTACGTCAAAGGTCCCGGCAAATCTCAGCTTTTGAATTTGAAATTTCAGGCCTCAATTGTCACCTCAGAGGCTGTGACGTCAAATGTTTCGTCACTTTCGACGCTCGAAAATTCCGAGAACATACAGAGTAGCCCCCCCTGGTGTGGAAACGTACCCTACCACGTGAACTGGTGGTGGCTTGCACGACACTTTGAAGATGGGTGGATAAATAACTATACATATACTAATATTAAACAATGGAGTTGTGACTGTCCGTGAGTATGTTTGTTAACCTTCTCGAAAACAAATGAACCGATTGAGCTGAAATTTTGCATGATTGTAGCGTAAGGAGTGCTATAAAACTAATAACTATTAAAAATTTGTAACCAATTCCCCCTCCCAACCCAAAAAAACGTAAGTATTTATTTGACAGATTTCCGGATGTTGAATAGAATATTTATACTCCTGGTTTTTAAATCCGACTTCAATATTATTGAATGAAACTAAAACTTTCATCAAAACTAACTGAAAAAGTGATCTCAGAAAAGGATCCGTTTCGAATACATGCTACCTTGCGCCACTAGATGGCGGACATCATTTAACAGTGCGGTATCTAATAAACAACAATGCTGCCCACTTTAGCGTTTAGATATGACGAAAAAAAATGCTGGTAACAGCATTCACAATTTCAAACTGTTCCAAGAAGCCGAATTTGACCCCTTTTCTCTCAATATGGACCACTTCAGGCATACAATCATATGTTGTCCTCCTAGATTAAATGTTTTACAAAAGATGATTGGAAATCTCCCTTCAACGAGCATGATAATAAAAGAAAAACTTATAAACAAACAGAAACTTGCACTAAATTTACACGCACGCAACCCCCGCCCTTAAAAACTTTCCCGTCCAGGGAGTAAAAATGTTTAAAAGGGAAATTAAAGTCTTAAAAAATAAATAAGACTGTAACACGAAGCGGAAGCCAACAAGAGTCGTCCAAGGAGGCTTAAAGAGCTGGAGGGACAAAAAACCAACACAGGTCGGGCGACACAGTTTCAACAAGATTCGTGTTCCCAGGCCCCAATATTGATGGATAGACCACTTTGACCAATACATTGGGAAGTTCATTGAGAGTGGTGCATTTCAACATGCGTACACAATTCCTGTTTATCCGTGTCACTTCGTCCTTTGAGTAGAATAATGATTTTCCCAAGGTATTCGGGGCGTAATAAGAAACATTGAACTTATTCTGGGGAAGGCGTCAGTTAATTTATAAGAAATATTCCCAAGACAGGAAGTTTTACACCATAGTTTGGATTGATAAATTTGCATTAACGTATCTGCTCTCCACGAAATGAATCAACTTTGCCCGCATGTTGCGAAAGTGTAACGCAACTGAGTGATGCAAAAACACTAACGTCAGTGGTCACGCGATGAGGAAAAGTCTCACACCTTGCAGCCGACGGTATCAGACATATCATTACACAGCTTCGGACGCTTCATTTATACTTTATGAGACGGTCGGTCAATAGGAAGAGATAAAAAGTCAGCTAGAAGGAAAGGAAACTTATTCTAACTCATGATTACAAAGTGAGCACAAGTTTAAATTTGGTGTGAGAGAAAATATCATAGCCCGACCAACGGCGGGTTAAAAAAACGTAAACTTTTACGGTAAGGTTAATCTTGGTAAATTTCTTAGTGACCCTGGTAACTTTCATAGTTGAATTCGTACTTTCCTAGCTATTGCTAGAGTTTGCAAGATAGACTATATTGTGTCAATATGTTGAAATATGAAACGCTCATTTAGGTAAAAATCGCTTCTTTTAACTCGCATTATTCCTTACTGAAACAAACTGTAGTTTTAAAGTTTTTATCATTATCATTACCATAATTATAGTTATATTGACAACAAGAGGTGAATCAATATCGATTTCAATTAAAATATTTGTTTAAAGAAGTGATTTTTTCTTGCGATGAATACTGCTCTGGTAACATACACACTAGCCATCGCAAAATATTTCTATCCAAATTCTACATCTTTCACCAACTAGACACAGTGGTCGGAAAATGGAAAAAGTCTGACTTAAGTCCAATCCATTGCGTTTTTTAGATAAAGAATCTTAGTAAAGAGAAAAATTTCAAAACTTGGCTAAAATACTCACAAATGATTACTTATTATGAAATAGTAAGTCATTCTTCATAGGTTCTACCCATTACTTAGATACGGAGGCTCAAACATGACCAACATTCCAAAAAACACCCTTTTCAATCTTTCTTCAAAAATTGTAAAAGTTTAGCAGTTAGTGGAGTTTCAGAAGGATTTAAAATAAATAAAATAACTTTGTCACCCGTCATAATGGTGTGGGCATAACGGACGCTTGATTTCAGGCTAAATGTCACATAAAGGAGTCATTATAATTGGTTTTAAGAATACAAGCACGGAGATATCTGTACAGAGTATCAATTAAAGACATATTAAGGTTGTTCTTAAAAAATCTTTGAAAAATGTTTGCTGAAAAGAAATTCGATTTTTCGATCGCACGTCCTTGCCCAGCTCCCCGCCAGCGGGACCAGGAAACGCCGTCGATCCCTGGAGTGTTCAAGTTGTGTGGACCTTAACTCCTCGAACTCGCCGTTTCCAAGCTTTATATGTTGTCACTTACCTCCTAATATTCTATATTGATTGTATTGCGAGGATATTGGATTAATCGAACGCACGAATCGAATCGGAGCACGTGTAACTATGGTAAATTTTTCTTTGGATGCCTTATGGAAGTTATGAACGTCCTTCAGCTCTCGAGAAAGCATGCGTGTTCCTGGGGTACCACGCATGGTTTCCAGAAAAGACGTCATCTGGGATTCTTATTCTTTTTCTTTTCTCCTACTCCCCAGCTACACCTTGCATCCTGCGGAGGGTCGCGCGAAAAGGACCAGATTTAACACTATTGAACGGTTATTTCCACATGGGATTTTCCTTTCCTTTTAAGAAATGCATGTTAATATGCAATTATAGTTTGGCATTGGCGAAGAAGTGTTGTGCTCTAGTGAAATTCTTAAATCTGTGGTATCTGGTGATTTTGTTCGTGAAATATTGAAAAAGTTGGTTATCTATTCTTTTCTTTCATCCTCTCGTTCTTTGTCTCTTCTCCTTTCTTCGTTATCCCTCTTTTTTGCCTGTCCTGCTAGCTAATATTTTTTTAATAAAATGTCTTTGAAAGGAAAACTGCCTCCATTGCAAATAAAAAAGGCAACCCCAATCAGGAAGCAACCTATTTAGTTAATTACCTTGAGGAGTCTCAGCATTGTACGTGTACTCTGTGTGAACAAAAGTTGACTAGAAGGATGCTTAAATGAAAACACCTACCTTAAAAGTTCTATATTCTAATTCGCTATAAATTACGATGGTCTGGTTTCGTATCTTTATTATCTTATGAGTTAATTTTTTAACATTCCCCTCTCAGGCTGGCACCAGGTTTCATTGCCGTCCAAATGGCCGGAGACACGATAGGGGTTGGGTAGTATTCGCAGCCACGTCCGACGCCCATCAGATAGGTGGCTACGCTACATTCGGGTCATGCGTACGCAGTAGACGAAGTGACCCCAGGGTGACGGGCTTTTCCATGCGTGCAGCTAGTGATTCCGCCTGTGCCACGTAGGATGGATGTGCCACGTGGGAGTTAATCCACCGAGCACACCTATGATGAGGACCACTAGTTTCACAGAGTGTCCAGGGTACATTTACAGAAGTTCAAAAAGCAGGTTTTGATATTTAGTCCGTTTTTCCACCTCCTTCGCATCCATGTTAGTTTCAGCTGGAGCCAAAAACTCAAACACGAACATGGAGCTAATGAGATGGTCGAGGAGAACGATGTTAGGCTTGGTTGCCTCCAGCTGCCTGGTGGTGGAGAAGGAGTCATTCCGCCAGATTTATCGTTTATCGTTCTCCACGACGGACTCGATATCTCCAAGGGCATAGGGCAACACAGGGGTATCATCGATGCCATTATGGTGTCGTAGGGGAAAGTGTAACACCTCCAGGGTCACGTTGTGCCGAGCTAAATAAGCCGACCTGGCATAATAACTGCAGCCGGAGAGAAGGTCACTCAATTTATCCGGCTATGCTCGGCACGCCTTGCATCTCGTGTCCGCGACCACCACCTGGAATATAATGAGGCGGTACACGATTGTGTTTATGACACCATCCTGGCACGCGAGGACGAAACCCTTGGTCTCGGACTTTACACCGGCAGAGCGTAGGAAGGAAAATGCCAGCTTCTCGATAGCCCGTGCTTTTTAATGTTTCGTAAAAAACATCCATGCATGGGCTTATCGGTATGCGCCTTGAGCAAGGCTTTCTGCTCGGCTTTTCTTATTTCAAGCTTGAGGGCGTCTGCCTTCAATGACATGATGTTCGTGTCATCGTCGCTTCCGTCGGATGACGGGTCAAAGTCGAGACATTGCGAGGGAGATACAATCTGGCGACGGAAGATTTTGGATGAAGACTTCTATAAATGGTCATAATCTTTCTCGTTCCCCTTTCGAGGTACTTTGACTCGAAGTTCCACTTCATGCATCCAAAGGTATACAGCAGTGTAGGAACCGCGAACATGTTCGTGGCAAGAAACTTGTTCTTGCCAGACAGCTCAGAGCTCCAGATGCTCCTGAGTGTCTGTCTGTATTTGGCGTTGAGTCTTTCCTTCACCCCTTTATCCTCCTGCATTCGACGCCGGGGGACGCCGAGGTATTCATAGCAGTCCGTCCTCGAGGTAACGAATGACTCTCCCATCAGAGAGTTACATGCCTTCCTTTTTATCTGAAAATCTTCCTCTCGCCAGGTGATGGGATGCATTCTTGTCCAATCCGAACTCCATCCCTATAACATCACTGTATTCCATTACGGTGTCCCGAATTTTATGAAGGTTTTTCGCGTTAGAAGCAGAAAGCTTCAGGTCATCCATATAAAACAAATGGGTGACCTTATGCTTCCTGTCATCTGGGACACAACACATACATCCTTTACCTCGTCGCAGCCTTAGGGACAGAGGTAGGAGAGAAATACAGAACAGGAAAGGGCTCGAGCTGTCGCCTTGGAAAACGCCACGGTGGTATGTTACCAACTCTGTGGAAACAGACCACTTGCCTGAAGTTATAACGTAGCGCGTTTACCAGAGTGGTAACAGGCGTTGGATGCAGGACACTGCCTCTGGGTGGACTTTCATCAACTTCAGCATGGCGATCAAAAGCTCATGCGAAGTGGTGGTATTAAATGCCTTCTTGTAGTCCACCCAGACCATTGATAGGTTTCGCTTATGCCGGATGGCATCCTGGCATATGCACCTATCAATGAGCAAGTAGTCCTTGCATCCCGCGATTCCCCGCTTTGAGACCCTCTGCTCGTACACCTCCTCCCACACAGGCTGGACATGGTGGAGGATAAGGTCGCTCATGATGGAGGTGAACAACTTGTATATATCTGGGCAGGTTATAGCTGCCATTATAATAATTCCTGGAGAAGGCAGCATAGAGTTACAGCTGTAACGCCAATGTGGTGTGAATGCATATAGGTTTGCTACGTCGGTACCTATGCCTGTTGTGTAAACGGGGAATGTGTCGAATCACGTCTGCTGACCATAGCGACACAAACTGATTGGAAAGCACCATACGCTGCTTGCGTCGCTGAATGGAAAGCGTTCATTGTTTCCGACCTAAGAAACATTCCCTCTTTTACCGTGAAAAAAGTAAATATTTGTTTTGCAAAATGATACAAGAGAAAAAATTGCCTCCAATTTTCTTTCAGAAAACTAACCACATAACTGTCACTGAATGATTTTGAGGCCAAGATTTCGGTATTGCGAAGCTGGATAAATTGGTGAAAAATTCAAATTAATTTTATCTTTTTTTTCGTTTCAGCTCCTGCTCAAGAGAGGTACCACGGTTCGGCGTGTGCAGAAAGGTCTAATTCGTACGCCGGCACCTGTGGATCCCACCAACGTGCCCTTCTACCTCAGCGTAAAAGAGCAACACTAGTTAGTTTATTCCTCGTAATAAATATCTGGCTTAATTTCGGTAGATTAAATTGAAACTTTGCGTTAATTGTGAACCAGTATTTCTATAAAAAATTAAAGAACAATCTTTATCAAGCAAAAATTAAAAATACAAGTTTAAAAAAATTAATGCATACATATATTTGAAATAAATACAAGCATGTAAAGCAAAGGTAAAATAGCTATCGCTTTTGTAATTCGTAAAACCTTATTTCTTAGGTTTCGATGCTGCGATCATTGAATTTTTCGCATAAAAAAGCTAAAGTGAAAGATGTTTAAGATGTATCAGTTATTGATTAATAGATGAAAAAAATGAATGCATAAAAAATAATAATTTAACAATGTTATAATTGAGTTTATAATGGATAAAGTAGTACCTACTTCTTAATGCATCACATATTTATATTTGACAAAATAGGAATTTTGGGCTCAGAAGACACGTTAGGGTTCATACTGGATGCTCTGAAAACCCTCGACAGTCTGACACTACTCTTGGATAGTGCAATGCAAAACAACGGAAAAATACAAAAAGTATTAGCTAAAAATACTGTTTCTTCTTCTATTCTTTCTTTTTATTCGTTTGATACGCACTCTGAGATGATAGATTAGTAAGAATTATGCTTCTTACAACACCAACATTTTATTGTAAAGGGAAAAACTAAGGTGTGTGATATTTAGAACTAACTTCGTTACATCTTGCTCATTAAAATGAAATGGAAGCTTCTCAATAGAAACAAAAGATCATAGTTAACACGCGGCAGTTTCAAGATACAATTAATTAATAGTATTAATTAAAATAATTCATCCACATCAAAGCTCCTGCTTAGAAAAATTAACGACGTAGCATAGTCTTAATTTATTTTCATCTAAATGTGTGAAAAGTACTGAATAAAAGTGAATAATAATAACGCAAATTCATTACTTGACCTGAAAACTATTTTCAATACATTCATGAAAAGAGAAAGAATAAAACCAATGACCCTGCCGTTCACGTAATTATCTTACGATAACAATGCACTCTATCTATTAGCATAGAGTACTATTAGGTAATAAAATATTCGCGTTCAATAAAAAAATATATAGGCAAAATTTATGCAAGATTGTTTCATTTATTTTCTTGTCTCTTAAGCTCGACTTCATTCACATTTCACTAATTAAGTCCGAATATAATTTCGAAAAGTTGGATTTTATTAGATGAAATGGGATTATCAGACATGTTTATATAGCATCCGAGTAGCAGCCGGAAAAGCAAGGAAGAAATTGATCAATATTGAAAGAACGGAAAAGTACCAGAGAAAAATAGAAAGTTGAGAGACATAGACGTAAAAAATGTAAATACTTCGATTGACCTATAATTATGTTTGATTCACAATAATATATTCTTGGAAATATATAATTTTCCTCTTTTGACAATTGATGTTTTGAATAACACTTATCCAGCCAACTTCAAATTCGTGCGGATTGAATTTAACTACCGACACTAAGTAAGCGAAATACAAATTCTGCAACACATTCGACTTTTTTTGCTGTGTTTAGATCCCTCGAGTATTTTCTCAAAGTAACTTGTTCCCTTTTGAACTTAAAGCATTACAACTTGACGCATCTAAACGTGAACTATTCCAGAGCTTTGTGTATGTCCACAGTATTTATTATAGTACGACGCGTTTCAGCGAATCATCTTCGCTATCATCAGGTACAAATGCAAGGTTTCCATCAAGAAGTCTTATATATATATACGGGAGTCCTTTGTTAAAGAACTGAACCACATCCATCACATTGCCTCGGTTAACGGTTACGATGGGTATCTGATTGAGAGGATATTACGGAATTCACGTATGAAGAAGATCATCAAAGAAATCACAGACCTTAAGCCGACCTCAAATATCAAGAAGTGGGTGAAACTACCATATGTAGGCAAAGAGTCTTACAAAGTTTCTAAGTGCTTCCCGAGTGACCGATTCAAATTCTGTTTTTATTCCCCAGTGACGCTTAAAACATTATTTGACAAATCGTTAGATAATTTGGACCCTCTTTTAAGATCCGGCATTTATGAAATCAGCTGTGACCCGTGTGACTCAACATATGTAGGTCAAACAGGCCGGAATTCCAAAATACGGGCAGCGGAACATAGAAGGTGTTATGAAAAGAAAGACACTAAGTCCCAGTTAGCCACTCATCTCATCAACGAGGGCCATTCGTGCAATTTCAACCCAAAAATATTGGCCTTCGAAGGAAAAGGACGTCGGCTCGACGCACTTAAGCAGTGGGAGATCACCAGGAGGAGGAAACGCAAAGAAAAGCTCATCAACGACATTGAGTTCCTGAGTCATTCCCCGCTGTTAGCCCTCCCCCCCCCCTAAAACCTTCGACCGAACCCCAATTCCTTACGTATCCCAACCGCCTCCCCACTCCCTTCCCCCATCCTTTACCCCCCAACCCCTCTCCCACTTCCGCCAACTCATAACCATACCCCCCCCCCACCCCTCCTTTCCGCATGTATATATCTATGTATGTATCAAGAAGTCTTATATATATATATATATATATATATAATCTTTGGAAGTTTTCGCCAATTGGCCACAAATATATAAATTCAAACTTACAGGAGGTAGGAGAAAGAGGAAAAGATAAAGAATTCGTTCTTACGGGAACGTTTCGAACCAGTTGGTCCTTCGTCAGCTCTAGAAGACTTCTAGAGCTGACGAAGGACCAACTGGTTCGAAACGTTCCCGTAAGAACGAATTCTATATATATATATATATATATATATATATATATATATATATATATATGCATAAATAAAACAGTGATACACTAAACAAACACAGAAACACGCAAAAAGGACACTCACAAAATAAAACTTGTACGTTTCGGCGTCAGGACGCCATCGTCAGCGGTAGAGGAATCATTGATTCCTCTACCGCTGACGATGGCGTCCTGACGCCGAAACGTACAAGTTTTATTTTGTGAGTGTCCTTTTTGCGTGTTTCTGTGTTTGTTTAGTGTATCACTGTTTTATTTATGCATGTGCATCGTCGCCGAGAGCGATTTTCTACCAAGACATTATATATATATATATATATATATATATATATATATATATATATATATATATATATATATATATATATATATATATATATATATATATATATATATATATATATATATATAAGACTTCTTGATGGAAACCTTGCATTTGTACCTGATGATAGCGATGATGATTCGCTGAAACGCGTCGTACTATAATAAATACTGTGGACATACACAAAGTTTTTCACTTTTCATTTATCATTGCAATATGTTCCACAACATGTCGCCGAACACTGAACACTCAGAGTCCCTGATATCTCCTCAGCAGCTCATTTTTCGTCAGTGCGCGTGAACGTGTATGGTGTGCGCTGTGCAGTGAAACAATCTCGTACAAAGGAGCATAAAAATAGCTACCTAATTAAAATTACGTCGTGCGTTTGATACCTTGGATTTCACAAAAATTTCTTTAGCTAGCATCCCCCATTGCGTGACTGATAGATTCCATTATCAGAGAGGTCAGTGGGTTTTACGACATTTCCAGAATATATTGCCACCATAGTGAACATAGCTTCTAGAAATTAGAGGTTCGTTCACGAGCGAAGAGCTGAGTGATGGATATACTTGCAGTGAATGAATCTTTTTGTTTTGTATTAACTTCCTAAACACAGTCGCAGTGCATTTAACAGACCAATGAAAACAATGTAAGAAGAATTACAGACTATAGAGCAAAATTTACATTGAAACATGCCCTCGGTGTAACGCCACTCGAAGTTGATTTCTAAATACGCAAAGCAAAGTCATACCTATTTCATCCAACACATAACATTACTGAAAATTATACTTTACGATATTACCTAAAAAGGATAAAACCCTAAGTAGGATAAAATAAATGCAAAAATATGGCGAATGAAGCTACAAAAAGTGGATTGTAAATTATCAGAAATGAATGCTGTCATTTTTGAATGAGTTTTCCTTCAGTGGAGATATAACTTAATTGATTTCTCGCTCTCAGAGAAGACATGCACTCCATTTAAAAATGCCTACGACGAAAAACTGCTCATATATAAAAGATAAGATTTTCAAATAAGCAACATGAAAAATGTTCTCGTTATTTAGAATACATTCGAACGAAATAGAAGTTGTGGTTTAAACTAAAGTTGGCGGTCATTTTGCAGCGAAAATTAATGGGAATGAGTCAAGATTTGATAAGGTTAGGAAGATAAGTGTACTAGATAACTTGGGATAGTCATTATTAGTTACCTATAGTAACAGAAGTCTAAAACAAAATGTTCATTCATCAGAGAACAACTTTAATATTTTGTAATATCGCCATTATTTTCAGTTGCAGATCGTAATCGTGACTGCATAGACCCAACCAAATGTTCTATTACCCAGGGACGTTGGCTTAAAGAACTCCAAACATCCCGTATACTTATAAAGTTTTACTCGGTTCTTTCTCCGTCGTAATGCCACTCATTCACAATGTTACCCTACGCATTCTCAATAGGAGAAAGGTCCGGATAGTTAGCTGCCCAGGGTAAAACGCAAAGTCGAGAATTATCCTCAAAAAATTGCTTTGTGGTGGTCGGTTCGTCGATCTATTTCCTCGATTTATCAAGAATACAATTAAGCCCGCTACTCGTAAGAGTGAAAAATACCTAACGCCTTTCCCTTTTGCATTCTCTGCCTACCGTTGCCTACTACTTGGAGTCGGGGGAATTGGCTGGGCAGCGATAGCAAGAGAAGGTCATACAAGGGTCTCCATAGTTGAGCGGAAATGAGTAAAGTTGGCCCTTAGTAGTAGCTGAATGCATAGGCAATACCCGAAGTTCGAATTCAGCGAAATGCGTAGTTGGCCGCGCTCACCGTGTGGACCGACTTTTGAAAGTGATAGTACTCCTGACTGCTTATAGGCTCGTGCCTAGTGTTAATGGAAGTGTGCGGGGTTCGACCTTGAACTGGAATGACTGATGCATACAAGGGGCGTTCTTCAGTAAGGACTCGACACGGTCGAATCTCGGAAAATCCGTGGATGTTACGTCAAAGGTCCCGGCAAATCTCAGCTTTTGAATTTGAAATTTCAGGCCTCAATTGTCACCTCAGAGGCTGTGACGTCAAATGTTTCGTCACTTTCGACGCTCGAAAATTCCGAGAACATACAGAGTAGCCCCCCCTGGTGTGGAAACGTACCCTACCACGTGAACTGGTGGTGGCTTGCACGACACTTTGAAGATGGGTGGATAAATAACTATACATATACTAATATTAAACAATGGAGTTGTGACTGTCCGTGAGTATGTTTGTTAACCTTCTCGAAAACAAATGAACCGATTGAGCTGAAATTTTGCATGATTGTAGCGTAAGGAGTGCTATAAAACTAATAACTATTAAAAATTTGTAACCAATTCCCCCTCCCAACCCAAAAAAACGTAAGTATTTATTTGACAGATTTCCGGATGTTGAATAGAATATTTATACTCCTGGTTTTTAAATCCGACTTCAATATTATTGAATGAAACTAAAACTTTCATCAAAACTAACTGAAAAAGTGATCTCAGAAAAGGATCCGTTTCGAATACATGCTACCTTGCGCCACTAGATGGCGGACATCATTTAACAGTGCGGTATCTAATAAACAACAATGCTGCCCACTTTAGCGTTTAGATATGACGAAAAAAAATGCTGGTAACAGCATTCACAATTTCAAACTGTTCCAAGAAGCCGAATTTGACCCCTTTTCTCTCAATATGGACCACTTCAGGCATACAATCATATGTTGTCCTCCTAGATTAAATGTTTTACAAAAGATGATTGGAAATCTCCCTTCAACGAGCATGATAATAAAAGAAAAACTTATAAACAAACAGAAACTTGCACTAAATTTACACGCACGCAACCCCCGCCCTTAAAAACTTTCCCGTCCAGGGAGTAAAAATGTTTAAAAGGGAAATTAAAGTCTTAAAAAATAAATAAGACTGTAACACGAAGCGGAAGCCAACAAGAGTCGTCCAAGGAGGCTTAAAGAGCTGGAGGGACAAAAAACCAACACAGGTCGGGCGACACAGTTTCAACAAGATTCGTGTTCCCAGGCCCCAATATTGATGGATAGACCACTTTGACCAATACATTGGGAAGTTCATTGAGAGTGGTGCATTTCAACATGCGTACACAATTCCTGTTTATCCGTGTCACTTCGTCCTTTGAGTAGAATAATGATTTTCCCAAGGTATTCGGGGCGTAATAAGAAACATTGAACTTATTCTGGGGAAGGCGTCAGTTAATTTATAAGAAATATTCCCAAGACAGGAAGTTTTACACCATAGTTTGGATTGATCGAGATGTATTTAAAACTGAGGGAAGTAATAAACTTGACAGTCTCTTTCTTGGTTACACGGATTATAATTTGGTCAGTTAAATCAGTTTGATATTCATTATTGAGAGCAATCAATTTGATAGTATTCAACTCGAATTTGAAGTAAAAATTGTTTATCTTCTTAATGAATGTGCTTTTCCTCCCTATTTCCCTCTATTATCTATACCATTCCCCACCCCCTCCCATTGACCAAACTTTACCTTGACGCACGTCTCTGACGTCAATTAACAACCTTCGCTTCTTCCCCCACCCCTCTCATCTCACGGCCGGCCTAGGTGACAGCGGGATAACGTCCTTGCATAATAATCCAAAGGGACCTGGGTGGATTTTTATTCCCTCAGGGCATGAGTGTTAACGTATGTGCGAATGAGTTAAAAGTAATATAGGACTGTATAGTGTATAGTATAGCCCTAATGTCACTCAGAATAAAGTGGTCATTATTATGTTATAATTGTTACAGTTGTAACACTCCCCTCAGGGTCCCCGGCAAGCATCAGGTTTCATTGCCGTCATAATGGCCGGAGACTCGAGAGGAGTTGGGCAGTGATCGCAGCCACGTCCGACGCCCATCGGATGAGTGGTTACGCTGCTGTCGGGTCATGCGTACGCAGGAGATGGAGTGACACCAGGATGACGGCTTTCTGCATGCGTGCAACTAGTGATTCCGCCTGTGCCACGCAGGACGGAATGCACTTGATGTTATTTATCAGCGAGCCCTTGACTCCACCGAGCACACCTATGATGAGGACCACGCCATGTCGATTGGAATGAGTGCTATTCGCGGAAGTAGTGCGTCTTCACCTTTATGAGGTCCAATCAGAATTGTTGATTCAATTAGATTGTTCGTCAATGATGAACTCTTCTCGGGCTCTACACCGGGTGAGTGATTTAAATGTTGCCACCGACACCATTCACAGACCAATAGCCAATTTATGGGATCGTCTCGTGAGAGCGAAGGACCCAGTCGGTCTCATGACTCCGGGCGTCTATAAAATACCCTGTGAATGTGGCGAGGTCTATGTGGGAGAGACTGGTCGAACGATTTCCACTCGAATGAAGGAACACCGAAGACATTTTCGACTCGGACAGCCGGAGAAATCAGCGGTGGTTGAACATAGCCTCAGTCTGGACCATCGAATTAAATGGGACGATACGAGGGTTCTCTGGCGCTCAGAGAAATTTTGGGGTCGCTTGACAAAGGAAGCGATAGAGATTAAAATGGAGAGGAGGAACGTAAACCGGGATTCGGGCTATACCATCAGCAGCTCGTGGAATAGGATCCTAAAAATAATACAGGTTGACAGAGCAAGACCAACGGTCAACGGCCAAATTTCAACGGTCAACGGTCCTTCGGCTCAACAATCGGGGATCGACCAATCCCCCACCGTCCGTATAAAACCAACGGACAGTTTAGTTACGTGAAATTTGCCATGAGGAGGAATAACGAGTCGCTACCCGAAACGTCGGCATCATTTCAATCACTCACCGAGAAGAGTTCATCACTGCAATTCGCCGGGAAAGCGTGAAATCTTACTGTTCATCAATGTTTTAACTACTAATCGTGTGCCATTGCATAACTTTGACTGATTGATGTTTCGGAGTAATTTAATTGGCACTCCAATTTTATAATTCGTAATGTTTGACGGCAATCCGGAAAAATCGAGAGAATTAATAAATTCCTTTGGAAAATTCACTACTTTACTTTGGTTCATCACGGAGTCAATGGATTTGTATGTCTCTGTTTCACCTGCAATTCTGTTTAGAATGATTTTGTTCATCTCGTATACGTCGACATTTTTAGCCGCTAGAATGGCTCTTCCGGTCAACCATGCGTGATTTCGATAATTTGTTTCGATGCTTTAGAGAAACTTGGCTACTAATTCTCCTTTTGAAATCATGATGTTGCAGAAATTAAATTGCATGGTGATTTTTCCTGTTTCTGGATTTGTGGGTACAGTGCCGAAACCGACCTCGAGTATTTGTCTTGAAAATATGTCAGCTGTTGGATCGGTTTGAAACTGAACTCTCATATTTGTTGTTAAATTCATTTTTTTGACTTATTTCCAAAAAATTGAATATTTCAAGCAGGCATGCAATTCATCAGCTGCTGTTGAGCATGGTGTAACTGGAAGAGTTTGCCTAAAGTCACCCGATAGTAACACCAATGCTCCACCAAATGGAACCTGATTATTTCGCAATTCTTTCAATGTGTGGTCCAATGCTTCCAATGAATTCATGTGAGCCATTGTACACTCATCCCATGCAATGATTTTGCACGCCCGAAGAACCTTTCCCATACCTGATGTTCTCGAAGTGTTACATGTGTTTTCTGTGAATTGCATGTTTAGGGACAGTATAAGAGCTGAATGCGCTGTTCTCCCTCCTTCCATTAACGTGGCAACAATGCCTGATGAAGCAAGAGCTATCGCAATATGGCCGTTTGAACGAATTTTAGCCAGGATCAAGGAAATTAAGAACGTTTTTCCAGTTCCACCTGGAGCGTCCAAAACGTATAATCCACCGGATTGGTTGGCCACAGCTTGTATGACGGGATCAAATGCTATCTTTTGTTCTGGAAGGAGTTTCGGTGTATTTTATTTCGACAAACAGCTGTAAGTCATTTCTGTAGTATAATTGGTCCCTGAGCAATTCTCTGTCAAATGTTGAATTGATGGACCGATTTGGTGCTCCCATTCCCGATTGTGCCAACAACTTGCCGCAAATTGCAAAACAAAGATCCTCATTGAAGATTAGCGCTTCCTGGTATAATTCTTCTGTGAAGTCCAAGACATGATTTTCTGTTTCTTGGCAAATTCTGTGCGGAATATCTTCGGTATTAATATTCTTTGTATTTTTCCCACAATTGTATTGGTTGTGATGGGAAATATGTTGGTAAAACAAATGTGAACAGCGCACGTATTTGAAATGGATTAGAAGTGGCGAATGAATATTCAATTGACTTGTCCCAATAATCATCGTTTTCCAGAAATTAAGTGCTTCGCACACACTCCGATAGGTATTATTTACTATTCCATCCACTGTTCGTAAATGTATGAATGATAGTAAAATCTTCTCGGGTTTGCCACCGGGTAAGGCTTTTAAAGGCCAACGTTTCGACGAGTAACTCCCTCATCGTCATCAGGGCTGAGACTGATTCCGAGTTGGTCCATTCCGGGGTTTTTATAGCTGGCCAACGGCGGTTGAAAATACCCATTCCCCCTCCTTCCATTAACGTGGCAACAATGCCTGATGAAGCAAGAGCTATCGCAATATGGCCGTTTGAACGAATTTTAGCCAGGATCAAGGAAATTAAGAACGTTTTTCCAGTTCCACCTGGAGCGTCCAAAACGTATAGTCCACCGGATTGGTTGGCCACAGCTTGTATGACGGGATCAAGCTATAAAAACCCCGGCATGTACCAACTCGGCAATCAGTCTCAGCCCTGATGACGATGAGGGAGTTACTCATCGAAACGTTGGCCTTTAAAAGCCTTACCCGGTGGCAAACACGAGAAGATTTTACTAATATTATTCGCCGGGAAAACCTAAGATCTTGTATGAATGATGTTACCACAAACACCACACAAACCACAAACGGCAAGCAGAAGCAACCGTAAATCATTCAGCGTTGTTTGGATGTACTGTATATAATCTTCCTAAAGCATTTGATGAAAATATTCCTTGAATTATTGGTATTACTTTTTGTGTGTTAAATTAAAGTTGAAAACAACTATTCAAGTGCTTTGGAATATACAGTATTTTTGGTATTACCGCCCTCTGCAAAAAAAAGAAATTTTTCGGCTGTCCCACTCGTGAGCATGCAACATACATATAACTGACCATGTGAAAAGCATGGATTTTCCAGGTATAATCCACACACTTGAAGCGATGGACCTTGTTTGAGAAGGCAAGGTGAACGGGGGACTCTGATAGTTTGACTACAACTACAAATTAGTCGCTGAACCTGGCCTTTAAATGCTGAATGCGTGAATAGCCATTCATGAAATCGCTATTAAATGGATATTCACGTCTGGTTGCCAAGGAAATTTCGATTGTTGAAAAGGAAGAAAAATTGATGAATTTAGAGATAAAAGCGCAATAATTGGACAAATTCGAAGCGTATACGAACATTGAATGAAAGAATTAATTACTTAATTCTTTTATGCGTTCTATGATAAACATTTCCATCAAATACCTTGAGTGCAAGCAATTTTAAAAAGAAAATAAAGAAACACCCTCACCGAATTCAATGCTTTCCTAATCGGAGTAAATTTTAATAACGTTGGGGTAAAGACAACCCCAAAATTATCAATTTTTATAATTTATAACCCTTTTTGGACACGCGCACAACAACTCACCAAAGTTTCAAGGCAATCGACCGATTACTTTTCGAGTTTTGCGGTCATTAACATACGCAGGCTGAATTTTTATATATAAGATTATGGGTGACATATTTTCAGGGGTGTAAATAATTATCGGGGACATATTTAACGAGGAAAACAAAGAAAAATTATCAGCAGCACAAAAAAGTTTTCCAGAAAAAAGTATCAAACCTTTCGGATGAAAAATTAAATTTTAACGTGCTGGGACTCTATTGAGACGATTATGATATCTAATTTGCAAATTTAATTCAGGGCTTTAAATTATGAAAATATATGCCTAATTAACGGTCAATTCTATTTTCAATATTCACAGTACTTTTTTAATGCAAAAAATAGCCAAGGTTACATTTTTTGTAGCAGCTTAGAAACCTAAAAATATTTTATCCGGAACATCTACGGGGAGGTTTTTTTTAATTGAGATTTCATAGTGCCCTTGAAAGTTGCAAATATCTAACCATGTGAATCAGTGTATTCCATTATTTCAATATCGGTGTTTCTTATACTTGATATAGGTTTACTCACATGCAGCAATGCAGAACCTTGTGCAACGATGTAAACGTTAGAAAGGACAATATAGTCCTAATGTCACTCATAATAGAGTGGTCATTATTATTATTAATATATATTTACTCGTTTGAACTGTAAACGTATGTACCTTTATAATGATTGCTGTGCTGTCGAACCTGGATCGGCAATAAACATTTTTGTGTAGAACATACTATACCTGGTGTGGAAACACTCCATCAGGGGCTCCTTTGCCATGACCTGCTTCGTTAAAAAAATCCAAGTTTAGAAAATTATAACATTCGTATTAGAAAATATATTTTATTAATTTTATTCCAGTTTAGACTGGTGGGTACATACTGTAAAAATGCCAATGTAAGTACAAACTTTAAAAATGAAAATTTTTAAAGTATGTACTTTTTTATGTACTTTTTTTATTTTTATGTACTTTTTAGTACTTATTTTTTACTCATAGACACAATACTTCGCAAAATGGGCATCAGTTGAGCTCAAATGACTACGGAGCTACGTATCCGTGATTTTGACATGGTACAAAATGGTTTAGCTACTACTTTTCCTCCTAATTTTATGTAGTTAACTCCATTATGAATTAAATATTGGTTTCGCAAACTACCGAAATATATAAATTGCGTCTCTGAATCATATTTGCGAATGTAGTTATCACTAAAATCCACACAAAGATGTAGAAAACATCATTTTCTCCAATGTTGGATTTTAAATTCATTTAAGTATTTAACTGATATTTTGCAAAAGTAAATCATAGATAAAAACTCTTCGATTCAACATATATGAGGGATTGACACATCACTCATTTCCCTTCTCTTATTTGTATAGTGGTTGATGAATAAAAGATGTTTTTTAATTCTGTAAAAGCCTATAGATTTGTGAACTCCACTCCTATCGAATTCGATTTAAAAATACCTTTGCTCTACATGGTTATCTTTTAGCAGTCATTTTACATTCATTTATTTAATTCTCTTTCGTATAATGAACGAAAAAACGCTTACATGAAGAAAGAACTAAGGCTTTCTCCGAGTATGGTGATGTTGAAGGTTTTTCGGGCTTCCCACCGGGTTGAATTCTCCATCTCTGCCAACGTTTCGATGTACATGTCATCTGTCATCATCAGGGCGTTGAGAGGAGGAGAGTGTTGAGATTGCCTTGGTAACGATGGACGAGACGTAGGATCAAAACGTCGGTAGATATGGAGAGTTTAACCCGTTGGGAAGCCCAAAAGCATGCATGTAAATCAATGCATCAAGTTAAAATAAGAATATATCCATATTTTATTTGATTTTTTCCACTTAATTTCCCGAAGATACCATGAACAAAGAAAGCTAACGCTATAGCTCCCTAAAATTCCTATTAATTCATCAAGAAAGAAAATATGAATACATGACCAATATTGTGCATGTCAAATTGTATAATCGAATAGTGAAAACTGCCCTGAAGATCATCATTTGTGTTGTGTCAACAAGGAGGAAGAGATGAAACTTATCGTCTTCGAGAATAAGAATTTAAGAAAAGTCTTTGAGCGTATATTAGATTATAAGAAATGGAATAGAACACATATAGAGAAGTAAAAGATATGTATGAAGAGCCGGATGTAATAGCCCTTGCGATAGCCAGAAGAATGAGATTGGTGGGACGCATAAGAAGACGTGGGATGTATATGAAGAGGAGAGAGATGCATCTTGGAATGTGTAGGATTGGGAAAACCTGATTGGGAGAAGGCCAACGGGAAGGCTGCGCAGCTGCGGAAGATGGGACCACGTGAAGTCGGATCTAGCTGGAATTGGGGACTAAGGGAAAGAGACGAGAGACAGTGAGAAATGGAGACGATATGCTGCTGTGGCCAAATCTCAAATTGAGCATCAATGGCCATGAATGATGATGATGATGATTATTGGACGAGAGCAGTTGGAAGGGATTAAGGAGTAGTGATGGGTCGGTCGTGAGAGATCGAATTCCGAGAGCAAGTTCTCTTAAAAGAAAGATCGATGAACGACTTCTCTCCAACGACCGAGGCGATCTTCACCGATCGCGACAGGAATGATTGCATGACATCAAATATCGATCACGAGACTTGAGACCGACCAAAAAAATCTTGAGTGAGTTTTATAACGAGAGATTCCAGAGTTACTCGCTCTTTCGTGAGATGTAGGCAGTTATTCGATGCTCCGCTCGGTTGCGCTAACAAAGACGCAGCGTAATAACAGTCAACAATTTACATCACGACATAAATATCTTGCATCGAGAGAGTTTTACCAGTTTTGCTGGCTCGCTTTTTAGTAGAATAATAACATCATTAAAAATGAAGACCGAATCCGTTACACTGTCGGCAAAGAGACAGCTGGGTTAAGATTCAAAAGGAATGCAATGGAAATTAAACAT
The DNA here is from genome assembly GCA_963573305.1 of Pyrrhosoma nymphula. NCBI lineage: Eukaryota > Metazoa > Arthropoda > Insecta > Odonata > Coenagrionidae > Pyrrhosoma > Pyrrhosoma nymphula. Next base: position 11,919,852 of record OY754337.1, read on the forward strand.
GATCCAGGTACTTATCCGTTTGTTAATTCGCCAAGCAATGCATTATTTGTTACTGCGTTGGCTATGTAGTGCCGTTATTTATTACGTGAAATAGGTTAATCGTCACTTGTAAGTAGTATAGTACAATACTATATCCCTATGAATTGTTTTCCTTTGCCGCGACGAGTCGTAAATTGTGTGATAATTAAATATCTGAGTCTATGACGTGATCGCTTAGAAATCAAACCTGATACCCATGCCGCTGTATTATATATATACCGGCCGTTTATATAAACAACTGTGATTCATATTGCCATTGCATTTTAAAAATTCAACTCCGCTCCTCTCTCTTCAATCACTTTTTCTAGACTTTGATGGTGTTGCTGTCAATCAAGAATGTTTCCAGTGCTTCATTGGATGTCCGTTGGCTTTCCCTTCGTCTGAATTTTCTTCCCATATGTCTTCCGAAGTACCGGCGTGTTAAAATCACCGGTGAATTCATCCAGAATTGTTTGTTTTTGGAATGCAGTTTGCTTTTGGTGTTATTTCAAATATTTTTAACTGCAATCTCATCAGCGAATCCTTTTTTCGGAGAATAAAATTTCGTATGTGCCAATAACTCTCCTTTTCATTTAGAGGAATGGTATTTGAAGAACTTGATTCAGGGAATAATAGCGTGATTCCAGTTAATATAGGTTAGATCCAAACACCGTTCGAGACATGATAACTGCAAATTATGATTACCCACAGGTAATTTGATTCATACTTTCATCATTATACTTTTGTAGTGAATAGTAAGTTAAAAAAATGTACATAGGCTTGATCAGTAAATATCAGTATGAGTTTCCGGAATTTCATTTGCATTTGCACTGAGTGTAGCTTCAATAAACGTTAACGGTACAATGTAAATATCGTAATACTGTAATTGGTTGTAAGCAAAAATGAATTACATGAGTGGGCCATTACATCAGCCATCAACCATCGTTTCAATATTCTCGACAAATATTACATCTCGTGAACAAGTGAAACAGACTGTAATTGAAAATTGAATTTTAGTGCTACAGTCGGATAATTTGCTTTAAATTCTTACAGCCAAAAGAAAACGTTGATCGTTTCGAACTACATACCAAAATAAAATTTCGCTACTAAATTAGTATTAATCATTGGTTTCTATAATGAGTTGTTAATAATTTGTGGTCGATAAAATGTCACTCTTCAATAGTTTTGTAATCAAGTGGGATATTCCTAATATTCTTCGTATAACTATACTTAAAATCACAAACCAAGAGCATTGTGTAAAAACAAAACAAACCTTCGCACGATTGCACAATTGTGCCTTCAATTGTTTTCAAAGAATTACCCACAACTCCACGGAAACCGGCACTGAACGAGGTAGCTGCACTGAAACTCTGTGCCTGCTCTGTGCTATCAAGAGCAAAGCTGTACACCTCGGTCATGCTTACAGTATGAAACTCACGAACGACCAGATTTTTTATCTATCACGATTTTCCTGAGAGATCATTGATCGTAGGCAACTTGGACTGCTCACTAGCTGGAAAATCGGTCTCTCTGATCGACGATCGAAGATCGAATCACAAGCGGGAGTGACCGACGCGACCGAAATCTCTCAAAAGACCGACTTTGCCCATCACTATTAAGGAGCAGATTAGGAGGTAAAATTTATTTGAGGCATTGGGGATCCTGTAAGCTCCAACCGCTAGGAATCAGGCCGCTGGTACGGCCCTCTTTACCAAGTTGGAGTAGCCAGCCCCACTGTGCAGAATGGGTGCCGTTGGCAGCTGAAGGGGCTCTGACGAACAAGGGTGGATTGGACCCTGGACGACCAGTTGCGATTCCGTCGTATCCTTCTTTATAGGATTCGATGTAGCAAACACCCTGCAGAAAAAGTAGATTCCCGTTTTTTTTTTGCTCCTTGTCCTATTCATGACCTTGGGATCGAAGGCTCCCCCTTCCCACACCCTTCTCAACTATCCCTATTTTCCTTCCTATTCCCGCAGCTCTTCCGTACCCTCGGTCATAAGCGTGCAACTTGCATACCGAGGGGAAGGGTGGTGCCCGGCGTGGAGGCCCCACGAACCAACTGAGGCATTGGGGACAGTAAGAGGAGTGCTATTAGATATGTAGCAGCTGGAAAAAGGGAATAGACATCAATGTTACTTGTGGTGAAGAGAGATGAGCAGTATTTGCGGCTGAGGAGAGGAAATATTGAGGAAAGCTTCACTAATATGAACAAGAAAATGCCCAGCCAAAAACATCGCTCATTATCATCATAAGTCATTAAGTCCTAAGAATGTTTGGCTGTAACCCTCCATTCTACCCAGCACCTTTTTTCCTTGTAGCTCTTTTGTTACATGCCCTGCTTTAGTTGGCCCATAAAGAAAAGTGCTATTTGTCCTCCGGTCTTTTTTGTGGGACTTTTTCTTCCATTTTCCATTTAAAATATCAATGGTAAAATTAAAATGATCAGCATCAATAACAGTCTATGATTAGGCCATTGCTCCTCTTATGGGAGGAAGCTGGACACTCCATCATTTATTTGATCGTTTGCAATCTATTTTTTCCAGATGGACTGTAGTTTTTCAAGTATCCAGGGTAATTTGTTGTTCTATATCCTCAAAATATGATCGTAAAATATTTTACAGTAAATTTTAATAATTTCTGTGATGGCTAGGATGTTTAGTTCTGAGGGGATGTCGTCATTTCGTTCATGTTTAAAGGTAGTACAAGTTATCTTCTTATTCTTACAATCTTAGTGAGTACTACAAATGATAAGTTAATAAATTTTACTTAAATTATCACAAAGTGGTACATCGTTTCTAACTCTATCCACAGATCTAATTATTTTTATCGAAGTCAAAATCGTAAACTCAGTATTCACATCTTATGGTGTTCATGGTGAATGGTGTTCATGGTGACATTTTAATACAAAAAATTCTCATGATTGAAAAATATTGTGTTGTATTTTGTCAAATAATAAATTCTAACCGCATTTATTGTGTACTGAAAATCATGCGATGATCTAAATTGTTAAATTTTTTGAGATTAGTCTTTGTTACTTATCAATGGAATGGAGTTTCCACCGACTCAGAGCTATTTTTACAATAAAACAATTGCAGTGTTTCATCCATCACGTAAAAATCTCACAGCGTACTTGAGCCTCTAAAAATCACAGGTTCTCTTCATGAATGGTTGCCATTGTAAAATTTTGTAGAGCATCGCTAAATACGCAGACGTGGAGGTTCAATTCCCTGGAGATTCATCCGACATTCTGACGTGATTCTTGTTTTCAATTATAACGAGAAAATACAATCTGAGGTACCTACAGCCCTGAAATGATGTCGAAAGCGCGATGGGAGACAACCTCCCACTTCCTCATCTAAAAATAAAATTCCTGGACCACAGAGAAAAGAAAACTGACAAATATTCTGACTTATTTACTATACCTACCAGTTAGTTAGCTCAGGACACAGTAGACTTAATTATAAGCTCTGAATGAACATTTCTGGCTAATGCGATCAGTATGCATGCTATCTTAAGTATTAAACTATGATTAAAATGCGCGCATTAACTTCTATGTTCACATAAGGAATGAATGCCTTCCCGGATTTTGATGAAACATTTTTTTCGCCCCCAGCAATTACCCGCGTGTAAAACTTAGGTAGGAAGCAAGGGGGCAAGTAGCGCGATTTAAAACTCAAAGTATCTCCAATTATTAGATTTGTCAACGATTATTTCATTAGTATCGCAAAATATTATTTTGCATATACTGCTCGGTAAGTTGTAATTCTCTCATTTAACAGCTAACACTTACAAATTAAGTCTGGAGTTTACTCCAAATTGGAGGGAAGTATTTACCTGTTGCTATGCATCTAGTTGCATACACATGGCAGTAACGTAATGCAAGTAATTAAAAATGAAAGATACAAATTTAAACGGCGATTGATGTCTTAAATTTTCCTTTAAGGTGGTCACTGTATTGTACACCAGCTTCGATAATTCCATTCTCAAATGGGGATTTAATTTACGTTGGTCCGTTGGTCTCTCCTTGTCAGTTGAATTCTACTCCAATGACCATTATTCCCTATGAAGTCGGGGCGTTACTATTCTTCCTCCCAATTCCTCTCCACGTAAAAGCTTTTGGTGAATGCTTTATATACCTCTGCCGCTGAGTCAATTTATGTCCCTTTCTCTTTTGCATTTCCCCATCTCATCTCCCTTATCATTTTATTTACACTAAACCCCTTTCGAAAATCCAATCTCATATACCTTCCTCCTTCTTCTAAATCACTTATCAGCTCAGCGTGATGGTTATTCCAAACGGCCGGTGCGTACTTATGCACAGGCCTCAATATTTTCAGGTCTAGGAGCCCCCTTACTGATATCGCACTTTTTTTTGTAAATTACTTATCGTCAAATGTAGCCATGCCTTGTATTTTACATTTTTAACGCGTAATCCCTTTGCTGTTGTGTACAGTGAAATGGCCAAACAGTGAGGTGATCAACAAATAAAAAGGAAATTCGTCAACAAATCAGCAAATTCAGTACTAATTTTTTCAATGTCTGATACTGGGAAAGAAGAATTAATTCTGCAATTCTAAATGGTAATAGATTTTATTGACACGACCGATTTTTGTTGAATTTACATTATTGTTACATGAAGTACTGTTGTCATCAGGAAATTTACTGTATATGGCGTGAAAATATGCGTGGAATTCATCAATTTATAGATTGACGTAGTCGCATGCCAATGTCATTGGCATTTGCCAATGTCATTGATGGCTGAAAGTCTGCGCCCACGATTGCCCTGGGGAGAGCCAAGTGATCCTTGGGATTACGCGAAAGACGTGATTAATTTTGGAATTATGATTTTAAATATATTGGATGAATAGATACCATACCTCTTCGTGCCAAAAAGTTGAGTATCAAATTCGTGGTACGCTCTGTCAGATCAAAGAGGGGGGGTGAAATGGAGGGAAAAGTCCGGGGTAAGGGAATGTATGGATAAGGCTAATCACATTGCGTTTTTCCCAATGAGGCTAGCTTAGAAATATATATAATGAGGACGTTAAGAACCTCTCATGCTTTTACCTCTAACTGCTTGCAGGTGGGCAGACGTCTGCATTTTGAAATGGCAGCGACTCACCGAAAAATATTCCGAAATTTATGGCTACATTTCCAAATTCTGTGTGAGAAAGGAACACGAAACAAAATTGAAATGAAGGAAGGGAAATTGATTGTAATTTATACCCGTCAATCTGTATATCCCATGCTTAAGTTTATGATTAAAATTAATTCATTTGCAACACTAACATCGAGGGAATCTTAATGACAATGAATAAAATCCTTTTTTTTATAATGAAAATTTTGGTATATTATTCAAAGTGAATAGGCTAACGTTTCGGAACAATCTGTATAAAATTCAGTCGGCGCAATAATTTGGTCATAAATACTCAGAGCGCATACTCAGAGCAGCGTAGGACATTCATAATACCCTTTATAAAAGTCTTCTATGAACGTCTGCTAATACAAAAATGTGATTTTGTTCAATAGGCTTTCACTTTCATGTGCATTAATTGGATAAAAAAATAGGTAGACTTATTTGTCATCGGAAACTTCTTTTTCAGAACAAATAATGCTGAAAGCAAAGGAAAGGTTCAAAGGAATAAATTCGCTAAGCGGACTCATAAGTGATTCGTCCGGGCCTGTGTAATTAGCCTTTGAAGGGTAGGACGGTCGAATTTGAAATGGATCATTCTCGAGGGGTATGGATTAGAGTGCAAGATGGGAGGGGAAAGATTTTTGATCATCTGAATGCTAAAATAACTAAATGAGCTCATTGGGTTCCGCCCCGCAATCAGATAACCAATAATGATTTGTGTGCTCAAATGATTTCCCAATAATAATGTTGGCGGGGAAAATACTGGACGTTACTACCGGATTAGGATAAAAATGGTACCGGCACTACCGAATACCGGTATTTTTTTGCCCATCCCTAGGGTGGAGGATAATTCCGGTGGAAGGAGAAAAAATATGGTGCACGGAAAGGAAGAAAAACTAGGTAGAGTGACTGGTGAGTGGAGGAAACTTCTGGAGGAGATTAGAAGTAGGCAGATTAGGCGAGTACCGTTCAAGCTACCACTAGGGTGTGTGGCACGGGGTGATTCCACACCAGGCATGCAACACTCGTCCCAGTGCAAAACGGGACCTCGTACGTTCCTCCGGCCGCTAGGTGCAGACCAAAAAGCAGTCAGGAGAACAGTGCGCAGTCCAACCGGAAACTGGGAGAGTGATACGTAAATGAACATGCAAACATACTCCTGCTGCAAAAGAGACATCTAGTGGTTAATATAACTAATACTATTAATTTATGAATGCTACGAGATACTACTTCATGCAGAGAACAAAATAATGTCTGACATATCAAGCGGTGTTAATTGCTAGTAACGATGCTATTTTATTAAACACAAGTGAAAATTCTACTCTACCTGGTGAGGGTGGGATTTTCGTATGATTGATCCATCGCAACTATTATGATCGTTTTTTTGTACGTGGAAAAAATGACATTTTAAATCGATTGGTTCTGCAGTCAATTTCCATCACCTTATTCCTGTGATTGCTTCTAACGTAGTACGTTGGCTCTAGCAATATATGTTGAACGTCTGGAAAAAAACTATCTGCTCCGAACTTGCGAAAAATATTTAACCTATATTTTTCCCTTCGATCAGTGAGAGATTTTCACTCTAATTCATTCAAAAATCGGTAACACTGCTTTATTGTAACAACTTTTTACAAATCTTGCAGCTCTCCGTTGTATTCGATCTATTTCTAAGATTAGTCCTACTTCGTAAGGGCTACTCTAATGCTAGCGGAAAACTCCAAGTGAGGTCTCACGAGTGAACAATTACATTGATCTCATTTGAAAGCATGCGTAGAGATAAAAATGCAATATTATCCGGCTCGGGTTCGAGTGCCGGATGCTTTTGAAGAACAATTTAGTGGGTAGAAAGTGACTTTTCTCGTTTTTTCGTTTTTGCAGGAAAAAATATCGTACTTGACGTAGATAAAACGTAGGGAATAGAATAACCAACCAAATGCTATTTCGCAAGATTAATTTTGTTAATTTGCTGCTCCTTAAAACGCGAAACCCCATGAAAAATTCACAATTTTACAATAAAAAATCAGTTTTGCAATTAAGAACCAACCATATGCATTTTGTACGTCATTTTGGGAGGAACCTTTTAATCCTGTACAACAGTATTTCCTTAGCAACGGGCACGATATTCTCGTCATCAATAAAGTATCTTAAGTTAGGCCCTAGACGAGCAAGCTGCTTGAACAAACGGATCAGTCAATCGATTGACGCGCGCTTCAATCCACTTTTAACCAACCTTCAATCAACCCTTTAGTCTTTTGATTAAAACTCATTCAAAGTTGAGTTTCCCACTCGGAATGTGAAGTCTCAGCCGTTAAGTATCTCTGAAAATGGTTTCAAATACAGATTTGTCCTTTCCTGCCTTGATATTGGTTGTCCTCAAGCGGAAAAAAACATGTTATGAGGAAATGACGTTGGTCCAAGATTTGGTATAAAATGAGAAACCGCTTCACTCATTAACGTTTACTAAAAATTCTGCGTCGTAGTCTAAAGTAGTCTTTGCTTTTTACTTTTCACAGCTCAGGAAAATCAGCAGGCTGTTTCGAATCGAGCTCGAAAATTTCAGAAGTTACATTAAACTGCTTTCTTGCAAATTTTCAAAACTTTGAGATTCAGTTTCCACGTTTTGCGGGAGCATTGCGTCCTCCATGGTTGCCGGGTGAGTGAGTGACACAATGCGTGATAAAAATTGGCCTAGATGGTCCAGCACACTCGTCAACCGCCATTGAGCCATTCAAACTTTCTATCCATCTCCGTCAGCGCTTGTCTCAAGCATGAAACGGGTTTAAAGACGGTCAATCATTCTTGATTCAATCGATTGACACCAGCTTTTGATCAAAATGATTGACTGTCTAAAGGCCTCCTTTAGGTTGGTACAACTGCTGCTATTGTTGTGTGACCTTGGAAGTGTTGGATGGGAGGTAGAAAAGGAAAGGGCCGAAATGAAGTATTTCGTTGGTTGGTGGGTTGGCTGTTAAGGAGGAGTTCTCACTATTTCTGATGCTGACAGCGCATTGCTTAGTATCCTTACTGGTAAAATATCTTTCACCGGCTTTCTTTTATTGTTTCATAAATATGTCTACGTGTCTATACTATAGACATACTATATACTATAAACAAGAGCAGGATGACTATTGAAACCGTTGTCGGCCAAAGTCAACGAACGCGGACGGAGAACCCGGAAATGCGGAACACTAATAGACATGTAGTTTGATGCAAATGTAATCATGAAGGAAATGATAAATATTTTATTATTATTTTAAGGAGACTTCACTGCAGCTGAGTGAGTCAACAAAAATACTGAGTGTCACCCTTTTGATTGTATCGTTTAAAAATGCTGCATTCACTGATGGCATCCGTTAGCTTTTTAATAACAAAATAAAAGCACGGAATATACATATTGGTATGTAATTGAACAATTTTACATGTCAAAGAAGTGAACTGCAGCCTCATTTCCTTTGAATCAATGCATTTTGACCCCAATTAATACAGTAGTCTTGCTAATGGCTCAACATAAACCTATACATAATTGATAGGTGTCCTTATTTTCTTACTAATCCTTTCCCCAGGAGAATTTACTTCCTATAAACAGTTTCCTACGAACCTGGCATTTATATGGCAAATCGCGATGAAATTTAGAAAAGTATTTTTTTTTAACGTTTCGCTAATTTTCTGATTTAATAATAAGTGATTTCAGGATCAAGTTGCAGAAAAATAGCGATGAAGATAGGATTTTGTCGCAAAAATCAAAGAGAGAATATGCTTTTCCTCTAAGGAAAACGCAGAATATAAAATAGATGATATTTAAGGAGGTTCCGCCGCGACCGTGTGAGTCAAAACAAATACTAAATTACACATTTTTGATATTTTGTCCAAAAAATCCTACTTTTGCGGATGAAATGCGTTGCCTACAGAAAACCAAAAGTAAAGTAGAAAAAATGCAGATTATTATTCCACGAATGTATTTTAAATGAGCACTTTTTTACAGCTGCAGCGCCATTTCCTACGAATTACCGCATTATGATTCCAATTACGGCAGTAATTCCCTAATAACTAAAAAATAAGGTGATAAGATGCCTATATTTTATTTTTATTCAATTTCTCAGGATTATTTACTTCTTAAAAATAATTTAATGCAAAAATGGCATTTATATTTTATGGATAAATACTATTTTTCCCCGTGTTTCTCTCATTCCCCCATTGAACACCATGAAATTTCAAATTTCAATTATAGAATAAAATAGCGTGGAAAGGTATTATTTTGTTGTCCGTATCAGACAGAGGAAAACTTTTTCTTCAAGTAGAGAGAATATAAATAAAATGACACTTTAGTCATTTTAAGGTGGAACCACCTTAAGTCATTTTACGGTGGAAAGATCTCAACTGTAGAGGAAAAGTTGTAGGCGTTCGAATTCGATGTCACTCCTGAGAAGTTTCATTGAACTCCCTTTCTCGGAAAATCGTAATTTATCAGCAAACGGCAAAGAATCTCTCCTTTAAGAACGGGTCGGGGGATGCAAGGAATGAAACGAGGTGCAAAAAAAAAGAAAAGGAAAAAAAAAAAATCATTGGGAAAAATGAAAGGGTAAAGAGAGAGTTTTTTTATTGAAGAACCCCGGAAGCCATTAAAGACTTTTTGGAAGTAAAGAGACGTTCTTAAAGCAGAGAAGGTGACGAAAAATACTTCTACTTTCAATGAAACGACTTAAGTGTTACAACTGGTAGCTTGCGCAAACTTTTATATACTAAACGAACTTTTATATACTAAGATCTAGAAAATCTATCTAGATTTAACTATTCACTAGAAACAGTACGTAAGGTATCGGCTAATTTGTACAAAAATATCGAATGCTTAAGAATAAAGGACTTTATCTCGTAACTTTGTTGTATTCCATATTAAATATTTAGTAAAATTAACTTTTAAAATCATATAAAATGGTTAAATGTGGTTTTTTAAAGTTTATTTTATTGAATATTCAAATGCTGACGGTACAGAAATAAATTAGCTGTTGTAACAACTTGCAACTTGTATATCCACGTGATGTTTCTTATTCTTTCAATACACATTTTCACAATTTAGGTGCTTGTGCACCATTCTCAAGCACCGGTTATAAGAAAGCACCGATTTTAAGAAAAACTAATATATTTAAACAATCGAGAGGAAAATATTCAATTTTTCAAATTTGCTCAAAGCCCACTCGATAGAGCCGAAAACCTTTGGTGAAATGTTCATTGTAGCTTGCTAATTGTGGGCGCTGAAGGGAATCAATAACAACTGGATGATGATAATAATAATATAAGTCTTATACTTCTGTAATAAATCTAATTTAGAAAAGTGAGCAGAGTCTAAGGGAGACAGAAAATATATATTATATGGAGAGATACGAGGTGGATGATATAAAACATCTTGAGGAATTGATTGGAGAATTTAGACTGTGATAATATTATTACGGCAATTTCATTGAGCAATACTGGAAATAAAGGAGCATTTTTTCCCAAATATAGCAATCGTATTCAAGTCAAGCACGACACGGATCTTTCCCAACAACTAAAGATTTTTTATTTGGACACTATTCGGTACGTTAAAAATGCATCCGTTGCTTCGTATCAAATGAGGAATTCCGCGAATCAAGCATAACTGTCGAGGCAAGATTTAGTCATCAGATCAAAGGTGTTTATCTTTCTCTGATTAATATGTCTTTGCTCCGATACATGTATTAATAAAAAAAACGGAATCGTGCAAAAATTTGAGAGGAGGAGGTGAGGATAATTGGTGATTAATACCACCCAATTTAGGGTGACCCTTCATGATACTAATTAGATCAGCAAGCACTCAGCCAAAAGACTCCTTGTACACTTGAGGGGATGATCTCCGCTCTTGAAGGGAACTCTACAAATAGCCCCCTCAAACAATGTACCTCTTTGTCCCATTGTGTGACTTGTTCATTGATATGCGGTTTCCTGGTTGAGATTTGCATGTTAATTCCACGAATCTTATATCGTTGAAAGAATTTCCTTTCCGAGCCTTGTGTGCTTCGAAATAATTACAACCAATCTCTCCTTACTTTTCGGATAAAAACTGAAAAAATAACAAAAATAATTCTGTGTGCACAGCTGTAACGCCGACAATGTTGCATTGTACAAAATGGTGCTAATAATTAATACTTTTTATATCCTCTTTCTCAGACAAAACTAGAGAATTTGCACTTTGATTCTGAAGTTCTTGATTAATTTATTCTAAGCCCTGAGTACAGAATACATTATATTCCGAAACTTCGGTAAAGAATAACCGATTTTTGATTTCCGAAATTAATTCGATAAATCTAATCATTTTAATGATTGAGGTCGCTGTGATGAACACTGTATTTGAAAATGTTTGAGGAGTGTCTCAGTGTTATATCAATCTAATTCAATTGATTTTTGAGGCGATAAAGGGTTTGATGAAAACTCTCATTAACTCTAAAAAGATGATGTTGTTTTCTCAATTAAATAGAAATTCCGCGAGACTGTTTCGTACGATTCGATTAAATTGGATAGTTTCGTATCCAATATGAAGGAGAAGGCACATATAAGAACAACAGGCAATAATAAACCAAAATACAGACAAATTCTGGATTAAAATAAAACAGTTTAATTACATTTTACGAGGAAATTCAATAACGTAGGATGTGTTTTCGATGAAGATGTGATAAAATATAATGGAATATTTTTGTAACTTCCATAGTAAAATTCAAATAATAATTTTCTCTGCATAAACAACTGGGGTGTGTAGTAACTAGTCAGCGTGAGCTAAAAAGCAAATTTAAGGGATTCTGATAATTACCGCTCTGAATGCCACTTACGGTTTTGAACGGCCTTCGAGAGTTATACCATAGAGTAAGTATACACTTACTCTATGGTTATACATTCCATGAAATCACAAAATGATGATATAAATATCACTCACTGTTCACGCGTGCTATTAGCATTTTGAATACCGATATTAATGATTCATAGTCTGGGGAAACACCAAAAGACCGCAAAAATTCGCGAGTGGCCGAAAGCGTCAAACAAACAGGCGTTATCTAATGAATTTATTTTCAACCAAGACATTTCATGTTATTTCACAGATGCTCAAAATCTATATGCGAGAATCAATCATATCATACATCAAAATCAATTATAAATCAATCATAAATATGAAGGAAAATGCTCACGTCCCACGGTACATGCGAATCCGAGATATTTTCTTTCAAAATTACGTCGATCTTAAGTTCTGACTCCGTTCCAACTATTACGATTATCAGGGGATTAAATATTGGGAATATTTGAAAACACCTTTATTTGCCGAGCTATTTTGCTGCAATTTTTCTTCACGTAAGAACATGAGTCACGAGGAAAGTGTGTGAAATTAATGACAATGGAGGAATATTTTTTACCAGTTTTATTTTTTTCCTCGGGTGGCACTGAACCCTGGATAGATCAATCATATGAAACTCCCACCCTTACTCGGTAAAGTAGACGTTTTACTTGCGTTTAATAACATAGCATCATTACTAACACTTCACCCCACTTGAAATGTCTGGTATTATTTAGTTGAATCTCGTAGCATTAATAAATTCATTCTATCAGTAATATTAAGCGCTAGATGTCTATTTGCCGTGTACTGCATGATTGCATGTTCATTTTCGTAGCACTCTCTCAGTTTCTGGTTGGACTGTGAACTGTTCCCCTGACCATTTTTTGGTCTGAGCCTGGCGGCCGGGGGAACGTGCGAGGTCCACATTTGAACTGTGACGAGTGCTGCATGCCTCTGGTGTACAATCACCCCGTGCCACTCACCCTAGTGGTGGCTTGCACGGTACTTCGTAGATGTAGATGAACCAAACTTATACCTAAAGCATTTCACATTTAAATGAATGGAAGAAAAATGTTGTGCACGGAAATTCCGTCCGGGAGGGTGTCACGTGTCGCCGGGGTTTCCCTACCACTCATCCGTTTAGAAGTGACAAACACAGACTTACAATCAAGATTCTTCAACGAATTTTTATGCTCCCTAATTCTTAAATTAAATCTCCGATCAGTCTGTCATAAATAAAAACAATTACAGTTAGGCGTATTACATTTCATCATATAAATACCACTTTTGTCCATAACATTAAAACAATTCATTGAATAATCTTGATTGTAAGTCTATGTTTGCAAAACATTTAATGGATAATGATCATGTTTATAAGTTTTATCTGAATGTGCTACATTTTGGGGACAAAGGGACCAAATTAGACTTTTTGGAAATCTTTGAAATAAGGGAATATCACAGGTTGTACAAGGAGAAGATGGCAAACGAAATTGTTCCTAAGAACTCAACTTTTTTGTGTGTAAGAGTTCCCTCCCTCTACCGAGTTGTGTTTTCAAATTACTGACCTTGCTTCCTCCACCCAGTAAGCTGGCACATATTCACCTTACTTCCCTCCCCAACCTCTTCCCTTATTCCCCCTCCTCTGGCTCAGGGTATAAATGTGTGAGAGACTGATGATGGCCTCGTCGGTTAATTACCTCTTGAAAATGACGCCATTGCGCTGAAACCAGTTGAGGATAATAAACCGTGTGTGGAAAATTTCTAAGTTATTTCATTCCAAAACATGGAAAAATTCCACAATGTGAATCCGTCGACGATTAATTTTAATTTAATGCTTCTTATGAGCTGTGCTAGATGCATGTGAAACAACACTCAAACCGAATTGGCGCAAGTGGAAAAAACATTGGCAGTGATTAAAAATGACTCATACGGAAACAGAGAAAATTGAACTTGGGGAAATGTTGTGCAAGCAACATTCATAAAAGTCTTTCGGCGGCCAAATATTCTCTAAAAAAGAGTTATTGGAGTTAGAGAGTAAAAAGGGTAATTAAGCATTGGATACTCCGAGTGATATCACCATAATAAAAAGTAATACACGCAATCCAGAGGCAGAGAAGACATTTTGATGAAATTGACTGCGGGGTATGCTATTAGGCCAAGCATTTTATAACCATAATATTGCTTTTTCAAATTAAACTCACAGTCACCCTCTAGTATCCCTCAGGTTTAATTAAAGACTTCGGTAGGTACTCTGCAGGATATATGGCAAATGATTCTTAGAAACTACAAAAAAACGTCAATATCAACCAATGGCGGATCCAGGGAGCAATCTTGGAAACTTTGGAAAATGTTTTTGAAGGTTGGGTCTGTGCGAGCACGCGCCTTCCTGCGCCTGCGTGCTTATGTGAATCTTATGTCATACATCTTATATTTACTCATAACTATGCCTGTTTATTTTTCTAATGCCTATTGGCAATCTATTTAACATCATTAACTATGGGTGTGTTAACTCCACCCCTCCAATACTATCCGCTATATGGTGATGCCTGTGTATGGTACAGGGAACGCCAGAATGGAAGGGAAGCAACATTCAACGAGTTATCTGTCTGCGTACGCCTTTCTTTCATTCTCCCATACCCGTCACCCAATTATGCTCAAGCCAATTACTACGGTCACTACTCTATAGCCATCTTTGACTGCATCCCACTTTCATAGAATTGTAACGGGCAATAGAATTGTAACGGGCTACGTTACTTTTACATCAGATTTCGGAATTTGTGGAAAAGTTAGCTTAACACAACGAGTTCATGACCACTGATTCAATAGCGGCCAAAGTATATGAAGATGTAATTAGAGAGTTGTTACACCAGATTTTGGAAAAGATAATTCCGTTTTACGATGTAGTTAAAAAGTATAGTAATGTTCTTTGAAAATCATGTTGTACTGATAAACCCAAAAAGAGTTATCTCTCCGCATTTTGCTAGGTGAGCCAAGAACGTCTTACCTGAACAAGGGATGTTTTGCACTTAACATGAAAAACAAGGCAAAACACTTTCCGATTAAGTACTTATCAAAATAAGTTCCTTTAAAAATAAATTTTAGTTTTTATTGGACAAACACCGATTGTAGGTTTTATAAGTGTGTGGGGGAGATGAAATAATATTCAAGTGAAAGAGATTTACTTTGCAAACTTACTGGAAACTCATACCAATTTAAATGAGAGACGTCCAAGCGATATAGCAGGTCTCACAAAGCTTCGTTTCCGGAATTCTTAAATACAAGTTGGCGCCTCAGGCATGCACACTAGGTGCGTACACATTATTCTGTACATCTTGAAATTGCAATATCTAACAGACAAGCTGGGCAGATAATATAATTTGGCGAAAAGAATAACTAGTGTTATTTTATTTTTACGTTAATGGACTAATAAACTTATAGGAGAACATTTCTTGAAAGCGGCTTCCAGTAAACGTGTTCCATTCGATTTTGGGCGCAGTAGAAGTGTCATGCAAGACATCCGCAGTGAATACTGAGAACTTAAATGGCCGTGTTTAAATCTAATGGCATAGATACTGTAGACTCCGGTAGACTGGTGCAGCCTAGACACTGCTGTCATGAGTATTACTCTTCTTATGAAACGATTCTGGATATCTAACAATTAGAGGTTGTGCGTGTGATTTCATCGCCAGCAAAGAAAGCGGAGATGTGTCAAAAAAAACAAAGGTCACCGTGGTTTTGTGCTCCAAGATATGAATCAAGGCTTTCATTGAATTCACAGCCCAGCCACTATATATCCATGTGCAAGTGATAGGTAAGTTCATAAATACGTCTGGGAGAATGTCGTTGAATCGCCAATTTCTCATGTTATTTCTCATGGTCTCTCCCTCCAAAAAAACTCCTATTCGA
The DNA here is from genome assembly GCA_963573305.1 of Pyrrhosoma nymphula. Classification (NCBI taxonomy): domain Eukaryota; kingdom Metazoa; phylum Arthropoda; class Insecta; order Odonata; family Coenagrionidae; genus Pyrrhosoma; species Pyrrhosoma nymphula. Next base: position 11,935,748 of record OY754337.1, read on the forward strand.
AAGAAATATTGTTTGCTTTTAAGGCTATGTCAATATATAGTTGACTATATAATCTATAAAATAATACTTTACTGCTAGCTAAACCAGTTACAGTTAATACCATATGGTTAGCACAACAATGAGGTAAATGGATGCTACAGTGCCGCATTCATAGAAGCACATTATTATGAAAGCATTATTCAGTTCCTCAAAAGGACTTTAGCTAAACCTCTTTGGCACCTCATTTAGCTAGGGATATGAAAAGGTTGAACCAAATCGATCGAGAATGATGATTTTAATGTGTTTGTAAATATTTTAAGTGTAAAAATATAAGCTTAACAATTACGAGGTTTCGAGCGGTTCAACATACCAATCGCGAGAGCAAATTTTGTGATTCGTCGACATGGAGACATCGCTACAACAGCATTTGTGCGATTTGGTACTTTATGATTCTTTGTTATTAGTTCAACATCAGCCCACAGAATAGTTATGTCAGTGGTGTTTTTGCTCACCTATATAAATCCTCAGTCCCCCAAGCGAAGGATGCCGCGAAACATAGACGTAAAAAGCGAATATGCGAAAACATATAGATTAATTTTTCCCTTAAGAGAAAAATTACCATTACACAACTTGAAGGATGAAAGCTAACATATTTATCAACCGAATATAAAAAAATAGCATGATTGAAGGGGTAGGTTCATGTTTCAAGAAAAACGCGTTTAATGTTTTAAAAATAAAAATTGATTATAGGCATCATAATATTTTGCGCCGTTGCTTTTTTCTTTCAAAAAAGCATTTGTGCTGTGACATAAGTATCAAGCATCCGGAGATATCGATGACAACTCAAACATAAATTCACGAGCTCAGATTTGTTTACTCCCGTTACTAAGGAGACGGATGCATATTTTGCAAAACAATTTGGGTATGACCAACCACGTGGTAAAACGAAAGAGGCCAAAATCGAAAGGGTCAAGGTTAGTATCGATATTTTTTGGTCGTTTTGACATGCAATTAATCAAAATGACAATTAAGAAACCACCGAGAAAGAATTTTCTACGCTCCGTTGGAAAGAACCGACGTACTTGTCTTGAATACGATGAAACGTAATAAAAATTTACGGAGATAAAAAATAAATCGAACACTTAAAATCAAGTCAATTTTTAATTAAAGTAATTTTATGACAGTAAAAAACAGGAGCACGAGGAAAATCAACCCGGTTTCGGATGGCACAAGGACGAAATTCTTATAAAATATCAACCAATAAATCATTATATTGATTCTGTTTGATATTTCGGCAACATTCGTATTCCAAGAGAAGTTACATGATAAAGTCAAGCCGAGAATCAGAGGTGCATTTTTGTATGGGGATTGCTTGGTTGTCGAAAATATTTAGGAGCATGTTATCTTTTGGTTTATAAACATTACATGGTATCTCTTTACTGACAGGATAATAGATTGTGGTTTCGTGGGATTCAGTAAGAGGTAGTTTTCCTAATGACAGCGAGGGATACACATTCTAAGAAACTTTTATGATAGTTTATGAATTATTTACCTTATTATATTATTTACCTAATTAGATTATTATAGTAGCATCAACGGTGATAACTGAGAATGAAAGTGATACATTTGGTTCGAATTTTCACACCAGTGGAGTTTTTTTCATTATATAATGCTGTATAACATTATGAATTATTTCAGGATTGCATGTTTACTGATTCATGCGTTTTAGAATCTATATGGGATATTTGAAGGAGTAAGAATGACAGGAGGGAGATATCACATTTTTTTATGATATAGTTATGCACTGAGTAATATTTAAAATAAGTACTCACCATACTTCATACGTGTACTGTCATACTGTCAAATAAGTCACTGGCATGTCGAGGCATCCGTGACTATAGCAGGATGCGACAGATGTGAGGAGAAGTATCAGATCCAGCATAATAAATCACTATCCCCAGGCACTTCACTGTATTGTTAATTGAAAGAGTTAATATGGTAAAATCCAGCAACACAAAGATCCTCTCACAATCAGTCGACGAAGCGGAAATGATTAATCTCTCCGCGCAATAAAATAAAAAGACACGTTTAAGTTGACGCCGAAGACGATGTGCCGAAGGAAGACGTCAACAGGGCAAACCAATGTGACACATGCAAGGAACACGACTGCATCGATTGCATCTACATCTACATACTACCCCGCGAGCCGCCTCAATAGGCGTGTGGCGGGGGCTGTTAAGACACCAGCCGTTTACATATAAAAAGGAAACGCTCAAATGAAATTACGCTTAGCATTTATTAAAGTCCCTTATTATTCGGGGGAAAAACGAGTGAAAAAAATCTACGCGCGGCAAAGACCGAATGATACCGCGTTAGTGACCAAACGCTCACAGTCAGTCAGCAACCAACAAATGTAATCAATGCTGTGTGAGGTTCCTGTGTCTGTCAAAAAAAATACTAAATTCCACATTTTTTATATTTTGTCAAAAAAATCCTGCTTTCACTGATGAAATGCGTTACCTATAGAAACCTAAAAGTAAGGAACAAAATTTGCAGATTATTCCACGAATGTATTTTAAATGAGCACTTTTTTCCAGCCATAGGAGCCGACTGCAGCGCCAATTCCTACGAATTTCCGAATTTTGACCTCAATTACGGCAGTAATTCCCTAATAACTAAAAAAATAAGATGGTCAGATGCCTATATTGCATTTTATTCAATTTCTCTGGATTATTTCCTTCTTATAAATAGTTTTCCGTTAAAATGGAATTTATATTTTGTGTAAAAAAACTATTTTTCCCCGTGTTTTTCCTATTGCCCCATTGAACACAATGTAATTTCAAGTTCAATTATAGAATAAAATAGCGTGGAAAGGTATTATTTTGTTGTTCATATCAGATAGAGGACAAAATTTTCTACAAGTAGACAGAATATTAATAAAATGACATTTAAGTCATTTTACGGTGGAACCACCTTAACCCGCGTCAACTACCAGGGAAGTAATCCCTTATTTTGTAAGGGGTGGCAGCCACCCGGTGGCTGTTTGAAACAAGGTGACAGATACACGCCAAAGATCCCTTACTTTTAAGGCGATGAGGGAAGTAGCTTTGCAAGAGGTGTAGGCAAGACAAGTGTGGGATAGACAAAGCCCCTACATTGTTGCAGCCATGAAGAAAATACAAAGAAATAGATTTCCACTAGACCTCACAGACCCAGCGGGACCACTGCCGGGTTTAAATGTTATAATTATTCCATTCTGGAACTTATCTATGGAGTAATTACAACAACCTGATTGTTTAAACTTATGCGATTAATTGTTTTCCTATTGTGGAAAATAAGGTCCATTGTTGAAAGCTATATTTCTGCAATGTATTTCTATTTTCCGGAATGGAAGAATCGGGTTCGAGAATTATATACCGGCCCGTACTTGACCACTATATTGTTACCATTTGGTAATTCCACCCCTGACTTCACGTTAGTACCGGCCCTTACTTTACCGCAGTACTGTTTGGTATCTGGCAATGCCACTCCTGAGTCCTGACTTCGCCGATCCTGGCCACTGAATTATCTGCCTTATTAAACCATGGGCCGTCACTTAGCCACAAGAATATTTCGAGGTGCAGAACACAAATAAAAAGGTTTGGGAAATTTGCACTCTGTATGAGAAGAACAACTGTAACAATCCACGCATGAGCGCTTTCAAGTCTCTTCGAGTTTAACTCGGCTCTTGGAATAATCCATGTGAACGATAAAACGGAATTAAAGTAATGACGAAATAAAGACATTTATATCCATAAGGTGCTCTTGTGAAAGTCGAGGATGTAAGGCAGTGTTTTCCCCGAATAAAAATATCCAACCGCAAGAGATTGATAACTCGAGCTCCCTTCGCTCTCGTCGGCTAAGCTGATATCGCAGTACGAGGAAGACCGCTTGAGAAGCGTGTGGCTAATAATATATCGCTCGAGATAATCGCCATCGCTCGGCCCGTCGCCGTGTAGGGAGTGGGATGGGTATGCCTCGCGGAAGAGAAGCATCTGTAATTCATTTCGTCATCTTCCGAAACTAAGCCATGCCATTTATAATACCATTCCAGAAATTTCTCTCCTGCGCAGTTGACCCGCCCAACTCACTCCACCGTGACCCTCCTGGCGATTACATTGGCCGCGCGGTGTTCGAGGAAAAAAAATTCCTCGTCCTCCTGCTTCGTTTCCTGCCCGTCGCGTCGGCTGACATAAAAAGGCGGCGTTTGAGAAGCGAGGCATTCACATCATTGACTCCACTCAGAAACACGTAGAAGGATCAGAAAGAGAGGCACTGAATAGTCAGCCATTTCAGCACAGAACATCAGACGACTCTTTGTTGTGTACTTCGTTCTCATCAGATCAACGCTCTTAAGGATACCATCCTCAATCGCAAGGTATGATCATTTGCACTGAAGTTTATTACTTTTTACTTTGGTAAAATCCAAGCTCCATGCTCAGCCATGATAGAAAACAACTTAGTTTTAATACACACAATTTATTACATTCTACCCGGGTTTCAGACTTATATTTCGTGCCATCTTCAGGTAGAAAATTTCACAGGTGGCCGGGTATATATATATGGTTGAAGGTGGGGGGTGAGGAACAAATGGGCTGGACAGCATGGAAAAGGGGGTAAAGGTTGAGTCAATTAGTGTTTTTTAAAAAGGAAGGAGCGTGTGTTCATACTGTGAAGGACGGATAAGGTGGCCGGGGCGGTTAACGGTTTAAAGGTTGGGGGATGTTTATTTTAAGGAGGGGGGAATGAGATGGGAACAATTGATAATTACATAACGTATGCGGACTATTAACAATTTAAAATTGTTCTAAAAAAATCCAGTTTGGCACCTTTGTCATTAAAATGTAAAATTTCAAAATTAAAATCCCTAAAATGTTTAAAATTACATAAATGCTCCGCAAAATTTTAAATCACAGTACCGTTAACAAAACAATTCATACATGTTCTTTCACTATGTCCTCTGTAACATATGAATTGCTTTGTTAATGGTACTGGGAATTCAAATTTTGCGGAGCATTTATGTAATTTTAAACATTTTAGTGATTTTAATTTTGAAGTTTTACATTTTAATGACAAAGGTGCCAAACTGGATTATTTAGAAAAAGTTGAATACCCGCATATGTTATGTAATGATCAATTGCTCCCATCTCATTTCCCCCTCCGAATAAATAAACCTCTCTGATCAATAATTACCCTCTCGACAGCCAATGAGAGTCAGTTTAGCTGCTATAACTAAAACCTCAACAAGTGTTTAATGCAATATAAAACATTGAAGAGAGATATAAAATATCGTATTCTAAATCTGAAATTTGTCTGATCCATCCACAGGAGTAATCCATCAGCAGTAGACCACAGTGATCTCGACAGCCGACTCAACAAGAGATCTATCTCCAGGCCTATTAAAGGAAAAATCTACATAGCATCTCCTTCTTAAACAGGATCGCATAAGACTTTCACTCGGCTCAGAAAGGAACGTGGGTCAAATCTCCCTTGAGGTCGAAATGGAGGAGTTGTTATTCGAAGCAATGTCTAAATATCCCGTGGAGGCGTACGTTCAAGATTTGAAAGATTTGCCTGACATTAATGTGAAGAACGCGAGCGAGAGGACGCTGCTCCATCAAGCGGTGATGTTAGGGAAGTTCGGCTGGGTTCGGGAGATCCTGGAAGCGGGGGCTGATCCTATGATAGAGGACAGTTATGGCCACAGTGCACTGAAAATTGCGAAAACCATGGTCTCCAATCACCCAGAGGACAAGAAACAAGACGATATACTCCAACTAGTTCAATCTAGACACAATATTTGTCGCCCAACAAATGAAGAATCCATGAATGACTTGAAAACGTTTTTTTCCACCAAACTTGCTGCTTCCATGAATTTCATAGAAACAAAGATATCTGGGATTAGGATTGATTTAACTACGGAGTTAGGTAGAGTGAAACAGTCTCTGAAGGAATTTAAGAAAGAACTTGGCAACACCGTTTCCAAGGTGGACTCTCTACATCTGGTATGCGATAGCGCGAATAATGAAAAAGAGAAGTTAGTTTCCATGGTAACCACGCAAAAGGAGGCATTAGCGAAAATTAGCAGTGAGCAAGAAAATGGTTTCTCCATTGTTTACAGTTTAAAACAGTCCGTGGCTGATTTGGGAAATGGAATAAAAGACGTGGATTCCATGGCAACCACGCAAAGAGAATCTTTGGCGGAAGTAAAAAAGCAGCAAGATAGCACCGTTGCTAAAGTGGACACTCTACAGTCGCTGTTGTCCACGGAACTCTCTTCTATCAAGGAATCCATGGAAAGACAAAAAAATGAGATAGTTGCTGAAATAAGGAATTCTAAAAAGATAGGATCGCAGATTCCGGTTGAAGTGATGACGCCACCAGGACCGTCAACGCCACCAGGACCGCCAACGCCAGTATATAAACCCAGTAGAGAGGAGTGCGTAGAGACGATGATGCGGAAGACTGAGTTGAAGCCCTCGAACGAAGGCAACATTTCGAAAATGAAGAGCCGTTACGAAATGCTGTACGACGAGGATCGCTTCACGTCTTGCATTCTGGAATTCCTTCAATTCCAGTCGAGCGTCAAAGTTTTAGTCGATTTCGAATCTAGTAGGATCGGAGGAATTAAACCGATATTGAGAGACCACGGCGGGATAGAACGGAGTGGGAGTTCCTTATCTTCATTCGCCGACATTGAAGAGCGAAAGGCGTACGTGGGTGGAAATTGGAGTAATGAGAGATATGCTATTGCTGTGCTCGCCGATGCATTGTCGCAGCTGTCCGTGTATTTGGCGTTTAATAACAGAGGGCTTCCATATTCGGGAGAGGGCGACGGAGAACAGCGATTCAAGGGAATCCTCGAGGAGGCGGAGAAGAAGAAGAGAGCCGGTGTTAAACTGGATGATGTCATCATAAGTGCACTGGCTAGGCATACTCAACGGGACAAGGAGATCAATTTGACATCGGCCGTTCCTTCGATGATCGCCTTACATGGATCTTCGGACGCAAGGTCGTATCTGAGTGTACAATTCCCGTCGCTCCTCGATTACCACGAGGAACACGTGGTGGCGACACTGAACAGAGAGACCAAGGTACGTGAAGAATAAATTCGTATTTCATTCAATTCCACTCCATTTCAATTTCGATTAATAATTAGAGCACTTCACTGACGAACGACGGCGAATTGAACATTTTTACCAACCCCTACGAATGAGACGCCATCCTTCAATCGGGTCTATTCGTCAAAGTGTATGGCAGTGTATGCGCAGTTCGTATAACATTCCAATCTTTCGATTTAAAGCGTTTCATTTGTCTCTTTCATTATGAAACATTTTTATTCTCAGTTCTTTACTTAAATTTCACAAAAAAATTTCAAATGATGTCACGAGGAAAAAACGAAAAAAACGTTACATTAAATATCGTGTATAAGAGTGAAAATGAGCTTTCTAGCACAAACCTTAGGTGGCTCTATTCCGGGGCTAAGAAGATTGTTTCAGACGTTTCCCTCTAACCCAGTAACAACTTTGCTGCGACATCTGGAGCTTTGACATTTTTGTCTTCTGTAGATAAAAAGCCACTTGTTGATTTAAAAGAGTAAGTTTATCATGCAGTACTTGTGTGTTTTATGCAAAATAGCAAAACTTTGATTTTGACGAATTTTGTTTAGTAATATTCCGAGACACGTTGCGAATACTAGATTTCGAAATAAGGATTTTCAGCCCACTTAAATCAATGAATTATCTTTCATATACGCAAAAATGAACAATCATTGATGCTGTTTTCGTATTAAGACTACAGCAATGTTAAACCTTCAAGCCTGAATTGACAACGTAGTAGAATTTTACTTACTTCAATTATTGATTCCTATAGATGTGGTGCAAAGTGGAGGTTTGAATTTTCCACTGGCAGGTTCTATTTAATTTATCGAAAATAACCTATCGTCTATGAACTCTAATACAACTCTTTTCTATATTGCTTGCAGAAGACCTTCGAAAGTGCAAGGGAATAGCAGCAATGTGATTGAAAACACCGGCATTGTTGCTGAGGGGGAAGCAACTTACTGGAAGTTGACGAGAATGACAGAACGCAAAAGAAATCAGCTCCTTACCATACAGCCATCATATGATGTCACGAAAGAATAACATGGACACACATGTTCTGTTTTTATCTTTAAATCTGTAATATTTAATGTATTTGTCTTAAACTGGTTGGAATCATCTTTTCCTATTTAGTAATGGTTTCTTTCTAGGGAACAGAAGTCATTGTGTCCTTATGAAATTACAGTATACTTTGTTAAATTAAGAATTTTAATTAATAATATAATAGATTGATAGATGTAACTCCATAAAAATTCGTAATAAGAAATATTTGTTGCAACATTGAATGTTTGATATACTACCTGATGTGCTCATGTAAGTATGTCCTTAAGTAGTAATGTAAAATGTGATATCAATTTTTATTGGAATACTTAAATTCATGTAATACCAATAGAAAATTATTTTATATGTAGGTATGGTGTTGGTAGGTCTTTTTTCTATATATTTTACTGATAAATGAATTTTCCATGTTAAATAAGCCCTCATTTGTCTTTTTTTTAATTTTACTCAAGATTTTTAAAAGAATTACTGACACAACAATGTACGTCAAAATGCAATACATTTGAATTTGTGACTTTGAATTTGATGAGTATGGCTTGGCATTGTTCCTTTGGCTTTTACTTTCAAATATATTTCACAATTTATTTTTCCTTTCATAATTTTTTGCTAATAAAGTATTGGCATTAAAAAAATGAACAATTTTTTGTAGGAAAATATATTTCCATTTTAAGTAAAATAATGAATGAAATTATTCATCTGAGTATTGATAAAGTTGAAAATATTCGATGATAAAAAATAATTAAAGGCTTGTCATTTGAGTGTAATAAAAAGTAATAAAAAATAACTTCAATATCTCCTCGGAAGTTAGTTCAAATTATTTAAAATTTATTAATTTGAAAAATGGAGCATGTGTTTTGATAAAAGAGAAATTTGAGAACGTTCATGGTAGCTTGCTTGCAATCTATCTGCGCACATCAGAATGGCGCCTTAATCTCGTTGGAACCTAGCAACTAGATCATTTTGGAGATATTAAAGACGGCTGTTTTTTGTAAAAATTTTGTTTGTTATTGTTGTAGTTACCACGTAAAGAAGGAAGCATAATGGTTGAGCTGACTGAAAGGATAAAACGGCGCTTTCTTTTAAAGGCGCAACTGTATGAAATCATACGTACGTACGCGTGGCCTTTTGTTATGTTGATGATGGATAAAATAAATAAAAACATTTAAAAAACACGTTTTTATTAAAAAACGTAGTACAAATTAGTAAACCATTTTTGAGAGCCTTCAAAACTGGCCCACAACAGGCAGAACGCGATTAATTGTGACTAAAAATAAAACCATGCAGCCAACATTGTGAAACAAAAGACTTCACCATGACTTTGTACCTAGTAAACGGGGTAAAGAGTCTTCGGTATTCCAAGTTTTGATCAAGATCAGGAATTTTCTAATTATTCTGTAATTTTTTGATTAGTTTTTAGTTGATATGCGTCGGTAGCATACACAGAATTCTCCCCCACCCATGGATCTCGTGGATTTTGTGGGAATTATTAACTATTTAATACCTATTATTATTACTACTACTAAATATTATTACATATAAATTAGTTTTTACGACTATGAAGTCCTCTAAAAATGATAGGCATCGCTCCGGGTTGTTGTATTTGCTGAATAGTTTAAAAGTATTCCAATTTGTGATCAAGACCAGGAATTTTCTGTAAAGCAAACATTGCCTCGACCATTACAGCAATTTGTTAAATACTTATTGTCTTTGGAATCACAAGTTGTAATAAGGACTTGGGTGTTTCCAGTGAAATGTCTTTTGCATCACGGGTGTTGGATTCATAGCTTAGTTTTAGTCACAAATAATCACGTTATGCTTGTTGAAGGTCAGTTGTGACAACTCACAAATTTAGTTTATAATTTTTAGTACATATTTTAACTAAATCATGTTTTTTAAGTTTTTCTATTTACAGTATTCTATAGTTTATAGTTTTTATAATGTTGCATACATTTTTTATTCAAATGTTTTTGTTGTTTTTGGATAAATCATTGAAAAATTAACAGTGAAATGTTTGATGAAAATGAATGAAAATAATTTTTTTCGCGTCAAATTAATGTTTAAATACTTATATTAATATAATTTTTGTAGGAATTAGACCAAATACTTATTTCATGATGTCTTTTTGTACTTAGTAAGCGTTGGCATTTAAAGAACACGACAGTTTCGCAACCACAACAGTTTCAAAACGAAACAGTTCCGCCAAAAACCCTTGTTGCAGCAAACAACAGCCAGAGGCACAATAAACAAGCTACGATCCTGATCATAACCTGTGTCACCATAGCTTTTACATCTGAATATTATGTGGTACAAATATATCAATCAAAGAAGAATATCCATCGTGGTATGAATATCAAATATTTCACTAGATTAAGTTACAATTTTTATTTGGATTCATAAAAGATAGGTACTTAACAGTTCTAATTCTGTCTGCAAACATTGGGCGGACATGCATTGGCTGAATAAAGCAGCAACCTCCTGCAACAGTTTCTAGTCCAACAAATCGCAGCTTTAAATCGTAACGCAGCCACACGTGTAGTGTGTCTGGAACTTTATAGAAGACTAGTAAATGGGTGCTTGCAGTTTGCAAGCGGATGGGGTAAAGTGTAAGATATTGCATTGTAAATCATTAAAAAAACGAATATGGTATTACGGCTCATGATAACCAAGCATTTTAACTAAAATTTCGAAATATAAACCACCAATACTATAAAACAGGTGGAAAGAATCATAAACCTTGGTCAACTGGGCATATTGTTCTCTAATTTTAATGTTGGTGGGGTTTTTTAACGTAAAACGTAACGTAGTCATACATGTAAACGTTTAATTTATCTCTTTAAATAACAAAAAAAACCAAATCCTTTCTGGTCTGGAAATCGGGGCAATATCTGTGGTTATTTTTATATAAATGCAGTGAAAAAATAAAAAACCGTATTAAATATGCTTACGAACAAGTAAATTTGTAAGTACAAGAAAATTCTTAAATATCCGCATAACAAGTAAACAAAAAATTTCCCATTTCTTGCAAACTGCTTATTTAACCAATTCAGTGCTTCGCCCGCCCATCGGCGGACTGCCGGCACCCACCGATGGGAGGGCTCGTACCCTTTCGAGGTTTAGCTCTCACTTCCAACAGTTTCTGAGGCTGGTTCACAATTTCAGCTTAGCAGTAAATGTGACTTAAACAGTTTTATTCGATTCTGTGCGCTGTAGAGAATTCAAACGTGTGTATTTATCACTGAGAACTTAAAGGGCAGCATTTGAATGTAATGGCATAAATAAAGTGGACCATAGAGAAACCAACTTACAGGAGGATTACAGGTTTACTAATTTACGCTTTTTGGGAGCTATATGGGATATAATAAAAAGGAAAAATAACATAAGGGAGATATCATATATTGCTATGATGTAGATATGCATTGAGTCACATTTTAAATATGTACTTAAACTTGCAATACTTCATATAGGCACTATTATACTGTCGACTAAGTCACTGGCATGCAGAGATTCGTGAATATAGTAGGATGCGACTGCTATCAGGAGATATATTAAATCCAACGAATATCGCATGATAAATCTCTATGCCTAGATCGCTATGTGAAGTGTAAGAATTACTCAGGTAAATTCCAGAAAAATAACAATCCACCAAGTCAAACTTTTCCTGCGATGGAACACTTCGCAAATCCTGAAATTATAACGGAATATCTTGTTTACTTTGCAAATATTAAACCATTGCGTTTAAGTAGCTGCATGCAAAACCATTCTAGGTTTTTCAGAACACCCATTAGCTTTCCGCGGAACATAGTTTGGGAAACCCTGACTTAGTCGAAGAAACGAAAATGATTAATCTGCCCGCGCGGTAAAATAAAAAATATACACGTTTCAGCTGACGCCGGAGGCGAGGAACCGAAGGGGAAGTGACGGGACAGAACGAAGCGACACATTCATTGGATACGACGGCCTCTATGCGCGGCAAAGAGCGAATGAGAGCAAGTTAGCGCCCAAACGCTCACAGTCAGCAGCTAACAAACTTAAATGCCGAATGTTAACTCACACCTACTACAAGCGAAGTGAGCCCTTACTTTTTAAGGGGTCAGATGAGGCTGTTTAAAACAAAGTGATTGACACACGCATGGTCGCCAGAGATTCCCTACTCTTTAGGGGATGGAGGAAGCAGCTTTGCAAGAGGCATTTGTTAGAAAAAGTGGGATGACGACGCCTTAGTTGTGACTCATCTCCTCTCCGTCGGATGCTAGCTTGTGTGTCTTCCGCTGCCCAACCAGAAATGCACGAAACAACTCGTTTAAAAAAAACACAGTTCATGCTAATAGGAGATACAGAGATGGTTTTTTTTTCTAGCTTATGAATGCTATTAAGTTGTTGGTACAAATAAGTTAACTATAAAATCCTATGCTTTTTCTTTTGCCAACCTAACCTCTTGTAGGGGGGGGGGGGATTTCACTCATCCCGTGGATCCACCACTTATGTCAACAGTTGGTCAATATAAACGCCCTCTTGTGCACAAACGTTAATCCAACACACTCTAAAAACTGCAGTTTTCCAAAATCTTTTGCATTTCGAACTCGCAAGCTAACTTACGTGAAAGCATATGTAATCATAATGAATCATATTTCAAATTAAAAGTAAAAACTTATTTTTCCCAAGCCACCTTTGTTCTGAATATTACAATGATATATGGGTGCAATATTATCGTAATTAATTCCAAGGCTGGTTACTTAGTAACATAGCTTAAATCAAACCGATAGCTTAAATCCTAGAATTTTCATGAAATAAATATGGATTTATTTGCAAATGTTCCTCTCAAAAATGTACCCACAACCTGTTTTCATCTGAAGTGCAAACATGTGGATAGTTTCAGCGTAGCTTCATCTTTCTCGAAAAATGCTTAATTATAGCCTCTTCCCAAAGCCTTAAGGTTTAAAATTTTTCCTTAAAAATACAAAGGCTACGAAAATACTCTATGCTATAATAAATGGCAAAATTAAAAAAAAACCCACTTAATTGTATGGGAGTGAACATTGGGTATGTTAGGAATGGGTAAGGCTAAATTCCGTGAGAATGGAGCAAATGCGTAAAATGAACATGGCAATAAACATGAGAACGAAGAAAATTCAGACATCCAAGCAGGCAATGTAGATCACCTGGTGACACCCCACTCTAAATGAAGTTATATTGAGAAAAGGAGTAGGAAAGCTCAAAAATAAATCTTCTGCACAGGGTAATCTGCTAACGGAGGAAATAAAGTAGTGGGACTGTCATTTTAAAAATATATAATCTTACTACGGTCCGTTTCGATAAAAGAAACTATGCCGGTGGAGTGTAGCACTGGAATATTTCTCATTTTACTTGATTTGTTACTAGTTTAATAAATTCATCAAATCCTAGGGGGAGGCAATATCACGGTCAAACTACCTTAACGTCACCAAGAGTAGAAATGTGGACACCGAAGCGAATTTTCCTCATCGCCACCACTCTTTGTGATGACGGAGTGGCAAATGACGCATGTCTGGCATCGGGGGAGCTAACGTTCCGCGCGTGGAACAAAAAAATAATCACTCATGACGTGGACCTCGTAGAAAAAGTGGGAGTGATATTAAGGTACAAGAACCTATACTACAAGGACCTTCGATAACATGCCCTGATATTTTCATATATTGCAGAGAAATTATGCCAAAGTCGATCTGTAAAAAAATAATTGGGGGTAATCGGCCATTTAGCGCTGATAATAGGATTTGAAAATCGTCATTTTCAGCCTCAAATTACATTGAGAAAATGGCAGAATGGTGTCGTCCCTCACTTCAACATTTTACTTCTCGAGATTTTCCTCAAAAAGGCTACCTCAAAAACGACCATATGGTGATTAAATAATTAACGGATTCAATGAATTTTTTTCAGGCTACCTTATCGGCCATTTAATGCAGATATTTATGATTGAAAAGCGATGAAGAGTCTTACTTTCATTCCGCAGCCACCATATTGAAATAGACTTGGCAACTATGTTCGAGGAGTAAACAAAAACATTGGAGTGAAACTATGCAAACAAACAAAGGTGCCGGACCGGAGTGAAACTATGAAATGTTGATAGCTATACAGTGTTGTCGAGTTCATCGTCAGCAATTATATATAATAAATTTGTTTTAATTACGTTTACATTATAAGAGCAAAATCACTCACTAGTTCTGTTGTTTTAATTCATCCCTAATATTTTAATTATGCAGATTTACTGCAGTTTCAGAGAAAGTTTTTAAATTCCTCTGAGACCTAGCGTCAATATAAAAGGCATTCTTCATATGAGAGGATTACTTCATCTTGAAGAAAACTCTAGTACGGTACAGCCATGTTGATTGATTGAAAATCATTTTCAATTATTATTAATAACATTTTGAGCCATTTTATCTCGTTGCTGTCGAGTTTATCTACGTAATGAAAGCAGTACTTCGAAGCGCGGGTTATACCTTAAGTCCGTATCATACTAGCGTTCGTTGGAGCGGTTGGCGGGAGCGGTTAACTCGTCAACGAATGGGAAGGCAGCGGGTGGCGTGAGGGGGTGCAGGTGAGAGAATAGCTGACCGTCTATTTTTATGACCGGGAGTCGCAACCGCAGCCAATCACGGAGTCGGATTTAATCACGTGACCATGTCATCTGCTGCCGTTGTGCGCGTATTCGTTTATTTTTTATATTGCTATCAGGTATAGTTCATGAGTGAAACAAAATATGGGGCCTGATTCATGTATGAGTTTGATTAGCAACACACTGTTTGTTTATATGTTAGAAGTTTATTTATTCTTTGTATTGTACTGTTGTCACGATCGGTATTAACGTGTGTAGTCTCTGACTCTGAATTCAAAATATTTAATTGTGACTTAATCAAGATAAATTCATTCATATTAAGATAATAGAATATAAGACAGGGCGGAAAAAGGACGAAGGTTTGTTTTCACTTGAAAAAAAATTATTTTTGTGGGTGATCTCATTGAAATGCGACCAATGCTCTGACGGCCAACCGACAACCGCATCGCGCAGTTTGATTGGACGAACCGACACCCGTACCCGCTATACCGCTCCCGCTAACCGCTACGACGAACGCTGGTGTGATACGGCCTTTACGTCACTCAAGCCGGGCCCAACAAGTACGCCGTTTAGTGGGACCAAATACCCAAAACGTGACGAAAATCCCAGATATAAAGTATTTCAAATACCTTTTTTCTCTTTCAAACTAAGAAGAGAGATATTTTGGGCGTATGATAGTACTTCGTTTTATTAATTTTATTGCACATTTTATAATTGAATTTAACCTAAAATTGACTGTTTTGTCCATGGTCTACGACAGCGGTTTTAAAAAACTAATATTTAACTACAGCTTATTTTAAAATAAGAATAGTTTTGTCTATAAGCATACATTTATTAATGCTTTGAGGTTTGATATTTGAGTTCAGGTGACAAAAGTTTTCATTTGTTTATAGTAATTGGTATATATTAGGGAACACATTTATTTAACTAATGCATTTTTAATTTGTTCAATGAATTGTTGGAGAACGACAAATTCTATATATATCCTGCGTTCCTTCCATTATTACATTGAAGCAAATACTTCTAACTTGTTTCTATTAAAAGCCACGTGCGCGAGAATTTGGGACCCAGCGCAGAAGAAATCAATACGCGAGCTTAAAAAAAATGCTTAGAAATTCCGCGTGTTGGACGGTAAAGTTGGGATCAGGTTGGTGCTTAGGGTAGAGTAGGTGCTTGCTTCTCACTCAAACTTGAATATTATAGTAGTTTACCTTCTGCAATTTTGTTGACGTACTTAAATAAATAGACTTAGTATATGCCAAACTTTTTATGCTTTGCAAGAGCAAATAACATGTTAAATGATTTATTAATAGTGAAAAAAGTCAGCCATTGCTTACAATTTATTTATTTTTTACAACAGGTCTAATTTTAATATTAAGTTTTTACTTGTTACTGACTGGGGTAACCAGGTTTATTATATAGAAGTTTTAAACTGTCCTACGCCAAGGTTTGAAAAAAACTTGGCTTGGACTAAAATGACAGAAGAATCATCTACCAGCTCTAAAAGGACCAGGTGGCAACAATACGTACGCAAGATGAAAGAAATGTGGAGGCAAAAATTAACAAATGGGTCCCAAAAGGATGTAAACTGTCACCAGCACTCTTGGAGCAATATTTACATGGAGGAAGCAATAAAAGAAATAAAAGAACAAGGAATCAAAGGAATCAAAGTGAATGGAGAAGAAATCAACATGCTACGCTTCGCTGATGATATCGTCATCGTAGCAGAAAACGAGGAAGACCTACAGAACTCACTGAACACAATTGAAAAAGTGTTCCAAGAATACAACATGAAAGTCACTAAGAAGAGAACCAAGATACTTGTGTGCGGAAGAGAGAAAGTAGTGGCCGACGTCCGCCTCAAAAGAAGAAAGATTAGAGCAAGTGGAATCATTCACCTACCTCGGGAGCACCATTACCTGGGATGGAAGAAGCACGACAGACATCAAGCGTGGAATAGCCCAAGCTAAGACGGAATTCATGGCCAAAAGGCCGTTACTCTGCTCGAAGAGCATAAGACTGGAGACAAGGAAACAATACGTGAAAACATTAGTGTGGGCAGTGGCACTCTACGGATCAGAAGCATGAACCATTGGAAAAACTGACCAGAAAAGAATAGAAGCCTTCGAGACATGATGCTGGAGGAGGATGCTAAAGATAAAATGGACGTATAGGGTGAGAAACGAGGAGGTATACAGAAGAATTGGAGAAGAAAGGACACTGTGGATCAGCATACGCCAAAGAAGAACACGGTGGGTTGGCCATGTTATGAGACACAACAATTTATTTAGCATAATGGAGGGGAAAATTGAAGGGAAAGTCCCCAGAGGAAGACCAAGAGACTTAAGTACTTGGGGCAAGTCACGAGGGATACGGGGAAGAAGAGCCATAGGGAAGTGAAGGAACTGGCATGGGATAGGGCGAAATGGAGGACAGCAGTATACCAATCCTAGGATTTTAACACTATAATGAATCAAAGGTTTTCCAAGCGAAATTGTTCAAATGACTTCATGCCATCTATTAATTAACCTCTTTATCGTGTCCAACATACTTGTCCCATCCAAGTAGTTAAGAGGAAAATGGAGGCATCAAATTCGCTTAATTCTTGAAGACCATTGCGCCATTACAGTCGGCACAGTTTAGGCTCCACTCTGGCTTGCGTTCCCGGTGATTGCGTTTGATTTTCGTCAGGTAGAGTTAAAATCCACAGGTAATGTGACGTTCTGTGAATATTAGCCCACGCCTGTTTGGCAAAAAAGTCTTCCCATTCACCCCTGTCCTAGCTTAGATGAGCCCATAGTCATGCCTCCTCCATTTCATTTTAACCTCCTTGGTCCCACCCTTCAGATTAATTTTCTGTTAATTTGAACTTGAGCACGTTTTCCCTAAACATTTTCCCATATACTCCTCAGTTTTCCTTTATCCCAACCTCTACTTCCCTGACCACCACTCCTTTTTTTATGTTTCACTGAGTACAAGGACTCGCCGTGGGGAAGAAATTGGGTGTGTCGGTTTGTAGATGCTTGACAGAAATGAAACTCTGATTAAGTTATTTATATCAATCAGAGAAATAAAAAAACAAACAAATGATTATTGAATTAAAAAAACACTATGATAGACTCTCTACGGTGCAAAAGAAATATTTTACCCCTAAAATAAACTATGAAACAATTTATCTTAATTATGCTCATAAAACCGTTTCAATATCGGTCCTTTCTAACAAATTACGTAATAACTACGTATATTCCCGTAATTATTAGTTAATAGTTTCTTTACCTATTGTTTTTATTTTTTGATGTTGCTGATACAAATTTTTGTCTATGGTTAATAAATTGAAAAATAATTGTAGACATACGTAATCTTAGTTCATACACAAATCTGAGTATTAGAGGTCAATAATGGTTGTTGCTATAGTTCTAATCATGGAAGGGAAGGAAAAACCACTAAAATTATACTATTTTGAATAAACTTTCGCAATTCAGAGATTACTACGTAAAACTCGGACGCAAGAAAATTAGAATAAAATCTTTTAAGCATATTTCAGTCCAAGTTTCTCCATTTTAGGTGTATTTTTCGAGGCAATGTTTAAGTTTCTTCGATTTAATCCCATTGTAAGACAAAATTCAGTCTATGCTCGAAATATGGAGATTTTTTTCAGGTTTTTTCCAACTCACTAGTGGATCAGGAACATTCCCTGAAAATGTCAACCCTACAGCACAATTAGTAATGCACAGGAGTTTGTATGAAAGAGATCTGACGTATCTGACGCTTTTACAGCGGGCGTTAAAGCGGGCATAAAGGTTTTTTACAGTAAATTGACAAACAAAAACAAAAAATTACAGTAAACAAGTTCCAATTTAAATAAATGACGCGAGAGCGTTGAAATTGGTGGGGGTTTTGCGTAATAAAAGTGTGGAATAAACGAAGTTTATTGATTTTAGAATGCCAAAGGCCCGGAATTCCTGAAATTCCGGCTGCGGAGGTTTTTCAGTTGTAATGCCTACCACGAAGCTGTGTGGAGAGCTCTTCAATTGCAGTTTTCTATTCGATTTAAGATATTTGAACTAAGGACCGTCAAAACTAGGATAATGCCGACGACGGATTTAATGACGTCCCGACTAACCCACTTAATGCAAGCGTATTCCAAACTCTCCAAGCAACCAGCCGACAAAGGACAGGGTTTGAAAGTAGGTAACCAGGGAAGCGACGATTACATGCAACGGTGATGGAAAGATAAAATTCCTTGAACAAATTAGTAACGTATGGTTTTCAAGTAGAATCGGAGGATATCACTTTACACACGCAACGGATATGCAGGATTTAAAAAACGCGACAAAAGGAGTAAGATACCCTTCTCTAAAAATCGCGCAGAAGTAACTTTTCTACCCACACCACATTGGGATCATTTATGCGATTTAAAAATAGTTTCTGAACGTAGTAAGAATATTTGATTGTCATAAAAAAACGTTTTCTTCTTCTTCTTCAGGGAAATAATTTGATCTCAGCATAAAAACTTATTCAGTCACATTTGATAACGTTTGGCATGTGAAAAAGTTTTCTTTGAAATAAATTTAGTCTCAGAAAAGTGTAAAGACCTATTCAGTTCCAGTGGAGAACTTTTAAGCGAGCGAAAAATATATTTTCAGGATGTAGTATGAAAATTTTAATGCCAATTTAAAAAAAATAATTAATATTTTTCTTCTCAAAAGAGAAATTGTTTAAGTATTGTGAAAAAAAGTACAGTTTGATTTGGAAAATTTTGTAAAAAAATTATTTCCGTTCGGTGTAAAAAACCTATTCAGTGTAGTTATTGGTGGCGGCCGATAAATTGTGGAATTCCATTGTAGGTAAAGGATAATTTCTTTACACTATTCCACTGGAGAATATTATTTATTGAGCCAACATGTTTCAAAGTGCAAAGGAATAGCGCAAAGTAATTATCCTTTTCCTATTCAGTGTAATTGTAAAACATGAATGGGAGCGAAAAAAACTTGTCATCAGAACGAAGTAGAATATTAAATTCTTCCAGCAGATTCCTTTTTCTTCGTATTTTTGAAGCAGTGGTCCTTTTTTTTTGGATACTTTCGAACTCTACTCGAATATCTTCCCTCATAACTCTCTCAACTATTAGCGATCACAATAGCGTCTGTATTCAACTCTGCGATATCAGAGACATACGTCAAACTCTTCTCTGATAGGCTGCGGTAGTGAGGTGGACAAGGTATTTGAAGGCTCGTTCATCATCCGTTGGAGGCACCATCAACGTCCGTTTATCGTAATAGTGTGGAAATAGGTTCCAATATTAAATAAAAATCAACAAAATTCGCGAACGTCACCGTCCATTTCCGTCGCGTCAGTAGAATCCTAAACGCCGATCGTTAACCTGCGTTATTTCCACCATTTTGAGGAAAAAAACTGTTATCTGGGGAGGGAGATGGCATAAGAACATTTAAATTATATGTGATAACGTTCTTTTTTGCGAAAAAATTGTTCCAGTGCATTGGTAATACCTATTCGGTTCCATCGAGGAACGTTAATGCAACCGAAATTAAAATATTTTTGGATCCCTTCCAAGTTTCTTCATCATATTATTACAATCCTAGGATTGGTATACTGAAACCCTCCATTTCGCCTTCTCCCATCCCAGTTCCTTCACTTCCCTATGGTTCTTCTTCCCCGTATCCCTCTTGACTTTCTCCTAGTACTCATCTCTTGGTCCTCCTCTGGGGATTTTCCCTTAAATTTTACCTTCCATCATGCTTCCAACGTAATTGTTGTGTCTAATGACATGGCCAACCCACCGTGTTATTCCTCTTCTTCTCTTCCGCCTTTCCTACCCACAATCTATTGCTGGGTACGTATTAAAAGTACGGCCCGCGGGCCACATCTGGTTCGTAATATGATTTTATCCGGCCTGCAGAAGAATTATGCGGAAATGCGTAGCATAAGCTTTGCTTCGACGGCCACTACTTGCAAGTAATTAGTTTTTAAAAATTTTAATCTCGGTTTAATAGTATTTTAAAAGCACAAGCACAGTAACATAATGTCAGCCATTAATGAAGTCTTATTATACCTTAAAATTCCATTGAATCAGGTTGAAGAATGGTAGCGTTCTAAATTCCTGTTTCTAGGAATATTATGGTGAAAGGTCCCAGTCGACTTAAGATCAAAGAGATTATACGAGGGAAGGAATGAGAGAATCCTTTAACTGCTTCGGCAATTTGGGAGAGGAGAAGTATTTCTTCTAGACTTAGTGAAAGCCGTGAACAATATTGGATTTCACAAGGAGATTATATTACAGATAAGTTGCCACGCTTCTCGGAAGCTGAGGTTTTCATTCATAAGACTATAGGTAAGAAAGGCCGGAAGGATATCCATATCGTTGACAGGAAATATATTCACTAACGAGTTCCTTTCTATGCCTAAGAGACTCTTGAAATGGAGATTTTGAATTTCGCATTTGTCCTCCAGTTGTACGTTTGCATGTCCTCCATTTACGTTTGAATTCAAAGTTTTTTCTCGTTTTACAGATCGAAATCTCGTAAAATTAAATTAATTATTTTGAACTTCTTGAGTAGGCTTCCGCGGGTTGATGAGTATGAAGATAACAGGTCTTCCGGGTTTTACACCGCGCAGGTCCATTTTTCACATTTAACTACAGAAGAACTCTGTAATCAGGACGATGCTTAACCGAGCCCTCGCTATTTGTGACGAGAATTCCTTGGAAAAAGAGAAGCAACACCTGAGTAAAACAATGGAGAAGAACGGCTACCAACCGAGACGTCATCCTGAGGGAGGAAAGAAAATAAAAAACATGGCCCTAACAAGGACCGTCGGCCAATCACCGGAGGAGAGACCGAAACCTGCCGCGTTCGCCATGATCCCCTATGTTGCGGGAACCGCAGAGAGGATTTCACGCGCCTCAGCAAACGCAATGTAGTTACAAGGTTCAATTGCGTCTCCAAGACCAGAAGCCTTCTCGTCAGAGTAAGAGACCGTGTAACTATGCAGTCGAAGAGCGGAGTGTACGAAGTGAATTGCAGCTGTGGAAGTAGCTACATTGGGCACACCTCCAGATCCCTAAAGTGCCGCCTAATGGAGCATCAAAGGGCAACTAAGAACAGACAACTACGGCTCTCTGCCATAGCAGAGCACACATGGACGATTATGGACTAATTTAATACAATAAATTAGTATGGGTTTTTATTAAGTTTTATTGATTATGATTTCATATATTTCTTGTCCATTCCCTGCATTTAAGTTTTGAATGAATTTAAGTTTCAGTTAATATTAGGTTAATATATTAAGAAAGAGTCTTAATAGATTGATATTAATCTATTGATATTTCAATATTCCTTTCAGAATAATTATTTACAATACAATTTGTTATTATTAATCAATGATTATTCCTTATATTCTTCCACCTCAGCTCTCTTTTCCGGCACTTCTTATCTCTTGACTATTTACATTGCATTGGTGATTTTTTTACATTGGTTAGCTCTTCTCAAGCTCCCTTCCTCCTTCTTTGAGCTCCCGGGGGCTCTCCGTATTCCCTTAGCTATAATTTCTTTCATTTGCTAAGGTGTCGGATTCCTTGACTTTGCTTAGTTCCGCGAGTGTCTTGGATCGTTTTCCCAGAGTCGATATACTGCACGTAGTAGATTTTCAGTGTCTTATTTTTGGACTTCTATTTTTGTACTAATGTCTTATTATTTTGGGCATATTCTTAGCCGGTGCTCCGGATTGTCAGCCACGTCACAGGTCTCACATTCGGTTGAGGTTCTTCTCCCTACTCTTCAATAGATGTATGCCAAAAATCTTCAGGTCCTGAGAGGAATTCAGTTATCCCTCTTGCCAGCAGGAACTGAAGCTTTAGTCTCTTGTTGATTTCCGGGAAAGAGTTTTTGCAAATGTTTCCCTTTTCGCACAGTTGCCAGTTTTCTTGTCAATTGTCTTATGACATTTTCCTCAGGTGTGTCTTAAAATGTTTCCAGTTCGCATAATTTCTAGTTTCGAGTCAATTTCCACAATGTGTGGTTTCTCCTAATCTTATTTGAACTTTTACCTTCTTTCTCCTAACTCCCTTACTATTGGCAGTTGTACTGTTATTGCATTCTTTTAGCACAGTATTATAGGTGCCTGTGATGTTTATTAGGTCACTACGATATGCTTCTACCGTTTTTCTTAGGAATCTGCTATTTCAATTCCGCCACTATTACGTTAGGATTTGCAGAGCTATAGTTATATATTATATTACTGGGTTACTAAATCACGCTTATAGGAAGTGACTTTGTGAAACTGTTTAACGATCATGATGAAAAGTTATAACTTTGTGTTTATTTTTCACTTTAATTTTATTGACGGCCATCGCATCAACATGTGACACATTATTATGTCGAAATCTTGGTTGGTCACTAGAATATTTGTGGAAATAGTACAAAGTTCGAAGTAGCTCATTATGAAATGACGCATACTCGTTTACGCTTTAGACCACCTGACATTAGACAAGGCCATGCATGAATATCGGACATCAAAAAGGTTTTGCAATAGCATGTGATACTGATATCGTCATTGTGTGATTTCATGGAATGCATATTTTTTGGTGGCATTCACCACATGTGGGGTAACGAAAGATTACGAGCCGGATTACGCAGTTTGAAAGCCGCCGGTGGCCCGCAGACATAAATCAGTTCAAAGCCCTGGAATAGGGGTTTAACCTCACACAAACTCATTGCTCAGTCGTGCACGAAAAAGATATTACTCATTTAAATAGATTTTTACCATAGAAATTCAAGTAAATGCGACGATATTACATCATATCGTCATCCTAAACACTTCCTACGGTATTGAAATTCCTTTCAAGAGGTAATTAAATAGAGTTATCATTCTAATCCTGTTCTGGGTGTGGAATAGAATGCCTTTTTCACATGAAATAATTAAGAAGTATGATATCTGCGGCTTATATTGGAGTGGAACAGAGTATTTTTGACTTTGTAAAATAAATTTTTCCCTGGAATAGTGGTCATTTATTTTTCAGGCACTTTTTTTGAGGGAATATATTTTTTGATGGCCGAAACATTGTACGAATTTATTGGTGTGCTGAGTGGATGCCTGGGATTGCTCTTTGCCTGTCTTTCTGAAGTGCTTCAACATCAAATTTGAAAGGGTTTTTCATCGAAATTCTATTATATTCCTCTCTTTGCTGTTTTACCTTTCCGGCGTTATCAATGAATTTGTGTGGTGTGGAGCTTTACCTGCCAACTTAAAAAAGGATTTCATGTCGAATGAGATGAATATTGAACTTTGGACGACGGAAACGATATTTTTGACTAGCTCTCCGCCGGAGGGATGACATATTTTTCTCCTTTTTTCTTCCCAGTTGTACTGAAAGCTTTTACCCAAAACTTTTGCGGGGAGATATTCCACATATATATGCATGGTTCTGTGCTAATTTGTTAATGCGTGAATGACTGTGTGACGTGTATTCATGACAGGCAAAGGAATAAGTTTTAAATTATTGGTACTTGAATAAGAAAATTCGATCACTGAACTTAAAAAAAGATATCTGTGAAATTCTATTCCCGAATAGTAGACCTCAAATGGTGTTAACTGCAGTGCACTGGGGAGGAATTTTTAGTTATAAATGTAGGTACTTAGGTAACGCAGGAAAAATATCTCACCGCTGTCCCCTGAGTAAAATGTTTCACTGAATATTCGCTATAAAGCCTAGATAATGAAGAGATAGATAAAATATTTCACTGAATGCGTCAAAGGAAACTATGCACATTTTTCACTATGTAATATATAAGGATTAGCAACTATTACGCTTTCCAGAGGCACCAGTGATACATTTATCATATGGCTGAAAATACAGGCCGTTCTGGGAACTTATCGGACAATAGCTAGTAACGGAAGATTGAGAACACAAAAGCACATCAGTATAGCATATCTAAAGTTCCTATAATCTGACTGACACTGGCATGGACACTGAAGTAGGAGACCTATTTTTTCAGTTCTCTTTCTATTACTGCTATTCCAGTAATGAGGACTGGAAGTAATGGTGATGTGGTGTTGTCGTAGTCAGATGTAGATTGATGGAGAGATACGATTAAGATGAAATACTATGTGTTGGTGGTGAAAGCACCTTTTGTAAAAACCGCTGTCAATTAAAATGTTAAACTTAATGGCCATACACTGACAGCAATATTAGAACGAAGGAAATACGGAAATAATACAGACTTCCTGCAACCCTTTCCCCCAAAATACCTCAATTCCCGTCCTCACCCACGCCTCTCCCACAACCTCCGGTTAGACAATTGTTTCAACGTAGGTGTCCTTGAAATGAAACAATTGAAGTCCTGACCATTCTGAACTATTTTTGACTGAACTATCTACTATAATAATCACCGATGCGTATTTATTTATTTATTTATTTATCAAAAACTCCAAAAACATCAACTAAGGCCTTTACATTGGGTTCAATAAACAGAATAAATAAAAAAAACAACTATAGTAGTAGAAACAAAACAGAATAATTCAAAATATAAACAAGGCAAGAATGAGGCGAAGATGACATAAATGTTACACATTAGGTTTCAGTTGGGAGAAAAAGACGTTGCGTGAGGAGAAAAGGTCAAGGGTGGGGCGACTATTAGTTAGGGCATTGAAAGATGAAGGTAGGCGGTAGAATAGTGATCGTTGGGAAATGGAGAGACGGAATTTGGGTGTGTGTAACAGACTCATATTGCGAGTGATGCGGGCTGGGATGCGGAGTGAAAAATAGGAAAGAAGAAGATCAGAGCGGAAGGACCCATTCATGATGGAGTGCAGGAATTTAAGGTCCGAAGTCAGCCGGCGAAGGGAGAGGTGTGATAGGCCAAGAGATGATGATAGGATTTCTTCACAAGAGCTATGCCTAAGGGAGAGCACGCGATGACGGACTATGGCTAAAAAGAAGTTAAGGGGGCGGTTGAGTAATTTAAGAGTGGTGGGGGACGTAGTTGACCAGATGAGGGAGCAATATTTTAGGATGGGTAGTACACATCCAAGAAACACAGATTTTAGGGCAAATGGGTTCGTTATTTCCTTGAGCCGATAGAGAATTCCCACTATCGACATTGCCTTTTTAGAAATACTAGAAATATGTTCATGGAACATCAACTTCTGATCAAAGGTAACCCCTAGGTCATTATGGGAACTCCTTTACATATGTCAGTAACTTTCGCATAAGAAATACACGTGAAACTGAATATTCATTTGGATGCAGACCTTTGTTTGTTTGTAACATTAAATTAGAAATAGTCGTTTTCTGTAATTGGGAAAGGTACCAATGAAAAAAATAAAATAAAATAAAGATTCTTATTCCTTCAATCAAATTTTGCATTCCTGTCGAAATTTCGAAATATTTGCTAAAACGTAACGATTTTTCGCAATATTTTAGCGTTCTTGAGTCATCGTCCCCATGACGACCATATTTATTGTTTTTAAGTCGAGATTCCGTGATGTCTATTACATAAATGATTCTTTGTCCTAAATATATGGTATGTAAATGATAATATTTCAAAAGATAAATCGAAATTTTATTTTAGCTATTTAATTGGAAAATGTTTAGTAAATTTCATCGAAAAATTTAACGTAGTACGCAGTCATGCGCAGTGTCGATTTTTTTCCTTTCCATTGATATTCAACGGGCACCTTCTCAAATGTAACTTAATGAAGGTTTTTTTTGCCCAAAACTCTTGCGGGGAGATATTTCACTTTTTGAAATATCGGTTGTTAAATTTCGATGATATTACGTCAAATCCTCATTCTACACACCCCCCATGGTATTGAAAATGCTCACAAAAGGTAATCAAATGGAGTTATCATTCTATTCATGTACTGGGTGTGGAATAGCAGGCGATTTTCAAATGCTCTTAATAAATAATTATGATATCTGTGGCTTATGTTGGAATGGAACAGATAGATCCGTTGTACATATCCCTCCTTCAGCCTTGGACTCGTCGAGAAGTGATGGATTTGGTTGTTCAATGTTATCAATTCCCCCGTACTTAAAGAGAGTGCATGTTTTAATTAGTAATTCTTAACTCTCCCTCGTTCTCCCTTCCCCTCTCTGTAACCCCTTGCACTCCCCTGCTACTTTTTAGCTCCATGTTCCCTCTCTCCTTTTTCCCTCTGCGGTTATCCTTAGAAGAATTCCATGAATTGACCGGCCGCAAATTCGGGAAAAATTATTCTTTTAGCCAATGCATTTGTATGTGAATCCTTTAGGTACCACAAAGTGAGCAATAATTGTATGTATGCATGTGGTATGTAATGATTTCACCGGAAGCTGATTACCCGATCTACCCGAATTATGGCATTTAAAGGGTTTTGTGGTATGAGGAATCGATTGGTATTGATTGGTCCGATATTCACAAAAATATCTGTTCTATGCAGAAATGAAAGGGCCAAAATTTCCATGAGAAATGCATGGGTGGCTAATTCCGTTACTTTCGTTCGGCACCGCAGCCGCGCTTTGTTTATTTAAACATTTATTTTATTTCTCCAGATGCTCCGTGGAAGACCTCCGAAACGATGTGAATATTATTTAAGCTGACGATCACAATAAAATTAACATTCAACAACTTTTTATGGCCGAGAAAATCCATTCATGCCGTTATTAATGAGATTTTTATAACCCGGGAGTGGTCGCTAAGCTACTTATCACGCGAGCGGTCGCGTGTGAGACTTTTCCTCACACTCGCATTGATTATCTATCATAGAGCGTTTATTGGCAATATATTACACTATATTTAGATTTAATTTATTTCTCTTAATGTTAATTTGAAACAATGATTTCCACATATACACAATTACTATACCTAGCCCTCCCGTCATGAATTAGGTTTTTATCATATCCATTAGGAGATGTAATTTGTGCAACCGTATTTAGTTCTGGAGTTGGAGATGAAGATGTTGATTGGACGATGGAATCATTGCGTAGGAAGCTGAGTCAAGAGGAATTACAGCATTCATGACGGGAGGGCTAGGTTTAAATCGAGTATCGTGTTAGTTCTCGCATCAGTATAAGAGCAGGGTGACGCGGGGATTAAGTCATAACATTCTCCTACTTCCTACAAGCACTTAAGCCACTACCGCAAAGTCAAGTTGAGTTACTGGAGTTGTCTGATTCAGGAAAACCTCAATCCTTATTTGCGGCGACTCAAGGTCCCCAATCTGAAGAAGGTCTTGCTGCAAACCGCTTCGCACCGCAAACTTCTCCACTCGCTGCTTACCTTGCTTAAGGTTTTTTGAGTTATTTTCGTTTGTGTACAGATATGCGTGAAGCTTTGCGTACGTGTTCCCATTTGTGATATATACGTGTATAGACAAAAGTGAATAAAATCGAATCATACCGACTATTTTTTGGCAATTCAATGCCATTTTAACACGTAGCCATGTGCCACATGACATATATTTCGTAAATAATACGATTAAATATACACAGATTTTCTTCTAAACGCGAAATAATACATATCCAATTTTTGTGGTTGTTGGTAAAATGTATCAAGGTATCACGCCGAGTCTAATGTGGAAGAAAATATATTTCAATATAATGTCGTGTGAATTTCGAATATCGCGCACAAAGCTCTAGTCATAACATTCTTCAAGCAATGTAAAAAATATAAAATGAAATATAATTCTTATATCATTTCCATTATTACCTGCATGGTGAATTTTAATGTAACAATAGATGCATTTGTGGTGAAATATGTTACGAGATTTTGTTTTCTTAAAAGTTATAAAAATATGCACTCAAATGACTCACAATTACTGCTCCAGACACCTTAATCTTTGCTGCTACCCCATCAGCTCAGCTTCAGTGTTAGGCGAAATTTTCCCTCATCTAGCTCAGGCAAGTAAGTAGCAGGTAGGGGACCAATCATAATCCTGGTGGACCTTTTTCCGCGTACAGTGTTGAACGATCGTTGTCAAGCACTACTGAAGATGTATTTAGTAACAATCATACGTGCATACTCATCATGCCGTGTTCTATTCAGGGGTAGGCTCAGTAAAAAACAGTTTAATTCACGGTGATGGACAGGTAATGGCGACTTTGCTTTAATAACTCCTTCAATACCGCCCTTATCGTTGGTATATCGTGTTGTAGTTAGTGCACATTGGTACTCATCAGCGCAATTTAGTGCACAAAAACGACGACGAAAGGAACGCTTTGTAACTGGCGAAAAATTTCGTAACCAGCTGGTAGGGGACATTCTCTGTTAGAACAGCAGTCACGGCTGAATTTATGTGTATAAATTAGTTAAATTAGTTAAATTCGTTCAAAAAAAGTATTTAAAATCGTTAGCCTTTTGTTGCTGAGCAATGAAAAGCTTTTAAAATATGCATATTTGGCACTGCTTTACTGAAAATCAACAAACTTGAAATCAATCACGGGTGCCATAATCTATGTTTTCTTTTTTGTTTAACACAAATCAACTCTGCTCCCGATGTGTTTATAAGTGCGCTACCTAGTGCGCAGGGTCTGTAACGAATGAAAGGCAATTGCGCTGTTGTGTTTCAAAGTGATTAGGGCACTTGAGCGAATGGAGAGCACCCTTCGTGCACGACATAAGACTCCTAATAGTTCTTTTCTTTATCCACCGTCTTCCTCTAACTATCTAGTCGGCTGAGTGATGCGAATAACTTCCCTGCAAAGAAACAAAAATTGAAAATAATTCTTCGCCTAAACGGTTGCGACAAACGGCGCTATCTCCTAAAAAATCAAAAAGACAAAGAATAAGGACAATGGGAACCCATACGAAACCTCGGACATCACCAGCCAGAGGAAAGCGTATCTCTCGTACAATAAAGGCACGACCGATAAGATAAGCAACGTTCTTTGTAAATATGACATTAAGGCAACTTTTAAATCACAAATGCAAGCAAAATACCTCATAAGAAATTTGAAGGACGGAACACCGCTACAAATCGAAGGGGCATACGAAATTCCCTTCGGAACATGCGGTAAAAAATACATCGGGGATACAGGATGCTCAGTCAAAACTCGAATGGAAGAGCACAAACAATTCAACTAAGTCTGCAGTGGCTGAGTACGAATCCTTTGGACACGCTATCGACTTTGGTAAACATCCAAAGTCACCGACAAGGTGGGAAGATTCAAACCCCGACTCATTCACCAGGCCATCATGAAATAAGTAAATAAACATAAATTACTTTATTCGGGTTTCTCCCGCGGCGATCCCGCGTTGATTATGGACAACTGTTTCACTTGCATTCCATCTATCGTCGTCAGGTCCTCAAGCCTCCGTAACAGAAACGAACATAATTTCAATAGAGAATGTGGTCGAAAATGTTGGTGTGCTTAAGACCACACGGGAGAAGTGTTAACTTAAATGGTGATATTCTGAGAAATATTAGATATAAAAAATATTATGAAAAGTGTTATGGGTATAAAAGAAATACATACAGCATCAGCACTGCGCGCACTTTAAGCACTCTGCTATAGCTAATACACATATGCGCACCTGCTATTACTATTTATAGCCGAGCGTGACGTGAGAAAAAGAGCGTGACGTTCAGGAGCGTGACGCCCAGAATCCGATTTACGGCCTGCAGAATTTTCTGTGCTTATGGTGCGCCTGTAGAAGTTTACACTTCAAAATCAGCAACACATGGAACCTGGTCATCTCCAAATATTCTCTTCCTTCCAACTTCCCCCCTTCCTGTCCTATCCTACTCCCCTCTTCCAACTCTCCCACTTGAACCAACATACAATTATTGATGATAAATATATAAAAGCAAACATCGGAAGCAACCCTCATTCACATGAAGAAGTGACCAGCAGTGGGTCACAAAACGTCGAATCAACACGCGGCATACTCCCGTATTACAATAATTTGATTTGGTCATTATGAGCCTTGAAAGCTTATGAGGTAATGTAAATTTTATTTTATTGTTTTATTATCCTTTACATATATTTTTATACTATTAAAAAAATCGCATTAATAATGAAATTAATGGATTTTCTTGACGATAAAAAGTTATTGAATGTAATTTTATTGTTATCATCAGCTTAAATAATAGTCATGTCGTTTCGGAGGTCTTCCACGGAGCATCTGGAATAAATGTTTAAATAAACAAAGCGCGGCTGCGGTGCCGAACGAAAGTAACCGAATTAGCCGCCCATGCATTTCTCATGGGAATTTTGGCCCTCTCATTTCTGCGTAGAAAGGATTTTTTTGTGGATATCGGACCAATCAATATAAATCGATACCTCATACCACAAAACCCTTAAAATGGCATAATTCGGGTAGATCGGGTAATCAGCTTCCGGTGAAATCATTACATACCACATGCATACATACAATTATTGCTTACTTTGTAGTACCTATAGGATTCACATACAAATGCATTGACTAAAAGAATAATTTTTCCAAATTTGTGGCCGGTCAATTCATGGCATTCTTCTAAGGATGACCGCTGAGTGACTTTATTTACAGAGAAATTTTAATGTAAGGACTAAAGAACATTCCAGTGCTTACATTACAGTGTTTTCCAAGTCTTCTATTTCAGTGCCTTTTTAAACAATTGTGAATACAGGAGTATCCTTGCTAGACCTCCTGTAATTATCATATTAGTGATTTTAATGTTAGCATTTTGCATTTTAACAATAATCGACGTGAGCCTAATGCTCTAGAGAAATTATAAATCTTAAAAAGACTGCCTTTTCTTATCCGAGGGCACGGGTGTCTCCGTCAATTTCTGTTGTTTCGTCACCTTCGTAAACCTGATGACTAGACAAGAGTGGCGTATCGAAATGTCAGGGGCTTACAGATCTTCAGAATCGTTTTCAAAGCAAAAAAAGTAGTTTTGATAAGTAGAATATGGTAACGCGTGCTCGTTGACCTACGTTGCGAACGATCGTTAACAATGTTGAGACTTAAACACGGAATTTTAAATTTGGAATCAGAAATTCAAATATAAGGATCTGACGGAATTGCGATATCTCGTATGGATAACTGCTAGCGCCTCTATTGTTCTAAGTGCGAAATTCAACAGGAAAAATTAGTCACATTGACCGGGACTCGAACTCGGATCCCTCAAGTCAAGGCGAATGACTTTTCCTCTGTGGAACGTCGTACTTATGTGCACTTGAAGGTGACTCCGTACTCCGTACCATGACTAGTTCCGGTACCTTGCAATTGCCTGATAATTGCAATTATATAATAAGCCACTAAAGAAGAGACTTCAATTCGCAAATGTCTAATCAATACATATTTATTACATGCTCTTCCATGCTATTTGGTATCTCCTGATTGTGAATTGACCCAGGTGATAAAAATGTGTAAAGGGGAGTAAAAACTAAAATACGTACACTGCAGTGCAAAAACGAGAGTAAAATGGAGTAAATCAGGAACGGTGAGTTGTTTATTTCATTTTTATAATCCCCGAGTCTGATCAGAATGCTATCTAAAAAGGAATGAAAAATGAAATAATACGCTAAGATATACGAGAGAAACTAGCTTATGTATTAAACCAAGGTACAATTTTATTTAATTAGTATTATAGCACGGTAATGTAATCGGTGAACATTCATCTGTTTTTCTTTTAGGTAATTAGAGCGATTTTTTAAAGCGGTGATTAGAGAAAATATTTCTCTAGTTATATAGATATATAGGCTGCATATGAATTTTATTTAAATATATAAGTGTCTTTCAGAAGCATGAAGTTAACATAGAAATAATAATGACGCTGAAATAATTTTTCTAATGAATGAGCTTCTTTAATTTCAAATATGATTAGACTTTTATTAACTTTTGACGCTTAAAATGCCTTCCTAATTGAGTGTTCTTTTATTAGATTTTATAAAAAGAAAAAAAACGGCACAACAGCTAATTACATGAGCTGATGCAACAAAAATAGATATATATCTGAATATCAATGAAATAAAGACGGGAAGAATGAAATAAAACAACAAATAACACAGCTCCAAAATCAACTCACAAACAACTTGTCAGTTGTTATAAAAATTTGGATTTGCCCTGGTGGCGTTTGCGTAGAATGGGTTTGGTGGGATGAAGTGGTCTACGGAAGGCTATCTTGAGGACAATGAGTTAAAGTCAGAGGGATCCCGGTAAAAGAAAAGGTGAGACAGGGACGGACGGAGTTTTAGGATGTGTAGGAGATTACAGTTTCGTGTATTGCAAGGAGGGACACGTATCGGAAAGATAGAGGTCACAGATGCGAAGTCCATTCATCGAGCTATGAAAACATTTGAGGTCCGACAGTGAATGACGATGAGAGAAGCGAGGAATTTCACAGGGAGGACAATATTAATTCACGGCTTGAAGTTCTTCTTCCCACTTTATTCGCAGGCTAGCGCCTATTTCCTTCAGTGCCTCTATGCTCAGCTTATTTCATCCCTGCATTGTCCCGCAATCTTTTCCTTTGTCTGCCCACACCTCTTTTTCCACCTGGAAGCTTATATCTCTGGCAATCTTAGCTGTTCTTTCGTCTTCCATTTGAATTTCCTTTGTGACTATTTCATTCTTGCTTCCGCCCGTTTAACCCACTCGTTGATATACCCGGCATTTCTTTCAGATTCTTTCACTTCTCATTTTATCCAATAAGGTTTTCCTTGAGGATTTTCAAAGAATTTTCATTTCTGCTGTTTCCAAACGTCTTTTACCTTTATTTGTCTCCACTCTTGTTTCTGTCATAGAGGTCAGAATTAAGATGTTTCAGGCTCATGATTCTTTCGCCATAGTCGTGAAAGTTTCTTAACAATGAGATCTGATTTATTGAACTTCATGTGTTGTGATATATCTCGCTTTAAGCACCTTTAAGAATTAAAGGGCATGCATGAGCACAATCCAACTTTTGCAAGTCCCTCTCAGCTTCGCACTCCCCCTACCGTCGACGGCAACTGATCGGCAAGGGTCTGGTTGCTAACAAGTGGCGCCATCCTGAATTATCGGGCCAGTTTGAAAATTATACCTCTCTAAATTCTCTGAGCAATATGATATTTTTTTCGTGACGCACAGATGGGGCTGGAGTTCACGTCGCTCTGCCGAAATAAAATGTAAATTACATTATTCTTGTGTTAATGAAAACTTTAATGCCATTATGTCAAATATTTTTACTGTGTGCGTTTCCATTAATGCTCATTAAGATTAGATCTAAAGATAGAATTAATTCATGCTTTTAAAAAGGCATCTTCCAGAGTTAATTGGGATAAGCTTTTGGAAATACTTAATTAAAATAGGAGCCGCTTGTAAAGATAGGAGTGTCATTCGGAATATACCCCAGAAGGCACATTGTGAGGGTGGCTGACCGGAGAATAAGGGTGGGAAGTTAAAGATCGCGGGGTGAGACAAGGTTGCCCGTTGTCCCCATTTATTTTTAGTGTATACGAGCGGAAGGTACCCGTTGCAATTCAACGGATGTGAAAAACATTAAACTTATTATATAAGAAAACTACAAAGCCTGAAGAAAAACTGTATACATGGTCATTTGATGAAGTTCGTAACATATCTTGTATGTTGTGGGTCGTAAAAATCATAGATTTACTGTAATAGCAGTTATTATGATGCAACATTTCCATTTTTTCGAGTGGGGTATTTCAGACCCCATGCGGCACGTGTTAACGATATCACAACTCAACAAAAATTTCACGGATGTGTTTTTTCATCAAAATGAACGTTTTGACGGGTGGAACTTTTAGCTTTTCCGATTTTCGAAAATAAGCCCTACCGTACAGAGTACGTCGTACGGTGCCTTAGGGTTAAATAGGGACATTCAAAACCTAGGCGGGAGCCTTAATGGATATGAACGAAGAAATTCCTGTTCTACACCTGTGTGTATTTTTGATGCAATGATAAGTTTTTTTGTTTAGTTTCTCCAAGATGCCAAACCACTACGGAATGATCTCCTCCCCCAAGCATTCATAAACCATCCGCACATGGACATTTGTTGTATGACAGGAATTATATGAGCCAAAGTAATGCCATTCCCGTGAGGAGTTGCTAGTCTCCCATCGGGCGCCTCCCCAGGTGGCGGATAGGGGAACGCTCACCAGATATGGGGGGTACTGGGGAAATAAAATACCCAGGGCGGACCAAAACTAGCACTGCTGCCTTGTAGGTAGGCGTTGGATCGCCAAAGGCTAGAGGAAGGAAAACCTCGATTAAAAACCCTGGTCCTCCAGGTTGAGGGTTGAGCGTTGGGCTGACAACCCGCCTCGTAAAAAAACAAATGTTACGTATCACCACAAATGTGCCTCGGATCATGGACAGGATTTACGGATTATGAAACGGCCTGAAAGGATATTGAGATTTGGTACCTGGAATGTTAGAACATTGGGAGCACCCGGAGCAAGCGATTCACTAGCGGAAGAGCTGAACAAATATAAAATGGATGTGGTGGCACTGCAAGAAACAAGATGGCCACTGTCAGGGAAGATAAACAAGAATAACTATCACATATACTACAGTGGGTGCAAGAAGAACCGGTTTCATAGAGGGGTAGGGTTCACTGTAAACAAACAAATATCTGATTTTGTAATATTGTTTGAAGCTGAGGACGAACGTATGTGCAATATTAGGTTACGGGGAAAATTCAAAAACATATCTGTAGTAACATTTTATGCACCAACAGAGGATGCTGAGGAAGAGGAGAAGGACCAGTTTTTTGAAACGTTAGAACAAAAAATGAATAAGCTTCCAAAATATGACCTCAAAATTGTGTTAGGAGATGCTAATGCCAAAATAGGACGGGAGATTGTATGGAGGGAAGTAGCGGGGAAAGAAAGCCTTCACGATAAAACTAATGACAATGGAGAAAGACTATGCAGCTTTGCTGCAGCAAATAATCTAAAGATGATGAGCACATATTTCCCAAGAAAAGACATACACAAAGAAACATGGATATCCCCAAACGGCAGAACCAGAAACCAAATCGACCACATTCTGGTAGACAACAGGAACAAAAGTAGCATAACCAGCATTAGAAGTATAAGGGAAGCGGAATGCGGATCAGGTCATCACCTAGTCCTGGTCAAATTGAAACAGAGAATAACATTGGTAAAGAAAAGGGAAGAAAATAAGACAGAAAAGATAGCATTGGAAAAGATAACAGATGAGTTAATATCAAAAGAATTTAAAATTAAGCTAGAAAACAGATTTCAGTTGTTGAGCAGTATGACAGAAAATGAGGAAGAAAATAACGATCTAAACGAAAACTGGAACACTTTTAAAGAAACGCTGTTAAAAATAGCACTGAAGTCTGTGGAAAAACAAAAAAATCCAAGAAGAACCCTTGGTTTGATGAGGACTGTGAGAAGGCTCTGCAGGACAGGAGAAACAAGAAAAGGAAATGGCTAAACAACAAATCTAACGATGATAAAGCAGAATATAACGAGACTAATAAAGCAACCACAAGACTTCTGAGAAAAAAGAAACGGGAATATATTGACAGCCTGACAGCCTATTAGAGAAAGCAGAAGACAATAGAAGAGGAAATAATGCTAGAGAATTTTACCAATGTATAAAGCATTTCAGAAAAGGTTACACCCCAAGCACATATGGAATACCTAAAGGATAAAAAAGGCCAGACACTGACTCAAAAGAATCAGGTAATGGACAGGTGGAAAGAATATTTCCACAACCTGCTGAATTGCGAACAACCCACACACATTGAAATATACGACAAGTACGTGAATGTAGAACCTAATGTCGAGGAACCCTCTAAAGAAGAAGTAGAAAACACAATTAAGACCTTAAAGAATAACAAATCACCGGGAGAAGATGGAATACCGTCTGAACTATTAAAAAAAGGTGGAAGAATAGTACATGAAGAACTGCATAAGTTAATCTCCAAAATATGGACAGAAGAAAGGATGCCAAAAGAATGGCAGGAAGCCATTATAATACCCATTCACAAAAAAGGAGATAAAGAACAATGTGAAAATTATAGAGGTATATCATTGCTTAGCAACGCATATAAAGTGTTTTCGGAAATAATTCAAGGTCGAATAGAAAAATACACTGACTCCATAATAGAAGACCACCAAGCTGGATTTGTTAAAGGCCGTTCCACTACAGATCAGATTTTTATTTTAAAGGAAGCCATCAGTAAATATTGGGAATATAATAAAGACTTCTATGGACTTTTCATAGATTTCTCAAAAGCGTATGACAGCCTTATTAGACAACGTATATGGCAAAAGATGGAAAAGTTTGGCATTCCCAGAAAACTGATTAATTTAGCTAAGCTGACAGTTGAAAGCTCTAAATGTAAAGTGAGAATAGATGGAGAACTATCTGAAGCATTCGAGGTCGTCACGGGGGTAAGGCAAGGTGATGGTCTGTCTCCTCTGCTGTTCAATATAGTACTAGAAGATGCCCTGAAAAATGTAAGAAGAACCAACCAGGGAATTAAAATAGGAACTAGAATAAATATCCTAGCATATGCAGATGATGTTATTCTCCTCGCAGAAAACAAGGAGGAACTGGAAGAACTAACAAAAATTCTACTCCAGGAGACGGAACTAGTGGGTCTGAAAATAAATGACGAAAAGACAAAATACATGCACTTTACTAGAACAGAACATCAGCTAATGACTACAATAAATATAGATGGGCATAAATTCGAAGAAGTGGAACAATTCAAATACTTGGGAACAATAATATCAAACAAAAATAGTGAAGAACCGGAAATTACGAACAGAATTAATTTAGCTAACAAAAGCATGTATGCCTGTAATAAAATATTAAATTCAAAGGTAATATCACAAAAGACCAAAATCAAAATATATCACACAATAATTCGTCCAGTACTTCTTTATGGTGCAGAAACATGGATCATGAACAGGAAAGAAGAAAGGAAGCTGATTATATTCGAGAATAAAGTCCTGAGGAAAATCTTTGGCCCCACAAAGGAAAACGAAATATGGAGAATCAAACGGAATAAGGAAATACGAGATCTCTACAAAGAGCACGACATAACTGCATGTGTCAGGGCCAGAAGAATGAGATGGCTTGGGCACGTTATGAGAGCGGAGCAGGGCTCAATACTCAAGGATGTTATCAGTGGGAGACCATGAGAGGGAAGACGACCACCGGGAAGACCAAAAATAAAAAGGTGGTGGGATGGAGGATCAAACACGGACATAAACCGGATAGGGGGAGCAGTGGAAGAACCCTAAGAGACCGAGAAAGATGGAGGGCACGCGTTGGTGAGGCCAAATCCCAGCTTACTAGGCATAGATGGCCATGGGAGTAAGAGTAAGTAAGTAAGTAAGCAAAGTAATGCCATTATGATTTTTTTCTCATGCCATCCTCAATGCAATTGAAAGATACGTGCTTACTAAACGATGAATTCGTAGCCTGCAGGAAGAAGTACACCATGACTCCAATTGTTATCAGCAATTACACCAAGATCATATGCACACACCGATGCGTGATTCAGGATTCAAAATCGTGGTATCTTAATTCCCTATCCCTTCCAAAATTAAAGGTTATGGTATTTTTCGATGAAATTAAAATAAAACTTCTGCATCCCTAGGAAATGGTCCAATAATTTGCTATGCATATTTTCTAAGGCATTAAAATAATAAAAAAAAATAGAAAGACATTTACGCGTACTTTATTTGTTTCGGATGACGCACTCACGCTATTAGAAATAGTACAATCGGCTACAACAATTTGCTTATCATACTTTTGCCAAATTCATTCTAAGTAATATCTTTACGTCATAATTTATGTATTTCCCTTGAAAGGAGAATGCAACATGCACTCACTAAAACTTAAAGGAAGTAGTTCTACGGATAGTATTGCTCTAAATACCAGTTGATAACTTAAATCTTAATTTCGAGACTTTGGAGAGTTTCGTGGCGGTGGTATCGTCTCGTCTCGTCAAAAAGTGGTCTCGTCTCGAGTCTCGTCTCGAAATCTCACCCACGGTCTCGTCTTCGAGAAGAGACACCGAGATGAGACAGTCTCCAGTCTCGCGGCAAGACTAAAGACGACAGTTTTGCAGCTAATTCTCATTAAGTATATGAGACAAATTAACAGTCTGGGGAAGCAATTCAATTACAAGTGCCACTTAGCTAATAGTAACAAATACCCGAGAAATATTATTCAATTAATGAGACTCATATGCGTAAAACTATGGTGAACTCTTTCAACTAACAATGATCATTCCATCATCTTTCTTAATTTTTATATTTGGAAAGGGTAACAGCCGTATAATTTCATTTCATCATGTAAAAATTATGTAGAAACATAACTAATGGCGGAACTTCCAAGACTGAAATCAGGGTGTCGAGTTTGCTGATCTATCACTCCGCCACTATTTCACTCGTCTTTTCTAGGAAAGACACAACCCTAGGACATGAAAGTAAAGCGACCACGGAAGGCGTGTCAACAGCATGTTGCCACTGACCATCACGTACATAGGCCAGCTAGAAGAGTGCCTATTCCTCCCCCACCAACGACTACCATCTCGACCACCCGTCTCCAGACAGGAATCCATTCTCTGCGGGCCGGAACCTGGGGCCTTAGATTCCCGGGCGGGGAGGCCACTTACGGGATGTGGGTGCGTAAGATTGGCTACCGTGGGTCGGTCCGCTCAAACATTCCAAATTCCTGATCCTATCACGTCGCTGGTTAACCTGAAAAATACGTCGGTGATGAAGGCTTCCCACTCTGTTCTTTCGAAGGGCTAAGGGTCCTCTAACAAGGACACCCTTTCGCCATTGTCAAAGGTCCTTTGCTACATCTCACTAATTCCAAGGTGGTCCCTCGATGAAATGAGCTATTGTGTTATCGGCTGATTAAAAGGATGTCTCAAGGTTGTCGATGACCTTTCCTCGTCCGTGCATTGTGCTCACCCGACGGTGTCCTTGCTGAATCTCGGATTTAACGGCGAGAAGGTCATTCTTTTATAGTGGATTTAGACACCGTGATTCTTTGTGATTGGTGGAATTCTTATTGATAATATGAGTACCAATCAGTAATCAGCATGGTAACAAATCAGCATCACATGGAACTGGTATCCGTTTGTAAAAACTTCTTGAGAACATAACCGTGAAAAGTGAACTATGATGTCTGCCATCGAATGAAGATTTATTTGGGCGATTCATCTGAAAGAATGAAAAGTTCATGCCATAACAAGATGATTGTGGAAACAATATTTGTGGGGTCGGCTGGGTAATGTTCTCAAATTATTTTGGACCAATCGTACAGTAGTGGTAAACGAACACCCAATTTGTGAAATGTAACGAATGGTGAAGAAAAACAGCTTTTCCACAATTCTTTACTAACTCGATGAAAGAACTCATGACTGATCTAACTCTTAATTAGCTCCAGGAAGCCCGAGTTTTGGACTAATAAAAATTCCAATATCAGAGTTTAATTTTAACGAAAAGGCTGACACCGATTATCACCATAAGAGACAATTTTATAATATCAATTATATCCACCAATTAGTCCATCAGTTCCTTTTTTAGAAAGCCATTGAAATTATCTCATCTCTGTCTTTTGAATCCCTTAAAACCTAGCCGTTGCTATTTATTCTATTTTGTTGTGAATAATTTCCACAAATGGTGGAAATTCTTCGAAACAATAAGTTGGAAGATTATTTTACCACCCTTTAAAAATTGGTCAAATTCGTTAAAATATAAAAGACAATATAGAACAAATATCATAAATGGTTAACAATAATGAAAAAGTTAAGATTATTTTAATGAACTTCGAAGGGTAATGATCCCCTTGGAGTAAGCGTACAGTAATGTTAAAAGAATACCGTAATTTATAAACTTATAATAGACTTATGTTTCCAAGTAGAGCTTTTACACTCTTACAATCAGCACATTCGAAAAACATAAACTAGCTAGGAATACGTATCATCATTATCGATTTCGACTGAGTGATATTCCACGCTCACCAAGAACAATACAAATTTTATCTTGCTAGTCTTACCATGAAGCTCCTCCTTTGCATTGCCTCGACGTTCTGATAACAAATACTTCCTCACCCTACAACTCAGTTGACGTGGTTGTGGTGCAACCATGGGACCGCCACAGGCAACCAATAGCCATCACGGACGCCCCAGCAGCCCTGCTCAGCAACAAGAGGTGCGTGTGAAAAGGCTGATATGAAAATTTGACGAATAGCATCGTCAAAACAAGACACGAAGGAGACAACTGAAAATGCCACGCTCCGCCTTCATAGCCACGGTGGTAATGCGATGTGTCTGTCCGCATTTAGAGGGAAAGAGTCATCAGTACCAAGAACTCAATAGTCCTTCAGACCCTACCAGGAAACCAACGTCCCCTTCTAAATCTTTAGACCTCGTTCTATGTTGATCCACTTGACTTGAAGTCAATTGACGTTAATTTTACTCCCAAACCGTGTGTTGAATAAATATAAGTAAACCATGATGTTGCTCTCACTGATATTTTCAACACATTTTTCTTTCTTCAATAAAATTATTACTTTTATCTTATACCCATACTCATTGTAATCAATGTAACTTATGTCATTTCATCCCTTGTAATCATCAAAATCTCAGCAATGTGCAATTCATAAAATATAATGTAAGGCATGATTCCTCTTAAAAATGATTGAGACATAATATACTCTTCGATTTTTATACACAAGGTCATAGTCACTACTTAACTTTATGCCATCATTTATTTCAATCATTAGCATCATTCTGCGGTGATTTCGTTCTTCACTTTTTAAGTAATGTTCCGTTGCTCTCAATCCTTCAGACCAGAGTATCCTCATGTCAGAGAACGCTTATGATGGAAAAAAAATAATACCAAAACTACCCAGAAGGCTGCATGGAATGAGAATAAGGGGCAAAGTGACGCTCTATGAAGGTCCGTTGAGTACACCGCACGGAGGGCAGAGGAAATGTATATTTTATATACTCCATTGCTTTCTTATACGTTATATATTCTTTTAACTTTTAACGAATTTTACCAATTTTGAAAAGGTTGTATAAAACTCCATATCGTTGATCTTTGAGCCAAATACATTTACAGAATCTTTAGAAAACTTTGACTTATTTCTAAAAGTAAAATGATCGTCTAATTTGTGGATGTAATTGATATAAATAACGGTTCTTTATGGTGATAATCGGTGCCAGCCATTGCGTTAAAACTAAACTCTCATACTGGACTTTTATTAGCCTAAAATCCGGGTGCCTCAAAGCTCTTGATTTACTCTAATGATACTGTATAGAGTCGTTAGGAATTATGAATCTGAAAATTTAGTTTTCTGAAAATAGCAAAATAATGATATCATCCATTTCCAGTGATCATTAAACCAATTGCATTGACAGAATCGCCTCAATACTCAGAGGTTAAACTCATTGAGTTTAAACTTGACAGTAGAAACCTACACTTCGTAGAAGTTCATTATGTTATTACTCAACATTAATGAACATCCCTGCCATTTCCCCTGAAACTGCAGGGAGCACCTACCGCCCAGCCACACGAATCGGCACCAAGGCACGATGTATGGCAAAGGGAAGGCTAGGCTCGAATTCTAGTGCCGGGGTTTCCCCTGGTCCGACAACTCAAAAGCCTGCCAGCCCGGCCGAGTATTTGCGGAGGTTGCAAAAGCCCCCCCCCCCCCAAGAAGGTCCATGCCGTGCTAAGGCACGGTCTTCCCCCTAGTTCCCCCTAGCGAGATTACAGCCACTTAGATGGCCGACACCAAATGAGACGGACACCGCAGCAGGTGTGGGCCCCGTCTCACCCCTAGAACTCGTGTCGGTTGAGTTACCTCAACCCCGTTGGACGAGTGGCCGTAGGGATTGGAAATTGAAATCCAGAATCGATTTTCGAGTAATCGACTATCGATTTTGGTTTTAAAAATCTATTTTCGAGTAATCGACTATCGATTTTGGTTTTTAAAATCGATTTTCTAAAAAATTCGATTTTTTGCCCAAAATAATCGAAAAATCGAAATCTATATGTATATTTATCATAGTAAAGTAATTGTCTGCTGAAATACGGATGTGTTGTTGTAACAAAATGCAAAATATGGGTTAATGGAAGCACTAGGGATAAGAACCGAATACAGTTAAATTTATTAATGCAATATATTATTTTAAAGATATTAATGAGATATGCAGGGAAGTAATAATCCATACCAGATACTTGTATACATATAGGTAATATAACAAGAAAATTTCATATAGTTTAGTAGCAATAAGAATTGTATATTGAAAAGTGGGCATACCACAAAATGAAAAACAGATCTTTATTTTTTTCTTGTTTGCAAAGCCGTGGAACCAGTGTTCCTCAGGGATGGACCTTAAGAAAACTGACAT
Source organism: Pyrrhosoma nymphula (assembly GCA_963573305.1). Classification (NCBI taxonomy): domain Eukaryota; kingdom Metazoa; phylum Arthropoda; class Insecta; order Odonata; family Coenagrionidae; genus Pyrrhosoma; species Pyrrhosoma nymphula. The sequence continues at coordinate 11,978,864 of OY754337.1, forward strand.
ATTTAAATGTTCTCCGGACAATCGATTTCACACCTGAGTTGCAATTAACCCGGCGTGAGAAAATAGTCGCTCACACGGCACGGTAGAGGCAACTATAAATGAAATCCTGCTGGTTAGTTTGTATACGTGGGGATATTCTCCCTTAATCTCCTCCTTCCAAGCTTGTAGTGGATTAGAGTTGGACTTGCGGTCGACTGGAGGGCGGTTTACGAACTGGCGCAGCTCGATTGGCAAAATTCAAACGCTGTAGCAAGCTAAAAATCGAAAATCGATCGGCTAGAATCGATTTTGATCGGTTTTTCAAAACAAAAAGTCGACTTCGATTAAATCGAAAATCGGAGTGCGATAATCGATTTTCGATTTCAATCGAAATCGATTTTCCAATCCCTAAGTGGCCGCCGACCACGCTTTAGTGTAAACGGTCTACCGCACATCCTGTTGAGCCTCACCGGAGCCCTTTACCCACTGGAACAGAACCCTTAGTGAGATTCCGTGGAATCCCACTCTAGTAGGATCGGGTATCCCTGTGGGACCCTTTTCAGGGTAATTACCGTGCGGTCTACAAGAGGATTCATCCTCGGTTTGGACCCAGAGTGCAAAGTGCAATTACCTCCGAAACCCCGCGGTTTCCCCCACCAGAGCTACGTCGGCCAACTCCATAGCGGGCCGCGGGTTGCACCGCGAGAAGTTGGAGTTGGCTTGGTAATGAGACGAACAAGCGACTTGAGACCCACCCTTGCAAACGGAAAAAAACCTTTTCTACAAATCTTTTTATTAAATGACGCGATTCACAGATTTACGGCAACAGTTAACTAGAACGACAATTAATGCTTATAGCAACCTTCCTGTACTTGATGCCGTATATCGGTGAATTGCGTCGTAGAATAAAATTTTTGAGAAAAGTAGTAATTATCTAAATTAATCATGAGAACTTTCATTGAGTTTGTAAAGAATTGTGGAAAAGTTTTTTTTCTTCACCATTCGTTACATATATAAGAATAATTCGTATTTCGTATTCGGATATTCGTTTACCACTTCTGTACGCTTGCTCCAAAATAATACGAGATCATTTCCCTTCGGAGCCCATAAAAATAACCTTTGAATGATAATTACTCTAAGAATTGTTTCCGCAGTAATCTTGATATGGCATGAAGTTTGAATTCTTTCTGAAGATGATTATTCTCCCAAATAAATCTTCATTCGATGGCAGACATCAAAGTTCACTTTTCTCGGTTATGTTCTCAAGTAGTTTTTACAAAGGGATACCAGTTCCATGTGATGCTGATTTGTTCCGATGCTGATTACTGATTGGTCGGTAGTTTATCAATAAGCATTCCACCAATCACTGAGAATTACGGTGTCTAAATCCACTATAAAAGGATGGCCTTCTCGCCGTTAAATCCGAGTTTCAGCTTGGACACCGTCGGGTGAACACAATACACGGACGAAGGAAGGTCATCGACAGCCTTGAGACATCCTTTTAATCATCCGATAACACAATAGCTCCTTTCGTCGAGGGAGCACCTTGGAAGTAATGAGCAGGAGCAAAAGATCTTCGACAATGGCGAACGGGTGTCGTTGTTAGAGGACCCTTAGCCCGTCGGCAGAGTAGAGAGGGAAGACTTCATCACCGACGTCTTTTTCAGGTTAACCAGCGACGTGATAGGGACAGGGATTTGGAACGTTTGAGTTGCCCGACCCACGGTAGCCAATCTTACTCACCCACCTCCCGTAAGTGTCCTCCCCGCCCGGGAATCTAAGGCCCCAGGTTCCGGCCCGCAGAGAATGGATTCCTGTCTGGAGACGGGTGGTCGAGATGGTACTCGTTGGTGGGGGAGGAATAGTCACTCTTCTAGCTGGCCTATGTACGTGACGGTCAGTGGCAACATGCTGTTGACACGCCTTCCGTGGTCTTTTTACTTTCATGTCCTAGGGTTGTGTCTTTCCTTGAAAAGATGAGTGAAATAGTCGCGGAGCGAAAGATCAGCTAACTCGCCGCCCTGATTTCAATCTTGTAAGTTCCGCCATTAGTTATGTTTCTACATAATTTTTACATGATAAATTGAAATTATACGGCTGTTACTCTTGCCATAAATTAAAAGTTAGCTCGATGATGGAATGGTCATTGTTTGTTGAAATAGTTTAACATATTTTTACGCATTTGAGTTATTTTGATTGCATTACCTATCACAGGAATGTCTTATCATTAGTCTAACGTGATTTTAGGGATCTAAGTTTGGCGAAAGATCTGATGGACTAATTGAAAGGTAAAGGAAACGAAATATACAATAGTCAAAATAATGATTTTGTGTGTGTAATGTACAAAGAGACGTTTTATTTCCAACGAATTAATGTTAACATATTTTCTCACTTAACTTAAAACTTTTCATTCCTACTCACGAAGTTAACTTCCTTGCCTTTTTTGCTCCTCTTTTTCAACACCTGGCAATAGGGAATTTGGTTGGATGTAAGCGTTAACTCGATGATGTTTAATAATGCTATGAATTATCTTCGTTCACCTGATTTCACCATGGAAAGGACCCTGGCATTTATTGAATGACATGCCTTCCCGTTTGGTTTTTGGAAGGGCGTTCTTAAAGCGATTATTATCATGAGAATGAGGGGCTCAGGATAGAGGGGGGAGTTGAGGATGGAAATAAAGCAGTGTACTCGTGCTTTGCTTTTTGTAGCCTTAAACCCTTTTTTATACAATACTGACCTTCAGCTAAGAGCGAGTATAAACCGGGCGCCGATGATATATCGTATATGTAGAACGTTAAGCAGGCTGATATCTCCCTTGAGCCCAACCTCAATTCAGGAATCCTACGAGAGCGGCCTTTTCTTACACCTTTGCTTAGTTCGCAAGTCAATACGGGGACAGTCCCTAAACAACAAATATTTGAAGAGGAGATAATGGTGTGTCTGGCGATCCTAATATTCTGTACACGTGAGGGAGCTGAAGAAGACCTACCGAATTGACGAATCCAAGATAATGATCACTTTGCTCAATAACACCGAGATCTCATAAGGCTTGCTTTTTCCCCTATCCTCTCCAAGTCCAAGTACATATACTTTTCAAGGCAACGCAGTTCAATCATTTTAGGAGAAAGCATATCTTGGATTTTTAAACTAAGTATAATCGATATCCTTGATTGACTGAGTTTTGTCTCCGAGCTCCTGATACTTCCAAGCGCCTCTTCCCTACGGTGATGGTACAAGGCTTAAGTTTGTCCCATTGTCCCCATTTTGCTTCACCACCATTTTTAAATTCCCCTTCAGCCAGATTTTTATCACTGCACCATGCGCGATTAATTGAAAAAAAAACCCAACCTCTAGGTTGCGTATTGTGGATTTTTTCCAAACTTAATTCCGGAAACAGTAATTATTTGAAGGCAAAATAAAAATAACAACCCATTTATGAGTAAACGAGCGGAATTAATCATGGGATTTAAAAATTATTCGGATTCTTTTTTATGACCATTTTATTTTACACTCGTATTTAAAAAAGTTAAAAGTTATCGCAATTTTGACTTATTTTCATCATCTCGTATTCTTTTTGGTAGAGAAATCTTTATTGTATTTAAAATGCCGCGGCATGTTCTTAGTATTTAGTTCGTTTCAGAATTTCACTTAAAATTATAATGTTTTTACCATATGGCTGCTTACTGTTTTCGAAAGTAAGTTATGCATGTAAACCAGGAAACGCATTTTAGGAAGTGTGCTTACAAGTTTGTATTTAGTCGAATAAGAGGCGTAGGTAGATAGATGGCATTGGAATACACAATTAGCTACATGAGCATGCGAAATCCACATTGAAAAAAATTAATCGCTTGCTCTGCGATTTGAAACTGGATCCCTCGAGTTCCATACGTAGTCACTAATGATGTGAGGCTCGAAAATTAACGGACACCTATCATCGCAAAGTATTATGGGATAGAATATTTCAGGAGCGACATATTTATGCGCAAACCAAAACTAATTAATGGTTTCATTTTTAAACGAGAGTTTTCATTAGCTTTCCAGAGTATCCAACATCATATTTAGTTATTTCGCTATGTTTGGAACTATACGACTGCGCTTCTTTGATTTTCAATATTTTTAATTAAAAAAAAAATTGCTGTATTCATTTCAAATATCTTCGGATTAAACTAGCTCGATGCTATTTTATTCCAGTATTGGGATACCTTGAAAAAATCTTCGATCCACTTAATCATAAACTAAAGTCCGTACTCAATTATTTTTTTGCGGTGGAAAAAAATTTAATTTCTTTGTGGCTTTAAAAATAACATGATGCCATCAATTTCACTTTTATTGTCTCTTAAATGCCTCTTTAAATCTACTAAATAAGTGAATTCACTCTATAAGTGACGGTCTTCGAATAGATGCAACACCCTTTTAGCCCTTACAATCATTTCTGGGAGAGCAATAAATGTTCCGAAACAAAGGAAGCCCCTTCCATCACCCTCAGACGAGTTTGAAGGGGGTTTAAGCAAACGTTTGAAAAAAATATTCTATTCACAAAAATAAACAAGCAAGTAGTATGCATTTGAAAGAGGTTTACGTGATGAATGTTCGCAAAATGTATTCACCAAAAGACTGAACTCCACATTCGTCGCATTATTGCAAAGGAACTGCTGGACATAAAAACAAACAGCAAAAATAAAAGGAAAACCAATGGAGAATAAAATAAAAATGTACGCAAGGAAAAAGCCATTATATCTAAAGGAACACGAATAACAAGAACTTACAAATTATTTCCAGCAAACTATGCCTAAAATATGTGATGGGTAGAATCCAAAATTAATCAAATCCGAATCCATAATCCCATTCGTTTATCGAATCTTAAATACAGAATCCGGAATCCAACTTTCAATCAATTATGAATCCCAGTTCCTTTTCTTAGCCAATACATCTTGGTTTGTAAAAATACATTAAAAAATCCTAGTAAAATCATTTTCTTTTAAAATTTATGAAATTAGTAGCTCTAGGTTTTCCCTCAAACAAATATCCATTAATTTAACCAAAATACGAGAGGTCGAGATCTGACCCAGCTAAGCAATGCCGATGCTCGTTGCCTTCCCATCGGAAATGAAACAATATTTTCGTCTTTCACGTCCCTCTGTCGTTCACTGTGAGTTGATCACTCTAATACCACTCTCTGCATGAGGAAGGGGAGTGTAGCACTTTCCCTCCTTCCCCTTAAACGGCTAACCCTACAAATCCCCCAGCGTCTTTCCCTGAGTCCCTTTATATATCTACTTCTCCGGTTTCGCCGCCAGAGTCTCTCTCAGAAGGGGCAGTTTTATTCAATAGAGTATTTGCACAATTTTTGGAAACTATGTTAAATTTTGCTTTGGTGCGTAAAAACCATAAATCCAAAATTTTACTGTCGTAACTTTCCTACTTTTTAAACAATAAGCGATTTAAAATCACATTTCGAACCTTGCGCACAAACGGACCGCGGCCATATTGAATCTGCTGTGACGTAATTTCCCTTACTCCACAATCGCTTCCGGGTTTGTTTACATTCGTTCTGTGTTGTATTTACTGCCTTGTGTGGTAAATATCCTTTTTACAGGCTAAATAGTTCCAAAAATTACCATGTAGATGCCTGATGATATCAATTAAAAATTACTGCGAAAAAGAAGAGCTACAAAGAGTATTGTTTCGTGCCATAATGCAATGTTGCTCAGGAAATCTCCGATCATTAACGCGTCCACACCCGGAAGATTATTGGAACTTGCCTTTGCGAATCCAACTTTCATGATGAGCACCAAAGTTTTATTTCAAATATCGAAATAACTTCGAAAAGGCAAATACTATTTCAGTCTCAACGCACAGCTAGGCTATTTCGCTTCTGCTAATATGGGAGATGACGTCACACTACGTTTAGACCTTGGAAATTTCGATGCTAAAACAATGCATATTAAAAGCTATTTATCAAATTAATTAGTTGGAATTATACCTTGGTATTTCGTACGTGGCATTTCGAAACCAAACACTACTCGCTACAATAAATTTCAACAAAATACCTCACTTACGCAAATACTCTAATCAGCTTAACACCACTTCATAAATTGAAATTCTATTTCTAAATAATGCAATATATACGCCTGATTTTAGTTTTCGTAAAATACTACAAATTCAGCCAATGTTAACCATTTCTAAGTCTAATATAAGATTATTTCAAAATTTAAAGCCAAACGGACAATTTTAGCAGTCATCCAAACCATATATTGAAACTTTCATACTGATATCTCAATTCCTCACGCTACAGGAAGTACAGCCGTTTTTAAGGCAATCGTATTTCGCCTTTATAACTCTATGTCGTACCTCCTCTTCAATATCTTTGTAGCATGTTTTGTGTACGCCTAGGCATGTAAGTTTTCATTTTTGTAAAGATAAATCATTTGAAGAAATTCTTAGTTCTGGAAAAGTAGCGTAGTTTTCAGTACGCAATCTCTGAAATGATACCACAATTTTTTTGCCATTCAGAGAGTGGTATTTGACCCTCCTAAGGTTCAAATTGTATTTCGGCCTGAGGAGTATTTGTGCAATCCCAACTTCATTCCCCTATTCAATTTCACACACGAAATACAAACTGTTTTTACATTATCCTGTACTCCGGGCATACGCTTCCCTACCGGAGAACAATCAAATATATACATACCATAAAAATGACGAATGCATGTTACGCTTCGAGCAGTCGCATTGACGTGTGGCAGGGGGTGTCAGGACACCAGCAGTGTAATGTTGTAAGGGAGAATATAGTGCGGCGTCAAAATGACATTCTCTGTGTCACAATAAAACACACCTGTTCTGAATTTCTCACGCCCTCGAAGCCTAGCGTGTAGCCTCCTGACACATTATTCCAATGGTTATACATTTCACCCAGAGCATTCTAGCAGTCAGGCGCTAACTATCAACGCAACAGGTATACTATTTAATTGAATATCTTTCAGATTAAAGTGGGAAATCACCTATTTATTTCTCAGGGGAAACTTAAAAAGGTAATTGTATAATCAATTCTGCATCCTGATAAATCCTGGAACCAGATTGCAATGCAATAATGCCGTCCAGTCCTTTCCTTGGCGTTTTCGCAATGTACTTTCTCGGCCATCTTCTTTGTTTACTTACGGTTGCGATGGCGATGTCTCGTGTGGTCCCAGGCATATTTTAAATGGACGCTGATAAACGTATTACAACAAAAGGAATAATTACTGTATTTACTCACAAAAAATAAAAGATTTATGGCAAAAACATACAATCTTTATCTTTTTCACGCCTACGTATTTTCCCATTTGTGCCGGAAACAATTGGTGCTAGTAGTAATCCATACGAGATATCGCAATTCCTTCAGACCCTTGCACTGAGTCTACACTGGTTCCCAAACTTTTCCCTCTAAAAGCCGTGAAACCTTCTTTATTCACTCGTAGCAGGTTTTAACGAAGCTCGCATATTTCCTTTCTATTTTATTTCTTTTGCTAATTAAATATTTTGGTCCAGGGTCCCAAGTGCTCTCGGCGTATTTGAGGTGTGGCCTGACCAAGGTACAGTAGCACATCTCTTTCACATTTTCATCCGAGGATACTATACTGACCACCCAAAAATAAAAGAATGGTATTTGGGATCACATTCCCAAAATAGGAAGTCACAGTGTTTGTTAAAATATAGCAACAGATATCCTCGGTTTCCAAATATTCTCATTAACATGACGTAGATTGGAAGTTTCTTTGATGTCAATTGTTTTGTTATCTAACGCTGGATCACTGTCTGCCGCTACGACTTCGGTTCAAAATGAAGGTCGCCCTGAAAATTAAAACAAAAATTACTTGACGAGACCTTCAGTGCGTTTTGTTTCACGCACTGATTGTATTTATGCGTAACAAATCGCTTCGGTTAACGGATTGCCGCACTTCAATGCGCATTTTAATGAGTCCCTGCAAAGAGTTGAACTTGCCCTCCAAGCGATTCACCGGACATCCAGTTGCGCGATTAATGCGGTGACGTGTTCAAGCATAATGATGGATATGATGTTGAGAATGGTGGCGGATGTGTTTGTAAACCTAATAAATGGTGACACCTTGAAGTAAAAAAAACACAATGCATATTTCCACCAATATTTATAAAGGTACATTGATGAATATTGCTGTAAAAGTTGAGTTTTTTACTTCAGTGGTAATGTATTTCCACATACTAAGTCATTAAAACATCGAATATCAATAGTGAATCTTTGATATAACTCAAATTTAATCAATAGCGACTCTTTCACCCTTCTGTTACGCTTTCAATTGCAAATTGTAATAATATTTGTCTATGAATGGTGACTACAACCTTTTAAGACAAACATCAATAGCGAAATTAGCCGGCAATAGAAACACCAAGGTAAAATTAATAGCGTTATATCATAGTCTTTTGAATTAAGATCATCCCTCATTTAGTATAACTGCTTAGTTGAAACCCACTTGTGCAATGTAGCTTTATATTCTACACTTCTCGGTTACTTTGCAGTCACTCGTATTTTCTAAAAAGCTTGGTTTGTGTTGTGTTCGTACATGCGCGCGTGCCCACATTGCGTGATAGATGCTTTCTTGACAATAGGCAGGATTTACAGTTAATCTTCTGTTGTGGTCACGTATTATTTGAGATTTAGAATGCAACAAGCGATGGAAGTTAAGCTATCTCGGCTACCTTTAAAATGAAACATGGTGACCATCCAAGTAAGCACGATTCTATAAACAGTCTGAACAATTTGAAGGAACCTCTTCACGCGTAATATTATAAGAACTTGAATACTTCCTTCCATGCTGAAAATTGACAAAATACTATAACTTGGATTAAGATGGACAGAAATAGACGTGAATTTTCCAGTGATGTGGCCTTCTACAATAATCAAATCAGTGTAATTTCTTTTCGGCACACACTCCGAATCTATCATCATATATCCTCTTTCAGTAAATATATTTTTTTTTGAAGTATTGGTCTTTTTATTTTGAATAATCAACTCTCAAACTGAAATTACCAACGTTCCGTTATTTTTTATTGATATATTCGGGGCTAGAAGTTTTAAAAATATTTAACAATTAAACAAAACCATGATATAAAAATGATAAATTTTTTTTTATAAATTTTTAAAAATGATAAATATTTTTATATCATGGTTTTGTTTAATTGTTAAATAATTTTAAAACTTCTAGCCCCGAATATATCAATAAAAAATAACGGAACGTTGGTAATTTCAGTCGATAAAAAATTTCTGATAAAAATTGGCAGACTGTTATTACTCCATTGTGTAAATACCGAGGTTGGAACTATCTCTTCGCAAATAAATTGCCCTTATATCCCCAAAAACCCTGATATACTGGTAGACTAGGAGGTAAATCATCTCTTTTTGTATTTGAAATTGTTTTTTACCTCTGTCCTAACTCTTTCACTTGTGTATTTTTATTAAAAATTATTTGCATCCACAACTTGAAAAAGAATATTTTCTATCATAGTAATTCACTCTGTGAAATAGTGGTGGAAGTCTCTCCTCTTTTGTTTATAATTAGGACTTATTCTTATGCAACCGCTGACTGTATCTGATATTTAGGGTGAGTTTCATTGCCTTCCCTATTCTACTGATCCTGTATCAATCCGCTCTGCGAGATTGTGCAATGAACTCAGCAAGCAGACAATGTTAGCATCCTTAACTGGTATCCTGCTCTCAAACGGTTTTTCCGCAAGAATTGTTATCGGTGGAATACAAGTGGATATCAGAATTCCAAAAGCCGCTCAAAACCTTTAGAGTTACCAACTCTCAACCAAATACCAATTTCAGCTTATTATTCGCTGCGGTTCCACGCGGGATATGAGAGCGGGAGGCCATGTAATTTTTTTATGAAGCTCCGGAAGCTTTTTGTTTAGGCATCCTCGGGGTCGAGGAGGATCATTTGATCACTATAAACATTCATGCTGCCACAGTCATCGTTGCGATGAAGAAGATTATCTTTTGAACACATCCCGGAATCAGCCGATTGAAGGAGAAACTTTCAGCTGCAAGCACAAAAGGAACAAGGGAAACTCAATCCAAAGTTATCACTTTCATTTTCACCCAATTTCAAAGCACATTTTTCAAACGCGATACGGAGAACATCAGCTTGGAATACTTCGAACCACACCACACGCAATATTCTCTTCCACCCTTTCCCTGCATACCAAACATCCACCCTCTATCACGGTGTTTAGCATCCCTTTGCCTCTCATCACCTTACCCAATCATCCACTCAGCTTCCTCCTAATCTCCTCATAATTTAGTCATTATCAGTACCCAGCGCTTCGTTCGCCATAATTGGTGCCCAGACCATCGTTCGCAGTACCGTATCTAACACCTCCATTCACTTTCCTAATTGTGCAGATTTCTTCATCATTCTACGCTACTCTCCGCTTCAGATTCTTCACAAACCACATGGGGCTCATCTCGATGGATCTATTGTATTTTCGAATTAACCTTTTGCTCAAGCATTTCTTTATATCCTTTCTATAAATTTTCTCCATTTTTGTTCCATCAAATATTTCATTTTACTGAAGAAATCAAGATGGTCGGGAAGCTTTGATTTGCTTCTCATTCTTTCATGATCTACCTCACCTTCTTTGTCGTAGAGAATGTCATATTAGTTTATCCTCTTTGAAAAATATAATAAATGAGAGTTAGTCAATTGCATACATTCCCGAGATGCCACATACCCCGAGCGATATAGCATGAGGAATACTGTAATAAGCTAAGATTTTGATTTAAAAGTTATAACTGCAATTTTCTCTATATAATAAAAAATAGATCAAATGGTAGACTTGCCTTCCAACAATATTCCAAAGCAATAGTCGGTTATTCTTTTCATTACAAATGTAAGTTTTTATTTGTTTGGTTTTTCCATTCCTTCATATTTTACGAGGCTTTCTCTTTTCATGCGGTATCGTTATGCGGATCAAAGATTGCTACATGTAATCAATTCGTGGTAAATGTTTAGAATGAAAATAAGTGTGAATATTGACGAATGAGTCGCATACTTATGGCTGAGAGATTTGTAAATCAAATGTCCAATTGAATGTAAAAGGTTATATCTGTGGTAAAATGGCAACATATGATATGTCCGTTACTTTTTTTGCAAAAGTGAGTTATGCATACCGTTGGATTTGTAGTTCTAATACCGTTGAATTTGGAAAGTTAAAAAAATATATAACTTTAAAACTGCCCTCCTACAAAATTTGAAAAACATGACATTTCATCTTTTGCCATCTTACCACAGATATGTAATTGTATTTTAAATTGGCAATATTCACTTAAAGATCAATCAATGACCGTCAAGAATAGCGGTCAAGTCAATCAAGAATGGAAGACAAGGTAGAATAATTTCGAACTGGTCAAGTAAAATTAGTTTATAGCCTCCTTTTTGCTTACATATTCATTTAAATCCACTCATACACAGGAATTTTGAAATTCACAATGATAATGCTTTAGGAAATCCTTCCTATTCTGTGTTTGTCAAAATAGTAATTATTTTATCGAGATTATGCATATCATTTAGCAGATTTGAATTTAGCAACAAAGGATCTTAACTTTCATTTCAAACGGGTTGGCTTGGGATTTGGGTCTATGATCCGCTCGAGGCGTGAAGATAACCTACAAAATCCTCGCTAACCGTAAAGCATATTCCAAAATGTGACAACGCCTACTGAAATGAAGGCTAAAATATGTTACACTGTAATCAGAGCTACTATTTCTAGATGGTCTCTTAGGAAAAGGACTTTTTTGTCTACAAGACTAGAAATTAACGAAAGAAAGTGCATCCACTCCACTCTTAACATCAGAAGATCGACGAACAATGCAGCGACATATGACTTGACAGGCATTAAACCGATAATATTACTTATTTAAGCAATTAGCGAGTCCTATTTAAGAAAATCAAAGCCAGTGATATAGAGGAAGTTGTAGGTCTATTTACTAAAAAAGCAAAACAGGAAGATAAATATAGATGACCCGGATAGTAGAATTGTTTAGTCACTATCGAACAAGGTACGTATACCTAAAAATGACATAAGGAAAGTTTCAACTTATGATGACAATTAGTTTACAGTCATATATTATGATTCCAAAGATATTCATTTTATTTCATATTCAGACATAGCATTCGCGAGACTACGCCCATGAAAGGAATATAAGTTTATTATCGGACAAATTTTCGAAAAAACTATTTAATATGTGTACGCGGATCAACTTCCAACTATATTTAGGGGAAAGTTAAGGAGTAACTCAATACCAAATGCTCCTGGGAATTCTCAATGCCAAACTTCACCCCTTTGCTGAAGTTGGAAAGAGGAAGTTTGGGATGGATTAACGGGATGGAACGCTCTAGTCTAGAATCACTTACTATGCGCAAGAGAAGACCAATGAGTGCGTTGGTGATAATGTGAACACAGAGCTCCTAAACCTCTGCGAAAATATTTAAAATATTTCACTACACGAATAGCGAGGAGGACGGAAGATTTTCCAGACAAGGAACATTTTTCAGAAAAAATAAGTTTTTCAAATATTCTATATTGAATAGTGGAAAAATATGAAAAAAAGCTCACCTTGAAATGAGGATAAATAGCTCAACATGAATGGCATGAGTTGTAACAGCTTCATAATTCGCATAAAAATGTTAAAGACGTACATTATGGTACATACACGTGACCTCATGTTGCAAAAGATTTTGGGAAGATTTTCGGATGAAAAAGTAAAAGAGAGGTGCTATTCCGCACTCGTCCGGCCACACCTTGAATATGCAGCGAGCATATGGGATCCGGCGCAGAAAGACTTAATCCGAGAACTTAATAAAATACAAAGGAAAGCTGCGCGATTCGTCAAAAACAACTACGGGCGTACAGACAGCGTTACACAGATGTTAAACGAGTTAGGCTGGGAGCCGCTAGAGACTCGGAGGCTGCGCACTAGGCTTAGATTGTTTGAAGAATTGAGAATAGATATCTTTCAGAGCGACATGACAAGGAGAACATCATATTAGAACTCCACTATATTTCCAGGTCCGACAGAAACGATAAATTAAGAGAGATATTTTGCCGAACGGATAGGTATGGGAATGCGTTTTTCCCCCGAACAATAAGGGACTATAATAAATGCTAGGCGTGATTTCATTAGAGCGTGTTCATTTTATATGTAAACGGCTGGTGTCCTAACATCCCCCGCCACACGCCTATTGATGTGGCTTGCGTGGTAATATGTAGATGTAGATGAAAATAAAATATTAATCGTACTCGTCTACAATTTCGCATCAGAAAATTTGGTCATAGATTTATTAAGTACTGCATCTTACTACTACACTGGAGAAAAATGATCATTTCCACTATTTCAGGCAATAATGAGTTGACATTTGATGTATCAAAGCCTTTTATGAACCAGAAGTTTGGAAAGAACGTGAAATTTTGACATTGACATTTGAAAAAGCAAGATAATTTGTGAATGAGAGGTTAAGAGCATCGCGCTAATTGGTTACATTTTTGACGAAATTTGAAATAATGTTAAGGAGAATATTTCATTATTAATATAAAATAAATGCTGAATATATTTAACGAGGATTTATTCTACATTGCCTTTTTCTTTGTTTTTCCATTTAAGGACCACTCAAAGAAGATATTAATAATTTGCTTTAGGTTCAGTTAAAATAAGCTGAATTCAAAAGGGTATCATGAAACGAGAGACCCTTGGGGCGATAATCTTCGTGGAAATATGGTATGGAATAACTAAAGGATAATAATAATGGTCCTTTGATCAGATATGACGTGAGGATAATTATAAAGTTCAGGGATAAATTCTAAAAGCCATTTGGTTACTTTTCTATCGTTTTTTATGTCAGATTCTACCTTTTCACTGCGAAAACTGATTTTCGTTTACATTCATAATGCATATATCCATGCTGAGAATAATGAAGCATAAAGAGATGCATTAAAGAAAAAAATTTGCATTGTTCAATACAACAATGGCAAACTTAATGTAAACCGGTGTTGTATGTAGGTAAATTTACCACAATATAGGTACAATACATGGGATAATATACTATGCATTTAAAATTGTTCGCTTAAAATTTTATTCAATATTCTAGCGTGAAGTTGTCAACTCCGCTGTCAGCGAATGAAAATATGCATTCAAATGCCAGAATATCGCAGCTTAACGACGAAGAAATAACAAAAATGTAGACGTTCACTATCAAAGTTTCAATTCTATTGTTTATAATATTCTCGCAGTTCCTACTTTCCCATACTCTCTGTTTCACATACACAGATGCTTAAAGTCGAAATATAACTTTATTAATAGTCAGCAAGACATATTTAGCAAGAATTTCTCATAAGAAACGTGAGAAGTCTGTTTTTCCCTACCACATCTGGATTAACTGGGTTTATCCAAATTAAAATAGCTTTTAATTTTACCGGATTTTTTTACGCTCTTGAGGAGAGAATAGGAAAGAGTTACGGAGTTGCCTCTTCAGAGAAGAGAGAATATTTGTGGAACAAATGATGCCGGGTAATGGAAGCTCTTGGGACTCATACCACGTTCAGAGTTGACAAACGCTTTTCTTCAGCGCAGGAAATTTCTCAAGAAATATCACGGAGCGTGCCTACCCATGTCTGAATACTTATCGTCTCACGTAAGGAGCCACGCCGTGGAAATAATGAATAGGGAGTGACAACGACAAGACAAGCTACTGTCACGCTGATGGAATCACAAATCCTCGTCCTGTATTTGTTTTGGACAGCAAGTGAAGGGGAAATTCTTACGACTGCGAAATGAAGGCCATAGTCTCCATTATCTCAAGTGTATATTCAGAATAAGTAAGCTAGCAATATAAATCCGGATAAGCGACGAAGACGATCAAAACAAATCTGATACCGAACATTCTTCTCCTAATTCGACGTTTACTCTTAGTAAGGTACTATCATGTAGAAATGAGCAACATTGAACTTCGTACACGTGTTTCATTATTTTACGCTAAAACATTAAAATCTCCATCATAATGCATCAATATGGCAAGGCTCATAATAAAGCTCTCTTGACGCGTTCAAATATGCTATGGAAAGATTCTTTCATTAAACCTTGACGGCCGAATTATTGACGAACAAAGTGTTAAACATCCCGTGTAGCAACTTCCCCTCCGGTATAAGTCTGACCTTTTCGTTTGTGACAACAGTTTGAATATTAATGAAGAAAGATGTATATGAGACAAGAGTGCCTTACATTAGTTTGTCTTTATAAATTATGACTCAACAACATTCCCGCGCGCACAATGTTTTTTTACGGAGTCATTAAATTTTTCAAGGAAGCGGCCAGGCGGTTGCAAACGGTCGTTAGCGCTTCGAGCGTCTATCGCATTCGAACCACATCTTCCTCCCCTCTTGGCCAAATTAATCGCGTTAAAATCCAACGCTGCGACTGAAAAGGTTCCACTCCAGCACTTTCACTCTGAATACTAGATTCCGCCTTTTTGTCTGTGTAACTAAAAAAATACTACTTCCACTGATGACATTACTGAGCCATTAGGAAACCAAATTAGGTAAAATGTGTGCATTCATTTGTTAAACTCTAAAAACAGCACACAGGTATTTTCATTTGGATGGAAAAAATAAATAATTAAGTATAATTACAACAAAATAACAACTAGAGTACTTACAATCGTATAAAAAATACAAGTCACAAAAACATAAGCACTATCGGAAAAGGATAAATTACGTTGCACTGTTCCACTGGAGAAATACGATTTATTGAGTCGACATGTTTCACTGCACTGCAGCATCATCAGGACTGAATACAAGCACTATCGCTAAAAATTGTTACGAGTAGTCGAAGGAGGTCGCAGAAAAAAAATCAAGCGAAGGACATTTCGCAGCAAGGCAATAAAATATTGCCGAGATTCTGTATAAAAAGGATGAATGGGACATGGGAAGCCGGAATACAGTAACATATATGGGGTAGATGTTATAGGAAGAACGAGGAGGTACATGAAAAGGAAAAAGAGGCAGGAGATCATTATTTCAAAAGGACTCATTAACAAGGTGACTTAGCAATTTTAGGTCAGATATTTGCTGGCGGTGATGTAAGTCCCAAATTACAAAGACTTCAAGCTTGAAGTTTTGGTATTCGATGGAAACTTTAAAACCACAGGACAATGGCTACCTGCTATGTAATACCTATCAGGCTGAAAGAGAAATATTGTTAATACATCATGCTTTTAGGGACACATGCGGCAGTTATTTATTTTAAGATAAGCAGAAAAATAGGATAAATACCATGGGGATGGACCGACATCACCGTTTACGTATATTTATTCAGCACATGGTTTGAGGGTGAAGGAACGTGAATTTACCTGAAGTCGAGTGTAGCAACACAGAATGAGGTCAAAAGACCTAATAAGGGACTTTGGCCTCTTTTCAGGGTCTGAGGGACTTTTGATTTAGGGGATGAGGGAATATTTGTTGCCAAAACGTCAAGCTGATGCAAAGGGTGACTGCTAATGAGCTGCAAGGTAGACTGGAAAGCTTAAATTTGAATTGCTCTTGTTGAGTCTGGAAGATCTTTAAATGAAGATGATATACGTATTCCTGCATAGTTTATTCCTTTCAGTGGTGCTGATTTTAAGAGTAAAAGCCTTTAATTCTATGTGGCAAGATAAGTAAAACTAAGGGTATTATTATTACAACACTATTGTACATTTTCTCCGAATGGTTGAGAATATTACCCATTGGAGATCATTAAAATAATCTTTGAATTATAATTACTTTAAGTATTGTTACCACAGTAATCTTATTATGGCATGAAGTTTGGATTCTTTCTGCGGAAAGTTAATCTTTCAAATAAATATTCATTCGATGGCAGACATCAAAGTTCATTTTTCACGGTTATGTTCTCAAATAGTTTTTACAAACGGATACCAGTTCCATGTGATGTTGATTTGTTCCCGTGCTGATTACTGATTGGTAGGTAGTTTATCAATAAGCATTCCACCAATCACTGAGAATCGCGGTGTCTAAATCCACTATAAAAGGATGGCCTTCCCGCCGTTACATCCGAGTTCCAGCAAGGACACCGGCGGGTAAGCACAATACACGGACGAAGGAAGGTCATCGACAGCCTTGAGACATCACGTGATATCGGCCGTTAACACAATACCTCATTTCATCGAGGGACCACCTTGGAATTAGTGAGATGGAGCAAAGGACTTTTGACAATGGCGAACGGGTGTCCTTGTTAGAGCACCCTTAGCCCTTCGGCAGAGCAGAGTGGAAAGCCTTCATCACCGACGTATTTTTCAGGTTTATCAGCGACGTGATAGGGTCAGGAATTTGGAATGTTTGAGCGGACCGACCCACGGTAGCTAATCCTACACACCCACCTCCCGTAAGTGTCCTCCCCGCCCGGGAATCTAAGGCCTGAGGTTCCGGCCCGGAGAGAGAAGCTTTCGGTGTGGAGACCGGGGGTAGATAACACTACGGATGGAACATGAAGCACATTCTTAGCCGCCCCCGACGCATTCCTTGGCCTAGCTAAGGGCATTAAGTTACACGCCTTTAAGGCAAATAAATATTTATTCCTCATAAATCGTGCCGATATTATAGCTGAGTATATAATGTTGCTGTTAATACTGTTATTAATACTTAAGTTGCAGTTAATACTTTTAAAATAGATGTTGCATCCTGTTTCACCATAATTCTGCGCTATTACAAATACGTAATCGCGGGCGGTCACCCTGGCCTTCAGCCGACACTCATCGTTAATGAACAGCTGCCACTTGTCACATCTTCCACAGCAATAGTAAATTTATTTCCACGTATTAATGTTATGAATAGGCAAATCATGTTGATCCAATAATATATGCTTCAAAGGAAAACATTGAGTGGGAGGCTGGTTCGGAATTTGACGAGAAACTGAATTCCCTGAGAGAAGAATAAATTTTGATTTGAGCAGCTCCAAAGCTGAAAACCGTAGCGCAATGTTGACTGGTGAAATTTAATTTGAAGCGCATTAATAATTGAATTATGCGCTGGAAAATATGAATGAAGGTTCCAGAAGACGTAAAGTATCTGATCAAAAATGAGAAATTCTTGTCGCTCAAACGGAATATTGCTCGAAGGCTATTGCTGAAGAAATGCAGACATTACGCAGGATAAGATGAAGAAGTCAAGGAGCATCGGGGAAGTTTGTCGGAAAGAGATGGACGATGTACAACGAGAGATAGGGGTAAAGGAATTGATACTTATTTATCTGATGGAATATCACGGAGAATTTCTCCGTCAGCAGCGGGAATGTGATGATTTTTATTGGCCTGATGAACCGTGGTACTAGCAATAAATCCTTAGATTAAAGCATACTTTTTCATTCTTTCCTTTACAAACTATGAATGAGACGGATTCATCAGGGTAAATATTTAGCATCTTCAGAGGCATAAATGGTGACTTCTGATGAAATGAATCCTTATATACTCCATACTATATAAATAAATTGGATTATGACGCTCTTCCTAAAATTCAAGTTCAAGGTACATTAATAGATTATTCAAACACAGTCAACAATCTAGGATTAATCATAAATAGTACCCTGAGCTGGAAAGATCATATTGCATTTATTTCCAATAAAATATTTAAAAATCTATCAAATGAAGTATTTTAGGAGCATGATGCCTATTTCGATAAGACAAAAAATGTTCTACTCACTCATTATGCCTCATATTGACTATTGCTCTTTAGCGTATACAGATTTAAATAAATATCAACTTATGAAACTGAAAAAAATACAAAATTCAGGTATCAGATACATTTGTAATATTGGGCACCGGGAGCACATAATGCCATATTTCACGAGGTTAAATATTCCAAAAGTCGAATCTCGTAGACTCTATCAATTGGGACTTTTCATGTACAAACTTCTGGAAACTGGGCAACCAACCTACCTCTATAGCAATATGATTCAAAATAAAAATGTAATAGTGAGAACTACGAGAATAACCGAAAATCTACATGTACCATCGCACCATACAACAATTTTCCAGAAATCATTCATAGTAAAATCGTGTCAGTTTTGGAATAAATTACCAGACAATATAAAAAACTCCACCTCAATCAATGTACTCAAAAACCTACTATTTAACTATGTAAAATAAATTGAAAATGGAAACATAGAATAGGAATCAGACACAAGCAACCATAATGTATTGAATTGAATTGAAACATAACCAATTGAATATTGAAATTGATTTAATAATCAAAAAGTTTAAAAATATTCCTAATAACTTGTATATTTGTCTGGATGTTATGCTATGATTTGGTATGTTTAGGTTAACAGGTTTTTTTATTTTTACATATATTATGTTTAGGTTTAAGGTATGATTGTTTTAAAATGGATGGTATGTAATATGTTAAGATAGTAAGATTGTTGTAAAATGTTATGATGTAAACTACTGCCCCATTGGAGCATTCGCTCCTAGGTCAATAAATATTTTTTCTATTCTACATCTGATTATTTTTTGTGATAAAGGTAAACGTGCTGGAAAGAGCAGAGATGAATTGTATTAATTAAAGGCGTGTCTTATGCTAGTGTTATGCTGCTTTATATACATAAATGGGTTGACGAAAGGAGGAATTTTTGTGCCTATTAGATCGGCAGTGTATCTATCATACTTCGTCACTCCTATCAGTTCTATACGTAGATCGTGGGGTCATAATAAAATACACCGTGTCGTATTGAAACTCACCTGATCTGAATTTTCAAGTAATCTGACCCTAGCGCGTAGCCACCGAGTGTAGAGCGCACTCCAATCTAAACCTTCCACCAGATTTTTTACACTCTTTGTCCTCTCGTAGCATTTTGAATGCAGTGAGCGGATTTCCTCTGTATTTTGTTGAGTTCGCGTATTAAAAGCTTCTGTTCAGCGGCCCAAATACACATGCATAATTTACATGTGGCCAAACTGGAGCAAAGTTATATCTGACTATCAAATCATCCGGAATGTTTTCTACTATTGGCTTGACAAATCTCCATTTCGGTAATATAAAGCCGCACATTTGTTTTTGTATATTTTTCCTTCACTCTAGATTTGACGTCGGACCTCTGCGGTGGTTCGCAGGTATTTCACTTCAACTGACTGATTTCCAATCATTGGGGTTGCACAAATGATGTGGTACGCAGTACGCGCACGGGTGCGAATTTATACACGAAAGACAGTGAAAATCGCCATGAAAAATAATTTTACTTGACCGGGATTCGAACCCGGATTTCCCAATTGCCGGTCAGGTGTGTTAACCAGTTAGTTCAATGTATATTTATTTCAGTTTGTTATGCAAAATACATATTTTTATCAACAATAGTCATTTTGTTTCATTTCTAACTTTAGTCCATTATTAATAGTCCGGCGTCCAAGGGGGGGAATAAGTGCCACCAGATCCCTCCCCCTACACTGGCGATGACGTTCCTCCATCTGCATCTGCAACGTCTTCTATAAGTGCCTGGCGGAAGAGGGAGGTGAGGAAGGGTTGCACCGTGTTTGGTGCACCCTGGACCGGTATGTTATCAATGAGGGACAAGAGGTCTCTCCCTACTGTCTTACGTTTTAAGTTCAGATGTACGAATTTTGATATTAGTGTCAAAAGTACTATACTTTTAAAATTAGGGAAGAGCCGAAAGTTTAATGTTAACAATTTTTCTTCCGTGATGGCAACACCACCAAAGACATCTCAGGTACTATAAGTCTTTCTTATTACCCCCCACACCCTCCCACCTTCGCCACAGCCGAGAATATAGTGGGGAGCGGAGTCGACCCGACCGCAAGCACGGCAGGTCGGAGAATCGGCAAGCCTCATGCTCTCGGACATAACCTCCCGTGTAGGGAGGAGTCTGGCAATAGTGTCGAACATGGCGCTCGCCGCCCCCGCGGCGTCCGCCCCCGCACGCAGCCCAGTTCCTCCATGGGTTCAATATTATAGTTGGGGGATCTTCTCCCTCTCGATCAGCCTCCGGTAGATCGTCTTTACTGCAAATGTTTCCCCTGTTCGTAAACACTCTGTAATTTTTCGGCATTCCTGGAATGCTCTCCTAAAACGTATACTTTTGAAACTGGCCTCCGACCACGCGGATTGGAGGCCTGGCTTAATTTCCTCCCCCTAAAATATTAGTCGTTAATTTTGAGAAAATAAAATTTGCCTTTAGGGCGACATTTGTTAAGTTCAGGCCGCCTCTCGTCGGGGGATTGTACAATTGTGACCTTGGGGCCTTTCTCACATAGCCATACCAGATAAATTAGTTTGTGTCCTTAACCATTTTTGCATGGACTTCTTTTGGCAATGGCCACACATTTGCCAAGTACCAAATCTTGGGAAATATTATCCGGTCGAGGAGGCGAACACGAGCAGTGAACAGGAGAGATGGGAGCTTGTACCGCCCCGCAGCCCACGACACACCTCTGCTCACCTCCCCCCAGTTCTTCTCGAGGGCCTGGCCCACATCTGAGTCCCACCAGAATCCTAGGATTTTTACAGGTAGAGTACCTGATTCCCACATACTAGAAATTGCGTTACCCTTTAGAACAATCAATTCCGATTTCATTTTGTTCACTTCTAGGCCACCGGGAGCGTAGGATCTAATTATGTCTTCGGCCAAGGGGAGTTGGCTTGGCTGCCCGATGAATAAAGTAAGATCGTCAGCGTATACAATATTTGAGTAAGTGTTCCCTTGGCGAGTGATGCCAACTCCGGCGGCCTTAAGTGCTCTTGTGAGCGGGTCCATTGTGACCGCAAACAAAGCCATCGAAAGGGGACATCCTTGTCTGACAGAGTTTTTAATTAAAAACTTGTGGGAAATTTTAAACCCGACCCTCACGCAGGCCTTCGCCTCAGCGTATAAAATTGTAATAACCCGAATTAAGGTGGAAGAGAAAGCCATTTTTTTTAAGTACATGTAGAATAAATTCTATACAAATGAAATCAAATGCTTTAGTAAAATCAACAGGTAAAATTGCTAAAAAATCTTATGTGGAGGGGGACGTGGATAAAAATATATCTCGTAATATAATTGAAGCTTCTAGAATATTCCGTTTTTTAGACACCGCGTGTTGCGTGTCGGACAAAATGGGTTCAATGACATCTGTTAGGCGAGATTTTAAAATGCGCGTAAAAATCCTATAGCCTGAGTTTAAAAGAGCGATCGGTCGAAAGTCGTCGAACGATTTCGCCCGATCTATCTTGGGTAGAAGTGTGATCACTGCGGTGCACTGGCTGGGGGTCAGCGCACCGTTGGAGATAAAAATCTGGTTGAAGACAGTCAATAAAATCGGAGTTAAGAGATCGCAACACACGGTGTAAAATTCATAAGGGGGTCGGGCCGGGCCGGTCCGAGCCGGGGGCCTTACCTTTAGGGAGGAGGCGGAGTACTGCCTCCACCTCCACTCTCTCCTAATCTCGCCGGTCAGTGAGTCGCTCTCCTCGGGGAGGAGGAGGGTGGGGAGATGAGGAGGTGGAGGGAGATCCTCCTCATTCCAGACCCCGTATCGGTCGAATACGCCCCGGAAGTGTCGGTTGGCAGCTTCAAGGAGGTCGCCATCGGTGCATTCCACCGGCGCGCGGTAACGTGGACGAATTGTCTTTGCGGAGTCCAATCACTCTCCGCAGCTCAGAGAGAGAGTCATCGGGCCCCAAGTGTCAGGGTCTAGGTCTCTCTGCCATCGGCAGGGAGCGTACCGTCTCATCTCATGCATTAAAATGGTGTTTTTTTTAATTGAGGCTAACTCCTCGTAAAAATTTTCAGGGCGGGGACTGAGGTTTAAGAATTCCCTTAAGACGTTGCGATAAAACAAAATATTGGCATCTATCTGCCACCGCCACTCGTATGTTGAGCGTCGTTAAAACGATTTAGTTTTGGGTTTAAAGATGTTTTCCCACCAGGTTAAGACATCACTGCCCGGCCGGAGTGTGGAGGTTAAATCTGCCACCCGTCGCCGAACAGCATAACAAAAGTCCTCAAGAGCCCTGGTGTCCATCCTCCACATAACGGGTGTCGGACGAGGGGGAGGGGGGAGAGGGGGAGGGAGGGGGAGGGAGGGGCCGAGGAGGAGGAGGGCGCAGTGATCTGATAAGGAGACCAGAATGTTGTGGGTAGTGTAAGTAATCGACTTGAGAGGACGGGAGAGGGGGAGGAGATCGATACGCGTGCCGGAGTTGTAGCCAACATGCGTGAAAGGGGGCGGGGCCCGCGGAACTGCTTAAAACCGCATCGGTTGCAAAAAGCGCATCAATTGAAAAGGATAAAGCTCGACTCGGTCGGTTTAGGATTCTTTGACGGTTGGACTCAGAGTCCTCCCGTCTATAGATAGCATTAAATTCCACGGTTAAAATGGTTTTCCCTGTAAAGGAGAAGACGTAAGGTAAAACAGTTTCCGAATAAACGTTTTCCCTTTCCGTTCTATTTCTCTCGCCAGGCGGAGCATAAATGTTAATAATATAAATTTATCCAAGAATAGTTAGGCTATTTATTCTACCGGAGGCGTGAACCCGAACATTAGAAACTGGGATGCCTTTCCTCATCAGTATGGTGTTGCCAGCACGCGATCCCCCGCAATTCGCGATGTGCCGGTAGAGGGGGTTAGGCCACACGATCCCCTCTGTTGTTTCTTGGAGGCAGACGACGTCTGCCTTATAGTTTCTAAACAAAGCCGAAAGGAGGTTAATCTTTAGTGGGCTGGACGCCCCCGCAATATTTAAATATAGAAAAATCATGTAGGATTTGACTTAACTCGTGTCCCTCCTCCCGGTTCCTCTTCCTCCTCCGTGGGCTTCCCTCCTGTGTCCGCGTCGTTTCCCGGGACGGGACCCTCTCCGCGGCCCGGCACGACCAGGAGCCGGTCGCCGTCCCTGGCGTCAGAATGGATGGAGCGGTTATTGGAAGGTTCTCCATCTCCCTCTCTTCCTGATAGCGAGAGCGATAAAGCGGAGGTGGTGAGGGTCATCCCCAGGGGATGCGGAGAAGGAAAGGGGAAGGAGTCAAAAGAAACTTTCGACGCGAGGAGGGGCATGGGGGTTGGGGATAAGTCCTCAATGATTTCACTAGAGGCAGGAGGCGTCGGGGTGGGAGAGACAATGGCCAGGGACACGGGTAGTGAAGAGCCCGCTTCTATCGCCTCGCAAATCTCCTCCTCCCTGTTTGCGGCGGCGACGTCATCAGCCACATTCGCCCTCATTTCTTCCGTCTTTCCCTTCTTCCTTGGCATCGCCTCCTCTTCACTCGAACGGCGCCGCTGCTTTTCTATCGCATCGGAAACCTCCATCACCTCGAAGACCTCCCTCCCTCCAGTCGCCGCTGCGACGTCACCAGCTGCGTCCACCCACCGGCAGGGAGAGACCTCTCCTGCCGGCGAAAGTTCAGCCTTGAGGCGCACTCGGAGCGATCGACAAACACGTCCGCTCAGTTCGAACACCACCAAGCCATCTTAATTCAAGGCGAATTTCAGCGGGGTTTATACAAGTCAAATGATGTTTCCATGGCGAATTTAACCGCCTTTGGTGTATAACTTCGCACCCGTTCGCGTGACTGCGTACCACATCATTTCTGCAAATGCAATGATTGAAAATTTGTCAAGTTAGTCATTCAAAAGCGACAATGTTAGGTTTATTCTCCACTATTGTAACATACCATGCACGACCAAGTCTCCTGTGCTACAATGTACACTGGGGACAAGAACAAGTTGTTCGTCTAAACTCCCGCTGAAATTCGCCTTGGAATAATATGGCTTGGTGGTGTAATTGGTTAACACACCTGACCGGCAATTGAGAGAACCGGGTTCGAATCCCGGTCAATTCTAATGATGTTTCCATGGCGAATTCTACCGTCTTTGGTGCATAATTGCAACTGACTTCTTTGTATTTACTACTTTGTATTTGCCTACCACCGAATGTTTTAATTAGTAACACGCCAATTTCACATTCCTTCATTTATTCTTCCTATATCCTTACAGCCTACAAGATTCCTATGATTCTGACCCTGAAAAATATTTCCAAGTGGAACACAGGTTAACAGAGAGTGATCCTAACACGGAGTATTTTTTCGTGCATCCCGTTTTGGGTTGTCTCAGCTAGAAATTGCCACCAGAATTAATCCAGCTCGACCGGGAATAGAAACACGGACCTCTGCATTGCCTGAGCCAATGCGCAGAGAACCACGCTACCTTGGTAATTCTCGTGGCGATTGTTTGGGAGTTAAGGTTTACTGGATTTTAAGCTCTCGCGGTCCATCAAGGATGGCTTTGCAAAATAAGAGAAAACATTCCAAAGTTACAACCTGTGAGGGAAATCCCCTTCCATCACTGATTGGCTATGTATAGTGAATTTTCATTATGCCGAAAATACGGCGATTCAATACTTATGAATTGCCAAAATGAATGATAATTCTGCGGTATTCGATGTTTTCGTTCAAAATTGAAATTACGGTGACATTATTGAATGACAATTATGCCTCGCGGCATGACTGCGAACAGAATAAGTATACTTTTATGGAATTGAAATTAAATATTCATATTTATTTTGAGTTTTCCAAAAAATTCTGAAAAGCCAAATGCTAATGAAGATGCCTTTTTAATAAGCTGAAGTTTGTATCCCCAACATATTTTTATGAATTTTTGGATCCAATCCCACGCCAGCCATTGTAAAAGTTCAAATTCTGGGAATCATTGATATAGCTTGAAGCGCATTTTTACCACTAAATGACTGAAAAAAAGACATCTATCACTCATGTCCTTGAAGTAAGCGTAAAATCAAAATTACTTAATATGATATTACATAGTATTAATAAGCAAAATGGGTTTTAATAAGCACCTTAAATGAATTACCTAAGTATAGGAGTCTAAAAATCCTAAGTTTATAACTGAATTGTATGCCGTTTTAAATTAATCTTCGAATCTGAAACGTCGAATTGTTAAAAATGTTTCATTGGGTACCGTTATAAATTCATCTCATCACAAATATACCCTTTTCCGCCATTTCATTCAGTATCATCATCATCCGGTTCGATTTCAATCATCCCTTGAATTCTCACATTTTACGCAGTGAACTTTTATATTAAAATTGATGATTAAAGAGCGTATTATGGTTTAATTTAGATTTTCATATCAATTAGAGAAAGGTTTTTCGATAGGTTACCAGAATATGAATTAAGTTTAAGTTAACATCAAAAATGTTTACGGAAAATCCACATTAAAGAGTTTAAGAGCGCAAGAGGCAAGCAACGGCTCTTGCTCTGAATAATAGTCAAATGCTTTGGGTTAAAAAAATATATCAAGAGCTCAGAGGAGGAATGCACATCCCCTCTTCCGACAGGTAGACTTCTTTGGCTATACATTTCTAGTCGTTCTGCACCCATTTGACCACCGTATCCAATATCTCATTGAGTAAACAATGTCGCGTATTCTGAGGCAAAATTATATGATTGATGGATGACGTAAAATTTAGATCAACGGCAGACAAAGGATATTTAATTCAATTCCCGGCCACCGTATTATACTCAGATTAGACGATTACGAGCGTACAAAGGCATTTGAAACGTTCATTCGCTTGTGACAGGCATTACATGGCCTTTAGCAGGCTGTCGTGCTTGTCGACGGCTAGTCATGTTTTGTTACAAAATATTCTCTACATTCCTTCTGAGATCTTATTTGTACACAAAAACAATTATTATTTAATGATATACAGTCATGTCTCATATGTTGCGAGAAACTAGTACAGAAGTCGAAAATTATCATAAATTCTTCGACGGTGTCACCTTCTTGCCTGGAAATTCTGTGAGCGAAATTTGTCTGTTTTGTTCTTATTGTACCATAAGTTGACGTTTTATAAATATTAAGAAAGATATTAATTATTAATAAAAATGCAGATATCATTACTGTACGCCTAAATACGCTAATAAAAGTTCTTTCAAAATACGAGGTGAGAGATTGTCCTTGTTTTCCTTCCGTCACTAGAAATATTTTACCGTCAATTGAGACCATCATATACCTCGTATAGCTTACATACATCTTTCATAATTTAAAGCAAAATAGAACTTGCATGTTAAAAAGCGTAAATGTTACATTGAACAATTATTTTATTATAACATAATAGCATAAACAAAGTCGCCGTGTTTCTCACCCACACATGAACAATGGGTGAGAAACACGGCAACTTTGTTTATGCAATTATGTTATAATAAAATAACTGTTCAACGTAACTTTTACGCTTTTTAACATGCAAATGCCATTGTGCTTTAAATTATGAAAGATATAAGATTCAGTAGACGACTCAACGTTGAGCAGCCTTATGAAGTCCGTTCCTTCACTGCCTCTCCGGGCGACTTCATGAACTTTCCACGTCACGGTTGGAGCCAGCCAATAGAAATACGTTTCGCGGGGTGGGCGTGGTAACAGCTCCGCGGCGACTTTTAAGGCTGTATATCTCCCGTAAAAATCGATCAAAGTCGCTCGGAAGTGGCCAGATATATAACATTTTCTTGACTCAGGCTTTTAGATTTCGGGTGCGAGAATATGAGCGTACAACCGCAGGGTAGCTGATCATGTGATATAGATACAATGTCGTTAGGCACATAAAAGGTAAATCAATTTGATATACTGCAGCATGCCATCGCGTACTAGTACATTCCTAGTATTTAAATGTAAATTTCCATTTTTTTATTTTGAAAAGGCAGGGAAGAATCTGTGGAGAGGGCAAGGGAGTTTCAGGCGTGTGGGCTAGGTAGGTCCTGATTTTTACCTGAGACATGTTAAAACAATTTCAAAATAATAATTCAAAGATTATTTAAGAGTTAAATATATTTTACACTTATGTTAAATCATATTGAAATAATGAAAAAACATTTTAAAAGCCTAAAAAGAGAGAGCTATGATATGTTTTCAAAATAATTTTAAAATGATTTAAAAATATTCTTACAATATATTTAAAATACTTTTTCCATAAGATATTGGAACTTGTGGGGTATTATAATGCATTAGCTCAAAGTTTTAGTGAAAATAATCTTAAGATCCTCCTTATGCCACTACCCCATCACGGTGGTTTCAATGAAATGCTGATTCAGAAATTAGCTAATTGGTAACATTATATTAAAGTTCAAGCCGGAGAAAACCCAGGAAAAAAACAATCACCTGAGAAAGAAAAGAAGTTTTTGTGGAATGTCACTATCACTAAATTAGTCCTAAATGAGAATAACAAGAGGGAAAATACATTTAGAAATCCTAAATGAAAGAAGAAATTTATTGGGGGAAATAGAGAAAGTATTCCAAGGAAAGGGCTACAATTAGGTGACTTAGGGTGATATTTTAGATTTTAAAAAGAGTATCTAATCTAAAGGAAATCGTCGAGCTTCTCACAGAGAAAACATTCTTCCTTTCTCTGCCAGCTTCAAATGCTAGTAACTTAAACGCGTTAAACATGAAATCATCGTCACCTGCGACAAAAATTGGCAACGCCTCTATTCCCGCCATTTTTTAAGTTGTCTGTTATTTAATCACGTGACTGGTAGTTGTACAGCAACGATAGCAACCGTTTAGCAGATCGCAACACTCATCGCTCACCGGTAAGTTTCCGGTGAGTAACCGGTGACTCACCGCAAGTATCTGCTGAACGTGACCATTGATAAATTCTGGCTTCTAGAAATGTTAATATTTAAAAACTCACACTATTACAAATCATCGTTACTTAGCGATTGTTGATTTCTGAGAAAAATGTGCGTTTTTGCTGCTTAAAACGTGGTTTTCAGACAAATACGAATAGTAAAAGATAATTGATTGAAAGAATTATAAACTTTATTCTTTTAGCCATTTGATAAAAAAATCCCAACCCTCTATCTTGAGGGAAAGTAGTTTTAAAAAGCTAAAAATGAAACCACTGCACAAAACCCAATTCGTAGCTTACCAAAACCAAAGGGCCCTTTTTTGGACCTTTTGGGGCCCTGTAGTATTTTTAAATAGCATAAAAACCTTCTCCTTGAAAAAATACATATATGTGCCAACTTTCATGATGATCGGTGAAACGGTGTCCAAGTCTATTAATCTCGGACATACAGACAAACAAACATCCATTTATATATATATAGATTTACACCAGGATATGAACACATATATATTTATCTAAATAAACTCCGAAGCCTTTTTTCGTATGAACTTATTCCGTGCATTAAGTCCTGCGAAGACGTATCCACCCGTATGGGACCACAATTTTGGTTGATTAGTTAATATGAATTTATCCGCGAAATGTCCAGCCTCTTATCCTTGCCGATGTTGAAGAATAAATAAAACGGATTGACCTATTGCATCAATGGTGCTGACATCTTCTTCAGTCGAAGTTGCGGTGCTGACATGTACACCCGTCTGCGGCGTATACTTCGCGCAATCTCCACTACTTTCGGATATAATTATCAATTACGGCCGAGTTTTACGGCGATTGTCATTTTATTTTGTGTTGAAACCTTCCTTTTTTGCTACAAATATTTTACAAGTCATTTTAGTCGGCTGAAAGAGGGAATAATTTATAATATTTTCAGAATTACAGAGTTCGCCCGTAAGCGGTAACGTATTAGGCGCTCCTCGATGAGCTAACAATTGCGCCTGTCGCTGACTTGGCCAACCTCTCCTATTATAGGGCTTCTAGCTGTAGCTGAATCCAATGTCACCCACATGACTGCCACGAGAACTACTAAGTACTACTTTATAGTTCTCGTGGAGGCCATGTAGGTGACTCTTAGCTGAATTACGAGAGTATCGCCAAAACAAACAAATGAGATGCCATATAACACCAAGGAGGTTAAAATGAAATGGAGGAGGCATGACCGTGAACGCTCATGGGCGAAAGTGAAGCAAGAATAGGGGTGCTTGGGAAGGGTTTTGTGCCGAGTAGGTGTTGCCAAACCAGTCACAAAACATCGCCTTGCCTGTGGTTTTTAACTTAGATTTGACGAAAATCGAACGCAACCGTCGGGCAAGTAGGCTAGAGGGAGTGCCGACTGCAATGGCGGAGTTGGCTTCAAGAATCAAGTGGCATGTCGCCTCCATTTATTTTCTAACCTCCTTGTATAACAGCGGTGGACATCGAGTTTGTAAAGTGATTGAAAGTATGGAGAAAACTAATGAGTAAGTGTTTTTGGTAGTTTGTGCCATTGATCTTTTTGCTATATTTAAAATACGTATGTCAATAATTCGCTAACATAAACTTGACGCCCGATTCCATTAAATAATAGTGCGACGTGATATCGCCTGCGTTCGTACTTCATTTTGATTGAATAATCAACATGGAGCAAGTGGGTAATTCGTAGGGGTTGTTGACATCACGTAAAATGCTGCTCCGCTGCACACGGCGATTAACTTGCTCTACTCCTTACCCTCCTCCAGCACCATCATCTCCAAAGCAAGAAAATTAAGAGCCATCCTAATGAATATATGGTTGATGTTGATATGATGATCGTGTATGAATTACGAAGAGAGTCGTAAACAATTCCATAACTATCCAAATAAGTTATTCAAGACAGGGATTTTTCCATCGCTACAAATATTTTACGGCATGTTTGTAATAGGTAGGTAATATTAAACCCACTAATTAAGAACCAATGGAGAGTAATGAGAGAAGTGTGGAAGATAAGGAAGGAACTAAGAAAGAACTGAGTCATAATGCTTTGCTTGATCCAACAGAGTCTATACGCAACAAATAATATTAAATAGACTTCAATAATTGTACTTGAGTTAGCCATGAAACATTCAAACAATCAATAGTAATTCATTTACCTTAAGGTGGTTCCACCGTAAAATGACTTAAATGTCATTTTATTAATATTCTGTCAACTTGTAGAAAAAGTTGTCTTCTTATCTGATATGAACAACAAAATAATACCTTTCCACGCTATTTTATTCTATAATTGAACTAGAAAAAGATCATGGCGTTCAATGGGAGTACGAGAGAAACACGGGGAAAAATAGCATTTTTCCATAAAATATAAATGCCATTTTTGCGGAAAACTATTAATAAGATGTAAATAATCCAGAGAAATTGAATAAAATGTAATATAGGCATCTTACCACCTTATTTTTATAGTTATTGGGGAATTAATGCCGTAATTGAAGTCAAAATGCGGTAATTCGTAGGAAATGGCGCTGCACTCGGCTCCTATGTCTGGAGAAAAGTGCTCATTTAAAATACATTCGTGGAATAATTTGAAAATTTTATTCCTTACTTCTGGGTTTCTATAGGTATCGCATTTCATCAGTGAAAGCAGGATTTTTTTGGACAAAATATAAAAAATGTGGAATTTAGTATTTGTTTTGACTCACACAGTGTAAGAGGAACCTCCTGGTGGAGAGCAACCTCCTTAAGGAAATATTGAAAATTCTCGTCGTGCCGTGTTTGTGACTTTCAAACGTAAACAAATCCGTATCCACAACAATATTCGGGCGAGGGTAAGCTTATCGGCGGGGTCTGAATGCCCCGATATCTTACCGTCAGTTTTCGTTAATGCTATCGACAAAATTAGATAAAAATTGCTTACAATTAGAGAAAACCAATTATCGTTAATTTGGATTTTCGGTAAGTTATCGACGCAGCAACGTCGTTAAGACTCACTATCGAGTTACAGAAAACCCCTACAGGGGAGCGAACGGTTGAGGGCAAATCAAGAACTAATGTGTCTCCCAACCATAGTTCTTTCTGATTTTCGTTTAGTTCCACCGTTCGCATTTGTTTTGTACTCGTTAACCACTCCAGCATAACGTTTGAAGTGAAATACATAACCACTAGCTGACGCTAAACACCATATCTTGAAGCCAAATCGAATGGGTTTCCCCTTTATGAACATTTTGCTCGAATGACGTCCAAAGTAAGGCACCATCTGCTCATCAACGCATAGTTCATGCGCATATATTCCAAATTTGGGAAAAAAAATAATTTAGTTTGGCAAAAAAAGTCTGAGTTTGGCAAGTTTGTCATTTACGTTGAGATAATCATTGTCTGCGAGGTGTAACCACTTTTTGATTTCATCAAATCTATTTCTGGACATAGCCTTTTCTAACCAAGTCAGGACGTTGTATCCAATAACAGCGCATCTTGGGTCAGGCATTGTATTCAATATGAAATGAAATCGCAATGAACTTCTTCATTTTCAATATAGAAAAATTAAAATTTTGTTCGTTTTTTGCCAAGCGTATTTTACTGAAAAGTCTATCATCATATTCAGTGAATCAGCTTCAAAAAATAATTGAAATGTTCCAAACGCTGTGACATTATAAGGAAAGAGTTTTAAAAATGCTCTTGTGACATATTTTTTGTGTTATGAAGCTTTAATTTGTAAACTGAAGTTGCATTCTTAACCCATTTTACTAGCATGAGAGTTTTCTTGAGCCTCTTCCCCTTTCTAGCTTGTGATAGATATTGTGTTGACTCTCGATGATCAGGGATCAGTTTTGAGCTATGAATTTCCAGCTTACCTACAAAATCTCTCGATATTGTCTCGTCGGTGTCATTCAAAACCATGACATCGTTGTCTATGTCTTCCTCGTCTGATAATGGATCCACATCTGGAGGAAGAACCACAACGCCTGTCGGGATTTCTTCGTCCCCTCCACCATCGTTGACCTCAGCATCACCAGCATCAATTTTCTCAAAAACGGAGACGATTCTTCTACAGTACGGATCTTTTACAATAGGTAGTATATTTCTTTGAGCGACTCATCTGCAGCAAATTATAGACAAAATTAGCATGAGTAATGAAAATTTTGTTAATTTTAAGTGAATATTTGAAGTTAAATATTTCCGAGAACTAAAGCTTGTGAATATTAGTGTAAAAGAAATTAAATAAGCAAGTTCGCCCGGAACACGAACAGGAAATTAATTTTCAGTGGTCTTGATACGCCACAAGGGGGAACAAACGCTTGCATTTCTATCACATAAACATGATTGGTGTTACAGATGTACAAGAAGAGGAAATAAGCACCTCTTGAAAGTCCAATAGTATTTTAGTCTACTAATACGGTTGCCTTAATATACGACTAAGCAAACCAGGAAACGAAAAATTCAGCAAAGAGCGGCCTCAATGACTGAAAGCGTCTTGATTTATGTTTCAACTGCAGATTAGCTTGAAGGACAAAGTAGCCCTTCTGCTCAACGTTGCGAAAAAGCCACATTGTTTTTGAAGCACACAATTGTTACTAGAAAATTGATTTTCCCATTGTAAATGTTATCCACTGTCCTATCAAAGGACTAAATTGTGTCACTCAAAATGTTGCATTACTTAAATCGGCAGACAGGCTCAAAAAAAAATATTGATTTTCATCTCATTAAAACTGCTTGAAGTGTCCATTTTTGAAAAATCACTGAAAAAAAATAAAACAATGTCATAGACAAGTGGATAAGCTTAAAATGTCAAAAAAGTATTGAACAATGAATTGGTAAGAAATTTCTAAGGCATAAACAAATTTTGACTGCATATTTTCATCTTCAAAATTAATGTTGCGTTTTCGCAACGCTGGGAAGAAATGAGGTTAACTCGCCAAAATTCAGGTCTATACTAATATGGAGGTGACAGGAAGTCAACGCACGAATGCTACTTGACATCATGACTAATATCAGATAAAAACATGAAAAATTTAGTTAAACGATAAAAATTAATCCACGGTGTTTTATGACACAGAAATGCAATATTTCCTGGGATTCGTATCAATGCTCATAAATAGGAAGGAGGGAACAACTAGAATATATTTTGATTTTCGCCTCATGAGTTTTACCTTTCTGAGGAAAAAAAGTAAACCAACTTCAGAATTTCAGTTAGAACTGACTATTTATTATTACATTATTGACATTTTAAGATTTTATATATATTTTGTGATAAATCGTTAAATACTGATAGATTTTTCGGGGCGAAATACGTGGACATTTTAATCAACACATTTTCTCACGTAACAGATAGTACGTTTCTTTATTGAATAAAATGAACGAATCAAGTTGGTTATTAAATGTTATGGTGATAGCATATCAATGTTTAACGTGTTATTGTTGGCCTCTGTGTCGCCGGACTCAAGTCATCAACCGCCGTTTCGAGGGTCGCGAGTTCGAGTCCCATCTACAAAAGACATCAATGCTCTGGGCAGTTTTTGACTCTCCCACGGCATGATTGTACGTGTTCGTCTGCTTTTCAGTTAATAATATCCGATGTCAAGGCCAAAAAGGATATTTTTGGAGGTAACTGTATATAAATACTTTAATATTGTGAGTAATTTCCTGAATTATTTCGGAATTTAGGGTACTTAAGAAGGTACACCAGAATACTAAAATTAATTTCATATAATTTTCAAGGCTGAAATAATGTAAAAACTATGACGAAAATAGTGGCGAATAAATCTAAATAAGAAGGTATATAAAGCATATCATTAAGCTTGGGAAACCGACTGATAAGAACACAACACATGAATTTCGTTGGGTATTATATAGCGTATTGAGTGGAAAAACTAAAGCCATTACAATTAAAAGCTATGAATTCGTAGAAATGGTTTATAAAATTATAATTATTATACGGATATTTACGGATATTTTAATGCCCAAATATTATGGCAAATATTGGTATAGTTACATCTATTCTCAAAGTTTAAATGAACACGAACCGTGGACTTTTAAGCTTTTTTAATAGTTGGCAATAATAACGGGACATGATTTTTCGTATATCTGAAGCATTTGTTTTTCTCCATCTCTTCTAGTCGAGATAATGATGTCGACGACGACGAGGAACATTGATCCGTTACTGAAAAAGAAGTAACAATCGCAGATTAGCATCAAAGGGACCCTCCTTTTGGAAGTTGTCGGATATTTTTGGCAACGGTCTTGAAGTCAAAGAACCGGAAGTCCCCTTCACAACCAGCATCGAAAATGTTTTTTTCAGAGACTGCCAGCCTACGCAGCAAATCTCGAAGAGATTTATTAAGCTTTCACCTTGGAAACACGGAAAATGAAAGCAAATGCTATTATGTGAACTATAATGTGCTCTTTGACCTCCGTGGATAAGGCAAGATAAAAATTAAGAGGATAGATGGAGTCCACGATACTTCGTTCAGCAAATAAAGGTTCCATAATAATACAATAACTAAAAAACATACTTCAGCGAGGGAAGGAAGGATGACGTATATTTTATCTCTTGCGATTCCTAACAAATCAGCATTAATTTCCTTATATTTTCGGTGGGATTTGAAAATTAATATCTAAGAATACTCTTATCCATCTATAAGTCCATTAGGGTGGCACAATGGCAATCGTTTCATGTGTGTAGATTACATCTGGAAAATCCATGCGTTTCACACGGTCAATTATATGTTGCATGCTCACGAGTGGGACATACCAGTAATACCAAATTCAACACCAGCTGATGAACTCAACGCTTGCCTCAAAGCGTCGCATCTTTGGAGACGTGCAGAAACTCACGTTAACGACCAGTATGCGCGTAAATCTGCAGCGCAATGTGTCACCCATATTTTCAAAACAGCAATTGGACATTGGTTATGGAAAAGTACCAGTTGATGCCGACACAAAATATGTGTCTATTCCAACTTTTGCGTCATTGTTCCATCGATCGAACAATTAATTCAGAAAGTCTTTCCACAAATTGTCACCAATTACGGAAATCACCAATGGCTTTGAGAACGTGCTATTTTGGCAGCAAAAATACCGAAGTCAATGCAATCAACTACGCCATCCCCGAACGAATTTCGGGCGAGTCTGTCACCTACAAATCGATTGATAGCGTCATGAATGCGGACGAGATTTTTAACTATCCAATTGAGTTTTTAAATTCGTTGGATCTTTCTGGTGTACCACCGCACAAATTGTCACTCAAACTAGGCGCACTAATAATTCTTATGCGCAACATTAATGCACCACGAATGTTCAATGGAACCAGGCTCACTGTCAAACCACTGATACCAAACGTCATCGAAGCAACAATTCTGAATGGAATTTCAAAAGGAGAAGATGTGCTTATTCCACGTATTCCCATCATTCCCACCGACATGCCATTTGATTACAAACGACTACAGTTCCCCGTTCGCCTTGCAGTCGCAATGACAATCAACAATGCACAAGGTCAATCGCTTCAAGTATGTGGATTAAATCTGGATAACCATGCTTTTCACAAGGTCAATTATATGTTGCATGCTCATGAGTGGGACAGCCGAAAAAGTAATTTGTTTTTGCAGAGGGCGGTAGGACCAACAATATTGCATATTAGAAAGCTTTCGAATAAAATATTTAACTCTATTTTAATACACAAAAAATCATTTTCTTTCATTTATTTTGGCAATGTAAATGTGCCTCCTTTGTATATTGTTTTAATTCTAGGTAATTGTTATCACATTAAGGCCCAGTTTTATAATGTTTGGTTAGAAATGTTCTCTGTATGAAAACTGAAGTTAAAAAGTTTTCTCACCGATAACTTTCACGCAAAGTAATCGAATGTAATTCTTAGATGACTTAATTATTATTATTATTATACACAAATCGTTAAAAGTTGGCTACTTACCAGGTGGTAACAGTGAAAGAATGAAAGTACATCACTAAATCAGTCATCGAAAATTTAAAATAAACATTGAAATTAGTTTTCCAAAATAAATTTTTTGCACCTATTCTTAAAAATCTTTAAGTTTCTAGGAAAGGGCTGAAACAGTTCTGCAGGGAGTCTATTCCAATCATCAATCGTCCTGTTGAGATATGAAAACTTTTTTACGTTGGTCCTTTGTGACCGACATTTCATCTTGTATTGGTGATCATTCCTACCAATATAGTTAGGGTTTTCTATCTTATGTCGCAGTTCACCCCATGCTTTTCCCCCCGCAAGTGTACGGAAGAGTGCGCAAAGCCTATTTATTTTTCTTCTGTGTCCCTACTTAGAAAAAGAGGCATTGTAACCCATGCCGGGCACAGCTAGTAATATAATATAATTTATTGCTTCCTTCTTAGAGACAAAGTACATTAACAAAACAATTTAACAGAGAATAGGGAAGCTTTAGGTTACCCAAAAGATTTTAAACCCTCGCTGGGGTAACCAAGAAATTCGTGCAAAAGAACATAAAATATTTCAGTTTTAAATGGGACTATACACAATTTACAAACATTCTAATAATTTCCTTGCAAACAAACAATTTTATGGAGATTTTAAAATAGTATTTCAATATCGTCATGTTCAAATAGCCATTTTTTTACCTGTTTTAAACAAGAGTTAACTTTGTTTTCCAGTTTAACTGCCCTTGGAAGTAGATTAAAGATTTTCGGGGCAAAATAAATAAAACTTCTCTGAAATAATTTCAAATGTGGTCTAGTAGGGGGTAGAGCTTCGAATTGAAAGCGATGTTTCCGCCTATTATGCCAGGGCAATGGGCCATTCAATTGCCCACTACGCAAAAAAAAAGTTTTTCGACACTTATTATACACATAAAAATACCGTAAGGGCAGAACTTGTAACGATCGGAAAAGTGGAAGTACGTGATGAAATCTATTTTTGAAGGTAACCGTTCTTATAATTCTTTTTTGTAACACCACAATAGGTTTAATGGTACAATTGTAAGCGCCACCCCAACAAAGCAATCCATAACTGAATTTAGAGTTAGCATGAAGCATGAATGTCATGCGTATTTGAGCCGCCTACGTGTGCGCGGGATAGCAATGGAATTACGTGAATTCCATTCACTTAATCGAAGTGAGAGGTTCGTCACATAATTGTGAAATTATCCTGCTAACATGATATAAATCACGTTTGAGTCAGAATTAAGAGTTTAAAAACTGCTAATTAAGGACATAATGTCACGATATTCACGAGCAAATTTTCGAAAATATAATTTGTTGCCTTTTTTACTACAGAGAGAAAAATGTATCAAAAAACGTGTAGCGACGGAACTCGATAATTGCTAACTTGAACACGTGCACGGAAACAGCATGGGAAAATTTAATTATATGTTTATTACACGCGTCTTGTGTACTTTTAAATATGGCTTATAAAATTAGTTGACAACGGTTTAATGTGTTTCACATGCAGATTTTTTTTTTCATTTTTCATTGCTGATTTTTATTTTTTGGTTTGAATGATAGGTAACCTTACAACTATACTATGCAATAACAATTTATTTTGAAAAAGCTAAGAATGTCTGAGAAAAACCAGCGCTAAATGCATGACAAACCAAATAATGAATCCGTTTGAATCTTCCTAAATATCTATCATGGACCCCAAAAACGGTCACAAAGTAGGCTGTTCTAAATCCTCTTTTTAACGCAGACCTATGACAGGCTGTGCTTAATTCGATAACTTCTGCATATTCAAGACCGTAATTTACTTTTACCTAAACGCTACTACTATCTCACTAAGCATAACTTTTGTTGAGTAAATTGAGTTAAATACTGAGTATTTTGGGTGCTAAAAATCATTCTTAATGACTTAAACACACCTCATATCTATCAAAGGTTTTGTAGTCTTGACAATGAGGGGGGGGGGGAAGAGGAATGGGTAGGAGAGGAAACCAGGAAAGAAGTTTGGAAAACAGTGCAGGAGGATTAAGATGAGGGAAGACAGAGAAGATAGGGAAAGGTGAACTTGAACTGAAGATGAATAATTAACGTGGAAAGAACACTTTATACCTGTTGAGAAGCGTCTGAAAAACCATGGAGCTGGAAGGATATTGGATGAGCTATGAATAGCTGACGCTGTAACCTCATGTTAGCAATAAGTGGCAAGTTTCCATCTGTAATTTATTCCCGAGGGTAAGGGATCATCCCAAGCCAATCCTAGAGTCCAAATTAATTGCATGAATGACTTAACCAAAAATACAACTGGCGCTATCCATCCACAGGGTTCATATGATTTTGCGATGAGTTGAGCTTCAACAATATTTATTCTGTATGAGAAAACATCTCCAATTTGGTCCCATTGGAGTCCTAATATTCCTTCATATGTTTGGGAAATGATTGATCCCACAAATTACTTCGTGGTTTATTCCATATTCTTCTAATTAAACGAGCAATTTGAAATGATGAACTTTATCGACAGCTTTTTATAAACCTAAAAATATCGGTACTTCCTGAGCGTCTATTTCTTCCGAGGCAAGAATTTCGGTAACAAAGAGGGCTAGCTGTGTTTCGCAAGAGCAACCTCTTCGGAAACCATACTGATTTTATGTTAGCAACTCTTGACTATCCTGATACCTGACCGAACTGACGATTATATGTTCCAATATGTTGCACGAGATTGAAGTGAGGGAGATCGGTCAATAGTTAATGGACTCTTCCTTATCACTGCTCCCAATATATAGGTGTAGTGTTAGCGACTTTCCAACCATAAGGAACACAATGTTCTTTTAAGGAATTATGAAATATTGTATTGGGGTAATTTGCTAATTATCACGCTAGTTCTTTGTAAATTCGAGCTGGAATTTGATCGGGACCAGTTGAGATCTTGGAATTAATGGCTTTCAGATGACTCTCTATGCATCGACTAGAAATATTAATAGATGGAATTGGTGTTTTAGGTAGAGTAGCGGTGTTATTCTGAGAACATGTTGTAAAGAGGCTTTGAATAAAGAAATGGTGGATGTTGGCTTTAATTTTATTGTTTTTAGCTCTTTCTCCTTGTTCATTTTTCAGTGATGTTACCATTGAGTTACTACCTTGAACCTCCTTCACGTAAGCTCAAATCGCCTTTCAGTTATTCTTCAAATATTCGCCCAAAAATTTACTTTTGAATTCCGTTAGTGCTTTCCAAAACACCGTTTTTAATGTTGTTCCAGCTTCTTTATATATTTCGCATAAACTTTTACGATCCTCATTGGAGGATGTGCGTTCTTCATTTTTGCGTGCCAGATTCTTTGTGTGGAAGAGGATGGAGAAAGTGCGGTGGCCGGAAAGGAAGACAAACAAGGAAGTGCTTTGTATGGTGGGTGAGGTGAGGAAACCTCTGGGGAAGAAGAGGAAGATGCAGAGTAGGCGGTTGTAAGAGGTAGTGAGAGAATGGAAGTTGAAAGACGAAATAGAGGGGAGGATGTTGGGAAAGCGGGGGAGGGGAAGGAGGAGGATGGGATTTATGAATGGGATGAAGAAAGGCAGGACGTATGCTGAAATACAGAAAAAAATAGTGAAGGTAGATTGCGTGTAAAAATCACGAGGATTTTTATTCACTTCCATTCAAACCTACTTAAACGGCTAGAGGTAGATCACTCTAATAATTAATCCCTATCCGATAGTAGGGATATCCCGGGGGACATAGGGAAATACCAAATTGACTATATTATGGTGATGCAGAGACTACGGGATAGTGACTCAACGTAAGCATAGGGGGGTTATATAAAAAGAGTATTTGTGTTAAAGATTTATAGGGGGGGGATAAACTTTTAAGTAGCTACATGAAGGATAAGATGTAGATTAAAATGGAGTTAAAAGCTCTCTAAAAGTCCACAAATACATTCAGTTTTCTTGCTATATACAGTAGGGTGTACGCCTGCGATGAGTAATGAGATTTTTAGACGTCCTAAATGGTGTACGTACTAAAGCTCATAAGGTCAATAGGTTGCATTTCTTGGCCTTCGGCTAGCGGTGAACCCGTAAAGAGATATTAGTTGGGTTCAAGCAACAATGGAATTGCGAGCCAGGAAACACAAGAAATACGAAATCCAAATCAAGACAATTGCAAGCATAAATCCGTATGCAATAAAACTTGACTGCAACATTATATAATGGAAAAAAACTAATCGCACTATTCACAAAATGCGTGCAACTAGTATACAATGCGTCGGGAAACCTAATGAAAATTGAAACTCTCTAAATGAACGAGGCACAACTTTCGTATATTGCATGAAAATAATTTACCATGCATAATTAAATTAATAAAATAAGTACACCCTAAACAAAAACGAAGGTGGATGACTATTAATAGAATGCAGAAGAACCACTATACGAAATTATTCAAGGGATAATATTTTAAAACAAATTTTCTAGTATCTGCATTGCCTTAAAGTTAAAAATAAAAATGGACTAGCATCCAATAACACTTAAGGCACTATGGAAAAAAATAGAGAGCTTTTGCGATGAAGGAACGATTTATTTTTGAAAAAGAACAGCTACCACTAATCCCGACGTGTCATGTCCGTTCTGCTATCATTACTTTCTCTTCAGCTAACATAAGTGGGTGCTTTTAACTCTGACTTCTTTACCTCAAGCTATTACATCGGCAGGGAACCTGTACAATTGCAACGATTAAAAAACTTCACCCATATCCACTACAGGTTCGTGATATTCGAAGATGTCGAAAGAATATTTTGGCTAAGGTGGAAAAGTGTGAGAGGAAAAGAAATAAGATTTCAAGAGTCAGTCATGGGTAACCGAAGTTGGATGCCAGGAGTTACTCTCTTAAGGCAGAGAGAGAAAGAGAGAGGACTGCGACTGGGGCGGCTAGCGATTGTAGTTGGCGACAGTAGCGAGTCTGGTCTGAGGGCAGGCTCAGTCGCTGTCGCGGAGCGATTGGTGTCGAGTGCGCACGTATTTCAAGGTATTTCAAAAACAACTTCTTCTGCCTCGAAGTCATGGTACCACTTCACTCGCAATTCAGCAAGCAAATGAACCAGAATCGCTCTAGAAAAATCGCTTCAGAGACGTGACGTGGTTAGCTACTATCGCTGAGCTCCTGTCGCTCAGCTACTATCGCTCAGCTACTATCGCAAGAGTCGCTCCAGGGACAATGCACCTTAAGACAACACGGGAGAAGTGTAAACTTCTATGGCGATATTCTGATAAATATAATACATAAAAACTATAAATATGTAAAATAAATTTAGTGCAATAATTAAATAACTTCTCAACTACTACATTGGAATGCGTGTTTATAAACAACTGAATAATTTGAGCCGCGCAACCAAGGATTTCAAACGCAGTAAATGAAACTTAATTTTCTTGAAGAGCGTAAGTGGCGCCGCTCAATTTCTTGCAATAATTTTGAATCTGACTGTGCCATCGTACTTTCTCGTAATATTACTTCATGCCCATAATCAATAAATGTAGATCAAGGAAAATTATTGTTTAGAGGTTGGAAATAAAAAATTAAATATTAAAAAAAATTTAATCGTGATGGAAGGGCAGACGATTAAAAAGACGATTAATCTATTTTGTATTCTGGACTAACGGAAGAAGCTCTGTGTTCGACTGCTTGATTTGAATTTAGGATAATTTTCATCCAAGGTGACGTTATTATGGGAAATATCGCGAACGGTATATTGATATCTAACATCAGATTTGCTGCCTAGGTACTAGAAGAACACAAATGGAGAAATATTTGCTTCTCACGCATGCGCATCTTAAATTAAGGCTTTTTTGGCTTTTTTTTGGACGCTCGAATTCTTTATCGTTTTTTAACTTGCAGTTTCATTTGGGAATGTTGTAATCTCGAGTAGAAGTAACCTCTATTATATTTACAGATTAAGTGAACAAGGCAACATGACACTCACTTGACATAGCGGATAATAGGTATGTGAAACATTTTGTCGTTTTCATTACATTTGTTAAGTACAAACGACTTGTTGAACAGCCATTGATCGATGTTTGTGCTCTCAAAGGATTCTAACCGTGTTACAAATGACTGAATTTGATAACTTTTTAGTAAGACATGCAAGCTATAAAAAGCTTAGTTGTTTTCCTTTTGTTTAATTCTGTGGCCATTCAAACTTGCTTCATGTACCTATTCCGAAATCAACCAACCGAATATTTCACCCCTATACCTAATGGATAGTAGGTCCTAATTAATTAAGTGAATATGTTTTCCAATACTAGGCATCTTTTACGTTCATTAAGCAGTGAATAAAAATAACAACAAAATATTTAAGAGAGAATGAAATACTATAATAATAATAAAATATTTGAGGCATCATTTCGTAAAATATCACACTAAAACCAAGCATTCTTTTAAGCACTAAAATAATAAAATAAATCTTTTTTCCTGGTTGAAGATTATGAGTCATTTGAAACGCTTGATTATTTTAAATCAGCCAATGCACTCGCTCATCCATTGTTCCTGGTTTCCTCTTGGCAGGTTTACAATCTTGCCGTCAAAAAGGTAAAAGAGTTGATTCCAGATTTCAGAAAGCCAACACATGCGATACTGAGTGGAAAAAAATCAGATATCTAAAAAAAAGTCTGAGGTAGCCAATAAGTAATTAGTAAAATTGGAATCAGTTAAAAAAGTGTTTAATTAAAACTTCTATTCACCAATAGACATTATTATGCGGTAGGATGTAACTTAGTGATACGTCAAATAGTATTAGAAATAATGTTTTACTCACACCTTATATTTAAAGAATGATCTACATCTAACGCAGTTAGTTGGTATAATGAATGGAAAAATACATATTTATACCTCGATGTATGTACACCGTAAAAAAACTGGCATGAAAACATTTCCCTACTTTTGCCTTAATATTCGAGAATTGAAACTTCTTCGTGTTTGGTAAGCATCAAAACAAGAGTCTGGAGATTGTTCTGCCTAAATTCCTCGAATTCAGAGTAGGCAGGTAGGGTAACAACTACAACACTTGTCACATAACCTCGCCATTAATGTAAATCGAGAAAATTGGACTTCATACTGGGTTCCCGGGTATCCCCAAGAGACACATTCCCGTGCTCCTTCTGCGTCAACTTCTCTCTAGGGATGGCTCGCAGTTTGAATACCTCTATGAATGGAAATGAGTTTGAATAGCTTGGCCGAAGAGAGTTTGACGAACTTCGTGCGTGGGATTGAGTTCAAAGGAAGAGATTGAGGAGAGCGAAAATATTGGATACTGAACGCACAGCGAGCGTTGACGCCAAGTTGAACACGAGGCGAAGCTTTAGAGTAGAGTTTTCATCCCCGGTTCGAACTTAACAAAACTGAATTCAGCAAAATTTGAATTTAAATACGGAAAATATTCAACTCTCAAACGTTTCCGGGTTAACTGCTGCGTTGAGAACTTTTTAGCTCAGCGTTTCATTCTTCATGCTGGGAACTTCATCAGGAGACTGAAGAAGTAGGGAATCACTGTCACTTCTGTAACATTTTTAAGGCGAATATTTTCCCTTTTTCGTTTTAAGATTATCGCAGCGTGAAGATATACTACTCTCAAACATTTCCGGTTTAACTGATTCGTGGAGAAATATTTTGCTCAACGTTTCATTCCTCATTTTGGGAACGTCTTCAGGAGACTGAAGAAGTTAGATCTGCGGCTCCATTTGGACCGTTGGATGACTGACCATTGTTGTCCCGATTTTAAAAATAATTAAAAACCAAATATTAAAAAGAAAATGAAAAATTAAAATACGAAAAATCTTCAATGGTTGATTATCTCACCCATATTTTTGGAAAGATATATTTTACACTCACTACTAAAGTGATAACACTATTAAAATTTGAAGGACGTTTAGCTATTTCCACTGCCTCTCGAACCACTCATGGATAATAAGAATCGTTTTAGCAATTACTTTGGCTTATTATTTATTTGGTATTAAGTAGTGTGTGGAAAATATATCTTTCCAGAAATATGGCTGTGATAACCAACCGTTTAAGATTTTTCATATTTTAATTTTTCGTTTTCTTTTTAATATTTGGTTTTCATTTATTTTTAAAATCGGGACAACAATGGTCAGTCATCCAACGGCCCAAACGGAGCCGCAGATCTAACTTCTTCAGCCTCCTGAAGACGTTCCCCGAATGAGGAATGAAACGTTGAGCAAAATATTTCTCCACGAATCAGTTAAACCGGAAATGTTTGAGAGTAGTATATCTTCACGCTGCGATAATCTTAAAACGAAAAAGGGAAAATATTCGCCTTAAAAATGTTAC
This sequence comes from Pyrrhosoma nymphula, assembly GCA_963573305.1. Lineage (NCBI taxonomy): Eukaryota > Metazoa > Arthropoda > Insecta > Odonata > Coenagrionidae > Pyrrhosoma > Pyrrhosoma nymphula. The sequence goes on from OY754337.1 coordinate 12,023,772, forward strand.
AGAAGTGACACACGGGAAAAGTATGGCTGTTTTTAATATGTTTTATGGTTACAGGATCATTTGGACAGACTTTTGATAAAAAGATAATAAAACTATTACACTTTCCAGTTATAATTTTTTAATATCAATGTGACTAATTAGAGAAACAGTCAATGGAGCAGGACGAAACACAACGAAACATTTGTATAGAATAGGGATGGACTATTGTAAAAGAAATCGATTATTTGTATATCTACTAATTGCTAGCAGCCGATTAATCGGGCCCGTTAAATTAATTTTATTAATCGATACATCGATTAATCGACTCGATTATGACAAGATACAAAACATAGCTTTCGAGGTTATGGTTCCTCCATAAATAAAGTAATGCCAATATTAATTTTAAATTTTATAAGGTTAATGTTATCATGAGTACAAATTGTAAAACCTGGATAAACTTCCAGGAGGCGTGTCAGGGAGCAGAGTTGAGAAAAATTTCTTTACTTATTTTAAATTTTGGACGATTGCCAAATGTTCATAGGAACTGAAGCAAAAAATTCCAATTTTTATAAGTGGGTGCTGGTAATGTGGCTTCTAAGATCAGATTGAATTAGTCTCATCTCGGAAAAGAGTCTCTCTGATGGGACTGATGTTGCTACTCCTGGCAGGTACTTCCTGGCTTCCTGATGTAAGTGAGGGTATTCAGTTTTCATTGACTCTCACACTGAAAAAGGTTTTCAACTGCGGTCAACGACGGGTCGGTTGAGGAATTGCCGTAACTCAAATGGTGTCCGACCGATGGCATCTTCATTATACAGGGTTCTCTGTGATACTGCTTCAGTGCGATGAAAGCTCCAGAGGTCATCTGATGGTGCTGCATCACGCCCAGCGTGTGAAAACATCTGCAGGACGTTCACCTGATCCACATTGTGAAACATCTCAGCCATCACAGCGATGACGGTGCTCATGGCATTGACTACAGTGATCGGGCTCTTCAAGTGCAGTTTTTTGAACCGTGGGTCCAGCATCGAGGCGATTGCATAGTGCTTTCTGGACTCAATAGGATCGAAGAGACGGTCCAGCTCCGACTAGCATTTGTTGTGGCATCGACATCAATTGTTCTGGAGATGGAATTGAGAACTTAACCTGAATATCAGTATTCGATGGGGCAGCGGTTACTATCCCTGTACGGTCTGAATTTTCATTAGATTCTGAAAATTGGCATAAGAGCCAGTATTCGAACCTTTTATCCAATTCGCACAGGGTTTCCATTTGATAATTTTTATTTGCGCGTATAAATGTTGTGTCATACTATCTAAGCTAATAAATCTTCTGATTCTTTGCATAGTCCTTGACAGCAAGATTATTATTTATAAAAGTTACAGAATTTATGAACTATATATTTAGTAATAAACGCATTTGAAGTAAATAAAAATAAAGGATAACTTTAAAAAAATCCATTTGATTTGTTTACGTACTTCTGTATACTCCTAGAATTAGTTATATTTTTCAATTATATAATACGCCACATCCTTCAATTTTTTTCCTTAACAAATTATGAAAACAGGATTCCTTATAATGAATATACATATAACACTCCAAAGATATGCATAAAGGATACGCTAATAAATGACTTTTTGGAGGCAAGTATTTCAATGCTTCATACATTGGAGATAAAATTTTAAGCCCACGTTAAAACGTCACAAAACTTGCTTACAATCTAAAAACAACGCATTTCCTATTTAAAGGCTAGGCCAGGATAAGTGTCAACGCCAAGTTAAACCGCTCTCTTTTCAAGCCATTCGAAATTCTTTGAACATGCCATCTTCTCCCACCTTCAACCCAAAAACAGCTCCCTGAGCACCCTTCGAACCGAAGAGCTTGGAATTTGGACAAAAATATCGGCAGTACAAAAAACTCCGCGATTGGTCGAGGCGTTCTCACATGGCTTCAGCCGTAGACGATTCGCCTATTTCATTTTCCTTGAATTTGGCTCGCGCCTTTGACAGGGGTTAGCATCGGGATCTTGTCTACAAAGTGACCTACCTCCAATACATCTCTCTCCACTTGTTCACCTCAATGAATTATACCTTTCTGACCTCTCTTTCCGCGTTGCTGAGTCCGGCATTCCCTCTTCCACTAGCCCGGCTGCGGCAGGGGTTCCCCACAGCGATCCCTGTCAAGTCCTCTGCTATTCAGCATCTACGTTAACGACATGCCATCTAAACCTCATTGAAAATACACATGAACGCGGATGACACGCTCATTTCTGCCTCATCTACCACAGGAGACGCAAATGTCCTCAAACTGAACATACACCTACGCTCTTATCTTCCTCTTCTTCTATCTTTCCGGAATTATGTACTACTGCCTGTTCCCGTCTCCCCAACGTAGTCTTGGTCATCCAACACTTCTTCTACCCAGGGGCTTAAATTCCATTGCCTTCTTTGGTATTCTCTCTGGGGTCATATGCATAACGTGTTATTTCTATTTATCTTTTTAATGCATTGCCCTATCTATCACTGAACGTACCTTCAGTTCTTTTCTTATGTCACAGTTCCTTACATGGCCTAATTTCGTGTAACCTTTCACGGATCTGAGAAATTTAATTTCTGATGTTTCGATTTGGCTCCAATCTCTTTGCCTTGGCGCCCATGATTCGCCACAAGGTCACAATAATATAGGTACTGCCATCACGTCGTTGAATTAAACATGTGTTTCCTTCGTGCTTTTTTCTTTCAGTGTTCTTTATATGGTACCGTATATTCTTTGATAGCTCTTTACTTTGTTAGTTATATTTTTATTTTCTTCATATCTTATGTTACAGCTAAGTTATTCAAAATGTGACACCTGTTCCATTATTTTATTATAAATCTCAAATTTTTATCTTATTGGGTCCTTCCCCAGGAATGCAATGGTTTTTTTAGTAGGGAGATTTTAAAGTTATGTTTGAGACTTAGCAGGTTTTTTTGAATTACTAATTGTATTTTTTTTTTCGTTTTCTTGGATAATAACTTTGTCATCGGCAAACAGGATCGTGCCTAGGAAGTCATTTTGGCTTATTTGGATTCCAGGCGGTGCGCTTCACTTCCATTCTCTCACTAAATCGTCCACGTAGATATTGAAAAGTGTGGGAATTAAAGGGAAATACACAGGGAAATACACCTGCGCTACCAACAAAAATGGACGCAAACACGGAAAATACAAATCAGCGCAAACAAAAGCAAACACGTTCACCACACACAAAGACGTAAATATGAATCACAAACTCGCCTCTTGTTATACAATAGGGGTTATACCGCGCGCCTCCGTATATGGATTCCTTGGCGTTCTTCTTGATTCAAGGCTAAAATTTGGCGACCACCTGGACGAGTGCAGGCGTAGGATAGGGATGGGAGAAAATAATCAATTCTTCATCATAATCGATTATTTGCTTCCGATTCTTACGATTATCAGATCGATTATGGGTGGACGATTTAATCGTTGAATCGATTATTCAATCCCGATTATGACTGTCAGAAAAAATCGGCGGGATTGGTCTAATTTGAAAATTTACAGAGGGAAAAAGAATCGACTTAAGAACTTTGATGATTTTTTTGCAACTGCCAGTGAATTGTTTTAAACTAAAAAGATTCAAATAGCCCTTATAGCTAATAGAAAGCTATTTGTTGCAATTTTTGTTTGAACTACGATGACAAGACTGAAAAATCTGCAAGAAGACATGTGAAAATGCCGCGGATAAAAAATATGACTCAAATGCATGTGGTTTTACGAAAGACGAGGTAACTTTTACGACTCTTAATGGTAGACAGCTTCATTTCAAGGATAACGCTAATAATATTTGACCTAATTTATGTGTATTAATGCTCCTGATATTTACACCATAAAGTATAAGATGCCGAGAAAACATATAATTTGAATTAATGAACTTACTTTTCTGAAAGCACAAGAACAATGTACATTATATAAATGATTGACTCCATAAGTTACTATATCTGTCGAAATAATAAATATACATATATATATTTATAACTCATGTATCATCATCACTGAGCGATGTATATTACAATCATTGCAAAATTTGCAGCAAGCTGAGTCTGAATTTGAGCTATACCAAGTATTACATATGGATACATATTTTTGACTGAATTCCGGGCCCCTATAGCATTCCCATTTTGTCTATATCTCCCTCTTATACAAAACATTTACAAACACCTTGATAAGTCATCTATTATTCTCCTCTTTTCAATTAGATTATTTAACACAAATGCACAATAATCGACTCTTTATACACAGCTCCCTCTCCCCACGTCACTTCACAGTATCGTTCGCTTCAGTCAGAGAACATAATTATATATATCACTGAATATAATAATTTCACCCCAATCATACGACACCGTGAAATAATTTCAAAAGACCATTCGTTTCAACGTGAAAAATCGGAGCGCATCGCTCTCCGCTTCGCATTCTCGGCGATCCTTCACATGAGTCTACGATTATTCCGTCCGTCACAGATATATCCGCAGAAAAATCGCATGATTATTTACCGATTCTTCAAATAATCGATTATGCTGCCAGTGAGGCATGCGCGCAGCGATGTTCATCCTTGACGATGCTTCATAGGCTTGACATGTATCGTATGATACTTCCGATTCTTCTGCTCGTCACAGAAGCTACGAACTTCACAGAAAAATCATATGATTATTCACCGATTCTTCATAATCGATTATGTCTTCCCGATTTTTTGGGCTGAATCGATTTTCCCGACACAATCAGCATATGATACGATTAATCGATTACTGAGAAATTTTGTCCATCTCTAGCGTAGGACTCATGCTTCCCGCCAAGCCATCTCCCGGCTATCTCCACCGAACTTCCCGCTCTCCAACAGGACACGTGTGCGGCTATACGCCTCCATTTTTCGTCCTGATCTTAAGTATGACTGCGAAGTTTTTGCGTGCCGCAGAACTACAACACCTCGACATTTTCTCTTTCTCAATCCCGAAAAACTCTCGAAATGCATCTCACCTGCTGAACATCAGCAAGCTGGTTAACCTGAACCAAGCACAGTCATTCCAACAATTCTGAACTACGTCCGGTCCCTTCTTGTTAAATGTGAAAATAGATTATCGGCAACCAAGAACTCTTCACTTAAAAGTATTTGGTATTACCCCATTTCCCAAGCTACACATAATAATAAAAACAATAATTTCCCTGTAGATAATAGCTTTCGCCAACTATTGCCTATTTATTATATTTCGACAACACGCACAATCATGCCCTAGGAGGTGTAAATCTTTTGCCCAGGCGGGATTCGAACCCGCAACCCTTTGGGTTGGTAGGCGAGAATGTTACCCCACCACCACCGATGCCGTCACACATAAACACATATTACTAGGCTATAAATCTTTCCTTTTTCGTTCCTCTTTCCCTCGCTTTAGTAAAATTGTTTCGATATCAGCTAACATAATTGTCATAAAAAAAGAAAAAAAATTAAAAAAAATTATGTGAAAATGAAAAAAATTATAAACGGATGAAAAAAGGATAAAAAATGACAAGATGTCAAAAAAGAGAAAATAAATTATCATCTAAAAGAAAATGAAATAAAATGTATTGCATTAAAAGGAAAACAAATTAAAAAAAACAATAAACAAATTTTTAAAAATATAATAAATAAATCAAAAAAGCTGCACAAACTAATGGAATATATTTTTAAACTATCCTCTTACCCAATCCTATTTGTAAACCCCTTCTCTTAGGTTTAGTTTTTGAATATGTTAATAGCTTCTAAACTCTTTCTCAAAAACAACACCACACGCCAATTTCATTTCTCCTTCGATGTCATAAAGGCCGTTTTACACGGTACATTTATTTGTACAATCTATCGTGCGAACGCATGTACAGTCAAGTGTACAAGAAAATATTGTATGAACGACTGAATCAGACTAAATGTCGTTTTACACGATGAGTGCAAACGCACAATTTTCCGTGCAATTTAGCAGTAGAAATCGATCGGAATTCGCGAGTGTTTTGTTTATCATGTTTATGTTTCACTCGTGAACATATGTTTCACTCACGTATTTGACACCTTGAAAAGCTGATCACCTGAAATTCGGAACCTCGACTCGACCATCTGTCTACTGGTAATTCTCCCGGTTCAGAAAAAGCTCTTCTCTCTGGCTTTATATTCGACCTTTGCATCGTTTCGTTTTTTCTCATCTGGATTTTAGGGCGACAAGTCATTGACGTTTCTCGCGGGATATCCACTCTTGTTAGACACATTTAGTGGGTTTATTATGTGTATGTGACAAAGTGTTATTATCAAGTGGTATAGCGGAACACGGGATCCTTTTTTTTAGTCCCTCCAAATTTCCCTCCCTTGTATTTGTACCAGTGTTTTAATGTCTTTTTTTTACGATGTCTATGTTACTTGCTAACCAATAGAAATGAAATGATTATAATTATATCACGCGGGATATCAGGAACTCTACTTGAGGACCAGTCATAATTCTGGGGGAAAAGGACACAAACCCAAAGATCGCGATTACACTGAAAAACCAGAACACCAAATAACACGATGAAATGATGATTTAAACATTTGAGTAACTTTGAGTTAACTCTTCTCGGGTTCTAAACTGCTTCAAACTATTCATAATTGTTGACGTAATTAATTCTTACCTTGAGAATGAATGACGAGTCGTCTCTCGAAACGTCAACAATTATGAATAGTTAAAACCGGTGGAGAGCCCGAGAAGAGTTTACTCATTAAAGATTATATACACAGGATAATATTTACTCATAATATTCGACGGGAAAGTGTTAATTCTTTTTATAAACAACTTTTATTTTCAATCGTAACACAGGCACCACAGTTTTCGCCACATCTGCGCCATCTGTTGAATATTAACGATACTAACTGATCGAAATTGTATGATTGTCTGAATGGAATTAGAACAGGTTCTATTTTCCGTTCAGTCATTCATACATTCGCACAAGCGTTCGCACAATTTGCCGCTTTACACGGAACAATTTCCTGATACATGCGTTCGCACGATAGATTGTACAAACAAATGTACCGTGTAAAACGGCCTTAAGACCGGTTGGGGTGAACTCCGCTCACCGGGGCGGTATAATTTCTTCGCGCCTTCGACACAGTCATTCCACCCTTCGACAGACGGGACAAGACCGAAGCTGCATTCACCACCATTCAGTGGGTGACGGGAACGGCAGTGGAAGTTATAAGCAGGCCACAGCAGGAACACAAAGCAATAGCCAGGTTTTCCATGCTTTTCCCTCAAACACGGCGAAAAGAGATACGGTTCAAAATTTCCACAAAAACGGCGTTTCCTCTGAAACAACGTTAAAGTAATATGTAAAGCTGAGACACGTGCACTAAAATCTACCCTTTTCGATTTCTAAAAAATATTTAATTGTTAAGGCATGCGTTGCTTTCAAATGATGGAGAGGAGAGAAACATCATCGTACTTTAGCAATAAAGATAGTGTGAAATGTGTAGTTTGAGGATGGATGGAGCATGGCAATTTGTGGTACCTAGCAGAGACAGAAACGTTAACGCTGTTATGTTGATTTTGTTTTCGGTCTGCACATGTGGACTCACATTTCCCGCTTGCAAACAAAAAGCAACTTAAGCAAAGCATTTTTGAATTCAGGATAAATTAATGGAGACTTTTTAATTCGCATCAACATTTTGTTTCACAATAAAAGAGTAAACATTATTTTTAGCAATAAATGGATAGAACCTCATCATGTTTCCGTTCGTTGTTCGATTGCAACAAATAGGTAGTGCATAAGCTTTCAGACTCTAATTGATTTATTCGATGTACTCTTCATTGAGACATCACTCAGTTTGGTAATGAGGGGAAGTATTAATTGAAAAAAAAATCCAAACTATTATGGTTTTGGCTTTGGTAAGGGAAAATATTTAATCCCATGGCTCTTGAGTGTTTCCATTGCTACACTGTCGAGAGAAATAAATTGTCAAAAATTGTTTAATTTCGACTGCAAAATGGTAACGGAATTTCCAGTTGAAGTAATTTTTTCCACACTGCTTCTGGCTTGTGTGAATATTCTTATTCCTAATAGAAACTTCTTAAAGTCTTTTCGTTTTCCGTGCAGTTTGAAGAACTGCAAAATAACTGGACAGGGGGTGGGGAAAGAAAAGTAAAAAGAGACGACTTACTGGGTAAGAACGTTTCGAGCCTGTAAGCTCTTTCGTCAGCTGGAGAAAAAGTAGAGGTAGCAGCTTTTTCTCCAGCTGACGAAGAGCTTACAGGCTCGAAGCGTTCTTATCCAGTAAGTCGTCTTTTTTTACTTTTATTTCCCCACCCCCTGTCCAGTGTGTGTGTGTGTATATGGGGAAATCCGCCTAACTTGAGCTCTTTAAAAATTTTTTTTCCATTTTTTTAATTTAAAGGCACATCTCTGAAACTTTTTCCTTACTTGAATACTACCCTATGAGGTTGATAAATATGTGTGTAACTGGGTTTTGGAAAATGCTGAAATATGTATGGAGAAATTTGTAAAAAAGAAAAAAAAATTAAAACATTTCAATTAAATTTACTTCTAATGAAAACAAATTTATATTTAAATTTAAATAAATAATATATTGAGTAAACCAGACCAAAATATAATTTTTTTATTCATTTAATAATTTATTTGAACATAAATATAACATAAAAATACAGAAGATTGGCTCTATTTACATCAGAAACCGTTACATGTCAGATAATAATGAATGAATGATGCATATCATGTAACATAAAATATAATGTCTCGTGCCATAAAAATAAAATGTATCTTGTAAAATAACAACGCTTATATACAATATTCATTCATATAACTTATGAAATGCAATAATTATAAATATAAAAATGCACCGTTTAACATTATTTTTTTCTTTTTGTACAACGCATAATAGGCTATTATCATTTATTATTCACCTCACACTTATGAAAATTTTTTTCTCAGATTAGTTTTGGATTCAATATTTTTGTGAACTTATTTTTGCCTTCAAGCACTTTTCGTTGTTTTCTTTTAATCACAATATTTTTCTTTCTCAGATTTTTGCAATTAATTTATTTCACACTTAGTTTTTCACTACCAAGCATTTTGATTTTTCTATTGTTCTCAGAAATTTTGTTTTTTTTCTTTTCTTCGGGTTTGGTTTCTTTTCTTCATCTATTTGGTTTTAAAGGAAAATGTTTGCAAGGAACATCATACAAAGAATTACTTACTCAATACGAACAGGATAATTCATTTAGGAAGATAGATTTGGGAATTTGTTTTGACCACATCAACTGATATATTTTTGTTGTGTTTGGAGCCGCCAGTATTTTTGTATTAACTTTTAAATTAACTTTTTTGAAATCATTTTCATCAATTAAAAATGCTTTGATTTTGGTTGATGAATTAATTGTCTCTACCATTTTTCTGCCGTTACGATATCATTACCCTGCTTAACTGTACTAGTTGTAACTTTGTAGTACCAGGTGTTTTCGCTTTTAACGTTTGCAATGTCCATTTTTTTATTTTTAATGCCACTAGTACATCAACCATACCAGCATTCCATATTAAAAACATGAAATACTCTCGTTTTTGTTAGAGCTTGCAAAGAAATACTGTCTAACAAATTATGAAGAGATAAGCGTTGAACTATAAATTTAATGTTCTCGTGAATTTTACACAAACATGTTTCGTGCCCACTAATCTTTCGATTCATGATCCAAAAAGGTTTTAGTTGGTAAAATATGGTACGACTTAATTTTAATGTAGGTTATTTTGACTTAAATTTCTCGTACAAATTATTAACTGTGTCAAGTTTTTCTTTTTGAAACTTTATGTTTAGTAACTGTGTCTTTGACTCCTGGAGCCAAGACAGAATTTTCATCGTTTTCAAATAACATTTTAACCCTTTGAGCAAACTCTAATTTGATAATTTGGACGTGATATTTGAATACGTAGTGAATTTGAATTTTTATATCCGTTCATAGAAGAAACACTAACTAAATTTGAAAACTGTTTCATCATCCCATGATTTTTTGTAACTTTCCCAAGAACTATTCTCATAAGGCTTTTTTCAATTCAATCAATTAATTTGTTCAAATAGGTCTTAAAATAGATCAAAATGCATGGAAAACGATTAGTTCCATTGATTTAAATACATGTAATCTATCTATTTTTCATATATATGAATTTGTCTAATTAACCTATTTGTATAGATATTTTTGAGATTTTTGCGTGATTGACAAATACAGTAATATTTTTTACCTACACTTAGCACTTGTCAGGAATGTGAAATAGATCAAAAACTAACAATTACTTACGTTAATACATCATTTACGCGTATTATGTGACTGTGCTAGCTTGAAAAGTCAATATTAATTTCCAGTTACGCATAGAGATATTTCAAAAATTAGCCATAAATGATGCTTCAATATTGAGGCACACTTCTTTAAAAGGTTTCAAATTCTTTCTTTGAATGTCTTTTACACCATTCATTCATAAATAATGTAAAAATGTCAATGCTGAAAAATTTAGAGCGATAAAACCGAAAGATTGTGCAATTGATGCAAATGCAGTAACGCTAATTCTAACTCGATTATGTACCTTCATATTTTTAGGCACATCAATGAAAGTAGATGTGAATAATACCTTAAACTGTGAAATATTATCTCAGAAAAATTCAAATCGATTAATGCAATGCTGAAAAAGTTATAGCGACAATATTTATTTAATATTTCCCCGTAACAATGGTAAAATTGAAAAATTAAGGGATTTTTCAGATAAAATGTAACATAATTCAGTTACTTAGCAACGAAAAACGTTGTAAATTGTTGTATGCTTATAAAATTACATAATTTTAAATTAAATTTGGTCTCGGCTTAAAATATATCGATTAGTCAAAAAATAAATCAGAGTAACATAGGTAGCTCAAGTTAGGCGGATTTCCCCATATATATATACACACACACATATATATATGCCAAGAGGGTGGCCGATAAAAATATAGCGACAGAAAAAAAGGGCACTCACAAATTTAAACTTCCGATATTTCGGTGGGATCGTGACCACCTTTCTCAGGGTAGACAGTAGGAATGAAGAAGGGCAACTGAATAGTAAAATGGAATCTAGGACATAAGTAATACTTTTGTGTCCTAGATTCCATTTTACTATTCAGTTGCCCTTTCCAGTAATGTTCCTTTGAACCTTTCGGCCACTCCATTCTGTTCTGGGTGTTTATTTATTTAGGTGTGTTTATATATATATATATATATATATAAATATAAAAGGAAAGGAAATAAATATAAAAGTATATGCTAGCAACAAGGCGTTGAGGTTGGGGAAGGATAGGAAAGTAAATCAGTGGACACTCACAGGCAGATGATCAATGACGACACCGGTGTCCACTGCTTAGGGGTAGCTTTCGGGCTAAGGACCCTTCTTCAGCTGGAGGAGATTCACTACTAAGGAGTGTCACACTGGAATTAGGAGTTTAGGGTATGTCTTGGTAAGGGGTTGGTTGTTGGGGAAAGGGGATTGGTTGGAAGGAAGTGCAGGGGGGGGTGGAGTGGGAGGGGAGGGAGCTAGCGAAGATTGAGTCCGGGAGGGCAGGTTGACTTTAAAATGGAAATATAAGAGAGCTCCCAGTGGCGGAGCTCCATTATGGTGAATCTCCTCCAGCTGAAGAAGGGTCCTTAGCCCGAAAGCTACCCCTAAGCAGTGGACACCGGTGTCGTCATTGATCATCTGCCTGTGAGTGTCCACTGATTTACTTTCCTATCCTTCCGCAACCTCAACGCCTTGTTGCTAGCATATATATATATATATATATATATATATATATATATATATATATATATATATATATATATATACAAACTCACATAAATAAATAAACACCCAGAACAGAATGGAGTGGCCGAAAGGTTCAACGGAACATTACTGGAGAGGGCAACTGAATAGTAAAATGTATTTCGTATATATATGTGTATATATATATACGTGTGTGTGTTTATTTATGTGTATATATATACACATAAAAGGACGAACACAGTGTTTGGTGGGGAAGATGAAAATGAGTCAAATCCAGACAGAAAAAATTTCACCTTAGCCGGGATTCGAACCCGGATCTCCCAATTGACGGTCAGGTGTGCTCCCAGTTACACCACCAAGGCTACTCAATTAACTGCTGAATTTGACGGGGTTTTATGTCTCACCCCATGCCCAAGTTGAACGGCCCAGAGATGGCGCGCAAGGGCGATTTCACCCACCATATAGGGGACAAACTAGGAGTGCGCCAAATGTATTCACTCATAGGTATTTGAGTACCCGAATGAATACATGGGTACTCGACGAATGCATGAGTAGCTGAATGAGTACATGAGTACCTCGATGAGTAGATGAATACCCGAATGAATACATGAGTAGCTGAATGAGTACATGAGTACCTCGATGAGTAGATGAGTACCAGAATGAATACATGAATACCTCGATGAGTAGATGAGTACCCAAACGAGTACTTGAATACCTCGGCGAGTGGATGAGTACCCGAATGAATACAAGGACAACAACCTCAGCGCCTCATCGAATGCTTGAATACCTGGTTGAATACTCCCGAATACGAGAACCTCGGCTAGGCGAGTATCCGAGTACCCACCTCGATGACTACAGCTGTTCATTCGACCGCTAAGGTACGCACGACTCACATGGTTAACACTACCCGCTGTGCCTTGAGTATTGGGATTTTAGAGGGAGTTGGATGAATGCCAAGCTGGCCATTTGAACACCTAACATTTGACTTATGCCTTGGAAATTCTCAAATACACATGAAAGGCCAGTCTCCTTTCTGCCACGCCATCGGGGTGGCTTGCAGGACTTTACTGTTAGTAATCATTACTGTTAGTTTTGCTCTAGGTAAAATAATGAAAATAAATGTCTATAGTAACATGGAAAATTAAGACATTAAATTTTATGAGAACAACATAAAAACATCACTAGTGTTTAAATGGAGACATATTTAGAATTCATCGACAGAAAAATAAGTTGCTTGACATGCTCCAGCGTCAGCATGGCCCGGTGATTAGTTATTATATTTTCGCCGCAGCTGAAAACCCGCTCTGACGGAACGCTAGTAGCAGGGCAGCTAAATATTTCTTTGCCAGTCGAGAAAATTAGGGGAGATTATGCTCATGACATTTCCACCATCGGAGAGGGTTTTCAATTATTATGGGGTAACTTAAATATGCCGAAACCTCATCCAGTTTCTCCTGCTCTAAGGTTTGAACCATGTCATCTCGAATAAATGCCAATAATTTGCATTTTTTCTTTTCAGGGCATTCATCATTCTGATCACATGTAGAAGTACTTGCATTCATTGCTTCATCATCTTCTTTCAGCATAATTCTAATTCTTTCCTCGGCCAACATACTCTCTTCCTCATTGAAGTATTTATTTTTAAACCTAGGATCCAAAAATGTTGCCAACATCAAGAAGTCGGCCTTTTCATACCACTTATTAAATGGCTTCCCCAATGCTTGACGCATTAAGTATTTTATGTTCTTGCACTCTTTTTTTAACATCAGTTCCTCTTCATAATTCACCACTACCTCTTCTGTCATATCACTGGGCGGAAACTCTTTAGCGAAGATATTGGCCAGTCTTTCCTCCTCAATTTTTAGCTCTTCGTTCGTCAAACAAGTTGAGTTTATAGAGCTAATGAGATCATGCTGCTGATCGTTGGTGAGCCTGTAGGTTATCGGTATGATACCTGACGCCGTCACGCACTCTTCACCGCACATTTCCTCTGTGATATCATGAAGAGGTCTCAAGACTTCAAGAACTGTTTCTAGCAATTCCCTTGGGAGTAATTTTAATTCCTCTCTTTTGCTTTCTCCTAGGGATTTGTTGACATGAGTTGCATTTTTTACAAAAAAACATATTTGCTTAAAGTCTGACCACCACCTGGTGAGACAAACAGACGGAATTTCAATTTGCGGCATGTTTAGGACCTCTTGTGCAAACTTTAAATCGCGTTTAAATTTCCTGCATAATCGCAAAGCCCGAATTCCCCTTAGCTTCTCAAGTACATTCCTAATCGGTGTCAAGTTTAACAATGATTGGCAGCCTAAGTTCATAACGTGCCCGAAACAAGAAACCTTTTCCACTTCCATGTTTTTCAAGGTTTTCTGAAAATTTGCTCCATTGTCTGAAACAAAACAAGTGACATTTCGATGCAGAGATATTCCTCACTCCTCCAAAGTTTCCGCAATTGCTATTTCCAAATTCAAAGCTGTGTGCTCCTTATCCAAGTGAGTGCACTCCAAAACAAAACTCTTCATTGTGAAGTCTTCACTTATTAGGTGAGCAGTTAGGGAAACATACGGGTCCATAGTGATACTCGTCCAGGAATCTGTGGTGAAACAGATATTCATGCGAGGCAGCAACTCGCCTTTAACTCTACCCTTTGTTTCCTCATACATATTTCTTATTTATTTCTCTGTGAGGTACTTCCGGGATGGCAAATTGTACGAGGGTATGTTAACTTCGCAAAAATTTTGGAAGCCACGCTTCTCAACTAAGTTGAAAGGTTGCATATCAACAGCTAAATAATATGCAAGAGCATTATTTCTTTGTTGCTGCCTCTTTTTGAAATTGATTGTTTCAAGAATATGATCTCTGAAATAAAAGTAACAACAATGTTAAATGTATTAAGCAACATTTGACTTAATGGAAGTTTCATCAGTGCGTGCATAATTTCAAGTGAAGTTAAGAAGTAAAATTCATGCTCCAAGAAAAGTATATTGCTTGTCAAGAAATCAAAAATCGTGGAATAGTTTAATCAAACCTGTTGCTTACCTTCATCATAAAACGTCTTTATTCTCAATGTTATGTGTCAGCCGGGAAAATAGCAGTTTAAGAGGGGGCCAAGATGTATTTTGATCAATAAAATGTCATTCACACCTAATAGCAATACTTAATACGTGTCTTACATAAAGTGTATTTTGAGCAAGTGGACGACTGTTGAAAGTTGTAATTCAGATTCCATCATGGCTTTAGCGAGAGGGGATGTGATTTTGAGTGACTAATATAGAATAAAGTCGAACGTAAAATTGGGATAAGTAATTTACCTACAGCTGTAATTATTTTCAATTCATGAGGGTGTAATAACCGTATGAATCGATGCAGTAAATGTTTGTGTAACGTGTCCATGTTTGAGGTATCAATGTGCCATCACCAGATTTATCATCAATAATCAGATTGGTTTGACGCAGCTCTCCACTGAGTTCTTCTATTGACTAATCTCTTCATTTGTACGTATTTCTTCTCTTTCACATCCTTCATTACTTGTTACAAATATCTCACACGAGGCCTTCCTTTGCCATTTTTCTCGTTCACTTGTCCTTCAACGATTGTCTTTATCAGGCCATTATGTCTCATGATGTGGCCGATTAGGTTGTCCCGTCTTCTTCTTAAGGTATTCAGAAGACTTCCCTTCCTCCACTCTTCTTAGGACTTCCTCGTTACTTACTCAGTCGATCCATTTTATCTTCATCATTCTTCTGTAACACCACATGTGGGATGCTTCCACCCTTTTCTTTTCCGCTACTGTCATTGCCCATGCCTCACTGCCATATAGAAACACGCTCCAGATGTACGTTCTGATGAATTGTTGCCTTACTTCTACGCTTGTATTTCCAGCGGTAAGTAGATTCTTCTTTTGATAGAATGCCCTCTTTGCCTGGGCTATTCTGTTATTACTTTCTTGCACCGTCCATCGTTGGTTACTCGGCTTCCAAGGTAACAGTACTCTTTCCTCACTTCCAGTGTTTGTTTTCCTAGTTAAACGTTGGTTTTGGCCTCTTCTCTCTTGCTTCACACCAGTATCTTAGCCTTCATTCAATTGATATTCAGATTATATCTGGCCAATGCCTTTCCCGTGGCTATTGCAATCATATTAAGATCCCTCTCTGTCTCTGCTATGTCGTCAGTGAATCGCAGCATGCATATTTTTTTCTCCATGGGTATTCACCCCAGAGGCACTCTTTGATTTCATTGACGGCTCTCTTAATTTAAACATTAAAAATTGCAGGAGACAGTGCACCGTCTTGTCTCACTCCTTTCCTTATTCTTGCTTCTCCACAGCTGGGTCCAGATTTAATGACAGCTACTTGGTTTTTATATAAACCGTGGATAATTCTTCGATCATTGTAGGACACTCCAATTCCTTTCAGAATGCCAAGCATTGAATTCCAATCCACGTTGTCGAAAGCCTTCTCTAAATTAAAAAATTCAATGGACGTCGGTTTGTTCTTCATTCTCTTCTCTATGAGCAGCCTAACGGACGGTATTGCTTCTCTTGTGCCCTTACTTTACTTGAATCCAAATTAATCTTCATCCAGGAATTCCTCTGCTTTTCGCTCCAATCTTCTGTAGATGCTCCTTGTCAATATCTTCGATGCATGTATTTCCAGTCTTATAGTCCTAATATTTTCGCATTTCTCATCTCTCTTCTTTTAGGGAATAGGAATGATGATGTTTTTCTCGAAGTCCCTGGGTATTTCTCCTGTTAGACATGTCGCAGATGGTTTTGCAAAGAACGGTTAGTGTCTTCTCTACTGCTTTTTTAATTACTTCTGCAGGAATGTCATCAATTCCAGAAGCCTTATTGATGCGAAGGTCCCTTACTGCTGCGTCAAATTCCGATCTTAATATTGATGCTCCCACATCATCTTCTTCGACTTCGCTTTCCTCTTCGATCACTGTCGTTCTGATATTGTTTCCGTTGTATAACTCTTCCAGATATTATTTTCATCTCTTCACTTTGTCCTCATTTTCAATCAAAAGTTCTCCATTGTTGTCCCTTATGGCATTGCATCCTGCGCTCCGTTCCTTGAAGTGGTTCCTCACTATCCTATAGGCAGCTTCCACATTTCCAAGTGCAAGGTTGTTTTGTACATCTTCGCATAGGTTTTTCATCCACATTCTCTATCTTTTTTGGCTTTGCGACTTCTTTCGTTCCTTATTCTTTTGTGAAAAAGCTGCCCTTCTTCAGTTTTCTCATTCTTGTACTTTCTTCTTTCTTCAATTAGGTCTAAGAATTTTTTCGTGATCCATGGCTTCTTCTTGCCATCTTTTCTGTTTCAAAGATCTTCCTTTGCGGCTTACTGTAGTCCACATGTAATGTTCTCCCATTGCTCTTCCACTGATTTCTCAGTCAGGTCTTCGCCTATGTTGTTCCCCACTGCTTTTTGAAATGCCTGCTGATGCTGAGCCTCCTTCAGTTTTTCTACTCGCCATGTGTTCTGCAATGTTCTCTTCAATTTCTTCATTTTTAGATGGCATTTAATCATCAGTAATTACATTACCAAATAAAAATACCAAACACGTCAATGTTCCATTATGGAAAATTAAGTTTAAGAGTAGTAACTTAGGGGTTGAAGAAAGATTTTCTAACTACTCCCCGTCAACTTTAAAGGCAGTGCTAAAGATTCCCTATGATGGTTTAATTTAATCTCCCCTTGGACATCACTTACATTGGTCAAAATTGCCACAGCTTTTGCCTTCAGAGGCCTGTGATTACTTAAACCACTACCTCCAGATAAATAATAAGCAATATGCCAGTTACACTAGAAATATCTTTTACCTTATTCACAGAAGTGGTGAGGGTATACCAGTGATGCCCTAATTACGTTAATAGGCGTGATAGTTTTCCTTGTTTGACCAACTAGTGAAAAAATGACCACACGTTTGATTAGTTCTTGAACCTATGTGAAGCCTTCTACAGTAATATACGGTAAGCGTAAAAATAATAGGGTGCGAAATATTTGCACGTGAATATGACATTTAAGTTCTGAATAACTGCTACACTCAAGGCGAATTATGTCAAAGATAGGTTAAAAGTAAAGGTTGCGCATACTCAGTAACTTGTTTTCTTTTCTCCACCGTGTCCTATTGAGTCTGCGTTAAATTAAACACTAGTGATGTCTTTATGTTGTTCTCAAAAAATTTAATGTCTTAATTTTCCATGTTACTATAGACATTTATTTTCATTATTTTACCAAGAGCAAAACTAACAGTAATGATTTCCGCAGTATGAAATCTAATTTTTGTTTATTTTACGCAATTTCAGAATAACATATGTAACTTTTTATGCATAGAAATTTTGAAATGTATTTGCTAATTTTGCTGTCCGCAAACAGTGGTTGATATTGTTGAAAAATAAATTTAATGACTAAAAATTCTTTACTTTGAATAAAAATACTTTATGAAGTAGCTTTCCCTGAAGTAGTATAGCGTAGATCGTCCAAATAAGAGTATCTGCTCATGCTCTAAGTCCTGCAAGCCACCCCGATGGCGTGGCAGAAAGGAGACTGGCCTTTCATGTGTATTTGAGAATTTCCAAGGCATAAGTCAAATATTAGGTGTTCAAATGGCCAGCTTGGCATTCATCCAACTCCCTCTAAAATCCCAATACTCAAGGCACAGCGGGTAGTGTTAACCATGTGAGTCGTGCGTACCTTAGCGGTCGAATGAACAGCTGTAGTCATCGAGGTGGGTACTCGGATACTCGCCTAGCCGAGGTTCTCGTATTCGGGAGTATTCAACCAGGTATTCAAGCATTCGATGAGGCGCTGAGGTTGTTGTCCTTGTATTCATTCGGGTACTCATCCACACGCCGAGGTATTCAAGTACTCGTTTGGGTACTCATCTACTCATCGAGGTATTCATGTATTCATTCTGGTACTCATCTACTCAACGAGGTACTCATGTACTCATTCAGCTACTCATGTATTCATTCGGGTACTCATCTACTCATCGAGGTACTCATGTACTCATTCAGCTACTCATGCATTCGTCGAGTACCCATGTATTCATTCGGGTACTCAAATACCTATGAGTGAATACATTTGGCGCACTCCTAGGACAAACACAATTGGAAGGTTGAAAGGAAAGAGGACACACACGAAATATATATATATACACACGAAATGAAAATTTCGCCAATAGGCCACAATATAATAAAAACACTTGACAGGGGGTGGGGAAAGAAAAGTAAAAAGAGAGAGAGGACTTACTGGGACGTTTCGGGCATGTAAGCCCTTCTTCAGCTGTAGAAAATTGAGTAGTAGCTAGAAGTAGAGAAGAACTTCTCAATTTTCTACAGCTGAAGAAGGGCCTACATGCCCGAAACGTCCCAGTAAGTCCTCTCTCTCTTTTTACTTTTCTTTCCCCACCCCCTGTCAAGTGTTTTTATTATATATATCCCGGCTAAGGTAAAATTTTTTCTGTCTGGATTTGACTCATTTTCATCTTCCCCACCAAACCCTGTGTTCGCCCTTTTATGTGTACCTATCCATTTCCATTTTCCTATGAATGTATGAATTTATTCGCGCCTTTGAGCGTCATTTTTCGAATGATTGAGTATATATATATATATATATATATATATATATATATATATATATATATATATATATATATAAACACACAAATAAATAAACACCCAGAACAGAATGGAGTAGCCGAAAGGTTCAACAGAACATTACTGGAAAGGGCAACTGAATAGTAAAATGGAATCTAGGACACAAAAGTATTACTTGTTGGGCTACTGTCCTAATGGCTATAGGCTGTGGTCTCCGAGTGAAGGCAAGATAACTGCTGGAAGAGACATAATATTTGATGAAACCAAACTCTACAAGACTCATGAGAAACAAGAAGTCTTCTTGGAATTAAGAACAAGATGCAGATGAATCAGACGAAATAAGCTTTCAAGAAACTGAAGCTGAAGAAGATGAAACGGAAAGTCTCAGAAGATCTGTACGTGCTAGACACAAACCAAAGTGTTCGGAAGACTTTGCAGCTCTGTCAATGCCAATTTATGTAGAAGATGTGCCTTCCACTAAAGAGGAAATCGAAAATAGAAGGGACAGAGAGGAGTGGAAGAAGGCTATTCAAAATTAATTAAAGGCATTGGAAGAGAATAAAACTAGGAAGTTAACGGAACTGCCAATCTGGGACTACACTACAAGAAAGAGTCTCAAGCCCTCCCATTACAAGTGTATGCTGATGCTGAATGGGCTGGAGACACTGAGGATAGAAAGTCAACCTCAGGCTTCCTTAGTGAAGTGTTTGGCGCTAATGATTTTTGGGCAACCAGAAAACAAAGTGTTGTCACTGCCTCATCGACAGAAGCTGAGTACGTCTCCCTGGCAACTGCTGCAATGGAGCTGACCTGGATCAAGGGTATCCTCGCAGATATGGTTGTTATAGTAGTCAATCCTGTACCAATGTTTGAAGACAACCAGTCCTGCACTCATGCACTAGCAACGTGGGAAACCAAAAGACTGAAACACATTGATCTCAAATATCAGTATGTGAAGGACATATACCAGAAAGGTGAAATTTCATTGGTGTACGTTCCTAGTTAACTACAGGAGGCTGATGTTCTGACAAAAGCTCTAAAATCTATTCGTTTCGAACATCTTCGATCTATGTTAAGCCTGATTGACTGTTGAAGAATATGTTAAACTTTAAATTTTAACCTTTTGAACTTGAATCATGTTATAGTTGGTTCTATGGTGTTGTTCATTTTATTTGTGTTGTCAGATTCATTTCATTAACCTTAAATTTTGTGTGCTATTGTTCAATGAGTTACAACTGTTTGTAATTTGTTTGAAAAAACTGATATAATTTTATGTATGTTAACTTGAGGAGGAGTGTTGAAAGTGAGCAACTTAACATACGCGAACGTGATCCACACTCGGCAATATCATCGCTCATTTGTTTTTGGCGTGATCTTTAAGTTATAGCGTTTGGTATCTAATTAGTTAAGAAAGAAAAAAAGGTTGATTGTTGCAGTAAGAAAGGAATAAAGATGGTTCAGATTTCTTTTTATAACGAAGGAATTTAATACCCCTCTCTCTCTCTCTCTCCCTCTCTCTCTCTCCCCCTCCCTCCCTCTCTACCTCTCTTCCCCCCCTCCCTCCCCCCCTCCTTCCCTGCCTCAAATATCAAAATATCTCTCTCTCTCTCTCTCTACCTCAGGAATTTAAGATTGATCCACAATATAATCTGTATTCAGTGCGTGCCCTCTACTGAATTAACATTGACCGCAGCAAAGAAGGATTTGCAAGGTCTCTGATTTATTGATCGTAAAACATTTGAAAAGACAAAATCCTTTATTTACTCCCAGACAAGACCTTTAGGCAGAGGATTAAGATAACCTTTAGAGTGCATTGAATTAAGGACCCAGATTAAATGTACCGCTACCATAGATTTTGAAAATGAGGACCGATGATACTAGTATCAAAAAGATCTATTGCATTGTAGTAAAAGATACTCTATAAGAGTATTAGTCTATTCAATTTTGTGATCGCTGTAAAAAAATTCTCGAAAATAAGAAAATAAAACAATTTTTGAACATATAAAATAAATTTTGATCTTTCCTATAGTAAATCATTATAACACCATCATGATTTCAACGTACCATCTTCGTTTTTAAAGTCAAAACAGAAAATTTAATAGTGAATAGAGCTTTTAAATAATCAATCCTAGGGTTGGTACTGATGAGGGTATGAGATTTCGCATGGGAGTTGAAGAGCAGGGTTAGAATCTTGTTAGATGATCGGCTCTGTTCGTTATGGAGGTCGAGAATGATGATTAGGAGACGATTACAAGTAGTCTTACTGAGTTTCTTTAAAAAAATTGAATGGATCTTATCCACACCTAATGGTATTTGGTATATATATTTAAGAGTCCAATTTAATGTGTTTTTACCTTCAAGTAATATAACAATTTCCATTTTATCCCCATATACAAAATGCACATCCCGTTAGGTTACTCCGTATACACGCAAGACTAAAAATACATATTTAGTATGCTGTTGAGGAGAAAGATCATTTACTGACAGAAAATTACAGATAAATCCAACATAGAAGACATAACCTACACGAGGATAGGTGGTGATGAGATTGTGGCAAAAATAAATCTTATATAATACCCTTCTCATAATGAACATGAGGAATATTTTCATTGATATTATTTATGCCATGATATAGAAATAAGCTGTGTGAAGTTTACAGATAGGTAATATTAAATATAACTTAACATTAATAGATTGTCAATGAAATCATGTGTACAATAAGATTGATTTTTTTATCATTTTAGAAAATTACGTTATTTCGAAGTTTCATCGAATAATTCATTTCTATCTCATCGTCATGAACTATGTAGCGATATAGTCTCCAATATCGGTTAGCAAATCTAAAGGTAGGATTTGATGCTAGTGGGTATATTACGTATTGTCATAGCTACCCTGCAAAGTACCGAAGGGATTGTGGCAGGGGATGTTAGTTCAAAATGCCAATAGGAAAACATGCTTTTGGATTGGTGTCATGCTCTGTTTTTACTGTAGGAATAAATCGCGCGTTGTTCCGATCCTTAAAACAGTGACATCATCGCATTTGCATCATTTGTCGCATTTTGCTCGAATAATTTTGTGTTTCGAGGGTGGAAGAATACCCTACGTGTCATCTTGAATGTCATGATATGAGAATTTTTATTGTAGTACTAGTCTTTACGTGTAACCTCTCGTGCCATCCAATTCTCATATTTCATTTTCTGAGCCTAGCTTTCGGTGTAAGAATTTAGCAATTTTTAATCATTCTGACGGCTTTCCTTTGTATTTGGTTGTTTTCGTGCATTCTATCATTCTGTGCCGAGTCCCAACCGCTTGCGTCGTATCGGATAGAAGACCTAAAAAGAACTATCATACACCCTCGTCATGCCATTAAGGACCTCCCTACTCGCTAAACCCTCCTCTGGTGGGCGCGCCAAATTCACTCCCACGAGTGGGCGCGCCGCGGCAATTTTACCGCAAAACTAAAGTGCATTCCTATATTTAAGGGCAAAATAATTTACTAATAAAAAAGTTAATTAAGTTGTTACAGTTACATCTTTTATTGTTTGACACTGAATGTACATTGTTAATCATCTTAGTTTATATCTAGGTCCTGTTCATCATCCCATCTCATACATGTTGTCTCTTGACGACAATGCCTCCTACATACATTATTTTTACATCACTGTTACACAATATTTGACCTGCAACTTTCATGCCACCTGCAAACATGGCATATTACTGGTTTAGGTGCTTCAGGAACCGGTTCCTTGTTCTTATATTTTTCCTAAAATTTCTTTTATATCTTTAGTCAAACGTCAAACTCTCTTCGATGCCAAACAGCTACTGAAGCGTCCGGTGGATAATTGATCCGGATGTCGGAAATACTCCCTCCTATCATGAAAAATGAATACCTGGAGACACAGGCATTAAATACAAACGGTACCAAATGGATAGCTCAGAAAATAAAATATGAGGCAATTTACCGCGGGCGCGCCCACCGGAGGGTTAAGGTGGTACCACCGTGAAATTAATTAAATGTCATTTTATTCATATTCTGTCTACTTGAAGAAAAAGTTATCCTCTATCTGATATGAACAACAAAATAATACCTTTCCACGCTATTTAATTCTATAATTGAACTTGAAAATACATGGTGTTCAATGGGAGTATGAGAGATACACGAGGAAAAATTGTATTTTTCCATAAAATATAAATGCCATTTTCGCGAAAAATGTTTATAAAAAGAAAATAATCCAGAGAAATTGAATAAAAATGTAATATAGGTGTCTTATCACCTTATTTGTTTTAGTTATTAGGGAATTACTGCCGTAATTGAAGTCAAAATGCGGTAATTCATAGGAAATGGCGCTGCAGTCTGCTCCTATGGGTGGAAAAAAGTGCTCTTTTAAAATACATTCGTGGAATAATCTGCAAATTTTGTTCCTTACTTTTGGGTTCTATAGATATCGCGTTTCATCAGTGAAAGCAGGTTTTTTTGGAAAAAATAAAAAAATGTGGAATTTAGTATTTGTTTTGACTCACACAGTCGCGGCGGAACCTCCTTAAAAAACGTATTCCCCTTAATGCAGTCCGACGCATATCCCACGACAGGTCCCAGGTTATGGGCATGCACCAGGAATTTAGACTGCACGTGGGTAGCTTTAATCTGCTACCAGAACTTATAAGCACGTACAATTCACTCAGTCGGTTTGGGGGAACCAGACCCTTTACTTGGGCCACCTGCGGGTTCGAACGACGTTTTTTATCGAGATGTATTAACCACGAGAATTTTAGTTGGGTCCATTCCATGGGAGGAAGATTCGCTCCAATTTTAATTCCGGGACAGTTCAATTTATGATCCGAGCGCTCTGCAAAACAGAGCAACGCTCCCGGAATATAATATGGTATGAATAATATTTATACGAGTGTACGTGAGAGTGCAGATATTTTTCGCAGAAGTACTAACCACAGGAGGAGACATATGAACCAGATGGGCTGGCCGCGCTAAGCTATACTGCGCCAACGTAATTCTGAGGCGTTGAATACAACGCATTCTCCTGCTTCCGAATACATAAATTCCGCCGAGCGCATATGATATCGCTAGGCTTACTTCTTCGCATGGGACCCTCCTCGCTCCGAAAATCGTTCGAAAATAATTTTCTAAAAACACATCCACAGTAAAATACTACATCTCCTAAAAAATATTTGTAGCAAGTTTTAAACAATAAAACTTCCTTTTTGTTAGTGATACCGCTACAAGAGAACACCTTATAAATGTTGGCCCAGTGCAGTATCCAGGCCTAATTTTATGTACCCCTTCTCAAAACGGTACTTTCATTTTATTTTTATGCACGGCTCTGCGGTCATAGTTTGACATACCTCTTTAAACAGAGGACACGATGCAGTACGGCACATTAAGAAGGGGATAACAGGGGCTAATTATTTTAATTTTTAGCTTGCGATTAAAGATTTGCGATAATTTTGATAGGCATTTAAGGCTTAAAGCCTCAACGGAACTCGAGTACAATTAGATGAATAAGAGGGCAGGTTATTGATGAGACCGATTTTCTACAGTATTTTTATTTCACTGCCTTAACCTGAGGCATGCTCCTTTCCACCATTCATCTGATTTAAATATGCCCATTATAATTTCCATGTTAAATGGCCACAAGCACACAAGGGTCTTTCGAGTCTGTAATAATACACTTATTATTTCATTTTATTTAATTTATAAGAATGAAACACGGAAGTACAATTTTATGTCGCAAATATTTTTGTGTCCAAGAAAGAAGTGTACTAGGGTTTTTTTACGACTGACCTATTGGTAATCTTACCATTTTTTTCTGCGGGGCCAATGGGATAATTTCAACATTGAAATTTTCAATTAACTGGGCTTCAAGTACGTTTATAGTTGCTAGTAGATACTTAAAGATAAACATTTGAATGAATATATGGTAATATGATTTGATGTCTGTATCTTAGACATCGTGCACTTTCAATCATATTCAAGTTCTGTATTTTATTTTATGTTTTAGAATACACCGAGCAGATATTTTATTTCTATATGTTCATCAATCCAAATCACTGCTGTTAGCAGCACATCCAACTGACTGTTGTCAGGCATAAATTCATACCTTTTATACTTAGAACATCATGTAAGTAATTTAACCCTATTAATGCAACAAGAGATATAAAACGATTACTTCTCGCGAACACTGTGGTCTGAGCTTCCGAGGGTAGATGGTTTATATAATATTCAGAAGTGGGAAATGGTCCAAAACCCCCTGGTTCTATTGGTGAGCCAAACCAGAGGACTGCAAATCGCCGATCTGACATATCTGTAACAATTTCTGCACAATACTTCTACGTGGGTTTGAATAGGACCGTGATTTTACTGGCATAAAGGGTGCAATAAATTCGCCAAAGCCTTTTTTTTTACAGGTTAGAGTCTGCTACCCAAACCATTGGATAATAGTGAGATAATTGAGAGGATAATGTCAGTTAATTAATTTTAGCCGTCTCACAATACTTAAATATTCGCCACCATTTATCACATTTTTAAATATTCCATGTATATTAATTTTCATCCAATCTCATTTAGCTCATACTATAAAAAACGGAAAGTTTATGATGGAGATGTTGTGAAGAAAGTTGTGTC
Organism: Pyrrhosoma nymphula; assembly: GCA_963573305.1. Taxonomy (NCBI): domain Eukaryota; kingdom Metazoa; phylum Arthropoda; class Insecta; order Odonata; family Coenagrionidae; genus Pyrrhosoma; species Pyrrhosoma nymphula. The sequence continues at coordinate 12,049,829 of OY754337.1, forward strand.
TTAAATTTGCGATTAAAAAACAGTTCCTAGATAGTTCCCGATCAGAATGTTTGTCTCTTACTTCTGTTATCAGCACGGCTCAAATCTGATAACCACCAAATGAAAGAGACAAATTGTACGTGGTAAACAGGCGTCTTCCGTATGAACATATCCGGCAGCTGTAATAGGAGTATAGTCAAAGTTACTTTTAGCATGACCGGCGGGAAACGTCTGGAGTATTTCAAGGATCAAGGGGAGTGTGAGGTATCTTTTCTATCCAGAGTAAAAAAATCGGATAGGGTTTCGGAAATTTGGGCGAGAAAAAATGAAAGTACTACGTCATAGTACATAGTAGTAGGGTAATTCAATCGACTGCGACTTAACTCTGGTTTATAACGATACTTGTGTAAGGACGAGTTTAAGGAAGCTAGCCAGAATAATGCCTAAATAGGTCCCTACTGTTGTTTTAGTAATCTGATGTCATAAATTGGTTAATTTAATGTTATATTTTACATAAGATACTATATGAATAAAAATTAACACTTCCTTTACAATTAAAGCTGAAAAATTGTTTAAAACCTGCTTGTAAGGCCCAAATTGTACTGGATTCAGTCCTCAATATTAAGTACAGTATAGCGTACTCTGTCTTGTACTGGATCAAGCAACGTAATAAACGGGCTCTTGATTCCAATTAATAATCAATAAACTATCGGTTTAAAATTGCCTTAATTTTGTTATCTTTCATTGGATCAAAGTTTGTCCTATAAAAAGAAACTAGAATCATTATCAAGTTCATTCTGGGTTCACATGTAATTTGATCGAGTAATTTAGGATTTTCAACGATAAAAGTAGCCATCATTTGAAACTACTTCTTGCATTCCATTCGCCACAGATTTCAGACTTCTCTTCCAGCTCTTCCATTCCGTTTATTTTCGCGCAGGCGCCCGAAACGGAAACGAATGGTAATTTCGGTTCAAGAAACTGACCGTACTGCTGTTTGTAGCATAGTTGCTGCTTGTGAGTTTTATGCTGGCGTGAATCTTTATTATAAGATCCACCTAAATATGAATGCATGGCGGGTCGTTAATAGGTCGGTAATCCTGGGAATAGGTGGTATATTAGATCTTTTATATAAGTTCCATGTCATGGTCTGTACCAAAGTTGGTCCAATTAGAGCCAGACAAAGTTGGCCCTGTCATGATGGTAGGCCCACATCTTATGTTTGTGCCATTTTTTATGCAATCCCCTCAACCTTCTTTTTTGTCACAGTTTCCCCTCTCTAGATATAGTTTCCCCTCGGCCGACTGTTTCCCCGGTGGACTCAGCTGAAGGAAGAAAGACATCGCGCCAACATTTCTTACGACTCTAAAATTCAGAGAATACTCCTTCCCAGCGACTACTTCTTGCCAGCGGCCTCTGTCAGCGACCTCTTTCAGTAAACCTTTGACCGCAAGCTTTAGCCGCAATCTTTCACTCACCAGGTCATTTCCTGCTTATATATTAGTGGGAAAAGGAGAAAACTGAGCCAACCGGGACATCTGACCGTAGCGCAGCAGCCTTTTCTTCACATTCCGCCGTCGGAGACGCAGACCAGTTCCCGAAGTTACAACTGAAAACTTCCGACGCATTTATGTAGTACCACCCCTTTACTTCCTCTCCTCTAAGGATACCAATAATAGATTGTACCCTGATGCATTTCCCACTCCATTTCACTCTAACCGAAAATTCCCCCGTCTGAAATCATTAAAGCCTCCCTCTCTGTTCCCGTCAAGTCGGCAAGGAGTAGGTATAACTCTCTCGCGAAAGATTATGGCGTTCGGATGCGCGGCGCTTGTGTTTTCCATGTCGTACAAATTCCATTTTTTAAAAATGCAATCATGCATGTTAGAAATGCCATGTCTTCGCTTTCCCCTGCGTCCCTTTTCCCTACCCCTTCCACCTAACTTCATCCCTCTACGACGTCTTCTTCTGCACATCCGAACGCCATAAGCTTTCGCGAGAGCTGTACACATCGCTCCCGCCATTCAGTCAAGTTCAGCGAAAAGAGCATCACAGCTCACACTTCGTGATTTGGATAAAAAGTAATCTCTTTTAAAATTATTATTACCTGTCAGCGTAAGTTCACGGGAGGAAGCGGTAATCACAAAGTAAACTTTATCTTATCGATAACCACGTATTGAATTGACAAGTGAAATTCCGCTACTCTTTCAATACATGAAATTATAACATGTATCAATTTATCTTAAAGCAACTGAAGTGTATTAAAATGACCGAACACAGCCATCAATTGATGCCTTAAAATATTACATTTACGTAATTAATATAACTTTTTTTTATTCATCAGGAGATATTTGTCTGACTACTGTTTGCGAACACTTCGAGCTAAGCTTCACGTGTATATGGAGTGCGGTGGACTTGGACATAGCAAATGGTGTAAACGAAATAAAATTCAATGTTACTTTGTGGAATTCCATTTTATATAGCAAAAATAAATTTTACGATTCACAGTGGCCAAAACGTAAGAGCAACATCCGGATTTCATGCCTTTGTATCATAATCAGGTGCTTATTAACAAAGCCTATGATTCGCAAATACAGAAAATAATATGTAGCGATCTGGATAAAAAATGATCTCTTTTACAATTGAAATAATTATTACTTGTCTCTATAAGTTACCGGGAGCAAACGGTAATCACAAAGTATATTTTAGCATAAAGGGTTACACGCAATGCATTGAAAAGTGAAATTACTACCAGGTGAAAGTTATTTTTCATGTACGTGAAGTATCATTATATTCAAGGAGAAATAATCTGCCAAAGTTCAATTATTCAATGGACGAGGAGATTAGAGAGAAAAGGTGAAATAAAAAATTTGGGAATATTATTTGACTGTAAAATGACCTTTGTAATTCATATATATTGTATATTATCATGCCTGCATGTAAGCTGCAGGGTTTTCTGTCAAGTATTTCAGGTATGAATGTGTGCTAAAATTATTTTATTTTTCTCTTGCAAGGAGCAAAGTAGAATACTGCTCTGTAATTTGGAATCCTTTCGCAGAAAAGTAGAGGGAAATTATTGAGAGAATTCAAAAAAGGTTTTTAAATATATGTATTTTATTCGGTATCACGTTTATCCCATCATGGAGAATCATATTTAATACGAGGACTTATTGAAAATGTTTGATTTCCATATATTATTTAAGGGCTTAAGAGTCAAAGTAATACAAGTAAAATCAACACGAAAAACGATATAAGTGCATATTTTCTAAGTTGGTACCGTCGGGTACCGTCAGGTAGCTACAGGAAGAGGAATACAAGTGTTATAACGTATGGTGCTGCGATTTAGCCGCCGAACACTTAAGCTACTTTGCTTTTTGTCATCTCTTTCCGGAGTAAAATGATACAGGTGACACTGAACGATGTTTGTTACTTGTATTACTTTAACTCTCAGGCCCTCATTTGGTCTGAGAATATTGAATGATGATCTATTTTTACATGATGTAATAAATAAAGGAGAATGTGGAACACTGTTGAATCAATTAAATTTTCATGTTCCATCGAAAAAAGGTAGAAATATTATGGCATTTTATGTATTGAATATTAGCAGTGAATACAATAAAAATACTCCGATTAACATATTTTGAATTACATATATTTAAAATATTGTAACGACCTTAATATTTATCAAGAGAGAAACAAATTTTAAAAAGAGGTAATTTCAAAAATAGTGAAGTAATGTTGTTGACATGTAGACTAAATAATGTGTATATTTATTTTACCATTTCAGTGTATTCGACCAGCTATGACCAATGTTAATAATATTTGTATTTTTTTGTTCGATTATTCATTGTTTACCCATTAATTATATTTATAAATTGGCAAAACTTAAAAAAAAATAAATAAATAAATTGTCAGTACCAATTGGCCAATTGTTTTGTCGATAAAATGACACTAAGCACCGAATGATGATGCAAAGGCATTGAAATCTAAGGACTGTAAGAGTTATTTTTTTTCTATATATTCCTCGAAACGTCCGAACTGACGTTTCTGCAGCTACTTCCGTATGATATCTCTTCTGCAAGAGTCACTTTGACCGTGGTTTTTCCACGTGATTCATAAATCATTGGATTTACTTATTTCTTAGTTCCTCATTTTTATCCACAATCTCTTGCCAAAGGCCCTCTTCACTGGGATTCCAAAATTGACGTTGAAATAACTGTTGATATTACTACACTCAATTTAAATATCTACCTCGAGAAAAAATATCAGAAGAGGCTATTAAATTTGCGGACATTAGGCTTTGATGTTGAAGAGAGTTGACAAGAGGATAATAAAAGGTTAGTTTAGAGATTTGATGAACCGGTAGAGGAGAGCGATTTTTAAGCGAAGGATGCATAAAAAACGATTATGTATCAAAAAGTTTACGAAATATTTAGCCCCTTGGAGGTAAATAATTTCGCATGATAAGAGTTATTTTTGGAAAATTCTTCAATATTATGAAATATTTGGCAATTTTCCTCCTCCCAGCTGAGGTACTTGTGAAAATGACCGTGTATCACTCAAGAAAGTTACGTAAACTAAAGGCGTGTCAGAAATCTCCAAGGAATTTGACGCTCTTGTGAGTAATACGGACGCCGTGACACATTTTGTTAAACAAGACTGTCCTTTCCGACCACTCCACGCTCGTGGAAATATAGCCCGGTATCAAGAAACCTTTTTTGCCGCAAAAAAAAACAATTACGATCCCGATAACGGCTATTTAGAATCTTGATGATAACACTGAAGTTCCCCATAAAAACGTCTATGAAAATCAATACTGTTTGCAGCCAAAATAATGTGTTGAGAGAAGAGTTAAACACTATAATTCGTACACCATTGGTTTTCAGGACACTGCTCGAGTGGATAGACGCTAAATTGAATACTAAATTACGTAGAATGTAAATTGCATAATTGAAAATCTAATTTTGGAGCATATTCATCTTTCAAGTCCGATCTTATGTTGCGTCACAAGTTAATAGAAATTTTAAATAAACAAAAAAGTAGTTTTGAGTTGTAATTAGAAAGACATAATTTATATTCATTTTCTAAATTTTGGTGCTTTTCTATACTTTTTATTTTTTTAAACACACTACGCGTTTCACCAATTTGATGGCATCGTCAGGTGTAGTAAATGCCATAAAATTGGTGAAACGCGTAGCGTGTTAAAAAAATAAAAAGTGTTGAAAAGTACTAAACTTTATTATATAATGAATATATTAAAAGTTTCTACAAGGTAGAGCCTGGAGCAGTGAATTTTATACATTTTTATCGTTTTCATGATTCAACATGTATCTGTGCTCTTGGATAAATAAGATGGGAGTTTCTCCAGCTATGAAGAAATTAAACGCGTTTGAGATTTGTGGTCGCCACAGAACCACGGCTTTATGTAAGTACTAAAACAGTTATGTGTAACATAACAATGTTTACATTGAACGCTCCTTTTTATAGTAAATTACTACCACCAACAGTCATGAAGATTGGCTCGCCCTAACACGCCATATTGGCTGCTCGAAGGGTACGACAGGGTAACAAAATATTTGCGTTTGTATTTGATTTAAAGTGGCAGTTGCGTCTCAACGAATTAGAGCGCATGCGCCAAAAAATAAAGGTTGTAAAGAGAATACGGTTATGGAGAAGAGTTCTTGCAAGACCTTCGGGAATGAGTATGAATCATAAATTTCAATAATTTAAAATCAATAATAGTTTAATATCGCTGAATTCAACCTGTTTAATACTCTTATGTGGATAATCAGTGCTTATGGGGCACACCTAATCCAGCAGCCTCTTGCACTTTTATGCGGAAACAACGTGTGATGCTAGCTATCTGGAATATCAGGACCGGACTATATCCAAACTATCCAGCTATCCGGACTATATCCGGACCATCAGGACCTGAATAAACAATGATTTAACGGCAATTGTCGAAGAACTAACGAAAAGTCATTCCGGGAAAGCTTTTAACCATGGAATCTCATGGATCCATGAAATGTTTACTCAAGAAACGCCAAAGGGATATATGAGTCCTGCTAAAATCACAAGATTCCTCATTTAAGTCAATCACGAGTTACTTCATGTTTATTCCGAAATTCATTGTTACACCCCCACCTATACTAATTATCTCTCGACTAAGTTGAAAAAATTATATACCACCGAAGGAAATGGATAAAATTGTTTTTATCTATTATTGATAGAGCCGTCAAAAAGCAATTTAACAATGAGATCGGAAAATTGTTTGCTTCTCGAAGAGTGACACGAGGAAGTATCTGCGTTTCTCGTTTCCATTTCATGGTTCTCGTTAACAATCAGTGTCCGATTAATATTTAAAGGTCTTCCACATTGGTTAAGTATTTCCCGATTCACATGAATTAATTAGTACTTTTCTCAAATCATACGGGATATGTTTTTTAGGTTTCGATGAAGAATTAGATGGCATTAAATTTTTTAGAGATAATCTTTTCCGACCCTTGTTAGCTGATAAGCCATGGAAAGAAATACGTGTGTTTAAAATGGGGAAACATGAATCCCGCAGATAAAAACTTCCTTACGATGACTAAATGGTGAATTATGTAATAAAAAAACTGAAATATTTTCTAGCAGATAACCAATGTTATTTCGAAGAATTATAGAAGCGTTGCTTTACTTTTTCTTTAGTGGTTTTGTGAGAACTTAGTTTGGTGTTTACACATTCATTATATCACATTAATAATTGTAGTTGGAAGTACTAGAAAATAACCTAGTTTTTGGAAATGCAAAACCACGCTGAAAATAATATAACATTTATGTCCCGCTATGCGAAGAGAAAAAAATTCAGTAAAAATTATAGACTAACTTGAATAAATATCTTTTAGTTCTATTCAATATAATTATCACGAACCTGAGTACAAAATACGGTAAAATCGACAGGGTCCTGTACTTTAAATACCTCGGGGAATTCATGGAGCCGACAGGCCTTGAGAAGATCTCACAGCAGAACCGTCTCCAGAGAGTCAAGAAAGCATTAGGGTCAGTTCAAAACATCTATAACAAAAAATCCATGTCAAGACAAACAAAAATTCGGCATTACAACACTGTCATAAAACCAGCAGTCCTTTACGAAAGCGAAACACTGACACTTAACATAAAACAAGCACTGGAAGAAATCAAAAAACAAGAGAGGAAGATCATCTGAAAAATCCTAGGAGCGAGATATACACAAGACGGTCACAGGCTACAATCAATCAAAACAACAGAAAAATTTTCAAACATTGAATGTGACATTAAGAAAAGACGAACGAGATTCTTTGGTCATCTCAGTAGACTACCAGAAAATCGATTGACAAAAAAGATTCTAGATTATGTAACCTCACTAAAGAATTCAACACCTTGGCTAAAAGAACTTCGAAAGGATCTCAAAAACGCGAACATATGTGCAACAGACATTTTAGAAAGAAACACCTTCACACACAAAGTAAACAAATGGGAAGTTAAATCAGAGCAACAACCAAAGGAGAAACAATATAGACCGAAGTGGTTGGAAGACCGAAAACAAGCCCACTCGAAAAGAATGAAAGCCTACTGGAGCAACATGAAGAACCCGAAGAAATCTTGATTGAGTTGCTTGCTTAATGTCTTCCATTATTGGGAGAATATGCTAATAATAATAATAATTATCAAATTATATCGCTGGAATAATATCGCAAAAACCAAAAGATATTTATTAAAATTAAAATGAACTGTGAGAATCTACGAAAAGAACTTTTAGAGGTAAATTAGCCAAAGAGATATTTGAGATAGATTAGAGATTAATGTAGATATAGATTAGCCAAAGAGCTTCATTAACAATTCGAGGATTCGTGGAAAATTTACAAATAGTGTCCTTGGTGTTGGTGGAAAGCCAGAGAATCACTGTTGTAAGTGGTGTGGAGGGAAAATGATATTTTATCTCTTCGAAAACATACGTCAGAGGTTTATGTCGACGAATGTTAAGCGATTCCACGTTACAAACCCGGAAAAACACGCCCTGATTCTCGACACTCCGTTTAAATGTACAACGCCAATTTTGCATTAAGTTTGTTTTCTTTCATTCATTCATTCAAAAATTCTACCAATTGATTATCAAGCTTTTGGAACGGTCCAGTATATACTTATATCATAGCCTGGCTGTCTACGACCATTACTGGCAACACATTTACTCCAAAATTCAATTGTTTCAATTCATCATACATACTCTAAAGTAGGCCCATGACGAGCAAGCTGCTTGATCAAACGGTTCAGTCAATCGATTAACGCGCGCTTCAATCAATCCTTCAACCAACCCTTCAATATTTTGATCAAAACTCATTCTCAGTTGAGTTTCCGACTCGGAAAGTGAAGTGTCTGTCGAGGAGTGTCTCTGAAAATGGTTTCGAATAGAGATTTGAACTTTCTTGCCTTTCATTGATTGTTCTCAAGCGGAAAAAAACAAGTTAAGAGGAAACAACGTTGGTCCAAGGAATATTATAAAATGAGAAACTCCTTCACTCAAACATTCAACGTTCTGCACGATACGGGACCAGAAGACTACATGAACGTTGTTAGAATGGACCAAGAGAGTTTTGATTTTGCTTGATCTTGCGATTTTTGATCAAAATTGGTGTAGATGGTCCAGAACCCTGATCAACCACTTGATCCATTCAAACTTTCTATCAATCTCAGTCAACGCCTGTCTCAAGCATGAAACGGGTTTCTAGACGGTGAATCATTCTTGATTCAATCGATTTACTCCAGCTTTCGATCAAAATGATTGACCGTCTAGGGCCTCCTTTACCGTTTAAACTTCAAAAGTGAAAAACTTACCTTCCATCTAATTCTACTCATTCTCTTTAAATAATCATACCATTCAATAGGTCTAACATCTATACATTTTTAGTGCCTTCCGAATATCTGACATTAAATTTCTTTACTCTTCAACCATTTTAGCTCCTAAGTTAGTCGTTTGTCTTCTTTGCAACTAAACCCAACAAATTCCTCTCAACGTTCACATTTCAAAAGCTTCTAGTCTATGTACTTATTCGTTTCGCATACACGAAGTTTCCCAGTCTCGTAACTACTTTCGTTCCATGTTTTATTTTGACAAGTTATGCACGGTATCGTGTATAATAAAAAGTCTCTTTCCTTCAATCAGTAATGTGATTCGTGGTTAAAAGTTAAATTTGAAAGCAATGTCGTAAATGAATTTTCGCAGTAAAAATTAATCCTTAAATTGAATATTAACATTCCATCCATAATTCAATGGACAAAATGAAATTTTATGGAGATAAAAATTGCTAAAAATATATTTTAATCATAATTCTCATCAATCATAATCTCTTTCCCCAAAAAATGCTTATTTAAAAAATAATTAAACACTGGGTGAAAATAATATTTGTTTTCCTTTTCTTATGTAGAATCAGTTTAACTTGTCCACTTTATGGTCAAATGGATGGTCAAATGAATTAATGCAGTTTTAATATTTTAATAAATATAGTTAATTTGCTGTTTATATTAGTTAGCTTTTTTATTTATCTGTATATTTAATTAGACTTGATTAATAATGCAATTACAATTAAAGAAAAATGTCAGCATCGATTTTTACAGTTTTTAATCAAATAAGAAGGACCATAAGCATCAAAAGTTAACAATGAAGTGTTCCGTGCTTTATGGAGACAGTTTCGACTGAGAGTTCTTAATATGGGCGTTTTCTCTTTTTCAAACTTTTTTTTTTGGAATGGTATTCTACAACGGAACAAAGGCGAAATGTCGCCATTGGTTCAACAGTTGCTCCGTCGTATTTGCTCACTGCCTGTCTATTCTCTACGGCCACGGGTCGTTTACATCGCCGCTTAAATCGCAACTTCGCACTCATCTCTGGCGTTCGCTCGATAGGACGCCGGCAGAAGTTACGAGCGCAGCTCCAGAAGGACGATGCGGTGAATGGGAAAGCATTCGCAGCCCATGAAAACAAAAGAGAACCGCTTCCTCACTCAAATAAGGAAGTTTTACGCGACAGTTCGGTGAAGAACAGGGATTGGAGGAATTTAAATGTGCGTCGCGTAGGTTGGTCGGCTATTTGATCAGGTGACCTGAAGTTATTTGCACCATTAAGGAAAAGAGGAGCATTATTTGGGGTAGGAAGAAAGAGGGGGACGGAACCCTGTCTTCTGTGTAAGACCCTTTTCCCAACTCATGGTGGGTGGACGTCACAACCCGACGCGGTTGGACGAAAAGGGTTTCGTCTTCCTCCCAAGCTTCTGGCTACCGACGCGGCAGTCGAGCAGTTCTGTCACTTCTAACGTTCTAGCTAGTTAGTACGAACAAATGCAAGTAAGATGGCGAGGAGACGCGTTAACCACTGATTTTGAGCTTCAACTCTTTGTGGTCGAACTCACACGCGTCGACTACTAACTATTTTGGGATGGGAATCGCTTTCAGAAAGAGGTTTAAAATTTTGACTTAATCTGTAATGTATCTTACAAACCAATTTATTCTCTCACAGCATTAATATTATCTTATGAGATCCGAAAGAGTACGGTAGATCAGAAAGTGAGAAGAAAATTTGGGAACTAGACTGCAGAACGGACAGATTTAAAATGCCATTTTTCCCGCGAACGATAAGGGACCATATCAGCTGCCAATGAGACTTTTAACTAGGTTTTTCGATAGCTAGGGTAGCTCTTAGTAATAGTAGTTCTCCCTAAAACTTGTATCCTTATCTGCTACATAACACTTACAGAAAGCCGTGTATGTTTTCACTATAGCTCTTTAATCTCTGTCCGTTTATGTAGTTGCAATATACATAAACACTAACGGTTCATCTAACAATGGTAGCATAGTGTAGTACATGCTTATGAGACTTCAACTCGTGACAAGCATTAGCGATTTATGCTAATGCATCATTAGCCGTAGATACACTAACATTAAGGTATAGTGTAATGAATGTTGGTGATTACTCACCCCCTGCCACACACCCATGATGTGGCTTACAGGGTATTCTGTAGGTGTACTAAAGATCTTCTTGCACCACTCAAAAACCTTACTTATGCTGATATTAAAAATAATACTTTTTCCCAGTTTCCTCTTCCACCTCAATTTCTGTCTCGGGGAGAATGAACAGCGTCTCTTACGAATAAATATACGTTGGGTGGCAAAGAGTCGCGTTATGGGCCATTCACGTATTACGTAAGGTTATTTTGACAACTTTTTGTCCCCCCTCCTCCCACATGTGAGACAACGTAAGATTTCATGAACCCCTCCCCTCCCAATCTTACGTAAGTTGTCTTACATTTTTGGAACTATTCACATAGATTGCAAAAATTGACATTACTACCGCCTGGTTTTTAATTTTTTTTTACAAAACCATAGGCCCTTTGGGAAACGTACAAATATGAAATTTTAGTCAGATATCGATAACGATTTTCGATATTTTGCGATTCACAGTAGGGGCGATTCGCAAAACAATAGATATTAAAAAATGCGTCGTCTCCAAACTAATGAACGCAAGGAATTGATTCTATAGTTTGGCATAAATTCAGGCGCACTACCGCAGCTAAGGTAGTCTTACAAAGTAAGATTATTCTTCCGATGATAATTTAACGAGTTGATACAAATACGATCTCGGAAGTAACTTAAATCTTATGCAAGATTGTATCGAACCCCCTCACCCTCCTATATAAGACAAGCTAATGCTCAACCCCCCTCCTTCCCCAAAACATCTTATGTAATACATAAATGGCCACTTATCCAACGAAGCCTAATTCGCAAGAAGTACATCTAGCAACACGGAGGATACTAGACCAAAGTGAATCTCATAGCAGTCGGAGAGAGATAGAGTCATTCCATACCATAGGCTCTTATGCATTCTATATCTGTGATAGATAGGAAAAGTGGAAGGTACACCAGCGCATTCAAGGTCAGCCGCCATGAGTAGGGAGTAAAGGTAAGGTTGGGGAAAAAAGCCTGCTCTTAACGAAAGGGAACTCCACTTGAGTTTAACGTCCTATCCGTGGGACGGAGAACTTAAGGTGGTTTGAGTTGAGCTGGAGATTTTCGTCGATGCACATATATGCGTGAAACTATGGATACATGTTCTTATTTATAATATCCATAGAGACGAATGAATTAAATTGCACTTGAGCATTTATTTTTTCGGCATTTCAATGCTATTTTAACACGTAGCCTTAGGGTATTCCGTAATTATTCGATAAAATATGCTCATATTTACTTCTAAACGCGAAATAATTCATCTCATATTATTTTAATGGAGGTTAACAACTCACACGCTGCCAGGTTGTCTAAAATTTGAAAAAAATATATTTATAAATAAAGTTTGCGCCCAAATTTGAAATAATGCGCCGAAAACTTGTCATAACATGCTTAAATTGAAGCCAAAATTTCAAATAATATTCTTGTATCATTTCCATTACTGCATTCATGGTGAGGTCCACCGTTTACCTAAACATGTATAATCTAATGAAAGGTAGTCCAAGAAATTTATTTCGACTCACTTTAAAAGTTATTAAAAGCTGCACTAAAAGACCAACGATTGCCACTCCACCTACCTTAAGTGACGTGACACTTAAGTAAAAAAAGGGTATACATTGAAACCAATTTACACCACCGAAATTCGAACCCGGATCCTCGGGATGAGAAGCCATATCTCAAAGCCACCACAGCAACCCAATCCTCAAGTGTAACAAACTATCGAAAACCTATGCACAGAGTTAAGAAAAACCAGTAACATGTATGAAAGACCATTGGATAGAGTGCGAGCATCTAAGAGGAATTTTCCTCATAAGTTTTTGTGAGAGCAAAATAGTTTTTCAGCTTTTTGAGCTTTGAATATAAAAAAAAGAATGTAGCCAATCGGCGAGCAGCTCGTTGAAATACGCGTCAGTCGCAGAGGTAGTGACAAGGCTGAAGTATTTGTAAAGAGGGAAGGTTCATTATGACCACGCTGGCAGGCAAGGTGGATGTCGAACTCACAACCTTTGGTTGACCCTACGGGCATGCAGCTAATTGAATGGTCGAGGCCAGTATATTGCAGCTTCCTGGCTTAACACTCACTAGAATTGCTTCTAGAGATCGCGAAAATATCTTTAAACGATCAAATTTGGTCACAAACTAAGTACTCTAAAACATTCATAGCGGCGATAAGCAAATTGGGAGCTTAAAATTTAAGCACTTCCTTGCGGAACTCTTGAAGCCACACTCTTGGTATCAGGATTGATGTCGTCGGGCAAGAATTTTCATTTTCGTTTAGAGAGCTTTTTAGCCTTAACCTATGGAAAAATATATTGTAATCTTATAAACGACGGGAAGTACTAATTGAGATAATAAGTTAACTCCAAGGATAAGTAATAACTGAGGAATATTTTCACGTCCGAGGATCGTTTTATTCATAGTTCTTAATCGCTTTGTCATTAGCCTTTCGAGAGTCTCGCGGTGGTAACCTCGTCTCGTCTTGCCCAATACCAGTTACGTCTTGAGTCTCCAATTGAATTCCTAACCCCGGTCTCGTCTCGTGTCTCCCGGCAACGCTACTCATAATGATGCTAGATAAAACATACTTACGTGATATTTTTTGAATGCGCATCGTATTTTAACTGATGATTCTTTTTCCGCTGCGTAAACGTTAAAATAGCCCACAAATCAATTATGGATGGTATTTGGAGGACAAGAAATACTCTAGATGATCTACCTTGTAACGGCGCCTCGTGCTCCCAACTAGCTCTGGGCGGGGTTAGGTGTAGTGGGGGACAAAGTACGTTATGGATCGGGTAAAACAAAGGAAAAGGGGTGGGCGCCAACACAGGCTGAGGAAAGGGAAACGTCCTCCTGTACTCGCACGAGGAACGTTAGGACAAAAAGGGCAGGAATTTCCTTGTCGTAATTCTCTCAGCGACTTACACTCAAACCAAGTGTCGCTAGACACGTCCCATCATCGAGAACCACGAAAAGGAAGGGAAAGTTAGGAATAAGGGGGAAGTGAGGGAGATGGATAAAAAGGGAAAGGAACACCAAGCGAAGGAAAGGAACGCCGACAACTCAAACAAATCTGGAGTCCAACGAAAATTGCCGCGAACTCCGCGACCTCCCACAGGCAACGGCTCCTAACACCACGACCTCAAAATCGACAAATTCCATTTCTCCCGAGGAGCCGACGAATAACGACCTTGCTCGACTCCAGCGCAACCGCGCGGCTGGCACGGAAAATAAACCAAAAACAACAACAATGAAAACGCATGCTAGAACCTGGCGCCAGCAATAAAACTGCACAAGCAAATGTTACAACATCTGTCTAGAAATAGAAAGGCTACATGAAATGCTAAGCACCTCAGCATCACCTGATATTTTTAATTTATAAACTTCATTTAAAAAACTAACTCGAGAAACGATGCATGCAAAATTTCATCTTATGAATCTTTTGGGAGAATATTTCGATTTATCCGTTCACTGAACAGAAAAAATCGAGGTAAGAACTTTAAGGTTAGTCAAAGCATAGAATATAACTCTTAATCTGAGCAAATTCTTATATTACTATATTCTGTTATCACAGATCATAAATGTTCAAGGGAACTAAAAAGAAACTCGTTCTTGAACTCAGTAATATATGCTAGGAATATGTAACGTGAAATCATTCATTTACGCCGGGCTTTGGATGTTAAGAGCATTCGAGGAAATTTGTTTTAAGGACTAGCTATTGTTATTAGGTGCAAATTCTTATGTGTCCTTATCCTTTTATCACAGATAAGAATAGTTAAAGAAAATAAAAAGTAAAAAGGTAACGCTTTCCCGAGCTCAGAAATATAAGCTAGGAATGGTAATGTGAAATGATATATTTTGGCAGGGGTTTGAATGTTAAGACCATTCGAGGGAAGGAGTTTTTCAATTTTGTTTCGAAGGAATGACACACTACCAAAAAATAGAAGTTTATAGGATGACTAGTATAAGATGTTTGCTTTAAAAAACAAAGAAAAATTGCGGAATTGTTACCTTGAATGTTGGGTCAAGGAGTGATATTTTTGTTTTTTACCACAGTTTTCTCGTTAATCTACTTCTAAGATTACTCAGCTGGAACGCATCGAGGGGTAGCGAAGAAAACGCTTAATCCACGCAGAGGTGGATAAATAAGAAGGAAAAAAACTTTTCACTGATTCGTAATTAAAAAGTTACATTGCACAGCTAGGGAGCGGTGTGGCCTAAGTGGGTAGAGCGCTTGGCTATTGATGGAAGGGTCGCTTCAGATGCAAAGATGTCGAAATGAACTTCGCATCTGAAGATGACGCCTTTGCGTCTATTTTAACTTTTGTAATTTAAACTTTGTGAGGCAAAAATATTTTTCTCTCTCATTTAAAAATAAATTTCAACATTGTAAATGATGTAACCTTCGAACTCACACAGATTGATTTGAAACGTTCTTTGTTGAATAGAATTTCAAAGTGACGAGACATATTACCGTCAGGAATAATTAAAAAAATAGTTAAATTAAGGGCCTACGAAGAACGTCGACTTGACTCCCATCAATCTAGGCGTACATACCTAGTAGGTACACCGCAGAACGGAATGTGAAGCCAGAGACTAACTATTGCATGCGTCGGGACAGATAAGACGTGTACACGCCTGTTATTACACTGTACACGTTTACTGCAATACTCGCTTTTGCCCATTCCTAATAGGTATGTAAGAGAGGTAGTCTGCAAGCAAGTCCTTTAGGTAGTCTGCAAGCATGAAAATTTGTATATAGAATGGTTTTGCCCAACACCTTCTAGAAAAATCGTTTATTCTAGAATATCATACGGATTTCGAGTCAAGAAAAGATTTTCGGCCAAACACCAGAGTAACATGGGAATCACCAAATTATGATTAAATGATCAACTTAAATTTTTTTTCGATCAATGTAAGAGAGAGAGTCGATTATATTTACAAAATTTCAGTCTTAACGCGAGATTTCAATGTTTTTACTCCTTCAATAGAATAGAGCAACGGCAGCAACAATTATTAGCGTTGAATATGTGACTAAAATTGTTTAAAAACTTAGTTGACGAATTGTTTTTGATTTAGTTACCGCTATCAACATTTTCTTCTGGGTTTATGACGAACAAATGGCAAGCACATTTATTAATTGAGTATTAATGGAAGATAAAAGCAGTGGATCTTTTTATTCCTTATCAGTAGAATTCCAACCGTTTTTTTCGGGTAACGGCCTGCCACGATGGAAACACTGGTTCCCGATCAGTCACCGAAGTTAAACATCGTTGGGTTCGTCTCGAGTTTGGAGGGGTGATCCACCGATTCATCCGAGTGCTGTTGCCCCAGTCTGCACGTAGCAGACAATATGTGCGAAATGACCTTGGCCGTCGAAGCATGTTAAACAAAAATACTATACTACAAAAAATACCGTTTTTTTCTTTGCTTACTATATGCAAGCACCCTTTAATTAATTCATGGAATATTTTTTCGAATATTTATCGTTTTATAAATTATTTTAGGGCATTAAAATTTTAAACTGAGATTAATGGATGTACCACAAGGTATGAAAATGTTGAGAGGCTATGAAATTCTGGTTCATCAGCATAAAGTGAGTTCGTTCGTGGGCCCAGGTGAGCAAGTGCGACGGCCCTGTCAAAGACAATCCTTCTCGAAAGTTTATGAGCCACGCAACTTTGTTACCTGCGTCTTACTCCCATGGTCACCGACGCCCAGGCTGGGATTTGGCCTCAAGAAAGCGCCTCTCTCAGCTGGATTCTGCACGCCGCTCTTCCATCTGTCTGATGCATCGATCCATCAGTCTTAACGTCCGACAAACTTCGGTCTTTCTCGCTGTCTCAATTTCTTCCATTCGGTTTTATACCCTCCTTCTAACATCCTAAAAGATGGTTTCTTCTTCCCATTGGAGTAAGTGTCCGGATCATCCCAATTCTTCTGCTCTTCGATTTAGCTACTTGTTACAAAATAGGATTTTATTCTTTCCCGGCGAATGATTATTGTAAAATTAACCCGGGAATTCCACCTTGTTAAATTGGTAAACAGCACGGACGATTTGTCCATCGTCGTCAGGGTGATCAAATCTCACTGAGTATAAACAACATTAGCCTTATCCGGGTACAACAATTAGGTGACTCTTGATTGGCCGGAAGGATCTTCATAGTAACGATAGAAAGGAGGAGGGTTCCACGAATTGTTATTACTAGAACCGCGGTAGGGGTCCAAATGACCCCTTTTCATTTTCACTTAAGGTGGCTGGAGCGGTAATCGTGAGTCGTTGAAGGCACATTCTCGTAACTTTTCAAGAAAGTCGAACAAAGTATTCTTAGTCCACATTTCACTCAAGTACACCTGTGTACACGTTGGAAATCGCAAACCATGCTGTAATGTATATATGATGCAAGAGTTGTATTTCAAATTTCCGCCTTAATTAAAGCATTGTTTTGACTTGGATTTTCGGAGCGACATTCAAAATTTACGAGAAAATCATATCTAAATACGCTTTTCTTACTCGGCATGATACCTTGACATTTGTCAGCAGCTATTATAGTAATAGGAAACTTATTATTTCGCATTTAGGAGAAAATCTGTGCATAAGTAATCGAATTATTTCAAAATATATGCCGTGTACCATAAGAGTACTAGTTAAAATATCATTGAATTGCCAGGAAACGTAATCGGTAGCATGCAGTTATTTTCAATTTTATCGATAGATATTACTAATAAGGACACGTATGCAAAGTTTAACGCAAATCTGTACACATACAAAAACCGCTCCAGCCACCTCAATAAGGTTCACAATTCTTCTTCAAAAATACGGTTTGGCTTTTTTTTAATTTTCATGATAAGGAACTTCGCTCTCTCAAACGAAGTATAATCCTCGTTTGACCACTGTATCGGGTTCTGTGCGACGATATACCGTTTCCGGTGGAAGGGGCCATTTTGACGCCACATGGAAATTTGCTAGACCACAGCGAAATTTGTGTATACTTCCAACTCCGATTAACGTACAAAGAAGCAATAAGCGTCGGGTACATCAGGGAAGGGCGACGGACGTGGAGGAGGAAGGGGAGGGGTGCCGATAGGTGTATGTAACTGTTTGGCAGACTTGTAAAGACTTGCAGGGAATATCTAATTACTGCCGTGTGGCGACGTGGTGTTGCTTCCTCCCTAGCTCAGCTGTCAGTAACAGCTCAGCTTCAGGCAAAAAGCGACTCGCTGAGGATCCGATATGCCACCTATTTTACGTAAAGAGCTAGGAATTGACAGTCTTTGATCCACAAACTGGGAGCCACTTTTCATTGCAAAGGTCATGTCTCGGGTTCGCTTCCGCGAAATGCGGTTTCTTAGGTTTGATATCAGAGGTGAGATTAAGGTGGCGTTAAGCTACGGCTAAAAAAAGAACAATTTCAACCGAGACACGTGTTTTAACCTTTGCAATTCGTGGAACCCAATTCTAAAGAAAACAAAGTGCGATAGAACTTCTCCTTTCTATCGCAAATATGAAGATCCTTCCGGCCAATCAGGCGTCACCTGATTGTTGTACCCGAATGAGGCTATCTTTGTTTATACTCAACGAGAATTAGTCACCCTAGGGGGTTATTTTGTAATCTCACTTTAGTGAGAATACGTCATAAAATGTCACTTTTTCGTAGTTCTACTCCGCCCCCCAGGCGCCCATCTTCGGGGGCCTGATTCTGATGCTTTCCCGATGTTCAACTTTTCCACCAAAACGTCATTAGTTTCCACCAAAACGTCATGACTTTCCGACACTACGTCACATGTTCCACCTTCCACCAGAGAATCGTTCACTACATCGTTCATCGTTCAATGACTGGTGGAAAGTCAAGCTTCCCTTCCACCCGTCATCCACTTGGTGGAACAGCGCTAGTGTCGTGGTGGAAACTTTCCGACGAAAGTAAGCGTGCGGAAGGTAGACATTTTTTTGTTGGCGGTTTCCGGGTAAGTTGGAAATCGGCATAAGTTTGTGACGTTCGGCTCTCCATTGAGCCGTTCATTTATCGGATCAAGAGTCGTTCAATGAACGAATGGTGGAACTTTCCACCAGTCATTGACTGGTGGAAGATCAGAATCGGGCCCCGGATCTCAAGTGGTGAACTGCCGGTCATGTGCTGGTCTTTAAAACGATTCATCCGCTCTGATCCGTATCTTTCGGCTCTTGATCCGTTTCATTATCTCCGCCTGCCATTAGTTCCATCTCACCTGTCATAAAGAACGTGACATGGAGCCACCATCGTTTCCACTTGAAGCTTGTGTTGGAAAATAAACAAGGGCGCGAGAGATACAAACGATTTCAAATAGTTTGTATCTTTCGCGCCATTTTTTTCAACTCCAATGTATTGGGCACTTGAAGGTATGATTTGTTTGAAATGCTTATGTTATTATTAGCTTGAATTATGCTGTGTATATATTTCGTATCAATATTTCCCAAACAATGTTGCTGATACCTTTGTTTTCGTGTGCCTATCTACCAGTGTATGGAGAATGGAATTCAGTTATTTATACCATAATTTCATCATTTTAACATTACCTTAAAATATACGTTCTTGGTAGATATTTTCCGTGCTTGTGAATCGAACACTAGTTAGATGCACTTAATTTTATTTTAAATATTGAGTGATCGCTAACATGTCACTTGTAGTTTTGACTGTATTTAGATTTTCGTGGTATGTGCAGTGTAAGATATCTTCCGTAAGATGTTGAGCAATCTGGGTATTCGCTAGTCTCGGCATCTTTTATTTGATATAAGGTAATTGAATCTTCGACAATTCACGAACCATTCGTGAGCCGATCATTAAGAGAGGGAAACGGATCTCCCGCCTTTCCACTAAGAGTCACTAAAAAGGTGAGATTACAGAATAACCCTCCTGATGACGATGGACGAGTCGTCCGTTGAAACGTCCGTGCTGTTTACCAATTTAACCCTGTAAATTTTACAATCATCATTCGCCGGGTAAGAGTAAAATACTATTATGTAACAAGTAGCTAAATCTAAGAGCAGAAGAATAGGAATGATCCGGACATATTACTCCTCTGCTCTCATGTTATGGGTGTTGGCTGGTTTGGTTCTTTTGTGTTCATTATTAAATGGTATTTTTATAATTTATTTGTTTACTGCTATCATTCTATTAGTCCATTTCGTTCTTTGTTTATTTTTTTTATGTTGTTGCTCGTCCAATATATTATTAGCCTTATTAAAATTAGCCTTGAGCAGTTTTTGTAGGCGAATAATTAATAAATAAGTGGTATTCAACAAAATTGGAGTAGGTCACACAGTTGATATTATTTAGAAAAATAATTTCATGCAACCGTAAAGCTCCATGAAACAATTTTTTCAATCATTTTTTTCTTTAATCTCTCATTGAACGACTGATCGACTTCCTGTTCCGTAAAAACATATTTTTTTATGGCCATGTAACTATTCTAAATTATTTATACGACACGTTCCGTACTGAGGCAGAGAGAATGAACGCGGACCGTCACCGGAAGGATAAGCACTCCGATATTCATCCGCACATTCCCCTCGAGGCTGTCACCGTCTCTTCTTCGTCGTCAGAATTCCTTCCTTTCTCGCCCACATCACATCCCGTTTGCCCCGAAACTCAAACGATATCCACGTTGGGGGGGTTACAAAGTGGAGGAGAGAGGGGGAGAGATCGCTAGGCGCAGGCGCCGGGCACGACCCGGCCCTGGTGGTGGAAGGGGTGGAAGTTTTTCCGGGAAGAGGGGGGGGGGGACGGAGAGCGAAGAACACAACACGGAGAGCGTCTCCGGCAGTATTCGACGACCGAGTCACCTTGACGACGCGTCTCCGCGACAAATGCCGTCCACACCGCGCTCCACGTGGGCTGAGTGGAAGGTGCACGGAACGGCGGCACCGGCGTCGGCTACTGGTTTCCTCTGCGATGGGCACCCGGAGGACGGCGCGGGCGGGAGGGCGGCCGGCGAAACCTCCAGGTCGATGGCCAACGGCACCGGGTTTCCCTCCAACACCACCATCACCACCACCTCCACCACCATGGAGACGGTCGCCAACGCGACGGACCCCACCTCCTCGGCTCTAACGACCCTGCCGCCCGACCTGGTCTTCAACGAGGATTCGATCATCAGCATCGCCGCCTACTGCACCCTGCTGACCATCTCGGCCGTCGGCAACCTCAGCGTCATCGCTTCGTTGATCCGGCACCGACACCGGAAGTCGCGAGTGGATTTCATGCTGACCCACTTGGCGGTGGCTGACCTCGTGGTGACATTCGTCATGATACCCATGGAGATCGGTTGGCGGGCGACCACGCAGTGGGTGGCCGGCAACATTGCGTGCAAAGTGTTCCTCTTCGTGAGGGCCTTCGGGCTCTACCTGAGTTCAATGGTGCTTGTCTGTGTGTCACTGGATCGCTTCTTCGCCGTTGTGCATCCCTTAAGGGTTTCCGACGCGAGGCATCGGGCCAAGGTGATGCTCTGCGTCGCGTGGGCTGTCGCCATCCTCTGCGCCTTCCCACAGGTAGGCTACAGCCAATTTCAAAGTGATTCTCTTCATATAAACCCATTATATTTCAATTTGAAGTTGTTAAAAGACGTTTGAAGAATAATATAAAAATATCAACTATTCAGTTCTCCTCATACATTTTAAATTAACTCACAACCCGGGTTTTGCCGTGTCGCGACACCGTCGCGTGACGTGAAGAAACCAAGGTCATGAGTTACAATAAAATTTAATGTGGAAAACAAAGTATTTAATAACTTTATCATGAAGGAATTCCACCGAGTCACTGCAGACACCACTAGTTTTATTAAGTTTGAAGGAAAGGAAAGGATTGTTGGGTTGATCTTGTGGAAGTTATCCATCACGGAAGAATTAAAATAACTCAAGTTAACTCAACTTGTAATATTTATTACCACTAAATATCAAAAGTGGAGTAAACTAAGATATTTTAATTCTTCCGTAATGCTTGAAGGAGTTTAAATGTGATAAAGCGTCATTGTCGTTGGATCCAGATTCGGAAGTGGCAGATTCGCAATGTTACGACACTAAATAGTGTAGCCACTGTGGAAGAAGTAATCGACACTTTTTAAGTGCAAAAGATATTGTAAAAGTTTAAATCACTCTACTAAGGGACACCAGTTTTGTGGTTGTGCCATCATGACCGTACCGGGGCAACACGACATTTGTTGTGTTTCTCTAGATCACCGAAAATATAATGAATTCTCCAAGTGATTCCCATTTTCTTTTTATTCTCACGGAAAAAACTATTCCAAGTGCTATTTTTTTCGCATTTTTTTTTCTTTGTACTACTTCGCAGCGTCGCAAATTCACGGCAAGAAACAGCGTAGTGGCTGTCACAAAAAAAACATGAACGCTCCTAAAAGTGCTGAAATAACTCAACTATGCGCCACCAGTTCCCCCGTTGCATCATAAATGCCGTACCGGCTAAACAAAAAAAACATCCCAAAAACATAAAAAATATAATGAATTCCACAAGACATTCCTGTTACCTCCATTTCCTCTTTATTTCCACATAGAAAAATATTCCAAGTCCTATTTTGATGTGAGGCAATCACGCCTTTGTTCTCGGTACCATTTCGCAGCGTCTCTAAGTTGCAGCAGGAAGCAGCGCAGTAACTGTCACAAAAAAATAATCAACGCTCTGAAAAAATGCAACACATAAATGCTCCTATCAGCTACTATGACAACCTACCAGTTTCATGGTTAAAACTCAACTTTTCCTTAAAAAATTAATATTTTCGCGTTGTAAAAAATCGATATCATAATGACAATGTCTTTTACGACTAACGTCATAATTGTTTAATGTTTATCACGATGACATAATTAATGTATAAAACGCCTTTAGATAAATCAACACAATCAATACACGCAACCACATGAGCTCCGTGAAACATATTTTTACTTCGTCGTAAATGAAAAGGAAAACTTTGTTATATTCCACCAATTTATTCTCAGGTTCAACTAGTTTCGACGCAGCGGCGTCATCTTCAGGTACCTACGCCGCTGCGTCGAAACTAGTTGTACCTGAGAATAAATTGGTGGAATATAACAAAGTTTTCCTTTTCATTTACGATAAAATGAACTTCCACAAGGCCTGAGACGATGGAGATAATATTTGTACTTATTAATTTACATTGCACTGCATGGCTCCGCCATTGGGTAGTCTATATCAGCTCCAGGTGTAGCACTCTGTCAGCTCCAGATGTTAAGTAGTTAAATGTAGTATGTTGCACTGAGTTCGTTTCAACGCAAACCCCAAATATAAAAGCAGTAGTGATTCATTACGAAGTGGTCTCAATGGTCATGCCCAATGCTGTCATGTGCCTTCGAGAAAGGAGCGAACTAAAATGCTTTGTTTGAGAAATTCCACCATGAAATAATAATTTGATCTTATCACTATCCGAATTTTCTATATTGTTACTGACCCACAAGTTTTATTCGTTAAATCTCATCGACAGTTGGGTCAACCTTTTTGCAACCATATAAAGCGCTGCTGTTTCAGAGTGTCCAGAACAGGAGTACAGTCCACTTCGCATGTGCCTCCTTGGAAATTGGCCCTGAACCTCGATGGTTTGGCGTAGAAACCGGCTAACATACCTAACCGGCAAATGTGGTATGTTGCACTTATTCACGTTGCAATTTTATGCACGTTATTGCAATTCAAATCACGTTGATGTAATACGATTTTTCTATGAAAAAATTTCTTACTTATTTATGTTATCATATAGTGCTGGTAGAGGCCTATTTAGTATTATTTTGGAAAATGTTTGCTACATCATTGAGGAATTCACAAACAAAAACATAAAAAAATGGTGTAAGATGTATACATTCTACAACGGTCGTATATTGATGAAAATTTAGATATTAACAATCAGAAGTGTGTTCATTTCTATGAAAAATACTGTCAGAAATGAAAACCACGTGGTATTTAGAATAGGTAAATTATTGTTCTTAAATGGAAGGAACATAGAATGCGTCCGAGTTCTACACTCCAGGAAAAGTGCCCATCGTCTCTGTTCACGAGTTTAAGCCGTCGACCTCACGAGCCGAAACTCAAGTTAGGTGGATAAGAGGGAGAGAAAACGAAACGAATGCCGAATCGATTGAAGATCAAAGATGTTATTTTGATACTGGACCCATCTCTAGTCCTTGCCTGACGCCCGCCAAATCCACAATCGTCGGATGATACTCACTCTTTATCGTCGCGTAAAACCCAGGTCTTTTTAGAAGTTTGAGTAGTATCGGTTGTTCGTGCCCTCTGCCTAATTTATCGCCTATCTTTTTCCTGCTTACCCAAACTCTCACCTCAATCGCACCTTTATAACGACCCACTGCGTCCATATTGGTACGCCGACCACATCAGCCATGTGGGTGACCCGTAGGTCTGGCAACACAAAGATCGTGGGTTAGAATCCCGCTTTGGGCATAGAATTATTTATTCTCAAAACTATAGCCAAGGACACTGCTACATAACATTAGAAGTGATTGCAACTAAAACTCTACTAATGGATTATCTATGGATTATTTCTTTAAATTACGTGCGACGATAAATACTTACTAACCCGAGTATTTTACCTACAGTCTCAGAAACCGAGAATCCCTATAAAAAATGATTAATGCCAGCATATAAAAGGCGTAAACAAGCACATAAACATTACATCCGGTTTTCTTTTACTGTAGGCGGAACTAGCAATTTGAGAGCGGATTACCATATCCGAATTGAAAATTTTCGGGTCAATGAGTCCGCGGTGAAATCTTATTATTCGTTTACCGGTTTACGGTAACACGGATTAAGGAGCGCGGGCCTGGAAATCCAAATATCTTGGGTTCGTATCCAGCATGCAGCTATATTTTATATAAGAGCTATATTATCAGCATATGTAAGACCTTGTTTGAATTTATAAACAATAGCTACCCTTAAATTAACTTCTTTCATTGCTTTGTGCAAAACCAAGCAATAAAAGAATGGAAGAATAAATCAAGCAAGGAAACGGCTTTATACAGGGTAATATTTGAGGAGTTCAGACTAGGCGATTAATTCAGTTAATATTCTGTTTAAATGGCATCAATGTCAACGCAAAAACAATTTGATTAAAACCGCGTGCACCCGTTTGAAACGCTTTCCACTTCATGCCCTTAAATCGGCCAGGTGTCTCGCGGAATTGAAATCGCTCCCTCCACAAACACTGAGCGAACACGCAATACACTTCCAGAAGCGGCGGGAAGACCCAGAGCAACTTCCGCCGCCGAGCGAACATAATTCTCCCGCTGACGGGGAATCTCGTTTAAAGTTTTCACGGCCAATAAAGCTTGACGAACTTTGACCTCCCGCTTTCGACCGCTTGACGCAGACAAGAGCAAAATAAAAAACCCACAGCATTTTGACACTGAAATCATTTGGGATGGGGAATGTATGAAATAGATGGTAAAGATTAGAGAGGTGTATGTTTTGGGAAACGCCATTGAAATGCGTGTATGTTCCGTTGCAGTGTGTCCAGGTACAGCACGGTTCCTATAGAGTTTCGAGAGTACATTGAACTTCTCGGGGGATATGGTCGGTTGCGCACGCTAGATATTTGATAAAGTTAATCGACTTTGAGACATAATTCCACGTAAAGATGAGTTATCTAGCTCGAAAAATATCTCTGAGCGAAATTCTATGGTAGTTTTGAAAAACACATACTGGAACGAACAATGCCGTGAAAGACGTGACGGGATTAATAGCGATTAATGTCCAAGTTTTTATAAAAGCTTAAATATATTCGTACCTTCCCCGAAACGAAATAAGTGACGATAAAGCGACGTAGTTAGCCATGAGGCGATGGAGGCCACAGAAGTAATAAAATCCGTTGTGGCGTGTCGACTAGCAGTAAGATTTTTCAAACAGATTGTAACTGCTGCATGATTTCAATTGTTTGGAATGTAAGACTTTGGCTGACAGGCATGGAAAAAAAGCATATCGGACAAATAAAGGATATCAATCAAAGTCAATGTTCCTCCCATAGTGTTTTAATAAAATTTAATAAAGATTGTGAAATGTTACGTCTATGATATAGTATAATTTTTTACGGAGTTTTTGATGACGTAAACGTTTCGTGGATCACAAAAATATTTATACATTTGACGTAAAAACTCTACATTTTAGAGATTGATTGGGCATAATTTGAACGGTTCTATGATGAACATTCCATCATTAAAGTGGCATCATTTCGAGGAAAAGCTATAGCACTCTGAATGACGTTTGTTATAGACTACAAGCTTCGCCATTGTTATGCTTTTTTTGGTTGCGTAGCTACCAGGTGCAAAACGATTTCATATTACCAAATAAATGTGAGATAACCGCATGAATTACTCCGGCCTGCATATTGAAGCCTTTCGTCAGATATTTATCAAAAATAGATGCTCTTGAATCAATTTTTTATTCTGATTCTAAAACAGACTTCCATTTTTTACTATCACGTCAGATTTTTAAACAAAAAGAGAATTGTGGTTTCAAGATTTTAACTACAGTAAGCAGAGTAATATTAATATTATTTCACGCAATGGAAATGTTTGCAACAAAAATTAATGAAGGATGAATAACACTTCCAAAGTCACACAATAATAGCAGCAGTCGTACCAACCTAAGACTCATTATCTTGGGCCAACCTAAGGCTAAGCCAAAAACTATGCATCGACATATTTGCTGTTGAATATATACTCTATACAAACCACCAGACAAATTTCGTTTGGCACTTTTGACAGGTTGAGTTACGTGAGAGCTATTGATTCAATTTGAAAACGCGGTGAAATTCGCTTTTATTGTTAAAAATTCGCTGTTATCTCAGATTAAATGGTTGATTCAGATTATTCCCAGCCTACACACCGCGGCAAGATTTAAAAAAATATAACACGAGTAAATCTTAATTGTAACTTTTTAATGAGTAAAAATGTCTAAATTTAAGTCACGTCAATTCCTGAAAACACAATAACACTCTAAAAAACTTTTAGAATGTAAGTCCAGAATTTTTAAGCCAGAATTTAATGAAATAATGCTAGAATTCACCTTTGCCAATTCAATACTTGAGAATAACGTAAACGTAGTGATCCTAAGAAGTACTTGCGGTTAATTTAGAATGGATAGAGTCAGGAATGAGTGAATCATGATAAAATATTGATTGGATTTTCCAGTAATGGAAATGTATGAAAGGAGCGTACTTAATTGGCTTGCTCATGTCAAGATTATTCATTTGAGTCTAATGGTGAAACAGATTAATGATAGAGTAGCGAACAGCGCAAAGCGAAGAAGTAGACCTAAAAAGTCATGGGTGAATGTAGCGGTAGAGTATGAATACTGGGAATCTTAAGAACAAGAAAGACTGTATGAAACAGAGCATGAATGTGATGGAAGCAAAAGAGGTATGTACGTATTTGGGAACTATGGAGGAAATACTCCGTTGTCTCAGGCGTGACTTGGAGGAATTTGCTTAACATTTCAAATGAAAAGTATAACTTTATGTAACTTATATTAACTTCTTCTTCTATCGAATAACCCATTTGAGGGTGCGATAAATCACTTCTGGATATGCCTTTTTTCATTCAATTTTCTTTCTGTCCATATTTCCTTCATCCTTTGAGAGTGCCTTTCCTTTTGTTCTTGCGTCCATTTTCTTCCATCCCACGGTTTTTTTTCTTTCCGGAAATTTTGCTGTGTGAATTACTTCTCTAAAAAGAGTTCGGTCATCTATTGTGTCAATCTTTATTCCCAAGTTTTCCATATCTTTTTGAGTTTCAATGAACCAAGTAGGTTTGGATTTGTAGCTGTTTAGTAGGTCGAAGATCTTCTTGGTTAGTCTGGAGTTACTCATTCGAAATATGTGACCATAAAACTGCATTCGTTTTTTTCTCATTACATCGACTAATTTTTCAACTTTTAGATGTAGCTCTCTGTTTGGTCTTAATTTGTTAACTTATATTAACATTATAAAGAAAAGTATAGCTATAATAAATAAAGTCTCACCTGATGATGAAGAAAAATTAAATCAAGTAAGCTCTTTCAAGTACCTGGGAAGTATAGTTACACAGAATGGCAACTGCACTGAAGAAATCAAAAGCAGAATTGGGCAAGGAAAAGTAGCATTTAGCAAGATTAAGGAACTGGTGACAGCAAGGAACATCAAGATGGGTATTAGGAAAAGATTTGAAAAATGCTTTATATGGAGCATTGTGTTGTATGAATGCAAAACGTGGACGTTGAAGAAGAGAGAAGAAAGGTACTTAGACATCTTTGAAATGTGGCTATGGTGACGAATGGAGAAGATTGAATGGAAAGATAAGATCACGAATGAAGAAGCGTTAGGAAGGATTGGAGAATAAAGAAGTATACTGGGAGAAATTAAAAAGAGAAAGGCAAAATGGATTGGACATATTTTAAGGAATAACAGCTTACAGAAATCAATAATAGAAGGGAAAATAGAAGGAAGAGAGGAAGAGGAAGGAGGAGGTACGGAATGCTGAGGGATACAAAAGAAGGAAGGAGTTATGCAGAGATGAAGAGAGAGGCCCAGGACATAAGGCTGTGGAGACAACGCTACCGTTGAAACCTGTCTTCGGACAGTAGCACCAAAGATGATGATGATGATGACGAGCTTCGTAGAAACCTAGGTCGTATTGTGTTAATAAATCTATGTGGATTAATCAAGTAATACTTTTCATTTATTATGGAGGATATTATTACTAGGTAGTGAGATGACTTCGCCTGGTAATAATGACTAACACCTTTAGCTGTGCCTACTCTGAAAGGGAGGATGGGGTATGCATGTGTACATAATAAACTTCAACTTCAATTCCCGAAACCTCTAAATTTCCAATTTGTCATTTGACATTTTTCCAATTTGACAATGGTTATTAGCTTTGTAATTTTGCATATCAATTCATTCGTAATATTTTTCCGCAATAGTTCGAATGAAGCTGCTGGCATTTCAAGTCTTCCTTCAGTCAAGCAGGGACGTTTAAGAATAGTTTGAGCCAAAAAGAACATCACCTATAATTTGATGAATTTGACTTCATTTTAAGGTGGTTTGACCGAGATAGTTCCCTAGTAATATTGAAGACCATATTCAAATTTTATTTTTTGACTTCAGCGTCTGTAATAAGTATGAAATAAATATTTAAACATTAATGGCGCATAGATGTACTTATATATGACAAACATTTTCACTAATTAAATAAATAAAGCTACATAAGTCTCTTACTTTTTTCTCTTTTTCTCATCCCGTACGGTTGAAAACCCTTCAAAACAGCAGTTTTTGTGCGATTCTGTAAAAATTACTTCGGTGAGTAATAGATTATCTTTTATAAATAGTTGAGAAAACATCAAATCTACACACCGTTATTTTTTTGATGAAATCTAGGTGCTGGATGTTTTTTTAATTATTCTCCCTCTGGAGCGCACAGCCATAATCTATCCCATGTAAAACAGCTTATATTTTTAGGTAAATCGCTCCACAAGTAGTTCGGCAAGGGGTTGACATTTTGATATCATTGGAAAGATAAGAGTTTTTCCTTTAACATGAGGCCAAATTCATCAAATTATAGGTGATGTGATTTTTTGCTCAAAATACCTTAAATGTACAACTCTCTAATGAATTCAAAGTATCAACCCCTTTCCGAACTACTTATCGAGTAGTCAGCCTAATAAGATAAGCTGTTTCACATTAGATTACGGCTTTGATCTCCAGAAGGAGAATATTGAAAAAAAATAGGAATTTCTAACACCTAGATTACATCAAAAAATTTACGGCATGTAGTAGTGTTTTCTCAACTGTTAATAAAAATTAACCATTTATTCACTGCAGTAAGTTTTACAGAATCGAAAAAACCTTCTGCAGTGAAGGCGTTTCCACCGTACGGCGTGAAAAAATGATTCAAATTAGAGTCTTGAGTAGATATATTGATTTAATTGGTGAGAACTTTTTTCATACGTAAGTGTATTTTTGCGCCATTAATATTAAAATATTAACTTCATACTTCTCACTGACGCTGAAATGAAAAAGAAACAATTGGAATAGTCTCCATTTGACTAGGGAAATATTTCGCTCAAACTGTCTTAGGGACGTATTTATAGTCGTTACTCAGAATTTCCCTTATCCGTCCCCTACCCAGCAGGCCCCTTGAATTGTGCGTCCTATAGTCACAATTAAGGGAGCTGATAGGTAGGGGATGGTTGGGGGTTAGATCTGGTAACCAAGGACTACAAACGGCGGGAAATGGAATTTGCAGCTCAAATGTTTCAGTGGTGACGTTCGTGATCAACATTGATACGGATAAATAAAGAGCCAGACGCAGCATGAAAACTGTTAAGATGGCCGCTCGACGTGCAAATAGCTTCAACGGTGTGGAGAAGAAGATTTTGTGTGACCTGGAGTAGAAGCATAAAGATATAGTGGAAAGTAAGAAAACGGACGCAGTTTCATGCCACAAGAAGTAGAAATAGTGGGGAAAAATATGCTGCGAGTGTAAATGAACATTCTTGGAATGAGTCTGGCGTCACATCAGAAATTTATCGATTTAGAGCAAATCTTACCGTTGTTTTATTAACACCAAATCTTCGAAATTATTAGTTTAATGCTATGCACGTTCATTAGAGTCAGTTTAGTTATATTTTTTGTGTTATTTTTCCGATAAGGGGGCCCCTGGTGGAGCATGCATCTCCTTCCAGAAGTAGGAGAGGCTAAGGGGGCTGCTGGGGGTGGACATTTGACTATAAATACCGTTTTTGACGAAGGGGACTTCTAGGGGCTGTGGAACTGCTGGGTAACGACTATAAATTCGGCCCTTAATTGCCTCGATCGCTTACGTATAGCAGCGTGGCATCGGCGCGTCCTAGTGTCAATTAAGAGGAGTTGTATTACACACAAAAGAGTCGCGCAAGTATGTATCCCCATTCAACTCAGGGACTCTTGTGCCGCTTTGAATTCGACCGCGGTAAACGGAGGTGTCTTCATGGGGATTGCATCAGTGAATTCTCGATTCAAGTGAATGAAACCCCTGTACCCGTGGGCTTACTGGGACCCGAATAATTTAAAGGCCAAGGTTATCGCCGACGGGCTGTAATTCAGGGCATCAACAGCCTTCTCACTGCCAATCTCAAGGACTTCTCACTGCCAATCAATACTCGTTCATCTTCACAAAGCTGGCTTCTCGCAATGAAGTCGGAGCTTAAATGAGCTTCATTTTGGGAGATGGATCATTAAATGGAAGTAATTCTACTAACTTAGCATTTTGGCACTCCCTATATTGTTAACAAAATGCTTTTTTTAAACTTGTTTTTCTTTAATTAAATAGTAAAAACTGTACTTTGAATTAAGAAGTTTAATAAGGTAGAGTTTGCATAAGAAAAATAACACTAATTACGACGTACGAGTACCAGAGCCACATTGTGACAGACGAAATAAAATGGTATTTGTGAAGAAATGTTTATAACTCAGAAATGATTTGAGTAGGATTGTAAAATTTAATAAAATTTGTGATGGGAAGCCTTAAATGTAAAAATATTTTTTGTAGACTGACACTGGATGAAACGATGGCTTTATTTCAACCAGAGAGGTCCGGATTGCGGCTCAGGTACTTCATGCAATATCGGAGAAGAGATTCATATCCCCCAAGGCTCACCAAGTGTTTCAAAACTGCGACACTTCTTAAAAACAAATCTTCCAGTATTGAAATCTACATTTAAGCACCAACTTCTACTAGCTTTTTAAAATAACTGATATTCGGAAAGCTACCTCTGTGATAAAACCATTATGTCATTTAGCACTCAAAGACTATCGGTCTGGTGACTTTATTTTCTCAAATATAAGCGCAGAGAGTAGGGTTTAAATGAAGGCTGGGGAAATCTGAATCAGCCACTGAAAGCAGTAGCGCCAAAAGCGAATTTCGACGCTTTTCCAAATTGAATAAAGTGCTCTTTCTGTCATTCAAACTGCCAGAGGTTACATTCAAAATTATTAAGTGGTCTTTATTAAGCATATATTTAACAGGGAATGACGAGTCCACGTTAATGCAAAGCCGTGGTCGGAATACAAAGAATTCTTTCCCCTCCCACGGGTCACATAAAGGTGCTGAAATGAAAGCTGAAGTGAAATTGAAAAAGCTCTTTACTTGGCTCTTCGGGCTGTAAAAAGTAGCGTTAAATATCGAGATGGCTCAAATCTGATTCTTTATTGAAAAACCCTGCATATCAGATGTATGTGAAATGTTAGATCCACTTACTCTTTGTGAAAGCGTTGCTTAAATTTCAGTGCTTTAACTTTAGTTTAAAGACTTGCTGAAATAGGCTGTAATGTAATTACTATGTACATGTAAAATGTAATGTAATGTAACTATAAGCAATAACAATGGCGAGGGAGGATAAGGTTTTTAATAAATCATAAATATCGTATGTAGGGGAGAATCGCTCGTTTGCGAACATCATAAAACAAAAAGATTGATCTGTCGCTTCATTCAGAGAGAAAAAAATCAGATGTTGATACATTTCAATATCACTGAAATTTTTGCATATTGAAGAGAATTCTGCAAATCTTTTTAACTTATGAAATACAGTAAGCATTTCACTGAGATTGTGGCAAACAATTTGTATTTGACCGATTCACGTTTCAACATTACCAACCCAATTTCTGAGTACAACATAATACAAACAGTTGTTATATTTGTGAAGTTAATTAACTCAAAATGCTGAGAAAAACGTCAGGTAATTCCGATCCATCAGAATACATTTCCTGAATGGCTATAAACTTTTGGAACGGTGAATATAGGAGCTATTAGTACTATTAAGAAAAGAGTTTAGGTGGTAAAAATTTATTATTGTCATATTCGTATAAAGACGAATTACGTATAAAGTGTAACATTTAATGCCTTGAACATCGGTGTGCATGACTAAGGTAAGACTTAACGTCTTCAATGAAAACATGGAGGTAATAACTGAAGTATTTTCGAAATTATGGAGAACATACTGTTCGCTGACAAATTTGGAAAAAAACTTAAAATTCGAAAAATGCTATCGCCGATTCAAAAATGGGATAAAAACCGTCTCATAATCAGTAAACAATGGAGTTTAACTGGTACGGAGGCTTCCGCGGTGATTAATTGGAAAAGTATTTTTCGGGTTAAGGCCGCGTTGGTCCGCCCAAATGGACCAACGCGGCCTTAACCCGAAAAATACTTTTCCAATGGAGTTTAACGCTTAGGAACAGAGAAATGTGCCACGGGAGGAGTATTTTTGGTGACATTAAGAAAAGAGTGGATGTGGTAAAAATTTATTATTGTCATATTCGTATAAAGTCAAATTACGTCAAAAGTAGTAAATATTATGCCTTGAAAATCGATGTGCATGACTAAGGTATAATTTTATGACTTAAATGAAAACATGGAGGTAATAACTGAAGTATTTTCGAAATTATGGAGAACATACTGTTCGCTGACAAATTTGGAAAAAAATTTAAAATTCGAAAAATGCTATCGTTGATGCAAAAAATAGGATAAAAACCGTCTCATAATGTGTACACGATGGAGTTTTACGCTTAGGAACAGAGAAATGTGCCACGGGAGGAGTATTTTTGGTGACATTAAGAAAAGAGTGGAAGTGGTAATAATTTATTATTGTCATATTCGTATCAAGTCGAATTACGCAAAAGCTATAACATTTAATGCCTTGAACATCGGTGTATATGACTAAGGTATTACTTTACGCCTTTAGTGAAAACATAGAGGTAATAACGGAAGTATGTTCGAAATTATGGAGAACATAATGTTCGGTGACAAATTTGGAAAAAAACTTTAAATTCGAAAAATGCTATCGCCGATTCAAAAATGGGATAAAAACCGTCTCATAATCAGTAAACAATGGAGTTTTATGCTTAGGAACAGATAAATTTGCCACGGGAGGAGTATGTTTGGTGATATTAAGGTAATCTAACGGATAAGGCAGGAATTGAATAGAAGAGAGTTAAAGTCTTCTTGATTTTAACAGGCACATGCTCCTTTCTCCTTACCCGATTTATTTCTTCAATTAAGTCTACGCCCGACCTCTCTTCATCTCATCCATAAAGCCTTTTCCATATCTTCTCCTCTCCCGCTCACTCAAAATCCTCCTCTCCATCGGTGTCTTCAGCATCCCTTCGGCTACCATTACCTGCTCCAGCCACCAACTCTGTCTCCTTCAAATCTCCTCCAGAAGTTACTGCCTCTCCACACCCACTATACCAAGAACTGCATCCTTTGTCTTCCTTTCCATTCATCGCACATTCTCTATCCCCCTTTGCACTCAAAAATCAAACGGCTGCAATGTATTCTCATAGTTCTCATCCTCTTTCCACCATTCCTCTGAGCCAAAAAGTGCCAAAAACTTTTCGTCAGTCTTTTCTTTGCCTTCTTGCACAAGATACCCATTATTTATATCCTACTGTTCGTGAACAACTTTTGATAATGCCATTTTCCTTCTAATGTCATTATTACTTTGCCTACGTAGTACAATTTCCCTAAATTGTACTACCCTGGTTACTAAATTATTCTACCTGCTCTAGTTCGTAACCTACAACGTTTATGGTCAGCCAGAGTGCTAGTTGCTATACCCACCAACTGTTCAAGAAAATCTCATTACTTTAGTTTAACAATGATTGATGTTAATTCCATAACTACCGTACCGGTTTTTAGAGGATCTACCAATCATTGCAATCCTCTGGGTTTACTGTATAACCAACGCCCGGTTGCCCGCAAATCAAACAAAATTTATCAGTGGAGAATTACAGTAAGGGAGAAAATCAGGGATAAAGCATCTAAACTTTCCAAAAGCAGGTGAAACTATTTACTAGTGGAAATATGATTAGGGATCTATTTTAGAGATTGTTTGCTATCAATATCATGTTTTGTACTTTCGTGTATTTACATTTATTCCTTTTTTATAAATATTATTTTTCTGTTATAAAGAGTTTCTGTTTCCAACTGGAGACATTTTGTTATAATAAACAATTGTGCTTGTATTACTATGATATTTTGAAGGTGACTCCACCAACAGGCCTTAGGGATCACCTAAAGCTCCAGTCTGTGTTTATTGT
Organism: Pyrrhosoma nymphula; assembly: GCA_963573305.1. Taxonomy (NCBI): domain Eukaryota; kingdom Metazoa; phylum Arthropoda; class Insecta; order Odonata; family Coenagrionidae; genus Pyrrhosoma; species Pyrrhosoma nymphula. The sequence continues at coordinate 12,084,944 of OY754337.1, forward strand.
TGTATATTGTGTACAAAACTTGATGGAGCAATTAATATAATTATTATTATTATTATTAATATTTAGACGAACGGTGGAAAGCAACCTGTTGTCGATATTAGCCGGCTCTTAAGAACTCCACATATTTATGTCCAATAAGACGGGCGGATTACTGCACCTGAAGTGTTCTCCAAATGGCACACGAGTAAGCATCGAGATTCTACAGATTTATTTCTCCCATATGAGAGATTTAAATCCTAGCCCTTGAGATAGAAAGTCATTGCTCTAGCCAAAGCACCGAGTGCATCTCCTGATTCCTAATTGATAAAATAAATTTCCCCATAATAGTCTCTCAGATTCAATACCCGAAATTAGTAACCAGTCTGCAGAGAAATTACGTTAATAAATCCTACTTTATCTGTTAGTTTGGAAAAAGTTCAGGAATATCAATCGAAGAGCGGTGCACGCCACTAAATCATCTACTATATAAAAGGCTACGCGCACGTACGTAAGAATCAATTGCTAGGCGTAGTGATTCAGATTAGCGCCAATAGATGGCAAGCGAGCTCTTTAGGGGGTCGTGGACAATGGTCGGATGGATCAACACCGCCACATGTCTCGTGACCCTACGCATTGCGATGAACATGAAGCAACAAAATAAGTCGCTTGTGCCCGAATAAACTGAAGAGCAAGTTTATTTCAGCGTTGAAGATGTAGTAGTCACATACCAGAGAATGTTGCGCGCTGAGTATTCCGTCCCCTATATGCATTCATGCGCAGTGATAAATACCTGCCAGCCTAGACCGTGCCCTTTAATTATTATCAACGATTTTTTTATTCACTTCAAGGGTGTTTGTTAAGGGAAATGTTTCACGCAACATACCAGAGAAAACGCAGGGTGATTGGTCGTACCGCATTCCCTCCGCCATATTTTCCACCTGCCCACTAATCTGTGATGAGCCGAATTCCACCCACGAAGTCATCCGTCTTCCGCGTTGGGAGTTATCCGAAAATAATTCTGCAGTGATATCACGAGCGACATTTCAGTAGGATCACATTCAAAACCGCCTCTGGCACATTAACCTTGCAATCTGGTTCCCACGACTTTGAGAAATAATTATGGTAAAATGTTTCAAAATTATAAGTAGGAATAATTTGTAGGTACACATTAAAAACATAAAATATTTACAAAATAAATCCATGTAAAAGGCAACAATTTATGCAATGCTGTTTTTTATATAATTTAAAAAGAACTAAAAGCACAAAACAATATTTGTGTGAAGGCTTCCGCGGCTCACTGTCAAGGCCCACGGACCAATGGACCCGAGCGGAAAGAAACCCGGAAGACATACATCTTCAAAGTAAATGATATTTAATTATATTAGTTTTCACTGCATCGCCAAAAAATCAGATAAGAGACAGGAGAGAGAAACAGGAATAAATAATGGACTTAAGTGGATTAATTTAGTTGATAAAAAGTGGATTTTCAAGCAAAGAAATGAGATTTACCTCGTGTGAAAAAGTTATTCCTTCAGAGAGTTGCTTTCTTCTCAGGAAATAATTATCAAACGATTCAAATAACAAGGCCGCAAATGTGTTATTATTCTCAGATTTAATAAACTAATCCTGCATTTCATCAGCATAAAAGCAATTCATTACAAAAATCAGTTGATATGTTTGTGAAAGATAATGGGAAAGGTCTTTGATACAAAAACTCCCGAAATTCCAGTTTTAATAAAGATAATTAATTATTTCCTATACCCTTATCCAGAAAAACTGATTGATTGAAATTAATTCGAGATTGACAGCTAAGGGATAATCAGACACTGATGGTGGGTGAATATAAATTTTTAATGTGTGAAATGTGTGAATATGAATGAATGATCTTAATTATGGCTCAAATGGAGTTCAAAACTTTAGATACGGTAAAATTCAATAATCTTAAGAGAGCTTATTGAGCACACTTTAATCAGTTGTATGACTCAAACGAATATTTATTGATTGTATTTATTGATATTATAGCAAACATTGTATATATATATATATATATATATATATATTCTTCTTCTAGAGCTGACGAAGGACCAACTGGCTCGAAACGTTCCCGTAAGAACGAATTATCTATCTTTTTCTCTTTCTCCTACCTCCTGTAAGTCTTACAGGAGTTTCGAGTACATATATATATACTCCCATTCGAAAATCAGACGCTCAAAGGCGCGAATAAATTCATAAAATCATAGGAAATGGAAAGATAGGAACACATGAAAGGACGAACACAGGGTTTGGTGGGGAAGATGAAAATGTGTCGAATCCAGACAGAAAAAATTTCACCTTACCCAGCATTCGAACCTGGACTATCATCGCAATGTATAGCAAGAGCTATACATTGCGATGAAAGCAAACATTGGAATTTATTTGCTTTGCGAGGAAAGATGAAAAATATCGTGCAATATGTTGCCTTGTAGTTTTAGCCGTATTCTGAAGACGACTGACAGGTAATCTCTTACCTTGTCAGCTTGCGGTTGGCAAGGTGTCTCTTTGTCTAAATTTGCAGTGCGCAAAAATAACAAAAGCATTTTATCGTATAATCGTATCGTATATCGTACAGGAACGTAACATGAAGCGAATGATATTGCTAATTCATTGATGTTTTAAATAAATAATAAAAAGAGAGAAATAGACGAGTAAATATAAATTAAAAGTCAATGAAATTTTAAAAAAGCAGAGGTAATTAGACTCCTATGAATTCATTTCGGTCATCCTATTTCGACAATCATTCGGACGATGGTCACCTAGATGATCGAAATGAATGCTTAGGAGTCCAATTCCCTCTCAATTTTATCGACTTTTTGTATTCATCTTTAATTTAAATAATAAAGGAATATACGTTTTTTATATAATCCCCGGTTAAAAAATTTTGGAAAACACCGAATTTCTACCACGTAGGTAATCAATTATTCACTTTAGTATCAGCAGAATCGATTATGCAGCTTTTATTTCCCTTAAAGATTCCAATGACTTCGGACTTCGCAGAAAATCGTACCACGAGCTGTTAACCCTTTAAAGAATTCCCCCGAATTTCTTGAATATTCTGCATGGAGACCACTCCTTCATCGTGAATTCAAGTCTCGATTTAGATTTCTTAAGCCGATAAATAAATTTATTGCTTTCGTTTACCACGCACATAACGCTACTAAGGAGCTATTCTTTGATCGCCCAATAATTCAATCATTTATTTTGTTAACTTTTTTTACCACCTAATTCATGACACCGAAGTAATGATTTTTTTAGCAGCCACGGTTTCCTTGTATTTAGGAAAGCATCAGTTGATTCTTTGATTTGTTTATATTTCGTAAACACGTTTAAAAATAAGGTTAGTATAAAGTATAATCTTTTTCTTCCTACGAGAACAGGTTTAGTTTTGGATGCAGGGTAACTTGAGAAAATATTTTTCATAAATATAATGGCCAGATAAAGAAAAACATAATTTATAATACGCGCACATAACGTTGAAGAGCTTAACCAATAATCGTCAGTACAACTAATGCCACCAAGTTGTACCAAAAATGTTCGTTTTGTTCATATAGAGTAAACATATTGCACATTAATATTTTGTCTCATGTTGTTATAAAGGGCTTAAATCAATGGTTCTCAAAATTTTTTATGCCCCACGTTCCTAAAAAGTTTTAATATGTTCTTGCACCCCATAAGTTAATAGTTTATTTATGAGTAAAAGTGAATGAAACCGAAACAAATTTGTATAGTTAACTTTTGATAATATATTAACAAAAACGAAACATGTGGAAAAGAAAAAATATTACAGTAAATTAAAAAAACCAAAGAAAAAAGTACCATTAACGTATCAAAAAAACTGAAATGTTACCTCGAACCCCTTGGAATGCTATCTCCTGGTTGGGAAATCCTGACTTTAAGCAAATATGATATAATCTTCTCAAACCTTTTGCAGTTTTTCCTTACCATGCTCTGATTGCACTGTCTAACATCACCCTTGAAAAACAATAAATAAACAGTCGTGATCATACCGGAAGGCCGGTAAAGTTCAAATATCGCTAGTTTGCCATGTTTGAGGCCGGAGACTATTCTTATCCACCTCCGTTAGAAGAGAAGGAAATTAATTCGATAATTTAAAGGTCACGCGCCATACTGTAAAGGGAACTTTCTCCATTAGCTTAAAGTCCTTTGCTTTGACTGTTTAAAAAAATAATCTTTTTGAGTTCTGATGAGAAAAAATTTGCTAAAAAGCTAACAAAAAATTAATTTAGAAACTATTTTTACATAATTCATAAAAGCCCAACGAAGCCGGCAGCATAGCACGGCGAAACTGTTGCCTAATACTAAAAAATTAATCGCAGAACCAAAACCCTGAAAGCCACAAACAATGAGCTGCAAAAATCTACAAAAAAGTCCACTATTACATATTTGGGAGTATTGTTAATGCGGAGAAAAGTGTGATGGATACTAGACAATTTTTTAAACGATCCAGTAATGCAATTTCTCGTGTTTTCAAATCCATAAATCCGATATAACATTACCTATCATCACACGAAATTCAACCTACGATTGTTACATGGTGATAATTTGTTAGATAATATCTGGATAACATTTACGTGCCAAAAAAATTAGCTGGGAATAATGTTGTAAGAATCCAAAGCTATGGGAGATGATTGTTTTCTGGGCAATAATCTTAATATCCCGAAGGTAGCTATTCAAAATATGATACTGGCGTGTATATTTGCGGAATCCTCGAGTCTCAACTCTCAACATTAACTGTTCCATAAAGATCCTTCCTCTTACCATTTGTACAGTCCATTCCGACAATTCCGCTATTGGTATGCAGGCCTCCTTGGGAGAACACCACGTGTGTCATTGAAGAGTTTCTGAAACTGTTGTCACTCATCAACAGCGCAAAAAACAGTTCCTGAAAATGCAGCCTGCATGTATCCCACGTCACAAAAGCCTTTACAACGACAAAATATTACTCTCTGATGACTGATTTCTGGGATAGTACGCGTTTGTTAATCAAAACATTGTTTCCAAGTAGGCATACCTCATTTTTGCTGACGAATTCACAATGATATTTTATCTAATCAGGTAATATTGTGAAATCGTTCCAGTTCCAAAGCACCTTTTACAAAGCTTGTCCAAATGCTAATACCTCAATGGTAACAAATATGACTGGTAATGGGCTAAGTAATAACATTCTTTGGGATTATTGTTACTTCATAATTATTAGGAACTTTATTTGCTTCCTCATTAATCTTAAAGCAATGATTTTTTGCGTAATAATTTCATGTTAAGGAATTTAATTTAATAATTCGTGAATGCCAGCATTTGAGGTAGATTAGGCTATTCATTCCGTTGTCAATTTTTCCTGTCACTGCGGACCGCTTAGAGAACTATTAACATCACATTAACACCATCTCTATTACCAAACGTTAGATACTGTGTGGTATCCGATGGTGCCTCCTACTTAATATTTAAATTAACTCATTAATCTGAGTTTAACGTTGGTCCATGCTAAATATTCCAGTTATCTTAAACCCTTTAAAGTAAATTTAATTTTACATTTCGATGTAGATATGATGCATAAAAAAGATAAAGGTGGTTTAACGTTCAAATGCGCAATGTAATGATAGTGAAAAAGTTGAACGAGCCAAGAGTAGCGACGTAATGATTATGAGGGTAATTCCTCGGTTAAATTAGGTTTAAATGGAAGAGAATGAAACTCATATACATTTTTAAATTCTCAGATCCCAAGATACTTACGCAGTTTCTTTCTTAATCTCAGCATACGTCCTACCCTTCTTAATCCATAAGATCTATAATATTTCTTCCCTTTCCCCTTTTACCCAACACCCTCCCCTCGATCATGGTAACCCTTAGCCCCTTCTTACCTCTCCCAACCACCTACTCTTACTCCTCCTAAATCTCCTCCAGAAGGTCTATTATCCTCGTCCAACATACCAAGCACGTGGCAAGGTACTCAAAATGTTGGTTTCTAAATACAGGGCCTCAGAAAAGGCGCATAACCATAGACAGTCATGAAGAAAAAAGCGTCTACCAGCTTAAAGGAAGAACACAATGTTGTCTTTTCCACATATTAATTTAAATCGAAACGGTCGGTTTCGGTTCTTACGCCATTCGATTTTATCGGTGAATCCGATATAGAAATTTTTCTCGGGTTTCACACCAGGCCTATAATCTGATGTGAGACCCGAGAAACATTTACATAAAATATACAAGGTTATTGCCATTGTATATTGTACCTGATGATTGCGAAACAGCCGAAAACGGTCGTCCCGAGTGAAATAAATTTTTGTGAAACACAAAATTGTGCTTTTTTTAAATTATGTAATGAATCCACAAAGTTCCAACTTCATTGAATGATTATGCGTCTACCAGATTTGAGGAAACTAATAGTACTAGTTCCTCGAAAAATTTCAACCCAGCTTTCCTTGCTGGGGCAGGGGAACGGTAATACGGAGAGTGAAACTCGTTTGACCCTAGGAGAAAATTAATTTGCCAGCGCACGTGTTGGTTGGAAATCTGGGATTTGACCATTCAAAGAGTGCTCGGAAAGACGTTTTGAAATGAGAGTGTCATTTGGACGCCTTTGAGCGAAAAGCCATTGCCTCTTTTGTTATCGGGTGTAGTGCGGGGTCGGTTGGATTGGCTCAGTTGCCTCAGTTGCCTCCACTTTCCTCCCGAGCCTCAAGAACCACGTGCAGAGTCAAGGTCGAGGTCGGCGGATGTGAGGCTCGCTTGGCTCAACAGCGTCCAGCCGTGTGCGAGTCACATTTATATATATCCGTAAGCCAGTGAATCCCACTTTGCTGGATATCAAAGTCGTAGAGTGTAGCATCTTCATAATAAAGGACTAAGTAGCTCAACCGTCTCTTTCTTTACCTATCACGCAGTGGACTGCTAAGGACGAGACTGACGAAGAAAAACAACTAGGATATAAAACGCATGAGCTATAGGGGGATAGCGGGTTAAGTACCCTTTTGTCCTTTGTCCTGAAAACGTGCAACAATTTATCTTGGATTCAATGAATAAATAATGAAATAAAATTAAGAATAGAAAATGTACTTTAATCTTTTTTTGGCCAGAATAATCGGGGACAATTAGTGAAGGCGAAGAGAAAATGCAAACATATACTGTGACACTTGCATGCAGCATGTTCTCAATATTGTCTCAAAAAGTCACTCTCATTCATCCAAGTAAGTGTTTTGTTTGTAGAAAATGAAGTTATAAAAATAAAATGGAAGGAGGCAGAGAAAGTGTAAAAAAATGCACGAAAAAAATAAAAAGAACTATAATTCTACGATAATGGTAACTCCAATAACAATTGTGAACAATAATAACCGCGATGATGTGATGAACACATTTAAAACCATAGTGTTAATGACAATATTAAGAAAGTAGTAGAGTCGTCTCATCGTGAAATGGATGGGCACCAGGAATGTAAAGTTATTATTTTACAACAACGGGATCTCCGGTGAAATTTTCTCCTCATTCAAAAAACTGTGGAACTGGCAGGGCAGGAGTCACCCGCTATAGTATTCCTCACATCCGCAATTAGTCTTTATTTTTAAATCTCTGTCCACATAGCAGCTTAACATGCGCTTGCCAATGGCCCCTCACCTAATTGTCTGATACTTATTTCAAACCTGATCATTACTTAATTGCTTCAATTTATAACTACACATTTTCATGAAACATTTCTCTTAATCATATAATAAATTCATCAAAAATGAGTAAAACGTAATTTTTTTGAAGGAATCTTTCTTCTACCTTTCTTCTACTTTTAGTTTCGTCTCCTATGAAATATATAATCTAAACCTCTTTATTAAAAAATATTCTACCATTTTAGCCTACCCGAATGTGCTATTTTTATGTTTTCTGTTTTGAGCTTTGCTCGTCGTTCGTTCGTTCATTCGTTCGTCTCATAGATGGTAGCACTATGAAGGATGACATTCAAACTCTTGCATCTTTGAGTAGACACCTCACCTTGCCGCATATCTTTTGGTCCTTTTATCCTATATTGAATTCAAATGCGGCCTTAGGAGTAGTTGAAATGAGAATGTTAGGGTATACGTGCAGAGTGAAAATTATTTAAATAAAATATAAATAAAAACACGTTTTTAAAATGGACCAAAAAGTATAAAATAATTTCTCCTAGACCGACATTCATTCAGATTCGATTCAGATTCAGATTCACGATTCACGATTCACGGCTTTGTGAAGTTACGTTTATGCTTAATTGATGCTTAATTGAACATTGATTGGAGAATATTAATCGACCTACGCACCTCTTGGACCTCTCTCTCCTGGATTACCTGACCTTTTACCTTGGATCTCTCTCCCGGAACCCGACCTTTGCTCCTACCTGGACCTCTCTCTCCCGGATCCTGGACCACAACCATAATTTATTGAATTTGGGAATTAAAAAACGCCTTCCGGCTCTCTAAGAGAGTTCGGTGGCTAATTATGGACGCCCTTGAAGTGGAAATGGACGTCGAAACCTATGAAAATAACCTAAAAACCGCTCTACCTGACTCCAATATTCCCGTGCATGTCTCCGACCGACCTTCCACGTCTACCGCCATCCCTCCTGGACCTCCTGATGAATCCTACACGCCTGTCCGCACCGCAAAGAGAAAGGTGCAACCCATCTACGCTCTCCCAGTCTCCAAACCCTTCCTGACGGCCGAAGAAGCCGTAGAAAAGAGAAAGAAAACCTCACCTGAACCTCTCATCTCCAGCGTTCCGACTTCAAACCGGTTCGCCGCCCTCTCCGACCCAGATGAAACCACTCCTGCATGCACCTCGCCTGTCTCTGACGAACCTGTTTCCCAAACTCCGACCACTCCTACCAAACGTCCACCTCCTATTGTGGTATATGACGTGGAAGACGTCAGAGAATTCCGCGAATTAATCAGAAAAACGGTCTCCGACCAAAGCTCCACGGTATCTTACAGTGAAACAATGGCTCACGTACATCTCCGTAACGCCGCAGATTTTTCTGCGCTCTCTAAGGTCCTTCTTAGGACCCAAGCTCAGACGCACACCTGGGGATCCGGAAGCGAGAGGACGAAGACCTTCACGCTTAGAGGCCTCACATCAAAGCACGACGCTGATGACATTCTACAAGAACTTCAAGCGCTGGGAATAGACGCAAAAAGGATAACCCATATTCGACAAGGTCAACAATACACGGGATCATTTCGAGTATGCATTTGCCCAAGCGCGGAATGGACCGTCGAACGTATCCGGAAATTAAGAGCACTGGGCAACTGCTCTGTACGCATCGCACCATTCCTGCACAAAGACCCGCAAATGTGCTATAGATGCTCGCGTTTCGGGCACTCTAGCTTCTATTGCACAGCTGCTCCTAGATGCTACAAGTGCGCTGGACCTCACCAGGGAGTCGAATGCTCTGGCGACATCACCCTGAAATGCTGCAACTGCACCGGACCACACCTTGCCTTCAGTAAGGACTGCCCAATGTGGCAGAAAGAGAAGGAGAAGAAAGACGCCATCCTCGCTTCCAGAGAGCAGAGAAAATCTCCTCCTGCCGTACAGTCTGCAAGACACACACCGGCTCCTCCGCCCAGGAACAACGCCTGGAGAGAAAGAAGAAACGACAACGCATCATCTCCTCAAGGCTCTTCACCATCATTCGAAGAATTTCCTCAACTGCCGGGACCATCCGTCCACAGAATCAACACTCAAGACCGGTCACTTCCTGCTCATCAAGCATCAGAAAACCAGAATCTCCACAGCATCATGCAGACAATGATGCAGATCGCTCAATCTATTCAGACGCAGCTCAACCTTTTTGCACAGACTCTTCAACAACTTCCATCATTCTTCAACAACCATGCCTAAAAACAACAAGAGTAACGACATAATCACCATCGCCTGCTGGAACGCCGGCGGATCCATCCTTGGAAAGACGCCGGAACTTACCGAATTCCTCCGAAGACAGCGCTGCAACATCGCGCTCATCCAAGAAACGCACCTACGTCCAGGGACGAGATGGAACATTCCTGGATACAAAATCTTTAGAACAGACAGAGCATCAAGAGGAGGAGGGACAGCCATCATCGTAGCAGATCATCTGATTTGTCAAGCCATCCGAACATCCGAAAATCAACTAGCAGAATACACCACCATTTCGCTGCAATGCGAGAATGGACCACTCATAATCTCATCTGTTTACGTCTCACCTACTGGAAACCTGGACCCCTTCACTCTGGAATCGACGCTTGATCCTTCCACTCCTTGCATCGCAGCGGGGGACTTCAATGCCAAGCACACGGCTTGGCATTCTAACCATACAAACACCAGAGGACGCAAACTACTCAACTGGTGTCTCGTCACTTCAACAGGCGTCGTTGCTCCCAACGAGGCTACGCACATCTGTACGGGAAGCAGCGATGTATTGGACATCGCTCTCACCCGAAATCTCTCCAACCCGCTCTCTGGAAAGGCCATCACCGCGCTGGACAGCGACCACCTCCCGGTGGTCTTCCATCTGGGAAGGCGCCCACTAATCCTGCCTCCGAAGACCAGGAGAGACTACGGCAACGCAAATTGGGAGCTCTTCAGAGAAGAAATTACAAGAAACATACAGCCGGAGTGGGAGAGGACGTTGGCGAACATTGAAGACATCGAGGAGCAGTGCGAGGCCATAAACTCAACGCTAATCGCAGCCATCGAGACCGCAATACCATCGCGTGTCATCAAACCATGGAATCACCTTGCTCTTCCTAGAGACATAATCGAAGAAATCAGGAGGAAAAACGCCCTTAGAAGGGCCTTTCAGCATTCGGGTCGCCGGGAGGACAAGGTCGCATGGAACCATGCGAAACACCTGGTCCGTGAGAGAATTTCTACTTTCCGCAAGGAAAGCTGGAAATCGAAGGTAACAAGCCTCTCATGCAACGACAATTCCATATGGAAAATGACTAGAGCACTGAAAACCAACAGCACTGAAGAAAAGCCGCTTCGGACTCCAAATGGAAAATTGACTTCAAGTACGGAGAAAGCTGACTTCATGGCGAAATACTATGAAGACAGCTTCGAGCCAGCTCAACCGCCACCCTAAAGAGACATCAACACTCCTCCGAAATTCACCTGGACACGCCCGGAACCTAAGAAGCGCAGAGATAAGGACGAAAATGCACCTAACATCACGGAAATCGACATAAAAAATGCTGTCAAAAGTCTGAAGAGCAAGAAAGCCCCAGGACCGGACGGAATCTCCAATGAGTCGCTGAAAAACATGCCTGTTTGCCTTTCGCTCCTCATTGCAGGTCTTTTCAGCGCGTGCTTGAGGATCGGCCACTTCCCCAAGAGATGGAAGGACGCTCGAGTGGTGTGTCTCCCGAAACCCGGAAAGCAGCCGACCTTGCCCGAGAACTTCCGCCCAATTTCCCTGCTCAACACCACAGGGAAATTGTTCGAATCCGTCATTCTCCAACACCTGAAGACGATCGCCGCGGAACTTAACATCCTTCCCAAGGAGCAGTTCGGGTTTTGGGAGGAACATTCCACCACACACCAAATCTCGAGGATTCTCACTTTCATCTCGGAAGGATTCAGTTGGCGTCAGACGTCGGTCGCGGCGTTTTTCGACTTGTCGAAAGCGTTCGACCGCGTCTGGCACGAGGGGCTTCTAAAAAAGATCGAGAATTTTGGATTTCCACGTTGGTCAACCATCATCCTGGCTTCATGGCTAAAGGAAAGAACTTTCTCGGTCTCGTGGGGACAATCATCATCTCGCCGCACCATCAAGGCTGGAGTCCCACAAGGAAGCCTCCTCAGTCCGCTGCTGTTTAACATCTACGCAGCGGACATGCCAACAGACCGCGGCTCGCAGTGCCGGACGGCGTATTACGCCGACGACGCCGCGATTGTCGCGCGGTCACTCAAGCCCTCTCTAGCCGCCAGATACCTCCAGCGCGCGGTCGACCATCTGACCGAGTGGTACGCCACCTGGCGGCTCGCAGTCAACGCGAAGAAGACCCAGGCCATCGTATTCTCTCTACAGAAGGAAGACCCAGGTGAGATCCTCGTCGGAGATGAAGAGGTGCTCTGGCAGCCGACGGCGATCTACCTGGGCGTATGTCTGGACAGGAAACTGTCAATGCTCCAGCATATCCAACACGTAACGAGAAAGAACATCGGGACGAGACGCTCGCTGTCGCCCCTTCTCATGGAAACATCGATGCCGACTCCGCAGAAGACCCTGCTTCTCAACGCCATCCTCAGACCCGGATACCTCTATGCCTCCCCGGCGTGGAGCGGAATGCTGTCAAAAACGGCGAAAAATCGACTAGAGATCCTCGACAGAAGAAACATCAGGGCCACGCTGGGAATAGGATGGATGGTGGCAAACAACGTTATCCCGTATCTCTCGACGGCTCCACCGCTCGACGAGATACTCCATCAACGCGCGAGAGATTTTTATCAACGGGCGGAGAACTCAGCATTCAAGGAAATCCACAACATCGGATCACGGGAAATCCTGCCGTGGATGAGGTTTCCACTCCCGATCGCTGCAACCGGACAAGAATCATCACAGCCGAGAAAAGAAGCATCCAAACGTCAACGGAGAGTTCCACCTCCGCCGGACCATAAAATTATGAAATAAAAGAGACCCCGTAAGGACCATTACACCGAATAATCGACATGGAGGCAAGGGCCTCTGAAAACTCCGCAGAAGAAGCCCAGCGGTGAAGCACTCAAAGTGGACCATCGCTGCCATCCCCAACAAGATCTGGGGAAAGCGCATCACCGGCATTCATTCATTCAGTTTTGTCCAAGGAGCCTTAAAGAGCTGGAGGGACAACAAACCGACCCAGGTCGGGCGACGCAGCTGAAACATACATTCAGCCAATATAGCCATAGATATATAGTGTCCAGCACAATGTTCTGTAAATTTGTGATTTTGAATTTTCATAGCTATGAAAATACTCGTAAGATTGATAACGAAAAACGTGGATGAATGAATAACAGAAGGGATGCATGAATAGTTCACCCAATTCCAACAATTTCATTGCACTGCAAATGATATGAACTGTTATGTGAGTTTTCTCAGCGACAGCTACTCCGGCTACTCCCAACAATCATTACTATTATCCACGGCATTGAACTAATAATAGAACGGACATACAGAAATTCAGCTTTATTGAATATGTGAAACGTTTTTGAAGTGGTGGTTTCCATTTAAATTGTACATCAAAGCTCCAGAGAAAAAGACATTCAATTATTATTGATAACTAGCTGAAGGTACCCGTTGAAATTCAACGGGTGTGAAAAACAATGAACGTATTTTATAAGAAAACCACAAAGCCTGAAGGATACTATGAGCATAGTCATTTGAGAAGTTCCTAACCTATATTGCATGTATGTTCGTTGTAGTAGATACGCTAATCGTTTTTCAGGTGAAGGAAGAGATGGGTGACTGTTGGTCCTCTTTCATGCATGGAACACCCAAAAATGGGCCACGCAGACTCATTACTACTTAAATAGCACCCAAGTTGATAGGTGGTCACCTCGTCCCTACGGTTCTCTTGAGCCGTCTTCTGAGTGATTAACAGCTTGATGGCTTCCCCTGTGTACATAAATATATTTGCATTCAATGACTTAATTGAGTTGCGCAATTCAAGGTTGATATGTGCGTTGAGTATCTTAATCAGGATTGGATAGTAGGGTACAATCCAGCGGTTTGCAACGTCAAAAAGAGCAATTTCAGTAGCAGCCATGTTTATTTGTCCTATGAATCCTTCATTACCCGGACTGCGCCTTATGCATAAAGGGTAGCCATAATCGTTGGTTTCTAAATCATAATCATCGGCTACTAAATTGAAAATCTATGGAGATCAGTCTTAGTGGACTTGCCAATTTTTATGCCCGATGTCGTTCATTGCGCAGAATATCAATTCTTTTATTGGGTAAGAAGTATGTAGTGACGTCATTATAATTTCCACCTTCTTAAAACTGATTGACGGTCTGAAACAGATGGGTCAATATTTGAACCAGTTTTATAGCTGGTTACCCGTCAGTAGGTTTGATTAGGATGAAATGTGTGCGGTTCTTAGCGTAACCCCTGAAACACTACGGGGAGATATCATGAGATCGCCGATGGGCATGTCTTTGAGCATCCAAGTCTAGTCTTTGTCGTTTTTCTTGCAAGGGCTCATTTTCTCGCAAAGAATACATTCCTCTTGCTCAAGAAGATTTATTCGAAAGTTTACTCTTTTTTTTCTTTTATGGATGTTGATGGATATATATATTTTCAAGTCCAAGGAAGGGAAACACAGCGACGAGTGAGAGTCTTGTAAAGGCAACGCGTTGATTGAGTGAATGTAAGTCTACTGCACTTTTAAACATATTTAAATAACTTGTAGCGTTTATGAAGTGGGAATTGTCTAAAAACTGTTCGCAATCGTTATCAAATTCTACTGGTGTGAAAAAATAGAACGTATTTTATAAGAAAACGACAAAGCCTGAAGAATACTGTCAGCGTTGTCAATTGAGGAGTTCTTAACCTAGTATGATACTCGTTGAAGTTCCTTCGTTCGTTCGTATGATGTGGGAATTGGTCTAAAAAACAATTCGCAATCGAAATGAGAGGCAGGCGGTTCCACTACGTGTAATACATCTGAGTATTACACGATAATAAACAACGCCGTGTTTGTTTTAGCAACAGAGACATTATTACCATTACTATTTGCTGCACGTAAATATTCTTCCACGTTTAATTCCTTTATGTGTATCGTTTTGTACATAAGTGTTCTCTCGTATGCAGTTCCCTTATGAGAGCTACTTTGAGAATAAACATTGAATAGTGTATCTGTAAATATGCATTGAATTTATCGATTACCCCCCGAAGGGGCCCTATCATGAGGCCCTTGGGACTCTGAGCATTCAGGAACAAAACAAGATCTTTAACCCATTTGCAGTCGAGCAATCAATCTTTTTCTATTCCAACAATCGGAAATCCTCTCAAGCCGCCATTTGTAAACAAAGCGACAATGTGCCTCAGAGTCCTCACAAATGCCACCTATCGAACGGCTTCAAAAAATTAAAACAAAAAAACAATGAAAGCGCATTGAACAAGGTGGGGCTGGACTCAACAGTAGGCTTTAGTGAGTGCGTTGTTCTATAGCAACTCTCCTCACTTGGATATGGGTGAAGGTTCCTATACTTATAGTATTCGCACTGAAGCATAGGGTGCACACGCGTATAAGTACATAAGGCTCTCTTACACAAGCGTATCAGCCTCTTTCGTCTCTCAAATGGCTCTCACCGTCTTCTCTATCCGCGAAGGTGAACCTCAACTAATGAGCCAACTCCCACCGGCCTTCCCCACGAAACTGCAATTAACCAACGCAGTTGCGGGCATGAACACGGGATCTGCGTGCGAAGCGCGCTACTACGCCGATGAGGTACACGCAGAAAACTTTAATGCGTGGAAGCGCAGACTTTTCCACACCATATTTTCCAATTTAGCTCAGGTGCAGGAATTCAAAAAGGCCGATGAAAGAGTTGCCTCTTTCGCGTCCGTGGTTTCCATTTCTGAATGCCATTTCTGAAAAGCGATATAGGCGATTAGACTTTCCGTGCGATATTCCACAGAGGAAAAATCATTCGCCTTGACCGGGATACGAACCCGGATCCCTCGATTTCGCGATCGCGTATTGGTATGGCGACAAAACAAGGTGTAATACGCCATGAAGTCCACGTTTAAAGACATGAGATAAAATTTTAAAATCGCAATTTAGTAGCACGATCGGTCGAAGATCGTCAAACGTCCTCGGCCGACGTTTCTTTGGCAATAGTGTTATCAAGGCGACTCGAATGGCTAGGAGTCAGCATGCCGCGGCCTATGATGGAGTTGGAGACGCGAGCCATAAATGGGCCTAGAACATCCCAATACGCGAGGTCAAACTCGTACGGCAGGCCGTCAGGACCAGGCGCTTTTCCGCGGGGGAGTGAGCTGACAATAGCGTCCAACTCCCCCACCTCAACATCGCATGTCATCCTGTCATGGGAATCGGGGGATAGGGTGGGCAGAGAGTCGGGAAGCGGAGGCGCTTCCTCCTCCTTCCAGGGACCATATCGCTGAAACTTCGACTTAAAGTGTGCCATAGTGTCCTTTAAGATGTCACTTCAAGGGTCCTCCATATCCGACGGCGGCGTAGTGTGCGTCTGAGTTCAGCTAGCGTGAGTGGACCCCATATTTCGGGATCCAACTCCTTTTGCCATCGTTTCTGGTGGTACCTTTCTAGTTCCAAACCCAAGATTCTTTTCTTAAGGGCTGCGACTTCCTCAAAAAATGTGGCCCATCGTAAGGGAGATACGAGGAGTTCCATAAGAGCGAAGCGTAGGAATCCGATGCTCTCATCGAGCTCTCGTTTCCAGTCGTTAGTACACCTCCTTAAAAGTGAAGCGATGCGTCTTTTAAAGACGCCATCCAACCAGGAGCCGATATATAACTCCGAGCGAACGTTACCGATCAAATCGATCGCGGAGGCTCGAATCACGTCACGGAAGAATTCGTCGTCCAACAATTTACAATCTAACCGCCAAATAGACGGGAAAAACGGGCGCTTAGTGGGAGGGGGCGCGTCTCGGGGGTGGCTCAGACAGACGAGGATCGCACAATGATCGGACAAGGAAACGGGAAGGGTATCGCAGGAAAGGAGAGAGGGCGCAAGAAGTGGGGAAAGGAAGATGTAGTCGATCCTCGTGCGAGAGCCGTGCCCGACACGCGAATATGGGGTTGAATTTGCCGGTGAAAGATGAAGTGCGGTATCTGTGCAGCTAATGGAGTCAAGTAGCAGACCAAACGCCCCACTTGGACGATAATTCAAACGATCGTGGTTAGATTCGGAATCCTCCCGACGGTAAATGGCATTGAAGTCACCTCCGAGGATGGCCTTCCCGGAAAAACAACCCAAATACGGGACTAACGCAGAGTCGAAAAGAGACTCCCGCTCTACTCGATACTTTTCGCCAGAAAGCGCCAAGACATTGATGAGATGAACATCATTTGCAACGAGGGTCAAAATTCGGCCAGAAGGATGGCGCCGCAATCCGGTCACGCACATACACCGGCGCACCAAGGTGGTGACGCCTCCCCGATTACAGGAGGAGAACTTGTCAAAGGATTGAAGGAGGGTGTCTTGCCAAACAACTCCCTCTACAATCTCCTGAAGGAAGACTATGTCGACTTTCAAAGAATGCAAGAATTTACGAATTATACTTACTTTTACTGGGCTTGAAATCCCAGCGACATTTAGAGACAAGACTCTCAAGGAGGCGTTGCGAGGACTGCTTGCTCCCTCGTGACCCGCCATCATGAGTCCGATCCACCCCTGGTCCCTCGGCTACCTCTCCTGTTAGGGCGGCGTTTCCGGGAACGATGCCCGGTCCTCAGCCGCCCGACACCAATACTGTTTGTTGATTGACTTGTCTCTTCCGCCGATTCCAGGTCGCATGATCGGCTTAACATACTATACCTGTTCAAAAGAGTGGGACTGCGAGAAGTAGAGGGTGAAGGGGTAAGAGGGGGGTACGGGGAGGAATACGGGGAGGGGTACAGGGAGGGGTACGGTGGGGAGGGGCAAGGTCTTCTTCCGGTAACTCGTCGTGGTGGACGAAGACTCAAAAAGGCCCTCGCCGTCCTCGTTCGTTGTATGGGACCCGTATGGGAAGGATATAGACTCAATGTTTTGCGTTGAACACCGCGAATCCTTCGCCGGAGCCTCCCCCTCCTCCCCCCCGCGGCGACCTTCCGTAGTTTCGTCCATGGCGGCCGGGGCTGGGCGGAGGGGGGAGGAAGGTGCGGACCGCACCCCCTCTTCACTCCCGATCGGCGTGTAGGTGCAGTTTCGTTGGAAGGGTGTAATCATGCTTGGCAAAGAGGAGGGGAGGAGAGGTTTTGGGTAAGGTTTGCAAGGGGAGGGAGATAATGTAGGGAAGGGAAGTAGGAGTCCTCAGCGCCCAGCACGTCGAAGGCAGTGGTGTCCGGGGGGGAGGGGGGGGGGTGACGTGGTTTTGTTTCCCGACGCGCTGCGGCATCGGCGTTGGCTTATTGGCGTTTGAATGTTCCGGTGTTTCCTCTATCCTCTGCTTCTTCTGCGGTTCTTCGTCAGCCGAACCCATCCCCCTATTCACCCCACCCTCCTCCAAGACGGGGGTCGCGGAGACCGGAGGGGAGGCGGGCGAGGGGGCCGCCTTCGACCGCCGCGGGCACTGAAGTCAAAGGCGCCGGTGGGGCGGCCTCATCTTCCAATTCGACGAGCTCCCGGGCCTGCCGCTCGACCGTCGCCTCATCCAGGTGCATGGCAGCCGGCACCGTTGCGACGTCGGCGTAGCTCCTGGTGTTATTCCGCGGGCAATTTCTTCTCTCATGTCCCTCCTGACCGCACCGGGCACAGGTTCGGCGCTGTCCATCGTAAATAACGATGGCCCTATTCCCTTCAATTGTTAAATAGGAGGGAATATTCTTCTCAATAATCATCCTGACTATTCTAGTGCCCGTAAACATATGGTCCACCCGAGGATTGTTCCATTTCCCGTCCCAAATACGGACGAATTTCCCATACCGTGGGAGCTCACTCGTAATCGCCGCACCTCAACAGGGAGGCACATCACGCGGACATTAACAGGGCATCCTGTGGCAGCCACTACACTAACATCCATTCTTCTGTTCGTCACGGTTGGAAACGACATCTGAGGGAGCGACATTTCCATCACTCTCTTGTAGACCTCTTCAGACTTAAACTTTACATAGATCTGTCTCCTCGATAATCCAAACTGTATCAAGTATACTTCCTCTTCCGCGAGGCGCATCGTCTCAGTGAGAAATGCAAGCGCCTCAAGCGGTGTTGGTGCAGCATCAAGTTCTCATCCGCCTGGATGAGAACTTGATGCTGCCGGTGAATCACCATGGCAGCAGGAAAAAAAATAAAAGAAAAACACTTCACCAATCACCTATGGAGCCGTGGTGAAACAAGATCACTGGTCCCGGGGGGAGGGGAACCCCCAAGGACTAAAGGGTACTGCGTCGTCTGATATCTCTAGGCGACGGAAAATGCACTGCACAATGTGCAGTGCATTTTCAGACGCATGCATGCTGAGTTTTGCTGCATTCGCGGCGAGCGGGAAGCAAACACGAGCCGGAAAGAGACGCGAGCGGCCTGCTGACCGCTGCGCTGCGACGCGTCGCGACGCTACGTGGGCGTTGCATAATTACGCGCGGCCGCGAACTCAAAATAGACATTTTGTGGCTTAACGGCTGCAGATACGGCCAAATGGACGAAATTTTTGTCCAGAAGGTTCGCAACTCGGCAAAATCTATGGGGAACCGCTATAAAAACGTGACTTTTTCCATTTTCAGCCCCCTCCCCATAAATGGCGACGGCGCGAGGGTTTAGGGTTGACCTAGAGGTCCCAAATTTTTCTGGTCTTAGACAACTTTTTCCAGAAGGCCAAGTTTCTCCGCGAAAAATCGATTTTTCCGATCCACCCTACTGCATATCCCAGCCACTCAGCCCAGCCAGTCGCTGAACTGCTAAAAATAAGTAGCAAAGGCTCTTCTATGTGTTTTAGGCCACTCCAGCGGCCCAAATAATTATTTTAAGCACGAAAAACTTGCACTTTTAGCTGTCAACTGTCTTCACTCAAGGCGGAAATGTCTACCCGAAATTCGCCGGCGGGGCAGGCTTGCACTCGCCGGGAGAGCCGAAGGCCACGTGGGTGAAACCGAGCAGTTGGAGCGCAGCCGAGACACATCTTATCACCTCGAGCTACGGTCGAAATATATTTATTTTCCAAGTATTCTCAAATACAGTTTTTTTATGTTTACATGTGAAGTTATATAATGAAGAAGAGAAAGAAAAGAAAACAAAAAAAAAAAAAAACAAATAGTCCATCAAGTTTCTCTCCACCTCGGGCTCGAAGCGGCTCCACTCGCTGCTGGCGCGAGCCGAGCCCGCGAGATGCTCCTCAGTTGAACTCCTCTTCCAACTCCTCCGACAACGGCGCCTCGCGTCGCTGCTCGGCGTCCACCACCCGCCCAAACAGCATGCACAGCCACGGGCGCATGGTAGGAGGTGCGCCATGGAATGGGGCCTCCTGGACGAATCGCAGTAGACCCCTGCCCAATGCCTTGTGGTTTATTTTAAGCTCAACAAATTTTGCTATTGTGGCCGAAAGGATTTTATTTTTAAAATTTGGAAACAGTCGAAAATTTAGATTTAATAGTTTTTCATTGCTTACGAGACCACCACCGAAGATGTCCCAAGTCTTATATATTTTTTTGATCGCTTCCCATGCCATAATCTTGTCCTCACATCCCAATATGTGATGTGTGATATCGCCCAGTCGTTTACATGTTGGGCACCGAGGAGAGTCCTCTAGCCCCATCTTGTGCCTAATTTCTCGTGTGGGAAGGAGGCCCGCAATAACGTCAAAAATGGCACTTACAGTCCTAGCGTCCCCCTTCCCACAAGAAGCCCAATTCCTCCAACTGTTATTGATGGATGCAGTGGGAGTTCTGCTTCCCGCATTCATTCTTTCGTATATTTTTTTAACTATAAATGATTCTCCTTGCCTAAGATTTTCTACGACCTCCCTGGTGCCTTTAATTCCCCTCGTGAAGGTTGTCGATGACGCACTCGCCTTGTCCCACGCCGAGCGAAGCAGCGCTCTTCTCTCAACGTCCGCGCCCCCCAACACTTTGGCATTTAACTTTGCAAATACAATTTTTGTTTTTAATTCAATGTTGGTGAGGTTTAATCCTCCCTGCTCCGGCGGGCCATGCAGTTGTTTGCGCGCGACCTTCCTTATATATCCGTGCCAGAGC
Source organism: Pyrrhosoma nymphula (assembly GCA_963573305.1). Taxonomy (NCBI): domain Eukaryota; kingdom Metazoa; phylum Arthropoda; class Insecta; order Odonata; family Coenagrionidae; genus Pyrrhosoma; species Pyrrhosoma nymphula. Next base: position 12,105,831 of record OY754337.1, read on the forward strand.
ATGGAATTAGTGGTGTTTATTATTTGCGCGTTGACCTGCGCTGTAATGGGCCAAACATGAGCTAGATAAAATATTCTGGGAAGTACTACTTGTGAGAGGAGTCGAACGCGGGCGGTGAGGGGGAGAGAAGGCAAAGTGTACCGCCCCGAACTCCAACGCACGGCCCGGTCCACCTCGTTCCAATTTCTCTCTATTGTTTCGTCTACCGATTTGTCCCACCAGAACCCAAGAATTTTAAATGGGGGCGATGCTTCCCTCCAGCAAGTATTCTCCAAGGCTGTTTTTTCCCCTTTAATTATTAGTGCCTTCGATTTCTGTGTGTTTATTTCGATTCCCGCAGGGGAGTATAATTTAATAATGTCCTCGGCCTGTTTTAATTGCCGGGAGTTGCCGATAAAGAGGGTTATGTCATCGGCATAAACGACACCCGTGTATTTGGATCCGCATCTTTGTACCCCCAGTCCGGCAATCTGCAGGGAGCGGATAACGGGGTCCATTGCGAACGCAAACAATATCATAGATAAAGGACATCCCTGCCTAACCGAATTTTTAATGGCAAAAGGAGGGGAGATGTCCCTATTAATTTTCAGGTGTGCTCTGGCATCAGTGTACAATAGTTCAATGGAATAAATAAAGGATTCAGGGAAAGCCATCTTTCTTAAAATAAATAAAATATATTCAATCCTGATAAAATCGAAAGCTTTACTCAGATCTACGGCTAGAATTGCATAAAAATCTTCATATGAGGGGGGCACGGATAAATAAAGGTCGCGTATCAAAACTGTCGCGTCTAATATATTTCTTTTATTCGACACTGCGTGTTGGGATGGGTGTAAAACAGATTCGGCAACGGCCGAGAGACGCGTCTTTAGAACGCGAGTAAAAATTTTATAATCAGAATTTAAAAGCGCAATCGGCCGAAAGTCACTACAGGATTTTGGCAGACGTCGCTTTGGTATCAAAGTTATGATCGCAGTGCGCTGACTTAGAGTAAGCGCGCCGGAGGGACTTGTAATGGCATTAAAAACCTTAGTTAAAACTGGTGTTAGAACATCCCAACACGCAGCATAAAACTCATATGGGAGGCCGTCTGAGCCTGGGGCCTTTCCTTTGGGGAGGTAGCGGATAACACTTTGCACTTCCTCCCCCGTAATCTCGCCCGCAAGCGAGTCGCTCTCCTCCTTGGATAGGGTGGGCAGGGGGGACGGAAGGGGAGGGGCGTCACCCTCCCGCCAGGGCTTGTACCGGTCAAATACGCTCGCGAAGTGCCGAGTGGCTTCCTCCAAGAGACCACCGCCCGGACACCCCGCCGATGGCGAAGCGGGTGTTGCATCCCCGCGGAGTCGAATAACCCTCCGCAGTTCAGAGAGGGTGAGCGGGCCCCAGGTATCTGGGTCCACCTCTCTCTGCCACCGGCTGGGAGCGTGCCGCTTCATTTCGTGCATGAGGATTGTGTCTTTTAAAGAAGACACTTGCACGTAAAAGTTCGGAGGACGAGGGTCTGAGTTTAATAGCTCGCTCAAGACGGACCGGTAAAAGTGAATGGTACAATTTCGCTCCCTCCTCCACTCTGTGGTTTGACGTTTCAAGAATGATTTAATTTTTCGTTTAAAAACACTCTCCCACCAATTTAAAATATCTACGTCCGGACGGAGAGCAGAGACGAGGTCTCCAACCTGCGCCCGAACGGCCTCGCGAAAACCCTCATCCTCAAGCGGCCGCGTGTCCAAACGCCACATTCGGGCGGGACTCGGTCTCTGGGGGGAGGGGGAAGTCAAAGGAACTTTAAGGTCGAGGAATAGGGCGCAATGATCCGAAAAAGAAACGGGGATGGTGTTGGTGGCGTACGGTAGGGTCTTTAGGTTGTGGGAAAGTAGGAGGAGGTCGATTCGCGTGCGAGAGTTGTGGCCAACACGCGAAAAAGGTGCGGGGCCCGCGGAGCTGGCTAAGACCGCGTCAGTTAAACAGGTGGAATCGATTAGATTTTTAAGGGCCCGGCTCGGTCGGTTTAAGATTTTGACGCGATTGGACTCAGAGTCCTCCCGCCTATAAATAGAATTGAAATCACCCGTTAAGATGGCTTTCCCCATGAAGGGAGTCAGGTAAGGGACTAAAGTTTCGTTGAGAAACTTTTCTCTCTCAAGTCTCTTCGTTTCCCCTGACGGGGCATAGATGTTGACGAAAGTCATGCCTTGTGTTTGGAGGGAGGTTATCCTCCCCGATGCATGGAAGCGTACCGTATTGACGGCAAGGCAGTTTTTCACTAGGGTGGTGGTCCCGCAGCGTGAGCCACTACAATTCACAAAAGGCCGGTATTGTGGGTCAGGCCAAGTGACCCCCTCGACCGTCTCTTGGAGCATTATAATGTCCGGATCAAGGGATTTTGCAAAGGCCGAAATTAGGTTTAACTTGAGGGCGCTAGTCGCCCCCGCAATGTTTAAAGTTAGGACTCTCATGTTAATAGGCATTGGGAAGGGTCTAATTTTTAGCTTTACCATTTTCATCGGAGTTTTTGTTTCTCCGTCGCGTGTTGCGTCGCTTTCCGGGGCGTTGCTTTTTCCCGGAAGAGTCGGTGTCCGACTCATTCTCTCTTGCGACGTCTTCCACCAGGTATCGGAATGGGTTGGGGGTGAGGAAGGAAAGGGGCGGGGTCTCAGGTGGTGGGTCAGGGAGGGAGGGGGGAGGATCACCAATCTCCTGGGTGGGGGATATGTGTGAAGGGGAGGAGGGGGAGGTTGGACTTTCAACCGTGTTTTCTTCTTCATCCGATGCGTAAGTTGCCTGGGATGAGTCGTCACACACACCACCCCTCGCGCCACCCCCCGCCGAGCTCCTCGTCCCCGTCATATCGCCACCTGTCGCCCCCGACCCGCCGCTCATAAGCGTTGTGGGCCCTCCCCCCCCGAGCTCCCCCCCTCTATCCCTCCCCAGCGGCCCCTCCGGCATCTCCTCGCTCGCCACGCCGGACTCGGCGCAAGTGATGAGAGCGGCGGTGTTGTCGTTGTCTAGGCATGGCGTCTGTAGAATGTCTGGCTCCTGGTGGGCGGGGAGGGAGGGCTGGCGGCGTTGTTCCTGTAGGAGTGGGACATGGGTCTCCGCCTCCACTCGGTCTGGGACGGAAGTGGCCGGAGGCGGGGACTTAGTCCTCAGGCGCTTCATGGTGTCTTCCTCTCTAGCTTCCCCAATGCTGGAGGGGGAAGGGCTCCGTTTGACGGCCCCCTCCTCCACCCTCGTCGAGATAGCAGCGGCCCCAGACGACCCCGGGTCCACCTCCATCCTTGTTAAATCCCTCGCCCGCTGCTCCATTGTCTCCTCGTCGTCAACTGCCGCCCCCTCCGAGGGTGTCGCCATGACGTCCGCATAACGCCTGCCCACGTCATTTCGGGGGCAATTTCTGCGCTCGTGGCCCTCCTCATTGCACCGGGCACACGTCCGCCTCTGGCCATCATAAATAATCAGTCCGCGGTTTCCCCCTATGGTGACATAAGAGGGAATGTTGCGGTCGACCACCATTCGTACATGCCGCGTACCGGTGCAAGAGTTTACAAGGCCATTTCCCTCCCATCTAGCGTCCCAACTCCTAATAACTTTCCCGAATCGACCGAGCTCCGTTTCGATGTCTTCCCTCGTTGTTTCAACGGGAAGGCAAAGCACCCTCACATTGACTGGGCTGCCGGTCGTGTGGTCTATAGTGCATTCCATGAACTTCTTGGCCTCCGTAGGAAACGGGAGCCTTTGGGTTTTCGTTGAAAAAATTCTATTTAATATCTCTTGGCTGGCCATCTTCACGAAGATGTGTCGCCTGTTGTATCCGAATTGGATCGCAATAACTTCTGCATCCGCGAGGCCCAAAGTCTCCCTGACGAAGATGTGGACCTCCAGCGGTGTCGGAATTCTCTCTTTATCGTCCGTGTGGACTAATAGCGTGTTCACCCGGAGAACCACCATGGTGAACAAACAAGGGGATAATGAGGAAAAAAAAAAGAAAAAAGTAGGGGGACACAAATCACTCCACTGAGGGTACAGAGCACTCCACTGAGGGCACTCCCCTCACCTGACACGACCTGTGACAGGCTGAGGGGGTTTCAAAACTAACTAAAGAGAAACTGAAAACCACTCTGCGTGTAACACAATAACTAAAAAAAAAGAGGCACCACTTGTGTCGAAGATCTGTCACAATGAAAAAAAAACAAGAAATAGCAGCCGCTCACATAACAAATGAGAAAAACTGTCGGGAGTTAACACACTCGGTCAACCGGGGTGGGCGAGAGACCGTCCGGTCTCGCGCCCGTTCGGCGGCAAGGGAGGCTTCCCTTGCCGCGAGGATTTACGTCAGCTCTCGCACTCGGGAGCGATAAACAAACACGTCCGACCTCCACGAGCTACCGAGGCGTCCTTATCCCCTGTGGAGTATATGGTGGCTTTATAGGAGCATGGTGGCATCGCGAATTCGAGGGATCCGGGTTCGAATCCCGGTCAAGGCGAATGATTTTTCCTCTGTGGAATATCGCACTTATGTGCACTTGAGGGTGACTCCGTAAAGGTAACTACCGTGGCTAGTCCCGGTATCCTCAAAATTAGATCGGAATTACGTTTACATGACAGGGGTTTTCATATTGAGAATTCCGGGAATGAATTTTCAGATACTATTGCCAAACCAATGGAAACCTCCTAATTTGCAAATGCCTTAGGAAATCTAGTATATCCCTGGACTCACTAATCCAAGCCGTATTACCAGACGTGCTATAATTTTCTTGATCACTGAACTCCTGATCACTATCTAAATCTCCCCTTAACGTGCATGGTTTCATCGTCGTGTTCACATGAATAATTTTATATCCTACCTTTCCCTTGCTAAAACCTCTTTTGATTAAGTGATTCTTTTTTTCCACTATTTTTCACACATTTCTCCCGCTTCCTCTACACCAGACATTTCCCTTTCTTTTCTTAGAATTCCAATATTATTTTATAATCATTTTCCAAGTTCATTCAAATCAATTCAAAATTTTCACTAATTCAATGTCAAACTCAGGCATCATTAAAAATGAAAAAGCATGTTGTAATACAAATGAATATATGTCTCATAGTTAATTATAATTTGTTATCACTACAATAATAAATTATGTTTTGTACATGATTAGCACTATTTGTATGTGTGTATTTTAAGTATCTTCTTTTGTTTTCTTATTTTGACTTGTCTTTAATTTGAATTTTAAAATCGCTGGATGGATTAAACATGAACGAGTTAATATCACAGTGGTTTTATAGACCATTCAATTGATACGAGTCCCGAAGTAATCTCATCGGATGTTCCCATTGCATTCCGGGAAATTTTCATAAATTTTGTTCCGGTATCTCTCTGCCCTATTCAACCCTGCTGAATATGAAGGTGCACTTGAAAACCACTACGGTTATAATTCAATTAAAATTCATTTCTAGGAAGCTTCTTGAATAGATATATATCCCTGTTTACGTCCATAGCCATACTTTGAAGGAATCCTCAGGTTCGACTTGCACATTGAAAATTTCTAAATATATCGACACATTTAATGACCCCAACGCTTTGGAGTTGCTTTGAAACGTTGGAATTGTATATTATTAGAATGTATCGTCACTGCAATCTCCGTCTGCTATAATCTATCACCTCACTCACATATCTGTCATGGGATATGAAAATCATCCTCATATATCCTCCTTTAAATTGAGAGTCCAAAATATGCTATCCTTCTCCAAATATTCGTGTTTGGGATAAGGTTACTGCAAGTTATGGTGGTGTGACAACTGCCAAGGGTTAAATTCATTCTTGTATTTGCACCGTGACAGCACCCTCACCAATAGTTTTTTTCCTTTAAAAATGTTACTACCCTGTGATTACCGTGATACTCAAATCCATCTATTTTTCATGTGATGTAAACAGAAATAAAATTAATTTGCCATTATTAAAGGATAACATGGCATTATTACTTTCATGTCCGCTTTAATGAGGCCTTTGTGAACAACCGCGTTTGCCGTGGATAGTGTGTGGATCATAATTCACATGTCTACGAAGCCTAAGGTAAATATTATATTAGCTGATTGGAAAAAATAAAAAGCTCCCTTGAACATTTTCTAGTAACAGCTAAATGAATAACCGAAGAAATTTAATCATGTCCAGTGGAGTTGATAAAATGGGGTGGGAGTAAAATATAAGATTTAGCGAGCTTATAAAATGGAAATGATGAAAATGACATTGTTTAGTTTTGTAAATAGTATTTTAATGAGAAATAAATCTGTCTAAATATTAGTAAGCTGTGATTTCGGGATGAAATATTAATTTCCGAAACTTCCTTCGACAGCGCTGAAATAGAAGCCATCTACACTGACATATGACTTAATGATAGTGTCTGTCCACAGGAAAATGGTTAGATGGTTAGCTCGTGATCTGTGAAATTATATCCACTAACAGATTATTCCCAACACTAAAGTATCTTATTGAATTTGGGCCGGAAACTTCCATGTACCAATTTTTAACAAGGGTGATAGACCGGTGCCCGATACCAGAGCATCACCGATACCGGTAGCGCTCCGGTATCGGTAGAGTTATTATTTCACCCGCTATGATAGTAATGTGAAGGAAAAACCTAGAAAAAATGTGTCAAAGATGTTTTTGGCAGAAAAGAGACATAAATGAGCAACCAATCATAGATTATAATTCATACACATTACCTCTCATGTACAGATCTGGTTTTTTTCATTTCGTTCATGATTATATGAGTAAAAAAATAAATATTCCCTTTAAAAAATTCCGATATCTTTCAATGTTACACCATTTATACTATTTCTTCAGATGCATCATTTTTTCATAGGTGTCAGCCAAAAGAGCTATTTATTTTTAGCAAGAAATAATATATTGTGGGCGTAACAGTTTAGTTCACATAACTTATTATTCATTTAACAAAATTTCTAATATATATCTAATACATTGACTTCTGAGAAGGTAAAGAATTCAAAGAAAACTATATTTACTTTATTGGCTCTTCGGATTTAAACCAATTTGATGAAAAACATAAAAACAAGGGTAACCCACTAAGTTTATTGGATCACTCGGTATATCATTTTAAAAGTAAATAAAACAATGAGAGGTATTTGGAGTTTGGAAACACTGAAAATCTGGACAAAGGCTGAGTAAATAGGTTCTCTTCAAATGTCACCTCGATTCGATAATGCGTTTTTGTTCTTCCTTTGATAAGGAGATAATTGAATACTGGGATATATATAGTGACACAGCATCAGTTGATAGGAAGGAAATAGCAAAAAATATGTGGCTGCGATGACAGTCAGTGAAGATGCTTTGGTTATCGAAAAACATTCTCAAAAACATGCAAATGGAAAAATATTTCCAAAATTGTACGAATAAAATTTAAAAATTTAGAACTGTAAAGAACGTTTCCATAAAAATGTGATCCAACTTTGCATATGCCTCAGCAAATTCATTTTTTTAATTTATTTCCTTTCAATATACAATTCAATTCAGCCTCAATTTCGTTACGAATAGGTTTAATGGAATAATAATTCGTACGATTGGACATCAGTCATCTGTCAGGGCTTATTTCCTTATTCCTCCATGGCGAAACAAGGACAAAACATGTCGTGAGGCGTGGGGTTCAACGAAAGGGGAATGGATTTTATATTTCGCGGACTCCTCCACCAACAGCTCCAAATAAACTCATCACACATTCCAGTGGAGTATCCTGATTTGTTTTATTTATACTTTTGAAGGAATTACATTTTGATATTTTTGTATTTTTGACCTTCTCAAATTTGTAAGCTTATGAAAATATAATTTGTAATACTTGACAAATTTAATAAAACAATTGTGACTTATAAATCCAATGGAATTACATAAATTGCCAATTTATTGCGTGACTCAGAACCTATGTTCTTTTATTAAAAGAATAGCTACGGTACCATTTTTTATATAATGAAAGAAAATACTCTTTTCTGCCCAATTATTATATAAAGAAGAATTAATGTTTAATCAACATCACTCTCCATTTTGTAATTAAAATCAGATTCGTAATAACTTATTAAAGGAAAATGATTTTAAAATAATTTTTAATTAATAAGTTTAAAATTAAGTACACTGCAAATACTAACAGTTTGTGTTGCAAACCATGCTCAAAATTTTAAAAAATAACGGCTAGTGCCATAAACAAGAAGGTTAAACTGATATTTTGGCCAATTTAAGCTTAAAAGTGAAATCATTGTTAAAAAAGATTTTCCACGACATGAAGTATTTTAATGCAATTATTTAGCCAACGGAATTATGATATTCAATGCTGTCACAAATTCAAATGAAAACTAAAACAGCTTTAAATTAATTGGTAAAACGGAAGGAAGTCTTCCTACGTATGGCTTGATTTGGCTCCCCGGAGGTAGTTCTCTGGAAATGATTGATTGAATTTTAAATAAGAATATTAAGAAAAATCTGGCTGCACTAAAAACGTCAAAAGGATCAATTTCCGGATGGACGGCGTCGTCTCGCAAACGTGGCCGTTTTTAACAGAGTTTTTCATCGTACGAGTATGAGAAAATTGATCAGAACGTGCAAAACGCGGAAAATAAAGTTACATTTCGTTACATAGAAATAAATCGACAACTAGAGAATGTCTCAGCTATAATTTGGTGGAAAAAAAAACTTGCGTCCTACGTGTTAAGACCGTGTTCCAGGGAATTTAATTTCGTAAATTTATTCATGAATTCATTCCATATTCATGAATATAATTTCGCCAACTGTTTGGACCCCATATCACACGAGCAGGAAAAAATCATAAGTTGGGCACTGATCGGCTGACGGCCGAGAAGAGAACTTTTTGTGATGCATTCAATAGTATTCAATTCAATTCAGTTCTAAGAAAAGAACAGGCAGAGAAGGTATTTTTGCGGGACCCTCTAGCCATGATATGGAATAGCACACACCCATTGCTGTAATTACCCGGGAGTTACTTTAGCCATACGTATAAACTCAAGGAATTGCAATAACAAGCCTGCTTCCTCGCGATGGAACACGTCACAATCCCTACGCTGTAGTTCCCCAGCCCAGAGTCGCCGAAACTATCTCCATCGTAGGAAAAGTCCGAAACTAGAGATAGAAATAACGATATGATAAGACCATCCATCTCTGTGTAATAAAATATTATAATCACTGAGTTTTTGAAAAGGGTTGTGACAATAAGTATTCGCTCAACAAAAGGTTTTCCAATCGAGAATCGAAACCACGATCCTTCACACGCAAGGAGAGCGCGCACCTCACCAGACTACCGCTCATTAAGAAAGAAACATGGCGTGGGGTTCCCAACTCATGGTATGGCCTACTAATACTTACCTCAGATTCTAGTTATTTTTACGAGTATTATTCTTTATATTACTCCTAATTTTCTTATTTATACACGAAAACTATTATAATTTACATGTATCCGGACGAGCTTCATAATTTTGGAGTTAATTCGTACTGATGTCGTAAATTATAAAGAAATCAGGTATATTCCTCTCGCTCTGATAGTGTCTGAGTGAAGCAACGTATGCACTGAGCGAACAATTGACTCTTGCTAAATATCAAGCACGGTACCAATTAAATATATTATTGTATAAATCGTCACTATATGTCAAACTAACCTCGAATAAAGTTATTTAAAAAATACGAAGTGAGGGGTTTCCCTCTTGTTGATAAAAAATATTTTTTCATTTATTTTGACCATAATATACCTCACATAGTGTATAAGCCCCTATCTTAATATAAATAAAAACGGCAAGAGTATGCCGAGAAGCGCAGTTTCAACGTCAAACAAATACAAATATTTGTTTGAAGGCTTTCGTAGCTTTTCTTATCTAGGAAGGATAGCCATCCTCCCCTTCAGTCTTTGGGTGTGTATGAGGTTCCCTGCCGATGCGGCAGGAGCTATGTGGGTCAGAATAAGCGAGCTATCTCTGAGAGGCTAAAAGAGCACAGGAGAGCGATGTAGCAACATACATGGGACACATCAGCGGTTGCCGAACATTCCGCCTCAAACCCTGGACATAAAATAATGTTCGACCAAACACGGGTCTTGGCCAAGACGCAAGAATATCATTCGCGCTTAATACGTGAGGCCATAGAAATAGCCAAAAGGCCAAAAGATTTTAATAGCGAGGATGGATATATCCTTAGCTGGGTTTGGAAAGGGTTCTTGGCTCCAGCAACACCCAACGGTTAACGTCTTCCGAAAAATATTCAAATCAGCCCAACGATGGTGCAACGGACATCGATGCTATATGAGAGCGAACTAAAGCCGGCAAACGCTCATTCTCCTGATAAGTAAGAGAAGCGAAACGTTGAGATTTTCATAATGAACAAAACGCAGCATTGGCCGAAAGCATCATTCCACATACAATTACAAATTTATTACATAATAGTTAGTATAATATTCGAGGTGCGAGATACTGTGAGAACGTGTTGGTGGTGGTCGAAGAGCATGCGCGCAGAAAAGCCAATCTGCGACCGAGTATCGAGAAGAAATAACAGAGTCTTCGTATTTAAAAACATTTACCGAATATTGACTTGCGCATGCGAAGTGTATCTTTGAGAGTATTCATGGACTATTCATGAATAAATTTACGAAAAAATTAACCGTGGACCACCGGCTTTACAGAAGAGAACACTGTGCCACTTCCACAATTTTCATTTCTAATAACCGACTAACAATAGAAACAATCGACCGATGATTTTGGCAGTAGATGCCATTTTCAAGGTTTTTTCTCTTAAGTTAGCAGGCAATAATAGACGAAATTGGAAGACGGGGGAATGTGAATGTTCAACAGCGTGGCTGGGGAAGAAACTGAAGGAGGGAGAAATGGGTAGAGTCAAGGTTATGTTTTGTAAACTTAGGTGGTGAGTGATCTAGGATTATTAGGGAGTTGGCGAATATCGAAGAGAGTTTACGCAGAGGAATTGTGCGATCTAAATAAATATAAATATTTTTGTTATACCTGTACTATAAACTATGCTATTCAAATACTACGTCGTTCAGTAGCTTTGATACCATAGTTTATTTCATCAGCTTAGTGGGTCAGTGTGATTAGTTTAACTTCATATTTAACTAGTTATCCGATGATTTTTCAAATTTGTAATACGGATTGAAAAAATATTTGTTTCAATTAATGATTGCAATTATCTTTTTTTCTTGAGATTACTAAATAATTTTTATTGATGAAATTATAAGGAATTCGATTTCTTTTCTACAAAATGGGGAACAACGTCAATGACACTGCATATCTTCCTGATGCCCTTATTCGATCTGTGGTGAGTGATCTGGGATCAGGTGGTAGGCAATCGTTGAGGAGACCTCTAAGTTCCTCTACCTCCCTTCTCCGCAACCAAGAACCTTACAATGAGGACGGAAATCTTGGTGCGCTTCCGATCGTCATTTGCTCAAATTATGGGTCGCCAGCACGGTCGTAGAGAAGTAATGCGCTGTCGCCAGTTAATGCGCTGGTGTTGCGAGGGAGGCCTCGGTAAATATGAGCTTTCGTACCGCCAGCGTTTTCGTAAATTGCAACCACTTTTAACAGATATATCGGAACCAAATTCACTTCACTTATTATGCAAATCTTGCGCATTTGTAAAATACTTTCAACACAACAATGCATCAACTACTTTAGGAATGGGAAACTTTCATACCTGAGAAGTGCGATTTTTCCTCTCCGCCATCTTGTGAAAAAATGCCGTTTCCTCTTATCCACTGTACGTGGCGCAGCGATCGAGCAGTTGCTTCTCTAGCATATACACACCTCTCCTACACACTCCCTGATTTCTTCCCTCCTTCCACTCAAACTCGCCCCGCAACAGCCATTTAACACAATCATTTTAAGACTGGAAATGCTTGGCCTACCACGCGATTGCAGCCCCTCTAGCGGAACTTGATTTCTTTCGCGGCCGTTGATAACACGATCGAAGTAGGAGATAAACGTCCTCTTATAAGGTTCTTATCCCCAACGTTCGCATAAACCCTGACCTTAGATCCCCGACCCCATCCAAGCTGACGTAAACTTGACCACCGTTCCATGAATTCTCCAGAGTTTCCTTTTATCCCCCAACCATGGTCTGTTATTATAAATAAAAATTTGGAAATAGCCTAGTCATCTTCCTCGAATGCTAAAATTCTCCTTGAATATTATGATAACTTGGTGGTTTAACATGTCTACGCATGGGTATTTGGATATCTGGGTTCGAATCTCGGTCAAGTCAAATGATCTTTTTCATGGCGTTTTTCACCCTCTATGATACTCAACCTAGTGCCATTTCTTAAAATGATAGTCAACAAATATAGAAATGGACACTTTTTTTTAAAAGATAAATCCTGTCAAAGCCAACGTCAGGGATAAATTCCGAGCTACTCAATGATACTCCTACGAAAGAGTACGAAAAAAAATCTCAGTGAGGCAGGTTTTCTAGTTTCGTCTACGTTGGTTTTTATTCTTGATGGCGACGTTTCAACTACTGTGTTGTAGGCGTCCTCAGGCCAGGCTGAAGTGGAGGAGGCTCAGCAGGCTGAAGATATCCTCTTGAGCCTGGCCTGAAGATGCCTACAGCACATCATGTGAAACATCGCGCCATCAAGAATAAAAACCAACGCGGACGAAACCCGAAAACCTACCAAACTGCGAACCTGAACGCCGCATAAATCTACGTCAGACACGAAAAAATCTACCACAGGAGAAAAAAAACGTGAGGAAAAACTCTTTGAACAAAAAGTTAAGAAGAGTGAATATTTAGAAAGTATGTACCGTGAGAGAATGTGCGTAACACTAAGCAACTGACACAAGCGCTAAGACATTCCGTGAGTTCTGACGTCACAACAGCGTGTTATGCAGTATTGACCAAAACGAAGAGCTAAAAATAAGCATGGTATTTAATAAAAGTGAGCGGAAAGGAAAAAAAAGAAGACATTTTTGTGAATGGGGAAGCCTCATGCGAAGAGGAAAAGGGTCGAAGATTGCGGTAGCAGTCACTTTTTCCCAACACCCTCCTCCTTCCCGAACCCCCCCCCCCTCCCTTTCTCCTCCCTCCCCCCCCCCGGCCCCCTGGTGCGCCACCAATTCCTCGTAGCCAAAAGAAAGGTTCCTCCCCAAGGAGCCAATTGGTTACAAAAATAAGCGGGAAGAGACGAAATAACAATACCTTCCACAGAAACAGCCCATGTTGAAAAAAATACTTCACCTAATTGCTCTATCGTATTATCATACTGTATGATGTTGTGTCTATTACTTTATATTCCATTATGATTAATGCAAAATGTGTAAGTAATGCGATTGATTATCTTTGCTGCCTGTTTTAATTTCTCAATCCCTTATATCTCATCTTAAATCTGTGTACTGTTACCCTCATTTTCACATGTTAAATATTTTATCATTTTCATTGATTATGCTGGTTTATAAGCGGTGCTTTTTAATGAAATTAGGATTTATTACTGTCACCAAGGGTCTGATATATTACTGCAGTGGTTATACATTTCACTCAGAGCACTCTAGCGGTCAGGCGTAAACAATCAGCGCAACAGAGCGACAGGTATACTCTTTAATTGAATATCTGGGAGATTTAAGTCGGAAATTACCTATTTATTTCTCAGGGGAAACTTAGAAAAGTTATTGTATAATCAATTCTGTATCCTGAACAATTCTGGAACCAGATTGCAGCGCTATAATGCCGTCCAGTCCTTCTCTTGCCGTTTTCGGAGTGTAATTTCTCGGCCACCTTCTTTGTTTACTTACGGTTGCGATGGCGATGTCTCGTGTGGTTCCAGGCTTATTTTAAATGTACGCTGATAAATGTCTCAAAACAAAAGGAATAACTACTGCATTTTTTCACAAAAAATAAAAGATTTATAGCAGAAACATACAATTTTTGTCTTTTTCACGCATACTTATTTTTCCATTTGCGCCTGAAACAATTGGCGCTAGTAGTAATCCATACGAGATATCGCAATTCCGTCAGGCTGTCACCATCGGCCCCATTTGTTGTGGTATGTAATAACGTTTCAATGTTGCAGGGGACGTATAGTCCCTGAGCAATAATGACTTTTTTTTTCCATTCATTAAATTTCAATACGTTCTACTTCACCCTACTTCTTACGAGATAACGCATCATGTATCAGATTTTACGAAAATGTAGGTAATAGTGTCAAGTTAAACTTGACGGTGGTAGGCTTCACTTCGTAGAAGTTCAAAATGTTAGTACTTATGGGTAATTAAAATACTTCGTACTACTCTAAATTTTTTTATTTTACGACGCGTTTCACCAACTTACGGTATCGTCAGGAACAGAAAGTATAAAAAATAAAACATTCTGTACCTGACGATATCTAAAATTGTTATAACGCGTCGTACATAAAAATGTTGTAGAAAATATGTAGTATTTTAATTAATCATGAGTTCCAACATTGTAAAGTTAGTTCAAAAATAGTGTTAAATATTTAAATCGATGGAACCGGTTTCAACTATCTGAAAATTAATATTGAATAATTGTATAAAATGGCGTATGATTTTCACAGTAAATTAAGTTCTCCACGAATTTCACAGAAATGGAATGAAATTTCTTTTAAAAAAGAAGTCGATATTTTTTTTTAATTAAGCAGGACCCAATTTTCACATACATTTCATATCAAATGTTGTTCCTGTACAAGTATATAGCGGAAAGATAAGAGTGGAGGTTTCCTTATTCAAATATACATTATTCCAATAAAGAGGGGAGGGAGTTTTATTGAAATAAAGAGGAGAGGAGACTTAACTATAATAACTTCCATGGAAACAGCCCTTGTAAAAGATTAATTCACCTAATTCTTCTTATAAATTACTTCGCCCGACTTCTTACGAGATAACGCAACATACATAAGATTTTTCGAACATGAAGGTAATCTTGTTTCGTTAGTTCAAAAATAGTTTTCCATATTTAAATCGATGGAATCAGTTTCAATTATCTGGAAATTCATTTTGAATAATATTGTAAAACGACGTATTATTTACATTACGTCGAAAAGATTCTCATTTCGTGGGAAATAGTGAAGGGAGGTCGGTATGTAGCGAAGAAAAGCAACTGCTCTCTGGCTGCGTCATCTAGGGGGAGCGATAGTCCCTTTAACCAAAGGGGCGACAGAGGCATAAGCCCAATGCGCGTAGGTTCCTGTAACATTAGCGCCAAGAACCCGGCAACGATAGGGAGTCGTTCGTCTGCCGCGGGGTTTAAATCGTGATACTAGCGTGGGGTTTGAATCGCTAGTTCAGGATTATCCATATTCGATGGATTATAAACCAATATTTGAAATTAAGCCTTGAAAAATGTAATTTTAATGAGTAATGCAAAAAATGAAAAAAATATTATTCACGTGTATTGGCTTGATAATATTCCCGATTGCACAATAAATAGCCTTGGAAAACTTTTACGAAACAGGAAAGGTTGAGGTCAGGTAATTATGAGAATACATGGAACAATAAAACACCGCTTGCCATATTCACTATAAATTTATTGATTAAAAATAGAATCAAATACCAGAAGTCAACGGTAGCCCGTTCTTAAAAGTTGAACATAGTCATTCAAAACACAGAGTAGGTTGGAATTACCAATGTTATTTGGAAAAATTACATTCACCCATTATTATCCTTCCATCCAAAAAGTCCAAGTGATGGTGAGGTTAACTGAATATGACATGAAAACGTGATAACAGTTCAGGCCATCCAACGCACTACTCTTGATCTGGGAATGGCTTCAAAACATAAGTCACTGTAATGCACAAGGGTGGTGATTGATGGCGATGCAACCACATCACAGTCCAGGGTACATAATGCACCACACATGATCTGGGGAGAGCACCAAATCAAAAGTCACATCATGTAAGCATCACGAATATTCTAACCTTCGATAATAATCGGAACGGCAGTCGGTGTAATGAGAGTTGAAAACTTTCTCACGTAAAAGCAAGAGAGAAATGTATTGATTAATGAACTTCTGTAATCATCAACGAAGGTAATCCGTACGGGGACAGAATCTTGCCCAACTCTCTGCCCTGTGTTGATGCAACATTACCAGAATTAAAAATACTTCCGAACACTCGTATCAGTTGCCATTAATCACGAAAATCCACGCGTATATCAGTATTTTTGCTGTAGTAAACAAATGGCCCATGGCACCGTGATTCTTCAAAAATTTAAATGCAACGCGAGCCTATTTAAAAAAAAACGAGAAAATAGATCTCCGTATAAACGACATTCATACAATTTGTTGCACCAAATCACCGCATATCGATTACTATGCCCAGGTTTCGCCATATCTAACAATCTCTCAGCCCGGTTGCAGCAAATATTAAAACAGTATTTCAGCTTCGTGCGTAAAACACATCAAAATCACAAGTCAGCCATGCGCTCAACTTCGCAACTACCACTGGTGTCGAGACTAAAATAACTGGTGCCGAGACTACAATAGCTTGAACTTCCTCATGAATTATACGTATTAAAGTTAAGCATATTACGAATTGGAATTAAAATAATGCAAAATTCTGAATTGCATTTAATGACAAATAAATACTATTAATATATTTTAAATTGCAAATGTGCTCTTGAAACACTCAACGACAGCGCCTCTACCGGTCACGGTATTTCCTCCCCCTTGGTTTTAACCCCACCCCCTCAGTTTTGCCACTATCGATAAAGTTTTCCATGCGATATATGTGCGATACGTCGCTCTTTTGTCATAACCTTCAAATATGGAAGCAAAATCACTGGAAAATTTCGAAAAATTGGTCATCTTATAACTCAATTTCCTAAGAAATTGTAGATCTCACGGGGATCTTTCTCCGTAGTTGACAAGCCTACGAGAGGAAATAAAATATTAGACCTTTTTGCAGTAAGCCATCCTAGGTTGATAAAACAACTCGATATTATTGATGGCATAAGTGATCACAGAGTAATTTTTGCAGCCTTAAAACTTGAAGTAGAGTCAGCTGTAAAACCGAAACGCAATATTTATTTATTTGATAAATGCAACTTCATAAAATTTGGCGAGATGATTAATGATTCGTACACTTACTTCGTAGCTAAAACAGAGGACAAAAGCACTGATGCATCATGGAAATATTTCTTAGAAATTCTACGCCAGGGAATCAACGAATATATTCCGCGAAAATTGAAATGTGATAGTAAAGAACCTCGCTGGTATAACAATGATGTTAGGAGGGACCTTAAGAGACAGAGAAAACTGTACAACTTATTCAAAAAGTCCATTACGTTAGGTGACAAATCGAAGGAACTTGAAGCAAAAGAAAGTTACGCTGCACAACGCTCAAAAACCAAGAAATCAATGCGTACTGCATTGCGAAATTTCAAGAAAAAAGTACTTGGTGAATTACTCGAAGAAAATCCGAAATCTTTTTGGTCATATGCGAGAGAGCTTCAGGGAAAATCTTCAACCGTAGATTCGTTATTTGATAAAGATGGCAAACTTGTCACCGATAATTTTGACAAAGCTAACACGTTAAATTCACACTTCGAAAGTGTATACACTACAGACGATACTCCATGTTATTTCGACATTTCATTCACTGAGGAACCGATGAAAGAAATCACTATTCAATGTGATGGGATAACTAAACAGCTACAGTCGATCAAAAATAGTAAATCTCCGGGTCCGGAGGGAATACCCGCGCGTGTCCTCAAGGAATTAGCGCCACAGATCGCACCGTTCTTAGACATAATATTCAAGAAGCCATTGTCTGAAGGAAAGATACCAATAGACTGGAAAATTGCAAACGTTACACCGATATTCAAAAAGGGAAACAGACATGACCCAGGGAACTATCGACCAATTTCATTAACGTCTATTATAGGCAAGATACTCGAACATATCGTCGTTAGCAATATCATGACGTTCCTGGACAGTCGTAACTTCCTTCATGGCTGTCAGCACGGCTTTCGGAAAGGTAGATCATGTGAAACACAGCTCGCGCTCTTTCTTCATGACGTTCTCAAATCTGTTGAATCGAAAATAGAAGTGGACGCATTATTCCTAGATTTTAAGAAAGCTTTCGACACGGTACCTCACAACAAACTTTTATACAAATTACAGTCATGCGGCCTAAACGAAACAGTAGTAAACTGGTTACGTGACTTTCTGAGTGATCGTAAGCAAAAAGTAGTTCTTGACGGAATTAGCTCTGATGCAGTTAAAGTGACATCAGGTGTCCCACAAGGAAGCGTAATCGGCCCCCTTTTGTTCATTATATACATAAATGACCTATGCTCTCGAATTAGCAGTAAAATACGTTTATTTGCTGATGACGCTGTCATCTATCGCGAAATTAATGATCACTCTGACTTTGAAATTCTATCATCGGATTTAAACAACGTTCATGTGTGGAGCCAAGAGTGGGGACTCGAACTTAATCTGAGCAAATGTGCGGCGGTACATTTATTGCGGAGGTCGTCCAACTATCCCCGTGCATATGCTGTGGATGGCGTTAAGATAAAGGCGACAGATGAAGTTAAGTAACTGGGAGTTACGATTGCCTCGAACCTATCGTGGGGAACACATATAAGAAATATTTGTGGCAGAGCTCTGAAGAAGCTAGGATTCGTCAAGCGTATTGTGGGAAGATTCTCAGATGAAAAAGTAAAAGAGAGGTGCTATTTCGCACTCGTCCGGCCACACCTTGAATATGCAGCAAGCATATGGGATCCGGTGCAGAAAGAATTAATTCGGGAACTTAATAAAATACAAAGGAAAGCTGCGCGATTCGTCAAAAACTGTTACGGGCGTACAGACAGCGTTACGCAGATGTTAAACGAATTAGGCTGGGAGCCGCTAGAGACTCGGAGGCTGCGCGCTAGGCATAGATTACTTGAGCAATTGAGAATAGATATCTTTCAGAGCGACACGGAGAACATCATATTAGAACCCCACTATATTTCCAGGTCCGACAGAAACGATAAATTAAGAGAGATATTTTTCCGAACGGATAGGTATGGGAATTCGTTTTTCCCCCGAACAATAAGGGACTTTAATAAATGCAAGGCGTAATTTCATAGAGCGTTTCCTTTTTATATGTAAACGGCTGGTGTCCTAACACCCCCCGCCACACGCCTATTGAGGCGGCTTGCGGGGTAGTATGTAGATGTAGATGTACATTTTACAAATGCGCTTTCTTTACTCTACCCCTTGGTGCCATTGTCGATTTCGCCAATAACGGAGGTTTGCTGCAAGATGAAATTTATCTGGCGAGACGAATGCTCACATTTGCCATAAAAATGTTAGCTTTTGGTAGTTACCTTTGAAAATACCTTTGAAAATGCAATGCACGCACGCTGTGTGCCTTGTTGCAAAAAGTTATCGCCGCACGAAGCGAACAGTCGTGAGCACGCATTGTGCGTCCGCGTTAGATCTGTGTGGCCCGACAAGAGTCACAGCTGTGACGGTGAAAGGGAGATACCGCGAACGCCGCAGTAAAATATTCAAATGGCTTTCACTTAGCGAACGCAATTAACTCGCGGGTGGTGCACCTGGTGTCGTTCGGTTGAGACCTTCCTTTCCCTTTTGACACCTCCCCAACGGCACGATGTAATCAGAAGCCACCTTAAATTACGTTTAAACGGCTAAAAAGGCAAGAAATTTTATCTCAAAGATATTTGACACGGGCACGGGTTTGAGCAGGCTTCCTATTACTCCAAACCACCGAGCTTGGTCTCGTTTTAGTGCTGCAATCCCACGCGGAAGAATGACATTTTGTGCTCATGCGAATAAATACTGTTAATTAGTAAGAATAGGTATTCAGTAGCACCCTGTTGTGTAATAACAGGTATGTAATACTCATTGATTTGTCATTTACCCTCATATTGCAAGGTGCCAATTTATCAACTACAGTTTCGCAGCAAAAAATGCCAGTAATATTTCCCTAGTGGAAGTATCATCGACAATGTAATTTTCATAACAGATTCTGCTTTGTTTATGTTATCATTTCTATGGTAAAATAACTGAAAATGGAGGAAAGACAGAAGGGATGAGAGTAAGTAAGAATGAAAACATCAGCTAGCATATCTTTGGAATGAAACAGTTGAGAAAATTAGACAATTTAACTCATTTTCAAGCTCAACAACTTGGAATGAAAAAAACTATGAAGAAATAAAAAATAGGATATCGACTAGAAAGAGAACTTTTAGAACTGTTGAAGGACTTTGGATATCGATAAGAATTCCAATAATTGAGAGTTGAGAAGAGTTGAGAAGGTAATATAATGTTTTTCTCTGGTTGTTTAGTTCTTTTTAAATGGCAAAACTTGGTGGTTAAAAAAAGAGAAAATTGTATACATCCCTTCGAATGCTTTGAAAGTAATGAGTGTGGATAAGAAAGATGAAGGCTAAGTTGAGCAACTGAGTGGAAAATTGGAAAGATTGTGGATGGAAAACAAAAACCTTGAAGAGAGAAAACAAAGGAAACAAATACTTTTGGAAATGAAGATGTAGGAAATGGAGAAAGGAAAAGTCGAATGCAACATGAAATTCAAAGACCAAGGAATATGGTGATTCATAATCATCTCCTGGGTTTCGAAGGTTTATTATACACTAACTATAACAGATAAAGTAAAAAGTAGTATATCAGTGCATTAAGAAGCTCTCTAAGTTTTTTAACTGCATTAAATGTGCCCAATATGTGCACCATTTTTGACGCGGCAGACATAAAACCTATATCTGTTATAGTTATTTAATAGCAAGCCTTCGAAACTCCGGAGGTAATTATGAATCACCCTGTTCATACATGTTACATAGTATGTACTTCCAGTGGAAAGTTTTCAGAGGAAAGTTCCACTAAAGAAAAAGAGATAGAAAACTCACACATTCATTCTGTAGTCTCCTAGGCCATCTGTGGCACAAATGGAGAAGGAATATCCAAAGAGACCATGTGTGCGACATGATATCGAAACATTTCAGTCCTTTAGCATATTGCTCTATCTACTGGGCAACTACGTCACCCCAATATGTGCATCTAAAAAAACATAAAAAGAGTACACGAGCGCAAGATGCGGAGAAAGCCACTCAGAGGAGAGATAAAACGTCTCCATACACTGCGGACGTAAAAGGATCCAAGGGCGAAAAGAACGGAAGATCGAGGACACGGAGAGCCAGAGATTTCTGTCTATGCAAATGAAGGCCGCACCGCAGAGGAATATAAAAATTTTGACCACTCCACGCATCTCACATTTTAAAGAGCACTGACTGTGTCAGAGGATTCTAGTTCCAAGAAAAAATTAACGATATTCGAGGTTCATCCATGCCCCCATGAGCAATAACTTATGCATAAATTTTGCATTTTTTCAAACACTGTAACTTAGATGTGCCTGCAGCGCTGAATATAAATGACCGGGCGAAAATATTCTGTTTTTGCATTATTGCCAGTCATATGTGTTTTTAACACAACAATTTAGAAAACGTTTTTCTTCTCTCAGCTGCTGCAAGTCGGCTGAGAATTTCAGTCACCTCTTAATTGTTACTTGTTCTTGCTACCCCTAAGTACTTAAATTTTGTTTTTTTTTTCGAAATTATAATTGATTATTTCTAAATATTCCTCTTCATACCTGTTCATTTTCAAGATGTTGGTTTTGCCTTTATTTACTAGTAGGCTCACTTTCTTGGTTTCAATTAAAAGTATTGTAGTAAGTTCTTTAAGCACTTCTTTATTTTCGGCCACAACCACTACATCATCCCCAAAGGCCAACAGATTAATTTTTTCTGGAATCCTGGCTCCTCCTGGACCATTTCTGGTCATTTTTATCGTCTCTTTATCGCATATCGCCTATGTTAAAGAGGAGAGGTGACAAGCCATCACCCTGTCTCACTCCTGTGCTTATTTCAAAAGTATCAGTGTACTCTTTTCCAACCTTGACTTTTCCTTTAGACTCACTCACACACATTTTTGTCAAACCAATAACTTTTTATGGAAATCCCTATTTCTTCCTTATTATCCCAAGTTTTTCCCTATTTCTCGAGCCATAGGCTTTGCTGAAGTCCATAAACATTAGGAACAGCTCCTTACTATATTCCCAATATTTTGAGGCCAACTCTTTCAGAATAAACAATTGGTCTATCGTTGATATCTCTCTTTCCTGAATCCCGCATGGTGGTCTCCTATCATATCCTCTGCTTGTTCCCTAAGTTTGTTTAGCACAAGTGAAGAACATATTTTATATGTTGTTTTTATTAATGATATTCCTCTGTAGTTTTTACAATCTATTTTATCTCCTTTCTTATGCAACGGTACAATAACTGCTTCAAAACATTCTCTGGGCATTTGTTTAGTTCTCCACACTTTTATTATTAATCTGTATAGGAACGAGATTACTTCCTCACCTGAATTCTCTATAAACTCAACTGGTATTCCGTCCTCACCTGGCGCTTTGCCATTTTAAAAAGTCTTCAATGCAGATTTTATTTCTTCTATTGTTGGTTTCGTACATAAAACGTTTTCACCTGTCATAAAACTTAGCATTTCTTGTGCTACTTCATTTTTATTTCCCTCGATTGTATCCCCGTTTACAAGATCGGAGAAGTATTCTTTCCAGGTTCTCAAAATTCCTGCTGCTTCACTCGTTATCACTCCACTTTCGTCTTTCACTCCCATTACGTTAGGTTAAAATCCTTTCTGAAGAAAACCTCACTTTTCAATAAAAATCCCTCGTGTTTTTTTGTGCGCAGTCTTCCTCTGCCCTTGAAAGTGTACTGTGGATGTACTTTCTTTTTTCTGCCCTAAGAGCCTTGTTCACTTCCCTGCCGACCTGTTGGTATCTTTCCTAGGTATGGTATGTGTTTTGTCAGCAAGTGCTTTAATTTTTGTTTCTTTTCTCTCTTCTACTAATTTCCTACAATTTTCATGAAACCTAGTACTTCTGGGTGTTATTTTTCATGTTAAACACTTATTTTATTGAATCTGTAATGTTGGTTTTAAAATTTCTAATCATTGCATTTACGCAAATGATGTTGTTGCCATGAAAAGTATAAATATGATTTTTTCACGGCGAATTTCACCGTCTGTAGTTTTAAAAATTTTCCACGTCTCTTCCAATTCTTTCTGACTTATTGTTAAGTCCTTTTCCTCACTCTCTTCTGCTAAAACTGAGAACCTACCTCTAAGTTCAATTTTATATTCATTAATCTTACATTTCTCAAAAGTTATTCTGTCCTCGACTTTATTTTTGTTTCTTTTCTCTATTCTTAGTCTTTGTCCTATTTTCCTCAACAGTAATTAATGATCAGTGCCGCATTCTGCTCCTCTGAGGCTTCTTACTTGATTCACTGAGCTTACATGTCTGTTGTCCATCAGGATGTGGTCGATCTGCTTGTGGTGCGACCGTCAGGAGATGCCCACGTCTGCTTATTCATGTTTTCCCTTGGAAACTTTGTACTTACAACGTACAAATTTGATGAGCACGCAACGCTGAGCAACCTAGTACTATTGTCATTAGATTATTCGTGCAGGCTCTCCCTTCCTGCCACCTTGCTCCAAATATGCTCTTTGCCCACTTTGGCATTAGCATCTCCCAGCAACAAAAGTGTATCGTATTGTTGGATATCGGTCACTACATTTTCCAGCTGTACATAAAACCTATCTTTGTCTTCATCCTTACTTTCCTCAATCTTAGGAAATCTTAAAATTATCTCAGATATATGATTAAATTTTCCTCATAATCTAATATAATATAAAATAGCATTCTCTCACTTAAAGCTTTAAAACATTTCACCGATTCTTAAAAAAACTTATTTTGGCGGCAAAACCTACGCCTGAATAGTGTCTTCCGTCATTACAGCCACTGTACAATATTTGGCATTTGTTGTAATTTAGTTTGCCACAGTTGGAGTTTAGTTTAGGCCACTTTGTTGCTTGTAATTTTATAAGGTCTGTATTATATGTTTCTAGTTATTCGCTTAGAATATCCATTTTTCCTGGTAATGCCAGGGTCCTAACAATCCAAGTTCCAATTTGTATTCCATTTATTCACTGAAATAGGTTTGACATCATCTTCAAATCGAAAGTTTTCCACGAGTCTCATTTGGGGCCACTACTAGTTGATATTGATCGAGATTCATGGGTAATGACATGCAACACCACATGCAACAACCACTGGAGAGGGACTAGAAAATATTTTGATGTCGGAACAGAAAAATGGCATTCATAGAATTTGGCCGACTTCTTTTTATTTCGGCCCACATTTAGCCACCATCGAGGCCGGCAAATCTCCGTGTTAAAAGGTATTACGGTGCGTAGCGGGCAGCCAGCTAATAGATAGCTCATTCTGATAAAATCGCCGGCGTGGGTAGCCGAAGGTAGTTCGGCTAACAGGTAGCCGAAATCTGCAACTATTGTGTACCCCTCCATTATATTACATGCGTAGATTGTTGACGTCATGCCGGTCGGCGCGCACCTGAAGCTGGTACATAGTTCTGCTTTTAGTGTGTCCGCGCCCTTTATTTGGGACCCCAAATTCCGGTAATAGTCCGTGAATACGTCCAAACCAGTTCAGGTCGTGGCTCTTTGTGGCGTTGGATTTAATTACATGGAACATTCCTATATTGAGCTCTTGATACGCCCACAGCGCATTATTAGATAGCGTTTACAATGCGATCCCCATTAGCTACGTTGGCCAAACTTTGATACCATTGCATACAATCTTTGATACCTATCCCAAGTAAAACTGCGGCGGTAATTTTGGCGAGGAGCATACTTTGGTCGCACCACTGACCTGCATTGCGCTAAACAATCATCTGTCAACGAATGATGAAGTGCTTGATGAAGTGAGAGATATCTTCTGGGAGAGAATAGGAGGAGGTGGTTGTAACATGTAATGACGGGCGAAGGGTTGCTAAAGACCATGATAAGAGGGGAGAATTTTGATTTAGTTGGGAAAAGGCAGGTGAGGATTTTAAGTTAGCGGCGTTGTAGACGTCGAAGATTTTCGCATACTCGTGAGAAAACTAATTGCTTCGCGCTTTTGAACTTCTTACACGAATATTTCGGTAAAATCCTAATTATTTCCATTCGTGTGACACCTAAACCATGCGATGATCTTAATTCGAGTACAAACGGAAATTATGACATTCTTTAGGAACCACTGATCTTAAATCCACGCTCTCTTATAACCCTTCACTTATCGAAGAAAGTCACCAAATGCAGCCATAATCTAGAAGACTGGGTTGTCTGAAGCATTTCAAACCCTTGGATAATTGATTTTCCTCCTCAGTTCAGAGTAACTCGAGAATACCGATTGAGATTAGCAAGGAGGTGACAGCTATGAAGATTGCGCGATTAAGTTGAGATATTGCCATTTGTAAGAAACGAGATTAACTGATAACCGCAGAGACCCAAAAACACACAACTCCCAGATATTCCACAAATGCCAGCTTCTTACTTGAACCTTTCAACTGTATCACCACGGGCCTCATTCTCCTTTCCGACACCTTACGTGAAATTGAAACACGTTTTAGCCGACAGCATTTGAGCCACATGTACGGCTGGCAACACTTGTCGGAGAGGAATATCTATTACGCCAGGTTCACTTAATCTCAAAATCAAATGCATTCTCAGAGGAATGAAGGAGAAAAAGTATTTTCCTTTAGTAAAATGTTGCTTTGATATTCAGATATAATAAATATCAATTATCTGATGTTGTATAGGTGCTGATGTCCCTTAGGAATATATAAGTTGGGATACTATCTGATGCATTTCCTAACATTTGAGAGGTGATTACGAACAATAATTAAATAATGGTTTCGACATAAAGTGTCATGAAAATTAAATTTTATGTAGACACCATGGTCGGTAAAAATAAAACAGTGTGGAATGTGCAAAGCGAGACATTATTTCAATTATTCAATTCCAATTCTCAATGCGATCACTGAAATGAAGTTTTCATTGGGTAACCGATAAAAAAATGGCAATGAAATTCAAATAACATACCATAACACACCACGCAGCAACTATCGCTTCTTAAAGCCGCCTTCAAATTCGCATTGTAAGGTCACTCCTGTGTGTATTAACTGGATGGAGAACTCGGCATGACAATCAAGGGACCTGGGTTTGAATCTCAGTCCGGGTAGAATGCCACACATTCTAAAGAGGTAAGGAAATACAAAAATAGGAAACATGAATTTGGAAGAAAATATTGAGTACCGCAAAGCAACAACAAAAACATTATTGCTGAGGGCATACAGTGTTTTGTTTATATGGTATTACAGTGTATAATAAGAACTATTGATTTAAAGCCTAATTAATACAATTATATGTATTTTGATGTAACATTTTCAGGGAAAAAAAACTTTTATTTAAGATCTCTCATAATAATACCATCGGTTTTTATGGAGTAATTTTTATCGTTACTTATTCAATGACTTTGTTACACGGAGGAAAAACTCATGTAAGCTAAATTCTTAGGTTAAAAAACAAACATAATTTGTAACTGGAGTTCCTGGCATTAAAATATCACAGCTCAAGTTACATTCCCTCCTGTGAAACAGAATAGTTGTATAATTCTAAGAAGAAATTATATATTTCGATAGATACTTACCATCGAATCTTCTTTTCAACAACCTTTTTAGGCGTAGCAATATTAATTTTCAATAAAAGCAAGGTGCATTTAATGCGTCTCGACAAGGTTGCGCGTAAATACGCCTAATAAAGTAGAACCCCGCTACTCCGTCACCAACGGGACCGAGAGCGCGGTCGGAACACTTCGGATTATCAGAGAATTAAAAAATCCGGATTATCAGAGGAACACATTTATTTAACCCACCATTGGT
This sequence comes from Pyrrhosoma nymphula, assembly GCA_963573305.1. Classification (NCBI taxonomy): domain Eukaryota; kingdom Metazoa; phylum Arthropoda; class Insecta; order Odonata; family Coenagrionidae; genus Pyrrhosoma; species Pyrrhosoma nymphula. The sequence continues at coordinate 12,132,669 of OY754337.1, forward strand.
CACGCAATGAGATTTTCTCTCACACCAAATATAAACTTGTGCTCACTTTATAATCATGTGTTAGAATATGTTCCCTTTCCTTCTAGCTGACTTTTTATCTCCTCCTATTGACCGACCGTCTAAAAAAGTATAAATGAAGCGTCCGCAGCTGTGTAATGATATGTCTGATACCGTCGGCTACAAGGTGTGAGACTTTTTCTCATCGCGCGACCACTGATGTTATTGTTTTTACATCACTCAGTTGCGTTACACTTTCGCAACATGCGAGCAAAGTTGATTCATTTCGTGGAGAGCCGATATTTTAATACAAATTTATTAGTCATAAGAATTTATGTCCTCATAAATAAATATTTCTTCATGAAAAAGTTAATTTTCTTCATGTATACCCATTGATATCATCGCCAGTATAATTAGAAATGATTACGTAATTGTATCAGCAATTGTGTATCTTTGAAAATCATTGTTTTAAATGAACTTTTAGAGAAATAAATTAGATCTAAATATAGTGTAATATAATGTGGATAAACGCTCTATGATAGATAATCAATTATACTTTTGAGTGTGATAAAAAGTCTCATACACGACCGCTCGCGTGATAGGTAGCTTAGGGACCACTCCTGGGTTAAATAAAAACGTGATAAAACTGTAGTTTAAACAAAACATATTGCTATATGTACGGTTCTACAGATGTATTATTACTGAAAACCATAAATAAAAGTCCACTGAGATAAAGTACTTTCAGTAAATGCAGAGGAACATAAATTGTAGAGCCATGAAACACCATAAAACACAATAAACACTATAATCGTTTCACTACGATACACTATGTACGTCATGAAACACTATACTGTAGATTTAATGTTCTTACGCTGGTCGAAAAAAGTCTGTAAGTTTTTATTTTGGACTCTTCAATTCATAAGGTATTCTTCAGCTCGACAGAATTGATACAAACTTTGTAAATTTAGCAATGAGTTTTATTTAATACGGCCGGTTTAATCGCAAGGTGACATCACAAATGCGATCAATCCTGTCTTATTATAGAATTACTAGAGAAAATCTAAATTTTAATAATTCATATATTCTCTTCGCCACGATTCGATCTCCTGGAGCGACGATTCGCGGTAATTGCCTTTTCTAGAGAAAAAATAATGGAAGCTATAAGTTTCGTGAGCACGATAATGTTTTTCATTAGCTGGGAACACATTTGCAGATCTAATTTCGCTACAGTGAATATTTTAGGCTTCTTTTCCTTTCTCTTTCAACAAATTTGCTCCAGTGAAGCAAAAAAACTTTTACGCCATCAAAATGCTTTCCGCCGCATTATACGTTTTATATTTTATAAATCTGTCTTGAACGTCTTGGGTGCGGCTTATCATATATATTATTACAGAAAGGTCTTTTTATTTCATTCCGTATATGCTCCGTTAATACTGCACCTACAGTGATAGATGAGGTATCACTTTAAACGTTGAATTGAATCGCCGGATTTTGACGAAAAATACAATCTCAATCTCAAATTTCACTATTTACCCATTAATTTTATTTAAAAGTTTCGATAAACTCTCTTTCCTGTATTGTATTCATATGTTTTGTATATTTTTGCAAGAAAACAAGTATAAAGAAAGTACTTTATGATACACCTTCTTGTCTATTTAAAACCCAATTACACCGTTTCCTTTACATACTTATTCCCTGATAGCGTTAAAGTTCGAAATTTTCTCACGAATTACCTAGTAACATATAAAAGAATGTAGAAACAGCAGAAATACCAAGTAACTCATGGCAGTTTCAAGTAATATAATTATTAGAAATAATCTAAATGAAATAGTTAATAAATTCTCTTCGACATGATTCGATCTCTTCGAGCGAGAATTCGCGGTTAATGCTTTTTCTAAAGATTAAATAATGGAGGGTATGTCATTTGCAGCGGGAGTATTCCCCGTACTCTGATTTAGACTTTAAATGGATATTTGAGTTCTGGCTACGACACGGTAACCGCACCACGCCCCCTGAGCGGGGAAGCAATAAACTCTCCGAGTGGCCCTCCTTCCGAACTCACTTGTCGAGAGGGAACCTCCACCCGAAGGACGATTTTGACCTGCTAAGGGATTTCTGAGGAGATGGGTTGGATTTCGGACTCCCGTTTGGTTATGCGTGAGCGAAAAGGAGTAGATGAACGATTGGTTTTTCGGCCAAAGTCACCCGATCTCTCTCGTAACAGAAAGCTACCATGTAGATTCTACATGGTAGCTTTCTATTACGAGAGAGATCATTGTAGAAGCCAGGACCCAAATATTTATTGAAAGTCTCAATCAGAGTACGGGGAATACTCCCGCTGCAAATAACATATCTTCCATTATGTTATCTTTAGAAAAAACAATAACAGAGAATTCTCGCTCGAAGAGATCGATTCATGTCGAAGAGAATTTATTAACTATTTCATTTAGATTATTTCTAATAATTCTATTATTTGAAAACGTCATGTGTTACTTGGTATTTCTGCTTGTTTCGACATTCTTTTCTATGTTATAAGCCACATCTGTGACGCTCAAGACAGATTTATAAAATATAAAACTTATAATGCGGCGGAAAGCATTTTGACGGCATAAAAGTTTTTTTGCTTCACTGGAGCTAATGTATTGAATGAGACAGGAAAAGAAGCCTAAAGTAGTCACTGTAGCGAAATTAGATCTGGAAATATGTTCCCAGCTTATGTAAACATTTTCGTGCTAACGACACTTATTTTATGCAATTTATTGCTCCATTTTTTCAACGCCGAGCTTTAGTGAAATTTTGTGAAATTAAGCCTTAATTGTATGCTTATAATAACGTGGCTTAATTATTTTCGTTTTTCTGATTTGTCCATGTAAAGGACCCTGGCATGTATTGAATGACATGGCTCACGGGTTAGATTTTAGAACGTGTTAGAACTTCACGTTCTTACAGCGAATATTTTCGTGATAATTCGGGGCTCAGAAAATCGGAGGGACGTGCGGATGGAAATAATGCAGTTTTCGTACTGGTACTATCGTTTTTGTGTCAGTGACCGTTTTTGTATTCAATTTAAAACTTCAATTAAGAGCGAGTATAATCCGTAAACCAAAAATATCATATAATATAATATAAAGAACATTAAGCAGGCTGATACCTCAATTTTTCCCACATTCTATTATGGAATCCTATGAGTGCGGCCTTTTTTTAATCTTTTCCCTAGTTTAGAATTCATTACGGGGACAGTTACTAAACAGAAAATATTTGAAGAGAAGATAAAAGTGTGTTTGCTATCGCAATATTTTTTTCACTCAAGGAAGCTGAATAATTCCTAATGAATTGACAAAATCTAAAATAAAGATCACTTTGCTCAATAACATCGATATCTCATTAGGCTTGCTTTATCCCCGATACTCTTATAGTCCAATCCTACGTCTGTCGGCTTCTACTCCAATTCTAAGTCTGAATATTACTATATTTTCGAGGAAAACACCTCATATTTTGACTATTTAAACTAAGTTTAGTCGGTATTAATGATTGACTGAGTTTTGTCTCCGAGCTACTTATAATTCCAAACGCCTCTTACATACGGCGATCGTATAAGGCCCCGTATTGTATAAGGTTTGTCTCCCTTTTGCTTCACCGCCATTACTGAATTCTCTAATTCCCCTTAAGCCAGATTTTATCACGCACCATGCGCGATTAATTGAAAGAAAAACATTAGTAAAAGAAACTCCTACGATGCGCATTGTGGATTTTCTCCAAACTTAATTCCAGAAACAGTAAATGATTGCAAGGAAAAAATTGAACCAATATAGGGTAAACTGAACAGAATTAATTTTGGCATCTTGGATATGATATGGACTCGTTTTTAGTGTTATTGAAAAATGCTTTCATGAATGTGAATAATTATCGCAATTTCGACTTATTTTTGTTATATCGTATTTTTGTGGCAGTGCAGTCCCATTTATATTTAACTCCCGCGAATTGTTTTTAGTCATTTACTTCGTTTCGGACTTTAGTTTAATTACTGCTTATGGCTGCTAATTCTTTCCGAAAGTAAGCCAGGAAACGCATATTTCAGAAGTGCGCTTACAACTTTTTCATTGATCTAATTAAGTCAGTTCAATTGCAAGGCACAGACTCCGCTAGCAGGCGCATTTGGTGTGGCACTGAAGGCCCTAATCCCATTTGACGCGCCGTATGTCTAGTATGCATGCCGAAAATGAATCCTTTGACACTTTGATACTCTGCAAGAACGAAGAAGGTGTTATACAATTTCTCCCGTTGTAGGTACATCAACTTTTCAGTCGTATTCATAATTATTTACTATAGATTTCGATTAAAATCAGGCTCAACATTATAGTATCTCATCGTTATGTAAGAGAACAAAAAAATTGGAAATATATGCAAAATTACACATACTTAAAAAAAATTAAAAACAATATTAAAGTTTTTATGTTTTATGCATTCATTCAATAATTGCTATCGCCCGTGGAATCACGATTGACAACTTAATCTATTTTGACCCGAAGAACCAAATCAAGGAAACATTATCATAATGAATTTGATAGGCTGATTTTGAACCTGGCCTTCGTTTGTGTACAAGTAGCGTTATTTCTGAGGTAAACGAGGTTGAAGCAGAAAGAATTAATTTCTTCAAATATTCTACTGAGCTATAATTTACATTCAAATAGCATAGGTAGAGTTATTCCTTATTATTGACAATGGTTATTTCAAGATACGTGTATTATATTTAAATACTCTCTATTACGTGGTGTGGATAATAATGATTATACTTCTAATTAAATAAATTTAACATGAGCTAGCATTGAGCAAATATTAAGAAAGATAATTATAAAAATATTTTTTTCAGAATATTTTAATGTTATCGGCATGATAAATCATCGGAAAATATTTAAAATTTTATTTTCAACTTCAAACATGTTCATTTGGGAAATAAAACTCTTTGTGAATTAAATAGGGTTATATTTGTGATCGTCATATCGATACATTAAGATATATAATATTATTATTATATTATATACCTATGTATATTTCTCTTTATTTTGTTCTTCACATCAGGAAGTGTCCAAATTGGGATGTAAGCAAAGAAAAAACACCTATATCTCCGTTATCAAGGAACCATTCCAGGAAACATCGATTTACGAGTTCATATCGCACAAACGAAAGAATGTAAGAGCAAAATATTTTTTTTCTGAGGATTTTGGTAGAACTGATGATTTAAGTTTCCTTTTCCAACGTTTAAATTTCATTATACATTATTTCATTATGCATTAGGGATTTTATGGAAAAAGGAATGTACCATTGAAACAATCAAAATCAAAAAGGCTTGGATAGTACATATTTTGGCAAGTAATTAGCGTCGAGCTTTTAATGTTTAATCATTATTATTTACAGCCAAAAAACAAGAAAGTGTAGCATATATTTAGCAACAAGCTTTACATGGATTATATTTGTCGCAGACAATAGTTCACGTGCGGTGTAGAAGTCCTCAGAAGCATTTATTGATCACTTTCAGGCAAGTTCACGCACATGATTCTTGTAATATTATCATCCCAAGATTGAATCTTCTGCTCCATAGGTAAGTCATGGACGCATTTCCAGCCATATTTTAAGCCAAACATTTTAAAATAATTTTTCTAATGTGCCACTCGTAGATCACCAGCTCGTGCAACGAATATGGGCGTTATTTAAAGCCAAAAACTCATCAAATGTCTTTGGTAAAATAATTATGTTGCTGTAATAAGCAATAAATTTCCCAACTTGGGCAATGAGTTAGTATTGAAACGTTTAGTGCATTGAGTCTTTTGCAAATTAGTCCAGAAGTAACGCATCATGAAGTTATTATCAGAAGATTATTTCAAGAAATGAAAATTATGAAACATTTCTAGCTTTTCTCCTTATCCAGACCACCGGCATTGGCACAATGGTGTGTTGAGGAATGCCTTGCTGTTTATTTCCCGAGATGGGAATAAATAAGTCTAGTTACGCTAATTAGATCCCCCAGAACTAAAAATAGGTATGAGAAAACATGACGATTAACGTAAATTATGCAGTAACGAAGGTTCGGCATTGAATTAAATATTCCGGTGTCGTATTATACTTTCTTAGCGTCACTGAGTGTTTTCCACAAGTGATAATTTATTTTCCATCAGCAATACGAAACAGGAGAGTTAGACGTGGACGAGTTGAATAATTAATAAGGCCCACGAATGAGTTAAGAGATTCCTTTTCACTTGGGTTTACTTTTAGGTCAAGGGGCGACCCGTTCTGCATTCAAATCCTCAGGTAAATAAAACTCACTTTAGGCTTAAAACTAAGAGAGGGAATAATTGAATTACAGCATATGGTCAATGAATGTATAAAATGCAAGTACATTAATACCACGGAAATAATATAAATATTAATTTTCGTTGTTAAATATTTGTTTAAATATTCAACATGGTAATATATATTATTTAAAAAGTTCAGTTGAGTACACACGAGACAACGTTTTCACATTAAGGGGAAAACAAATGAAATCAACAGCGCGAAATTAAGTTTTCAAATCTCGTTTTCTGATTGCTACTAAAAAATGAACGCATCCGTAGTCTTTATGTTTAATTTTTAATGGAGCAAAATGTTTTTCACTCAGACAAGTTCTATCAAGTTATGATTGAGAAAAAATGATTTGCGTTTGGGAAGAAAAATGTATTTTATCTTTGCTTGAAATTATAAGAGCAATTTAAACGGACTTGCCTCTATTTATCCCCACAAAAGTTTTTAATTAAAAAATAAACAAGCATGTACATTCCCATTAAAATTGTAACTGATGGGTTGTACGTTAAAACCACTATAGTATAAGCTAAAAATAATACTATCATTAAGCATACTTATGCTCTTGGAAAACATAATGGCTCTTTTAGACATTTTGGTAATATTTGTGTAGTCAACCCAGTCTTCAGAGGAAAATAACTAATCTTCTACCCGAGGGAAGTTAAGTTCAATATCGCTAACTTGACTACATTAATGTGATTCGTATTTTGATAATAACGCTAATAAGCTAACTTTAGCATACAACTGTATGTGTCATAAAATATAATTCGGAGTTAACTTTTTTACCCTTAAAAATAAATGAAATCGACACTCGACGGATCTATTTCAAATATTTGAAAAACATAATAATTAAAAGAGGATGCTTGATGAACTTACAATTTATGCATAAATTATCGCTATTGGTAAAGAAAATACAGGCTGTACATTGTTAAGTTCCTAACTTCCATATTAATGAGCATGCTTCTAGAATATAGAGAGAGAAGTGTTTTAATCCGTCACAGCTTCCCAAATCCTTGTAAAATGTAATTTTAAAGTAACATTTATAAATATTTCATATCTTATTTACACCCACCCGTTTTCCGTTATTATATTCACATAATCATAGTGTGTACTATGTGAGAGTAAAACATTTATTATGATGCACTTCGTTAATTGACATTCAAGTGCAATTTTCCGGCTCAATCTTTAGGAGTATGAAGCACTTACCATAAATCAGTTATTCAATTTAAAAAATGGAAATTACGTTAATAAAATTCAACGTGAGATTTTTTCATATTACTCGTATTGTTAACGATAAATAGAGATTCAACTATATGAGAGAAATGGTATACATTGACAGATTTCTTCGAAGCACAGAATTTTATATAAATATAAATTCATTCATCGAATTAAGTAGGTGCCATACTACTGCTATGTCTATTAACTCGCCATTGTTCCCGCCATGAGATTTTCTCTCACACCAAATTTAAACTTGTGCTCACTTTGTAATTATGAGTTAGAATAAGTTCCCTTTCCTTCTAGCTGACTTTTTATCCCTTCCTATTGACCGACCGTCTCAAAAAGTATAAATGAAGCGTCAGCAGCTGTGTCTGTGATATGTCTGATACCGTCGGCTACAAGGTGTGAGACTTTTCCTCATCTTGCGACCACTGACGTTAGTGTTTTTGTATCACTCAGTTGCGTTACACTTTCGCAACATTCGGGCAAAGTTGATTCATTTTGTGGAGAAGAGGTACGTTAATGCAAATTTACGAGTCATGAGAAAGTATTTCCTCATAAATAAATGTTTCTTCTTGAGAATAGTAATTTTCTTCATTAATACCCAATGGTATCATGGCCAGTAAAAGTAGCAATGATTAGGTAATTGTATCAGTAATTGTGTATATGTGGAAATCATTGTTTCAAATGAACATTAAGATAAATAAATTAAATCTAAATATAGTGTAATATATTGCCAATAAACGCTCTATGATAGATAATCAATGGTGCATCTAATTGTGAGAAAAAGTCTCACATGCGACCGCTCGCGTGATAAGTTGCTTAGCGACCACTCCCGGGTTAAATTTCGCTTAACGCCTAGTGTCGATTTCGATACATCCGGTATAACTTTCCAGACATGCGGGTGGACTAAATTCACGGCGTTCCTCTTATTCTCAATACCTCTCTGGAAGTGCTTAGAAACTTCTTCCATTTGTTAAAAATTTTCTTTTTTCTCTTTTCATTAAAGTATAAATGGCTTGACTCAATGCATGAATGCAAAATGGAGATGAAAATTCAATTCATCTGTTCAAATTTTTCGCGACACCACAAATTAAAGGCGTCATAGGTGTCGTGACTCTAAAAATATGAATGACCCCCGCATTTAAGTCGTGAAAGTAGGGTGAATTGGTCATAGAAACAACCACGAAGCATCGAGAGAAAAGTCACTACCGATAGAAATATTGCATGGTCATTACAATTAAAAATAAAAGTAGCACTATCAATAGGTTGAAGAATGGGAGTGACGAACAAATATTGTAGGTTTAAACGAAGTATGCCGGTTTTGAGTTCCTCATTTTTTTCCAGCAGAATGAACGATTCGTTAACGTTAAGTTCTGATTCCTCGAAGGATTGCTGATACATGTTTAAAAGGGGGCTCTGGGATTTAATAATTTTATACATTTTCCTTCGCCTCAATAATTATAAATTAATCACTTCGTCCATTGAGTGAGCCGAATATTTTCTGATTGGATTTCAATCAATTTGTTTCTAAAGACAAGAAATATCTTTCGTGGCTTTAAATTGGTTGGTGTTCAGAAATTTGGTTACTTCATTACTACTGCACTTTACTGGGTTCAATGAATGAGACTGTTAAACAAGATCAGCTAATTATCATAGTGACTACAAGTTCACTACGAATACTTGGTAGAACGATTTTCCCATGGAAGACTTCCAATCTTTACACGAGATTACAGTATTTCAACAATGGAAAAATTTATGCTAAATTTACGTGATAAAAAAATATTTTTCCGTATTTTGATTAACTTTAGTGAAAGCTTTTCCAATAAACACTTCATAATATTTCTGTGAGGTGAACCTTTTATGTTACCAACATTGAAAAAATATAGTTGTACTCATAGATTCTACTAATACATTATGAAATCGCAAAATATTATCAAACGAATGCTATACAAAGTGACGACATTTTTGTTATTGATTTGAGAAACTTTACAGATCCGAGAAAAGATCTGCAATCATAGAAAACATATTCTAGGGAATGTAGTAGAGTTGTTCAAGATTGCTTGAAATAAAAAATGGATACGATAAGTTAGAGTTAAAAATAATAAAATCAGGAGAACGGTGCTTGATAATTAACTTTAAAAATATTGATTAAACGAAAAAATTCCTTTTTAACTCTTGTGATAGAAGTGCAATGATAGCAGAGGAGTAAATGACCTAAATCTGCCCTACTTAACCAGCAAAATTATATTCTTTGAGGTTAGGTTTTCGTGCTTACTGTGGATAGCAACCATATTACGTCTTTTGACTGATGCTTCTTTTCCGCACAATGTTTCTTTTACAAATTTGGTGGATATTATTGAGAAAAGGAAGGTTAGAAATAAATATCAAACGGAAATTTTAATAAAATTAAATCAGTTCAGTAAATAAGTGAATTTGGTGGGATAGAATCCATGGAAAAAGGTAATATAAGGAAAGCTGTGGATAAGAAAATAAGATAAAAAATTATAGTTGCCAAAGCTTAAGGTTTTAAAGTTGATGTTTGCCATGAAAACCCAAAATGTAAAAACTCAGCTAGATACATCTTATCTGCTATTCAATTTCTTTATATTCAGAGATACTATTTAAAAATATGGATTTCACCATGATTTTTTCTACCACGGAAGAAGCAGGTAAAGAGAAAGAAAAAATTGAACTAACCTCAATAGAAATATACTTTTTTAATTTAGGTAAAAATTTCTTTTCAGATATGTAAACAAAATAGACAGCACCTTTTAGCCTTTACCTAAAGTTCTGTATTTAATCCCCATCTTAACCTTTAGTTGAGGCCTGTCATACAAATCTCTGTCAGTTCCTAGTTGATGAATTACTTTATAATTTTTAATCGAAATAAAAAACATTATGTTGGAGTAGATATGTCAAAAGAGTTTAATACATTTTTGTTGACAATATGTGCTAATAAACTAGATAATTTAATATTCATCTTTGAATAAGCTAAATATGTTAGTTAAATTTACTATCGAATGCTGAGAAAGAGAAAAATATAAATAATACAAATGACTTATTTTGCTTTTTTCTTCTAAGAATGAAATAAACCATATGGCTTCCCAGGAATAGGGATTACTTTCTACTTGATTTCCATTAATCATTTTGACTTGAATGCGCAATGCAAATCAGGCCTAAATCTAGGGTACCAGGGCTGAAACGGTGATGTGAAGTTTTAAGGGTGATTCATTCTGGTAACACAGCTTCGTGACTGATAACACGACTGAAATCTATGTATTTTAGTTCAGTTGGGAATACGACTTCGTTGATTTTGAGTCGGCGCATGATGAGTGGCAGGGGTCCGCGGCTGGATTCAGACATGTTCGGCGTGGACGCTCTACTTTTGACTTCATAGTGCTAGAGTACTACTGGTTTTCTACACCTACATACTATCACGCAAGTCACCGCTGAGGCGTGGGGCAGGGGGAGTTAGGACACCATCCATGTACGGGGAAGGAATAGGGAAAAGTAGAGGGAAAGGACCGAGGTGAATTGTATGTTAAATATGTATCTAATGTAAGTGTCACGCCGTTTTTGTAGTGCCACGCAACGAATAGAGCGTAGAAACAAGGATATTTCGTAACAAAACGTTTGGCAATGTATCCTTCTTGTTTTATCACATCTATTGGCTCATGAGATAAAGCGCGTGGTCAAAATAATAACAAACTTAAGTGAAATTTTAAAGTAATCTAAACCTAGCGTGTAGCCTCTGAGTCTCTAACGGCTCCAGACCTAGATATTTCATCAGCTGTGTAACACTTTCTATTCACTCGCAACAGGTATTTTTTTAAATAGAAGTGTGCGGCTTTCCTTAGTATTTTATGAACCTCGTGAATTAAGTCTTTCTGTACGGAGTTGCAAATACTCCCCACATATTCAAGCTGTGGCCTAACAAAAACATAGTACTATTTCTCTTTCACCTTTTTTTCGAAGAACCTTCTCACTATCCAATTGATTAATCCAAGTACTTCGCAGCGCCGCAAGTGCTTCCTTTGTTTTTCCCCGTAATAAGTCAGTGGTCAAGCAAAATCCAAGGAATTCGACCACATCTGACTCCTTTGTATTTACCTCTTTCACTTTAAAGTTATTATGGTGCCATTCAAAAGATCCCGTCTAGACTTGTTTAGTCAACCCCTAAAAACTGACTTAATTCCATATTTGTTGGTAAAGTTAGTTAGATAAATCATGTGAAATTTCATACCTAAGACGCCAAATAAAATAAAAAATAAGGAGAGACATAGAAAGGTGTGTTTGATTGCCAATCGATTAGTACTGTTGTGTCCGCGGAGGAACGGTTTTGATGGCTCCAGAAGCGTGGAAAGGTATTCGTGGCACGCGCCACGGTCGCGTGAAACCAATTGGGAGGCCGCTGTATATGACTCAGACTCACTGACGCAGTGATCGATCACTAAAGACCCACCCTGTCCCAGACATTGCCTTACTCGACGTTTTCCATGATATTCAAACTTTCATCAATTTCAGTGAATATAATAAAACATACAACGACAAACAACAGGCAACATAAATATATGCGTTAACTCTTCGGTACCTGCGTCACATTTCGGAATACCTATGCTTGCGTGGCGCCTTAGGTATACTGGTTATTGATAATTATCAAATAATAAATTATGTAGCAACAAAAAGTCAAGGTTTAAAGATGATTTGTCCTCCAACCAACCAACCAAATGAAACCAACACAAAATATTAACATTATACATGCTATGGGGCACTAAAAACTAAATCTTGTTTTTTGATATATTTTACATAATTTGTGCATTTTTTTCTTGCCGATACCATATATTTACTTGATCAATCAAAGCAATGAATACATTAAACCTCTTGTATGTTCTAGAATATATAAGTTTTGCAGGAAGAGCATAATTACATTTTGCGTAAATATACTACAAATTAAATAAGTCGTTTTCAATTTGAAATACGGGTACTCAAGTGGCAATTATAAGAAACGCAAATATGGAAAAATTTATCAAAGATGAACTCTTATTGAAATCGTGCCAAATAATATAAATACCCGGGAGAAATATCATAAATAGGAAGGTCATTGGATGTTGAGGGCTTTTAGTCTAAACATGAATTCAATATAACAAGATCAAGAGTGCCTAGTGTCCACCAAACACTGCAAGTGCTTAACTGAACACTCACTCAGAGTTTAACCTTAAGGTTGGTTTTTGATAGTTGAGGTTAAAGCTCACCCCGTACTAAGCCATTGGCGTGTAAAAATTCACACAATCAGGGAAGGGGGGGTGGGGGTGGCAGTTCCTTTCCTTGGGCCTTCTGCAATTTTCTATAACGTCCTGGCAGTCAGAAAGTCACACCGCGAGGACTTTTGGATGGAGTGTTCAGAGAGGCTTCACCTTTTATACTGCTGCTACTTCTGCTAGGCTGCTGACGCTCCGATCAGTAGCTCAGCGCTCTATCCACTACGCTACTGGAACCCCTTAAACTGAACATGGCTGAGGTACATACTTAATTTCAGTTATAACATTTTCCTCAAATCTAAAAAAGTTATGATTTCACTGAATGGTGAATGGAATGATATTTATTGACCGTATAGTATAACGTCGCTTTCTTTTCAAATGTATTAGGATATATTTCTCTTTCTACGACTTCTGCTCTTTAGAAAGATACACAACAACTCTCAAGATAACACCCATCTCACAAAACAGAACTGAAAATCAAAATGAAAAAGTTGAACAATCCAGAGCACTTCTAAATGTTCTCGTCTAACAAGTTGACCAGATAATACCAGAATCATGGACCACAAGACGCGTTTTCGCGAAGTAGACTTGAGTTTTATATTTACAACTTATTTAATGAAGCAAATTGACAAAATAACTTGGCTCTGTGAGAATTTAACATCGATATGAAGAGTGAAAAATTAGAATACTTTGAACACATAAATTGCACCAAATATGAAAATTACTGTTATCTACTCCATACACTTGGTTTTAATTATCTTTTACACATATTGTAATGTCTTCCTCTACTCCGTCGCCAACATGTCTCAAACTCCATTAAAATACGAGGCAATCCAAAGAACTTTTAAATATTCACGTCAAACAAGTTGACCTGATAATATCCGAATCCTGGACCAAAAGCGGCGTTTTCACGAAGTAGACTTTAGTTTTACATTTACAACTTATTTCATTCTTCCTCTTACTTCCCTTTCTACAGGACTTTTCTTTCCCCAAAAAGATTTGTTATAACCTTCTTCCTCGCTCTATTTCTCGCGACCTCTCTAACATTTTCCTTCCTGTTACAAATGCATGCCTTGGTTGCACTTCTCCAATTTTCCTAAAATTACCACGAAAATACCAACGAGATTGCAGTGATCATGTTATATTATGTGTACATACATGATATATATATATATATTAAGAATACCTATAGATTTCACAGATAATCATTCTATTTCTTGTACTAAGTTACTGCCTATTTTTAAACTGTGGATATGAATGGGCTCTTTCAATCAGTACATGCGTATTTCGGAGACATGAGGTCTTCAAACTCTGCCCCTTAATAACGACCCAGTTCTACGAAAGAACATGGGTGTTGTCCCGTCTAACGTTTTGGAAAAATTTCATACTACCTTTATTTCTCAATGACCTATCCACTCCATCACTGAGGACAGGAGGACAGAGGCCTCGCACTATCCACCTTAGGAATAAAATTCCATATCTATTACCTATGAACAAGGCTAATCAAACAATATAAATGACATAATTCGAGACCAGTTGCGACACGTAACTTCGTTGACACATTGCATTGCGGAAGTCACTACGATACAATATTTTAACAGAACCGATAATCAAACTATAACCTGGTGATTTTGCGCAGATATCTTAAGCTGATTTATAATGAAAAAGGATGCCTGGATTATATAATTGCATAAATATATTGACCAATGTACCAATGTAGTTATCACCAAATTTGTTAACAATTGTAAATTTTTTGTTTATACCTGTCTATGTTGTTATTTTTGTTTTATGATTTTCAATTAGCTCTAAGGATATGGCAATAAATTTCCCGAAACTTTGGCAGTGAAATAAAAGAATTTTAATTGACCAAGACTCAATAAGGTAAAAGAAGAGGTTATTTATACGTGGTCAATATATACATAATTACTAATGTGTTATACTTGAAACAGTTCTTGCAACACATGTCAAGGGTTCGGGCATCCACTGATACAGTAAAAACTCTCCAAACGGCCACTTCTATTCAGCCGGCACCCCTGTAAACGGGCATATTTTCCCGGAACGGTATGATTTTCCCTATCTACCCCTTGAAAAGTGACCCCCCTATTTAGCGGCCACCTCTATTCCCGGCCAGCGGCCAAACCGTAAACAACACGAGACGGCCGACTTGCATGAAATCTCAAAAATATAAAATTCCAGGAAGCTGTGAAAGGAAGAGTAAGTAAAGCCTAAAACACTCGCCTCATCTTGAGATGCATCTGAAAAAAACGAAGGAAAGGAAATGATTAGAAGGGTAAGAGAGATGGGAACCCTAAGTTACTTATTTATGTTTTCCCAGGAGCGTATGAGCTAGAAAAAAAGGATTTACCCTCTACGAAGGGCATTGAAATAAATCATTCATGACTAATATCTGGCGTTGCTACAATTCGTGCTGCCGAACGAATGCATGACTCGGAGGCAGAATATCAAATGCATTCGCGATTGGTACTGTTTGTTGGTCGGTTGGAGCTTACGGAAGAGTTGCCGATGGATTGAAAAATGAGCAGCAGAAGCAAAGTGGTGTTGTATTTATTTGAGAGAAGAAGTGCTATTTTGGACAGTTATAATGGGATGTCAGCAAGAACATTTAAAACTAGATAAAAATTAAAAATAAACGAAACTAAACCAGATTTTCCTTTAATGGTTTCTTCGTAGGGCAAAACTCAGTTGGAGTGACTGGGAGTGGGAAGAGGAGGAGGCCGCATTGCGGCGCCGTTTATTTTACGGTTGCGATACCCTTGGGCCATCTCTCTCTCTATCTTTCTCCTTAGGCCTCGCTCGAGAAGGTTTTGCGTTTGCTCAACTGGAGAGGGAATATACGGCGAGACCATTCAACACGCTCAGGGACGCAGTGGGCGTGTCACTCCTCCTCCGAAATATAAAGTCCGAGCTGCTCCCTTTAATCGGGGAGACCTCCCAAGACACATGACATGAGGTCAATCACGGGTCATCCCGTTATTCCCTTCCTTGAGAAAAAAGGAGAGCTTCCTACACGGATAGTGAAGATTTCGATAATTTATTTACTTGCGTCGTTTTTTTATGTTTTCAGTTGAATGCGATGAATACACCCTCGTTTACACCATAGACGGTGAAATTTGCCATGAATAATTTATTTGACTTGACCGGGATTCGAACCCGGATCTCCCAATTGCCGGTCAGGTGTGTTAGTCAGTTACACCACCAGGCCTCGGTTGCTTGCCAAGGGCACCCAGTTACGCCACCCAGTTACACCACCAACCCTTGGTTGCTTGCCACGGCCAACGCTTGGTGGTGTAACTGGCTGACAATAGCTGACCGGCAATTGGGAAATCCGGGATCGAATCCCGGTCAAGTTAATTTTGTTTCCATGGCAAATTTTACCGTCCTCGGTGAATATATCTTCGAACCGGTACGAGTGACCACCATATCATTTGTGCAACCGCAATGATTGGAAAAATACCCACATTTCACCACCCACCCCCCACTTTGTTGATCCCCATTGGTTTGATGCATCCTGAAGATAAAAACTATTAATATTTTGTGATAAGTAATTTGTATCAAACCGAATAAGTACCACATTTCTAAATGTACCTCTATGTTTTTATTTTAATCTTCTTCATTAATTTTCTTTTTTCCCCCCTGTTCTCTGCGTGGAGGTTGTAGCCAACGTGCGTTGATGTGTCATCTTTACCCTGACCTGATGATATTATAAATTGATTTACCTACGTACAAAACCCTTTGTTGTATATTCCGTAGGTTCTCTGAATATATCATGGTTATACTCATTTAAATGACTTCTCTACTCCTCAATTTTTTTCGGGCAGGAAACATTTGTCTAGTTGGTAGCTAGCAAGTATTTTATATATTTTAAAAATGGATTGTTTTCTTTTTAACGGTAATTTTTGTTCGGAAGTTTCTATCAAGCTTGAGTTAGTGCGTATTGCTGAGTAAAAGTTATATAGCCTTAATAAAAATATCATTAAACAGCGTACTCCATGAATTTTTCGGAGATTTTATTACTACTTTTTCCGTCATGAAGTCCGTTTTTTATGTAATATAAGTCGGGTGCTGCGTGGCACTTTCGCAAGATTACCCCCTATTCTTTAGACGCCGTGCATAAACTTCGTTATAAACTTAAGAGGGGGGAGGGGGTCGTCTTAAAACCTACGGTGGGTAACGAGGGGGTTCTCTCAAAATCGTATCTAATACAATGTGCCTGTTTACGGTTCTTACTCGTCAACATCGCGTCGACAATACCACAGAGTTTAACATGAGGAAGGGCGGGGTGTTTCTTACACCCCAAGCTTCTGCTTTAACTCAATGTAGCTAAACCATAGCCTCTTCAATGTTCCAAGTCATCATAACGTCAAACTGATTACATTTTACTTACCTTCATGCGGGTGAAATAGCGGCCTCGTGACAACACTTTTCAAGGCAGTAGACAGAAATGTGTTGACAGAAATGTGTAGACAGAACTACAAGCCATAACAACTATACCGATACTGTTGAAGTATATCAAAACACTTTCTCCAAACCCGATGATGCCGAGACGTCGCCAAGACATGACTAGTATTTGCAGAGGTATCCAGGGTTTTTTTCATCTAGGTCCATTGTTTCCATTGTAATGGATAAATTACGTATTATTGCCAAGGATACGTTCATAAAGTCATTTCATAATTGTCATTGTAGAGGTCTGAATCATATTACGATAAAACTGCGTGAAATGTACTAAGTTATTACTTCATTATTAATATTATTAATAAACGTTAATTTTCGCAGACCAACAGGCCTTTTAGGCATTTTTTATGCATGCGCTTGGCATGACAATTTATAATGAACAGTACTATAATAAAATGGGATTAAATTTCATCTACCATATACAGGAAATGTTTAAAAAAAACTAAAAACATTAAAAAAACATAATAAGAGAATAGGTACTTGGTATCCTTACATGAAGTTGCCATACTAGGCAAACATAAGATATAAGAATAATGACTACAAATGATCAGTACAAAAAAATTGTTAATTTCTTTTATTCGGGTTTCTCCCGCGTAGATTCATTTTATGGACCACCGTTTCACTTTCAATCCAGCTAGCGTGGTGAGGTCCTGAATGAGTTGCTGAAATTCAAATCACCGCGAAAGCCTCCGTACCACAGCAAAATTGGGCATAATATAGATAAATACTCAAATTAACTTCCTTGTATATCTTACAACAGAAAATTTCATCTACTGGGTCGGTGAAAAACACAATGAACGATAAATAGTGTATTGCATGAGATATAAAATAATAATTAAATGCTATTACAAGAACAGATACATATTAAACGTAAAATAGTTTTAAAAAAGATATGGGTACAAGATAAAAGAGGTAAGTTAAGGTGACTGCCACAAAGTATTCCTTAGCGCAATGTATCTGCTGTGCAATATTGTACATCAGAAATTTATGGAGAGGAAACTTAGGTGGCACGCACAATCTTTTTCAATGTAAATGGACGCAATATTAAACCATAATTTTAATGCTTTGATGAAGTGCTGTGCAATATTGTACATCAGAAATTTATGGAGAGGAAACTTAGGTGGCACGCACAATCTTTTTCAATGTAAATGGACGCAATATTAAACCATAATTTTAATGCTTTGATGAAGTGCTGTGCAATATTGTACATCAGAAATTTATGGAGAGGAAATTTCGGTGGCGCACACAATCTTTTTCAGTGTGAGGGGACGCCATATTGAACCATAATTTTAATACTTTGATGAGGTCACCAACCGCTCATTCCAGGACCTACTCAAAGATGTTTCCCACGAACCGGGTGGGCTTGTGACTTGCGACGTAGCAATTATACCCCTCCTTGCGTTGAAGGAGAGAAGCGAAATAATCTACTCGCCTGATAAATGAAGCGCTGATGTGAAATCACGATAGGGCTACGCAGTGGCTGCGATTTCTGCGACCTTGCGGAGAGTGCGGGGGAGACTTCCGGGACAATACATCCAGTTGACCCCATTCCTAAACCCCCACGATTAACTACATTTCCACCGGGTAGAATAGGAGCCGATTAGCTCCAAGCGGGATTGAAACAATACCTCACAAAAAACAACTGGAACAAGGGCCTTGTCAATTACGCAGAATGAATCCACTGAGGGGATGGATGTTGTTGTTTTTGCGACGCAACATGTTTACTTCGGACTTCTTACGTATGCCTCTAAACTGTAATAATATTTTAAACTCTTCTTCTTCTATCTTGAAGCGTAAAAAATTGCCTTAGGTTAATTTTTGACCTTCGCAGGGACGTACACATCACAACATACTATAAACAACTAAGATGGCTCAACGTCAAATCTCGTAGAGAGTACCTTCTGGGATCTGAGAGTACCTTTTTGTTGGTTCTATTTATCGATAAAGATATCTTTACGATTTGTTCCTTAGTTGTCCCTCTGTCTCCACAATGTCCACTAGGTCTGATCCTAATCAATTGTATTTTCCAAGGCATCGCACCACAGCATATAATAAATCATTACTTGTAACTGCTTGCCACATATGGAATAAGATGCCAACTAATATTAAAAATTGGATATCTGTTAAAACATTTAAAATGAAATATCATGATTATTTACTTTCCCGGGAATAACATAAGTTATTCTTATATTTTACAAATTTGTGTTCATGTTATTATGGTTCCTTATTTACTGTATTATTTTTCTATTTGTTAAGTTATGAATACATGAGTTTTTTGTGCTGTATCAAATCCGGCTTAGTGTATAACTGCATTTACTTTTTTTCTACGTACATACATTTGTTATGTTATTAATTGGGAAGTCATTATATATTGACATTTTTAAAAATGATCAAAAGTTTGACTTTTTTATAATTTTGATTGTGTCTGCAAACTGTATTATTATTATTATTTTGTTATTATGAATTTTTTCCCGAACAATAAATATTTTTCTATCTATCTATATATCTATCTATATGAAATTTTTCAGTTCGGAAACCGATACTTATTGACCAACCTACATGTGTGAAAAAATAATGAATTTTGGAGACTCGAAAAGACTGTCATAAGAAAATTTTCGGAGAATTTTGCACCTAGTCAGGAAATTCATTGAAAAAAATCATCATTAATCGGAATCATGCAGCCCCAAGGAAAAACAGGTGGAGGAATATTAGATAAAAAACTCAGCGAAGGTATGTTAGGAAAGTCTATCTTTTATATTGTAAGCCGCATGACTAATTTTTGGGAAACCTAAATGGGATACATGATAGCAAACTTTGGTATCGCCTTATCTGTTGGACGATGTGGTTTGCTGTTACAAAATATTATTGGCACGTAAAATATAAACACTAGATATTCCTTTAAAACAAAAATAAAAATTATTACCCAAGTATGAAAATGAGCGTCAAAGCCTCGTCTACGTCAAACGTCTACTGTGCATTTCGCTGTATGCCAACAGCGTATTACACTGTATTATTTGAGAATCTGAGAATCCCTACACAATATGTAGAAAATGATGCTGCCATCTCACAATTAATGGGATATCCCAGTTAAGAGATGCTTCTGGAATAAAAATACTCCAGAGGGAAGGCCAAGCTGTACCGCGAGGAAGTGTATAACTGTCCTTTTTGGAATGCATGTTTACATTATATTCAGCGAATGTTTTAGGGCGCTTGTCCTCATCCCACTGGCTGAGTGACATTCATGCATCGCTTTATAAAAACTTTCACTTTATGCGTCACTAAATACTCGCTCTACTAAACAGGAAGTCAGTGTTTTGCATCAAGGAATGCTTTATGTTTCAGATGGTACCTATTAGTCATGATGGAGGGGAATAGCGGGCTCAGTTTAGATATTTCATGACAGAGATAACTTAGTTGTTTTTGGGATAAACTTAACGTTGCGTGGTTTGCGTTTGCGAAATTTTAAGGTGTTTTCCTCAAAGTTTCCTATTCAATGGAACTTTTTTGTTCAATGCGTTTCAATGACTGTGTCATGATCAGGCACTAAAGACATGATTAATGCAAAGTACCTGATGACACTGAGGCATTGAACTTTACTATTTATAGTTTAATGTACAATGCCTATCTAATGCCTTTCATTTTCTTTACATTTCAGAATTTTGTTCCATTAATTCTTACCGGACTTCGTTGAATTTCCAATTGGCCTAAAGTTTTTTAGGTACACGCACACTAGTAGATATCAGTACATACATTTTATTTTTTTACTTTATTACCTTTAACTTAAAAAGTGTCCATTTAATTTTTAATTACTGATCTATTTTCGGTAGTAATTTTCGTTTCCTGAATAATGAATCCTCGTAAATTGCGTCTTAAAGAATTCTATTTTAGACGGGGAATTTTATTTACGCGAAACGCCGAGGCATGATAAAATGATTAGTAAAAGAAATTGCTAGAAGAAGGTTCTTTATGATTGAGAAGGATTAAATGCAAAAAAAGATCTCGATGTATTTAAAATGTTGAGAACAGCAGGTTCTTATAACGCAATAAATTGTATAATCCGCCGTTCGAACCTTTGTTAATTTTGCTCCACCACCTCGCAAACATATTTTATTGCTTGCGTCCTTGTGACTGCATACAAGGGCGTAAACAGCGAGGGGCAGGGGGGGGGGGGAGCTTCCCTCCTCCCTAGAGACACAAAAATAGAACTTTGAAAGAAGGCAAAGCGGGTTTATAAACAAATTTCTTCAAATCGTGTATCTTGTCGTTGCAGGTAGGAAAAAAGCATATCATCTTTCTGTACTTAGAAACTCTAAGAAGAAACAGACTAATGGCGCATTCTATAGCATAAAGTTCCTCTACGTAATCGAATTCAACTGAAATATGTTTCGTTGGCTCTGTCATCCTGACAAAATGACTGCATATATAAACCGGTGATTTCTTACACTGAGGATCCTGAAGAACAAAAGAATGAATGAATGCGTGAAATATACTGTTGCGTTTTGTGCTTAGTCGGAGGAGTGCGGAGGGATATACCATTTTATTAATAATGATAACTTTTATATGGACCTCATGAGTATGCATCAAATGCACGGGCATTCGAGTTTAGCGGGCAGAAATACATTAAGAAAAATTAGCTGTTGTAAGCTGTTGCTTACTTACTATAAGAATTATCTCTTTTTGTTCGTTGTTAATATAAACTAAACATAATAACGGAAAAATTACCCATAACTCTTTGAATAACGTATTTGTTAATGCTTTCCATGTGCGAGTGTCGGTGCTGCTACGTAGCGGCCGATCGTTTCTAGGAGGAATGGACGTAACACAGCGGGAGGGTTCACCGGCGTGACCTAGAGCGTTGCAGGGCCGATTTATTAGATGTACCACATCATGACTGACTGTAAGAGGCAAAGAATCGAGACATCGAACAACCTTGGAGCGTTAGTGAGAATTTACAAATCGATTCTGGCGAAAAAAAATTGAAGAATCACCTAGAGACGTGCCATCGAAATGCAGTTTACACTTCGACAAAAATAAAAAAAACACATTAATTAGTTTATGCGGTGAAGTTATTAAGAAAATGGTGATAAGTGATGTTCAAAAAGCTATAGCTTATGCAGTCTCAGCTGATGAAACAGCGAACATAGCAGGGAAAGAACAGCTATCAATCGGATTGCGTTTCTATGATGACATCCAAGGGAAAATTCGAGAAGAATTAGTTGGTTTTGTGGAAATGAAAGCTCAAGATGCCCCCTAAATCGCCAGAGCAATCGACAACTTATTGCTTACCAAATAATCTTCCATCAGGATATTTTATCAGATTTGGTTTTGACGGCTGTTCTGTAATGGCAGGCAAAGAGGGTAGTATACAAGCGATTTTAGGAAAAAATATTCGCGAACATTATTTTTCCATTGCTCATACCACAAAATCAATCAATCTTGTGGTGAACGACGCAAATAATGTACCGTAAATCAGAAACACTATTGTCACTGTATAGGATACTATAAAGTTTTTCTGGGAATCGACTGCTATCGCGAATGTGCGAGACTAGATGGTCTGAAAAAACACAAAAGCATGAGAACATTCTGCCAAAATTACACCGAAATAGTCAAAGCCCTGGAAACACTATCAATCGAGGGAAATAATGCCAAAAGAAAATCGGCATACCTGCTGCATTCAGCAGTATCGAAACGTTCGTTAATCGCTGTCCTAGTTACCATTGCAAAATACTCGGAAGTATTAGAATCAGTGGTTAATGCCCTGCAAGCAAAGAACATGGATCTGATTAAAGTAGGAACCAGTGTATAATGTCCTGCAAGTAAAGAGCATGGATCTGATAAAGGTAGGAGAACACATTATTGGAATCTTTGAAGTCATCGAAAAAGACCCTAAAGACGTATACAGAGTCTCTGACGAATTACTTCAAAAAGCGCAAGACATTGCAACGGAATCGGAAATTGACTAGGATTAGAATAGGAGATTTCTGTTCTACGTCTTGCTCATAAGCAAAAACACCGAAGTAATCCTCTCCCTGAATGTAGTAAGTACTACTTATTTCACTAGCTCACTATTTATATCATGTCTTGATTCTCTTGCATCATTATTAAAAAATCGATTTTCCCAAGAAAATACCCCAGATTTTGTCTTGACAAAACTACATCTTTTGTGTATGCCCAAAATGAGTGTCAGGGACTCTCCAAAGAACGAAGAGACCTTTAAGAGGCTTTTATAAATTTGAAGATGTGACCGGAGGGTAACCTATGGTATATGGTATAGAGGGAGGACCTATGGTATAACTTGTGGAAGAAGAAAAATATAACCGAGGAAAAGTTAAGGATTATGAAGTCGTTGATCTTTAAAACTATACCAATGTTTGTTCCACTCCCTGATGCAGCAGGGAGGGCTCCCTCTCTTCTCCACTCTAAATTTTAATCACAATCCCAACCACTACGGCGACTGTAGAACGGTCCTTTAGTACTCTACGAAGAGTAAAGACATGACTTAGGAGCACTATATGGGAGAGGAAAGAATGATTGGATTATGTCTGATGAACGTGCATCGAAATTTTGTCAAAGAAAATTGTGAAATGGTCGAGAAGAAAGTTAGAGAAATAGTTTCACCAAATCCAAGAAAATTATTATTAGCCTAAAACTAAAAAATTGAGTTGCTAAGCTGATAAAAAGATGGAAGTAATGAATTGTTAAGGTACTTGTAATGCTACTAAAAACATTGTTTTCCAAAACCAGTCATTTTAATTTGATCAAACATGAGCTGGCCCCGACCAAACATGAGCTGGCCCCCCCTATTTCAAATCCTGGGTACTCCCTTGACTGCATATTCTTAATAAGCAGTCGCTAGGACGAAATTTACTATATATTCTCCACGTATTATTTGTTGGATAAATGTAATACGTCACACACATTGAAATTTCTATACCTATTGCATGTCTAAATAGTATATTGTAAACTTAGTGGGTTCGCCGGAGAATCGCTGAGGGAACGCGAAGGGAGGGTTTAGGGAAAGAAGCAACCCCGATCATTTGAACTTCATTTATTACACCGCACGTTACATCCGTACACCACGGCCCGTCAAATCATACTTCCCTCTTCCTTCGTTCTTCTCCTTCGTCGTTCAGCAAAAAACGCTAACTTGCGTTTCCACAGCAGCTTAGCCGGATGTCAAGTTGGAGGAGGAGGGGAACGGGAGGGTTGGGGAGGTTCTAAAGTTCGCTTGCTCTCGGCGGATGGAAAGGAGGAGAAAAGGGGAGGGAAGAGGGAGAAATTCATATTGCAAGAGTGTTGCATTCCAGGAAAGGAGGGGGAACTCTCGAGGCATGGGAACAGCAAGGTTGCTAGAATGAGAAGGAAGCCGTGCACACTTACAATATGAAATATGTAACAGAGAATTATCGAGCGCAAGTTTTTCTTTGGCTTATTCTTGGTCAGAAGCCTCCTCTCCAGCGACACAATGTTAATTGTGAGAAGGATGTGGGTAGCCCGAAAAAAAACTTAAATCGCCGTCAGCCTCCCGGAACTCAATGGGTACCGCAGCGATATATAAAATTCGCTTTTATTGAGCATTTTTTTTAAAGGAATTTTATGGGTGTTTCATCAAGGCAATATTCTTCATCCATCCCCCACCTCTTTTTTTAGCCTCATTTAAATTCTCGGCTTTATTTATGAAATTTATGCGTTTCAATGGTTTAATTCGCTAAATACTTTTAATCATTTAATACTTTAATTATGAATTCCCTTTGCCAATTAAAGGAAATAGCACGAAAGTGAAACACATCAGCGTCGGCAGAAATGGAGAACATGACCCGATTGGAGACCCGAAAATCCCCCAACATCGCTATACACCGGGAAAGCCTTAGATCTTTCATTCAATCGTAAGTTTCCGCGGCGTTCAGATGAATGCTTCTCCAAATTCAGGGTATCCACCGCGTAGATTGCTTTTTTGAGAGACAACAGTTTCTCCCGCGTTCTAACGGATGTATTCAGGTCGAATACGGTCTATCAAAAAAGCAACCTACGCGGTGGAAATCCGGAAATGGAGACGCATTCATAAAAAATAAATCCTTTCCATGAAGTTTCCTCAGCTAAGCGGAACTCTTACAAATGTCATCCGACATATTTATTCCTTGGAAAGTAATCAACTTTCCAGTTTGCTCGCCATCTTCTATGCGAAGATACTTCATATATCCGCGCAAAAATCCATATCATGCACATCTCACTTGATTTTCTGGCGCAGGTCGGAAAACAGAAACGATGACAACGTTGGAAAGACACAATTCCGCGAAATTATCAAGTTTTACGAAAGTCTATGGGGATTGTTACCAAGTTAGAACAAGTTAAACCTGCTAAAGGAAAAGCATGAGGTTGGTTTTCCTCATCAGTTTATCACTTTGAGCTTACGGATCCCGCAAAATACCGCAATGGATGTGGTTACCAGAGAAAAAATATATAAAGGAAAGGCACTGCGCAAACTTTGCTTGATTGCCCTGAGGGGAAACGCGGCTGAATTCTCTCTGCAACATGGGGAGTCGTTCTGTGGAGTCGTTTTTGGGGAGACAGGGGAAATAAGTTTCGTGTGACAGAGGGTGAGATGCGACCCTAAATGTTCCGCTTAAATGGAAGAAGCGGTAGGAAGGTCGGACGAGACTCATGTAAGATGCGTAGCTTGGGAGGTGGACCCTCCATTGGATATCGACGCGTAAGATAACCAGGGAAGCCGACGGCTGTCGGAAGGGGAAGACCAAAGTTGGTCCCATGGGATAAGAGCGTCGAGGGATTAGCAGTTAGTGACTCACGGCGATGCCCGACGTGGAGCAAAGAATAGACGAGAAGGCTGGAAGGAAGGCCAATGTTTGAGAGACAGAGACGGGAAAATTTAGTTTGAGATATAAGGTCGAAGTGGGGTGGTAGTCTTTTGCCAAAAGTTAAAGAGAGGGCGAGTTGGATCAGTTCAGAAAGGCAAGAAAACGGATTCCTCCAGACGTAAATCACAGGGTGAAATCTTTTAACTGGATACTTACACAAAAAGAAGAAGCAAAGGACATTATATCAAACAGAAGGAATGGTAAAGGAAGAAACAAAACAAATTCAGACGTTTCCTTCCTAGAGGAAACTAGGTAGCTGAATATTCTCCAATTGCTATTTTTTCTAAGGTCTTTACAACGGTAGGATAGTATGTTAAAAAGCATAATTATAATTTAATTCCCTTTTTAAAGTACTGACTCGGAGACAAACGTTTTTTGTTACTGTTAACATCTATATAACATCTTTCATTACGTATTTTATTAAATTCAACACATAATTTCGTGGTATAGCATTTAGGAGAAAAGGAACTGTTATTTTAAGGAATAATGCCATGCTATTTCTGTAACTTGAAAATGAAATTGTACTTTTTCAAGGAAATAAATAGAAACTAAATTGGGAAAGGCCAGGGGTATTACTTTATCGTATCTTCATAATCAGTATTATAAATTGCACTGGACTGTGATAAATTTAAAATGTCTTCTTGAGTCCTGCTAAAAATACCGTTAAATCATGAAATCGACGAGGTAGGTTGGTGCAATTATACGCTTTGATTGGAAATAAAAATACTTTGCTAACAAGTATAGAACAATTAAAAAATTAAATCTCTGAAAAAATATTTCCGTGATTAGCAATGAAAAATACCGCAGTACAAAATCAGATTGTTGCATTTTAACGAAATTAGTTCAAACATGAAAGTGAAACAATACACGATTTTCATATAATTACGGACATGCTCTAAATAAAGAAATTACCAGTGAAATAGAGTCAAAGGGCACGTATGCTAAGGGCGTAAGCCTAATTTAGCCGAATTAATTTGAAATTAAGGCTTCTCATAATATTTATTTGTATGGCACTTCAATTCTACTTCATAAAAATACCCCACCTGAATAGAGGCATTGCTCCTCAGCCATAGGGCATCATATTAATAGATGACTTAGTGATTCTACTTCACATAAAGAGTTTGACTGCAATGATACTTGACTCCAATCTACTTCACGTAAAGAGTTAGACTCGAGGAAACAAATGTATAGCATCCAGTGAGAAAAGAATTAGTAATTTAAATAAATATTTTGACGAACTTAAACCTAGGAAAGAGATTGAAGGTGATCCCAAATCGAGTATTAAATGCAATTCCGAAACTTAAAAATACATACCTGCTTAAAAGTGGCGAACAACTGCAGGTATAATCCTATCCACTTCTAGAGAAAATGCGCAAAGTATCTTTACTCTATCTCTCGGAGTTTTCCGCGGTGATTAGATAAATATTCCATTCTTCTTCAGGGTATCTACCACGTCGTTGGTTTTCTGACGTTTCTCCTCCCGTCCTGAATGCAGGCTCACTCCACCATCCTACCCAGAAAGTGTCATTGATTGACACTCTACAACATAGAGCCATTGTAGATAATAATTCACTCCCTACTGAGAAACGGAAACTGAAAGAAGCCCTGGAGAACAATGGTTACTCATCAAGCTTGGTCCTGAAAAGGACCGCCAGGCTGGAGAGGAGTAACCAGAGGAAATCCAACCAAGAGGAGTCCAAAGAATTAGGAGAAACCATCGGCCTACTCCACCATTCCCTACTTCGCAGGGACAGCGGAACCTATTGGCCTAATACTGAATAAATACAGCATAGTGACCAGGTTCTCCACCACCAAGAAGGTTGGAGACATTCTGCCTAACCCGAAAGAGCAGATCCCTAGCACCATGAAGGAGGGAGTGTAAAAATTCAACTGTACATATGGAAAAGCCTACGTTGGACAAACAGCGAGAGCAATTTCCTTCAGAGTGAGAGAACACCAGAAATCGACCGAAAAGAAGCAGTTCCGCCTCTCAGCAATAGCCGAGCATGCCTGGTCGGAGCCTGGTCACTCCATATTTTTCGAGGAGACCAAAGTTCTGAGCGGGGAGAGCCGATACTTCCCACGACTGATACGGAAGGCGATCGAAATTGCCAAATTCCCCAAAAATTTCAACGGAGATGATGGTTACAACCTAGGAGGAGGATATTGGCGCGCAATGAAATGAGAAATAGCGCGAAAAGTGGTTTTTCCGCCATAATTGACAGCCAATCAGATGCGACCAGCTCCAGTATATAAGTCGGACCAAAATGAAGCGCAGATATCTTCGACCTGAAGACGGGAGGAGAAACGTTGTCAGAAAAACACAACGACGCGGCAGATACCCGGAAGAAGAAGAATGGAACATTCATGTTTACTCTATATTACAAGCACCGTGGGGACTGTGAATAGCACAATTGAATATTTCAAATAAGTAAACTACTCTGGTTCCGAAGTAACGTTTTATTGAAGGAAAAACTCTTATTTGGTACGTTAATCATGATGGTAACAAAGATAAAAGTGTAAAACTTAATCAACTAAACGAGTATTTCTTTACCAGGTTGATAATCTCATGCATGGAATTTCAAGAAAAGTGTGAAATTCTCGCGAAGAATATTGTTGCTTAGTATTACGAATCCAGGTACTAAAAAATTTACAGGGTTAATGAAACCACAGTGAGTTTTATAAAGATCATTTGAGAAAGATAAGGAAGTAATAAGAGCCAAGAATGTACCATCAAAGGAAACATCCAAGAGTCAAGTGCCAATTTTGTAATTAGAAAGTAAACCTTTTTACAAGATACACGCATCAACTCAAAATTAACACTGACAATTTCAAAGGACCCGCTTGAAAAGTTCTGTCATGGGATTATGGAGGTTCCAATCCACAATAGTCTTTTAAGCCTGGTGGAGACCTCAAAATGTCTTCCTCCTTCGTATATTACGACTCTGAGAAAATTGAAATGGGCTAAGGGAAAATAACTGGGATGGAATTCGTAAGAGAGAAAGCTGCCCTGCACATTCGACCTGAAAGCCTTGGATTAAGATTAAGTTGAATGGCTATTAAAAAATCCCGTCAAGCATCGGTTAAGGCATTCCAAGGAGTGAGAGCATAAGAAGCATATCCGTGACAAACTACTAAGACACGCAATCCTGAGAGCTTTGGCATTGTTTTTACAAAAATTTCATTAACGTCTTCAGCAAATTTTTTATGAAGTATCCACCAGCCAACAGTTGTTTGTGCATGATAACATAAGAAACAGAGCAAAAAAAGAGCTATCATTCCTAACAATTTCAATGGAAAAATTCTGTTTTCCCTTAAACATACCTACACGTAAGCCATTTGAAAGGCACCAGAAAGTAATTCATATGAATTCATGATGTAGTAGCCACAAAGCAACGGTTTTTAGTACACGATGACATAAGAACCATAGAGCTAAAAAGAGCCATCAGCCAATGGCAAAATTCTGTTTTCTCTTGAACTTACGCTTAAAATTTTTGAAAGACACCACAAAATTATTCAGGTGAATGCTGGTGAACGATTTCTTTGTTGGTTACCTTTCTTTGCAAAAAGAGCAAATATATATTCGATTTTCAGCATAATACACATGTTGTTTGCAATGAATGTAGCATTACAAAGAGGTCTTGATAATCAAAGTGAGATGTTACCCTTATGCTTCTGATCTTTATTTATTTTATGCTTCATTTATCAATGCAAAGATTTGTTTATTGCAACATATCTTTCCAGATTAGCGATTAGCTCCATCACAATACACTTATGAAACTATGCAAGCAAATTAATAAGAGTAAGCTTTTTATGCAGATTTCATCGAGTAAGGTAGGTATTACTATCTGATAAAATCTACCATAAATACAGGGTGATAGCAAAAGAATGCGTCGGTTTCAAAGATCTGTATTTTTGGAATGGTACGAGCTACAGAGCTGCGTGACCTCTTAAAATGACCGATACATTCTCTAGTTTTGTGGAAAAACTAACATTACAAATGTTCAATATATCCTCCTTGAGTAACCCGAACAATATCAAGTCGTTATTCAAATTCCTCTCACACTCTGTGAAGCATGTCAGCAGTTACTGTCTTCACAGCCAAAGTGATGCGTGCTTTCAATTCCTCGCTGTTAGTAGGCATTGATTAAGGTTGGTTTTTTCCTCTACTGGAAGCAGATTTCAATGATTTTGTGTTTCAGCAAGACGAGGATCCCCCGCATTGGCACCTCTCAGTTCGTTCTCATCTTAATGAGACCTACCCACAAAGATGGATTGGTCGATATGCAAGGCAAGACCTAGCCGCTCATCTGTGGCCTCCGAGGTCACCTGATCTCACACCATGTAATTTTTTTGTGGGGATATGTGAAAGGTCAAGTCTTTGTGCCGTCATTCTAATTTTCTCCCATTAGGTTATAGCAATTCCGGTCTCATATAGGAAAGCAGTTTTAATTTTTTGGGAAAGAAAAGTCTGAGTATTTTCAATACACCTCTAAACTGAAAGCATGCATAAAATTGAAATAAAATTCATAATAACTTCAAGTGAGTTTTTTTTTCACGACAAAAGTGAGAAGCCATTCAAACTTCGCCGATATTTTATTTCCTGGGAGAAATTTAATCATACCTGTACCTCAAATATTCCAGTGCGGTGTACGTGCGATAAATGTATTAGCGGGATTCTCACCCAAGAGTACTTTAAATCCATACTAACACTATCGTTCAGAATTTACGTGTCCTAAAAAATTCCTAACACGTAACTCTGACATATAAAAATGAAGTGAGACAATAAAATAAATATTTAGAATATATATTTTTCCAGCGCCTCTGTTATATACACGTGAATAATGCTAATTACTTAAAATACGCAAGACAAGGCTATATCTGGTATTTTGATTGAGCATATTGTGAAAATTCCAGCTTATCGATTAGAAAAAAAACAAAGAACAATGCTTAGTGTTAATTTTCACGCATCCGCAAGGTCCATGAACTAATCTCTTGTGAGTGCAAATACTAACGTCATTCGAGGTACTATTTTTCAGCAGATTCCTCTGGATTGCCGATAATACAATGAGGGAGTAGTGTTGAGAACGGCCATCCAGAGGACTCTGTTTTTCAGGATTAAGGGCTGCCATCTATCGTTGAGTTTGGATTTAAATTGAGCATTTGAGGTGCAAGTGATGAAAAAACGCGCGTTAAGTAATAAAATTTTCTGACAAAATTTCATCAACATTCTATCCGTTGATGCGAAAATGCAGGGATAGAAAACTTACTTGAATTGACAAGGCCACGTGTAGTGCGTCAAATTGGTTTGGAAGCTAAATTTCATCAGTAATTTGATGATAGTGGAATATCAAAGCCAATGAAAATTACTCTGTACAGACTCTCCAACTAGCTCTTTAAGTCCAATGTAGTACTTCTCAAAATGACAAACACTCCTGATATTATCCTAGGATAGTCAAAGTAGCAAATTAATACTTACTCCATACATTCCATTAAACTAAAAAAAATATATATATATATATATATAATATTGTGCACTTGAATGGGGATATACTTGAAGCTTCTTTCACAATGCATTAATTCATTTATTATCCTGAATGATGCGAATACTCACGACTGAGCTTACCTTAAGTCATATACGAGAAAGTTATTTAGGGAAGGAGACATATATGAGAGGAAGAAAGGTACATTCATCATTACCAAAATCGATTATTGTAGTTGTTTTAAGACTTTTAAAAGCATTAGCGGTTTACTTTTTAGAACTTTGATAGTAAATGTATAACAAAACATTTGATTAAAACCTCCACAGTTCATCAGGTGCTGAAGTGTAGCGGGAACGTTTTGAATTGACGAATTTGCTATATCAAAACTCACGCTTGTCCAATATAAAAGGCCAGTGTATTCAAGGTATATAATGGATCGATCAACTCCAAATGAATCGATGATTCATCCATTTTCCTAATTTACGGCACATTTTTTTATTCCTAGTTCGCAACATCTAATATATGAAAATGAGAAAACGATGAACTGGAATATAGAGGTTAGAAAAAATTCCTGAGAATATTGTTCGGAATGCTTAGAAGGTCATAACCGTTATGATATAGCTAGAAAATTATCGCCACATAGAGCTGAGTCATACAGTTACATCACAAGATGTATGTTTCAAAATTAACCGAAAACTTCGGCGATGATGCAATACAAAAAAAACCTGGAACAGAAGTTATGTTCATGGTGGCCAGCTTTCAGTATCTATTACTTTCTGAATATTCCGATTTTGAGTTTCTTTTTCATGAGGATAGAGTAGAAAATTGGATCCAGCTGGTTCTGAACGATGCAATTTCATAAAAGGGATACACATTCAAACGTGTTTTTTTATATTTAATCTCATGAAATAAGTGCGTCTAACACAGTTTACCAAAACTTTTACAACAAACATATTCGATAGTGGAAACGGAAAGGAAACCATTTCAAGAGAAAACATTCAAATTTTCTACTTTTCTTGAATGGAATGTCGGAATTTTGTTTCAAGACATTGTACCGGGCAAAGAAAAAGTAATTTTGACTGATGGCTAAAAATAAAAGACGGGAAAAATGTGCAATCAATGCCGAAGTAATATTTAGAAAATGTGAATATGACACATAAAACATCTCCTCTATTGTGTGAAATTCACAGTGAAAAAATCATTCGCCAGATTTAGCGCCTAGTGCTCTACCAGTTAAGCTACCCAGGCGTCATCTCTCACTGTGAATTTCATGGAGGCTTTAAGGAGCGAGATGTCTTCACAGGTACCGTGCATACAATGCCAAAGTACCCGTGCACTCGGCGCGAAATCGGGGGGTCTGGGTTCGAATCCCAGTCCAGGCGAATGATTTTTTCACTTTGAATTTCACACAATTGTGTGTCCACTAGCGGGTGACTCCGTTAAAGTTACTACATCTCCTCTAGGCGGGGTTGACCTTAAATACTCGCACGTTGAGTCACGGGTTGTGAGGCACAAGTGACATCGCGGCTATATCTTCATGCATCCATGAAAGAAAAACTCCACCAGACCGGAATGACAACTTCATTTATCGCACACCTCGTAGACGATTCCTATTCATACTAAGCCACCGTAAGTGCAGTTGAAGGGAATTCCGATAATTTCTTCAATAATTTATGGATTTAGAGTGAGGAGCAGATGACAGATTCAATAAAGAAGTTCCAAACCTATTAAAGTGGATCGGAGGACGCCGTCTGCCCTTGGAATGAATTAAGATTTCATTTCTTTGCTTGCTCTATGCGTAGGATGCCTTAATAATCTCGGGAGATTCACCACTCAAGAGCCTAATTATTTGGCTATGACAGCAACTCACTTCATAATTTAGAATAGAAGTTTTAAAAGATATCACTACGAGGGTATTTCAGCACATATCATCGGGCTGGAGAACATAAAAAAATAAATAAGAAAATTTTATAAAATAATAAGGAAAACTTCATAAAATGATAAAGAATTTTTAAAAAAATTATTACAGAGTGTTTGGAATAAAATTATCTTGCATTAATATCGACGAGGAGTAGCAGAAAAATCTCCATTACAAATTATAATAAAAACATTAATATTAATTGCGTTGCAGTGTTTTAACATCTTAGTGCATTGATCTTCAAGTTTTGAAACGCTTATTACAAGTAACGACCATCAAAGAAAGAATTATGCGTTGCATTTCTGCATTAGCGTGAACGCCGATGGAAATTTAAATGCCGGCTAATAAATATTAATGACCATAACTGAGTTTTAAGAGTGTCATAAACAAAATGTCTAGGTTTTGCGCTTCCCGATCTATGAATGTCCGTATAGCAAAGTAAACCCATAGAAACAAGAGCTGACACTACACCTCTTTGCAGAGCTCATTCCAGGAAGAGTCAGAGGGGCAAATATAAAAAAAGACTGTATTGAGTCATAAACGGGTAACATGACGGTCGGAGGGAAGTGTTCCCAGGTACAAAAGTTTCCTTTCAGTGTTTTCCTGGAACAAGAGCGAAAAGAGATCTCACAAAAGAAGGTCACAAGGAAGAGAAATGAGGCCACGCTTTCCTGCTGTGAGGCGTTTTAACTACTTCTACGATAAATAACATGGCAAATATTGTATCACTTTTTGGTAAGTTTTACAGCGGTTACTCGGTGAATGTACATATTTCTTCCTCCAGGTAGCTGTTTCAAATCACCTTGCTCTCCACAAATACCTACTCTAGCTACGCCAACATATTCCACCAAAACTTCCTAGTGGGAGCCGACATGGGTCTTAATTAAGTTCAGCTTCGTTTGCGGGGAAGCGCAGCAATCCTTCGCGCTTAGCAGATGAAATGATCAAATTTTTCACTCCCAGATTTCAAGCAGCCCTGATGAAAATCGCGTGGAGCTATCACTCTTTCGTGTAACTGGCACCAACAAGAAAGAAAAAAGTTTGATGACTAAAGTTGATGTTCTCCATTCTTGGATAAGGTTCTAATAACTCTTTCAAGCATTTTATCTTTTTCCTATTACACCTAATTCCAGCTATTCACTATAGAAAAAATCCAAGCTTTATCGCCCGAATCAACGAATTTTAAATATTTTATCCCCAAATTTGACATCCTTTCTTTCTTCTGCCTTTTCCCGCACCGTCACACAAAAGGAGAATCATTCTTTTGTAACTTTTGCATTATTACGTTTAACATACCACCACCCACTTAAACGTGAGCTGTGCTTCACTCTTGGTCAAAAATAAACTTGGTTATATTCCACACAAATTTATTAAAAACACGGCCGGTTTCGACCTTTTCAGGTCATTCTCAAGAGTTACTCGGTGTTAAAGAAACTCTTGAGAATGACCTGAATGGTTACTCGGTGTTATAGTAACTCTTGAGAATTACCTGAATGGTTACTCGGTGTTATAGTAACTCTTGAGAATGACCTGAAAAGGACGAAACCGGTCGTGTTTTTAATAAATTTGTGTGGAATATAACCAAGTTTATTTTTGACCAAGATGTATTCATTCCACGAAGTGAACTCGCAGACCATTGATTTTATATGCTTCACTCATCCAAGACTACGGCGTTATGGACTGTTATTTTTTATCGATATATTTCATAGGAAAATTTTATGCTATCAAAGAGTGCTAAGATGGTAATCTAATCACGAGATAACAAGAAACTGTTAATATAGAAGCTATGCGAAAATCTTTATTTTCTGGGTGTTCTCCCGCGTCTATTCGTTTTTTTATGACATCAGTTTCACTGGTATCCCTGCCGGTGCGGTGTTCTCATTTTCGACCTCAAGAGATCTCGTCTTCGACTCAAAGACGCCGGCAGAAGTGCCAGCTGTACTGTAACCAAGCAACGAATACATGTGGAAGAAGAGCCGAAAAATGAAGATTTTTAACTATGAGTTACACAAAAAGCCTTGATCGAAATGTTTCAGGAATGTTCACCAGAAACAGGGTGATGCAGCATCACCGATTTGATTTCCGATCTTACCCTGTCACCCAAGCCATCAAATCCTGATATGGCGTCCAAGCATCAATATATTTTAATAAGCTGCTCGCTAGAAATAATTACAAAAATAGCCATTTTAAGAGTTCAACATACGATTAAAGGTGTATTTATCTACTACATACGTAATAAAAATTACTCATTGAGTGGTCAAGAAGTGAGCGACACAAGAAAAGTCTATTATATTGGCCGAAGGCTGATTACTAGTTTCGGGCATGAAATGAACCCCTTAAGTGGGGTACGGGGAGGGATGGGGAATATAGTCGCGAATGGTAATCGCTTCCTAGGTGGGGAGCGCGACTATAATAACGCGCTGCTTAATTATGTGCTTCTTGGAGGGGATGGCGACTTAAGTCGTCCGTCGCGATTCTTTCTGTGTCTACTGTGTGTTGTGTGATTCTAGCCACAAATTTTCTAACTTTCGCTTCAAATTAATGGATTCATCTATCGGAGATTAATTGTGGCGCGTAGTATTTGTAGGTCACGTTTTCCGATTGAAATTTCCATCTGTTGGGAACTTTTGCTCGCAGAATTCGCGTTTGACAAATTACATCCTGGTAATAATATCATTTGAATTAAGAACCTGCGTATTGTTTAATGCACTTTGAATGTTTTTCCATCATAATACGTATATTTTGTATGGATAAGTGCTTTTTGGTTCTGATAAATATTGAAACATTCCAACACCAAAAAATTCCCAAAAAGAAGCCATATAAATAAGGATAATCCTCCTGGCTTAGTGAAGCGTAGCCACATATAAGGATGCACTTAACACGTTTACTCACATTATGTTGAGAGTTGATCCAAGATCCGATGTTGGACTCCTGGATCCCTGAAGACGATGGGTGAGTGGCTCGTCGAAACGTTCGAAGTAATTGAGAACCTGGCCCGGTGGGAAACATGAGAGCTCTTTCAAAGTGCATAACTTCCATTTACAGAAGAATTAAAGATAAATGAATTGTCGCCATGTTGTTAAAATACTATAAGACTGAAGTGAAGAAATAAAAATGAAACTTGAGACAGTACCCCGATAAGTCAAAAACACACTCTTGGGAATATTTACGGAACTATTCTCAAGTATGCCATACTCCGTTAATGGGTCTCAATTACACATTAATTTTTCAGAATTCAGATAAAAATTGAGAAGACCACTCGCTAATTTTATTTCACTGATTTACTCCCATGTCCTTTTTAATTATCCATACCTAACAAACCTTTCGTGCAAAGTAAGAGTTAAATTTATCATCAACAAAAAATGATCCGTCATATTAAACAGCTAATATTAATTCACTAATTCAGCCATTGTTTCGAGTGCATGCCATTATATGTGCACGACATTATAAGATACATATATTATCAGTAATCATTTGTCACTTCATTACAAAGCTGATGGTGAATTGACCATATGCTTGTACCCAAAATTATGATGTAATGTAAACTTTACAAGGTAAAGTGCGCTCAAAATTATTTCCTTCACTAATCGTGACTAACTAAAGTAAAATTTCTACTCATTCATATATACCTAATAAACAGAAAATTGGTGCCTTATATAGATTGCATATGTTCTGCAATTCTTACAGAAGAAGTGTAGAGGAGGCTCGCATTGATATTTATTGTTCTAAGTCAATGCCAATGCAATGACTGCCAATACAATGACTGTCTGACTTCGGCTTCATGGATTTCTCAACAGTTCTAAAAGTGAGAGGACGTTGAATAAAATTCTTAAATTATTGCTTACTTAGACCAAATATGAATGTTATCCACTCACAATTCAATTTTATCGACCGGAATGCGAATACTTATAGAGTCCTCCAAATACGACTATATGTGATAAGTTAAGGGCGTTAGTACCATAACTTACTGTTACTTTCCTTGCAAAGAATAAATATCTGAGGGGAATTAGTGAAGATATTTTTATATCTATTAGCCATACTTAAAGCAGCAGATGATTCGTCAATTTAAGTACAGAAAAATTGACTACAGAATAAAAAATATATTATCTACTATAATAATAACCGTTGTGATATATAAAGTGTCCCAAATTGAATGGTTTGAGGCGTAACTTTGTGAAATTGCTTCATATTGGAATGGAAAAACTTTGTAAATTTCACATGAGTAAGTTTAATACGACCAGTTTCATCGCTTGAGCGACATCTTCAGGTACAAATACAAGGAAATCACATCTTTAAATACACTAGGAACAATTGGGGGCGGAAGGCTGGACAAGGGGGATGAGTGAGGTAGAGGGGGAAGTGGGTAGTTTAGTGAGGTAGAGGGGGAAGTGGGTAGTTTAGTGGGTAGTACCCACTAAACTACCCACTTCCCCCTCTACCTCACTCATCCCCCTTGTCCAGCCTTCCGCCCCCAATTGTTCCTAGTGTATTTAAAGATGTGATTTCCTTGTATTTGTACCTGAAGATGTCGCTCAAGCGATGAAACTGGTCGTATTAAACTTACTCATGTGAAATTTACAAAGTTTTTTCATTCCAATATAAAGTGTCCCATTGATAATGTGTCATTTTTGACCTATAATTTCAGACACTTTCATTCGTGCCACTTGGATGAAATTTGGTACCTGAGTAGAAAAAAGTCGTAAGTTTTGTTGAGTGTACGCAGGATTTAAAAAATATGATCCTTTGACCCCAAAAATAGGGTCCAATAAAAAATCCAATTTTTGCCTTACGGGCTTTCAAGGTTATATTTTTCGAAATACAAAAGAGACTTTCAAATTGCGAGACTTTCAATTATGAGGATTTGGACAAGAAATACGATGGAAGAGCTTTCGAATTCAAAAATGCCACCGTGACCCCTAAAAGAGCACTGCCAAGGTCACAGGGGTGACAAAAAGCGAATCGCTCTACAAACCTGTCGAATCATAGCTTTTATAAGGTGCCAAGATCGTTGGTAAGGTCTTCAGATCCCAGATATTGTGAGTAAAATCTTTCAATGGGCCTGCGTCCGCACTCAACAACGCTGCTAAAGCACAATTCCAATGCGGATATGCGTGTTGTAAGTCAGCAGTGAAGACGTTGTTGCAACACACGTTCATGCACCGGCTATGTATTCGTAACAAGGTAAAACCCGTTGAAGAGATGTTGTGAGATCGTCATTGCAACGAGAATGCGTCCACTCTCAACAACGCTGTTACAACGCGAAGTCATTGAGGCTATGAGTGTTGTAGGTCTGTAGTGAAGGCATTTTTGCAACGCACGTTCTCGTGAAGCCGGATATGCATTCGTAACACGACTAAGGGCGTTGAAGAGATGTTGTGAGATCGTCATTTCAACAGGCATGCGTCTCAACAACGCTGTTACAATAGGCCTACGCTTATTTTTGAAAATTGGTTTTTCTTTTGATTTCGTCCCTTCAAAATAGTTGTGTTGGCGAGAAAACAAATACATTTCAGGCTGGTTGATGTGCGACTACCCATAGCCGTGCCTAAGGGGTCAAAGTGCAGGTGCACTAGAATAAGCGGATTTCGATGCCAGACACACGTCTTTACAGTAATTCGCTGATTGTAGAGCTCCGCAGGGGCGAACATTTTAACCATTTTTCCGTATCTTGAAGCCATCATGGAGTAATATTACTCCGCATCAGCCTGGCCGCCGTACGGGCACTTGGCTGATGGTCGCCGCTACGCTGGCATCCGTGCCGAGCTCTGAGCGCTCCCCCCTCTGTCCCCACCCCTTCTTTCTCTTTGTACTTCCTCGTGCACTTCTGAGGGTATATAAATGGTCAAGATTATCTGATTACCTGGATGTGTTTAATTAAAATATTTGAAGATACAACGAGTAAGTATACAATTCAGTTCCGGTCTCTTGATGTAGATGGTGTGTCATACTTATGAATTAATGTTGACTTTTTGATGTCAGGTAGGGACTTCCAGTAGGGGCGAAAATTTTAACAATTTTTTCGTATTTTGAAGCCATCATGGAGTAATATTGCTCCACACCGGCCTAGCCGCCGTACGGGCGCTGCTCGCGCCCGACGATTTTTGATATTTTTTATCGTCAACTCAGCCGAATCGTACGCTCGTTTTCCTTCGCTGAGTGTTCTTTTCACTCTGAACGGACGCAGAAAAGCTAATAACCTGATAGTTCTGCTATCTTATGAATGTGTTTTGGTGATGTGGTTTGATACAAAACTGATAGTGATACGATGCATATTAAAGCATTGCTTTGTAATCATTTTGGTACCTCCTGTTATCCTTCCAAGATAATCATTTGAGCCCTGTGGGATGGGGTTAAATTATCGGCAGTCCTCTACATTTCTCCTCCTTGACATAGTGAATACATAGAATATGATAATTGCAGTCTCTTCTCTTTTGGCCAAAGAAGTTCAGTGCGGTGCTTCCCTTGCAAGCGTGTGGTTGCGTCGAAATCTATTTCAAGTGAAACAGTTTGTTTACACATTGGCGTGGATGCGGAGTGGAGCTGTGATTGACCTTGTTGGGAATGAATCTGTGGAGCTTCATGTATTATCAAAGCTTCCAACAATACGTGAGGTACTGTTTGTGTTCTTTTATTACATGAGAAAAAATCATGGCGTCCGGGACGCAGCTAGGATTGAAATGAAAGAAGTTGTTGATCAGTGGAACAAAACTCGCCAACCTCGCGGCGACTACGAGGAACTTTTGGAGCTGACCATCTTGTACCTGGGAGGTGTTCCACCCCGTGGAGTTCGCTTCCGACTACCGGGACCTATCCACAGCGCCCACTGGATGGCGAAAGCCATCTACCTTGTAATGATGACCATGTTCAGGAAGCAGCTGGGGCTGAAAGGTGCAGAAACGGACGGTCATCTCAAAATGTCAATCTTCATAGTCAAGATTGATGTCCACGCATGGTTCACTGCTCCAACATCTAGGTATGTCTGCTCCACGAAATGACCTCCAACCTTTAAAGAAACTGTTGGAGTACGAGAAGATCAACAAGCAGATAGCAAGAGCTGCACAGAAAAGAATGCTCGCACATTTGTGGCATTTGAGCGAAGAGCTGATCAATCAATCCTTGTTTGATGAGAAAGTCACTCAATAATATGAAGATCCTCTTCCACAAAAATATTATTTTATGGAGAATTCCTCCGGTTAGAATCGTTTAACTGGAAGAAAAATCAGCCGTACACTAGTGACTCCTTACAATATTCCATTCTTCAGCTCGGAATAGTTCCGACCTCTCTTCGTCCCGTCAATTAAGCTATTTAATTTCTCCCACTTCCTCTTTTACCCAACAATTTCCTCTCCATCGAAGCCTCGAGCATTTCCTTGCCTTTCATCACCAGTTCCAATCACCGAACCTGCCTCCTCCTAATCGTCTCGTAAAAGTTTCCTTACCTCACGCACCATTTAGAGCACATCTCCTCGTTCGTCTTCACTCCTGTCCAGCACACATTCTCAATTCTCCACCACTCACAACTCTCAAACGCTTAAAACCTGTTCTTGTTCTCTTTCCTCCAAGGGTTCTTGTTTCTGCGTCATGCATCGCCCCATTCCAATCGACAGACTTTTCTATATAATCTTTGACCAGACTCCCGGCATGTTTGTCTCCTATTTTCTTTGATACCTTCATTGCTAAACCCATTTTTCCTCTACTATGTTTCTTAATATGCCCATCTAACTCTAACTCACAACCCAAGTAATCATAATTTTACTTATATCTGCTCCAGTTTGTGCTCTCCATATTTTATGGTCAGGCTCACTTTTTTCGTCCAAGAAAACATTGCTACATTTTGTATTATTGATCTTCATTCCATACTTAGAACTAAATGATATGGGTTCAGGGATGTTACTTATGGGAACAAAGGATTGCACTGATCGCAAAAGATCTATTTATGCAAAATAAGGAATATAAAATGTAACTGACCTTTATAAATATGTGTTGGAGATAAATAATTATTTTAACAAGGAACTTAAGATCCATAATAATTATAAACACTCTATGTAAAAGAGAAAATTTACAAATTACTACGTACCTAGATATTTTAATAACTGTGGAAAAAATAAAATGAGCGTTGAGGTACCAATGACTCTCTATGGTTTACCCAATAACTTAAAATATGTTGAATCGATTAAAGAA
This sequence comes from Pyrrhosoma nymphula, assembly GCA_963573305.1. NCBI lineage: Eukaryota > Metazoa > Arthropoda > Insecta > Odonata > Coenagrionidae > Pyrrhosoma > Pyrrhosoma nymphula. Next base: position 12,174,409 of record OY754337.1, read on the forward strand.
TTAAAGGTTAAATTAAAAAACACCTATTGGAGAGATCTGTCAATTGATGTTTTATAAACTGTTAACTTATCTGATAATATTATAATAATACAAATGTGTAAATTTAAAGGTAGAATGATCCTTGTAAATAAATATGGGTCATTCCACCTCAATTCAACAAACGTTTGTCCCTTAGGGTCTCAGAGTTTGATAAAAATTGGTGTATGGGTACAATATTAACTCAAACTGAATATATATATATAAAATATGATAAAAAATATTAGTATTCAGATACTACAACATGTACGAATATTTGTAATAAATGTCTGAATTCAAATATTCGTAACTTGCCGCTCTGTAAGTAAATAAGGAACCTTCTGATAAGCCATGTGGCTTAGAAGGACCTAGTATGTGTATAACTTAAAAGGCACTTTAATAAAAAATAACGGGGGGAAAAAAGCTATCCAGTTCAAATACTTGGCGCTCTGATTGTCTAATGCATTTATCGTCTGAATATGTGTGGATGGTTTTCTGACCTGGCCATCAAATATACAAAATCGAGTAAAAGGATATTGCATACATATGACTCAAATATTGGTCCAAGGACTGTAAACCAATTCATAACCACTGTTTTGAGGGTGAACTCGAGAAGTAAGCACCGCCAATCGGACCTATTGATTTTTGTCAATTAAAGTATAATTCTCACAGTTAGTTTGGAAAGTAATAATTTTACTCAAGATAACACCTTTGAGAGATACCGCTAGTAATATCTCAGCTCCTTTCCAACAAAAAAATGTTTCATCTAGGTGGCTGAGGCGAAGAAATAGACCATTACCCTAATGTATGATAGGATTACAAGGTTAAATTCAAGCACGTTAGATAATTGTTTTTAATAATATTGGGGTGCGGAAAAATGGACGCCGAAAAAACGCTGAATCATACGAACAATAAAAATTTGATTCCGATTTGTCTCCTATGTGCTACATGAAATTTAATTTTAGTCTTTTTTTTCGAAAAAGTTTCGGAGATAGGCTATTCACCAAAAGCCCTAGGGCCCAACATTGGACTGTCAGATAGTTCAAAAGTGTCGCTCAACTTGAATTTCGCACAATGTTGGAGACATGTTCTAAAACCTTTGACACCATGATTATGTCCAAAGCTCAGGAGTATGGGTGTTAAGGGCATAAACTGGTGTCGTCTTTGTTATCTTATAGCTGATAAATAATGAACCGATATTCTTCAAATTTTGCACCTTCGTACCAGGTAACACGGGAGCATTTTAAGGCTACAAGCGAAAGACCCTAGGGGCCCCAAAGTTTCCAAAGGGAGCCCTCGGGTGGTTTTAGAATGTTGCTCAACTGGGATTTCACAAGGTATGCTTAGCTATGAAACTAATAATCTTAATTAATCTCATAAAATCGTCCTAATATCTGTTCCTAAATCAAATTAAACTTTGAAATTATAAACCTTCGTTTATAAACAAATCTGAGTATTTGAGGCCAAAAATGGTCATTTCCATAACTCTAATCATTAAAGAGAGGGAAAAAACGCTAAAATTATACGCTTTTACTATTTTTTCGCTTTAGAGATTTAGAGATTACTGCTTAACAATCGGACGTAAGAAAACAAGAAAGATAATCTTTTAAGCACATTTCAGTCCAAGTCTCGCCGTTGTGGGTGCAATTTTTCTTATTTTAATGAGCGAAAGAAATTGATCCGCAAGGAAAATGTTCGTTTAATCCCATTTAATCCCGTTGAAAAACGAAATTCTGCATCTGTTCGAAATATGGAGACTTTCTCAGAGATTTCGATTTTTCTCCGACTTACTGGCAGATTAAGAACAATTCCTGAAAATTTCAGCCCTCCAGCTTGATTATAAATGCCAAGGAACTTAGAAAAAAAATCAGATATTTTTTTCGGGTCGTGTCGCGTGACGGGTCGTCACGTTAGGGGGGGATTACGAGCGACGGTTCCTGACGTGACGGAGACGGACGGCGGCGTTCGCGGAGCATGGTGAGTGTGATGTAATGGAACCTATTACGATTACCGGATGTTGACGGTGTCCACTACGGACAATGAGCGAACCTTGTCAATGTCTTACTTTTCCGCCACGCTACGTTACCGGCAGCCAATCAGAGGAGAGCTTTTTAAATATTTCTTTTTAAATTTTACAATCAAACATACTTAGCCTTCTTGAAACACTATAAGTCTGTGAATTAAAGGCGAACTATTGATATTTTGTTTTTTAATCATAAAAATAAAGACACTTCGTGACCGTTTACAACTCAGTTAGCAAATACGGTACTCAATTGGCGTTGATGCTCCCTTCATTCGTAATCCACTCCTCCTTAACCGGAAGACGATGGAAAAATGAACGCCACCGTCTGTTAACGTCACGTCAGAAATCGCCAATCGTAATACCGCTCTGACTCCTCATCAAGTGAACGTAGAGACAGCGGTTGCAATTGAGGGAGTTAAGTTCATTACGAAAGTTAATAAGTTACACTTCAATACCCTGTTACACAAATGATCCATCAATCTCGTGCATTCTCGGCCTTTTCTCGTTCTGTATTTTGGTGTTGTGAGAGGTTATTACCAGGAGAAGTGGTGTCCAATTCACCCTTATGTATGTCACTCACGGTAAAATGTTCTATAAAAGAATTTTTATTGAAACCTTTACGAATCGTTCGTAAAACGTACTTGCTTGCTCACGGTAAAACTATTCATATCGATAAAACTATTCCGCATTGTTGAACAATGTGTCATCTATGAGACGCTTTGCAAACTCCTGAAGTGATAAATGAACTCTCTTTTGGATGACTATTTAGTTAAAAACTATTTGTATTGTATATTTACTTACTTTCTGACCTCCCTCAACGGCGCTAAGGCTTTGTTTATTCGTTTAAGCTCTTATTATGCTTCATATGAGAGTATGAAATAATCAGGTGAAAGCATTTATAGCAATAATTGCCATGAGTTGGTAGTTTCATGAACTTCCAGCCATGTTAGTTTACTTTTTCCTTGTTTGGGTACACATGTAACTGATTAGAATAGGTAATTATTGAAATAAAATTAGATAGAAGGGAGAAAGATAAAATTAGAATCGACTTTAAAGGTAAAATTAGAATTTGTTTTTACCTCAAATTTGAACTCGTAGCTTTACTATAGCTACAATAAACATGCATGACTTCAAGTGCAGTAAATTTATAATTTCTTTCACTTTGGCGAAAAGGAGTACTGTTAATCTAATGTATTTACATCCGAACTAATGCCATGTGTGCAAAAGTAGTGTCCTAAATTCCTGTTAATTATAAATTACCGTGAACCCTCTCGTCCAACCCGCTCTGCTTTATTCACTACCCGGCAGCGTGCATCCGTTTTTTTCTTTCCCCTAACGCATTTACAAACCGATCGGGCTCCCTCTTTCTTATCTGTCTGAAGATAATTAGCACCTCCTTCCTCCTTATCAACTTTATTTATGATATTTTTCTGATTTTCATCTTGTTTTGCTTGTATGTATTCGTCCCTTATTATGTTTTCTGTTATTTGGGTCACTAAAAATTGGCAACAATGCTGCACGTGGACATCTTCAAATAAAATAAACCCTAAAAATCACCGATTACTTCCGATCTTAATGCGCTTTGAGATGCAATAACTCTGCACTGTCTGTCGGCCTCCAAGTAGTTTGATTTAAATTTCTCTGAATCTCACTCATAAGTGGATAGTTAACCATGGTGAAGATTTTCACTGGATAGATCCTAAATAAGTAAATTTAATAGGAATCTAACGCCGAGTGATCATATGGTTTCATTAGCAATGAATAGGAAAAGTACCCATAGCGCAGGACTCAAAACGCAATCAAATCCACAACCAATATTCTTTGGTTGATTCTACAAATTATGTAGGAAAATCTATCAAAACTAATCTAAATATCAATTGATTTAAAAGTTAACATTATATATATATATATATATATATATATATATATATATATATATATATATATATATAAACTTTGCCACAGGTAGCGCGGAATTAAATATAGAAACAAAAAAAAGAAGAACACTCACAATATAAGTTCTGATATTTCGGCAGCCGAAAAAGCTGCCTTTCTCACAGAGGGAAGGATACAGAATGATGGAAAGGCAGGGGATAAGGGGTAGAGTGAGTTAGGAGGAGAGGGAGGAGAAAGGGGTAAGAAAGAGGAGAAGAGGGGGGGCGGGAGGGGGTTCAGAAGAGGATAGTGGGGTGGGGGGGGAGAAGAGGGGAAGAGGCGGGAGAGGGTCGGAGAAGGAAGAAGGGATGTGGGAGGGAGGAAAGGGGAGGGGCGGGAGGGGATAAAAGGAGGAGAAAGGGGAGAGGAGGAGAAGGGGCGGTAGGGGTCAGTGAGCCCAATTTAATCCGGGGGGATTATAGGCAGAATAAAGCCAGATACAAGACAATTCTAATGTACGTAATTGAAGGGGAGGGGCAGAGGGAGGGAGGGAAGACAATATGCCTGCTCGGAAGCATTTGTCAAAACTGAAATTGTGGGAGGAAGCATGGATCGGGACGGGGAAGGAGGCATTGGGCGAGGACGGCTTACAACTGGCTCGGTGGCCGGTCAATCTAACACTTAAGGCGTTAGTGGTGAGACCAATGTAATAGAAATCGCAAAGGTTGCAAAGGAGGATGTACACAATGTTGTGGGAAGTGCATGACCGAGAGGGGACGGAAGGAAGTGGGTGGGAGAGGAATTTAGCGGGGAGGGGGTCGGTAATAAGGATAGGGCACGTTTTGCATCTCGCGCGATGGCAGGGATTGGGTGGGGTTTTAGAGCTAATATAGGGTTTAGTCAGCGGTTTGGTGGTTTTTAGGATGCTGGAGAGGTTCGGGGGACGCCTGAAGGTGAGAGATGGACATTTGGGGAATGTGTTTTTGGTGGTGAGATTGTCAGAAAGGAGTGGGAAAAGGTTTTCAATGATTTTTTGAGGGCATGGACGCCTGGGAAGTAGGTAGTACAGAGGGAGAGGTTGTAATTCTCCTTATTTTGACTTGGTTTAGGAGGAAAGGGTTTTTTGAGAATTCGTTTATTGAGAAGAGTCTCAGGGTATCCTCGTCGGAGAAGGGATTGGTGTAAAGAGGAAAGGAATTTATCAAGGGAATCGGGGGTACATATGCGAAAGCCTCGTGTGGAAAGAGAGTAGGGGAGGGATCTTTTAGTATGGGAGGGATGGCAGCTGTTATAATGAAGATATTGCTGCTTATTGGTGGGTTTGATGTGGACTGAGGTGTTGAAATGGTGGTTGGAGAGAGTGATATCTACATCAAGGAAGGTAACATGGGAAGAAGAGAAATGAGAGGTGAAGGAGACAGAAGAGAAATCGTTGAAAGCGGAAATAAATGAATTAAAAGAATCGACGTCATGGGGCCAGAGAAGGAAAATGTCATCGATGTATCGGAGCCAGAGTAAGGGTTTCAGGGGTTGTGAGGATAGGAAGGACTCTTCGACACGGCCGAGGAAAAGGTTGGCATAGGAAGGGCTGAATCTACTGCCCAAGGCGCAGCCTTTGGTTTGAAGGTAGAAGCGGTCATTAAAGGAGAAGAAGTTATGGGTCAAGATGAAGTGGGACAGGTCAATAAGGAAATCGGAGCTAGGGTTATGAGGAGTAGGGCGAGTGTCAAGAAAATGCTTAACGGCGGATAAGCCTTCGGCGTGGGGGATGGAGGTATATAGGGAGGTAACATCAATGGTGGCCATGATGATGTCGGAATCATTAGGGAGGGGGGTAGAGAGGAGGCGATCAAGGAAATGGTAGGTATCTTTGATGTAGGAAGGCAGGGAATGGACTAAAGGCTGAAGGTAATGGTCGACGAAAGCGGAGATGCGTTCAGTAGGGGAGTGGCAAGAGGAAACTATTGGCCGGCCAGGGTTGTTGGGCTTGTGTATCTTCGGAAGGATATAGAAGTGGGGAGTGCGGGGATGAGTGGGAGAAAGTAGAGAAATATCGTTGCTAGTGAGACCTTCCTTGGGACCTTTGTCTTTAAGGAAAGAGATGATCTCCTCGTGGAATTTCGGGTTTGGGTCGTGAGAAACGGGAGCGTAGGAAGAGGGGTCCGAGAGTTGTCTGAGGGCTTCGTTGATGTAGTCTGAAGAGTTCAGTACTACCACAGTAGAGCCTTTGTCAGAAGGTGTGATGACTATGTTGGGATTGTGAGAAAGGTCTTTTAAGGCTTTGATTTCCGACGAGGATAGGTTGGGTGCGGGCTTTAAGGAAGTGAGGAAGGAAGGATCAGAAATTTTGGAGAGAAGGAGGTTCGTGAACACTTCTAAGGGATGATTGGAAAGCAAAGGTTTGGGTTCATGTGAAGAGGGCGGTTTGAAAATGGTTAGGGCAGGATGTACAGAATTTTGAGAAGAAGTATCGGGAAGTGGCAGTTGGGAGCGCTGGGATTCCCAAAAGAATTTCCATTTTAATTTTCGGCAAAAATTGAGGGTGTCTGTGAGAAGTTTGACATGATTAACCTTAGGTGTCGGCGAAAACGAAAGACCTTTGCTCAAAACAGAGATTTCGGAAGGGGTAAGGGAAGAAGAAGAGAGGCTTATGACCTCGTGTTTTGTGGGATCGTAGGCGTCTTCGGCGGGGTGGAATTCTTTTGGGAATTCTATCAGAACTTATATTGTGAGTGTTCTTCTTTTTTTTGTGTTTCTATATTTAATTCCGCCCCACCCTTGGCAAAGTTTTTTTTATATAATCGCGTGTGTGATTTTCCACGAACTTGTATATATATATATATATATATATATATATATATATATATATATATATATATATAATGTCTTGGTAGAAAATCGCTCTCGGCGACGATGCACATGCATAAATTAAACAGTGATACACTAAACAAACACAGAAACACGCAAAAAGGACACTCACAAAAGAAAACGTGGACGTTTCGGCGGTCAGGCCGCCATCGTCAGCGGTAGAAGAATGATGAAAAGTCCGCTCTGTTCCCTTGGGAAGGAAAGGGCAGAGAGGAAGGAGGGGGGTGGTTAGTGCGAATGAATAGTGGTGGGGAGTTGGGCAGTGGTGGGGAGAGAGAGGTGGCTATTGGGCTATTAATTTCAATGGGCTAGGTTTAGCCCGGGCTTTTCGAATGCCCTTGTCTCCCAAATATGGAAATATTCACGGATTTTCACGTCAACATTACCGGCGGATTCAGGAAGGGCTTCTAAGATTTCTAGGGAGAAACAGTCGTCAAAATGTTGAAAGTGGGAGGCGGTATGTTTGGGAATGGGATCAAGAAAAGGTGGAGTTTTGGTGGCATGGCGGTGATTGTTCATACGGATATTGAGAGGGGTGGTACATTTTCCCACATAGAAGGCAGGGCAGAAATTGCAGGAAAGGCGGTAGATGATGTTGCTGGTGGTACAATTGGCCGTAGAGGAAGATCTTTTGAGGGAGGGGGTGGTGGAGGGGCGGAGGAGAGAGCAGCATTTGCACCTAGGGCGTCCGCATGTTAAGGAAAGTGGCGGAGGGTTGCAGGGAGGGTCTAGTGGATTTTAGAATGTCTCGCAGATTTGAGGGACGCTTATAGGAAACTTTGGGACATGAGGGTAGGAGGAGGGAAGTAGAGGTAATGCTTTTTAAGATTGGATACAGGTCTTTCAATATACTTAAGTTGGCTCTATACCGGGGCTAAGAAGCTCGATTCAGACGTTTCCCTCTAACCCAGTAACGGCTTTGCCGTGACAGCTGGAGACTTGCAATTTTTGTCTTCTGTAGGTGGAAGAGTCATTACCTTGATTTAAGTGGAGTAACTTTATCATGAAGTGATTGTGTTTTTTAATAAAAAAATAGCAAATCTTTTTTTTTTAGAAACGTTTTGGTAGTATTCCAGGGCACATTGCAAAGCCTAGATTCCGAAATGAGGATTTTCAGCCCACTTAAATCAAAGAATCATCTTTCATCTATGCAAAAAATTAACAACCATTGATACTGTTTTCGTATTAAGGCTATAGCAATGTTAAACGTCCAAGTCTGCATTGACAACGGAGTACACCTTTTCCATCCCCACCCAAGGATAATCGTTCCCCACTCCATTTTTGTCAGCGCCGCCTTCACAGTTTCCCGTTGGGGTTCTACCACCACACCAGTAGGTAACCACAGGCGGCGACCGTTAAATTGAGGCGACTTGGAAGTACGTATATACCCACCTTAAGTAGCCTTCGCTGGAGTTTCCGTTTTTAAATGAGTTCGGGACCTTGCCAAAATTATAAAGAAAGACTGTAGGGCTTATTTTAAGCATGACAAGTCTTATGAAATCACTCATAAATTAGTATAAATACAAGGAAAGTCTCTTTGGACCTGCACAAAAAAGAAAGGTGGAAAATAAATAGACATTTGAAAAAGAGAGGTAAAAGAGACAATTAAAAAAAGTGCTTAATGTGAATAGCAAGTGCATATTATAGATGAATTTAAGGATTAAATAAACTGGGATGTAACTACGTAGAGTATTAAATTCACTAAATTTATTGATATAGAATATTAATAAGATATCAAATGCATGCATGCATCTATCGTGTTGAATAACGTGTAATAACTAATCAAATTGAACATTTATACTCAGATATTTGCATACGGAAAATGAAAAAAATCAACAGATAGTTAAGGAGCCTGCGAGGATCCCAAATGTCAAGAGGTCAGAATTTCATCCAGAAAATGAGGGACACGTGATTTTTGCTTCCTTGATCTTCATATGAAATTCGATACCATTGATAAGTGGCTTTTTGAGTCTGGTGGGCATATAGCTTGATAGAAACTGAGGTTGATCAACATGATATTGATGAGTATAAAATATATTTCATTAAAATATTAATTCCGTCTATTTATCTTAAGGTCTTCTATGCTTCATCATAAAATAAACAGGATGGAAGATTTTAAAATACATTTTATTTAAAGTTTTATATTTAAGTAATCAAAAGTAAGATAAGTAATACATCGACTACAAGGAATTTATCACGCCAATAACTTCCAAGCTCTTGTGTTCGAGTATCGTCTTTTGGAAGTTAGGACTCGCTGCTAAGCAGTATCAAGTGTATTCGTCCTGCATGGCACAGGTGGAATCTCTTGCAGCTCGCATGCAGAAGGACGTCATCCTGGGGTCACTCCGTCTGCTGTTGGTGTAGCCACCTATCTTATGGGTGTCGGACGTGACCGCGAATACTGCCTAACCCCTACTGAGTCTCCGGCCATTATAACGGCAATGAAAACTGCTTGCCGCGGACTCGGAGGGTCCTGTTACAGCAGTAACAATAATAATAAAAATTTTTATTTCTGTAGGTTACAAAGTAAAATAGAAAACGTCATTTAAATTGGACATACATAAACATGTATGCCAGCCTCGTTGCACTTTCACTCACAGCAAACCTTATGGAAATGCTTTTGCTATGCCAGTAACAGGATGTATACGTTATCATTAATACTCGTACTCAGCCATGTTCTCGCTCTTTCGCGGTTAGTGAACTAATCCACGGATGGCCATAATCCGAGGATTATTTAGTTCAATATCTTAAATAGGACAGAATTTATATTCTGCTTAAAATAGGCTCCTCACAAAGGCCATGGATGTTCGCCTGCATGTAAATATGGAGTGCATCGGCATCTAGCTGAAAATTAACGAAGGTGACCGACGAATAATGACGCAAATTTAAGTTTACGGCTAGATCGCGCTAATCGTAAACCGATGACATGAATATGAAACAAATTCATAGTTAGCGTTTGAGGTTGATACCAAGAGTAAACCGGCCCTAACGTCGGCTCCATCCCTAAATTTTCCATGTTTCGATAGAAACATCCATGGATAGGCCTTTCGGTGTGCGCCTTGGGTAATTTCGTCTCTTTGGCTTTCTTAATAATGAGCTAAAAATCGTTTCAAGATTTTAATCCAACAAGGGGGTTTGATTGTATATCTTGTCTTCTCTTGATTTCAATTTTAATTCATCACGCATAAAATAGCACATGTGTCACACACAGCATTTGCCTTCAAGATCCCTTCACTGTCCTTTAAGTTCTTCACATTCTCCACTCTATCCCAAAGCTCCTCCTAATATCCCATCCTCATTCTGTCAGCCCACTTTATTCATTCCCTTCTCGATGGTCTTAAATCCCTGCTGAACCTTCCTTCTCCATTAACTTCCGGACCTAAATCTCTAAAGATGCGATCCTATCTTGTTCCACCTCCTTTTCACCAACGTCAAGCTTCTGAAATATGCTACGCTACTTTCCATATTTAAAGTGTTAAGATACGTCGTATTCGCGTGTTTACTAAAGCACTCAAGTCATAAATTCACTTCCTTTTGCATACGCTTCTTCAACGAGTACCTATTACTTCCACAAGTAGATATGCAAGTGTTTATAATATACAAGGTTTTGAAAGGACTCGCAATATTGGCCCGGTGAAAGGGATTATGGGTACTCAATCCATTTAAAACTCGCCAAGGTTATGCGATTAATCCTGCCAATTGTTTGACTCTATACATACTGTAAATATTGGCAAAAATGATAAATTCAAAACTTCACTTCCAAAGGCAAAACTTTATCGGTTCCATCATAACCTCATCAGAGAATAATAAAATTTCTGCCTCTAGGAAGTGCTTGCGTCATAGGGGCTTTAATATTCCTCCGTGCCTAGACCTTTAAACGTGCTGGTAAAAATAAGATCACATAATATAAGTCTGAAAAAATAGCAGAGCATAAATATTTATCCTAATTATAGCCATTTGGTTGAAAGTGAATCAGCGGTTGGTTTTGTAAGAATGCTTCATCGTGAATGCAAATAAAGCCTAGATAAAAATAAATTACCTATAGTATGCGTTTTCAACAGAAACCCATGGGTTAAAAATGCATTGTATTCCTATGAAGTGAAATAAAAACTTTTCAATGGAATTTTTTATGCCTACGACGAAGGTTTTGGGAAGTTTCATAAATGCATAAAATTTACCTTAGTACACCGTATCTCCCAGAAAACCAATTGAAGAAATATCTCAGGCTATCCCTACGTATGCTGTTACAGTTCAGATTATCCACCGGGTGATGACGATGATAGACTCGGACATCGAAACGTCGGCATAAATACAGAATTGGACCCGGTGGAGAACCCAAAGAGTATTCACTATTATGGAACCGAGTTTTCTCGACATGAATAGATATGAGCATTTATTTATAAATAGTGGCTGAAAGCTGTTTAAATGGCCATATCATACGTAACACTTTTGTTTGTTAAAACATTCAACAACTAGTATTAAATAGTTTTTTCACATTCCATTGCTACATTTAACTGTAAATAATTATAGTAATGCCAAGATTCAAGAGGTATAACGAGAATCCTTAGGTTTAATACACTTCATCACACGAACGTATTAAGCTTTGTATAGTTTTCCGTGATTCAACTTAAAACATAAACTCTATCATAATTAATTTGATGTTGAGTCTGTAAGATAGGTATCTAAAGAATCCCCAAGTTTCTCAAATCATCAGCAAAGAGTAAACTTCACTCGAGATAGTGTGTCAATCATTCCATAGATGTCAGCACCCAGGCCCTGCTAGCGGAAATCGATTGAGTGAAGCACTTGAGGCGATATTCAAGAGAAATTAACAGAGATTGGGGATGAAGTGTAGGGAAGGTGATATGACCAAAGGTGAGTGGAGTTTCGCATAATCGGCGATAGTTTAGATTTTTTAAATTGAGTCAGATATTTTCACATCACCTACCCATCTCCTCTGCCCTACCGGTTTAATGGCGATGGAGATTGAAGGGAATTGGTCGCGACGGGAGCTTAGGGGAGGAGGAATGGATTTCCAATTCGCCTCCCACGGTTGAGCTCGGCGAGCGGAATGAATTGTGTGTGTCCCGGGATAGGTTGGGGGGTTGGGAATGGTAGCAGGGAAGAGAACTTACAAGTCCCGAGGGGGCATAGGACGGGCGGCGTGTTTGAGGAAGAAGGTCGTCAGCCTCCGGAGACGAGGCAGAGGGAATGATTTACTTCCCGTGTCACTGTAGCAACGGAGAGCCGACGACGAGGGAAAAAATGAAGAAACCGTGGTCGAGAGGGAAAAGATGAGGCATTTTGCTACCGTTTCTCACGCGGGAAAAATCCGAAAGTAATGCTATTGAACTACTTTATTCACTGCTGTGATGCCAAGGATGTCACACTCACGATAAAATATCAAGCGAAAGTTAGTTACTGCGATTAGGTATGAGCAGTATAAGTCCCACAAAATAGATAAAGCGTCCATGCTGATTTCTTTTAGCGATGAGACAGAGAGGATTGATATATATTTTGCCGGTTAATTTACTTTAAGGTAGTTGGCGCAAAAATCACTTCACCAAGAATTTGATGAATATCGCTTCATTTCAAAGAAAAAAACTCACATCTTTCCAATGATATAAAAAAATCAACCCTTTGCCGAACTACTTTTCGAGCAAAATGTTTAAAAATATAAGCTGTTTTACATGGGATAGATTATGGCTGAGCGATCCAGAAGGAGAATATTAAACAAATTAGGAACATCTAGCACCTAGATTTCCTCAAAAACTAACGGTGTGTATTTGCATGTTTTCTCAACTATTTATAAACCATAATCTATTACTCACCAAAGTAATTTTTACAGAATCGCAAAAAAACTGCTGTTTTGAAAGGTTTTCAGCCGTACGGCGGGAAAAAATGAGTCAAGTTAGTGACTCATGTAGCTTTATTTATTTAATTACTTAGTATTTTGGTCATATATAACTATATCTTTTCGCCATTAATATTACAATATTTATTTCATACTTCTTAAAGACGCTGAAATCAAAAAAATTAAATTTGAATATGGTCTCCATTATGACTAGGGAACTATCTCGCTCATCGTAATAGAGGAAATAGTATACGTTAAGGTTATTTAAGGAAGGCTTTCGATTTGGAGAAATACATTTAGCTTTAATCTGGGACCTTCGAGATTTAGCTGTCGTCTGGGGAATATAAAGGAATATAATAGAAGAATATAATTCTTTAAAGCTGGATGAGATATTAAACTAAGGTCATTTTCTACGTAAAAGGCGGATGGGTAAGGTGTTCTGGATCTCATTGTTAACGTTCTACCATGGCTATTATAGTTCTCATAACATACATGTGTTCTGCCTACAAATGTTATGTCATACCCTGGTAAATCACTCTGGGATACCGTCGGGTAGCAAACAGTTACGTGAGGTAGCAATTACCAACATTCCAGGCATTCCTTCGACAGTCGATATTTTAAAGGCGTACGAATTCTCACCAAACTGAACTAAAAGCATGTTAAATCATTACTATCATCACGCTTATAATACTTTATGGATCATCTCACTATCTCATTTCGAACAAAAGTTATTAAATTTTGAAACAAAATAGGTCCAAATGTCAAACTGTGCGGCGTATACGCCAACCTACTCTTATAAATGAAAGGTGCCATGGGGACCACGATCCCTTCCAACGGATTCAGTTCCGTACTTGAAGTGCTCTCCAAATGATTACCGTTTGAGGGTTCGGAATTCGATTGAGATCTGACACTGCTTGAATTGAAGCCCGGACCCTTTGGATGGGAAGCCAGAACACTAGCCTCCAAACCAACCGGATCCCAACAAGACGCAAAAATGCGTTTAAGGTGGTTCCACCGAAAATTGACACAAATTTCATTGCATTCATATTCCGTCTACTCGTAGAAAACATTTTCCTCCATCTGATATTCACAACCAAATATCACATTTCCACGCTATTGTATTCCATGATTGGACTTGGAATTACATAACGTCTAATGGGAGAATGGGTGATAGTACTTTTCCATATTATATTAACTGTGGTGCGCCCCGCGGCAAATTGCCGCATATTTTAGTTGCTGAGCTCTCCATTTGGTACCGTTTGTATTTAATGCCTGTTTCTCCAGGTATTCATTTTTCATGATAGGAGGAAGTATTTCCGATATCCGGATCAATTATCCACCGGACGCTTCAGTAGCTGTGTGACATCGAAGAAAGTTTGACGTTTGACTAAAGATATAAAAGAAATTTTAGGAAAATATAAGAACAAGGAACCGGTTCCTGAAGCACATAAACCAGTAATATGCCATTTTTGCAGGTGGCATAAAAATTGCAGGTCAAAAATTGTGTGCCAGTGATGTAAAAATAATGTATGTAGGAGGCATTGTCGTCAAGAGACAACATGTATGAGATGGGAAGATGAACAGGACCTAGATATGAACTAAGATGATTAACAATGTACATTCAGTGTCAAGCAATAAAAGATGTAACTGTAACAACTTAATCAGCCTTTTTTATTAGTAAATTATCTTGCCCTTAAATATAGGAATGCACTTTATTTTTTCGGTAAAATTTCCGCGGCGCGCCCACTCGTGGGAGTGAATTTGACGCGCCCACCAAAGGAGGGTTAAATGCAATTTTCGTGGAAAACTGTTCAAAAAAGGGAAAAAATTCCGAGAAGTTGATTAAAAACAAAGAATGGGCATCTTACCTCCTCATTTTGTGAGTTATTGGCCAATTACAGCAACATTTTGAAGTAAAAATGTGTGTGGTGTTTCCATAGAAATGACGCTGCAGTCGTCTCCAATTCCTGAAAGAAAGTGTTCGTTTAAAATATATTCGTAAAAAAATCTGTTTATTTTGTGCGGAAATTTTGGTTTTCAATAGGTAACGCAGGTCATTACCGAAAGCAGGGTTTTTTAAACCAAATAAACTATGAGAGTTGGTGATAGTGGTGCCTCACTCACTCGTGGTGAAACACCTTTAACCTTTCTCGAACGGAAAGAAGTTCCCACTTGGGACGCTGCCAGCAGGATTTAATGTTGAACACTCAATAGAAACTCTGTCGGTCGTATTCATAGTTACGTTAGACTACGCCTACGGCATGTTTAAGTAAGTTAGTCCCGCGATGGCGTTGAACTCATATTCATAGCGTCGTTCTAGCGCTGATCGACCTTAGCCCCGGCAGCTTTAGTCCGGAGAAAGTCAAACCTATGGAATAATGGTTAAACGTTGACTTTAAGCTCCGCGCGTCGCCTTTTTTTCTTCGGTGTTTGTGGTGTGGTGATTATCGAAGGTGTTAAGTGATTAATTAAGGTAATAATTTTTGTTAGTCTATCGCTAGGAATACTGTTGGCTTAAGATTTAGGTTTATACTGATGTGAAAAGTTGAATAGGCAGTAATATAGTATTTTCATTCTCAGGTAACCAAGATAATTAATTTTGTTTTTCTTTAGTTTAATTTTATCGGAAAACGGGTTAATTAGACCACTTTTTAGATTAGTGAGTACAGTTTTTTACAAGGTATTATAGCTTGCATCGATTAAATTTGTTTTCGCAGCGCTTAGTTGTGTTCATTTGTGTATATTTCGTGTGGTGAGTTTAGTTCCATCACAATAATATCAATAATATTTCATACCTTTCATAGTTTGTAACCTCCTTTTATTTATATTTTACATAGTTAGTTTTTAACGTTCATTTCAATTTGCTGTGCGTTTTGAGGAATAAGTTATTTTAGTGAGTTAATTATTATATGTGTACCTAAATTAAATTACGCAATTTTTAATGAAGCAAAACAGATTGATTATTTTATATATTCAATAAGGATAATAAACTTAAAGAAAAATAAGAAAATGAAATTCAACACGTCTAAGACATAAATAATTACAAAAATGAAATGGAAGATATCCAAAGAGCAGGGGGCAGGATTCCGGGCCGATTTCAGTGAGCAAGGAAGTCCCAGAAGCGAGTAATGAGTAGTAAACGCACAACTTCTCAGGAGACCCCAAAAACCAGTTCAGCAATTCCAGGAAATACCCTGCTACTTGACGAATAGCGGTGTTGCCAAGCGTTCCACCCTGCGCGGTAGGCAACTCTCGGACTCCGTTAGTCCCCGAGGCTACCTCCATCGACCCAAGCTATGAATACCAACATTTAGTACCGTTCTATACCGGACTTAGACCGGACTAAGATAAACCGCATGACCTCAAGTTTAACTCGAAATCTATGAATACGGCCTTGTGGATTTCAATAGCACATCCAGCGTGCATTATAATGCACGCACGGCCGTAGGACCCCAAGTCCCAGCGTGCATTTTAATGCATGATAGTTAGAGATAAGTTTTTTTAGCATTAATTTCTTGTATTTTGAGCATTTATTATTTAATAAATAGCAAATAAATAACAAAATGTGGAAAATGGATTTCTGGGATTGAAATGGTCCCAAACAGAGGATTTCGGTCAAAATTATGGTACGCTGTTATGAATGGAGTATTTTCAAGTTTTTCGTGTAATTTGTGAATGAATGTGTTAATTAAAATTGGGCATCTGAAGAGTAAACGAAAAATTTATATCCAAGCCTAGATCATTCTATATTTAAACAACAAGAATCTTGCAGTTACTACCATACACAAAAGATGTTCAAAATTATATTTTTACTCGTAATTTTGTTTGCAAAATTGAAAATACAATTTTTTTCAATATACATTAGCACCTATTTCGCTGAATAGCAATTATTCGCTCCAAAAGACTTATTTAGCATTAATTTACAAAATAAAAAACCACCAACAATGCTTCCAAATACCACAAAACAAAGAAAAATCGTAAAAAACATGTTTTTAAGAGAATTTACTTTTTTTCGCATTTTTCGTTAATGCGAAAATAACGTATCTCTAACGATGGTCCAAATATTAATGAAGAAACAGATTACGTGTACGGCGATAAAACGGTTAAACTAAGACTGACTCAACTCTTGAAAAAAGATACAATACAAATTTTCAAGCAATTTCTAATTAACCCTTTATAGGTCAAAATATTTGCGATTTGAAAAAAGTTACAAAATTTGGCAGGGTGCATAATGTATATTTTACATAGTTGAATATTTCATTTTTTTTTCTATATTTTTATCCCTAAATGTTATTTTTTACAATAAACTTTTAAAAATTGCGGATTTTTGCAACTACAATATGTCCTCTATATTTCTCTCTGCAGCCACCATCTTTTACTGAATGATTTATTGTTATTTTATAAATCAATACCTTTTTTATACAATTTTTTCTTTCTTCGTCCTTTGTTGTAAATTTAACATTGAACTCATTGCAGTTTCACGCGTTGCGGGTTGCGTTTCGTTCAAGGGGCAATCATTACTTCACCTTATACATTTTGGTACAATGATAAACCTTTCTGTGCTGATTCTTTCTGATAAAATATAAACAAATTATTTAAGATAACATTTTTTATTGTGAGAGTGAATGAACTATTAGCTCCTGCATTTACAAAATATTTTACAATAAAAATAAAGAATTTTCATATTAGCATATCCAAATTCAAGTTTTAAATGGCTAATATCGCTATCAAAAGAAGAGCCAAAAATCTGTGGTGGTTGTTTCACTGCGTTTTAAGATCTTACATCCGCAGATGGTCCATCACGCTTTAGTCCAATATTATCTCGGGCTCGTCCTAAGAGAAATACAACGGCGCATTGTTTGCACAAGCGGGTATACCTACGCAGTCCCTTTCGATCTCGAAAATCGATAAATTAATGCCAGAGAGTGAATAATTAGTTTTCGTACAAGATAACTGCCTCATGCATGCAGCGTTTTCCTCGAAACTGTTATTTTAGGGAAATCCAGGGACTTGTCGAACCCTGACCCATCAGAATTCTCCAATCTAAATTCAATATGCATATTATGCTCAGGGCTTCCTGGCGAAGGAATTGGAATTCGCTGAAGAGAGTGAAGAAGTGCGGAAACCTCCGAAACCCACGCTTGGTGCTCAATTTTTTTCGTTGTAAAAAAACTGGTGCGTGGTAAAAAACTAATATTTAAGTAAAAAATTAATCGAAGTTTGCAATGAAAGCAATAGGAAATTGACTCCTTTACATGCATTTTGGTCATCCAGGTGAACATCGACAGGGAGAGTAAAAATATCGTATATGTACTAGGGTTGTCCGAGGTTCTAAGTCCGAGTGTTCGGAAAACCCACACTACTGCTGCACGCTCGGGCCTATCGATGAACACTTGGATGAACGAATTGCTACCATTGGTCAACTATTCTTAAAAAAAACACCAATACTATTCCTTCCTCTTACGGATAAACTGTTTCTGTAGGCACTAATAATGGTGATCTAAGCCACCCACGTAAGTGGTGTAGTTATTTATTGCTAGTGGCTGCGGAATTAAAATTTCTTCGTGTTGTTCACTGATCCATCTCTGAACTGAGACTTGAGACTGAGACTCTGCCGCTTTTTAATTTCCAATTGTTGTCCTTCTAGCGTATAACAATAATTTTATTTCTATCATCAAATCTCTAGTCACAATATCGCTTTTCTCTCTGGTTTAAGCACTAAGTACTCTCCAACGTGCATTTGCTGGTCCTGTGGTCTCGTATGGTACAACCGTTACCGTTTTCTTGAGTATTTTTAGCAGTTCACAGGTGGTAAAAATGCTTGTAAAAAACTAAAAGTGACCTAGGGGATTATCAACAAATAACTCTCGTTCCAAGTGGTGCATCCAAATTTTATCCATTTGGTGTTTTACCACAATATAAATAAAATGATAGCAGTACCTATTTTCTCCACTAAAAGCCCGAGATTGTAACGAAACTTAATTGGTTTGCATTCGATAAAATGTTTAATAGAATTATGTTCTTAATTGTGATCAGTCATTTCATCTATCGATATGTATTCAAATTTTCTACCCCACATCTGAAAGTTTTTACTTGAGTCCTCCATAAGAGGTTGAATTCAGTAATCCTTGCCTCATTAATTTTCCCTAGCACTGCTGTAGTCTTGAAAATGAATGAGGGATTTCAACTCTAAGTAAGCATTACGAGTGAAGGCGGTTTTAAGAATTTCATCTCCTTAGTCTTCCTTCTCTGAGCAGTAATCTCGTTAGCTAGGTAGTTCCATGAGTCAATATGAGGAACCCGATTAAAAATTTAATTTCGATTACTGGCAACAACAACCTGGCTTATTTTCATGCTCGCAGGCGCGAACAGTTTATCTGAGCATTACTTCATAAGTCTACTCCGTTAAATACTGTTCAAATATCTCAATGGTAGATTTATCTATAAAAAAGATTTTCATTGCTTCAAGCTTTTTTGCACTTTCATTACCAAAGTTTTTGGCAGAGTAAGTGGGACTAACTTGAGACCATTCAGGTATTTCTTTCCTATGGCGTTTCCTTTGCTAGTTCTTCTCATTTATGATGCCGCACAGTGCGAATTTCACCGAATTATTCGCCAAATTAAAAACATTCTGCCTAGGGCCTTGAAATGCTTTAGACACGCGTAAGGTTGCTGCTATATGAGCAAAAAGCATGATAAAACATAGATGTATAGAATAAAATTCGTTTATCAATAAAAATACATACAAGTGTTTAATTATATTAAAAATAATAGTTAAGCCCGCCAAAAGTCTCTCATCATATCTGTATATTTTTATTCTGAATACTTTTTTAATGCGATATTCCACAGGAGAAAAATCATTCGCCTTGACCGGGTTCCCTCGATTTCGCGCCGAGTGCTTTAACCAGTTAAGCTACCAAGGCGTCCTTCTCCCCTGTGGATTATTGGTGGCTCTATAGGAGCATGGTGATCAGTACTGCTAGGCATATGATGTTATTAGCCGTCCAAATGCGTGCGCTGAGCGCCACAGTCCGCGAGGATAAAGCAATACATTGAACGCGATGAGGTGTTTGCTCTTTTGACCAATTTATTGACGATGAGGAGTTCGCTCTTTTGACCAATTTTGACCAATATAATCCACAGGGAGTGAAGGACGCCTCGGTAGCTTCTGGTTAAAGTACTCGGCGCGAAATCGATGGATCCGG
Organism: Pyrrhosoma nymphula; assembly: GCA_963573305.1. Lineage (NCBI taxonomy): Eukaryota > Metazoa > Arthropoda > Insecta > Odonata > Coenagrionidae > Pyrrhosoma > Pyrrhosoma nymphula. The sequence continues at coordinate 12,194,249 of OY754337.1, forward strand.
GTACGAATCCCGGTCAAGGCGAATGATTTTTCTCCTGTGGAATATCGCACTTATGTGCACTTGCGGGTGACTCCGTAAAGGTTACTACCGTGGCTAGTCCCGGTTTCCTCCAAACTTTTTTAATGATCTGTATATCTTTTTTTATACTGTTTTAAATTATTTAGTGTTTAACAAAAGGATAACAATATTTTAAGCAAAATAGACAATCATGAATAACATTGATAATAGGTAAATAATGAAAATTACGCAAAAATTTAAAGTCATTCTGGATTATAAAATTATGATGAAATTACTCTGTCGATTTAATACAGATCACATTCACCTCCACTTTGTGTTTCAGCTTCGCTCGACTAACCAATTTCAGATTTTTTAGTATCTGGGCCTCGACTTGACTACCGAGCCAAGTTTTGCTTTGAACTCCTACGGGATTGTTTTTTAATGCATTTAACCTTTGATAATTTTTTCATCTCTATGTATATACTTGCCATATCACAATCAGGAGTCATGCAAAAGGCACTCGAGCAGGCAACTTAGGTGGCCCAAATATAAAATGTGCTTCATTTAACTTCATTTTGCAAATCACTATTATCTCTACTACTTAATACTACTACTCTATTGCTATTAATATTTTTAGCTGAAGCCCTACACACGTAACACCATAATGATGATGATGATGTGAATGTCACAGGAGTAGCATTTCAAACTATTCCAATTTTCAGTGTCAGCTCCATTTCCCGACGGGCTAATGAAATCTTCCTGCAGGCAAGCAATTAGGCTCTAGACCGCTGATATTTTTCTCAACTCGTTTCTTTTCCTGGGTGATAATGTCAACATTCACGTGGACCATCAGCTGGGGTGTCTCTTTTCGAAATTTCCTCAGTGACTTCTACTCATCACAAGTGCAGCGTGTCATGTATTCCCATTGAGAATAACGAAAATGGAGGGAGAGATATGAAGGAAGCAAGCTTTGGACGATAGCAAAGAGAGGTGTTCTGGTCTAGCTAAGGCCGTGTTCTCCACGGCTTCCTCCTAAACTTTCTCAGCATTCCACGAAAGACGAAAACAACTTTTTCTTGGAGAATCGTCCCTCACCAACTCTCGTAAACACTACCACTGCTCCGCGGCAGGCAGGGAAACAAGAAAAAAAAACGAAAATGGACTCCATAACTAGGGACACCAACATTAAAACGTTTCACTACGATAAATAAATTCCAACTTGAACTCTAAAAATTACCATATTCCCGAAACAGAGACGTTTTAATCACGATGCATTTCATTAAGTGCCACATTGCGAGTGATTCGTGTCGGTATAATACGATATTTTTTATTCGAAGTACTTTCAAATTTCACATTTCTCTTCTTTGATTGCGAAAACCCTTCACTAGCGTAGTTCAATAAAATTTTCATAGAGGAAATCTCAAAATAATATGAGCCTGAATATAATTAGTTGCAATTATCGGTTGCGGAGTTCCCAAAACAATTGTTTTCCACTGTAACACGGAAAAATCTTAGAATGGTTTTCATGAATTTCCTAAAAAAGCCACTTTTATATGCGATCAAAGGTCACCATGACAGATTATCAAGGAAATATTTAACGACATTTTTTACTTAAATTTGAATTTCCTAAAATAATATTCACCGCTAATGCACGTCAAGCGAATAAGTAGGGAATTTAAATTGAAATCTTTAGTCTAATCCGTACATAAATAAATAAAGAAAGTCATTTTAGATTGAGAGACACTGATCACCTCAGAGGTTTGTATCATATTGCTGTTAAGATAAGGTTAAGACACAATCAAATTCCACCAAAGATTTTCTTTTATTTTGCTCCCGAAGAAATGTCACCACGGTGAATTTCTTTGAATGCTATAGCAGGCATTATTTCTAGTGTGCTATGTTCTCACAGAAAGTTACGAAAAACGAGAAAAATAAAAATACATTGGTGAAAAAGAAGCTATACGGAGAGGAAAGATGTTTCAAATAATAAAATTCACTTATTCTAATAAAATTTTCTGGTTTCTCAAATCTGCAGAAGTAAATACTGCACCAAAACCTTCTTCTCTCTCCAATATATATATTTCCTCAAAGTTATATTAACACAATTTCTATCGCATCCGTCTTCACGCTTCCACTTTTGCAACTGAAATCAGAAAACGGTACAGAGAGTACAATTAGGCTCTTATATTCGTGATATCTTTTTAACAAAGACGATTGCACTATAAGATGTGTATGTATTGTTTCACTCAATCTAAATAAATGCCCATTTTTTTATATTCTGTAGCAGAATTTGCAGTCACACTTGTAATTTGTACGATTTAAAGGAGAATAAACTCCGTATCGCAGTTTTAAAGCGGATGGACACCTTTAACACTTTACGTGGCATCGTCTTACGGGGGAGGGGGTCAGAGGGGAAAAGATGTGGGATGATGGCAGGTGAAGGAGCAGCCGAGGATACGGGGGCGAGTTTCCTCGGGTCGTGCCGGTAACGGAGTAGGTCCTTGACTCCCTAAGTCCCTGGGGTTGAGGGTTTTGATTTCCATAACATGATGGAAAAGGGGTCGGAGTATGGGCAAGGAGTGCTGACTGCGGTTGGAGGTAATAAGTTGGGGAAGTAAGTGGAAGTGGAACGATATAGTAGTTAACTTAACACCACCAGCGAGCGGAGCGTTGAAGTATTAAGAAAGTAATGGAGTGGCGCGAAAGCAGAGATTAGCCTCTGGGCACTGAACTTTATCCGAAGTTGAAAGGAAGGATTAAAGGAGTGGGGATCGAAAAAATGAAATGTGTGTAATATTTTCCATATTCCCAGGACCTTTATCGACAGTGTCGCATATCAACGTGGGTAAACACAACCCTGCCTTCCTCAACCACTTTTTCCACAAATTACGGATGCCATAATTCTAGCTTGAGGGTTTGACTAACGCTGGAAATGTACACTAATATTTTACCAAAAACTGATTTCATTGAATATCCTAAAATAGAACGCGTACTATTCCATTAATAAAATGGCAAAAAAGGAACCAGATGAGTTATCTTCAAACTACGGTAACTATTACAGAAACATATACGTCAGTAAGATGGAATGAACGCAGAACGCACTCTCATGGCTGAGAAAAATGAGAAGACTTAAAAAAAATATAATTGTTGACTTTCTGCCATTAAAAAAAAATAAAAGTTATGCATTCATAAGATCCAAGCAAGGAAAGAGTTAAAGCAAATATTTTACGGAGAATTAATAGAGAAAAAAATTTCTGGTTTAATTCTTTTCACGAAGTTAAATTCCAACCACCTTAATAATAGAAAATGACATTCCGGTGGGAGTGTTTTCTGTAACTTCTGCGAAGCAAACAAGTGGATTCTAAGAAGGCTGGTTAGAAGTGACGGAATCAGTTAGAGAAACATCATAAGGTATCCATAATTTTACTCATGGCATTTCAAAAGTACACTTTGCATTACATGTTCGGAAAAATTTACTCCGTAGTACTTCAACGTAATTCGCTATATGCTGCATTGTTTTGACAGAAATGAGTTCCTTTTTTTTGAGTGAGATTATTTTACGCAAGGTTTTAGCAATAATATTATATGTTTAAACGAAATTATAGTTGACTTTCTAAACTTAGTTAACTAATTAACTACAATTGCGTAGATTTTATGGCTTCCAGGATATATTTATGCCAATTCTGATTGAAAGCATGGACTACAGAAAACAGATATAACTAACTAATAAAAAAAAACCTAAACGCCGAAAGTTTACATCACCATCAGAATCTTCTTGATGTACTGCCAGTTTGACCCCATTTTTTATTCAGCATGATGCCAACAATGCAATCCTCTGGTTGTCTCCTGAATAAATCACACGGTATTCGTCGCTCCAATATCTAGTAATGGACCCCCTTTGACTTGATCTAGCTGACTCCAAAGATGTTTACCCCTTCTTATCTCCATCTCATTCTCCAGCTTCCAGCTCATCCCTAAAGATCTTGTCCACTCTGACTGATTTATCTCTCCCATCAGTCATCTCCTGGAGATCCGATTGAGGGAATATTTTACCTCCGGATTCTTTTACTAGGAGGTATGCCATGACGTTATTAATAGTTGAATGCAAGGCTGAAACTCCTACTCCATGTGGCGTTTTCTCGTTGCCTTCTACATTGCCGTACTCCGGAAAATTATGTGAACTGCAGTCTCGTCCAAAGCTGTGGCTCCTGATATCGTATCGATATTTTTGATCCGAAGCGCCATTTACTGCCTTCTGTTGAGACTGTTCTGTTGAGTTTAGGTAGCATGTAAAACAGTCTCGTTCCAATTATTTCGGATGATTTTTTTCAGGAATCAGGAAAATAGTTACCATCACTTGGTCTCGAATCTGCGTGCATCGGGTTGGGATTTGACCACGTTACCCGTGGGCCGAACAGTAGCAAATGATATAGGAAATAGAATGTATAACGGAGATACTTAAAATATCATCACTTTCCGCAAACTGAAAGCTAGATTTAGTTCTTGTGTTTATCGTTTCTTATTATTGTAATTAACCTCTAGCCCCACGTCGATTATTCTATTAGTAACACCTGTGCTGACATGAAATATTGTTACACACGGTTTGGATCCCTGCCTGTATTAGCATCCAATTTTACTCGGTGATAGTGTAGACAGGATCGATACAAAATATGAAAATTTCAAATGGAGATTCATTAAATACGACCGGCTTCATGGCATGGGCTACACTCTGAGGTACATTTTCTTGACAAGCACAGAAATGTACCTAAAGATGTCGCCTATGCAATGAAACCGGTCGTATTAAATAAAATTCATTGTGAAATTTACAAAGTTTGTATTAGTCAATACGTCAATACAAATTTTGTATTCGTCAATTACGTCATTATGGATTTTCCCAAATTTACGCCTGAGATTATCGAGCTCATCAGTAATAGTATATTAATCTGCGTATTGTATGTAAGCAAGTTTTACGAAGTAGCGCAGTCCTACTTTCATGACCTGGTCTTGCATCGTTCTCCAGAGAGGTTTTTTTCGGTTCTCGATTAAGTGCCGTTGGAGGGTGCGGGATATGACATTGAATATTGACGAGCATGGCATGCCTGGTGATACACATCACGAATGTCAGCTTGCAAAGAGCTATTCGCAGATCTTGATGTTGACTGCCTATACCTCGGTGATGAGAAATTACAACAAAACCTTGCGGAAATGGTTCTCATTACCTACTGGTGTTTGTCAAGGGACTCGACGTCGATATCTCTCCAAAGATGAAATCTTCCTGCATTGCGGGCGCCACGTCGCCTTCAATGCTATTAAACCGAGGGCTAACACTAGCCTAGCATGGAGGAGATCCTTGACGATTTCAAATCACGAGTTGACATCCTGATAATACCTGCAGAGGAGGAGGACTCCGCTGCGGTGATGTTCCACAGTAGAATGAGTTAGGGACCTGACTGCTGACGAAGTCTAAGGACAGTGGTGGCTAGGTCGGTAAGATAAAAACCATGAGAGCAAACGAGCCGACCAATTAACCTTTTGAATTCCAAAAGAGCGAGTAAAGCACATTAGTAGAATTAATTATTAGTATCGGATGTGTGGCTACGCTGCGGTAGGGTCATGCGTCCGCATTAGACGGAGTGACCCCAGGATGACGGCCTTCTGCTTGCGTGCAACTAGTGATTCCGCCTGTGCCACGCAGGACGGAATGCACTTGATGTTATATATCAGCGAGCCCTTAACTCCACCGAGCACACCTATGATGAGGACCACTAGTTTCGCAGAGTGTCCGGGGTACATCTGTCGAAGTTCGAAAAGCAGGTCTTGATATTTCGTCCGTTTTTCCACCTCTTTCGCATCCATGTTAGTTTCAGCCGAAGCCGAAAACTCGATCACGAACATGGAGCGTGTGAGGTGGTCGAGGAGAACGATATCAGGCTTGGTCGCCTCCAACTCCAACCGGTGGTGGAAAAGGAGCATTTCCACCAGATTGTGCATTAATCGCTCTCCACGACGGACTCAATATCTGCAGGGGCATAGGGCAGCACAGTTGTTTCGTCGATACCATAATGGTGTCGAAGGTGAAAGTACCCGAAGGGCCGCGTTGAGCCGAGCTAAATACGCTGACCTGGCGTAATAACTACAGCCGGAGAGACTCAAAGTCTCCGGCTGGGCTCGGCACGCCCTGCATCTCGTGTCCGCGACCTCCGCCTCGAATATCCTCAATTAATGAAAGGCCTCCGCCATCCTGGCACGCGAGTACAAAACCTTCAGTCTCGGATTTCAGACCGGCGCACAGTGGGCTGAAATCAGAAAAAGCTGGCCAAAACTCCTATCTTCCACATTTTTAAAATTCGAACTATGATTTCTTCACAGTTGAATATTTTTAGGCTCCTAATATTAAGTCCGAAATATTTAGTCAATTAATGAAACCGAGACCTAGTTTTAAACAAAATGACGGAGGTGGTAAAATCTGAAAATTGATTCTCTGAACCGTTAGGGTATCAAAAGCTAATTTAAATTAAAGGGTAGTGCTTCAAAAGCAGGATGAGTTTAAAAACAATAAATTTAATTGTTAAATGGGTAAAATATAAAATTTAAAAAAAATTATAAATGATAGGTATGAATGCACTAAACTATTAATTATATTCATCCAAGTTTTCACTATCCTCATCGGAACTGGTGGACAGATCCATCAAAAGGAGGTCCCGAGCTTCTTTTGGTATATTTTTCTTTTTTTTTTGGAAATCATATGTTGATATCAATAGATGTGAAGTAAGGAGAAGCCTTCGAAAAAGATCCTCGAATTCAGCAGATCGCGAAATTTTTCGCGCATGATGATGTATCATCGTATGTTCTTGTGCCTCGATTTTAGGGCTTCCTCTGATAGCTGGCCTATCGGGAACACAGCCATCTTAGCAATATACGCTCCACTGTGTGGGCAGTAGGTGGCATATGATACCATGGGTACAACTTTACATAATGAGAAGCAGGGTTGCAGCAGTAGTCAAGAGAACGCGGTACGATTTATTTGAAGCCCAGATGGTAGTGCTTTCCAAATTGTGGAAAAACTTACAATAATTTTCTCATCAGTACCTAGAATTGGAACAGAAATACGTTGTAATTATTTGGTAATCTACAAGAAATATGCTGATCATAAAGCTTCATTTTTGGGAATATTCTTAAAGCAATAAATTTTTAACACACAGCAAATTTCCGACGAAAGCTTAGGATTGGAAAAATAGCGTTGGGCGGTGTTTCCATCATTAGTAGTTCCTTTATGCGAGAGGCTGTGTGATTGAACAGCTCTTGAAGGCTTACTTCACCTTTTTTCCGCTACAGATATATCTGCTGGATACGCAGTGTTCTTTTCAAATCTCACTCTCTCATAACTGGGGTACAATTTGTGTACACATTTATTTTATTAGTACATATTCTCGCGAAGTATTCTGCATTGTAATTTTCTTAAATTGCAATTGACAATTAACGAAAGAGCTTCCTCAGGCGTCAATATCCTTTTGAGTTGTCACTGTTGACCATTTCGTCAGCATCCACTTTCCTCTTGTGGGGGTGTTTGTAGTCACTTCCGAAATGATCTTCGCTGCCGCACTATCCCCTTCGGTGCGCAATGTCATTGATATTGCAAGGAATAGCTCCGCTGCTGACGTTTTCTCTCTTAAATCCAAAACTTTCCTTCTCTTAGATCTAGTACTAGATCTCTCGAAATCGTCTTTCAGTCTTCCCTTACTCCTACACTCGAAGGAATCTGGAACTACCTGGCCGTTATATTAAAATAGACTATAAAAATTAATGCTATCGAAACGTGGTTACTAATAAGTGGTACTAACCTGAGACGGATGTTCAAAGAAAATATTATTTTAATCCATGGGAAATATAATATCCTTCTATAGGCAATGTCAAATTTTTTTCAAACCTCTCGTTAGTCCTCTTACATTCCTCCCATTTAAGGAAGTAGGTATTTATTAAGAACATTTCTGCCCATCACCTATGCCAACATTTCCTATACATCTGAATTTTCTGCTATGTTGAATGTATTACGTAGATTTTGCAACGCAAATAGTCTCTTTTTGACTCCAATGACTTCCCCATTCCATTGAGAATCACTCGATGAATGTCTTTTCGAGTCACTTTCGTGGGGCCCATTTTTTGTTTTCCGGGCAGAATAAATGTAAATCACGGCAACAGCATATATAAATTAGAATATAATGTAATGTTGATTAATGGACACAAGATATGTGCGCATCTTGTCCTGGAGAGAATATCTGATTTCCGATCCGTGATATCCTCCCTTTGATCTGCGCGTCGAACTTTAACACTACGGGCAATTGAAGTTCAGAAATCTCCGTTTTTTTGTTAACTTGAAACATCCGCTGATATCCTTCTACACTCACAAGCAATATATGACTGAACTGCTTCGGAAATTCGCGAAAGAGAGATATGTTTTGAGCCAATAGGAAATGTGCGTTTTCAGAAAAACCCACTACAGCTATTTCATGGAACTCGTACATGCATGTGTCCAAGAGAAGCGGTGATTTCTGGCGTATTAACCGCTTCATACGCGACGGGGTATTAAAGCAATAAACGGCATTTCTATAAATGAACAAAAAAGTGTAAAACATCACAACAACAGACACTCAGTCTTTCAAGGAGCAATAAACTCCAATGCTGGAGGGAAATCTTCCTATGGCAAAGGGTTGCGGGTTTGCGGGGACAAAAATGATTATGACGGTCTGTCGGGTTGTGACTGACTCCGTGTCCACGACTATACCTCTCCTTTTTTCAATGGGCTGAACTTCAGAGAGCTGAGGAATGTTCCCAAACCAAAATATGCATGTGTGAATATGTAGATGGCAATTTGGGGGATCCCAAGAGTGTGAAAATATAGTCGATAATTCCAGTTCAGACTGGCAACCGACGATACGGCGCGCCGCGATGGGGGTGATGAAGTTTGCTTTTTAAATTGTTTGAGGCAATGCTTGTAAAGTGCTCATTAGAAAAAAGTAGACTTTAGAATATCAAATAGACTTCAAGGCGGCTGATTGTGAAAAAATCAGTTTTTAAAAGTTTTATTCTAGGTCACGTTCGCTACCACCAAATCCGTAATTTCCGCATCTCAACTCCGCGCCGGACGGCGGCGAAGTTGAGATGCGGAAACAGGCCAATACAGGCCACTTTAGTACTAAAGTGGCCCGTATTGGATGGGGGGCAAGTTGGGACAGGATTTTTTTTTCTCATACGGTAGCAGAGACTTCACTCTTTAATTTTGTATGAATATTTTTTGGGGATAAATGGGGATAGCATTAAGTTTTTCTCCACTTTTGCGAAAAATACGTGAAAAACAGTGATTTTTTATGTTAATTAAAAAGTTAAGCAAAAAATATATTCATTACAAAATATATCTCTCATCCTCTTATATAAACTGCATACTTTTATACAATGTGTTTTAAAAAAATATATGTACTACAAAATGTCTCAAGAGCAAGATGTATTTTAGAATTTTTGGGTAAAAAAATGATCTTAAATTTGTGACTATTTTTTAGAAATTTCAGAGATGTCTGAAAACATTATACATCACTAATAGCTGAAATGGTTTTTTGGTTTTGTAGTTTGAAATGTGTACAATCATTATGTGTCATTTCCTTATTCAAAATAAAAAGTGAAAAAAATCATTTTTGGCCAGCTTTTTTCGATTTCAGCCCACTGTGCGGCGGAGCGTAGGAAGGCAAACGTCAGCTCCATCGATAGCCCATGCTTTTCGATGTTTCGATAGAAACCTTCAAGAATGGGCTTACCGGTATGCGCCTTGAGCAAGGCTTTCTGCTCGGCTTTTTTTTATTTCGAGCTTGAGGACTTCTGCATTCAATGACAAGATGGTCGTGTCATTGTCTCTTCCGTCGGATGTAGGGTCGAAGTCGAGACCGGTTTCGTCCGCTGCCCTCTTTGCCGTCTGGAAGAGAAACGCCCCTGCTCCCGCACTCTCGTGCTCTCTCACGAGATTGAGCAGGGGGTCCATGATTTTCAACACTCGGCAAACTGTACCCAGGACAACTCTGTTGTGGAGACACTCCAGACTCAATAGTCCTCTACCACCTACATTGCGAGGGAGATACAATCTGGCGACGGAAGATTTCGCATGAAGACTTCTATAGATGGTCATCATCTTCCTCGTTCCCCCACCGAGGTTCTGTAACTCGTTGACGTTCCACATCATGCATCCGAAGGTATACAGCAGTGTAGGAACCGCGAACATGTTCGTGGCAAGAATCTTGTTCTTGCCAGACAGCTCAGAACTCCAGATGTTCATGAGAGTCTGTCTCTATTTGGAGGTGAGCCTTTCCTTCATTGCTGTAACCTCCTGCATTCGGCGCTGTGGGACGCCGAGATATTCATAGCTATCATCGTCCTCGAGGTGACGAATGACGTTCCCGTCAACTAGTTGCATGTCTTCCTTGATCTCCGAACATCTTCCTCTCACCAGGTGGATGGATGCACACTTGTCCAATCCGAACTCCATCCCTATAGGCTCACTGTATTCCAGTACGGTGTCCAGGGCAGTGCGAAGGTCTTTCACATTACTATTATATTATGGGAAGGGACTCAGTTGCAGTCATCAAAGTTTTTAAAGACAGGTTTGTAGCTGAGATTATATAGGTGCCTGTATAGAAACAAACAGGCTAATTTGTCATTCTTCACCGTAAATCATGGCCGTAACTAATATTATCAGTAGACGAGTTAACTTTGCGGATGTTCATCTTAATAAAAATAAAGAGAATTCAGTAATTTTCCACATTGTTTCATTGATTACTCAACCGGTTTCAACGTACTGATCACGTCATTTTCAAGAGCATATTTTTATTCACTTATACTATCGATGAAGCTAGTGAGTTATTCTGACATTATATCAACACGCTGAAACCTATTTATGTAAATCAATAAACTATTTCATAGAACACTTTTTATAATAGTACCTATATGATTTTTTAATGTGTTGGTCAAATTAAAATTCAATTTTAATATCACCAACGTTTCAAAATATTTATTGGCATCCTCAGGGCTATAGTACAATATCCAAATTCACAAACACTAGCACCAATAATTTTGATTGAGAGAAATTTTAAAAATAATTTTACCTGATAATTGTGATACAATGCATATACCTACATGTACAAATTCCACTAAACTCGGAAATTTACCGAATATATACACTAATTGCATGGAACCGTCTAACAGTCACTCTACAGCAGCCAATAAATAATCAATCTCTATTGACAACAATTAACCATTAAAAAAGCAAAAAAACCTCAATATTCTAAAATTAATACATGAAACTTCACCTTATAAAAAAAACTAAAATAAATACTTTAAAAAAATATCAAGTGAACACAAGCACCGATCACGTTTGTCATAATAAAAAATATTCAGAAAACATAGTTGTTTTAATTAATCATTCCTACATAAATTATTTTTAGTTTTTCAATGTCCGTTCTCCTGTCACAGGCATTGGGGTGTTCTTTAATATGAATCATCTTTTTAAAAATTCAACATCATCATCAACATTATCATTTTTGAATCATCACTTTAACGTTTGATTGTTGTCAATAGATACTGATTATGTTTTGGCTGCTGTAGACCATACAATTTGTGTGCATGTTCGGTTAATGTCATAGAATAGTGGAATTTGTATATGTATATGCATTGTGCCACAATTTTGGTGTAAAATTATCAACATATTTTTTTCTCTCAATCAATATAACTGTTGTTAATCTTTGTGAGTTATGATATTGTACTATACTCTATTATTATATATATATATATATATATATATATATATATATATATATATATATATATATAAGCTAGCAACAAGGCGTTGAGGTTGGGGAAGGATAGGAAAGTAAATCAGAGGACACTCACTGGCAGATGATCCATGACGACACCGGTGTTCACTGCTTAGGGTAGCTTTCGATATATATATATATATATATATATATATATATATATTTATATATATATATATATATATCTATATTCTTTTGAAATTTTCGCCAATTGGCCACAAATATATTAAATAAGACTTACAGGAGGTAGGAGAAAGAGATATTTTTTAAGAACTTGTTCTTACGGGAACGTTTCGGACCCGTTGGTCCTTCCTCAGCTTTATATATATATATATATACACACAGGAGTTGACTGCAAAACGTTATATGCCCCTTACGGTATTTTGTATAGTTTCATAGTCTAGGAAGACTTATTTTACTCGACAAAGATATATCTGTAAGTTTAGAATACAAAGTGCGCAACTATGGACCCTAATTTTGCGTAAAACCGCTTACTCGGGTCTTAAATTGTCGACCGTAGATAAAAATGAGGGTTCCGCCAACTTTGAGTGTGCAACAGGGTCACACAGACTTTTCGCTCTGGCTGCCTTATTTTTCATTCGATATTTACGAAACTTTTTAACTACACTTTCTATACACTAGTAGCAATCATCAAATAGTAAATAAACTAATTAGCTCCACCACCTGTCGATCAACAAAAATATAAATTTTTCACGGCAACTTCTTATCGTTGGGCTCGATGGTCGTTGGTATCCTGGTCTCTTATCGTTAGAGGAAACATATGGAAGTTAAAGCCTGTCCCTTATACTTAATTTTTATATTTTCCAACTATTTTTCTAATTTTATGCTCAGTATTTAATCTACAGTAGTATGTCAAGTTCCAAAATGTTGTTTGAAGTCATCAGAAAATAGCTCGGATTGGAACTTTCTTACAGGGTTTAGTCTTGTTGACGGCCTGATAACGACCCCCTCCCCAGGTGTTTCATTAGAACTGTAGCACCATTGTCGAAATTTTTGTAACGACTTTAGGCGAGAGATCACGAGTTAAAAAAATAACCTCATAAAACAAAGTTTTTATTATACTCCCTTTAATTTATTATGCATTACGATACGTTTTAATGTCTCATATTCTCAGTGCATTTTACTATTTTTTAAAATTGTTTTATGGTACCTTTGCCATTAAATATTGTTTCATCACATTGCTAATAAGTTTAATTAGTGAAAGGAAATCATTCTATCTGAACTGATATGTCAAACTGTTCAGAAATTCGACAAGCATTAGGAACATTAGTAATTCGATATGACGTTTAAATTCATTGTTAAACATTCAGTATCGATAATCACAGTTGTTGGCTCACCACGGTCCATCTCCCACAACGTCCTAAGTGCTTGCTTTGATCGCCGTCATTAATGAATAATTAGCGAGTAAAATAATGCAAAAAAATGTTTACAGGGTAATGCGATGATGAAAACAAAATTTCTAAAGACGTAAGTGAAAATGGCCACGAATAAAAGAAGAGTTAAATAATTACCACAGCAGGGAATCGAACAGCACACCTTCTGCTCTATAGTCCACTACCTCACCCTGTGTTATGGTTAATATATGTTTATTCTTGATCGATTTTACATATTAAACTTCATCGTACAATTTGATACATTGTAAAACAAGGTAACAATCATCCGATTGCTTGTAAGTTTAAGCAGATACCGGACCCTAAAATTCTATTTCAGTTTCATACAAATACATTTTTAAATAATTAAGTCAGTGTGTATTTATATGTGTGTGTGTGTGGGTTTGTTTTAAATTAATCGTTGGTCACAAGGAGTCTATTGACCAAATTTCAGATCGATTGGATGAGGGGGGAAATGAGTTTGTACGTACACAGACAGACGGTGTGGGCTAATTGAAAGGGAGTAAAAAAATCGCGTGAAGTGGACACTCATTCGACGTTCCAGAATTTCATCAAACGACGTCCTCCTTCCATATTAATGCCTGTGAAAACATCTCTGCACAAAGCAAACAGTGAGTCACATCGTGAGTTACAGAGAATATTCAGCCAAGGCTTGGGCCATTATCCAGCCGTTAATCTCACCTATTCACATGTCCAATGGGATGCGAAGTAAATACCTCGAGAACAGTAAATACATTCGATTGCTAAATGGAGGGTCACTAAGAAAGACGTCCAGATAAGACTTCAAATCCGTATTCACGAATGTGTCGAGAACTTTATTGGCATAGTACCGAAACTAGCACTTTTTGGACTACTTCTTGACTTCTCTTAAGCGCTCATATCTACATTAGTTAACATGACTCCGGTAAAAAAATTTTTTCCTCAAACAATTTGAATGAACACATTTCCCCAATGAATTTCATATAATAGGGGTTATAAGAGGTTGCTCGTCGTCAATTCTGCGCACCAAATTTACGAAAGAGACGTTACAACATCACCAAAGAGATGGAGAAGCCTAAACATGAACCCAACGAAAGTCAAGCAATATCCATGGCTGGTAGCAGGACGATGAAGAAAAATTTAGATACGCATAACACATTAGAAAGTCAGTGACGAACCAAAAGTTCTTTTTACATTTTCAAAACGAGTTTTAATGAAATCTTCCTTCTATTGTTAAATAATACTGGCTGCGTCTTCTTCTTTATCTGTGCCTCTAAGTCGAAGGTGAAAATAAGTTACCTATCTCTTTTTTTGGAATCCATAGGCTTAATTTCTCCAATTTAAATTTGGTGGTACATATTTTAATTAAATCATTCAAATCGAATATAACAATCTGAAATAAACTGAGTTCTATGCAGTCGCAATTTATTTTGTGTTGGCAGCACAAAAATTAATATGGCAACTGACAAACGCCACATAATTTCTGTATTCTTGCTTTTGTATCAATGTAATTATGTTTCTCCAATCTAGTTCAGAAAAAATATGTTACCTTATCTCTGTAAATTTGACACTGAACATACTTTGAGTGAGACACCTCACCTCCAACCCGCGGTGGCTTTTCAATTCGGCAGACAATGTCGCTTAGGCTATAAGCGTGGATGAAGCGGTTGAAGGGAAAATCCAAAACAAATTCGTCAGTGATGACAGGAAGGTTTTTTTGATCATTTAACGAAAATTTAAAACAAATAAGCTCATTAAAAATATCTACACCCTGGCAATATAGCCCTGCGTTCTCATTTTATGCAGTCTGTTAGCACTTTAAGGTGAAATCCACAATTAAGATAAAGCTTTGCCTCTTTTATAATAAACATATGTTAATAAGCCAAAGTACAACAATTCTATCCGTCCAATTCAGCAAAATACTGTTTGTTTATGTGTTAGAAGTTTATTGATTCTATGGATTGTATTGTTGCCACGAACCGAATTAAAATATGTAATTTCTGAGACTGAATTAAATATCTAATTGCGAAATATTCAATATAAATCCATCCACATAAAGTTAAAAGAATATGAAACACCTAGAGCCTTTACCATTCCTTGTCCAATCAGCACTTGACAGAGGTCTCACTAGAGGGGTCTTGGCAATGAGATTTGTGTCACGCGCGGCCGGGAGCTTAAACAATTGCCAACTGAGCAAAATGGTAATTTGCATTGCCGCGGAGCGACTTTCTTCTTTGTCGTTTATTTTAAGTAAGGGGAAGAATATAAAAATTTCCTTACATGAGAAGTTTTGCAATATTTTTTCCATAAAGCATACGTAATTTCGATATTCATATACTTTTCCATACCTCGTAAATTGAAATCTATCTTCTAGGAGATGTCTTCTTCTCCGTAAAAAATAATGAAGTCCACCAATCAAATATTTTGGCCGTGACGAGATGAAGAGGACGACCGTTTCGCCGTTCTCCTAGTTTTTCGCGTGTTTTTCCTCACTCTTTAGAACGTAGGAGCTAAACTTTTACACTTACACACTACTAAATGAATGCATTTTGTAGTCAAATAAACAAGGAGTAAAACGATATATTACACGGCTCTTTGGAGCCCCGGCGGAATTTCGCAAGAATGCTTAAAGTTCAGCGTTCTACGTTTTTGCGGCGACAGTAGCTCAATTGGAGTTTTGATTGGAAATTATGGCGTTGAAAATTAAAAAAATAGACTGAAATATAAATCTCAGATCATAATTTTAATTTTGAGTGGTATTCAAATCTGAAACTAAGACGGAATAAAGCGGTGTTTTGGAAATAAATCGTAGTTAATAGCTGTATTAGCAAAATAATATGATTGAAGACATGAATGAAAATGAGTTATGATACTAAAAGTAAATCAACGGAATCGTCTGGAAAGACAATTGTCATAGTGTCCATCTTACCTCCATATATTTTGCTCTGAAATCTCGCCTTAGTTTCTATCTGACCAGTGGGAAAAGCAGAAAGAACTGGAATGACTGTTCGCTTCGCTCACCGCAGCAGCTAGCCAGGGAGGGCGAAGCCCCCCTGGACCCCCCTTCTGCCGGCGGCTTCGCTCCCGGACCCCCCACCATAATAAAAAATACAGAGTTATGCGGTTCTGCCCGAGTCGGGTCTAGGTTGAGTAGGACATTATTTTCTCGCACTCGCTCGTGTGTTTTCCCGTCCAGTGACACCACTCAGGTAAACGTAGGTCTGCGTTTATGTAATTTTCGCTTTCATGAAAATCTGACCAAATTGCACTTGCCCGACATACGTTGCAATGCCTCCTTTTCTTTCTAAACATACATATACAAAATAAATGAAAGGCAATGATTTCTAGTGCATTAAATCAAAGTTGAAAAAATGTATTCATGCGCTTCGGGATATACCATATTTTTGGTTCTACCGCCCTCTGCAAAAACAAATTAATTATTAGGCATTCCCACTCGTGAACATGCAACATATAAATTACCATATTAATATCATGGATTTCCAGATTTAATCCACACACTTGAAGCGATTGACCTTGTGCCTTGTTGATGGTCATTGAGAAGGCAAGGCGAACGGGGGACTGTAGTCGTTTGCGTAAAACTATCAAATTAGTCACTGAATCTGGTCTTTAAATGCTACAGGAGTGAATAGCGATCCATGAAGTAAGTATTAAATGGGTATTCACGCGTAGTTGCAAAGGAAATTTCTATTGTTGAAAGGGTAGAAAAATGTATGAATTTAGAGAATAAAACGGAATACTTGGACAAAAACGAAGCGAATAATAAATTTGAATAAAATAATTACATACTCCATCCTTTCATGCGTTCTATGATATAAATGTTCATCCAATGTCATGAGTGTAAGTCATTTTAAAAAGCAAATAAAAAACCCCTGCACCGAATTCAATGCTTTTCATATGGGAGTAAAATTTAACATAAATGGTGTGAAAACAACCCCAAAAATTGTTTATTTCAAAAATCTTTCCTTATTGCGCCTAATATAACGGTAAAAATATATTCTCAAAATTTCGCGGTTCTATCACCAGTAGTCTGGGCTGTGCGTCAGGGCTATGAAACAGTCAGTCAGGAAATCTTCTTTCATATATAGGTATACTAGCTGTGCTCGGCACGCGTGGCAATGCCTATTTTTCTTTCTAATAAGGCACACCTATGCAAAGCAGACATGCACAAAATAAATTAAGGACAATACTTTTTGGTGTATTCTCAAAATATAACACTCTATCCTGAAGTCCCCATTGGTTTCCATACTTTTCATGGCTTGGCCCAAACATTTTTCTGGGTTCAAAGTTGGTCCCTAAATGAATTTGAAACCTAGTCCAATGAATTCCTCGTACCAACAAAGGAATTCGTAAAGCATAAACGATAGAATGATTTTATATTTCATGCCTATGCTGCGGTTTCCAAGTAAATAAAATATTCTATAGCTTAAGTAGTGCAAATATTTAATATTTTAGATCTTAAAAGTCCAATTTTATGAAAAAGCGAAACGTGCTCGAAAACTCGAATGCAAGAATTAACAACCTTGTTCTTTAAGTGATCTAATGATAAGCATTTAAAATCCAAAAGCAAACAAAGAGATCACTGCACCAAATCTTATTCTACGTACAAACTGCGATCCTTTTAACACAAATTATGTCTCACTGATACGATTCTGATTCACGTGATTAAGAACTCGTAAACTATCTGCTTCGTTGTTTGCTTGTTGTTCCTCGCTTGTCAGAAACCTTCGGAGGCACGCTCGCAACAACTCACCTACGTCTCCCTGACATGCGATGTAATACCTCTTTTTCTTTCTAAGTAGCCACATGTACACAAAGCAGACACATGTACATGTACAAAATAAATGAGAGACAATGTATTTAACTAAAGTTGAAAAAATATATTCATGTGCTTTGGGATATAAATAATTTTGGCCGTACCGCCCTTTGCAAAAACATATGACCTTTTGCCTTGTTGATGGTCATTGAGAAGGAATGGCGAACTGTAGTCTTTTGACTACAACTATCAAATTAGCCACTGAACCTGGCCTTTTAAGGCTGCAGGAGTGAATAGCCAATCATGAAATCGCTATTAAATGGATATTCATGCCTGGTTGCCAAGGAAATTTTGTATTGTTGAAAAGGAAAAAAAATGATGAATTTCGAGATAAAAACGCAATCCTTGGACAAAAACGAAGCGTATAAGAAAATTGAATGTAATAATTAAATACTGCTTTGTTTTATGCGTTCGATGATATCTACAAATTTCCATCCAATATCTTCAGTGCAAGTAATTTTAAAATGTAAATAAAGAAAAATCTACATAAATTTTCAATGCTTTTCTTATGGGAGTAAATGTTAACAATAATGGGGTATAAACAACCCCAAAATTTGACATTTTTAAAATTCGTAAACCTTTGTGGCCACGCGCACAACAACTCAACAAAGTTTCATCGCAATCGGATGAATGGTATTGGCGAGCATATGAAACACGAACAAACAAACATTCTTTTTTATATATAAGAAGAAGATATACTGTAAAAAGATAACCTTAGATCAATTGAACGTCTGAGTGGAAGAACAGTATTATTCCAAAATCTCATTTTTCGGGAAATTAAAAAAAACTTTATAACTAAGAAATTTGAAGTTTTACAAAAAACTTACCATTGAAAATATGTAGATATTTGGACACTAAATACTGTCTGAAAATGGGAAAAAACACAAAATTTTAGTTTTTTATGTATTTACTATAATGTGCCATGGAATATTATCTTTCTTCCACTCAAAACAGTTTTTATCAAAAATAGAAATAAATAACAGCTTCTTTAATTACTTTTTGAGAGAAAACTCTTTTATTTAGCATGAAAAAGGGAAAATAATAATGTTTAGGGAGAAGTAAACATATTTTTTTAAATAGAAAAGAATGAGTTTCTTTTAAATGTGAGTCCATTTACTGATTATGTAATCATAATAGTTTTGGTTCTTTTGTTTCCCGGCAATCTGTACCATAAAGAGTTTATTAGGACTTTAAATAATTCTTGAACTTAAACACAGCTTTCACCACAATATAACCTCGCAACAACAAACTCAACGAAAATAACAATATTATTGTACTGTCAGTTGTGAGAGGACAGCGCCCTGGGTGGTAGAAACGAGTACTAGGCGAGCACGGCACGGCGCGGCGTCTGAGTGGAAGAAGAGTAACATTCCTGGAATGTTATTTTTCTTCCACTCATTGCAAACTTTTAAGCATTATTTCAACGACAGGTAGGACGGGAATATTACTGTTCTTCCGCTAAACGATAGCACTACATTCAAACTACAAAATGGCTATCTTAACTTTTTTTTTGTATTTTTTGGAATATTACTGTTGTTCTACTCAGACGTTCAATTAGGAATCATACAATTAAGTAGCTAAGGCCGCTAATGCATTCTAAAAACTACTTTCA
Source organism: Pyrrhosoma nymphula (assembly GCA_963573305.1). NCBI lineage: Eukaryota > Metazoa > Arthropoda > Insecta > Odonata > Coenagrionidae > Pyrrhosoma > Pyrrhosoma nymphula. The sequence goes on from OY754337.1 coordinate 12,213,935, forward strand.
CTTACATGTTATAATTCATGTTTTCAAACTTCCTCATTTATTCATAATAAAATTTCTGAGTGGATTGAACTTTATGGCTAAAATTTCCTCATTTGAATATAAAAAGCTATTTCTTTTTCAAGCAGCTCCACAGTTTTTGTCTTGCTTTTAATAAAACACAAGATCCTTTATTCTTTGTGGCATCATGAAAGGGTTGCCATTTATGTTTGCTAATAAATATTTAAAGCTGAGATCCCTGCGACTCATGGATGTCTTTTTTAAATGTGGAGGATAATTTAATAAATGTTAGACGATTATAAATGTATGCATTCCAGCTGAGTTTCAATTAACCTCTGCTATATAAATTAACCAATTCCTCAGTTGCCACCGATTGGAACTCAAATCGTCGTCGGCTTATAATTGAGTCATAGAGCTCGATTTTACAATGATATTTTAGAAACAGTAATTTATCCCTCTCTTGCGTCCAGGCACACTAAACACTACCCATCAGACCTGGAGACGGAAGCAGAAATAAACCTCCAAAACATTGTGTTTCCCATGCCACATTAACAATGATATTTAACCAGAAAAAATGTGAATTGAAAAGGAACTTGTATTTAGGGTGGTTCCACCGTAAAATGACTCAAATGTCATTTTATTCATACTCTGTCTACTAGTAAAAAACTTGTCCTCTATCTGATATGAACAAAAAAACAATACCTTTCCACGATATTTTATTCTATAGTTTAACTTGAAATTACATTGTGTTCAATGGGGGAATGAGAGAAACACGAGGAAAAATAGTACCTATTTTTCCATAAAATATGAAAGCCATTTTCGCGGAAAACTATTTATATGATGGAAATAATCCAGGGAAATTGAATAAAAATAAAATATAGGCATCTTACCACCTTATTATTTTAGTCATTAGGGAATTACTGCCGTAATTTAAGTCAAAATTCGGTAATTCGTAGGAAATGGCGCTGCAGTCGGCTCCTATGGCTGGAAAAAGTGCTCATTTAAAATACATTCGTGGAATAATCTGAATTTTTTCTACTTTACTTTTGGTTTCCTATAGGCAACGCATTTCATCAGCGAAAACAGGATTTTTGGACAAAATATAAAAAAATTTGAATTTAGTATTTGTTTTGACTCTCACAGACGCGGCAGAACCTCCTTAACCAGGGATCATTTTCAATTAACTGGCGCAAAAACGAAAATATGTCTACACCGTAAGGAAATGTTCCATCTTTTGTGATTACCAGCATCTGTATTTTAAATTTCCAGCGTTTTTTCTCCTTTTCCGAATGCGTCCTAAGGGGTGATAAATGTTGCCTTTATTTTCAACCCCAAATATCACTCCCTTCTCTCCCATCTCATAAGAAAACATATATTCAGAAGAGAAATTAAGGTAATGTTTACCATCCAGACGCGGGTAATCCCAAAAGATGGAAAAGTCCTTCACGAATATAGACCGCAAAAATTTTAATTATATGTCTACATCTGAATGCCACGCTGTACCGCAAGATTTGTATTCCTTCCCTTCAGTCGTATTATAATATTTCCTTTTTTAGTTAACCCGGATTACAATGTGATTAATGATTTACAATACAAGAAAATATTTGCTCAACGAATCCAAATATTGTCACAAAACCTCTTTCCTTTGGCGTGGAGGAATGGCATTGGCGTTCCAATGACCTCTAGAGCTAAACTGGTGGGAGAAATACTAATTACCTCTGGCAAGGCCACATATGTCAGATAGTTTGAAGGGTAGGAAACAGACGAAACGTAGTTCTCGTGGTGGTATAAATTAAAAAATAGTCGAGGGAAAGGCTAAATTACCTAATTTCCAAGAAAAATATCAGTCGTTCCTAGATACCTGTAAAATATGGCACTCGGTTCATTTAGTATCTAGTTAGTATTTAGTGTCCAGTGAAAAGGGGGAGGAAACACCCTCACGGTAATCATCACGCAAAATCAGAGCCACCACAAGAGCTTACACAATTTAAACGAAAAAGGAGAAGAAGGAGAGGAAAGCGAAGGTAAAAATAGGAATATGGAATACTAGGTCAACGATATGGGCCGGGAAGCCATATAATACTAGGGCCGGAAGCCATAAAATTTCAAACGGGAGAATCAAAAGGAAAATCGGTATTTTTGGGCTGCAATATGTGAGGTTATTAAACTTATAGGAAAACTATTCGGATAATCATAGGATAATTTAATTTTAACACTTTTACACATATGTAAAGAACTGGTAACGTTTATAATGTGGGAATTGGTCTAAAAACTGTTCGCAATCGCAATGAAATTCAACGGGTGTAAAAAATATTGAGCGTATTTTATAAGAAAACCACAAAGCCTGGAGAACATTGTGAGCGTAGTCCTTTGAGGGGTTCGTTACCTTTCTTGTATGTTGCAGTCGTTGTAGTAGACACGCTGATCGTTTTCCAGGTGCACGGAGAGATGAGTGACTGCTGGACCACTTTCATGCACGGGAAACCCAAAAATGGACCACGCAGACTCATAACTACTTAAATAGCACCCAGGTTGATAAATGGTCGCCACGCCCCTCCGATTCTCTTGAGCCGTCTTCTGAGTGATTAACAGCTTGATCGCTTCCCTTGTGTGCATAAATATATTTGCATTTAATGACTGAATTTAGTTGCGTAATTCAACGTTCATATGTGTGTTGAGTATCTTCCTCAGGATTGGAGAGTAGGGTAAAATCCAGAGGTTGACAACGCCAAAAGGAGCATTCCCAGCCGCTGCCATTTTTATTTCGCCTATGAATCCTCCCTCGTCCGAACGGCGCCTTCGGCATAAAGGATATCCATAATTATTGGTTTCGGTTGATAAATAAAAAATCTATGGTGATTCTTAGTGCACTTGCTGATTTTCATGCACGGGTGTCGTTCATTGCGCAGAATTTCAGTACTTCTTTCGGGTAAGAAGCATGTAGTGACGTAATATAATTTCGACCATCATAATACAGATTGAAATTTCGAAACAGATGGGTCTATATTTGAACCAGATTTATATGTTACCCATCCGTAGGTTGGGTAAGGATGAAGTTTGTGCGGTTCTTAACGTAACCCGAGAAACACCACGGGGAGATGATCATGAGATCGGTGGTGGGCATGTCTTTGAGTATCCAAGTCTAATCTTTGTCGTGTTTCTTGCAAGGGCTCATTTTCTCGCAAAGAACACATTCCTCTTGCTCTAGAAGATTTATTCGAAAGTTTACTCTTTTTCTTTTAGGCATATTGATGGATATATTTTTAAGTCCAAGAAAGGCAAACTGCGGCAAGTGAGAGTCTTGAAAAGGTAACGCGATGGTTGAGTGAATGTAAGTTTACTGCACTTTTACACTTTTAAACATATTTAAATAACTCGTAACATTTATGAATTGGGAATTGGTCTAAAAAAACTGTTCGCAATCGTTACCAAATATCAAATTCAACAGGTGTGAAATACATTGAACGTATTTTATAAGAAAACGACAAAGCCTGAAGAATACTGTCAGCATAGTCAAGTGAGGAGTTCTTAACCTAGTATGATACTCGTTGACATTTCTTCGTTCATTCGTATGATGTGGAAATTTGTCTAAGAACAATTCGCAATCGAAATGAGAGGCAGACGGTTCCACTACGTGTAACACATCTGAGTATTACACGATAATAAACAAAGCAGTGTTTCTTGTAGCAACAGAGACATATTAGCATTACTATTTGCTGCACGTAAATATTCTACCACGTTTAATTCCTTTATGTGTATCGTTTACTACGTAAGTGTTCTCTCATATATGCATGCAGTGCCCCTATGAGAGCTACTTTGAGAATAGACATTGAAGAGTATAATTGTTGTAAAGATGCATTGAATTTATCAATTACCCCCAGAAGCAATCTATAAAGGGGCCCTTGGGATTCTGGGCCCTTCTCATACAGATTTTCTTTTTACGTGCTATTATTGGTCTGCAGGAAAACTTAAATGCGTGAATATCCTTTGAAATAAAATCTCTGGTTGTCAAGGAAATAGGCTATTGTTGATTTCATAGAAAAATGTATGATATTCCAGCAAAAAACATTATATTCAGACAAATACGTAGCGTAAAAGAAAATCGATTGAAATAATTAGAAAATTCCAGCTCTCTATCTTGACTGAAAGTAATTTTAAAAAGCAAAAAATGAAACCACTGCACCGAACCCAATGCTTAGCATGGACCACCAGGGACCACCAGGGGGGACCTTTGGGGGCCCTGAGGGGTTTATAATATAGCCTATGTTATATCCAGATACATTTACTTACTACTTGCTAAATTTCAGCTCAAACGGTTCATAAAATTGAAACAACGCGGGTCCCAATACATCCTGGAAATTTATTAAATGATTTTAATTTGAAAAGGCACACTTTAAATGATTTCCCATGATGTATTATTATCTGGTACTCGAAGAACATAAATAATACATGGTTGCTCAGAGGCTTTAGTGGAGCATTGCTATGGTTATGAACAGCTTGAGTTTAATTCGGTTGGAGAGGCATTTGGGAATAATGGCATCGTTTACACAACTACAACCCCGAGTTAAAATTTAATAAGATTTAAAAACTATTTTCTACCTAGCATGGGATTAGTGATTAGAACTAAACACACGACAGTCTTTAATAAAATTGGAGAGAATCTGCGATGTAAAATGGAGTAGGTTCTTCTCGAAAACATTCAATTAACATTAGAACCTGCTTAGAAGTACACGAGCGGGCTATTCGACTGAGACAACCCTTAAAATCAGCAGTAGCGGAAAATGCAGCCTCGGGACACGCGATTGACCTTAGACAAACAAAGATAATCGCCAAAGTGAAAAACCTCAAGCCCCGGCTGATCCGCGAAGCTTTGGAAATAAGAAAATGCCAGCAAAATTACAATAGGGACTGTGGCCTCCAAGCCAGCCACACGTGGGACCCTGCTTTGAACTTAAATAAAGATGCAATGACTACTCCTTCCACTCCTCCCCTTCCCATCTTTTTCCCTCCATGAAACCCCTATATAAACTCCACAAACTCGACAGATAACTCATTCCCTTTGATAAAGTGACCAGCAACGGCCACGAAATGTCAGGTATCACACCTGGTCATAGTGCGCGGGGTACACCCGAAAAACAAACATACATTCAACTAACAGCTGGAACTGTAAATTAAAGCGTATGAAAAAGGCAAGAATAGAATAGTGAAGTTTTAGTATCAAACTCTAATTAAGGCCGTTTTACACGATGAAAGATTTTGTACAAAAGAATGTACGTGAGGTTGTACGTTTTTGTCTCAACGAAATTAGAACAGGTTCTATTTCCCGTGCAGGCATTGAGACATTCGCACAAGCGTTCATACAATTTGCCGCTTTACACGATACATTTTGCCTCATGCAAGAGTTCACGGAAGAGTTTGCACAAACAAATGTACCGTGTAAAACGGCCTTTACACCGGGAAAAATATATAGCTGATACTTGCATTTGGTAACGGACTTTTTGATTACTGTAGGCCTCTTGTGCTTCTGCAATGCATTTTTTTCAGAGATTTGAGGAGGCACGTAGGAACAGTAAGGGATATAAAATCTCATTTATATTCTACCAATTTAAATTAAACCACATTCCCAACGGAATATACATTTCCTCTCACAGGTGCTGCACAGAGCACTACCGTTTCAAAACGCATGGATTTTTTTTCTTTTAGTTCTCATGTTACCTCTCCTGTTCATTCCTTCTCCATCCTGAACTCACCTTCCACCTTTATCTCATCTCTTACATTCTTCCCGAATGCCGGCCTGCCTCCAGATTCATAACCCAGTCCGGATCGATTTACAAAGGTTCCGAAATGAATGAAAACGATGAAACATGAACTTCTGCGTCGAAAATGGCTAGCTTCCAGTCGGAATTTCGTCCAAAACAAGGCGATCCATGCCATGCAAAATCCTGTCTATAAATTTCCAAACACAATTCCCAATGATAAAGCTGTTCACGTTCTTTTCATGCAACCCGTCTCCGATTGGTGGGGAATTGGTGGGTGATCTGTAAGATTTTTTCCTGAGTTTTACGCGAATTTTATCCTTTTAGTTTTAAAGAGAAAACTTTCGCGTCCTTCTTTAAACTCGGGACTCACAACATAAAACATTGTTGCGCAACTCACAACATGGGTCGAATTCGACCCGATGCGATGGGGAAATCGAAATTTGTTTTATTTCCAAAAACCTCCATGAATGTTAACCAAGTCAAATTGGTTTCATGAGCATTTGCTCGGACGATTTTTACATTCAAACAACAAAAAATATATTTGAAAATAAATAGTTCAATTTAAATATTACCATTGGTTGTTTTAAATTTACAGACAATGAGCAATAAAATTTTGGTAGTTTTTTGTTTACAATCTCATTTTACATTCAAAAATTGATATTAAGATTTATATCAAAGAAAAGTTAGAGCAATTAAATTCTGTCAATTGCTGTGCAGACAATAAGATTTAATGAACCAGTATATCACTGAAATTACTAGACAATAACTAATTCCAAAACGAAGAGTCGAAGGAAATCAGCATCTGAATGACATTTGTAAAGATGAATAAAAGTTTGGGTTAAAACTACTTTTAGGTTGACTCTACAAAATAAATGCGTAACATATTTGTATAATGATCAGTCTAAAACAATTTCTACCCTAAATTTTCAAAGCAATCAGGGCAGATAGTGATTCTGTGTTCCCCGCAAACTCTATTTTCACACTTTTTCCATATGGCATTTTCCTTTTCGATCCCTTTTCTTGGGACAGTATTGGCATCTTCCTGGTCGTGCAGAAGATTTGGAAGGTTCCAGCTGGCTAACATCCTGTGCAGGCAAGTGAAGAAAGTGCATTATATTCATACGCAATTATGTCAGTAGGAGATCCTTTTCCAGTCGAGGCCTCATGTGGGCTTTAACTAAAGAAAATACCAAATCTTTCAAGAATGATGAACGATTTATTTTCCCACCATTTAACTTGTGTATAACGTACGCATTAACTCCGGCAGCGTCCAAAATTGCTTAAAGATGGCGTAATGACCACCTATGTGTTTTCTTTGCAGTTCCCATGTTATGGCACACCTTATCAAATACATCAACTCCTCCTTTGCTATCACGTATTGCAGCACTACCGCAGGTTTCTTTAAAATATCGTCTTCCTCACCTCTGCAATGCATAGCAGAAAGCAAAAGTACGTTCTTATTTATTTCGGTAGAAAGGAAACCAGCATTTAATTTCTTTGGTACAAAAACTCTGACGACATTACATCGCGATTCTTTGTACTACATATACGAGGCGTGTTTTTAAAAGTAAGTACCGTTTTGCAATTCGGCCGCTGCAGTGCTGCGATTGGCATTTGGCGCATGCGCGCTGTTTACTTACATCTGCTAGAAAGCCACAGACGCTATTACGGAAACATTCAACCGTGTTTACGGTTGTTTGTGAGTATTTAAAATTCCTCCGCCGATCAATAAACATGCCGTCTCTGAACTACGCGCTGTGATTCCTTTCCTTAGTACTAAAGGCGTAAAAGCGGCTGAAATTCTTATCTTATCAGTGAAACTCATGGAAAAAATTATGATGAGCGATGGAATGGTACGGAAACGGGTTAGATATTTTAGACATGGCCGCAAAAACGTTTAAACTATCGAAAGTTGTGCTCACGCTGGGTACCGCAAATGTTGGCTGCTACATGACAACACCCGTCCACACACGGCTAATGAAACTCAAGATCTCATCGGATCATTTGGCTGGGAACGGCTTGATCACCCTCAGTACAGTCCCGATCTAGCGCCCACTGACTACTACCTGTTTTCTGCATTTGAAGATGCATCTGGGTGGTCAGCGCCACGACGACGATGATGAGGTGAAAACGACCGTGTTGCAGTGGTCGTCAAATCAGGCGGCAGACTTCTATGAGGATGGGATTCGGAAGTAGGTTCTAAGATACGATAAGTGCCTTCATATTAGTGGAAGTTATGTAGAACTACAGGTTCAACACGCACGCAGCGCGCGTGTTGAACCTCTAGCCCCCGCTGCAGCGGTTGCCGTGCCGTCCTTGTACAGCGGTCTCATCGCTCTCGGACTGCTAGGGAACGACGATGGCAGGATAACCAATCAACCCGAGCAGAGGTTGTTTTCGATAATTTCACTCTGCAGATGATCGATCAGTCCTTTGTAGCGGTCAACCCTCATCCACATCTGGTTCGTTCGAATGAAACGCAGTCTGTTCGATTCAGCTTTAACTCACGCATCAACGATGTACTGCTGCATCAATTAACCCGCGTTGAGAATCGGATTGAAACATCCTCCTCTGACATTTAGTCTGAACTGGTAAAACTTCCGTAAAGAAATTTTATTCCTTGCAACCCTTGTTCGCCCCGAGGAAGCAGCAACACGTTGCTTAGAGGTTATTAGCATTTCGTAGCATTTCGGTACATGTCATGTACAATTTGTAGCTGGTGTTC